>OV281081.1:25000000-27500000 GCA_923060345.2 Erebia aethiops
TTTAGACCAGGGATTCCCAAACTATTCTGGGCAAGAGACCCCTTTTCCAAAATGAACTGATGCCTCAGACCCCTATTGCCAAATTACTTTACAATCCTATCTCTAGTTTTTTTCATATTGATAAAAAATACTTAGCAATTTAAAAACTTTGCGGGTGGTTAAGTGAGTAAACTTGACATCATTTTCTCATCAAAATTTAACAAAGTAAATAGACATAAAATTCAGTCAATATCAAGTTTAATTTATTATTATTAAGTAATACAAATTACGTAAAAATACTTAAGTAGGTAATTATTTTTGAAAAATAACATTAAAATAGGGGTAGATTTTTGAACCTCGTCGACCCCGAAAATCAGTTTTCGTTTATGTCGACCACTGGGAAACCGATATCGACCCCAAGGGGTCGATGTTTGACCACTTTGGGAATCCCTGCTCTAGACTGATAGGAGTGTTTGACTTGAAGAATCACGTTGACAAACGTCAATTAGAATAGAAATCAAGAAGAATCGATAGTCTGCAGCAACCTGCAAACTGTAGGTACCCACATTATTGCTCCCGACAATCACACGTTGAGGATAGTTATTGTTGAAGTCTTATAAAGCAATCAACAAAGTTATGTGTTACCAAAGAGAAATGCTAGGAGCTTGAGTGGTTGGTGACAAAACAATATACAAAGACAATGTCAAATAATGATAAGACAATGAGGTAGACGCATAATTTAGAATGTGTTTGTATTAGCAATCCCCACCAACATCAATGGGGGAGATGAACCGCGGCGGAGTGAAGAAGACGGAGAGCGAGCCCGCGCACAGCTCCGCGCCGCTCGACCCGGCCGTCGTGCTGCAGGACGCTAGGAGGTAACATTAGATACTGTTCTATAGTCCGATTCAAACTTTATTACGTTTTTTTTGAAGTGAAAACTTTTTTAGCCGCTTTGAGCACTTTTTTGGTAGGGGGTAAACTTTTGGATTCAAGTCACCGACACCGCGCTACGACATGCTCGCGTACACCGACATGCTCGCGTTGTTTTGGTAGGGGGTGTACGGGAGCAGGTGATATGGCTCGACCGTAACAAAGGATGATCATCCTACCGAGCGGGTGTTGTGCTCGGGGACCACTGGTCCGACCGTTCATCGTTCGAGGTCGTATATAGGCGTAATTCAGAGAACGCTTCGTTAGCGTGAGTTAGGCTCTTCGTGTTCATCGTGCGCTACTAGTAATGCCATCTATTGGATTATGTGCGGACTGCGAAGACCGCTACAGGGGGTAAACTTGTGGATTCGCGTCACCGACACCTCGCTCCGACATGCTCGCGTTGTTTGAATAGGACTGTACCAATTTATAAGTCGCATTGGCAAAATGGCGTAATGAGCTTTTCTGGTTTGCGCAGAAAAGCACAACCTAACGCCGACTAAAACCGAATGTAAAAACCACTGAAATACAAACCTTATTGACACAGACGTTACGATTTTAAACAAGAACAACAGAGACTCGCCGATCACGGTCACCGAGTGTCGATACGCTGAGTGGTATAGTGTACTATAATGGTATACTGTACTAAACTTTGTTCAACGTATTAGCGGTGCGTCCTACAGATTCACCATAGTGAGCCCTCATAATTTACTGAGTGAAGTCCATTTTTGAAATTGAGTAGTCATTTATTTATATTTTACGTTTAGACCACGGTTAGACCGTGAAACTTATCTCCCGACGACTCCTGCTGGTCTTCATTGCTGGCACTGCACCGTCAATATTTGATGCTCACCGTTTACATTATATTATATTATGTTTATAAGTATTAGTACAATTACTCATCGTAGTTTAAACCCTATCGAAATGTTTGTTTAACAGGAGCCTGCAGAACTCAATGGCGAGACTCGCGGAGGAGCGCGCAGGCGAAGACAGCCGCCGCCGCGCCGCGAGGGACATCATTACCACGGCCATACGCACAGGTATTAAGCGCGAAGCGGGCGCGGGTCGGGTTGGGTGTCAGGCGGGTTGAATTCCTTGTATTTATATGGACGACATCACACAGCGTCACCCGCCACGCGCCCGACCCGCGGCCGCGTTCTATGTGATGTCGTTCATATACGTACAAGGAATTCAACCCGCCTGACACCCGACCCGCGCCCGCTCCCTGTGTGTTTTGCCGTTTATGATCACATCTATATACGTTTAACCATCTCAAAGGGAAAGTCTTCCGTATGGGCGAAGTGAATCTTCTGCTGCTCTTTCCGTTTAATGTTATAACATAATTTATAACCGTGATTAATTATTTTTTTATCCACTACATGTTAGACATTGACTGCGATCTCATCTGATGGTAAATGATGATGCAGTCTAAGATGGTAGTGGGCTAACCTTTTAGAGGCATGGCAGTTACATTAAACCCATACCCCTATGCGGTTTCTACACGGCATCGTACCGCACCCTAAATCGCTTGGCGACACGTCTTTACCGGTAGGGTGGTAACTAGCCACGGCCGAAGCTTCCCACCCGGCCAGACCAGGGAAAATTCAGAAAATATAAATTCCAAATTGACCCTGCCGGGGATCGAACCCGGGGCTCCGCAACTTAAAACAACATCGCTCAACACTGCGCCACGGAGGTCGTCATAAGTGTTAATATGGAGTTACTTGTGTGTGCAGGCAAGCCGCCAGTGCCTTACGGGCGCTCGTCGTCAGCCGGCGTGGCGAGCCTGGCCTCCCCGCCCGGCACGCCGCCCGCGCCCGCCCCCGCGCCGCCCCTCGCCTCCGCCTCCTCGCCGCGCGTCTTCCGCACCGAGGCGCTGCACAGCATCAAAGACCACAGGAACAGGTACGCAGTGGACTTTCAGCTCCCTAACCCGTCGACCGGCGCTGCGTGCCTAGCGCTCGAGCCCGGCAAGCCGCCGGCGCCTCGTCGCTGCACGTGTGCCGCACCGAAAACGTCAAATACCACAGGATTAGGGTAGCTCACCAACCAAGTCAATTAAGTTCGCTTGCAGAGACACCGGGTTACGTTTAACCCATAAGTTTTATACGAATTCTGTCAAAGTAGCAGCTAACTCCGGGTTAAAAGGATAACCCGATGTTTCTGCAGGGGGGTCTAAGCAGATCCCTTGAATGTACATCTCCGCCAATGTTATCATCATCATGATGGTGATGATGAATGATTCATTAGTTTGCGGGAGGTCCAAGGTTGACAAGATTTTTCAAACGGGCTACGCCAGAAGATTCGGCAATTCATTCAGCTTCACCTACTCAACTTTCGTGTCCCTTCCCTACTTTCTTCCTTCGCTCCACTTCTTCTGGCTTCGCGCGTTTATTACTGGTTGCCGGCACCTTATCATCTAATGCGGACTACATTGCACCACCTACGCAACCTAAAAGTCCCAATTAAGCACACCGTGTGTTTTTCACAGAGGGGTATCAGTGGAGCGCATCATCCCCATTACGATGTCCGGCGAGGAGCCGCCCCCGCTACCGCGGACCGGCGCGCCCGCCACGCCGGCCACCCCTGTGACGCCGGTCTCGCCCGGCACCCCGCTCGCCACGCCGCCCGGCTCCGTCACCTCGTCCGCTGCGAAAACACCGCTCAGGTACTGTACGACATGAACACACGAGTTCACGAGATCTAAATACAGGCGCGCGGGGGTGATACTTTATTTTGTATTTATAGAGCTAATTATTAGTTTATAGAGCTAATTATTAGTTTATAGAGCTAATTATTAGTTTATAGGGCTAATTATTAGTTTCAATGAGGAGACAAATTGCTTTAAAAGGTAAACTATGAAGCTTTTTACTGTGTAGAGTTTTTTTTAAATTTGTGTTTTGAGATGGATTAATGGCTGTTTAAAGGTCATGAAAACAACATATTTTCAAGCATCCATATATGTCAACGTTTGATAAACTGCCTTAAAAACTCAGTTTTAGCGATTTTACGCAATGACAGAGCCTTAAGAGCGGGTTTTTCAAAATAATTTTTTTTTTGTTACAGGCGATTGGCATCAACGGAGTCGACAGGCGAGGCGGCCTCCCCGGTGACGGGCGAGCCGATCAAGAAGTCGGCTCGCGAGTTCATCATCCCCATCGCGGTGGAGGGCAAGGGCTACGTGACGCCGCGCCAGGGCAGCCTCGAGCCCGAGCAGATGCCCACGCGCCTCGGCCGCGCCGCCGCGCCCAAGCCTCGGCGCATCAGGTATGTGCCAACCCTAACGATGCCATTCCCCTCATCGCGGTGGAGGGCAAGGGCTACGTGACGCCGCGCCAGGGCAGCCTCGAGCCCGAGCAGATGCCCACGCGCCTCAACCGCGTCCAAACCTCGGCGCATCAGGTATGTGCCAACCCTAACAATGCCATTCCCCTCATCGCGGTGGAGGGCAAGGGCTACGTGACTCCGCGCCAGGGCAGCCTCGAGCCCGAGCAGATGCCCACGCGCCTCAGCCGCGCCCAAACCTCGGCGCATCAGGTATGTGCCAACCCTAACAATGCCATTCCCTTCATCGCGGTGGAGAGCAAGGGCTCAAGGGCCTTGAGCCGAAAAAGATGCCCACGCGCCTGGACCGCGCCGCCGCGTCCAGGTCTCGGCGTATCAGGTATGTGCCGACCCTAACGATGCCATCAAGCCCGAACAGTTGCCTCAGGCCTCGGCGCATCAGGTATGTGACAACCCTAGATGCTACATACACGCTGTTCACATTCTCGCTGTTTTTTAAATAAATAAACTTTTAAATAGATTTTATTGCGTTAAATTGAATGAAAATTTATTCACAAATGTATTGTTTTTTGCAGCAGTCTAGTCAGTGGCGGAGAGTCGGAAGAAGAAGACGACACACACATGCACAGATTAAGGTATGACTTTCACGGTATTCAAAGCTAATTTAGGTATAATACGAGTAGCTCTCCTAAGCTAGACATATCGAGCAAACAATGACTTATTACTCGCTTATTACTGCATTTTAATATAAAGCGAAGCTACCTAAAGAACTGAATGGTGACCTAACTCACAAAAATAGAGACGAAGGAACAAGTGCGATGCTGGTGCGTTGTGCTGCTCATGAGTGAGCCAGACAGAGTAGTCTCTTCTGTTGGATGTTTAACGACCCTTTTTTATTGTTTTGTTTAAGTTATACCGTGATTCGTCCATCCATTTTGACGTTTGAGTCAAAGGGAAATGACGTATCGTCGATGGCAACTTTTAATCACATGCTACGCATTTTGCGTAAGGTCAAAATGATTTAATTTTTTCAAAGTATAACATGGACCATTGCGTCTGAGCGACCAGTTGACAAAATGATCTTATGCGAATAGGTCGTCGCGGGCAGCGCGTGCCGAGTCGGTGAGCTCCGGGGAGGAGGACGAGGAAGATGAAGGCTTCCACCTGCTCACGGCCGACAATCTCTTCTCCACTCTGTTGCATCGGGTATGCTCTCTTCGGAAATTATCTATATTTACTTTTTTTTTCGTTTATTTGGTTAAATTTGGTGTGTGCAATTCACACACGGCACGGCAAAGTGAAACTTCATTATTCTATCTCATTCTGTCGCAGGCTAAATCCTGTTTATGAATATTTTTGTCTCTTTTTGGTGTCGCTTTTTCGTTTCGTTTCATCGAATTTTCAAATCAACGGTTCTACCGTAGTTTCACTTCAAAAATTAAATTGAAATATATTCGCCCTCAGGTGCGAGCGCTCACGCAACGGCTGAACGGCGAGGAGGGCCCCGGATTCCAACACCACCCGCACTCGATCTTCAACAATCTGCAATCGCCCTTCTTCAACAGGTGACAACAATACACAATCCTACAATCACATCATACATTACCCTTAACACTTATCATTCCGTTGTGGTTTTTTTTACTTGAAATGGGCGGAGAGTTACCAATAATAAAAAATATCCCTTAACATTGTTATCCCAATTTATATTATCTCTATATATATAAAAAAAAATTGCTGTTCGTTTGTCTCGCTAAAACTCAGAAACGGCTTGACCGATTTAGATGAAATATTTTTTGCGTGTTTTAGTGGGTCCAGGGATGGTTTATATTCAAAATTAGACCCGGTACGGGGCGCTGCAATCGGATTCTAGGCTCAGGACAGGACAACGTCTACCCTGAGCCGAGTAATAAATAAATATTGATGGAAAGAGGCATGACCCACAGGATTACTACGTAGTGTTAGATGGAAACTAAAAGCGAGCTGAACATGGTATCACTGCCTGCATGGTCTACGGTGGCAACCCTGGTATAGACCAGTGCACTCTGTAATGGCTCCGGCTGCCTTGTTCGTGTAAATTGCTAAATTAAAGTTATAAATAATTATTATGTGGTTACCAGTGTTTCCTTCTAATAGTAGACAAAGATATAGAAATGCGTATTGCTACACATTTCATATGAGTTCCACGTGCTGAAAAAAATCTTGTTATATGCGTTTAACCTAATAATAGCTCATTGTGCGTCATGTATTCATTCTTTTTTGGGGGTCTGATCCACGAAGTTATATAAAGTAGATGGAGTGCGCTCTCAAAATAACCTATTTGAAGCCATCCTATTTATCGCTATTCCTATTTATCGCTATCCCATTTCAACTGCCAAGCGAAAACGAGAGAAACCTCTCGCTCTAATTTGCTATCGATAATTAGGTATTTGCTTGTGGATATGAGCACTCCAGTTTTTATTATCTATAGCTTCCTGGTCTGACCGCTTCCTGGTAGGGATTTTCTTGGGGTAACAATACGGTGGGTTCACGTTAATCTTACGGTTCCATTATTACCCGCCCGTTTCAAGATAGGGTTGTTTTATTTAGTGTTAATATTTCTAGTTCATGGCAAGGCAGCACTCATGAACGGTATTACTGTATGGAACAGTCATTGTCTCATTTGAAAATCTTAATATTAAATTAAGGGTGTATTTATTTTAACTTTCATCCTCAGATATCCATGGCAAATATATTTTTGAAATCCGCAGAGATATTAATTGACGTGTTATTGATTTTATAATTAAACGCTACTTCATTAGCATGTATAAACTGTTTATATAAATACACCTTAAATTCATCTAATAAGCAGTGTTATTAAAAAACTTTTAGTGCGCGTTCACGTAGAATACGCATGCGTGATGTGAATTTTTGAAATACTTTTAAATAAATAATTATTGATAGATTAAAATGGTTGTCAAACTTAAAACTAACAGATGATGTGTATGTAAATAATTTATTTTCATATTGATATATTGATAATTCAACAACATCATACAAAATCATATACTCCTTGAAACTAGACAAAGTTGTTATTCCGTATCACAAGACCAAAGTTTTATTTTTGGTATATTTTTTATAGGTATTTTTTGTATATTCTGCTATTTTTGGTATAGTTGATAGTTTTTACTTTTAGGTACATGCGCGCGCGCTACCGCGCCCTTGTTTTCACGTGAACACGCACTACATACATCGTGTGAACATAACTTGGTCTATATTCATTTAATTGATTTTATTTACTTTTTTCAGGTAATAATTAATAATTTTAACATGCTTTTTTTCATGTACCAACTAATAAATAATATTTATTTTCCGCATGCAGCCCTCACTTGCCACGAAGACATCTGTTGTAAGTATCGGCGTTATATTTTTATTTCACTCATTTTAACACTTTGCCATTTGTAAACAAATATTTATATATATGTGATAGAAGCAGGTGTTACTTTCGGAAGTCCATGATATCGAAAGAAGTAGAACTTTAATTCGCTATAATCCATCACAGTAAGTAAATCTATGTGGTACCATCGATATATATGTAGGTACTAGATGGGCCCTTTCATAGAAAAAAGGCGGGCGTCTGACTTGCTGAGCACGTTCCACACCTGTCATAACCCTGTCTTTGCCCGCGTCGTAGCGCTGTCGCGATCGCTCGTCGTGTAGATAATTTGTTACTATTATGATAACATCTAAAGTCTAATTAGTTTGGTACTGTATAATTTTTATTTTAAGGTAAGTGTTTCAATTCACAATTATACATTTCCAAAAAACGTCTTTCCTTACGGTTTCTATGACTATGACCTATATTATCTATGACCGAGTCATACGTTTTCAAGCTGTAATTCACGATTATTTATCTGTGGCATTAATATGTTGCAAGCAAGTTCCCGCTTTTCAGACTAGATGGCGTTATAAATAAGCCCACATTATTTGTTCGACAGGGCCCGTCTATGTAAATTGAGGTCGTTGTGTGGTACAGTATTTATCTTGCGATATTCACCACACCACATAATTATATTATTGCAAATTATTCTGAACGTTTCACTCCCACACCGGAGCTTCTTCATCTTCAGGAGATGTTAACTCGACAATCTTTACAGTCTTTACAATCGAGCATTGATACATATCTATGTGGTACAGACTGACTGCCTCGTTGGTCTAGCGGTTAGCATAGTCGACTGCGGATCACGAGGTCCTGGGTTCGATTCCCGGTCGGGCATAAAAATTGTTAGGTATTGGGTTTTTCAATTCAGAAATTCTCAGTGCCAGCCCGGAGTTGGAAGTTGGCGATGTTTCACCCCCGTGCCTCGGAGAGCACGTTAAGCCGTCGGTCCCGGTCATATCACTAACATGATAATAGTCGTTAAAGCCCGCCAACCCGCATTGGAGCAGCGTGGTGGGTCTAAGCTCTAATTCCCTCTCCTCCTATGAGAGTGGAGGCCTGTGCCCAGCAGTGGGACGTTAATAGGCTGTAGTTGTGGTGGTGGTGGTGGTATGTGGTACAGCCACATAGATTTACTTACTGTGGCGGATTGTAGCGTATTAAAGTTCGACTTCTTTCATAATTATTTATATTTTTACATGCAGCACGCATAAGTATATGGAAAGCAAAAGAAGTGTGTCAGAAACGTAAGTTAGCACCTTGCCAAGCAATTTGTATCATTTTCAATGCATGCCGATGATGATTTCAACCATGCAGATGAGACTTCCCAGTATAACTTAAAGAATACATGTTGTGAAACAAGTAAATGACGTACAGAACAGTTTGCACTTTGTTGTAAACTTTAATAATACCGAGGAGGAAGCAAGGCTCTTAATTGAGCCAACTTGATCCCTTTGAATCCCTTGAATCGCCAAACCATACAGATGAGAATTCACAGTGTAATCACATTCATCATATATAGTCATGTTGCGAAACAAGTAAATTAAGTAACACTACAGTTTGTACAACTGTAATAATCTCGACTTTTAGTAGGAGGTAAAAATGTGGAATACGCGAGACCGACACCGTTCTTCTTAAGACAAAAGGTCTTAACCATAATAATATAGTACATTCGTAATTAAACTTTAATGCCTTCGTTTCAAGGTTTATATTAATAAGTGCTGCGTAACCGTGGGCGACACCTCGTTTTGTTACGAAGACTGACTAAAGGTCTTAAATATAAATATAGTACATTCGTAATTAAACTTTAATGCCTTAGTTTTGAGGTTTATATTTGAATTTTTTTTTAAATTACAAAAAAAATATCGTTTTCACTTCTATCGGCAGTCCTTATGACTGCCATTTTTTCCGTTTGGTGGTGTGGTTGTCAACGTATCGCTCCGTGTTGCAGACGCGAGGGCTGGGGCTCGCGCGAGCTGCACGCGCCGTTCGACTCGATGTTCAACAAGGCGCGCACGCCGATGCCGCGAGGTGAGTCCCGCGCGCTTCCGCACCCGCTTGTCACACGACGAAAACGTTGCCAATGTCACCCGCTATCGCTTCACACATGCTAGCCCCCCGGGTCACGCCTCGGTCATTGTGAGCACGCTAGGGAATTGTACATTGCCGATATGTGAATATCGCACTGTTTGGAGCACTCGCTTTTGCTGTGATCATTTAAAGTCAAAGTTGTTCAGGTCCGACTTGAGAGTAAAAATTTCTTTAAGCGCGACGTGATTTTTCTCGGAAATGGCCGCCAAGCAGAACAGCTGTGAGGCTATCATCTTTTAATGAAGTGTTTTAAACTATCAAATAGTTAGTGCCATATTATTAAAAGGCCTATTTTTAACTCACTATATGGTAAAAAACATTTTGCCAATGCATTTTCAAAAAGGATAATCGCTCGCGCGCGCGTTCAGTTTGACTATAACCGCGCGTAAAGGTTTCACGCACAATTATTTCATTAAGATCGTTCTATCAGTTTAAAAAATGAAATATAATCTCAAATATGGTATGGTTGTAAAGTTAAAGCCAACGATTAAATCTAAATTGAAAGTATTGGATTTTCGGGAACAACTTATCATTGAACATTGTATAAATCTATATCATACACAAAAGGTTTTGTTCTTTTGTAATCATTTTGTTTAAAGGATAACTCATAGATTTCCCACAGCAGAAAATATATGCCAAGTATTTCACGACACTGCAAGTAGCAACGCTCCGCACGGCTGCACTCACAGAACAGCTAGCTTCCACTAAACAAATCGATTAACTATCGAATACTCGCGATTCAAATACGAGATATTTCCCCTTTATAGTTACGAATGCATCGGGTATTAGTGACGTTTTCAGTCGTAGGTTTTCTTTATAACAATACGAACCTGTAATGGGTCAAGAACACGTAATGTGGACGTGGCCCTTTGCAGTTTCTGTGTGATTTTAGAATTTATTAACATTTAATTACTAAATTTAACTTTATTTGCATTTTAGTGTTTATATTGTTTTTCATAAAGCATTCTTTGTGCAGGTTTTTGACTTTTTCCTATCCGCTAACATTAGCAGGAAAATGTTGCATCGCTCTCGATAATCATGAATCCATTCTATGTAGTTACAGAATTGCATGAAGTGTTGAAAAAAGGCATTTTTCTCATCGCATAATCAGTGCCGAGGCAATGCAGTATTGTTTGTATGAAGTAGAACATTTTTATTGTTTTTCAATGTTTACATCCCTATCTCGAAATCAGAATCTGTACCGGTCCCCAAGTTAATGAATTTGTTTGGAAAGAATCACTGCCTACTGTAGCTAGTCGATGTGGTTCGTGGTAGTAACGCCCGCTAGCTAGCTGGGCCCCGGGCGGCCCGGGCGGCCAGGGCGGCCAGGGCGCAGGCGGAGGACTCGCGCTAGTGAGGTTGTGTTGGTGTGGTTGCAGTTGGGTTGCGCGTTACACTGCATGCTCCGACCAAATCTACACTTCACAGCGGCACCGGCCCCGACCACAAACCCACTACAAACGACACGCAAGAATAGGTACTAAATACTATTATTTTATTTTCCTCATTTGTGTTTGTGTTACGCATCGCGCGTTGCGGCTGTTATCAGAGTACGGATGCCTCCGATATGTTGAATCGCTGATGCAATATTAATTTAGTACGCATTCTGGTAAATCACTTTTGATCCGAAAAGCAACATTTTAATGCATATTATTGTATAATTAATTGTGTTTTTGGTTTGCATATTCGCTTTTCGTTTGGAATTAACGTTTAAATTAAAACTTACTAAAACCAATTTTTTAACTTTTCGCTAGTGGCATCGGTGTCTCGCATCTACCAATAACGTAACTATTTTAGATATCTCCCGATACGATCATGTTCCATGCCGGTTTGCTACCGGAAAGGAAACACATAAACGAGTCGAATCGCCATCGATATAACGAAAGACGACACTGTAAATATACCATCCTAGCGAACGTCATGCATGATGGAAAACGTGTGTTTTCGATTGCATTACAGGTAGTAGTAAGAAAACCGCCAAGCACCAAACGAGAGGCTCGCAAACGGCGGACACGACGGACGCGACGGACGGGTTAGATCTGTCGGATCTGGATCTGAGTTCGATAGAGTTTTCGGAGCGAGAGATGCAGGCGCTGTCGGGGTTGACGCCGGCGCTGTCGCGGCGGCTGCAGCGCCAACT
Source organism: Erebia aethiops (assembly GCA_923060345.2). Taxonomy (NCBI): domain Eukaryota; kingdom Metazoa; phylum Arthropoda; class Insecta; order Lepidoptera; family Nymphalidae; genus Erebia; species Erebia aethiops. The sequence continues at coordinate 25,011,844 of OV281081.1, forward strand.
GCTGGCGCACCTGCCGCCGCGCGCCGCCGCGCGCCTGCGCCGCACGCTCTCGCTGACCGCCGCGTCCGCCGCGCGCCCGCCCTACGCGCGCTGCCACTCCGCCGCCGCGCGCTCCCCGGACCACGCGCAACACCCGCCGCCAGACTACGACGATGACGCTATCGCACCCGACCAGCATAAATGCTCCGAACAAATTGACAGCTCTACTAAAGGAGACCGTAATATAAATCCCGACGTCGAAGATAAAACTTCCAAAGAAATAGATCGCGTTACAGTCGATGCCGAGGTTGACGTTAAAATTCCTGAAGAAATTGAACCGCCCACAAACGTAGATTCTGAGCTCAAAACGAACACCTCCGAAGAAGTTAAAGATTTCGTGGAAGTAAAATCTTCCGAAGAAGTTAAGTTTTCTGACGAAGTGAATCTTTCCGCGCGTGTAAATTCACCTGAAGTGATACCTGATATAGCCACATTTAAATCGGAAGACGCTTCTATATCTGCATCTCAGTTTTGTACACTGCCTCGTCTCAGACGACGGTCGACTCTTTCCAGGGATTCACTATCTCCGACGTCTACTGCTGATTTCAGCTATGGATCTACAAAATTAGAATCATTGACTAAAGACTCTATTGGATCTAAAAGCGGCAGTATTCGACGTACCCCAGATCGTCCACTGTTAAGTAAATATTTGGCACCTGAAAGAAATCTCTCTTTAGATGACTCATACTCGTCGGATAGCGGTAGTATTCTTTCGGAACCTAGCTATATTGCAGCTTATGGATCGCCTGCGCTAAATAACGCTCCCGGTTTGGGATTCAGGCGACACTCTCTACGATTAACAGGAGACCATCCTAAAAAGCGTTTATCTAGATTTCTACGTTCTGATTACTTTGATACATCGGCAGACGATAGTATAGTAGCCAAACACAAAAAGGAGAAAGAATTGGAAACGCAGAAAATTTTAAAAGAAATTAGAGATAAGAAAAACAAATCGTTAGAGTCGACTCCGAAAAGTCCCAGCGAAACGCTTGACGAACCATGTTTTAAAGAAGACTATCCTGTTAAAAAATGTCTTTCCCCTATAAATAATTTATTATTGAAAGATCGTAGTAGATCGACCACTCCTTTTTTTCCTATATTAGACAACATAAAAGAAAGTTCCTTAGATTATAGTAATATAACAGCAGAACAAAAGCGGAATGATGAAAGCGTTACGAAACAACAAACTGTTCCTGTTAACAACACTCTAAACAAAGAATCAAAAATGACCAGACCCAAATCCTATCCTTTAAAAAATGTTGATGTTTTCGAAGATACAAATAAAAGCGCCCCATTAGAAAGTTGTAAAAATCTTGACAATGAGGTCGAAGATAAGAAATTAAATAGAGAGTCAAAATTATTAAGACCTAAAAGTTATCCAACAAGTAATCAGTCGCCTGAAAAGGTGTACGTGAATCACAATATCAAAAAAGATGAAACTAAATCTAAAGAAACAATTAATGATGAAAATAAAACGGACGTAGAAGTAAGTTTCAGTATAACTTTACCGAGAAAAGTCAAAGCCTCAGTTATTCGGTCGGATTCACAGAAAAAATTAGAATCAGTAGATCAGAATGTAGAATCTAAATCAGAAATTAAAAAAGGGATCGACTCCACTTTGACTTTAAAGAAATATCAAGTTGTCAGTGGAAACGACGATAAGACCGAAAAGGGTCATAAAATTGAAACCCAATTAAAGAACGGTAGAAGTGACTGTGCTACGAAAACAAGCGATAATGAAAACGCTAAAAATCTAATCATAAATGAAGAAATAAAATCAAAGCTCACAGAAAATCAGTCCAATGATAAAAAGGGAATCGTTAAAAAGAAAATAGTAAAAAACGTATCGTCAAAATCAAAGACTGAATTAAATGCAAGTGATAAAACAACAGATGAAAAGAAAAAGGTCACAAAAAAAGTAAAGGAAAAAGTGGGTGACGAAAACGTCAAAACTACCGTTCCAAAAAAGAAGTCTATGTTTCAATCAATTGGACAAAAGTTAGAAAAGTTTGCATCATCTAAATCGAACTCTCCGGAAAAGAATTCCAATACTGATGCTATTGAAACACAAAAAATCAACCGAACCCAAAGAGAAAATTCTGTTCCCGTTAACGTTGTTCCTCCGACTGAATCTAATTTGATTAAGAGAGCAGTTACAGTAACTGATGTTGCGGCGTTAGAGAGTCCAAGCAATAGCCAAAACAAAACCACCGTATCTAAAGTTTTAGGTCTGTTTAAGAAATTTGAACCTAAGGAAAAAAATATCAAAGCTGTTGAAAAAGTAAACACAGAAACTGGAAACGTTGCTCTGAAAGATATTTTACTTAAAAATGATAATATAGTCGCTTGTAATTTAGACTCTGAAGAAAAACCAAAGAGGCCAACTTCACTGCTTTTAAACGGTTTGGGTCGTAAAAATAGAAACATTAGAACCACAACCGATGATGTTAATGCGGAAGAGGAAAATGATGATCTAGTAGTTAAGAAAGAAAATGATTCCAAAAATACTAAAAATTCTTTAAAATTAGATTTTTCTAGACTGCCAAGAGTTAAAAAAATAGTTCCTACAAGCCCTGTGATAGAACCACAAATAATGAATAGTTCTGACGTCGAGAAAAACGTTGACAAAAATTGTGTGCTACAAAAGAATGGAAGTATTACAGACTCTTCCATCAAAGAAGATTTATGTGAATTACAGAGTAGAAGTCGATCACGAAGCAGGTCAACATATTCCAGTTCCGATGTGAAATCAGAGCCCAGTGGCATTAAAGAGAAATATGCCCTGCCTGATGGTGCTTCACATCACTTACCTTTGAGAAGTCTTGATTCTATAACGCCTGAAAAAGAGGATATTGGTGAAAGAATAAGAAGAAAAAGTTTTTATTCCCGATTTAACGAAAAGAAACAAAGGCGAAAAAGCAATTTAGTGGGTCCCGGGGCAACCGAATACGATCCACTGGCAAGAATTCATTCTCATTCGAATGATTTAAAATATGATGCTTCCCCGACTTCGCCAGGGAATTATGATTTGTCACCTGGATTGTCTGTTGGATCAGACGTATCGCCGTGTACAGAACGTTACAGATCTTTACTTACAGATTTGCCTACCACGCGAGGCAGTTTGAGATACGATGGAATAAATGATAAAATTGATATGTACCGATCACTCGACCGAAATGATTTTAGAAAGAATCCAGGACGGAATTATCTAGATTACGATCAGCCCCATTCCTATAGCTCAAATAGATATGGAAGGACGAAATCATTATTCGATAGTTCAGATAATAGCGAAGATCAATCGTTAGGTCTCTCTAAAGAACCACACAAATATAATCGTGCGAACTCTTTATTTTCTCCGGGAAGTTATGCTACTTACAGACCGAAGAGAACTAGAAATTCTGCAATAATACTTAAAGAAAGTGAAAAGGAACCTAGTCCTGAAAATATAATGGATAAAATAAGGCAAAGAAAGATTTCAATCAGCGTTACCAGAAAATCTGATTCTGAAAAGGACTCGGTGCCTAGGTGTGTATAATTCACCGTTTATTTCATGTAACGTAAATAATTATAAATAACTTCTCAAGAAAAAGATTTTCTCTGTGCACGCTTCACGCTTTTAAATTAAATTTTAAGGCACTAATGCTTAAATTTTAATAGACATTAGATACCTTAAATTGTTATAAATAATTGTACATTTTATAAATACGTTTCTTTGTTGTAGACCAGCATAATAAATTATCACCTAATGAAAACACAACTTTTACAAATGCTCAAAACACAAATATTCGATTGCTCAATTAATTAACGAAACAACTTCATTTAGTAGCAATAACGTTATCGATTGTAAAGATTCATTGCACATTATCCATTACAAACATCACTGGACCAAATAAAAGTGCTAATATTATTAAAGTATAAACTTTATAATGGTTTTTCACTTTCAGATCCAATCTCTCACCTAAAAGCGAAGGCGACTGTGCAGAACGCTCTTCGAAAGTTGACTGAGAGGCGCTACTGATGTTACTATTATCGACTTCGGCGTTTTATTTATAATTGCGTATTTCGAATAATGAGTTTTAGACATTAACAGGTAGTCTTCAAAATGTTTTTTCGAATCTCTAAATAGTATTATGTTGGCAAGATTAGGCCATAACTCCAGAATCTCAAGAAACTCCATGTTGCCTTTCTGTATATCCTATACTATATCTAAAGATTACGACTGCAAAACTTCTTGCCAATCCTCTAGTTAATGCATTTGCGAAGTTATTTTAGACTGATTAACACGTTAAAAATAAATATGTCCATTTATTTCATTCTAGAGGGTAAGAAATATAGTGGTGCAACATTTTTATTGAAATCAAACAGTTCATCGAATTTTTTTAGTAAAAAAGATATATTGGTCAATATAAAATTATTAGCGATACATTAATTATTTATTCATTCAAGGAGCAGTTAAAATATACAAACATACTTTGCAAGTATAACATGTTATTAAAACTTTTAATGTGAATTGATCTTATGTGCCTTGCTTACGTACAGTTGGATTTGATACTCGAGTTCATTGAAATGAAAATGAAACAAGTTTTTTAGTGTTTTTGCACAAATATTTTAACTCAATATGTCTAATTTAAGTTTTGATTATTTTAGATATTATCGATTGTTGGTAAACTAAGTCACTTCTTACGTTTAAATGTTTTTTTTTTATAACCAGATAGTATTGACTGCTTAGTTGAGTTGAAACAGTAATCGAATAGAATGGTGCTTAGTTCAAGGTTTTCTTAGAAATAATTCGTATATTTATATAGAAGGTTACAGTCACATTTACGATGTACGTTTACATAAATATATAAATAGCATGTTTTTGAGTGAAAAGAATATATTTTGTTAAAAACAACAGTATTTTAAGTGAAATAGTTGCTGTTTTTCATTTGTTGCCATTATCACATCTATAATTAATTATTATAATAATTGACAGTGAAAACTAGTCCGTTTAAGACGTCTGTAAAGCAATAATATTATCACGACTCATATTTGTATTTTATATTTCATTATTATTTATTTATTATTATTTATCATTACTCTAGAATTTTAATGATTATTATTTATTAGTGTGTGGTGATTAATAATATTTTGTAATAATAGTTATATGAACTGTTTTGAATATTATTATAAATGCTATCACACACGTTTTGTATTGAATGTGAATAAATTATAGTTGAAAACTGTTGTTTTTATTTCTCATAATTATTATCCTCTGACCATAACCATCATAAAATCAGGGTTTACATCTTATTAAAAGTAGTGAATGTGAGGATTGAATCAATAAGTATTAAGGCGACATGATAACCATACATTCCATTAAAAAAAAATTGCGCAAGAGACAGAGAGATGCGCAACGTGCGGCGGACACACTGCGCCGTTTAGTGAAGGAAGACTTATGTAATTATGAATTTAATTCCTGAAGCAAATTCTGTTGTACACCATCTGTAAACTAAACTAGAATGACAGCTCTTTTTATATTGCTATCCCTTTGCTATTACTCCCTACGGAAAGGGGCATCACTAATTGGTCACCATTTGCCTATCATCTTCATCAATCACTTATTCAATACTAGCTGATGCCCGCGACTCCGTTCGCGTTGTTTAAGTTTTTTGATTCCCTCGGGAACTCCCTAATTTTTCGGGATAAAAAGTAGCCTATGTCACGCTCCAGGTCCTCAACTATGCCCATGCCAAGTCACGTCGAGCCGTTGCTCCGTTGCGGCGTGATTGAAGGACAAACCAACAAACAAACACACTTTCGCAACTCTGGACTATCTTCCGTGCAGATGGCAAAGATCGTAAAAAACGCTGATAGTGGTTTAGATTAGATGCTCGGCTTGGTATTCGAGTGGTCGGGACCAATATCTGATGAACTCCTCGGAGCTTTATGCGTGTTTAGAAATTAAATATCACTTATTAAGACGAAGGAAATCATCGTGAACAAACCATGCAGGTTAATAACTTGCCCGAGTATTCTTCATGTTATCAAAGACACAGACATTCTAAGATCATGCTCAAATGTGTGCGAAGTATGTCGTCTCAACCTATAGACGTCTACTGCTGTACGGTCTCCTGTATGGATCTCCACAGAACACGGTCTTATGTCGCTTGTTTGCAGCGTCTCCCAGCTACTCGCTGAGATGCAAAATTGGACCTACCTAGCTGGACCGTATGACCCAGGTATACTCGTCAACACTTTCGAGTACAAAGAGTAGGATTTTGGTGCCTTGCTCATGTTCATTTAGGTATAGGTGGTCTGTTTATCCGCATTTGGCCAGTGTGGTGGACCACGGTCCATTGGCCAAGCCTTCTTTCTGAGAAGGGACTCGTGCTTAGTGAACCGGCAACGGGTTGAAGTGAGTGGCAAATTCACTGTCGTGGCCGAAATTCGGTCGAGGGGAGGTAATTTAAATTGAAACACGATAATTTTGATACAAAATAAAATTTATTTTGCGAATTTAATTATTAAAAGTGTTTCATTCTGCAAGTTGCTGCAAGTCTGCGAAGTATTTGCGGTCGGCCTCCGCGAGCTGTTCGAGGATATCATCAACCCTCGATGTGGGGAAGCGTTCCACAACCGCTGCGACCATCCCCTCCGCGCTCGCCGGGTAACGCTTGAGCTCTACGTTATCGCCTGGAAATAAATTATTGTGCTGTTAAAATTCACGTTCACAGACCAGGTAATTCTTTTTATCCAAACTCGATTTTATAAATAAAAATTCTAGAAGGGTCTAGAATGGCAGTACGATTATTTTCAGTTAGATTGACAGTTAGTCAGTGAAGTTTTTTCTTCACTTACTAAACTGTACTTCAGAACCTTGGGACCCCAACGTCCATCGGTTCTTTGATCTATGTGTACCGTCCATTGCCACATGAGGTTTGCAACTCGTCGAGCATTTCGGTGACAGGTTCTTCCGTCAAGGCTCGTGTCACCTTTAAGGTCCGCACTGCGAAAAAAAACCTAGCGATTTTTTTTCGCAATTATGTAACACTAGAAATGACATGGAAGTATACGCACTTGCGATTATAATTCGAGCGAAAAAATCTCCGATTTGATACTATTTCACGCGGTGATAATATTCGCGCTAATATTTTGTGCTGCATGGGTATGTGCGGTAGGTAAAATCCGTACGCGGAAAATAAATCGCGAGGATGTTTTTCGCAGTCCGGACCTAGTCTTATGCTGAGATCTATAGAGCGTACTTTGACTTGGCTCAGACTTTACTCAGAGTTAAAACGAGATGGACTTATGTGAGTAGCATAAATCTGTCTCGTTTTAACCATATCTTAAGTCTAAGGAAAGTCAAAGTTCTATAGATCTAAATAAAATAAATAAATCTTTATTTAGGATTTCACACAACACAGAAAAAAACAACAAACAATTTACAAAATAAATAAAACTTATAGACTAACAATCCGTGTAGTAAAAAATCCCAAAAAGGGTATCAAACTCAGCGTAATGCTGATATGGTGTAGATGCACCATATCAGCGCTGATTTTCAGTTGACCGCTATAGAAAAACCTCGGCGTCTCTGACTGATCCGAGCTGATCATCAAACTTAACTTAATGCATCTACCCACTAAAATTACAACTAAGCTACTATTACTATTACAACATAACGTAACACTAACAATAATAAATTGTAGCCTGCCTCAGCTGAGTCTGCACCACTATTCCTGGTAAACCATGGTTTTATGAGTGGACTTTAGAAACCCAAGTGACATTCTATATCTCTGATTAATTCATCTGTGGCATGTCAGTGGCCCATATGTAATAGATCTATGGTGGCCCAATTTCTTCGGCAGTGTCAAACACGGCGTCGAATCACGCATTGTTGTTTCACACTTATTGTTTGCTAAAGGCTTAGCAGGGCGACAGTACCTGCGCGCACAGTGTTGGGCTGCACGAAGATGTTCCGGGGCTGTTTGTGCAGCATGACGATGTCCCGCCAGCGGCGCCACGGCTCGCCGAGCGTGCTGTACGTCGCGAACAGCCGCTCGCCCGCCGCCGCGTCGCCCGTCGCCTTTATTGTTTGTAATTTCACCAAGAAATCACCTAGAATTAAAAAAAGAACGTAAAGTATACGTAAGTAAGGTAAAGTATAGTATGTGGAATCAAAAAGAACGTAAGTGAAAGAGTTGTCACTTATATTTCGACTAGATGTAACCCGCGACTTCATCCGCGTGGATTAAGACTTTTAATCCCCACGGGAACTCTATAATTTTCCGGGATAAAAAGTAGCCTATCCCGGCAAAGAATATCCCGGCCAAGAATTGACGAAGATAGGATTGACCTGGAACTGCGATCACAATAGATCGGCAACGGTCAAAGTGATACAGAGGTCTCTTTACAGAGCCCTGCATAGCCACATCACCAAGAAGAAAAAGGGTCAACAAAATCAAAAAGTTCTTGAGCACACACGTACCAATAATCCTCTTCCCGTCGGTAGCGAGTCGCGTCCTGTCCAGCGTGAGCAGTAGATTCTTGCCGGGCTCCACTTCAGATATGGTTAGCATTCCATCGCCTTCCAACTCCAACAGCCGCATTAGCACGAAACGAGCTCTCGCATGTGCCTGTACAGAAAAGTCTTTGCTGCTATAGACTGCTTTTACTTTCTTTGAATGAATAAAATTGAGATTATTAAAATAATATTTCTACCATAGATTTTACATATTATTTTTACTAAATAAAAAGATAGTGCGGAAGAAGAAATAATTGATTTTACGCCGCCAGATATAAAGGAGGTAGCAAAAATGTCCTAAAATTATGAAAAATCGTATGAAGATTTCACTGGTAAACTAAAAAAAAAGCGAATCCTTTTATGGAAATTGTCCTTTTAACATATTTCAATGATTTATAACTACAATAATTATGTTTAAAGGAAAATGGAAATATGGCCGATTAAGCACTTCCCAAGTGTTCCCAAGGATTCGGTTGGCGCCTCGTCCTTTTAAAATCACGTTTATTGCTTTATATCCCGCCTGTGCAATAATGTAATATTATTGTACACCAAAAATACATATACACAAATAATAAAAATTCTTATGAATAGGGCCGCCCTCCAGTATGAAGTGGATGAAGAAGAAGAAATGATGATGATTAGTATTACCTGAAGCCAAGTGCCGGTGGAGGGCTGGTACATCTCAGTAGCTTTGGCGGCGCCGTTCCAAAACAGACTGAGCCAATTCACGTACGTCACATTCTGCGCCTCCTCGCCCGAGTAGCCGAACAATCTGTCGTGCGACAAACGTCAACAGTAAACTATGCGTCACGAAACTTGGGTTCATTTGCGCGGGGATACTCCCTTTAAGGCTTAAAACCAACTACTTTTATTTCAATTTAACACAGTTCAAATCATCGTCATTAATTCACTTAAACGTTAACATAACGCGAAACACTACGCGGCCAAACTAAGAATAGGACGAATAATAATGATCTCAACTATCACTTAATAAAAATACTTAATGATTTTTTTCATCATTTTTAATCAAGCATTAACAACTAAACCAAGAATATATGAAAAAAATATTTTTAAGTATTAATTTTATAAGCATAATTTGGAAGTATGATTGTGTTCTCCGACCACCTCGATAGGGGGCTGGATGTCTAAGCAACTGACAAGCATCGGCATAAAACAAGTATTTAACTATTTGTGGACATTTTTTTCATCCCATTAAAATAGTTCAATACTCACTTCAATATTTCTGGTTGTAGCGAGAGGTACAGTCCGACCGCTTCGGCGCGACACTCCTCGAAGGCCGAGCCGAGCGTTGTGAATTTGCTGTCGTAAGTTTCGCCTTCGCTGTACCACGACTCGATTCCTTTGCCTGCGAGTCAATACAATCAATACTTAAGCTCGCCATTGACGTTAAGGCATTTGACTTAATTCATTTATTATTATTCCACAAGTTAGCACTTGACTGCGATCTCACCTGATGGTGAGTGATGATGTCGTCTAAGATGGTAACGGGCTAACCTGATAACCTGATATGGCAGTTATATTAAACCCATACCCCTAGTCGGTTTCTACACTTCATCGTACCAGAACGCTTGGAACGGAAATCTAAATCGCTTGGCGGCACGTCTTTGCCGGTAGACGTCTTTCAACACTTGCTCGGATATCGCTTTAATATTGAAAAAAAAAAAAACAAATGGCAGTCCAAATGGGACTGCCGATAGAAGTGACAAAGAATATTATTATTTATTTTGAAAAAAAAAATTAAAATATAACCCTTAACATTAAGGCTTTAAAGGCTTTTTAAAGGATGATAGTTTATCTACTAACTACTAACATCATCACTTAACATCAGGTGAGAACAGTCTAGGGCTAACTTTTAGTGGACAAAAAAAAAGTAAGAAAATGTGATTACCAGTGAGCGGATTCTTGACTTTATCTTTGTCGAAGTTGAATGTGCCGTCTGCGTTTTGTCGTAACAGCTTTCCGCTGCCGTGGCCGAGCAGCTCGTGGAGACCTACTTGTAGCTTGAAACAGAATTGAAACGTTTTGTACAAAAACTGCGGTATAATATCAATATGAAATCATAAATTTTTTCCTGTTGGGAGGCTCCGGCCGTGGCTAGTTACCACCTTGCCGGCAAAGACCTGCCGCCAAGCGATTTAGCGTTCCAGTAGGTAGGTGTAGAAACCGCTTAGGGCCATACCCCTAAGCGGTTTCTACACCTACCTACCGTTTAATATAACTGCCATACCTCTAACAGGTTAGCCCGCTACCATCTTAGACTGCATCATCACTTATCATCAGGTGTGATCGCCGTCAAGGGCTAACTTGTAGTTGATAAAAAAAATTAAAAAACCAATATTAATTCGTGATATATGCAATGTATGTAAAACTCTACTGTTTATTACTGAAATTATAGTTTATCTATTCAAACTCAAATCTTTTGAAGTGAAACTTCTTTAGAATATTGTGATTTAAATTTCGATGAAACGAAAAAGCGACACTAAAAAGAGACAAACATATTTGTAATATGTTGAGAGAATGAGATCAAGTTATTTTTATCTCATTCGCTCGTAGCTACTTTTCGGAAGTTTCACTTCTGCCGTGTGTGAATTAGACACACTTTATTTTATTCAAGTTTTGGAAATAAAATAAACTTTTCATCATTATTCACCAAATTTGATTGGGACTGTTCGGTCTAGGACCGTTAAATGTCAACTTGAAATTACGTCCTTTTTCAAATAAATCAGGGCTTAAGGAGTAAACCGCCGAACACGCGGCCAGGATCAAGTTCCCAAGGGACAGGTTCTTAAAGGTTTATTCTGACGGGCCTCATCGTCTATACATCTCTAAGCTACTCGTACCTCAAACGCAGGCACGCGATACTTCTCGAGCAGCTGCTTGTCCGCGTCGCTGAGGAAAGGGATGACGGACTCCTTGTATGCGGCCGGGATCACGTTCCCGAGGGACACGTTCTTGAAGCCCTCGTTCTGACGGATTTCATCGTCTACAAACACATACTTTTTTATTCATACAAAATGGAGTGGTTACAGGACGTCATTTATAATTTGAATACATCATCGGGAATAGTTAAGTAAGTAAAAATTAAAAACTTTAGTTGTGAAGGCAACATTATCACGACTAGGGCTTCCAATACCGGGATCCCGGACTTTTTTCGTCCGTTTTCAATACCGCGATTGAAATGTCTAATACCGGGATACCGGTATTGGTGACACTACAAACGAAACAGTGACTATTGCATATATTTTTTGGACATGCCACTGTTTTATTCGGCTAAGTTTAAAACTTGTATCTTAAGCACATTAGCTCAATAAGAGCACCTTTATTGCTTAACACCAGTGAAGAAAAGTCATTTTTGATAACTCAGAGGGAATAAATATTGTTTGAATTTAGAACCCTGTGGCTTGGCATTGACCCACGAAACGATCAGAAATCTGTTTTTTATTAAATTTTATTATGATTTATTTTAATAAATATTGAATTTTTAATTAATTTGTGTTAATTTGACTAAACTATGTTTTTTACGAGTAAAAAATGGCATTTCTTCATTGAATTTAAGCTTTATGCTTTATTGCTCATTTGAAGCTAATATGGTAAAAAAATATTTTTTTATGGAAAAACTGTTTTTTATGGTGCAGTTTCCTTCAGAAAAGACTAGTTTTAACTTAAAAACAATCTATCTAATTTTAAGTTTCTCCCAATACCGGGATCCTAGGCATCCCGGTATTGAAAAAAAAAATTCCCGTATTAATACCGGTATTGAAAAAAACCGGTATTCGAAAGCCCTAATCACGACCACAGTAAACAGATGCAACCAGTATGGAAACTACCTAGAAACGTTAGAAACAGGCACACTCACACAAACGTGCGCATCAACGAGACCCCAAGCGCTCGTCGCAGTGCCGTCAGTAGTGAGTGCCGCGTCATCGCATGTTCGATGCGCACGTTTGTGTGAATGAGGCTGTTTCGAATTTTTCTAGGTAGTTTCCATACTGGTTGTATCTTTTTACTGTGTCACGACTAATACGCAACTGTAAATGTTAAACCAGCTAGAATGAAGTTACGTTACTGACTATATTAATATTATTACCGACAATAAGTAGACAAACCAATTTTTTTTATTAATTGAACTTACAATTAGGTATATTGATGCCTGCTGGAATTCCACTACCGGAGAACGTAAGAACGTCTAAGCTGGTGAAATCCGGTCGAAGGAAGGAGTCCTTTTCCAGGTCTTCTCCCCAGGGTAGCAGTTTGATGAACCCTTCCGCGCCGTCCACCAGTTTGCCAAACTTTTTGGACATTTCCTTGTTGACCATGGCTACGAAGCCTTCAAACTCTGCTCTTTGCCCGCTGGGGTCTCGATAGGTTTCTATAAATCCTTGATACCTATAGGCAAAATATAGCCACTTTAAATTTTATGCCCTACTATTTTTCAATACTAATGTTGACATATGTATAACATCTGATGTAAACTTTATCCTTTATCAAAATTGTTATGAGGGACGACTTCGCTTCGTCAGCCCGTATGTCGCGCGTCTCAACTACCATAGAAGATCCGATTCCAAGTATACTTGCCGCCTTCGTCAACTTGATATCGGAACGAACGGAAGTACTTATATTTTTGTACCATATTCTTATGTAAACCTAACTATTAAAACCATTTTACACCATAAAGGACTTCATATTTATGAACCTGCTTCTAGACAGCCGCCCAATATATCTAAATCCTTACTAATATTATAAACGCGAAAGTTTGTATGTATGGATGTTTATTACTTTTTCACGCCAGAACGGCTGAACGAATCTGGATGAAATTTGGCACAGAGATAGATATAGTCTGGAATACACGTAGTCTACTTTTTATCCCGAAAAAAAAAAAAGAGTTCCCGCGGGAACCAAAACCTCAAATGCATGTTTGTTACTCAATCACGCCAGAACGGCACAACGGATCTGGATGAAATTTGGCATAGAGATAGATTATAGTCTGGAATAACACATATGCTACTTTTTATCCCGGAAAATTGAAGAAATCCTGCGGGAACAAAAACCCTCAATCCACGCAGACGAAGTTGTGGGCATCAGCTAGTGCTAAATAAAAGATTTTTCAAAAGCAGACAAATAGTTCTATTCCTATCCACATGGAGCAAGGGATAGCAATACTTTTAGAGTTGTTCTTTTAGTTTAGTTTGTGTACTATAGAATTAGCCATATAAACTCATTTGCAAAAAAAACGGGCGGTTTCGATTTTCTTCCTGGCTGAAAAAAATAAAATACCAAAAAGGTTTTAATGATTTGAACATGTTACTGGCCAGTTATAAAAGTGCCATAATGTTTATAAAAGTACATTCCAAATTCAAATTTTTTACTGAGCCTGGTTTTCAAAAAAAACAACTTTTAACTACATTTTGTGGCGCAAAGTCCCTATAGTTAATATCGACTCTAATTAACTTTTTGTCAATTTTTATTAAATTATCTGATGTCCTTGACATTTAAAAGTATTGTTATTGCTGTTTAGCAATCTCGAAAATGGTAGATAAAGTGATAAAAACGAGCAAAATTATTGCGCTGCGTGAAGAAGGTTGCAGTCAATGCTTCGTGGCTCAGAGGCTAAATGTGAGTCGGTCGACAGTTCAAAGGACCTGGCAGCGCTATAAAGAGACCGGTTCCGGCCTGGTTCTGGCAGAAAGACATGTACCGAACCACGGGATGATCGTTTTCTTGTTAGTCAAGCTTTGAGAAATCGCAAATATTCTTATGTGACCCTCAATAACAGCCTCGAAGAAGTAAGAAATGTGCAAATTAGTCTATGGACGGTCAGGAGGAGGCTTCTCGCTGCTAATATACACAGTCATCGCCCGGCACGCGGCCCTAAATTACTCCGTGGACATCGAGTTGCCAGGCTTAGCTTCGCTCGAAATTGTGTGTCATGGACTCATGAAGACTGGGATAGGGTATTGTTCACAGATGAAGCCAGGATATCTCTGCATGGTGAAGACCGACGTCGGCGAGTGCTACGTAGACGAGGAGAACGCTTTGCAGAGGCACGTTTTGAGGAAATCACACCTTATGGAGGGGGCTCTGTTATGTTTTGGGCAGGAATAAATTCTATGGATCGTACGGAGTTAGTCTTCATCGAAAACGGTACACTGACTGGACACCGATACATAACAGAAGTTCTAATTCCTTATGCACAACCCGCTTTAGCCGGTCTTGGCGAAAACTCAATTTTTATGGACGACAACGCTCGCGCCCACCGGTCTGGCGATGTGGAAGCGTACCTATATGCTAGAAGTCGGAATTCGTCGTTTGGACTGGCTAGAAGTCCGGACCTCAATCCCATAGACCATGTCTGGGACGTTCTGAAGCGACGAGTGAGATCAGTGCAGCCGGCTCCGCAGACCATCAGAGAGTTAACGAATGTGATTACCGCGGAGTGGGAACGTATTCCCCAAGAAACCATAAAAGATATACTCGCTAGCATGCCCAGACGAATGCAAGCTGTGATTTCAGCAAGAGGGGGTCACACTCAATACTAAACTTTTATCTGCTTTTAATGTATTCAAGAAAAACAAAGAAATTAACGCGTTTCATTTTTATTTAGCGAGCAGGTACAATAATAGTGTTTTGAGCTTAAACATTAATCAATAATTTAATCAAAATGTTATGATAAAACTGATGAAAACTATTCCTTCCTAATTAATTTATAAAATTCTGAGGATAACAATACCTAAAATTGTCAAACAAACTAATAGTAACTATAAAATTGTTCTTTGCTTAAGTGCCCGTTTTTTTTGCAAAAGAGTGTATATGTCACCGTAAGATTGTACAAACCGTTAGATTATAATATAACGTTTTTTATCTCGATAGATTATAAACTGTCGACAGATTGTGAACCGTAACATACTGCTTACAATTTAACGCGTTATTTTTCGGTAAATTGTAATATATTAGGTATATTAACCCGATAGAACCTAAGTGCACTACCTGAATATTCATGTCAAACCCTAACCTAACCTATAGTTCGCGCGCGAGTTGAATGCAGAGTAAATGTATGATGACACTTACATTTACTCTGCATTCAACTCGCGCGCGAACTGTACAAGAAAGAGACAAGAAAACGTAAAAACAATAAATATTTCATAAATTAATACTCAGAACATTGAATGGTTCACAATCTTTCGACAGTTTATAATCTTGCGGGATAGAAACCGTTAGATTATAATCTAACGGATTTTACAATCTTACGGTGACATATACATATCACTATAAAACAAGTAAGTCAGTAAGTAAAAACACTTTATTACACACAAACAAATAAAATAATAAAAACGGAGGTAAAACGAATCGTGACAGATTTTACAACTTGTTACGGTGTAAAGGCGGCCTTATCACTATGAGTTATTAAAACAAAATAATTCTGTTTGATAATAGACCCAATTGTATTTGTAAATTCCGATGCTACAATTAGAGCTGGTTCAACCAATTGTAGTTGAACATTCTGAAGTCCCCTGCTACATACCTTAATTTACAAAATAATTTACTAACGTTTCTATTATCGGCCCTTTGTCCTTGATCCAATATCTGCTGCCCTCCTTATGTTCACTCAGGTCGCCCTCCTTGAAGCTATTGATGTAATGCTTGAGCATGTCTCTCTCATTGTCATTGGCCACATAGTTCACAGCTTTGTTGAGATTCTCGTTCACTAAACTGAGTAACGGCGCATAGTCTCCGCGCGTCACTTGGAAGTACGCGTTTTTATATTTCTCCTTATCCATTGTAAGAGGCGGCTTTGAGCTCTTTTCAACACTTGCGAGGTGGATTGTGTATAAAGGTACTGAAAAAGTTACACCAGCTTGCTAATCAATATCCACTACTTTGTGTTGAATTGGGGTTTTTAAAAATAGGATGAAAACTCTTTGATTTTCCGGGATTAAAAGTAACCTATCCTACCTTACTAGGTTACCTACCTACCTACATTGGTAGGTAGGTGATCCTACATTTCTCATTTTGATTCTTCAGAAAATCATGAAACTTTCTGACAGACTGATGTCTGATTCATGTTTTCATGTGCATGTGGTACTGCAAACGTTCATGGGCGACGGTAATCACTTTACATCAGCCTGCTTGTTTGCTCCCTATAGATATATATATATTTTATGTTTTGTAAAATGCCTCTCATAAATAGTCTCTTTTCATAGATATACTGATTTTAACCAATGTAGGATCCAATGAGCTAATCTACAAAATTAATTAATACTTTGTGTTCTGATATATGGTGGAAAACTGGTAGCTTTAATCAAACAAGAAATTACAGTTAAATTAACAGTTATACTAACGGCCATCATCGTCAACAGTTTTAAAAGTTCGACAAATGTACGCCTCAATGCGTTTCGTTTTCATCCAGTCGTTAACAAGTGTGGAATCCTCTTCAGTACAGTTGCTTGAGAAATATGTTGTGACACCCTTAAATAAAAACATTAATAATTATACTGTTTAAGTGTGTGTAAAAACAGGCACAAAGTCAGGTTCAGTAATCAGGCTACTTGCTAAAAATATTTTTGCTCTTTTTTGCTCTCGCTGTTTTCTATAACTGTAGCAAATTGATACTATAGAGCTCTTACATTGTGTTAGAGTGAGAGATAGACTGGACGACACTATAATCTTTCTTAGGTTTACTATGGAATACTAATAAAGAATATAATATGATAAAAAACATAATAATAATTAATGCTTCATTAAATCACTTACTTTATCAGCTAAGCCAAGACTAGTTAATCTAGGTGCAATGCTGTACATCGAATTCTTTGTGTTTTCCCATAACTTTGTGATATGTGTTCCATCATTTTCATAAGCTTTTGATGCTTTCACTATCAGTTCAAATGACTCTTTTGAGAGATTTGGGATGAATTTTGTGTCTCCAAATCCTTTATAATTACCACTGTTATCAAATAATCCTCCAGCATATACCAAAAATGCCTAGAAAAAATTTGAGATCATATATATGAGTACATATATTATTAATGCAAAAATAATACAAGCCGAATAGAGTATAAACATTTTAATTTCTAGTAACAATAAAACATAATAAGTAAGCATAAATGGGTCAGAAATAGTAATAGTAATAAAAATTTACAAAAAATCATTTAAACACACAATCTAACCACTACAACTTGACCTTGTAATCTACTAGGGAAGTGCGGTTTTCCTATCAAATTTTTCTAGTAATTTCTCAAACAGTGGTATAATTTACTAGTATTATTTGATAATAGGTTTATTATATATAGTATTAATAAAATAATATAGGAATATTATACAGTAGTAGTAATCATGTATAGGGATATGTTTTAGATTAAAAATCAATGTGATAATAATGATTATTAAATAAATAAATAACATTAGAACACTTTAAGATCCAGTGCAACTGGCGATTAAAGTAATGGGATCCTTTGATTGTCAATAAAAGCAAAATCAATTTCACAATTTAAGGTTTTAAAACTAATTTACTTTTAAGCATAACAAAGTTTTACATCTTATGACCATTAACTTTACCCACCTGTCACCAAGGCAGAATAATATTTGTAATTTGCTATTAGTGAATGATATGGTGACTAACAGTTAAATGACAAAATCACTATGAAAACGCAATGCAGTGATCCTGTAATGGGGAAATATTGATGGTATTGTAGGTATTACAAATATTATATTGACCTGTCTCTACCCAGTGGATTTTGATATTATGAGAAGGTACCAGAATTGAAATATGTAGCTCCATTTATGGTATAATTACCTGAAAATCATCTTCTGAAACTCCTGCTGCAATGGAAGATTTTTTTAGATCTTCCAGAGGCTCTGCAATGAATATTCTGTGCAAAAGAGAGAAAATCCTTGGGGATTCGGGACTTGTTTGAATGAGCACAATAAGTCCACCATTCCAGGCAGCCTGTAAATAAAAACCAATCAGGGCACCAGGTTATTAATTTCACACTTCTCCACTTTAGTTAAATCAAGTAATTCTTGTAGGTTTTTAATTATTTCAATTTCTTGATCAGTTCATAATTGCAAAAAAGTTGCCTTACCTGACTTAGATAGTGAGCATACAGCTTCTCCTCATTAGATAAATTTGCAAATGCTTCAGAACTATCCAGCTCAACAAACCGTTGGTTGTTGGGCAAAAGGAAAATCGACTTGTCCTCCATTGCTGAAAAATACTTTATGATATTAGATGTTACAATATCACCAGGGTTGGGCTATAGTATACTGACGGTGGCGGAGGGGGGTGGGGATGGGGAGGGGGGAGGGGGAAGGGGGGGAGGGGATATACCCCCCTCAAAGTAAGACGTTCCGAATTTTAGTAGTTTCCGAGATATTAAATTTTTTAAATTTTGAGGTTAGTTTTACCTTTATACCTTTTAATTAATTATACCTACTTTAACCTACCTTTATACCTTTTGTTTAAGGTAGTGGAAGAGGTTAATTTCTTAATTGCAATGGGCTACGCCAGAAGACTTCTGGCTTCGCGCTTAAAAAAAACACTCTAGGGGTAGGGCAGACAAGACTGTGTGGAGTCGGGGTGTGCTGATTCGGTTTTGTGAATCATATCATAACCTAATTATACATGTAACCTACCTTTAAACCTTTTTAGTTAATTATACATATAACCTTTAAACGTTTTTTTTTAACCTTATAACCTTTCATATGAATGAAAAACGCGTAAAACGATGACTCATAGATTTGAATTTGGACACTTTGGCGCCATCGCACGCGTTCCGTTTTTCCAATAATGTTTTTATGTTTGAACATGATTACTACTCGATTATTAACATTTTGTAATACTTTTTATGTTTGGAACGGATTTTAATACGTAAAACGAAACTTTAGTACGTCAACTAAACGTCAATGAGTCTGTAATCTATGGCAAATGTCGTAAGAAATAGTGAAAAGTGGTCAAAATTTGCAAATTTCAAAAAAATATTTCTCGAAAAGTATTAAAATTCGGAGTAAAATATTTTAGTGCAAGGCTTACCACATCAAGGTCTTTCTGTAAAAAAAATATGAACGTCCAACTCCACCGACAGTATACTATAGCTGAGCCCGAAAGTTTAATAAAACTCAACAAGTATACAATTAGAAAAAAATACAAATAATACAGACCCTTATCTAATATTATCGGTTGAACAAATTTTGTCCCAAAGTTTCCTGATGAAAGCTGTCTGTTTTTAATAAATGAATCAGCATAATATTTAATTCGCCGGCATTTCGTAAGGTTAACAGTCAGAGTTCGCAACATTGATTTTGAATAAAAGTTCTAATTCTGAGACTGGAACTGTAAATACAATTATAATTTTTAATAAATAAATGCTGTACTTACTATATAAAAGTACTTTTTGCGGAAAAAATGACTGGAAAGTGGAAACTGAAAATTGCAAAACTACCAATACTTTATACAGTTTGACGCGAGTTGCACCGACCAGAAAAAAAAAGGGAGTTGGTTGACAAGACCACAACCTTGCCACAACTTGGCCACTTAACTTGTCCACAGAACACTTACTCCTAGCGGAGAATTTCTCTCTGTTGAGCGAACTTGTCTCTGTTGGCCACAACCCAATGAATAGGGAAACATCAAACAAACAAAACAAACCACTCACCACAAAACTGTCACTGTCAACCTCAACTTACTAATTTAGTCCATGAATTTAGTCACCACAGTCACTGTAAGATTGCAAAAACCGTTAGATTGTAATCTAACTAGCGAAATTGTAAACTGTCGATAGATTACAGTTTAACGCATTATTTTTCGGTAAATTGTAATCTGTTATGTATATTAACCCGATAAAACCTAAGTGAGCACTACCTGATTATTTATGTCGAACCCTAACCTAACCTACAAGAAAGAGACAAGAAAACGTATACAATGAATAGGGTAGACTCACCTAATCTGGTGATACACCTAATTACGTGATAACTTGTTTCAAATCAATTACTGAATAAAGTATGTAAGTTATACACTTCTAAAATGGACCTTATTGCGGGGAAATAAATTAGCTTTTCGTTTGTGAAAAAAATTTTGGAATCGAGTGAGTGAGATGACAACAAATAACGTTTTTGTCGAGCACGGCATAGTTTTGCGCGAGGCGCCGCCAATAAAGTTTGTAGTTATGATAATTTGTGTTTTAAAAATCGTAAATGTGCACCGATTTCGCTGAAAATTGCAACGTTTGATGCTAAAACTGTAAGTATTGTGCTACACTAATTATATTTACCTAATATTGTTGAGTTTATGAATAAAGCCTTATTTTACTACATCGAAAAGTTAACGATTTTTGTGGTTTTGAATCAAAGTCAACTCGCGGAATTAAAGGAGCTTGGTATGATTTTTGCACAAAACTGGGTTATGAAATAAGTTTTTATATGAATTATTTACAGGCATGCAGATTTAGGTTATTTGGAAGATAATTTTCAATTTACGTAATATTAATTCAACATTTTTATTTTTTTATCACGGAATTCATTTTTTTTATCACGGAATTAAGTGAGATGTATTTTTTAGATTTATATTATTATTGTTTACAGTTAAAATGGAAAGCGAAGAAATCGTAAATAAAAAAACAGAAGATACACAGAATCATCCTTAAAGGCGGCCATCGATAATGTTTTACAATCAAATATGACTATATACAGAGCATCAAAAGAGTTCGGATTATAAAAAAGATTATAAAGGAGTTATAAAAAATATTTTACTTCGCATTCGCTTCTATGAGAATCCCCCTGAAATAAAGATTTTTATAACTTTTTAAGCAATTTTCGGCTGGAGGCCATCGGTTTACATATTATATTTAAATTTGAAGTAATTACGTTCAGTAATTCAGAAGTTATAAGACTCTGACAGACGGACGGACGGACGGACGGACAGACGGACAAGTGCAAGTTCGCTCAAGTAGACTCAGAGACCTTTGCTTCGCTCGGTCAAAAAAACTTTTTAATTAAGGTCAAATAATTTCTAATTAAAAAGTTAAATAGTATATACACTGCCACTAAAATTATTTCTCAAGTAGGTAAACTAAATAAGAATAAAAAAAAGTTAGTATGTTATATATTTATTATACTTATTTAGTGTTATTCCGTGACAAAAAAAAAGAAATACTTGTGTAATTCCGTTATAACGCAATTATCCAAGTATGTATCACGGACTTAAAGTGGTTGTCACGTAATTAGCTAAGTACTCGAAGTTCACTGCTGGACTTATAACTCCAGCAGTATTTGTAAAAAATAAGAAATTCACCTTTAAAAATAAAGAGTTAAGACTGATTAATGTTCCTAATTAATAAAAGTGCAATAATTTCAAGTAAATCAGGTGTTTTATTCCATAATTATGTTTTATCACGAAAATAGAGGAGTTGACCCTATTTCAAAAATTGACAATCAGAACTTTGAACGGCGCACGATCTGTCGACAGTTTATAATTTCGCTAGTTAGATTACAATGTAACGATTTTTGCAATCTTACGGTGACATACATAATCAAAGAATTTATTAGTCTGAGCTTGGTGGTTTTTTAATAACTAGTGGTTCGCCCCGAACTGAGACCTCGCGGCGCCATCTATTGATATAATTGTGAAGTTCTGTTAAAAATACTGAAGCTCATTAAAAATTAAATAATTTCGTTTCCATAAAATATTTAATATTTATCTCATTTTAGTATTTGTTGTTTAAGTACGGGATATAATTCAAATTATTGATCAAGTTTCAGGCTCAGCCTTTCAGAAAATTTAGTTCTGACGTCAACTTTGGACGTTAGAAAATCTCCACTTTGAAAGCCCCCCATTTCGTCAATTGTAAGGGAAAAATTAAGAAAAAAATATTTTTTGACTCTATTCCTAATTATCTTTAAAATGATATACCGCAACCCTATGTAAAGCTATAAAAATATTTTACTTCGCATTCGCTTCTATGAGAGCCTTTTAAAACTTTTATTCGGCTGGAGGCCATCGGTTTACATATTATTATATTTAAATTTGAAGCAATAACGTTCAGTAATTCAGAAGTTAAAACGCTCTGACAGACGGACGGATGGACGGACGGACAAGTGCAAATTCACTCAAGTAGAGTCAGAGACCTTCGCTTCGCTCGGTCAATAATAAGCCCAAGTGGGTACTTGGGCTGAAATAAAACTATAAATTAGGAACATAATTTAAAATGTCAAAAAAATCTAAATAAAAATAAATATCTAATATCAAAAAACAAATATACAATAAAATATTAGAACCTCCATCTAACACCTCTTCTCCACATTCCCGCGTGAAGCTGCGCCTCTTTCCCCGATTGTTGTCGGTTTTTGCTTTTTTTTGTTCCGTGACATTAATACGGTCTCTTCATGGGCTCTCAACATCGCGCCTCAAATCTATACGAGTGTGGAACCGACACCGAGACAGGTTCTTACCACGATCCGCGCCGCGATGCACGGCGTGATTTGCGCCGTGATTCACGCGGGAGTGTGGAGACCCCATGAGAGCTACGGCATCCAGAAAGTCCAGAAATGACAATATGTTAATAATATGTTTGAATGTGACACATTAAGAAGGACAAAGTCTTTTTTTCTGGTCGTTGGACAACACATATTCCTTTATAGTTTATACTTACTCCATATATACCAAATACTTACTCTGAGACTCAGGTGGACAAAGTAAAACCCGTTTTAAAAAAGTACTCTGTGAAATATCTAATGTACACTCAATGCACTCAGATTAATCTGAGAATGTACATGTAGTATGTACCTACTCTGTGTCTGTGAAGTAAAGTGTAAACACTCAACATGGATGATTTCTCAATTAACTTGTTCGGATTTTAGTTTTAAATGGTTTAAAAATGCCTAAATGAAGGAGAAAGATATTCTTTAATTTTGCGAAATGTCGTCCGAAAGGTACTTCTCATTAGTTACTAGCGAATTATTTAAAAGCCGATGTCAAATGGTCACTGAAAAGTGTTCGAAAGTTGCAAAATCAATAAAGTACGCGGAAATCACTAATGTCACGCCCTGAATAAGTTTGCTACAGTGCGGTGGTACAGCTGTGATTTACTCATAAAGTGGTGATGTTTTATTCCAGGGTGGAATGGGTGGAGATAATAGAACCGAAGACAAAGGAACATATGTATGCTAACCTAACAACTGGTGAATGTGTTTGGGATCCTCCTGAGGTAACATTTCAGCTTTCATTTACTTACTTTTTAAAAAGGTAGATACTATTAGAAATTACAGGTTTCAGACGCATTATAAAGTTGTACTTTTAGCCCAACTATGTAGGTTTTATTTTAATTTCTAGTATTATTATACTTAAATAGAATGGTTTATGGTGAATACTTTTTATTTATACTAGATTTTTTACATGTTTCAGGGTGTAAAAGTAAAGCGCACTGATTCATCTCAATGGTGGGAGTTGTTTGACATCAACACACATAGGTTTTATTACTATAATGCGTCTACTCAGGTATATTTATTAATTCTACTATCAGGATTGTTAATTCACACAATCTGTTTTGTTTTACAAACATTACTGTTTTGGTATCACTAATTAATAAAAAATATACTGTTATTTTCAGACCACTGTTTGGCACAGGCCTACAGATTGTGATATCATCCCATTGGCCAAATTGCAGACTTTAAAACAAAACACTGATCCACAAAAGAGACGAGAAACATCCACACAAACTAACCAAGCAGCACCACAGGTAACATTATGAAACATGATATTCCTCAACTCGTCAACCATGCATCCATACAAAGTTTACATGTAGGGATTTTCATACTCCATTTGCTATATGATAATTATATTAAAATCAGTACATAATTTGTGTTATTGTGTATATTAAAGGATCAGCATTTTGCTGTCCAGCATTCAAATATGAAAACTTTCCAAATAAGTTAGAAGTATCTGAAAAATTTGACATTCATTGTTAGGCATATAAGTATGACTATAACTGTAAAATAGAGAAAAATGTAATTATAACACATCACATCCGTTAGTACTGCTAGAATAGTGCTGGTAGTAGTAGCTGGTAGAATTTGTGGTAAGCGAGAAGGTCTTGTATTCCTTTAAACTCAGTGCTATTATGCCAATGTTAGTGATCATAACCAACAGTTTAATATGCCCACCAAGGAAATTGGGACCTTCTAATTTGATCACCCATCCAGTTACAGAATTGGATTCTTATAATAAAACATAGATATATAATAGTATATAGATTTGTTGTATTTTTTTCTTGTAGGTGCCTTCAACACTTGATCCAATCAGTAGCAATGGTAATACTACCACAGCGAGTGCCAGTAAGCTTTCACCAAACAACACCAAAAATGTTACCATAACACAAACTAGTCCTGTTCGCACAAGAAGGGGTCATTATCATCACAGGTAAGTAATCATATCTTAAATAAGCTTAAGTAAAAGTTAGGAAATGTTAATATTATGGATATCTATCATAAGCTGGGAGCCCGTTTGATGGATGCACTTGGTCTCTTCAGAGTTATAAAATTCTTGTTATCTATAATATCTACTCAGAGCCCTGACTTTAAGCTTTCCTGTTGACTTTATCTATGTTCAATGTTCATATGAAAAGTTACAGGTACTATTTAAACAGACTATTTAATAGCATTACTCGCCTCTAAATATTTACATTATCCTTTGAATTACTAAGTCGGCCACTGTCAATGTGCGTCTGAAAAATACTATTTTATCTTAGATGTAAGCTACTGAAAATACAACTTAGCATGGTAGTTATATTTTAGCATTTAAATTTGAAACATATATTCAAACAATAAACTCCTAAAATATATATATATGACACCAATAAGGTATCCTATCAACTTCTAATTTTAAAACTCAGCACGTTTAAAGTACAGTGATACATGAATAATCTATAACTTGTTCTATATTAATCTATCATCAAAATGTACCTAATATTATCATCAAACAGTAAATTGTGGCCAGTGAATATTAGGAATCACTCAGGGGACTTAACTGATTACCCGAAATAATAAATGATCACCAAAATTAGTAAATGAGGTGTGAGCCCAGCCTAATAGTACGTAGTGGTGTGAACTGCAGGAACAGCGGCGATGGCAGGCGCGGGCGGCTGAGCGAGGACGGCACCGCGGCGCCGTGCCGCCACACGGACTCCGGCCGCTCGTCCGACAGCAGCATTAGCAGCGCGCAGCAGCGGCGGAAGCAGGTAAGCTTCATGCTTAAGGCGCTGTAAGCAGTGTTGCCACCTTGGTTTTTCAAAAAGAGCAGTCGGACAAGTTAAAAAGAGCTAGATTTAGCAAATGCAATCAAAAGAGGTGCTAGAAACGGGAAAAAAACATAAATACCAATGCAAAGGATTAAAAATTGTTTATTCGAAACGTATTAATTTAGAAAAATCTAATTATAATTAAATTGGTAATGAAATTGTAAAAAAATCAGAGTCCTCATTGGAATTTTCCAAAATCATATCTGCCGAAGCAGATTAGAAGTTGATGGCTGATTGACATCTGTGTCACAAAAAAAAACAGTCACATAAATATGATTACGATGAACAAATTGTAACTACATCCTAAATTAGTCGGTTTATATTTAGAAACAAACTTGGGGAATTCCCCAGCAAAGAAGCAGAAAGAGTAGGTAGGGTTACCAATGTTACCATAGCAAAACTAAAAATATACCCAATTAGTTATCATAAAGTGTGAACTGACGAAATTTATACTACATGACGCGCATTGTTTCATAACTTGGTAATCGCGGTGCGAAGTCTTCGTCTCGCTTGAAAAGGGCTAGATTGCTCTTTTCGGGCTAAATCATGAAAAAGCGAGTTTACCTACAGTAAAATGTGCTAGATCTAGCCCGAAAAGGGCTAAGGTGGCAACACTGGCTGTAAGCTCACAAGATCAAAATACGGTCGCGCGGGGGTGAAATCGAGCAAGCGCATGTCGCAAAAAAGGCAAGAAATTATTTGTGAAAAAATAAATATTTACTTTTCAATACAAATTAATCCGACAATGTGTTTGATTTAGACATGTAATTTTTATCTTATATTTCTAGAACAAATTATAAGTTTCAATAAGGAGAAAAATTGCTTTAAAAGGTAAATTAAGAGGTATGCTTAAAATAAATTTCAATGCAGAGATTTTTTTAAAATTGTGTTTTGAGATGCGTCAATGGCTGCTTAAAGGTCTTGAAAACAGCAAATTATTTTCAGAAGCATATTTAAAGTCACCGTTTGATGAATACACTGCTTTTAAAAACCCCCTTTTACGCTACACAGGGACTTAACTAGGGTAGTGGAAGCTGGCTATTAATTGGGTATTTGACAACTAGTCAAATCAGCAACTTCAAATTCAAATTTCGAAACGCGTGCTTAGTATGGATTTTGTATGAAATTTTGAATTGTGACGTCATCAAAGTTCGACGCATTTTTTTACTTTAATCAATAATTTAAAATGGTTTTTAAACATAGAACTAGCAGGACGTGGATATTACGACTTTTGGGAGATCCTTTTTCTCACAAAAAAAATAATTATTTCACTAGTAATCAAATACCCAATTGTGTCTAACTCCTTGCTTCAATTCATATACATTCTTATTTTATTAATGCAAAAGTTTAAATTTTAACTTTATCTTTAGTTCGTTTAAAAACTGGTGTTGTTCAGTCATCGCATATCTCCCTCTTGAGCAATATTCCAAAAGACGTAATACCGTGGGTATCCCCTGTTTTTATGTTTGATAACCATTAAAAGTATTGATTAGAATAAAGAAGTGTCTAATTTCGATGACCAGTATTTCTTATAAAATCACATAATTGCGCGTTTTTACCCGACTGCGGAACGCACAGGGTTGTGCACGCACGTGAGCTAAGAGAATACTGAATTGCTATATTATTTTGTTCATTATTTCATTAAAAGTATTATACTATGTTAATTGATAATAATGAAATTCACATCTTGTTTTATACTTTTTAGTACCTATCCAAGCAGTCGGGTTTTTTGTTTTTTTCAATTATGTTCTGTTAACTGATTTTAAAAAAATTCTGATTTGCTTGACATAGAGAAAGTGGTCATTCTTATAATAACAATAAAATTGTTAGGAGCTGAGCGCAGCGCCATGCGGCGCGGCCGCGTGCACGCCGCAGCTGCGCAAGCGCGGCCCCGCGCATCCCGCACCCACGCACGAGCCCGAAAAGTGGTCCCCACACTCTGGTAGGTATTATTATCATAATCCATATCCATACTATCCATACTAATATTATAAATGCGAAAGTGTGTCTGTCTGTCTGTCTGCTACGCTTTCACGGCCCATCTGTTCAACCAATTTTGATGAAATTTGCTGCAGGGTTAGGTTGAATCCCGGGGAAGGACATAGGCTACTTTTATCCCGGAAAATTGAAGAGTTCCCGTGGGAATAAAAAAACTGTCTCTTCAACCGATTTTGATGAAATTTGGTATAGGGGTAGTTTGTATCCAGGTAAAGGACATAGGCTACTTTTTATCCCGGAAAATTAATGAGTTCCCGCGGGAATCAAAAAGCCCAAAATCCACGCGGACGAAGTCGCGGGCATCATCTAGTTAACTATAATTATTAGGATATTTATTCTCGATAAGACATTTACGTATGTATTGTTAATTATCAATGCCCTCATGAGAAAGTTCAGAGTCACTCAACGGGCGATGGAGTGAGCTATGATCGGAGTTTCTCTGTGAAATTAAATCAGAAATGGGGTAGAAGAACTGAAGTAACTGACAATGCTCGACATGTTGAGAAGCACATTGTTCAAATGATAAATGAATAAATCGTAACGTAAAATGAAACTCCTTTGTTCCTTTTACAAATAAAAGGACACCCACAAACTTATCTGGCCCGGTGGCCAAAATTGAAGCAAATTTTTATGCCTGTTTAGTTTTTGTTCTTATTTTATTTCGCTGTCACTGGGTCAGTTAAATTTGTGGGACTATACACGAGATTCCTTTTTTTTTAAAAGTCGCCAGTCCCTTTTTTCCCATTGAGGTTCAAAAATTAAACATGGCGTGTTTGTCTAATTGCAGGTCTGAACCGCAGTGGTAGTTTCATATCGCCCCGGAAGGACGCTTCGGACGATTCTATGCACGAAAAGTATTTCAAATCCGTCGAAAGTACGCCGTTAACAAGACGTAAGGTATAATATTTGATTGAATAATTGTTTCGATATGAATAAAAAAAGTTAAGTACATATTGGTAATGTGGCTAATTGCTTGTGACAGGTCTAAATGCTATCCCTTTTATAATGTTTCTTGCGGAGATGGCGTGTATTGTTATTTTGTCCACAAAACAAGTTGCTTACAATTTTTTTTTAGATATTTTGTTTTTGACCTATGGTTAAATATACTTCATAGCAGGCCAAAAACATCTATTTTCGACTCACGTCCTGTGCCAGAGTAAAAAGTTAGATCTAATTGTAAACTTGAACAATTTATTTCCCAGTTAAAACAGCAGTCGGCCGGTGGATCGTCATGCGATTCTGCTTCGCCACAAAGTCCGAGCAGTCCTTTGCAAAAGCCGCAGCCAACGCCTTTTTTACAGGTTTGTTCAATTTGACGTTGAAAATTGTATCTGATTTGTTTCAAGCACATGATAAATTTAAAGACCTAAAATGTACATATTTTAGGTCAACAAAATAGACAATAGACAAGAAAGTCAAAGCGGTTTTAGTAGTAGCTAGCTAGCTTTCACTCGTGATTTCTAGAAGCTAATACTTACATCCAACATAATAATGTCGACAAGGTCTGCACCCTTACGCAGTCGAAATTCCGCGGGCTCGTACGAAACGATTTGCTTCCTCGTTTCTAATTAAAACCGCAAACCTCCGTGGCGCAGTGTGTAGCGCTGTTGCCTTAACATGCGGAGGTCCCGGGTTCGATCCCCGGCAGGGTCAATCTGGGAATTTATAATTTCTGTATTTTCCCTGGTCTGGTCTGGTGGGAGGCTTCGGCCGTGGCTAGTTACCACCCTACCGGCAAAGACGTGCCGCCAAGCGATTTAGCGTTCCGGTACGATGCCGTGTAGAAACCGAAGGGGTATGGGTTTAATATAACTGCCATGCCCCTAATAGGTTAGCCCGCTACCATCTTAGACTGCATCATCACTTACCATCAGGTGAGATCACAGTCAAGGGCTAGCTTGTAGTGGATAAAAAAAAAATGTCAATGTGTTCGAGGCTTCGAGCACTCGAAAACGATCAATCGTAATTGCAATGTCAAAACTTAGTCTAAAGGCGCTGCCTACTAAACATTGTGATCAACTGAAATATGCATTTGTACGTAGGCGAGTGCGGTCCGGCCTTCCCTGGTGTCGTCGATATCGCTGGCAGCGGAGGGGGCGCGCGCGCTGCACTCGCTGGAGCGACCGCACCACCTCTCCCGGCACGCACGAGAGAGATTCTCAGACAGGTTAGCTCATGTTAAAAGATAGATATGCTATCGCGGATTTTTTTTAGAACTTTTTATAAGAACAATTCCATTATACATTGTTTTTGTGTAACCTTACCTATTTAGGCAGCGCACGCCACGTAAGATCTCAGAAGAGACGATTTTTTTCCAACTTCGTTGACATTATTGCAATTTTCGTAAGGATCTGTAATTTTTTTCAAAATAAAATATAGCCTAAAGTACGGCCATTTTAAGCGCGGACAAAATGTAAACAAACAAACGAGAGGTCGTTCGCCTAATGAAGGGGTAAACAACACTTTGGTCTTCTGTAAAAAATAATATAATAATCTATGGGCTCAATGTACGGAGTCTATCTTTTTATTCTTGTATTGTAATTGATTCATTTGTAATCAACTTTAAAAAAAGGAGGAGGTATAAGCAATTTGACCCAGATGTATCTATGTATGTAGTGAGGTACCGTCAAGGGCTACGTTTACGTATTTATTAATAAATTTGAAGATAAAGCCCGGAATTTTTGATCTTAGAAACTAATCACTCGTAGCCGTTGTAGTTTAGTAAACACAAACAGAAGCTATTTTTCAGTCATTAGTAGCAGAATTCGGTTTAGTTTTACTTCCAATCTGAGCAACTCAGTGATTTGGAAAGTCGATAGATATGATTATTATAATATTATGTTTAATTCAAAGGCAAAGAAAATAAAGAAATGAAGTAATTATTCATGTTTTTATTAATTTTTTTTCACAAATTCTTAAGGTTCACGTAGCAATTGTGTAATTATTCGCAACATTAATTGATTGTTGATTACTGAACTACTAAGTACATAATATATTTACATACGTTAGTACTAGGTACTATAGTACATTATGAATCATGATGTTACGACGCGTAAAATGTTACTTACACCTATATTTCGGTGGTGAGACGTCACGTCTAATCATATGCGCGAAAGAGACAGTTATAGTTTTGGCATAGTTAGTTAGTTTCGTGAGGGTTTCATAGTGAAGGTGCGTCAATGAACTTTTGTTCGCGCTTAAAATGGCCGTACTATATGTTACTCGCTGATAATGTAGCTTTCTATAAGTGAAAGAATTTTCAACATCGGTTGAGTAGTTTTAGAGTTTATCCATTACAAACAAACAAATCTTTCCTCTTCATAATATTAGTTTATTTTTCCTCTTTAAATATAATGATGTAAACTATGTTTCTTACTCAATCACGTCAGAACGGCTGAATGGATCTGGATGAAATATGGCTCCGAGGTAGTTTATAGTCTGGAACACATAGAGTACTTTTTATCCCGGAAAATTAAAGAGTTCCCGCGGGAACCAAAAAAACCTCAATCCACGCGGATTAAGTTGCGGGCATCAGCTAGTATATTATAATAAGACATATCTCCTATGCTGCCCACCTTTGACTATAGCAGTGATGTGGTGAGTGTGATAAAATGTATAGGCGACTATGAGCCAAAACGAAACAAGACCGACGTGCATCATACATTTCTATTAGGGCCTCGCCAAGCTGAACTGAACGGAAAACTAGGGCTAACTTGAATGTAGTTTGCGTATTATTTAGGTCTTCTTAATCGATGGCGCGATTTCTGGAAATAAATCTCTTTTAAAAAAGCACTGCTTATCCTACAAGATTTTAAGAACTTCTTCAATAGTTTAATTTTTTCCATTTTGTATGATCTTGACTTCGATAAAATGTTTCAAAATTCTTGTAATTGTAGGCATCTAGATAAAGAGCGGTTAGCGGAGTTGGAACGAATGGAGCGGTATCCGGAGAAACAGGCCGTGTACAGCGTAGACAAGCCTTTCCGTCAAACGAGTCTCGACCTGCGACATAATGCCGCCAGTTGGCATCCCCCCAGAGAGTTTACCAGGTAATTCTTCTCAGTAGAACCGATTTCCGAACCGATCGCAAGTCAATACAAGACATATATAATTCAATTACTTAATCATTTTTGTAATAATGACTTACTACACAGTAAACAGTTTGGATTTACACGGGGTCGCTCAACAATCGATGCTGGTGTTGAGCTAATTCAAAATATATTCGAGGCCTGGGAGGAGTCGCGTGATGCACTTGGCGTTTTCTGTGATTTATCCAAGGCTTTTGATTGTGTTGATCACGAAACATTAGTCAGAAAACTGCACCATTATGGAATTAGGGGTGTGGCACTGGATATGATGAATTCCTACTTAAAAAGTAGGATACAAAAGGTAGACGTTAATGGAAAGCGGTCTTCCGGATCGATTGTAAAAATGGGGGTTCCACAAGGTTCAATTTTAGGGCCTTTTCTATTTCTCATTTACATTAACGATCTTCCTTATCTTGCCAAGGATAATCATGGGATAGTATTGTTTGCTGATGATACATCACTTTTGTTTAAAATAAATCGTTACGAAACAACTCTTGACGAAGTAAACAATTCTCTCACTAAAGTGGTACAGTGGTTTGAAGCTAATAACCTACTCCTCAATGGAAAAAAGACAAAGTGTATCAAATTTACATTACCTAATGTCAAACAGGTAAAAACCACTGTACAACTTGATCATGAGGAATTAGATTTAGTGGATACCGCTGTTTTTCTCGGAATAACGTTAGATGCTAAACTCCAATGGGGCCATCACATAGATGACTTATCGAACAGGCTTAGTTCTGCTGCATACGCGGTTAAAAAGATTCGCCAGTTGACAGATATAGAAACGGCGAGATTAGTTTATTTTGGTTACTTTCACAGCGTTATGTCATATGGTATATTATTATGGGGTAATGCTGCTGATATTAATTCTGTTTTTGTGCTGCAGAAGAGGGCTGTTCGAGCCATATATAATATGGGACCAAGAGAGTCACTAAGAGATAAATTTAAAGAAATTAATATTATGACAGTGCACAATCAATATATATTTGAAAATTTAGTATACATGCATAAACACATTGATAAATTCAAGAAGAAAAGTGATTGTCATAATTTCAATACTAGAAATAAAAATAAGCTTGTAATGCCTGCTTCTAGGCTTAGTAAAATTAGCAATTCATTTGTTGGAAACAGTGTCCGCTTCTACAATAAGCTCCCAGAAGACATGTTGAAGATGTCTCTGAATAAGTTCAAAGTTAATGTAAAACGTAAACTCATTAAAAAATCTTATTACCATGTAAAGGATTATTTAAATGACAAGGAAGCTTGGCAATGATTTTCTCTAATGGCCCTGATAGTTCCTTAGTTTTAAGATGATTGTGAAATGGTGATAATGAAAAAAAAAAAAAAAAGACCCGGCTGAGTTTGTTGTGGGCTCTTCTCAGACCAGGGCGCGTTTGGAACCCTCGTAGCTTTAGTTTAAGATTTCGTACTGTCGTTATCACCATTATATTGTTAATCGTATATGTTACAAATAACCGAACGTCAATAAGTGTAGTATACCTACCTAAATTGAATAAACGTTCTTTGAGTTTGAGTTTGAGTTTTATCATAAGAGACACACACCTGTATGCCCTATATGAAATAAACAAATTTAATTCCAATAAACAAATTGAATATTGATTACTTCGAGTTTTCAGACGAGACACTTGATGAATCGTTTGGCAATACACTCGACACTTGATACTTGAGAAAAATTTATTATAACAATATACATTGTCTACTTTAGGAGTCTACTTTAGGATGATAATTGTGACAGCTCAAAGTAGGGATAAGGTGATGTATAAAATCGTTAATGAATCGTAAAAGGTCAAACACCAGAGGTGTCCGATCTCTCGCTTTCGCTCGGCAGTTGAAGTGGGATAGCAATAATCGGGATTAGCTTCAAATAGGTATTATGCCCAGCAGAGGGACGTTAATGGGCTGTAGTGGTGGTGGAGTGGTGGAGGTATTATGAGTAAGCACTCCATTCTTTTAACCTATAGCTTCGTAAGATGGTCCCATATGTTTTCTTAGACGCCAGCAAGCAGAGCCGGAGCGGTACACGTCGAGTAAGACATCGGTATCATCCGGCAGCAGCAGCAAACACCGCACGCCGCCGCACGAGCCGCCACAAAACTTCATGCGGCTCTCCTCTGCCAACGAACAAGACAACGTCGCCGCTGGTGAGTATTGTAGTCCTATTTTGAAAAAGCAGTTCATTCAAAGTTTCTTGCTAGCTCTTCTCGGTAGAAATGGCATTCCGAGCTAGGGATAACTCACTCGTCGATTCAAAACCACTTGTAAAAGTTTTTTGTATAATCTAAATCTCTGAATTTGTAATATTGCCAGTATTTTAGTCAATCAGAAGAATCACTTGTAACACCGTGTGACGATCGCTGATTACGTTGTAATCATTTTACCGTAATACGGCCGCTGGTGAAATAGTGAGTTGTTTTGACGTTGAATAGTGGAAAAACGCGGACAACCGATATTAACGGTAATTCGAATCAGTATCGGTTAAGATTATGCTTATGATTATGATTATCAGCCCCTAAAATCGTTGATCGCCTCTGGCCCTCCAGCTTGGCTTCTGTCTATTTCATCTATAGCAATAAAAATTAGAGTTAATTTACTTAAGTTTTAATTTCTTCAACCAGTAAACTACAAGCTGAAATGCGTCAACCTAGAACCAGCTCTAACGGAGCCCAATGTCCAGAAGCACAATCAACGCCTTGAAAGAACCACGGCCCCGCGAGATCGCACGAAATCGCGAAGTAAGTTATTTTATTTAGAACATCCAGTGAATCATCCAAACAATATGTATTGCCATGAATTCGTCGATCATTTCACATTAACTCCCTGTTCCTTAGCCCCTTCCAGTTTTATTGCACATTCTAATCAGCTTGCAAACATGACAGATTTTGATGGTATGATAGCTCGCTTTATTTTACTCTGTGGGCTATCAGCTTGCAAACATGACAGATTTTGATGGTATGATAGCTCGCTTTATTTTACTCTGTGGGCTATCAGCTTGCAAACATGACAGATTTTGATGGTATGATAGCTCGCTTTATTTTACTCTGTGGGCTCATTACTCAATTATTATAGGCATCAGTTTATGTTGCGGTCAATAATGCGCACTGCTACGTAGATGCCGTTCAAGACATCTAAGTGTAATTTCAGAGAGTTTTCGTGTGCTATTTTAACGAGAATAGTTGCCAAATTCAAGATGGATAAAAAAAGTTTCACTTATTTCCCGTGTTAAACCTTTTTTTATATACAGGGCACAAAAGGCCTGTGGAAGACGAACATCTGCAGGATGGTGAAGAAGAGGAGGATGACGGGGGCGCCTCCCCGCTGTACTGCAACTGGGATCTGCGCGGCATGCAGCATCTGTTGCCTCTGCAGGACTACATCATACAGCAGGCTAAGTTGTCCAGTGAGTATATTGCTCAGGTCATAAAGACTAGAAGACGAGTAAACTGCAGGACGAGAAAAAAGACGATGAAGAGGGCGGCTCCCCGCTGTACTGCAACTGGAATCTGCGCGGCATGCAGCATCTGTTGCCTCTGCAGGACTACATCATACAGCAGGCTAAGTTGTCCATTGAGTATATTGCTCAGGTCATAAAGACTAGAAGACGAGTAAACTGCAGGACGAGAAAAAAGACGATGACGGGGGCGGCTCCCCGCTGTACTGCAAATGGAATCTGCGCGGCATGCAGCATCTGTTGCCAACATAAATTAACATGGTACATTAATTTCTTCGTGTGCTTAATAGCAACTTAATGTGTATAGTCCCACAAACTTTTCTGACCCGGAACTAATTTTTATGCCTGTTTACGTGTGTTTATGTGTGTTTTTGTTTTTATTTTTATTTTATTTTTCATAGATACTAGCGACGCTGTCACCGGATCAGATAAGTTAGTTGAACCATAACTCAATATCAGCTTGACATATAGCTTCATAGCAGTTTAACATATAAATTTCTATTAGGTCGGGGGCGATACGGCGGTGGATCTGATTCGGACGGCGAATCGGCCACGTCTCGATCGCGTTCCGGTTCTGAATCCCGTTCGCTGTCCGGTCACGAGCCGGATAACGAATCGTCGGACGGTGGCGCCCGGACGCCGGACGATGACGACGGCTCCGGCGTGTATTTGCCGCATACGTACGCGCACAGGCCGCAGGACGTGGAGTATATGAACCATGGAGTTTCCTATTATAATACGTTCGTCGGGTTCGAGCGTGATCGGCAGCCTTCGCCTGGTATACATAGGGTGAGTTGACTATTATTTTGAAATATTATTTGGCCAAATGTGTCACTATATCGCTACCTTGGGGTAGAAAGGTCGTAAAAGCCAAAACCCTACTTTTCAGGACGAGCAAAAAACAAAATTTTAAAAACATTTTAGCTAATAACATTTTTGTCCTTATAGGTATATTGACCCTATTAAGTGAGATTGGTTAATTTTGTATGTTCTTTGCAATGGAAACCCTTTTTTTATTGTCAGTCTCTTAGTTTACAAGATAGCGTGGATTTACGACCTATGTTTTTTTTAAACATGTTTTATACACCGCATAATTATTTGAGATGTTACATTGTAATGATTCGTAACTAGATGTAAGTCGTTGTTATTGAGCTTATAACCACTAACACAAAATAAAGAAAGTCGTAAAATCAATACCTTTCGAATGTTGGGAGACGTAACCATGATAATTTTATAGTAATATTACATACCTTACTATAAACATGGGTAACAAAAACCATATATCTAAATGCCACACTGTACTTACTAGTACCTTCGTGTGAATTAATTACAATTTTAGTCAGTAATTAATAAATCAAATTTAGTTTTTTTTTTAAATGATGAATTTACTAAAACATCCACTCCACTTTACACTTTGGGATAGCACATTGTTCTTTTTAAGTGTTTTTTTTTAATTTATTTTATACAACCGTGAAATGTGCATACCAAATAAAGATCTGATGGGAGGTCCCTGGTTCGATTCCCGGCAGGGTCAATTTGGGATTTTATAATTTCTGAATTTTCTCTGGTCTGGTCTGGTGGGAGGTTTCGGCCGTGGCTAGTTACCACCCTACCGGCAAAGACGTACCGCCAAGCGATTCAGCGTTCCGGTACGATTCCGTGTAGAAACTGATTAGGGGTATGGGTTTGATACTGCCGTACCCCTAAGAGGTTAGCCCGCTATCATCTTAGGCTGAATCATCTCTTACCAGTGATTGCAGTCAAGGGCTAAATTGCAGTGGCGTAAAAAAAATCTTTCTGTTTCTGTTGCTCTAAAAAGGTGTCATTATAGCTTAGCGTAGGCGGACTAAAGTTAGCATTTAGGGTCTAGGGATTAAAGTTTTTTTTTTAATAATTGTCGTACTATCCTCTTTACGGCATGCGTGATATCCTCAATCGGTTATCCAAAATATTTAGTCTATCATCAGCCAAAAAATTTATGTCACTTAGTTGAATGTCAATGTTACCCATCGTATCCTACCATTATTCTACAGAGCTATGTCTATGATACTACTGTTTTTTTAATTCCTTCTTGATAACGATACGGAGAAAAATAAAGTTGGTATTGCAGTTTGTCGCGAAATCATAGATTTTTTTGTTGTTAATTATTACATTGGATGTTTTATGGATTATAATTAATCGATTTCAAAACACAATACATAATACAAGGTGAAGGCATGTAAAGTGAATGTGACTATTTATTTGTTAATATCATCAAGTAAAAATAAAGATCTTACTCCTAATATGAAAATATAACAGAAAGGCATGGAAATAATTAAAAATTGTTATTTATTTTATTTTTGTAAACACTCTACTTTTCGAAGTGAAAAGTAGAGTGTTTACCACGGGACTAAAAGACATTCTACCCGTTTTTATAGCATCCCTCGCTGAGCTCGAGAAGCTAAACACCTCGTGTGAAATGGCTCATTTAAGTCCCTTGATAAACAATCTACTATTTTTTTTGTTTAATCGTGTTGTTTTTATTCAAGAAAACGTAAACACAACGTTAATGATACGATACAGTGGCAGTAATTATAACCAAAAATACGTTCGTGTTTTATTGCGGCAATTTTCAGTAATCATCAATAAAGTCGCTCGGAGCATCATCTTATAATTTCTAACAAAAATATAAAACTTTGACGTTACTTTATATATTATATTAATTTTCATCTTGGTCATCTTCATCGTCTTCGTCTGTATCTATAAGGCAGTCTTGTAAAGATTTATGAGGTAACTAAATTCAAATACGGATTTGGTATGGTTCCCCTTTTTGAAATTACTATGACGAGTCACCGACGATGACTATTTTTGCTATCATCGGCGCCTCTCGGCGCGGCATTTGGTTCCTAACGTAGTTTTCCAATTTATTTGTAAAAAATGTTTAAGGGTGTAAAAGCAAATTTGCACTTCACGAATGTGTTCCGGATGGGTGTAATTTATACTTTACCGTCACTTGATCTACTTAAGTTCAGGGTGTAAAAACTAAATTGTACTAAACGTATG
Source organism: Erebia aethiops (assembly GCA_923060345.2). Classification (NCBI taxonomy): domain Eukaryota; kingdom Metazoa; phylum Arthropoda; class Insecta; order Lepidoptera; family Nymphalidae; genus Erebia; species Erebia aethiops. Next base: position 25,050,286 of record OV281081.1, read on the forward strand.
GAGTTGTAAAGGGCTGTAAATCGAAATCGTACTGAACTTTGGTTTTTACAACCAGCACACCATACTTGACTAAAATCTACTGTCTTTTACCACCTGAACTTATAAAAAAATATGGTATATTACTCCAAGTGGTTATAGCAATAATATTTTTTTGGTTCTTACATCATAAATTGCAACGAAAACTCTGTTTAGACGTTGAAATCATCTGGGCCGTAAAAACCATTTCTTTGCGCATTTGAAAGCGTCACATAGAGCAATCGATAGAGCAGAAAATTCTGAATAAGACTGCATTCATAACTCATTTTCGGTAAAATGGTTTATACGACCTTTCTACCCCAAGGTGTCGATATATTAATTCAATTTCCATACTACTATTTGTACTTACATTTAGAAAAATAAAAGCATTTGTATTTGTAGATTGATTAAACGTTCATTACTTTTCTGTGGGAATTTCTGTCCAAGCATCATATCATACTAATAGTATAAATGCGAAAGTGTGTTTATTTGTTGGTTTGTTGGTTTGTCCTTCAATCACGCTGCAACGGAGCAACGGATTGACGTGATTTTATTACATTTATTATACATTTTATTGCATGGGTATAGTTATATAGACCTGGAGAGTGATATAAGCTACTTTTTATCCCGGAAAATTGAAGAGTTCCCGTGGGAATTTTAAAACAAAAAACCACGCGTATAAAGTCGCGGGCATCAGCTAGTAGAGTAATAAATATATGTATTTGACTATAAGTCAAAAAAAGTCTTTTTTAGTGATTATTAAATAGAGGATCATCCAAAAGTTGTAATATCCACGTCCCCTCTTAGTTTCATGTTGAATTACCATTTTTAACTATCGATTAAAGTATAAAAGCTCGTCGAACTTTGATGACGTCATCATTCAGTATTTCATACAACATCCTATAATAAACATGCGTTTTGACCTTGGAAGAATTAACCACGGGACGCGTGATATCGGCCATATTTGCCTTACCCCTCTAACCGCGAAGTTTGTCAGTTTCGCCATTAATTATTATGAAATTGCGTTGTCAAATGTCCAATTCGCGGTTGGTGTAAAAGCTAAGGTCGTTTGGCGCAGACGTCGTCGCTGGGCGGCGGCACGGGCGCGGCGGGGGAGGCGGGCGCGCGAGCGGATGGCGCTCTGTACAGCCCCGTGCGCGCGCTGGGGCCCAGCTTCCATGCGCACGCGCACGCGCCGCCGCACCCGCCCGAACAGGACATCGAGATCTTTGCCAAGGACCACCTCAACTTCAACAAGGGCATCTTCAGGAGGAAGGTACGTCTCGGTTTGTGGAGTTCAATCTTCAAATCATCACCGGACTACTACTGAGCACGACACTGGCTTACAAGAGTTGATAATCCTCACACGGCGGACACAGATTTTCATCAAAATACCTAAGAAGTTAAGAACCATCTTGATTATTTTTCCACAAACAAACATAGTGGTAAATTGACGGTCAGTGTGGACCATTGGGAGTTAAAATCTCCTGCTGCAGATAAACTCCCATCTGCAGCTTAATAATTAAAAATAAATAAATTAGCCTTTTAATAAATGATAAAATATGATTTATTTATTTCACACAGGACAACTTGTGTAACTTACGAAACCTTAAGACTCTACCACCAGTTTGGAAAGGTGATTATACTGAGAAGAGCCGGCAAGAAACTCAGCAGTTGCTCTTTTCTTCAACTTCTCTTTATTACAGAGCTTTCCCAGTTTTGGTGTGCCTCGCGGCAAAGGCCTCCTCCAGCTCTCTCTAGTGCTTGCAATTCTGTGGCCACCCTTCTCCAGAATGGACCAGCTGTCAGTTTCAGTTTGTCCTCCCAACGTCTTTGCTGCCGGCCCTTATTTCTCTTCCCATCCCGTGGGTACCACTGTGTCACTAGGTTACTCCATTTTCCTTGGGGGTCTCGGAGCATGTGACCAGTCTTAATAATAAAAAAGTCTTCTGGATGTTTTTTACAGGCATCAGTGAGAGATATGCTCTCGTGGACGTCGTCCTCCATCAGCGCGCCGATGGTGGGCGCCGACTGGGACAAGGCCCACAAGAAGGCGGCTATAGACCTGTTCCGCCTCGTGCAGATATACATGGGCGACCGCAAGGCGCGCCCCGGGATGACGCTGAACTCCGTCGCTCAGGATATACTGCACGCCACCTTCACCAATGAGAAGTGAGTCATTGCTTATGACACGAGGAACCGCGACCTCCGACCTGCTCCCGATTGTGTAATCGTTTTTCAAACGAATAATTCGACCCGTTTAAGGAGCTCATAATAAATAATAATAATAATTTGTGTATGTAAGTTTATCCATTTCTATTTATTTACGTAAGTTTATTATAACTCTTTTGGCTTTATATGTATTTATTTTGTATAGCTAGATTTATGTCGATAATAATAATGTCTTCCCGACCGAATTTCGACCACGGCGGCCTATCTCCAGAGAGATTAGCTATCTGCGCGGGAGATATTATAGTGCCCATGCGTGTGCGCATACACAGGTGCACTCTGTTCCTTTACTCTCATAGCCCGATGGGACGGAAAACCCGACACGACCGGTGAGACCGACGTTTTAACGTGCTCTCCGAGGTACGGGACGGAATTCATAGATACACGTCAAAAAGCATGTATGAGCTCCTTAAACAGTTCGAGTAATACGTTTAACGCTGTCAAATGATTACGGTTTGTATAGACAATTGGGCCTCTGTTGTACCTAATCAGGTACATTTTTTTATATATTGACGTGTGCGTTTGCCTGCTATGGTGTATCACATGGAGCGGACGTTCTGTTATTTTCTTTTTTGTTTCTGAAACACAGATTTCTTTTAACGTCTGCTAATAAGACTATATAGGATTGGCAGCGTATTCACTGAGTTCGAACACGAATTCTACGCCATTCATCTTCACTAAGAAAATCTAAACGGTGTAAAACACGCTGATTCTGTCGTACACAATTTCAAAACTTAACCAAAATTGACAGATCAAATTTTTTATCCACAGGGAGTATTATAAAAGCAAAAGAATAAAAAACCTGTAATTGTATCAATTTTAGTTTAGTCAAGGGATTGAATACGACAGAATTAGCCATTAGCCACACTACAATAAAATTGTAAATTCGAAATTTATTTATTGTAACTGTGTGTGTTTAACAAATTTTGCATGCCTTCTGCTAGGTGAAACATATGACTATTTAATTTTGTAACAGCTCATGTAAATGTATGTTTCTGCAAAATAAAGAAATTGTATTGTATTGTATTCTTGTATTGAAAATATAGCACATACTAATGAGTTTCAATTTTCACAGACTACGAGACGAGCTGTACGTTCAACTATGTAGACAGACGACAGAAAATCCTCTAAGAGATTCCCTCCTCCGAGGATGGGAGTTGCTAGCAGTGTGCCTCGCCTTTGTCCCTCCTTCGCCCGCCTTCCAGCCAGCACTGACCAATTATGTCAATAGACATCGGGATCCTGCCTTTGCTGATTGCTTCCCTGAGGTATATATTTATATTACAACTAGTAAATAATGTGCAGATAACAAAAAATTAGGGATCTTCAAGTTTTATCTGACCTGTATATTTTGGAAAGATGTCTAACCGTGGGCAGAAATAAAAAAAAAGGTAGTAACACTCCAAATAAAAATATATAGAAAATGTTTAAATATGGACGGTGGTTAACTAAATTAATTACATTATGCCTAGCATATATTTTATTTAGTATTAAATCGTTTTTATTTTATTTATCAATAGGATATTCACATAATCTTATGATTTATTCTTTTTAGGTTGGAAAATGGCCGATTCACGTCCAAGTATCGCATTATGCGAGCGTATCATGTAAACGACTGGAAAGAATAGGATTCGGTGGAAAGAAGCCGCCCCGTAAACCCAGTACTGAAGATATCGACCAAGCTAGAGTAAGTGACGACTTCCACGTAGCCCTTTTCTTAGCTTTACGACAGGGCAACAATCCACTTGGTGGTAGGTACTTCTTGCACAGATCCAAAATATATTCCGTCATGATTGTTGCACAGATCCAAACATTCCATGATACTTGTTACCCAGATCCAAACATTCCGCCATACTTGTTGCACAGATCCAAACATTCCGCCATTCTAGTTGCACAGATCCAAACATACTCTCATTCTTGTACAGATCTAAACGTTTCGTCATACTTGTTGCATAGATCCAAACATTCCGCAATTATTGTTGCACAGATCCAAACCTACCCTCGTTCTTGTTGTACAGATCTAAACATTCCGCCATACTTGTTGCACAGATCCAAACATTCCGCCATTCTTGCTGCACAGATCCAAACTCACCCTCATTCTTGTTGTACAGATCTAAACATTCCGTCATACTTGTTGCACAAATCCAAACATTCCGCCATTCTAGTTGCACAGATCCAAACCTACCCTCATTCTTGTTGTACAGATCTAAACATTCCGTCATACTTGTTGCACAAATCCAAACCTTCCGCCATTCTTGTTGCACAGATCCAAACCCACCCTCATTCTTGTTGTACAGATCTAAACATTCCGTCATACTTGTTGCACAAATCCAAACCTTCCGCCATTCTTGTTGCACAGATCCAAACTCACCCTCATTCTTGTTGTACAGATCTAAACATTCCGTCATACTTGTTGCACAAATCCAAACATTCCGCCATTCTAGTTGCACAGATCCAAACCTACCCTCATTCTTGTTGTACAGATCTAAACATTCCGTCATACTTGTTGCACAAATCCAAACCTTCCGCCATTCTTGTTGCACAGATCCAAATCCACCCTCATTCTTGTTCTACAGATCTAAACATTCCGTCATACTTGTTGTACAGATCCAAATCAGGGTGGATTTGGATTATTGTTGTACAGATCGAAACATTTCGTCATACTTGTTGCACAGATCCAAACATGGCGTCATAATTGATGCATATATGTATATGCAACCGATGAGAGACCGTGGGCATCTTCCGCGTCGACGCTTTCTACCCGGGAATTCTGACAACCTAAATTGCATATACCGTTCAGTGATTGGTGAATACTTGTTGCACAGATCCAAATATTCCGTCAATCGATGTTCGGCAACACGCTATCAGAGGTGATGGCACTACAGCGCGAGCGCTTCCCGGCGCGGCAACTGCCCTGGGTGCAGACGGCGCTGTCGCAACAGGTGCTGGCGCTTAACGGCCGCGAGACCGAGGGCATCTTCCGCGTTTCCGCCGACGTCGATGAGGTCAACGCGCTCAAGGCCAAGATAGACAACTGGGAACTGCCCGACGCTTCTATGTTAACAGGTGCGTTACATTCGGTAGCATTTATCTTACCTCGTCTGAATGCTAATAGTGAACCACACTCCTTCGCAAACTGAATTTAATCATGATCTCTGAAACATCTCGTCTCTGAAGTCAATCAACCTACGAGACTGTCTTGGGTACAACTTACAACAATTGGGTGGTAGTTTTGATAAAAGTTCGTCAATGGAGAACTGCGAACTGGTTTATTCAAATGTTCCATCAAAATAGGTGTAATATCAGACCTAAGATCATATTTTACTAGTTTCTTCTATTTCCCTTCAACCCACGCAAAGTTACCGAAGTTATGACAGCTAGGGTATAGAGCGAGAAAAACGACTCATAATATGACGTCATAACCTATTACATTACTAACAAACACTTTGAGCGAATACGAGTATCATACTTTGATCATCATTTATCCTATTAATTTTTAAAGATATTAAACAGATAGAAACTCAGTTTTATTAGATAGATTATTTTGATGCCTCTAACTGAAATACGTATTCGGTCAGGTCTATTGTTTATGCTGGAGTGCGATGTTTTGTGTTCGTTTTGTTAGATGCGCACGCGCCCGCAAGCCTCCTCAAGCTGTGGTACCGTGAGCTGTACGAGCCGTTGATACCGGACGCGTTGTACGGCGCGTGCGTGGCCGCCGGCAGTGACTTTGCCGCGTGCACGCGCGCGCTTCAGCGGTTGCCATCGCTTAACAGATTAGTAAGTGTTTGTAACACCGCTTTAAGAGGGCGGCGATCGCCGCTCGCAACTTCTATTCCACCCGCAAATATAAAATTCCCGGTATATTGCTATCTCTATTTGGCTGATGACACATGATCGCGTGCAAGCGCGATAGCAATATGAGCGTTCAGAATTTGTTATACATTTTGGTCTTGTTCTGTAAATACCAAAAATGATGAATGAAAACTTGTTGTGTTTTTAACTTGGTGTTGTTATTCTGTAACTTGACAGGCTATGTTCCTGATCAATTAGTACGTAAGATATCGTTGGTTTTAATATGAAACAAATAAGGAGAAAACATGTCATTTATGTCGTAAAAACATGCAAAATACGACAGTGATGTCGTTCATATAAATACAAGGAATTCAACCAGCCGCGCACCCGACCCGGCCCGCGCTCGACCCGCGCCCGCTCCCTGTGTTTTGCGCTTTAACGTTAACCTGAAAAGAAAAATTTGTGGCTCTTCATGTCGCGTTAATAGCGTTAATTAGGATCTTTAAGTTTTTTTTTTTAATTTCCAGGTACTTACTTATTTAATAAGTTTTCTACAACAATTCAGCGCACCAGAAGTGGTAAGTCAAACCAAAATGGATTCCGCTAATCTAGCAATGGTTTTCGCTCCCAACTGTCTCCGTTGTACCTCGCAAGACCCTCGGGTCATACTCGAGAACGCGCGCAAAGAAATGACCTTCATGAAAACTCTCATCACCAACCTCGATACATCTCATGTGCACGAACTGCTGTGACCGTTGAATCTCAATTATTGTAACAACAATTTCTAGCGAATGTTTATTAGATTATATCTAACGAATTCTCTTTATTATAGCAATCTAATGCAAGCCTTTAGAGCAAATAGAGTGCGAGTCGATGACCCTTTTCCTGTATATCATTATTATAACTTTATAAAATGTATACTATTACTATATCAACGCGTGCGAATTCGCGATTTACTAAAACGCGCGTCGTAATTCCACGGTCTGATCTACAGACCCTTTATCCTATGATTGAACTGTATTCGACATTCTTGTATATTTTTTGTATTTTTGTACGCTATATTAATAATTTTATTTGGTTGTATCCAAAGATATTTAATGAGATGTGATTTTTAAATATATTTAGACTTGAGCTTTACAAAAGTGTACGTGCAATGTGTTCCGTTCTTAATTGTTATGAGGACGGTTGCGTGTTTGTTATTATTAGTTACTATTATTTGCGTGTAATTAGTGCGGATTGATAGGTTATATTTTTTTAAGTACACTAAAACGTGCGTAAGTGCGTTTTAGTGAAACAAAATACGCCGACATGAATTAAAAATTATGTGAATATCAGCTCTATGAAAGAAACACATCACAAAACATAAATGCTTGATGAATTATTACATTGTGAGCTTTAGGAATATGAATGTGTTTTCTCGTGTTACCCAGTGTCTTTATTGGATCAAAGTCGTTGTCTATTGAAAGGGAATAAGAATTTTAGGCGTTTTTTTATGTAAGCTATTTATTAATTGCATTAACATATAACTTAAAATTTATTAAGGCCCAGCCATTTGGTTTATCATAATATGATCAGTTATTATTTTCCTTGATTTTGTAGTAAAAATAGTGTAAGCTTTAGTAATAAAAAGTTTTTTATTTGATTTTTAGAATTCACACTTTAATATACGAGTAAGTAAGAAAGAATCAGTATAGAGGCTAAAATTGACAAAAATTCTTTAAAATATCTCGAATAGACAACAGCTTTGGTCATTGATCTCTATTTTAAACAAAACAATTAGTACCTCTTATGGAAAGTCCATACTATCGTAAAAATACCGAGGTGAATATTGGCATCTTACTTTGAAAGAACCAAAGTTATTAATCCTTACAACATAATGACATATAAACTAACTTTTCGTCAAGCGTAATCTTATATATAAAAAAAAATTCGACACGATTTTAAACTTAAACATGTTTTGTTATCAAAAAATGGTAGGTTAATGATAAAATAATAATTATAGTAAAAGCTACATAATTGCGGCTGTATTTCATTACTTTAGACGGCTATTAAAAAGTTGAAAGGCAGCTTAAATTTAATAGTTTATCTAATGTGAGATCAGAATATTTAGCTATTAATTCGAAATTAATTTATTCAAACACGAATATAAATTAAATACGCTTGCTTATTTATAAAATACAATAATTGTTATCAATACTTTCACTATAGGCAGCTAAATTCTATTATTTTAGAATATATAAATTAGAGCCTCTATTAATAGAGATTTAAACACCATTCTGAATTAATGATGAATTATTATTGAAAATAAAAATATATGTATAGTATCTAATATTGGTCAGCTATGCAGCTATAAATAATATTTAAGTTGACCAAACTTTAATACACATATGCCAAAACACAAAATTAATATCTAGATGATGCCCGCGACTTTGTCTGCGTGGATAAAGGTTTTTATTCCCGCGGGAATTCTTTTATTTTCCGGGATAAAAAGTAGTCTATGTAGTTCCCCGGGATACATCCTATCCCTGTCCAAATTTGATCCAAAACGGTTGAACAGATGGGTCGTAGAAGCGTAGCAGGCAGACAGAGAGATAGGCACACTATCACCACCACAACCACTACAGCCCATTAACATCCCACCGCTGGGCACAGGCCTCCACTCTCATAGGAGAGAGGGTATTAGAGTTTAGACCCACCACACTACTCCAATGCGGGTTGGCGGGCTTTAACGTTTGCGGGACACTTTCGCATTTATAATATTAGTATGGATATTTATAACAGCTTGGTAACTTATAACTATTGTCACAAACTTGATATTTCCATGTCACAATACGATATGATTCGAATATTGCTACTGTCGCAAAAATGCATTTATTTCAATGAATCTTATTAATTATTTATAATATTATACATTTCTTTTTAATTTTAACTTTATAGGTTAAGATGAAGTTTAAATTGGCTTGGCTTTTTAAATAGTGCCTCAAAAATACTATAGAGAATAAAATAACTAAGATTATAAGCAAAATATACCCATTACCCATAATATAAATTCATTATCGTTTCTTTATTTTTATTGCCTGCAAATGTGATACCTTTTATTCTAAAATATGACACGAATACTTGAATATTATATTCGAAACTTAAACTTCAAAGGCTATTATTTATAATGAAAAATATTTAACTATTAATTAGATAATAGTAATTCAAAAGATAAATTATGAACGAAGTAGATTTAATGGTTATGAAATATATTCCTACCTAAAACAATATAGCTACAGCTTGAAATACCTACTCGTTGTAGTAATGTTACTAATCGTATGTGAACTCTTTATTAGAAACATATTTTTGGCTAAACTGAGATAAAATAAGAAGCTATTATTTATTATTGTCAGGACAGCATAAGCTCATAATGAATGCATACAAGGGCACAACAAATTAGTTAAGCATCATTTCGGCAAATCCACAAAGTTTTAACACCTATTAAGTACTAGCTACACATATTGTTCTGCGTTTCTACTTTTTTTTAAATTTAAAATTTGTAGTCAGTAGAAACTAGAAATATCTTCAAGAATCAAAGTAGAGTCACGTTCAAAATTAAAATATAGAAGCAGGGACCTTAAAACGTAGCGCAGATAACTTACATAATAGTACATTATGGTACCAGTGTGTAATGTTGGTGATTACCGCTGAGGCCCCATTGAGATAGCCGAGGACGGTAATCATCAATACACACGTGTATCATACGACATTTATCAACACACTTGTGAAGAAAATAAAATTATAACTCACTTGTGAATAATAGTAATGAAAAAGTCAGTTTGATTATAGGTCTTATAATATGAAATTAGAGCCACTTTATGAGCAAGTGTGTTGAAAAATATATATATCATTACGTTATAATAAATCATATGAAACCTTATTCATCCATCAACAGAAAATTATCGTAATGAATTTTATTTTTACTACTATATTTTACTATTTATAACATTATAATATTTTTGTACGTATAAAAAATATACCAAGGCTGCCCAACCTTTTTAACGGTGGCTCAAAATTAACGATTCAAAAATCTCAGTGATCACTAAACGGTTCCTGTTTAAAGAACTTTTGAAAATAATTTAAATTAATTAAGGTATTGTGCAACAAGTGTAATTCAACATTCATATATTTTCGTTTGCGTCTTTAAAGATATTTTTTCTGCAAAATCATTTTGCACTAAAATGTTTTCAATTCAATGTTAAAAAGGTTGCAAGTTCGGTGTTTTTCATCTGAATATTGAAGGCAAAGAGAACAAAGAACAAAGGCACTGACTATATTTAGACTAGCTCACGCTGGCCATCTATAATTCAGCCATGGGCCTAACGTTGAGCAGCCTTGGTTTATAGTTTCATTTTTTGACTATTAAACTTCCGTTTAAATATAACCCAATCCAGATGCTATTACTATAATAAAAATAAGTTTATCTCTTATCCTCTTATGATAACAGTCACTCGAGAGAAAGGGATAGAATGCTAACTGTCATCCTAATAGCATCTGGATATGATAGTACATTCCAATCAGCTATTAATAATAATAATATTTTATTTATTTAATTATTTTCTTAACTATTTGACAGTTTTAAAGTAAAACAAACCAAACAAATCTGTTGTAGGCTCTACAATATTCATCAATATTTGTACCTAGCTATTATAATATTTATGAAAACATCTTAAATCTATATGTAAATCTAAAGTATATGACTTAAAAGTTACTTTTTATTGTTTACACTATCATTTCATTCACTCGGAATTAATTTATATATTTCTTTGATCATCACAACATCTTAAAATATAAAAAGTTATAAAAATATCAATAGTTTCTACATATAAATGGATTGAAAATACAATAGGCATTATATTTTGAAGCCGATATAAATAAGAGATAATAAATATTTCAATGAATTATATTTAAATGAAACGCATTTTTAATAAGCTTTATAATTATAATACTATAACTAGGTAGACATCATAATAACTATGTGGCAATATCAATACCTAATTCATTGTTACCTTAATTATTCACTTACGTGCAATGTGCATGCGTGCCATTAGTAGCTGCGACAATAGGCATGATGACTGATTTTGAAGAATGGTCAGATTATGTTCGGAAGTATCTACTTTTTCGAAAAAATATCTTATTTCAGCAGAAAAATAAGGTTTGGTAGATAATATTGACATTTGAAATTTAAATTTTAAAATTCACGCCAAATCGCTCCCCGGTGTCATGGCGTCGTTTGTGACGTCAGTATTATTTTAACCAATGTACTCTGTGCAGTGTGCAGTAAGCAATAGTGTGATTGTCAAAGCTCGAAAACAAACCATTGTGACGTCATTCGCTTCTTGGTGTTTTAACCAATATGGCGGATTGCTGTATTTTATAATTTTATTTTATCAAAATAAATAGCAATCTCACTCGAAATAGAAAAATAAATACGTTTTTTATAATCCATGAATCCTATTTCATTAGATAAATTCATAATTTCATTGATTCTTGGTTACTGTCATCATGCCTATTTATGCAATATCCACTGTTATAGTAACGAAGTTTTTTACGTTATACTAGAGTACTTTTTAAAATGAAATTGTTATACGAAGTGACTAATAATACGATTCAACGTCAGTTGTTTTTAGACTTGGCCGTTTGATTTGGTTGATTTCTAAGTCAATACTTTTATTGACCGAGCGAAGCGAAGGTCTCTGAGTCTACTTGGGTGAATTGGCACTTGTCCGTCCGTCCGTCCGTCCGTCCGTCCGTCCGTCCGTCTGTCAGAGCATTATAACTTCTGAATTACTGAACGCAATTACTTCAGCTTTAAATATAATATGTAAACCAATGGCCTCCCGCCGAATATGGCTTAAAAAATAATAAAAATCTTTATTTCAGGCGGGCTCTCATAGAAGCGAATGCGAAGTAAAATATTTTTTATAAAGTTACATAGGGTTGCGGTATATCATTTTAAAGATAATTAGGAATAGAGTCCAAAAATATTTTTTTTTAAAGTTTTCCCCCAAAATTGACGAAATGGGGGGCTTTCAAAGTGGTGATTTTCTAACGTCCAAAGATGACCTCAGAACTCTAAATTTTCTGAAAGGATGAGCCTGAAACTTGATCAATTATTTCAATTATATCCTTTACTTGAACAACAAATACTAAAATTAGATAAATATTGTAAGGAAACGGAATTATTTAATTTTTAATGAGCTTCAGTATTTTTAACAGAACTTCACATTTATGTCAATAGATGGCGCCGCGAGGTCTTAGTTCGGGGCGAACCACTAGTAAGCTTTAATTAACTTGATAGAAGTACAACAGATTCTAGGGGCCTTTTGAATGTTTTCCATAGATCCAATGTTTCGATTTAGATTTCAATGTTTTTTGGAAATCACCGTGGTGTACCAGTGTACCTACTGTTTAAAGTTTAGACCAGTGTAATGTTACCTAAAACAATAATAGTAGAGTAGTCGTAGTTGATTCCGAACCTTACCTACATACACCTTAGGAACAAATTGTTGATATGGTTCAAGCGTTCTTATGCTGATATCTATAGAGCGTACTTTGACTTGGCTCAGACTTTATTTAGTGTTAAAACGAGATGCACTTATGTGAGTAATATAAATCTGTCTTGTTTTAACCATGTCTTAATTCTAAGCAAAGTCAAAGTTCGATCTATAGATCTCACACTTAGACAAAGTGGTTATTCTTCGCTATAAAAGTGTGATTTCTAAAATGCTCATACTTATAACACGTTTACTATAAGTTTGGACCTGGCGGTTTACTTCTGGCGTCGATGATGTCACTGCGACGTATGGGTACGGTGTGAAAAAAGCATCATTAAGAATATTTATGAAACTTAAATATTTGTGAAAAGCTGTAGGTATATGCTGTGTTAGTATTGTCTTAGGTTTTCGCGTTTATCACACAACAAGGATATTCTAAAAACTGAACGTTTTGTCAGAGACGAAAGTAGACGCGTATCAGTGACAAAGATGCGAACCGTATGACCGATTCAAAACGTACTGACGCGACGGAGGAACGCGGGGAGGTAAGCGGGAAAGCGGGAGAGGCGTCACATTTCAGCGAGGTCCTATCTTTTAGTAAACGGATAATACATACTGGAGCCAATGCACCAGTGGGTACTACAAAATCGCTAAGATAATTATTTACATGAAAAGTAATTTTAAGCAAATGAGACCTGTTATTATGAATTAATTATTAGGAGATAATGATAGAAAGCGCTCTCTTATGTACTAGAATTTGTGATTGCTATTACGAGGAGCACAATAATTTTATTTGTAAGTTTTTATTTACTTAGTTATCAAAATGCACATTGTATTGCGATTTGGGTAAGGCCGTAGATTTTGCCACTTTCTGAAAAAAAAATGTGTCCAATTTTTAAGTTACTAATTTTAAAAAAAACTAACGTGATTATTGTAGTGAAGATTTTTTATAAGCTTGCGGCATACCTATATCTTAAGAAAATATATTTAAATTAAATTTAAAGATCGCCGTGAATATTTTAAAAAATCGCAAATCTTCAGAGACCACGAATTTGGGTCCAAAATACGATGTCTTTCGACCAGACTAATTTCTTTGTTGTCCTAATTTACGTCTATTTTCTAAGGTAGTGTATTACTTTTTAGTTTATTTTAAATCTCAGACTGTTCGGCTGCCAGTTTATGGTTTTAAAATATTAAAATACGTGTTGTGTATTGATTTATCAGTTTTCAAACATTTGTCTCCGTTTTTTCGCTTCTTCGTTACTTTTTTCTTCGTTACTAACATTTACCTCAAGAAATGTTTAATTTGCAATTATGGTAGGATTTAAAAAGAGACTCTGGCAACACTAAGAAGCCATGCCGAAGAGAAAAAGCTACGCCATTTTGTCTTGTCTATATAGTGTGTCAAAAGTGCCGGTGCGTGTTTCGTCAGTGTGAATTAAAAATTGTTTTCGGAGGTTTTAACGGTAAGTAACCGGGTTTTGACAAGTAATTGTATAATTATAAACGTAACAGTGATTGAAATGCATTTTTAAATTTAATTTCATTCGAAATTAAGCGTAGTTTGGAAATTATAATCTATACAATACAAATAAAATAAAGCTTTCGCGTTACTTTAGCGTTACTCTTACGTTACCGTAAACAAAGATTCTATGTTACGTAACAAAGACAAATCTTAAGGGTAGTACATACTATTTAATACTATAACTACCCCATTACGCGGAGAAGTTGCGAGGGCTATATTTTCTGGTGCACTAGTGTTGGTATATAATCAATGCGCACATTGTGTCTTACTGTCTTATCGTTAATGTTGTTAATTATTAATATGATGTAAACTTAAAACGCAATTTAAAACAAAATACTATAAAAAACTTATTAATATTATAATGTATGTATAAGCTAATTGAAATTATTGAATAAATATGTTTATTACAAATAATTTAATGTTTTTATTTTGTGTCCAATATTATTGTACATTGTATGTAATCAGCTTTACAATTTACTAGCGTTACTCTCGCGTTGCTTTCGCGTTACCGTAACGAAGAAGTTTCATCGTTACTGTATGTTACTAAGTGGCAAAATCTACGGCCTTACCCATTTACTATATTTTTGGTAGCGACATATATCATAGTATTATATTAAAGTATATTGTATACTAAAGCGCTTGTAATATCACAATTATGTAAAGTTGTATAGTGCTTATAAATAAACGCAAAAATAATTTCAACACCTACAAATCCTGTGTATATATATGCCTCCATTTATTTGTTAATCTGGACAGTATAATATATAAAGCATATGATGTTCATTAATGAAGGTTTTCACAAAATGGACTGTAAATGTGAACTTTCAAAACAAATAAAATTCATTATCCATTGGATAATGGCGAATACCAGAACTTGTTTTATTGGATTGTGTTTTTGCCTAATTCTATAAAAGATAATAATGTCCCTCATCGGGATAAGATTAGGTGAATAAATAACAGTAATGTTAATTATATTCGTTATGGCAGGCAATTATAATAAAAGAAATTGTCAATTTAGGGATTACTTCTGATGAGGCAATTTTCATTATGAAAAAAATTACGTGTAATAATGTTTCATTACTTTAAAACTTTAATAGAAGTAGATGCCGCGTAAAGCACCAGAAGAGGTTAGAACACCTTGCTGAAATGTTGACCGATTTAATTAAAAAGGTGAATTTATTACAAAAGCCAAAACGGCAAGAAAACATAGTGGAAACAACTTATTTTATACGATTAATTAGAAAATGTATCGGTGCCTCGGTGATTACGATAGAATGTACGCCCGAGAGCAGAGTTGTACCAGCATTTACTTGGTTTGGATTTGTATCTTTTATTATTTGGTACACTTTACATTTCTATTGTCTTTTCAAAATTAGTATTGAAGATCACACCATATTGAGAGCCCTTTACAATACGAGACTTCAACGCTATGGTGATGACGTAGAGAGATTTACCATCACTGTTTTCATGTTGTACGCAATGTGGAAAGTACCATTCGACCTGAGCGGCAGCACTGAAGATGTCCAATTGATCATTGAAATTGATAAAGCTTTCAAAGCTTTGAATGAGCCGGTGATTTACTCAAATAGCCTGCTTTTGGCCCTCATTTTATTCCTTATCCAAGTTATTATTGGTGGGACCCGGATATTTAGTGTATGGATATCTCTTCATACAGGCACGAGAATGCCAATTGAAAAATTATTCGAAATGGTTTTCTCAGATGCCATTATTTTTATTATAACAGCACAATACTGCTCTTACCTTTTGATTTTGAAAAGGAGATACAAATTTTTGAATAGAGCTCTCAATTCAATAAGATTACGTACTTCTTCAGAATTTTTTAAATTTCGTTTACAACAACAAACTGTTCCAAACGCAATTTCTAATGTAAAGGACAAATATCTCTGCAAAAGAATAAAGGCATGTGGTAGAATATACGGCATGTTGTATTCAGCAACTGAGACTGTCAACGAAAAATTCGGTCTCGTTATATTAATGATGATGTCCATGACACTTTTATTTATGATATTATATCTTTATTATTTTATGGAAGCCACAGCATCAGGCTTATTTCATGATCCCCAGAAGTACATTGATTTCATAACTTATGTTTTCTGGCAAATTGGATATGCCATAATTGTTATGTTGATATGCATATATTTTAGCGAGTGTACTGTGAAAGAAGTAAGTTTTTTAACATGTCTAATCTATTATTATGTAATGCCTTACCCGTTGTCCCTAGGTGAGCGATTACGGCGCCGTGACGCCGTCCTATTGTCATAGCACGCGCGATGATGCGATGCGATAAGAAATCGTGTGTCCTATTTTGGAGCGATGCGATCACACTCGAAATTCTGTCGGGCATGATTTCTTTAAGTTTAATCGTAAACAGCATTTTAAAAAAACGCACACCGTGCTATCCCCCACTTCCGCTCCTCTTCCCTACGTGGTCGCGCGAGCGCCATTAGGAAATTCAGTACCGATCAGTATGTTTGATCGGCGATCCTCCGTGCGTCGATGGATTGGCGATCTTCAATAGGACATTCAGCAGAACACAGTATGTTTCAACGCACGGGCGCGCGATTTTTTTCGTCGGACGCACGCATCATCGCACGAGCACAGATATATACTCGTGTGGCACGAGCGATGACAATAGGACGGCGCCTATGGCGACGCGACGCCCCGCGATGCGATACGACTCCATAAAAAATTACAAACTTATTTGCGCGACAACGCAAGCTACGTGAAGAACTGCGTCTACATCAACCGTCGCGTCGCGTCGTATAGAATCACATTGTCGCTCATGTAGGACTACGGACAATGTCTTATCTAGTGAATTAAGGATATAATTTATTAGATACTTTTTTTGCAGGCTCTGGTTACTCCTCAGGTAGTACATCAGATAATAAACAGTGATCTGGGCAATACGGTAGAGACGGAGGTAAACCTATGTTTTGTTTAATTAACAGTTAACATATAGTTATTTATATTATATGCTAATTAATAAATATAGGTTTGCTAATTGCAACAGATATGTACATATTATGTAATACATAACACTGCTTGTTTTAGGCAATTAATTTGTCTCTACAAATACTCCATCAAAGACCTTCTTTTACGGCGTATGGTTTGTTCAAGTTAGATTACGTGATGGTATTGGAAGTAAGTATTCGTCGATCTATATTCTATACCCAGCAAATATTTGTAGTAAAAATAAACAAATTTAAAGCTTCATGCTATAATTTTGAAGTAGGCTGCAATTTGTAAACTCAACAGTAATTAAGTAATTCAGTAAGTCTTAAAAACCAAAACACCCGTTATTAAAAGACTTTTCCTGGTTTTCTATGTTTTCCTACAAGGCGTATAATAGTACATTTTCAAAAACTTTAGGGTACCGGTCAAAAACTGCGTTCAAATGCAAATAATAGTTATTTATGCAACAGTTGTGTAATAAGGGGTATTAAAACACGAATGTGGGTTTATCACACGACGCAAAGCGGAGTGTGATAATAGTATCATATAAAAGCGAAAGGTCACTGACTGACTGACTGATCATCACGATATCTCAGGAACTATAAAACATACAGACTTGAAATTTGGAAGGTAGGTTCCTTCTATGGTTCCTTCTATCCTAATATGCTACAATAAATACATAAGTAAAATAGAGAAGGAAATAGGAGAAAATCCTAGATACTTCTGGACCCATTTAAAGAATATTCGTAACAAAAGTAGTGCGTATCCTCCCGTCATGACTCTCAATGATAAAAAGGCCTCAGACACTAAGTCGCTTTGTGATTTATTTGCGACTCACTTTGCTTCTGTATATGAAAGGGATAATGATGACCTCAATGAATTAAGCTTTCAAATCTCTAATTTATACGATGAAATAGATTATCTTGTACTTTCTCGATCAACTGTATTTAAAAGATTAAAGAGACTTGCCAAATGTAAAGGCGCTGGTCCAGACAATATACCCCCGATCTTTCTAATAAAATGTGCTTGGCCCATATCATTACCTCTTACTATGATTTTTAACAGATCTTTAAAAGATGGGCAGTTTCCTGACGCTTGGAAGGAGACTAGAATAGTTCCTGTCTTTAAGTCTGGAAAGCAGAAAGAAATTAAAAACTATCGCCCTATAGCTATTATATCTTCTATGGCAAAGGCTTTTGAATCCTTAGTGTACCAGCATATGTATAATCATTTAAAAAACTATATCAGTGATAAGCAACATGGATTCATGAGCAAACGTTCTACCAACAGCAATCTGTTACTTCACGCGTCAAATATATCTGAATGCATTGATAACGGGCAGCAAATTGATGTAATATATACTGATTTTTCTAAGGCTTTTGACAAGGTTAATCATCGTTTATTGCTGGTCAAACTGAAAGAGCTCGGTATCTCTGGCACATTGTTAATGTGGAGTAAATCATATCTTGAGAATAGGAAGTCAATAGTTGTAATAAATGGTCATCAGTCGAATGTATTTATAGCACAATCAGGAGTCCCTCAAGGATCTAATTTAGGACCTCTTTTTTTCAACGTATTCATTAACGACATAACTAAAATTTTTGTAAACAGCAACGCGAGCCTTTTTGCTGACGACTTAAAGTTGACACGAGTCATTAAGGATGAAAGCGATGTGCAATTATTGCAGGAGGACCTGTGCAGGTTGGGTGAATGGTGCAAAGTAAATAAAATGTGCCTAAATGTAGAAAAATGTCATCACATTAAATTTTCTCGTAAAAAAAATAAGTTACCATCTTCATATTACATAAATGAAAAGCGACTAGCTGAGGTAAACACAATTCGTGACTTAGGTATTGTTATGGATAGTAAGTTAAGTTACATCCCTCACATAGACAAAACACTTGACCTGGCCAATAGATCTCTTGGTTTTGTCCTTAGATGTTCTAAAAACTTCAAGCAAAGTGCGACTGTAATTCGTCTTTTTGATTGTTACGTACGTAGCAAACTAGAATATTGCTGCACGATCTGGTCTCCGTTTGCCAAAGTTCACGCTCAAAGAATTGAAAGAGTACAGAGGCGATTTCTGCGCCAACTCTCATATAGATTCAAGAAAAATCTTAGTAATTATGAAGACAGACTTAAATTTTTCAAGAGGAACAGGCTTGAGGATAGGAGAGATCTATTGTCGATGACGTTCTTATTCAAACTGTTTAGAGGCAAAGTTGATTGTCCCGAGTTGCTCTCTAGATTCGCGATTAAAGCCCCTCGCATGAATAATCCCAGGCACCCTTGCAAATTGTTGCATGTTAGATCGTGTCGGACTAAACTAGGTAAATATTCACCCATACCAAGAATGTCAGATCTGTATAACAATTCTGTAAGGAAACATAAGGAAATAGATTTATTCCATAACAGTTACTCTGAATTTAGGCGAAAATTTATTGCTATATTTTCTGCTAACAGTAATTAATAAATTAAATTGGGCATATTCTGTGTGTATTGAACTGAACTTGTAATGAACTTTGTATACCATGTATTAGGTTAATTTAGTTTTTAGTAAGTGACTAGGTTTTCCTTTGACTGCTTTTTTGATTGATAATATAATAAAATATAATTTGCGACTTTATACCTAATCTAAATAATACTTTTTTTTTTTTTTGAAAGATTGACATACCTACTTTACTGTAAATAATTAGATTTTTGAAATTCTTTGTTATGTAGTATCCAATTTAGTATTTATAATTTTGTTTAAGCATGTTGTGTTAGCCTGTAATTGGTTGTACATTTAGGATATATAATATTTTGTATGCGTTTAATTAATTTTATCATGTAATTTAATGTAACAACTGTTGGCTATCCTAATAAATAAATAATAAATAATAATGGTGTAAAGTGTAAACGTCAGCTAAGAAACGGTTTTGGGAAAATTCACCCCTAAGGGGTTGAAATGGGGGTTGGAAGTTTGTATGAAAGTCCTTTGTTTTTGAAGTTAGACACATGAAAATTAGCATTTAAGTTATAAGTTTAAAATAATAAAAATCTGTATAATTTTTTTTCCGAAAATCTACCCCAAAGAGGGTTAAATGGGGGTTGGAAGTTTGCATGATGGTTCTAAGTTTTTGAAGTTACAGACTAGAAAATCGGGATTTAGGTTATCAGTTTTAAATTATAATAACCTGTATAAGTACTTTTTCGAAAATCTACCCCAAAAAGGGTGAAATGGGGGTTGGAAGTTTGTATGAAAGTTCTATGTTTTTGAAGTTAGATACTTGAAAATCGGGATTTCAGTTAGTAGTTTTAAATGATAATAACCTGTATAAACCATTTTACGAAAGCCCACCCCACAAAGGGTAACATGGGGGTTGAAAATTTGTATGAAAGTCCTATGTTTTTGTAGAAAGAGACATGAAAATTCAGCATTTCGGTTATAAGTTTGAAATAATAAAAACCTGCATAAGGTATATAAAGCCTCTTTAGATGGACTTTTTGCAGCGGGAAAATTTCATAATTTCATAGGAAATCAGAAATTGTACGCGGACGAAGTCGCGGGCGACCGCTAGTAGTATCATATGAGTGTTTTAATACCTAATTATCAACAGTTGCATACAAGACTTTATCTACACTCATAATATGAATCCTCTTTAACAGATTCTGAAATAGGCTGCTTACTGCTAACATTAAAACATCCAGTCCTAATAACCTAATATCATCCATTACTGAGTATATACAAATAAACTAAGTATTAACGAAATAATTATTTATTGTAGTAGTAATTAACATTTTGTATAGTGCAATTATTAAAATTCACTTGATGTTCTTTAATGTTGGAAGGTCCTGATCCCGATGTACTCGGCGGAATATTTATATTTACCACTTCACTATTTTTATTTTCTATGGAATTCGAAATTACATTCGACACGTGGATTTTGTTGGTTATAGAGTCATTAATGTAGCCCTCTGCAACAGATGTAGACTTCCATCCGCCGTGCCGTTTTAATGTGTTAACAAAACAATAAAAAAAACGAAGAAAAATGGCGGGGAAAATTCTAATAAGTAACCTACTTTTTTTTTACAGCGCGCGGCGTTTTGGTAGTGAAACGCGCGTGTATGACAATGTTCTTTTTTTGAAATTCGTATAGATGTTCTTTTTTTGTAATTCATACAGATACCACGCATCGAGCAGATGTGGCTGTTTGTTGAGTAAACCCTTTGCGCAGAGGGGATCGAAAAAAAAACAAAGGAGTGTTGTTATGAAATTCAGTACAACATTACATCACCCGTTTGGATGATGGTTTCAGAACCTGTTATAGAGGATTTATAGCATGGGAGTAGATAATAGTAGATTATTAACCAAGGGGATAAAGCAGTGTCTTCTGTCGCGGGTGACGATTTAAATCGCGAGCGTAACGAAGGACTCGAGGTTTACTCCCGGGCGTAGCGAGGGTGTTAAAAACTTAAATCCCTCGCTTCGCTCGTGATTCCTGAGTGTAGCGAGGGATTTAAGTTCACCCAAGACTAAGACAGCTTTATCACCGAGGGAAATACTGTACTTTTCGTACCATTTGCGAAAAAATTAACACAATAATAATATGAGATAAGCATTTATTAAAAATGATGACAATTAAAAGATTTTTAGAACATTAACTTATTTATAAAAATAAATTAAAATAAACTTAACGTTTATGTATTTGAAGAAAACAAAAACGCGGCAAATTCCTAGACTAATATTTTTTTGTCGGAAAAGCAAAGGCATCAAGCTCATACGGCCTCGTCGGTTTTCGTAATTTTATTTAATAACTAGCTGACCCGGCGAACTTCGTACCGCCTTAGTATGCAAAATTAAATGTATATTTTTCAATATTTCTGAGAGATTTTCTTAATATTTTTTTCCGTAAGAACCTTCTCCTAATAATAACAAATACAACAAAAAAAGAATTAGTGAAATCGGTCCAGCCATTCACGCGTGATGCCGTGACCAAGGAAAACGGGTTTCATTTTTATATATATAGATCATAACTGCATAATAAATGCGTATTCCTTTTTCAAAAAGATGTATAATGCTTTATATACAAACTCAATGGTGTAAACACAGATGTAGTTCAGTATAAATTTCGGTAAGTATTCCAAATTTAAATCACATTCTCCCCCTAGAGGATGAATGAAATTCAGTACAATTTTCTTTCCCTGTTTTTAACAGATTAAAAATGACTATTGTTATGTTCGCTTTTTGTGGCATAGAATGTCACTTTTTTGAGCAAGTGGTACGAAAATAACTTTTTCAACACACTTGCTCATAAACTGGCTCTAATTTCACCGCAATTAGGCACATATCTAATGACACTGTAGAGGATCGGTGTGACCCGAGCCACAGCGAGGGAGTGAAATAAAACACTTGTTGTTGTTGCGTTGGAGCGGAGATGCGTACGCTCCGGAGTCTCGTTGTGAAGTGCGTAACTCGACCGGGGGCGGCCGGTTTTTATTCTATTTCGGAGCGTGCACATATCGCATTCTTTATTAACGAGCTAGTAGAATCAGTACTTAACCAATAGGACGCTTATTGCGCAATAAAAACATGAAACTTAACTTAGTAATATACATAGAAGATATAGAAAATTATTACAAAATAAAAACCAATACAAATAAAACTGATATAGTTACTATAAAAACTTAATACTAAAGGTAAGTAAAACACATGCAGTATTAATTCGTTTATAGACTTAATTTCTATTTTTACATAATTATCTAAGCTCTATATTTAATATAATTAGCCAAGTTATCTATTACAACTAGTCAAGTATGATAATTTTAGCTATAAATATTTAAACAATATTTAATCAAACGTTATAACTATTTATTATCGTCCAGAATACGAAATATGTGTATTAATTGAACATATTTTAGAGTTATTTACATGTAAGGTTAGACAATATAATTAACGGCATATAATCAGTAGGTATTACAGTATTATTGTGGTATGTAATATAAAGTTAAATTATACCACTAACTAAGATGCCTCAATCATGCAAGAAGTTACGTATTAAATTGTTAAGGTGCTTTCAGAATTTATATTTCCATGTGTCTAGGAAATGACTCATCTATTCAGTTATAAACCTGAGACAGGCTTTCCCAAAAGCAATACTATATAAGCAATACTAAACAAGTGGCTATACCATCTGTAAATTCTTCAACAAGTACATAATAAAAGTATATAATTTGCACGTAAATAACTACAATATGATAGTACATAATGGCTCTATAATTTAAAGTGGATTATTTACATGGAGTAATCAATATCCTAATAATTGATGAGACAGCGATTCAGGACCCGATCGCAAGTAAGGCACAATCTTCAACAGTCTCCCCCTCGTGCGAAGATGGAATCTGGAGCACTATCATTGGTGGAAGAAGATTGTGTGATCTTCACTAGGCGCGAAACCGGTCTTTTCATTACTCCGGCGATGGTTCGAACATCAACTATTCGTGTCTTGCCATCTGGGCCAGGATAAGTTGCGATGATTTCGCCTTTGGGCCATGTGCCTCGCGGAAGGGAGTTATCAATGATAATTACGATATCTCCAATAGCTGGGTTTACAAAGTCATCTTGGTTGTTGTTGTATTTCGGCGCTATCGTAGGCAAATATTCGGTAAGCCAACGTTTCCAGAAATGGTCGGTGAGTCTTTGTACCGTTTTCCAGGTAGCGGGGCCGATAAGCTCGCTATCGGTGAAATTTCCGATAGAGTAGGTACCGCTCGATCTTCCGATAAGGAAATGATTAGGCGTTAGACTCTCTTGATCGTCGGGGTCCAATGATATCTCTGTTATTGGTCTTGAGTTGATGAGATGTTCTGCTTCCAGGAGTAAAGTATGCAGAATTTCCTCTCGTGGATGCCGCGTATTAAGTGTGGCTATTAATGCGGTTTTCACGGATCGTACTAATCTTTCCCAAGCTCCTCCCATGTGTGGGGCTCCAGGCGGTATGAATTTCCATTGAATTCCTTTTTCTTCTGTATTTTCTTTCATTTTGTCGAATTCAGCTTGCAGTTCTTTATTTGCTCCGACAAAATTCGTTCCGTTGTCGCTGTACATGATTTTTGGTTTTCCTCGGCGTGCTATCATTCGCCTTAATGTGAGTATCATGTTATCGGATGATAGTGATGTAGCGATTTCCAAATGTACAGCGCGTGTGGTAAGGCAGGTATACAGCGCTACCCATCGTTTATCGGTTTTCCTTCCGACAGTTATGGTTATTGGGCCGAAATAGTCCACTGCGGTACATGTGAATGGATGCTGTTTGTGTTTCAGACGTTCGGCTGGCAGGTCTCCGATCGGAGTTATAGTAGGTACTGCTTTGTGTGTCTTACACCATTGGCATTCTCTTGCTACCATCTTTACTGTAGTTCGAAGTGACGTTACGTAGTATCTTTGGCGTATCTCATTCATCACGGTGTTGTGATTGCCATGGTTGTACTCTTGGTGATAATGATTAATTATCAGTCGAGTGGTAGGATGCTTGCCGTCTAGTACGATTGGTTTCTTGTAGGTATTTATCAAATCGTTGGCGGCGGACAGTCGAGTTTCTAAGTGTACGATATCTTTGTCTAAGACGACGGTGAGTCTTCTTAGGCGTGAGTCTTTGTTCAAACGTTGGTTATTTTTTAAACATTTTATCTCGGCGTGGAAACTGTCGTTTTGCATTTTTTGAATTATCAGTTTTTGCGCTCTTTCTAAATAATCGTTTGGTAATTTGATCCTGTTAGGTGTATGTGATGCGGCTTTATTTGGTTCTGGAGTTGTTTTTTCAAATTGTTTTTTCTTTGGTTTGTATGGTTTCCAACTCGCATCTTTTTTGATGTGTTTGGTGGCGGTCACCTTCTCGGTTTTGTTTAGGTAGCGTTTAAAGTGGTCCACACTTTGGAGAAAGCGTGCCGTGGCGCGGACGAATCTAGTCCATGACGAGAATCTTTTTACGTCGGGCATTGGCGTTTCAGAATGTCGAACGGTGGCGATAGTTTTTGCTCTTTCTTCGCCTGTTGGTGATGGTGATCGCTCGCTTCGATCTTCGGGCCATTCGTCGGCGTTGAGTAATAAAAATTCGGGGCCATTAAACCATCGGTGTTTGATATTAAAATTTTTCGGTGGAGTTCTAGTAGCATCGTCGGCGACATTAAGTTTAGTGGGTACATATCTCCATTCAGATGTTTTGGAGAGATCTTCTATTTCGGCTAATCGATGCGCGACGAATGTTTTGTATGTGCGTGGGTCGGACTTAATCCATGCTAACACTGTTCGCGAATCTGACCAGAAATATTTCCTTTTTATTTCGGCGTCCATTTCATTTTGTATGCTTGAAGCCAAACGGCAGCCTAATAAGGCAGCTTGGAGTTCTAGCCGTGGTATCGACGTTGGTTTTAGCGGGGCTACTTTTGCTTTTGCTGCTATTAATGTTATTTTGATTTTATTGTTTTTTAAGGTGCGCCAATACGTAGCGGCTGCGTAAATGTTTTCGCTGGCGTCCACGAATGTATGCAGCTCCCCCTCGTTAAGCGAGTCTGTGCATCGGGGTATATTGAGTTCTTCTAATGACTCTAGGCTTTCTAACCAATTTGTCCATGGTTTAGTCATTTCTTCTGGGATAGGTTCGTCCCAGCTTATGCCCGTGCGCCATAATTGTTGTATTATGACTTTCCCTTGTATTAGTATTGGAGTAGCTAGGCCCATAGGGTCAAATACTGACATCACGGCACTTGCCACTTCGCGTTTGGTGGGCAATCGTATGCGGTAAATTACGTCATCTGGAGTGTTGCGCAGGTTAAGAGTGAATTTTAAAGCATCATTGCTGATTTGCCACAACATTCCTAACGTTTTTCCATATTCTTCTTGCTGGCATATTTGCACATGATCTGGCTGGTCGGTTGCCAGATTTTTTATGGCAGATGGATGGTTCGACGTCCAACCTCTTAATTCAAAACCGCCGCTTTTGTGAATCAGGTCTACTTCTTGACTTATTCGTGATGCTTCATCGGCGGTGGCAAAACTTTGTAGGTAATCGTCCATGTAGTGACATCTCGATATGGAATTTACAGCTTCTGGATATATATCTTTGAAATCTTGGGCGTTTCTATTTTTTACGTAGATTGCTGAGCAGGGTGATGATGTTGCTCCGAAGATTAGAGATTTCATTCTATATTCTTTTGGTTCGGCATCTGTTTCGTTTTCTCGCCAGAGAAATCGTAGACTGTCTCTGTCTTCTTCGCGTATTTTTATTCTTAAAAACATTTCTTTAATGTCGGCTGCTACGGCAACAGAGCCTTGTCTGAATCTTATTAGTACGCCGAATAATGATTGCAGTAAGTCGGGTCCAGACAGTAATGCGTCGTTAAGGCTTTTTCCATTTGTTCGCTCGGCTGCGTCGAATACGACTCTTAGTTTGCCTTTCTGCGGATGGACAACGGCAAAGTGTGGTAAATACCAAGTTCTGGGTGATGTGGGTCTATCGATGGCGGGTTCGGCGTAGCCGCTTGTTAATAGGTTTACTATTTGTTTGGTGTAATTGACTTTAAATTCTTCGTTCTTTTCGAATTTGTTTTCTATGCCTTTCAGGCGACGTAAGGCGTTATTGCGATTTAAAGGCATTACTTCTTGGTCGGTTTTCCAGAGCAGTCCGCATTCATATCTGCCTTCTGGTAATCTGTGAGTAGTTTTTTCCAAAATATCTAAAGCTCGTTGCTCCGGATCATTTGCTGGTTTTTTCGGAGTTATTCCTAGTGAATCCAAGCTGAAGTGAGTTTTTATTAATTCATCGATTTCTTCCGATTTGTTGTAGGTATGGTTTATAAAAAATACTGGTTTGGTTGATTCGGTTTTACAACCGTGTAATATCCAACCTAGGCTGGTCAATGATGCCACAGGTTTTGAAGATGCACCAGTTTTTAAATCTCTTGTGACTATGAGATGCCAATTGTCTTGACCTATTAGTAAGGTTGGTGGCGTTCCGTCATATAATAATTGATCTTCTATCTCTACTAAGTGAGGGCAGTCTGCGATGTCTTCCTTCCTCACGGATTGAGGCCGTAGGTTTAAATTTTTAACTGTGTGTGCTTGCAGGTTTTCGTAATTTCTTGCAAACAGGCCTTTTATTCGTAATTTTATGTGTTTTGATTGCTCTGTTATTTGTTGGCCGCTTATGCCTTCAAGTAATAAACTTTTACTCGGTCCCGTAGCTCCCACGTGATTGGCTACGTCTTCTAGTAATAGCGTCACTGTTGATCCTTCATCTAGTAAGGCCATAACTGTTGCTGTCCCGTTCGGTCCGTTTAATTCGACGGGTATGATTTTTAAGTAGGCTCGTGAGGTGCCTATGTGATTTACTGATACTATCTTGCTAGGTTCTGAATTCAATTTTTCTTGATGTAATAGTTCGTTGTGTGTTCTAGTACATCCGTCTTTGCCGCACGGTTTCGATTTGCATGTTAGATGTCTATGGTTTAATTTCAAACATTTGAAGCATATTTTTAATCTCTTGACGGTTTCCCATCTGTTTTTTATGGATTCATGTAAAAATTTATCGCATTTAGAAATATCGTGAGCTTGTTCACATAGGATGCATTTTTCATTTTCTTGTGCAGAGGCAGCTAATACGATCTGCATCTCTTCTTCGAATTCACTATCATATGATGAGTCGGAGTCGCTCTCTTCGTGTTGGGCTACGTTTACACGTGCTTTCCTTATTGGGCGAGATTTGTTTGTTTCTGATTTTATTCTTGGTCTGTCGCTTGTGCCCGGTTCGTCAAAATCGTTTGATACTTTTGTTAGGAATTCTGATAGCAATTTTAGCATTGGCTCTTTTCTCCTGTTTGATTTGAATTCTTGCCATCTAAATCTGACTAATGTGCTCATTTTGTCCACAATTTTATCCGAAATTTCTGTTGAATATAAATATTCCAGTTGATCTAATTGTTTTATTGTGTCCACCGTGTTGAAAACGGCGCTGGCGAAGGTCCCAATACCTTTCATGTCCTCTGTCATTCGAGGTAATTTATGTAGTTCTGCAATTAAACCTTTAATAATATAGGTTGGTTGGCCAAATCTTCTTTCTAATTCTTTTAATATGCTCTCTGGTGTTGAGCTGGTATATAGAAGTGACTTCACGGCTTCTTTTCCGCGACCTTTTAGAGATTTTCGTATTCTCGCAATATTTTCAATGTCGATGAAGTACGAGGCGGTGCTTGTGTAATGTTTTATAAAAGGTATCCAATTAATCGGGTCTCCATCGAATGGTGGTAGGTCGCTCATATATGCGGGTGGTTTTCTTGGAGTATCTTGTTTGCTGTCTTGTTTTAATGCTTTTGCGAGCAATTTGGTTAATGCGGCCATTTCCTGATCTGTCTCGTTTGATGGTTTATTCATCCATTCATTAACATTGGACTCTATTTGTTGGACATCCTCTTCAATGTCTGAGTCTTCAGCTAGTTGTGTCAGCTCTAGTTGGGTTCGAGCTAGCGCGGCTTCGGCCTCTGCTCTTTCAATCTCCTTCTTTTGAAGCGCCAACCTTGCCTCAAGTTCAGCGCGCTTGCTTTGGGACGCGCGTGATCCTGTTGCCTTCCTTTGATTTTTTGCAGCATTCTTTGAATGTACTGTGCTTGTTGTTTGTTCAGTACTGGTGGTTTGTTCAGTACTGGTGGTGTGCTCGGTGCTTGTAGTTCCTTCGGTGCTCGTAGTACCTCCGGTGCTTGTAGTCCGTTCGGAACTTCTTGACTGCCCAGTTTTAGATGAGTTTCCAGATTCCACTTCGCCCGGGTCCCTGTCCTTGGGATTTGCCTTCTTGCTTCGGGTTTCTATCGTGCTCATCTTGGTCGGGTCCTGCGTCTTCTTTTCCCTAACGGCCCTACTCCCTACAGCCCTAAAGCCCTACCTCCCTAACGGCCCTAGCAGTCCTGTTTGAGGGTCCCGAAGAACACACTCTCCCAGGGATGGAAAAAAAGGTAAGGTAGGTGGGAATCGCCCGGAAGAGGGTCACACGCAAGACTAGCTGCTCGGGAATTGGGAGGAACGCCCAACCCTTCAGCAGGCCCACCAGGAGGCCACTAGCTTACGTGCACCGTACCGACGCGATCAGACTGTTACAGTTCACCGGTTAAGGCGAACTGGCAGTATCGTCTGGTATACTGCTCCCGCCGTGAGGCGTTAACTCGCCCGTTCACCGTTTGGCACCGTTAGGTGGTGAGCGGGAGAGCCGCGGTAAACCGCGCTTATAGAGATCTGTTCAACACGAAGAAACGATGTCCCCAGGCGCCGCGGTCTTCGGCAGCTACTCGTAGCCTGCTTCAATGCACCCGCAGCGATGAGTCGATTCCTTTTCTTCGCGATGACGAATGCTCTTGGTGTCGACTTGCTTGCTCGGCGAAACGCTCTTCCGGGTTTTGCGGTCTTCCAAACTCAGGGGAGCCCCGCAGCCGTGGTCGAAATCCTTTTCGCCTTGCTTGGCAGTTGCGACGTTTTGATTCTGTAGCGCGACGAAGCGATCCCTCCCGACGCTCTTGCGGTCTTCGGCTGCTACCCGTAGCTTGCCTCAATGCACCCGCGTAGCGACGGTGGATTCCTCTTGTGTTGCTAGGCAGACTTCTTGACGACTTCAGTCCGCAGCGTTCTTGAACGATCTTCCCTGCCCGCAGACCCGTTCTGAGGGGATAGGTTGATTCCTCTTCAATCTTGCTTTATTGCGGAGAATCTTGAGACTCGTGACTTGAGATCTTGATCTTGAGTTGCTGATATCTTGCGTTCGAAGGACCATGCACTGTAGAGGATCGGTGTGACCCGAGCCACAGCGAGGGAGTGAAATAAAACACTTGTTGTTGTTGCGTTGGAGCGGAGATGCGTACGCTCCGGAGTCTCGTTGTGAAGTGCGTAACTCGACCGGGGGCGGCCGGTTTTTATTCTATTTCGGAGCGTGCACATATCGCATTCTTTATTAACGAGCTAGTAGAATCAGTACTTAACCAATAGGACGCTTATTGCGCAATAAAAACATGAAACTTAACTTAGTAATATACATAGAAGATATAGAAAATTATTACAAAATAAAAACCAATACAAATAAAACTGATATAGTTACTATAAAAACTTAATACTAAAGGTAAGTAAAACACATGCAGTATTAATTCGTTTATAGACTTAATTTCTATTTTTACATAATTATCTAAGCTCTATATTTAATATAATTAGCCAAGTTATCTATTACAACTAGTCAAGTATGATAATTTTAGCTATAAATATTTAAACAATATTTAATCAAACGTTATAACTATTTATTATCGTCCAGAATACGAAATATGTGTATTAATTGAACATATTTTAGAGTTATTTACATGTAAGGTAATTAACGGCATATAATCAGTAGGTATTACAGTATTATTGTGGTATGTAATATAAAGTTAAATTATACCACTAACTAAGATGCCTCAATCATGCAAGAAGTTACGTATTAAATTGTTAAGGTGCTTTCAGAATTTATATTTCCATGTGTCTAGGAAATGACTCATCTATTCAGTTATAAACCTGAGACAGGCTTTCCCAAAAGCAATACTATATAAGCAATACTAAACAAGTGGCTATACCATCTGTAAATTCTTCAACAAGTACATAATAAAAGTATATAATTTGCACGTAAATAACTACAATATGATAGTACATAATGGCTCTATAATTTAAAGTGGATTATTTACATGGAGTAATCAATATCCTAATAATTGATGAGACAGCGATTCAGGACCCGATCGCAAGTAAGGCACAATCTTCAACAGACACCTATGATCAAACCGTGACTTTTTCATTACTATTATTCACAAGTGAGTCACAATAGAGTTTTTATTTTATTTTACCTACTAAATAAATTTATTTTTTAGTATTATTATAATCCACAAGTGTGTTGAAAAACGTCGTATGATACACTTGTGTATTGATGATTACCGTCCTATGGCGTCTCAGCGGTAATCACCAACATTACACACTTCTACCATAATGTACTATTTTTTAAGTTTCCATTTTAGGCTGAGGCCAGACGAGCTTATGTCACAACTCAAAAAATTACACTCGTCTTAAAAATAAGGTTACTTAGGTACCTGACGTTTCTGTTTCAGGGCGCACGCACCGTGACAACTTTTCTAGTGATCCTATTACAGTTCGTTACCGATAAACATTAGAAATTAGATACTTAATTTTATATCAATCTGCAATGCGAACAAGAACCGCAGAAGGAGGTGCAACCGAGGCGCAGGGAATTAAGCTTTTAATTTAATGGGTTATAATCTATTATAATGTGTTAAAATAAAGTTCTTTCCTTACTTATGAGTAAAAAAATTGCGTGGCCTAATCCATGGTAATATTATAATTGTGAAAGTGGAAAGATTGTCTGTCTGTTTTTATGCTACGTTTTCACTCACGGCCCATCTTCGAAATTCGATACAGAGATAAGCTGCATCCCGGCGTAAACATAAATAATAAAGGCTACTTTTATCCGGAGAATTAAGGATTAATGAACGAAGTCGAGGGTATCATCTAGTTGTTGATATTCATGGTGGTAGGTAGGTCCTTGGGAACTTGTTTATTGGTTGGCGAATTTAACTACCGTTATTTTTCCCTGTGCACGTATGTACTTAGTAGATATGTAATCGGTAAACGTGTCACATTTTTAATTGTGCAATTAACTTGGCAACTTGACTTGACTTGAGGTACCTATAGTTGGCACGCAATAATGCTCTTCGAAGAATTGTGCTGTATTGTGATTGTTGTAGTATAATAACATATTTTATTTTGTTTAGTCAAGCAGTCATTGTCAAGGATCAAGGGCCATAATTTACCTTTCCGGTATAATGCCGTATTTAAGTATAGGTAGCTTTTATTGATGGGTCTATAAAACTATGATACACCTTCCCAATAAATATAATTTTATTATATTTATACTTACCATAGTAGGTACGGACCTATAAAACCTGCGCTAAGGGCTTAGGACGAAATCTCTCAAGGGATGGGCCAGCAGTCAGGACAAAACGAAAAGGCTTTTGGAACATAGTCAGTCACTATAGTTAGTATCCTAATACACTGAGTTTGATAATATTCTGGTTGAAACGTGAACGTTTTTTTTGGACCTTGCCCACAAAAAGACGCGCGTGAACTGTGAACCAGAACATTCGTCCAAATTCAGAACGCATCGCTCGAGGGTATCTACTCGTAAGTATTTAAGTACATACTGCCTGAAGCTGCTGCGTCATAACATGTATGGTCTCTGCTTTATAGCATCATGGTATCTTAAAAACAAGTAATTATCATAGATGCGGAAAAGAAACCGTTTGCTGGAATTATATACCTACAGGGTGGCCCAAACAGTGACGTTGAAAGAAAAAAATTAGATTCCTCGTACCTAGACTTATCAGAAAATACCCCATGTATGTTCAGCGATTTTTGGTAGTTTTCGAGTTATAACGGCTTTACGGCTTTAGTACACCTACGCGTTCGTATGCGGCAGCGAGTCACTGCGAAACTACTGCGGTAGCAATTACGCCTTTAGTACACCTACGCGTTCGTATGCGGCAGCGAGTCACTACGAAACTACTGCGGTATGTCCGTGTCACGAAAGAAGACTCGCGGCGATTTGTGGAACTAATGCATATTACATACAATAACTGCATAAACATGCGACTACTAGCGCTGCCAGTAGGGGACTTCTTTCGTGACACGGGCTAAGTGAAACACTGCTAGGAAACGTCTGCGTCTGTGTAACGACGATTTCGCAGTTCCTTGCGAAACAATACCGACAAGGACGCAACTATTTCATGTAGCTAGTGGTAGAGTGAGACATAGCGTATGCGAAATTCTGCCATGTCTACTTACAGTTTTTTTGTTGTTTCGCTGCCGCATACGAACGCGTTGGTGTACTATAGGCGAGTACACCTATGCGTTCGTATGCGGCAGCGAGTCACTGCGAAAATACTGCGGTAGCAAAATATCTACGGAACGTTAGTACACTGCAGTTTTTTCGCAAAGAAATGTCATTGTAATTTTCGTGGACTGCGGGTGCAGACGTTATTTCAGAATGTCGTCCGGGTCGTCCCAGTCATCGCTTTCAGATTCTGAAGAGGAAGAATTGTTGTTGCTGGCGTCAGTATTAAAGAGAAAGCGTAGTATCTGGGTGCATGAAATAAGCCAGAAAAGAAGGAAACTTGGAGAAAATAAACTATGCATAGAACTTTTATCACATGAAGATCGTTTCTATACCTACCTATTTCAGAATGAAGCCAGAAACTTTTGAACATTTACACAATCTTCTTGAACTTCTTAAAAAGAAAAATACAAACTATGAAATTATCCCGAATTATATGACCAACCGCATAATTCGGGATAATTTCGAATTAAATTCAAAAATATTTCAATATTTTCGGCTTCCATGGTGCAAAAATCTGTCCTCATCGACAAAACGCATGCGGACGCTTTGCGATGTGAAACACTGCTAGGAAACGTCTGCGTCTGTGTAACGACGATTTCGCAGTTCCTTGCGAAACAATACCGACAAGGACGCAACTATTTCATGTAGCTAGTGCTAGAGTGAGACATAGCGTATGCGAAATTCTGCCATGTCTACTTACAGTTTTTTTGTTGTTTCGGTGCCGCATACGAACGCGTTGGTGTACTAAAGGCGAGTACACCTATGCGTGAATTTCGGATACGCTATGTCTCACTCTAGCACTAACTACATGAAATAGTTGCGTCCTTGTCGGTATTGTTTCGCAAGGAACTGCGAAATCGTCGTTACACAGACGCAGACGTTTCCTAGCAGTTGTTTCGCTGCCGCATACGAACGCGTAGGTGTACTAAAGGCGTTCAATAGAATTGCTACCGCAGTAGTTTCGCAGTGACTCGCTGCCGCATACGAACGCGTAGGTGTACTAAAGGCGTAAAGGCGTAATTGTTTTAAGTTTTTTCGTGAGATTTCTGAGGGAGTGAGTGTTAATTTTTTTCTTTTTATTTAGTGTTTTTTTCCGATATTTTTTTTGTGAACATGTTTGCTATGAAGTGCACTACTTTGCATAAAATGATTACCATCTTAACACTAACACAAGCCGGAATATTTTTTGTCGTAACTGAAAAGTTTACGTTCGAAGAGGTAGAGTCGAATTTTCAACTTTAGCTTAAAAATACTTAAACCTGTCTACGTCACTTCCAACTAATATTAAAATTTTATTTTGGGGTTCCTTAGCTTATATATACTTCTGTCAATAAAGTAGGTATAGCTTTTCCGCACCTATAAGTTTTTTACCTGTTTTTGCCAGCAATACTTTACAACGCTGCCGACATTTTTTGGCCTACTGACTGTAAAAAGCTTTTACGTAACCTTGCAGTTGTTACTTAATCGAAAAATATCGATTATTTTTGTAGAAAAAATTTTAATTCAGAAATATCCTACTGCAATTAGAACTGCCATAACCTACACTTCATAGCAAGCATGTTCACAAAAAAATGTTCGGAAAAAAACATTTAAAAAATAAAAAAATATAACCCGAAAACTACCAAATCGCTGAACACACATGGGGTATTCAGATAGGTCTAGGTACGAGGAATCTAAAATTTTTCACGTCGACGTCACTATTTGGACCACCCTGTATAAGTATAATACGTATAATTAAACATGACATGAAAAACCTTAACCCTGCATAGTTGACCCCGTAGTTGAATTGACTGTGGGTGACATGTAATTACCTTATATTTAGATATGTAGTGACGCAATCACCCTTCTATCGTTTGTGTGAAGAAAGCACTGTCCTGTGGGTATACCCTTGTAGCATTAAGTGGGTATACCTCGAGTATACGGTACGTGGCACTTGGAAACATTCCCGCCCAGCAGGTTGGCCTGCCCCCAACATAGCTTTCCACGATGCATTAAAGTTTATTCTTTCTATAAACAAATGGTAACAAAGGTCAGATATATGTCCCTTTGCCATTCTGATGCTTGTTCGAGTATAATGCGTAGTGTGTTGTAATTTAGTCGGTAGGTACAGGAACGATTTGGTCGAAATCCAGCTTGTTCTCTGCGAAGGAGGGGCTCGATAGCCGTCGACAATCTGTCCGATTATTTTACAGTGTATCTACTTTGTATGGCACTGGTAGTCAAGTTATACCTCTCCAGTTTCCGCATTGACTAAGATCTCCCAAATTTTCTGAAGAAGGGGAGTTAGAACTTCGACGGACGTGTGCAAGCAAGAGATAATTACAAGAATTTAGTCAACAATTCAACGCTAAGGCTACACGCGTCGCGTCTGAAGGCGTAAGAGTTACGCGATAGAAAGAGGAATATTGAGAATTTCGTAGGTATTAAAATTGTTAAAAGGATTGTTAAAAGGTCTTCGCGGAGTAAGCTTTCTGTACAACGTACTATTACCAATTCTGCGATAAGGTGAAAAATGGGGGAAGATAAAAAAAGGAAAATAGCGCCGAACATTGAGGAATTATTGCATTGCATACACCCTTTAGTATCGTTCCGCCCTGCAGTCTGCGTCAGTAGCTAAGTGAGAGGGCGCGTGAGTTATTGATTTGTTATTACGTGAAAATTTTATACTTAAAATTTTCTTATTATCATGATGTTGCAAAATTTTATGACAAATCATTTTTAAAAAAAAAAATTAAAAATATTCTGTCCAGGATTGGTTAAGACAACCCATTTTTAATTTATTTTTTAATATACGAAATCTATATATATAAAAATGAAACCCGTTTTCCTTGGTCACGGTATCACGCGTGAATGGCTGGACCGATTTCACTAATTCTTTTTTTGTTGTATTTGTTATTATTAGGAGAAGGTTCTTACGGAAAAAAATATTAAGAAAATCTCTCAGAAATATTGAAAAATATACATTTAATTTTGCATACTAAGGCGGTACGAAGTTCGCCGGGTCAGCTAGTCTTCTATATCTATATCTATATCTATATCTATATTCTATATAATATATAAAAATGAAACCCGTTTTCCTTGGTCACGGCATCACGCGTGAATGGCTGGACCGATTTCACTAATTCTTTTTTTGTTGTATTTGTTATTATTAGGAGAAGGTTCTTACGGAAAAAAATATTAAGAAAATCTCTCAGAAATATTGAAAAATATACATTTAATTTTGCATACTAAGGCGGTACGAAGTTCGCCGGGTCAGCTAGTATATATATAAAAATGAAACCCGTTTTCCTTGGTCACGGCATCACGCGTGAATGGCTGGACCGATTTCACTCATTCTTTTTTTGTTGTATTTGTTATTATTCGGAGAAGGTTCTTACGGAAAAAAATATTAAGAAAATCTCTCAGAAATATTGAAAAATATACATTTAATTTTGCATACTAAGGCGGTACGAAGTTCGCCGGGTCAGCTAGTTTATTATAAAATAAGTTTTATTCTATTATCAGCTCGGTGAAGGTCGATTTAGGTTCGGATCTTCTACTATAAAGAGTATTAGTACGGGACTAATAAACATTGACCCTAAAATAAAAATTGTAAAGCTGATTTTTGGCACCCTAGGCCGCGGGCTTAAAACGTCTCCCTCTGTAATTTTCTCAAAAAATATTAGTGCTAGAAAAAAACTTTCTATGGCGAAAATTGTCTTCATTAAATTATCAACAAAATAATATTTTGGTTCATTTCCATAAGACTAATAGTTTCGGAGATATGTTAACCCTTTGTGCATGAAAAGAAAATATTTTGCATGCATGGCTTTTTGTAATGTAGTTTCTTGTAAGTTCCATAAAAACTGATAGAGCTACAAAAATACTGTCTGAAACAAAATGAAAGGCTATTAAATTAGCTATAAAATGATATTTAGTTTATTTTGATAAGAGTAATAGTTTTGGAGATATGCCTACCTATTGTGTAAGATAAAGAAAATAATATGCAAATATAGTGTACCTACGTTGTTTTTAATTTTCGAAAAAAAATAACAGAGTTAGGACGCAGTAAGAAACATAGTTAAATTACCTACGAAATAGTATTTAGTTAATTTTGATAGAACTAATAATTCCGAAAATATACCTGTCATAGTTAACATGAAAGCAATATTTTTCAAAATTTTATATGTTTTCTGTAATTTCTAGAAAACTATTAGAGCTAGACAAAAAACTCCCAGAAGTAAAAATAAACACCATTTAACCACTTATTAAAAAAAAATTTGTTCATATAATTTCGAATATATATCCATGTATAGTGTACGAAAACAAAAATTGCTAGAATCCTATGTTATTTGCAATTTCCACAAAAACTATTAGAGTTGGAAAAAATCCTCGGAAGAGTAATTAATTTCACTAAATTACCCACAAAAAAGTCTTATGGTGAATTTAGATAGGACTAATACGTTCGTTCAAGAAATATGGCAACCTGTATTCCAAGATTTTTTATTTTTTCAACAACCGTTGGTATATTTTTGAATTTTCACAGAAACTACTAGAACTAGGAAAAAAAACATGAGAAGCAAAAATGAACTTCATAAAATTATCTTCAAAATAATTTTTAGTTTATTTTGATAGTTTCGGAAATATGGCTGCCTAACTGGAATAAAAAACTAAACCTTTGTAAAATCCGTAAATGTTTATTGTAATTTCAAGAAAAAGTATTAGAGTTAGGAAAAAAGCTGTCAGGACTTAGTACAAAGATTATTAATTTACCCATAAAATAGTGTTTAGTTTATTTTGATAGGACAAATAGTTTTCGAAATATACCTTGCTGTTGTACCAGTACCCACTACCCCCACCTCCCACTACCCCCATCTCCACCCTGCCACAACCTCCTCCCCCACAACCTCCCTCCCCCTCTCAAATATCTAGCCGATTGTGCTATTTGGTAATCGTGATTTTTGTATTACAATACAAATATCAAATCAAATGTTTTTACTCAAGTAAACTTTTACAAGTGCTTTTGAATCGTCCAGTGAATCTACCGTTGGTTCGGAATGACGTTAACAGTTAAAAGTTAATCTGATAAAATTATCTGCAAGATAGCTGTTGGATGTTGGTGGTTCATTTACATTGTTTTTAGATAAATGCATATTGCATACCTACATATAGTTGAAGGACTTCGAGACGCAGGTATTTATTATTATTATATTAGTAGGTATTATTAAAGCACATCATCATGGTCATCATCATCATCTTCTTCCCCATCAATGGTAACATTTGCACACGAACCATGGCATTCCACCCGCATTCCCTTTGCAATCCTATTCGTTATTCTTCGGCCGACGCAACGCCTTGTCTTTGTTAGAACTTTGAACGAATATAAATAATCCATACTAATATTATAAATGCGAAAGTGTTTCTGTCTGTCTGTCTGTCTGTCTGTCTGTCTGTCTGCTACGCTTTCCCGGCCCATCTTTTCAACCGATTTTGCTGAAATTTGGTACAGGGGTAGATGGTATCCCGGGGAAGGACATAGGCTACTTTTTATCCCGGAAAATTAAAGAGTTCCCGCGGGAATCAAAAATCTTAATCCACGCGGACGAAGTCGCGGGAATCATCTAGTAATCTATATATATAAAAATGAAACCCGTTTTCCTTGGTCACGGCATCACGCGTGAATGGCTGGACCGATTTCACTAATTCTTTTTTTGTTGTATTTGTTATTATTAGGAGAAGGTTCTTACGGAAAAAAATATTAAGAAAATCTCTCAGAAATATTGAAAAATATACATTTAATTTTGCATACTAATGCGGTACGAAGTTCGCCGGGTCTGCTAGTATTATATAAATGCGAAAGTGTCTCTGTCTCTCCTGTACAACTTTTTATCCCGGAAAATTAAGGAGTTCCCGCGGGAATTGAAAAAACTTAATCCACGCGGATGAAGTCGCGGGCATCATCTAGTATTTAATATAAGTATTATTTACTGAGTGTGGTGTTGTTTTTTAGATAAAGATATCATGATTATTACTACTAGTGGTTCGCCCCGAACTAAGACCTCGCGGCGCCATCTATTGACATAAATGTGAAGTTCTGTTAAAAATACTGAAGCTCATTAAAAATTAAATAATTCCGTTTCCTTACAATATTTATCTAATTTTAGTATTTTTACCCTCGACGAAACGGAGACGGTATATGTGTTTGCCCTAAGAGGTTGTGTGTTTGTTTGTTTGTTTGTTTGTTTGTGCACTTTTTTGTTACCGTTTTCCTGGAAAACTACTGGACCGATTTATATGCGGTTTTTGCATTAGATATGTATTGCTTGTGAGAAGGTTCTTAGATATATTTTAGGACCATAGACAACCAAGCTGAGCTGTAGTCTATGATTTTAATTTTTCAATATGTTACCATTTTTCTCAAAAAGTACTGGGCCGATTGAGATGTGGTTTTTTGCATTAGATATGGATAGCTAGTGAGAAGGTTCTTAGATATATTTTAGGACCATAGACAACCAAGCTGAGCTGTAGTCTATGATTTTAATTTTTCAATATGTTACCATTTTTCTCAAAAAGTACTGGGCCGATTGAGATGCGGTTTTTTGCATTAGATATGGATAGCTTGTGAGAAGGTTCTTAGATATATTTTAGGACCATAAACAACCAAGCTGAGCTATAGTCTATGATTTTAATTTTTCAATATGTTACCATTTTTCTCAAAAAGTGCTGGGCCGATTGAGATGCGGTTTTTCGCATTAGATATGGATAGCTTGTGAAAAGATTCTTAGATATATTTTAGGACCATAGACAACCAAACTGAGCTGTAGTTTATGATTTTAATTTTTCAATATGTTACCATTTTTCTCAAAAAGTACTGGGCCGATTGAGATGCGGTTTTTTGCATCAGATTTGTATAGCTTGTGAGAAGGTTCTTGGATATATTTTAGGACCATAGACAATCAAGCTGAGCTAGTGATTTGGTAAGTGGTCATGGGAACTCCTTAAGTTCTCATCGTAAACCCGTCGTGCTTAGACTCTTTTGGTTTGTCTTGACTAGCATTTTGTACCTAGATGCTGCCCAGGGTCTCATGATGGAGCCAGGAGGTGGTCATAGGAACTCCTTAAGTTCTTATCGTAAACCCGTCGTGTTTGGACTCTTTTGATTTGTCTTGACTAGCACTTTGTACCTAGATGCTGCTCAGGGTCTTATGATGGAGCCAGGAGGTAGTCATGGGAACTCCTTAAGTGATCACATTTTTTTAAACAATTTTTATCAGAATATTAAAATTTAACACTATTTGTCACCTCTGCTCATTACTAAGCCCAAGTTTTATCTCGGAATTAGAATGGTTTGGCCATAGTCCACCACGCTGGTCAAAAGAACTACTGAGCCCGCTCATATATGCAGTTTTGTGTTTTAGATATTATTTTATATATACTTTTGCTAAGTTCTAATTGTTGTTTCAATGGAGCTCTGAAGTTCGTCGTGGGTTTTTTAAAATTTTTAATTTTATTACTTGTTTGTTCAAGTACAGGATATAATTGAAATAATTGATCAAGTTTCAGGCTCATCCTTTCAGAAAATTTAGAGTTCTGAGGTCATCTTTGGACGTTAGAAAATCACCACTTTGAAAGCCCCCCATTTCGTCAATTTTGGGGGAAAAATTAAAAAAAAAATATTTTTGGACTCTATTCCTAATTAGTATCCTCTAAATAAAGATTTTTATTATTTTTTAAGCCATATTCGGCGGGAGGCCATTGGTTTACATATTATGTTTAAAGCTGAAGTAATTGCGTTCAGTAATTCAGAAGTTATAATGCTCTGACAGACGGACGGACGGACGGATGGACAAGTGCCAATTCACCCAAGTAGACTCAGAGACCTTCGCTTCGCTCGGTCAATTAATTTATTGTAATATAGCATCGATCATTATCAAATAGAATGTATAGGTACAAAGTCAAAATTATTGCAATTTTTTTTTAAATAAATATATAGGCTGCACGTTATGCCGTGAACTTTTCGACCCCTAGACCGGTAGGTACTTACTATGTCCATAATATAAATTGTAGCGCTATTCTGTACCTACATTTAAATTGCGTGTCTCGCTGTTACGTTCATTCATTCTTCGCGAGATTCTACTAGTCTTACAGCAGGCACACAAAGACATTAGAAAAAAAAATCTACTATAGTAAATCTACAATGATTTTGTGGCTAATGTTAATTGTGCTAGTGCTCTGGACTGCGCAGTTTAGGTTTAGACGGAGGAGAATGTATGAGTTGGCTTCGAAGGCTTCACATTCGAAGGATTCCTTGCCGGTTATTGGAATATTACATAAATTTTCGGGAAACACGGAAGGTAAGTTTAATAAAAATTATTTCCAATAAACCGACTTCCAACGCCAACAACAACAACAACAACTTTTTGGAAAGAATTTTTATTTTTAACTTTTTAGTGTCAGGGTTGAGGATTTAAGGTCAGATTTTTTTATGGGACCACCTCGAGAGCTTCCCCAAGGCTTCCTCTAACGACTGATAGAAAAAAAAAATCAAATCGGTTCAGAAACCACGGAGATATGCACCGACATACATTTAAAAAAAAAAAATAATACGCGCCGAATTGAGAACCTTCTTTTTTGGAAGTCGGTTAGAAATGAAACGATCACAAATCGTCCATCTTGTTCAGGCATTTAATAATTTTACTCAATTCATTATATTATAATTAAATAAATAAATATATTTTGACGATCGTCAAAATCAGGGTAAACTTTTGGAATTTATAATTTCTGAATTTTCTATGGTCTGGACTGTTGGGAGGCTTCGGCAGTGGCTAGTTACCAACCTACCGACAAAGATGTGCCGACAAGCGATTTAGCGTTCCGGTACGATGTCGTGTAGAAACTTATTAGGGGTAAGTATGGGTTTTTAATATAATACCTATGACTGCCATACTTACATCATACTTGGATCATAACTTACCAGCGGTGGGTCGCAGTCAACGGCTTACTTGTAGTGCAATAATAATATAATCATAATAATCTTTTCAGACATATTGACTAACTTGACAAATATCTGCTATGAAGCAATGGAGACTGATGGCGTTATGACTGTCTGGCTTAATCACATTCTCTATTACTGTAAGCATTATTTTTTATTACTTGATCTTGTCTCAGGTATACTAAACATACATGTTCATCGGTAGGATATTTTAGGGCAGTTTGGGAAATTATAATTTTCTCTGGTTTGGTGCGGTAAAATGTGGGCTTGTGGCTTTTATGGCCGACAAAGATTACCTACCTGTACCTACGCCTTCATTATATTGTGGGGACAAAGACGGAAAAAATACCTACATATTGTTTGGCCTAAATAACGAAATTAAATTTAAATTTTAGACTCGATTTAAATAAATTTTAATAAAAATACTTACCTCTAATTCTAACTTCGGACGTGTTTTTTTAACTCAACAGTAGTAGTAAATCCAGTGGACTTAGAGATGGTTTTGAAAACGTGCATGGAAAAGGATGACCTACATAGATTTATACGAAAAATAATCGGCAACGGCGGCATTTTTGCACCAGGTAGGTACACTTCTTGAATGCTCTGAAGTTCCTGTTTGAAGGAGTGCTCTGCTCCCCGATTGTTTATGGAAATCGTAATCGTTTGTCAAACGGATAATTCAACCTGTTTAAGGAATTCAAAAATGCCTGCACGTCAAATGTTTAATGAGCCGGATATACAACGACCTTCACCGATCTGTTAACCAGATGAAACCTACTTTTTATTTTTATTTAATAATAGATAAATACGCCTAAAATAGGTTGCCCATCAAAATATTTTAAAATAAATTATAATTTTTTTTTGACAAGTTAATTGTAGCCAATGCTATACCATCGCGTTTGTTATAAAAAATTACCTATATTTAGGTATTACCCATAGACATAGGATTTTTTCGCTCTAAGTCTATGGTATTACCTACCTAGTAGGTAAACGTTCAAATTTTTTGTTAGTTTAATTTATTTTAGAGACACCTCTTAGTCTTATGTAGTTTAGTTTAGACCCTTTGTTACCAGAAATAAAATTTGATTTATTTTAATTTAATCGTTTTACATATTCGACACGTTTGAAAATTAAACGAGGTCGAAAGAATAAGTCTATGAATTGAATAGACTTACTATTTATTATTTAAAGCATGTTTATCGATGCATAGTTATTGT
The DNA here is from genome assembly GCA_923060345.2 of Erebia aethiops. Lineage (NCBI taxonomy): Eukaryota > Metazoa > Arthropoda > Insecta > Lepidoptera > Nymphalidae > Erebia > Erebia aethiops. The sequence goes on from OV281081.1 coordinate 25,093,485, forward strand.
TATTATGTAACATGTTTTAGTTCCCATATGGAGACGCCGAAGAAAAATCCTAGTGCCGGCGTTTAGCCCGAAGATTGTTGAAAGCTTTATCGAGGTATTTTCAGAGCAAAGCCGGATATTTGTGCAAAGATTGACCACGATGTGCGGATCTGGACCTTTCAATGTCTTCCCCTTTGTGTCAACTTACTCTTTGGATTCCGTTTGTGGTATGGTTATCGTCATCGTAGGCGTACCCGTAAGTAGGAACAGCAAAATGTTAATGTCGCAGTAGTGTGGCTATCGCGCAGCTTCTGTAATAATGAAAAGCTGTGTTGTTTTTGCAATTTTAAAATGAGTGAGATAATAAATAGGTACTAAAATTCTACATCAATGGATAATAAAGATCAAAGGATGCTGCTTTCTTATACAGAGAGACAGAGCTTATATGTATACTTTTTAAAACAATGGCATTCCGAACAAGTGATAGATTCACTCGACGATTCATAACCCCTGTCAAAGTATAGGTCAAAGTATATAATATATAACCCCTACTTGAATAATAAAGATTTGAAGTTTGAAAAAAAAACTAAAGACCTGAAATAATAATTAGGTAATTAGCGTTAGGATTTAATTATAATATCTTATATTATAATTAAATCCTTAGCAGCAGACTTAGATCATGTAAATCATTGGAAACCACGGGCGCCCTTTAATTCACTAAAATCCAATCTATATTTTAAAAGCTATGTAAATCATTGGAAACCACGGACGCCTTTTAAAACAATAAAAGCCTGTGGGTTCACTCAACCACTTGGTTAAGGTGGAAGACAAGGGTCTGCCCGCGAAATTCAAATTTAATTTGGATTTTCGCAATTTGTAAATGAATACGACAAAGTAGGCATAAGGCATTCAAATTTAAGAAGTTTCATCCAGTTTAAGAAATTAGTCAAAATAATGACTAATTTGTGAGTAACTCACGTCAAACTCATTATTTTGACTAATTTCTTAAACTGGACACTTTCAAGTAAAGATTTTTATATAAACCTGTGAAGATGATATTCCTAGGGGCGCAATTTGAATGCCATAAGCCTACTTTGTCGTATTAGTTTACAAATTGTAAAAAACCAAATTAAATTTGAATTTCGCGGGCAGACCCTTGTCTTCCACCTTAACTATAAACACGTCGCGTCGTCGCTCAAACTCAAATTTGTTAATATCGAAAACCGATTTTGACAAAATTGGTACAGCGTGCTACGTACAAAGATTGGTTGCCGGGATGCAACCTTGGTCATAAGTACATAGGCTACTTTTTATCGGGATTTTGAAAAACCTTAAATCTGAATCCACGCGGACGAAGTCGCTGGCACCATCTCCTAGTACCTGATAGGTCCCAAAATCTTACCATGGTACCTGATAGTACCATATTCTGTTTCATAGGCATAATATTAAGGACAACGATTAAACTAGGTAATAACTAACTAATACAAGCTCTGTTTCCTAGGTACATTTTGAAGTTATAGGTTTCAAGTTCCAGACAATTTTACGTTATTTCGGTGTGATTTTAACGTTAGTTATTATTACATTATTATCAAAGCTTGTATCAAAGTCAAAGTTTTTCGGTTGGTTTATAATACCATTCAGGGTACAGGCGAAGTCAGCATATGATTTAAGAGTTGTTAGCCAAAAATAATCCTACTTAGTCTACCTGTTTGATAAGCAGATTATTTGGGAAAATTTTGCAACCGTTTCCTGGGTAAATAAGTATTTTCATCTAAATAGACTTTAACAAAGCGCTTTTAAAGTCAAATGAATCTAACTGTTACTTCGAAATGCCTTGCTATCCAGAGGTGCGATTATGTAAGAATTGACGATCAAATCGTCAAAGTTCGGCGTCAAAGTAAAATACATAAACCATAACAGCATTGAATTTCGTTTATCCATTCTCATTCGTTTGGGACATCGTACATACCTCAACGTATGAGAATGGATACATGGATACTAGGTGAGTATTAAGTCAGTGTTCTTCTATATGACTATGTTCTTAAAGACTTGCGAAATCTGCTAATCTGCGCTTAGATAGCTTGGTTATATGCCATAGCCAAAACCTTTCTTCTATTTCTAAAAAAAGATTAGTACCTACTCAGCAGTGGGTCGGCGGTGGCTTTTTAACGATGAAGGTGTTGAGTCAAAATCATTATGAGTAATCAATGCAAACACGTCAACAAACACAAATCCATGCTTTTGATAGAAAGGTCTAAAGGGGAATAATTAATTAATCGTAATTTGTATTAATAATTATTAATTACACTTGATATTTACTGAATTTTATGTCTATTTATTTTGTTAAATTTTGATGAGAAAATGATGTCAAGTTTACTCACTTTACCAACCACTAAGTTTTTAAATTGGTAAGTATTTTGTATCAATAGGAACAAAACTAGATATAGGATTTTTAAGTAATTTGGCTATGGGGGTCTGAGGTATCAGTTCATTTTGGTACTGGGGTCTCTTGCCCAAAATAGTTTGGGAATCTCTGGTTTAAAGTAGGATCAATGAACTTCCAACAATCTTTTAAATCTTTCCTCAGAAACAACAATGGGGGTAAAAGTAAATGCGCAGACTAACTCAAACTCACCATTCTTGACGAGCCTGGCGAGGGTTTTCAACATAGCCTGCGAAAGGATCTTTCACTTGTGGCTGCAACCTGACTGGTTGTTCAAACTCTTCCCACAGTACACCAAACATCAGCAATGCATTAAGACTCTACACAACTTTACAGATGAGGTATGTACCTATGCGATGAAAAATTATTCTGCAAAAGGAATAGGTTTGATGCCTATGTATATCTTCTCTTGTTTGTCCGCGATGGACTCCTAAACTACTTAACCGATTTTAAATTAAATTTGCACACCGTGTGCAGTTTGATCCAACTTGAAAGATAGGAGAGCTTACATCTTAATTTATAGCCGCAATATTATTTTATTGCAAATTATTTGTCTATTATTTGACATCCACAATAATACTATAAAGAGGTAAAGTTTGTGAGTGACGTTGTAGGGGGTAATCTCTGGATCTACTGAACCGATTTTGAAAATTCTGGTACGAATAGAAAGCCACATTATTTGTGAGTGTCATAGGCTATGTATGATTCCGAAAAATTATCGAGTTCCCGTGGTAATTTAAAAAACTTATTTCACACGGACGAAGTCGCGGGCATCTGGTAATAATTAATACATTTATATATTTATATATATATAATATATATATATATAAATAGAGGGTCTTCCAAAAGAGCTAAAATTCATATCCTCGGTTAGTTTTAAGTTTGATAACCAATTAAAACTATAGGTAGATTAAAGAAAAAAGTACATTGAAATTTGATGACGTCACAAGTCACAATTACAGTTCGCGCGCGAGTTGAATTCGGAGTAAATGTATCTGCGTGTCACTATACATTTACTCTGCATTCAACTCGCGCGCGAATTATATGTATTTCATACAAACTTATATATACCAGAAGCGCGTTTTTAAGTTTGATAAAGAGTTTTTATTGATTGCATTGAGTTGTCATCATCCATATTGTGACCTATTCTTCTTTATGTAATTAGGTACCTACCACAGCGATGCAGCGACGAGATTTTTCAAAGTAGAAAAAAGAATTCGAAGCTAATCAAGCCATATATTTTCTCTTTTTTTACGAACCCGGGGCCTGCCTTTTATTAAATCACTCACCACTACGCCAGCGAGTACATTATATATGAATTTCCCAACTATTAAAATAGTACTTACATATAAGCCTACACTATTTTAATATCTATTTTAAATAGGTAATCCAAAAGAAAAGGGATGAGTTAAAGAATGAAAAACATAATCAACCCGAAGCTGACAGTCATTATGGTATGTGTTTTGAATTTCATCTTTAATATAATACCTACCTACTAGTTTTTACAAAGGTCCTTGAATCTTTAGTGTGTCCTATAATTCCAATGCATTTCAAACGGTTTGTTACTGAACAACAACACGGATTTATGGCTGGTAGGTCCACGTCTTATATCTTAGTGAGTTTCACGAACTCCTTATCAGGGGCTATAGATTCACAAAAGCAAATTGACACGATATACACAGATTTTAAGAAGGCATTCGACAAAGTACCACATGGAATCCTAATTGAAAAGCTTTGTGTATTATGGCTATTCGGGTCCACTATTGCAATGGCTATCGTCATACTTAAAAGATCAATCTTTTTATGTTGTTGAACGGATTTATCTCCACACTGCACTCTATAACATCAGGAATACCCCAAGGATCTCATCTTGGTCCAATACTATTTCGTATCTTTGTTAATGATATTGTCTACTGTTTTAAACATTCCACCCCCTACTTATATGCCGATGATTTAAAATTTTCAAAAAATATCTGTTCTTCAAACGATTCAATCCTATTACAAGAGGATCTTAACAGATTAACAGACTGGTGCACTTCTAATAGTATGCAACTCCATTTCAATAAATGTCTGCATATAAAATTTACCCCTATAAGCATAACATAATTCCAACTCAATATAGTTTAGACAGCAAAATTTTAAAATAAGTTGATCACATAAAAGACTTGGGTGTTATGTTAGATACCAAGTTGACATATCAAATTCAATTAGATAATGCTATCAACAAAGCATCAAAGATGTTAGGTTTTATTATGAGGCAAGGTCGGTCCTTTAAAGAAACTAAAACAAAAATAATTCTTTATAACAGCCTTGTTCGGAGTCACCTAGAGTACTGTAGTGTAGTTTGGCGGCCACATTAGACTACCCACTATTTAAGATCGGAAAGTATACAAAAAAGATTTATGTGATGTCATATTTGTCGTTTGCAGCTAAAATACAAAAAACAGTTATTATAAGAATAGGGTAAAATATTTTAAAATGATGACCCATGAAAAAAGAAGAGATCTATTCGATTTTATGTTTTTGTACAACTTACAAAGAAATAAAGTGGATTGTCCAAATTTGCTTAGCAAAATAAACTTTACAGCACCGCGTAGATATCCGCGCACTCGTGTAACTCCCCTAGTGCCACCCAGGCAGCAGAAAAGTATTTGGCGCCAACACTGTTCTGCCTCGACTGTGCAAGCTGTACAACGAACGCAGTCAGTCCATAGATATATACTTAAATTCACGTGCTGTGTTTCGCAAATTAGTAATATGCGACTGAGCCAATATCAGTTCTAGGTATTGATTTGTAATTAGGCTTTTAAATCTGTATCTGTATGTTAAAATCATCACTATCTCAATCAATAATTTACACTTAGATTTTTTTTCTTTGTCATTATAATATCATTTATACGAAATTAAGAATAATTATTATAAAGTAGGTACACTATGGTTCTCATAAATATTGTAATTATAATTGATATTGTTTAATACTTTTATATATGATTTTTACACATTGTGAATGTTAAATCTTGCATGTACCTATTATTATTATTATATCTTGTAAATGAATAAATAAACAATAGGAACTATTTGCAGTTTTGCAGTTAGAAAGCTTGAAATTTCTAGGCGTTAGATTAGGTAGGTCTAATGAACATATTATATGTATGTACCTATCTAATCCAATTTTCTCATACTTAGAACGCAGTAGTTCATATTCATATTCATATTCATTTTTATTTTGCATTCCAATATAATAGTAATTTACATGTCAATAGTTGATAATAATAACAATGTTCGTAACAATATTGGAACCCCGGTGGGGCACAGCAAAAAAATCAGTGGTCGTAGAGAGACGGCTGCCTTATTTTTCTTCCAAAAAATCATTTAGTTTGTAATATGCTTTATCAATGAGAAATGTTTTTAAAGAGTTGACAAAAGCTGTATAATTCTCCAAGGATTTGATGTGGTCTGGGATTTTGTTATAAATTTTTACACACATCGGGTTAGGACCAGTACTATGGATATTTAAGTTGGAACTGGGAATCATCATATTATTTTTTCGCGTGGGTCTTAGTTGGTAACGTCGCGGTAGGTCCTCTAGCTTTTTAAAGTTTTGCGGTTGTTTCCTTACAAATTTAGCTGATTCTAGTATGTAAATGCATGGCAGGGTTAGTATATTTAATGATTTAAAGTAAGGTACACAACTTTCCCGATTCTTTAAGTTTTTTATTATTCTTATGCATTTTTTTTGCAGTATAAATAGTTCTGGTGCATTTGTGCTGTTTCCCCACAATACTACACCATAGCTCAGCCAAGCATTTGCATAAGAATAATATGCTAAAATTGCCGCTTCTGTGCTCGTTGATTTTTTTAGTTCTTTCAGGGCATAGGTAAATTTGGATAGTTTCGTTTTTATTTTTTGGACATGAGATTTCCAGTTTATGTTGGTATCAATATCTATCCCGAGCAGAGTGAACGTATTAACACATTCTAGATTTATCCCATTATATGAAAAGTTTATGTTTAAAGGTGTTTTTTGATAAGGCCTAAATTGCATGATTTTTGTTTTTTGGAAATTTATCTCTAAGTTGTGGTCACTCAACCAACCATTCACCTTATGGAGGATGTCGTATAATTTATTATTTAAATTTTTAATGTCTTTACATGAAGTTTGTATAGATATATCGTCTGCAAATAGTACGCATGAGTCTTGTACGATTTTTGGAAGGTCGTTAATGTAAAGTAAAAATAGAATACATCCAAGTACGCTTCCCTGTGGTATTGAGCTATTAATAAGTTCTACGTTGGACCTTATGTTTTTTATTTCGTCCGATCTATGGTCATAATACGTAATTTCTACATATTGTTCTCGGTTATTTAAATATGATTCGAACCATTTGTGTGCGGAGCCTCGTATGCCTAGGTCGTATAACTTGTTTAATAAGATATTATATTGCACTTTATCATAGGCTTTTGTCATGTCTAGCAAAATACCTATCGCGTAATCCTTGTTATTTAGTGTGTTGAGGACTTGATCTATATATTTATATGTTGCTAGTATGGTTGACCTATTTTTTCTGAAGTAAGTACCTATACTAAGTATTTCGATGTAAAAAACGTTAGTACTTAAACCTTAAAAAAAAAATACAACAAACGTGTGCACTTGTGTTAAAGGTACGTTTTCACAAGAGATGTGCGAGTAAGCTCAGCGTGGAAAGAATCAGTAATAGGATTACTTAATTTTCCTAGCATTGCCTAACACTGCTCTGGTGGAAAAGAGTTTAAGGCCCTGTGTAGCGTAAAAGGGGGTTTTTAAAAGCAGTGTATCCATCAAACGATGACATAATGTATTTGTATGCTTGTAAAAATAATGTGCTGTTTTCAAGACCTTTGAGCAGCCATTGACGCATCTCAAAACACAATTATTTATTTTAAACATACCTCTTAATTTACCTTTTAAAGCAATTTTTCTCCTTATTTCAACCAATAATTAGCTCTAGAAATATAAGATAAAATTCATATTTCTAAATCAAACACATTGTCGGTTTCATTTGTATTGAAAAGTAAATATTAATTGTTTTACAAATTATTTCATGTATTTTTTGCGACATGCGCTTGCTCGATTTCACCCCCGCGCGCCTGTGTTTTTCATCTCGTGAGCTCACAACGCCTTAAGTAACTATTATGTAGGTATGCATATTTTTATTGTACACCACAAAAACGCAAAAGAAATAGATAACAAACATGAAAACTTAAAATGTAGACCGTACAATAAGGCGGTGTTATCGCTAAGTAGCGAAAACTACTGTTTCCAGAGTAGAATTAGGTCGTAAGACCAATGCTAAATCTATGTTCCACACAAACTTAAGTATATTTTAATCTGTGGATATACGGAATGAGGCTATTAGAAAAACCGAGAGAAAGCTGGTGTATACAAAGCCTGCCAGCTTCTAGACTCAGTCACCGTGTACATACAGATTAAGTACGGATGATAGACATGGCTCATTGCACCCTGCTTGCCTTCCCCAGGCTCGCAACACAAGGAAGCGGCCTTCTCGCACAGATGTCTGAAAAGAGTCCGCAACGCAGCCTCGCACCGCTCAGATTGATCGCAGTTTAAGGTTTTCTCACCGTTTCGCAGCTTAGCAGATATTCCTCGCAACGATCATTTCACTTGCACATTTATGGTGAAAACGTACCCGCTTCATGTGGTGTGTACACTCGCTTCCCAGTGTGAAAGCCTTGATATCTGAAAGTCATACAGTCTGTATATCTAATGTTACATATAAATTTTCAGTATATTATTGTTTTACAGACTTGGGTAATTATCAAAGGAAAAGTTTTCTTGACTTATTGATCAGTTTATCCGGCGGTGAAAAGGGCTACACGGATTTGGAGCTTCGTGAAGAGATCCTAACACTGACTATCGCTGGCACGGACACATCTACGATCTCTTTGTGTTTTATCCTTAAATTATTAGGAAAATATCCAGACATCCAGCAAAAGTTATATGAAGAGTAAGTAATGCTTCGTGTACTAAATTGTAATTCTAATCCTGACAGCGTAACAGGTACCTGAGGTGGAAATATTTAGATAGGTATGAGTGGAAGTGTCTCGAAACTTAGATTTTTTGGTAACCATCTGCGTACAATGATATAAGCAACTGACGATACAAATTTCTGTCTGATTGTACCTACCTATATGTTACTCGATATAATCGACGCGACGTTTAAATAGCAGCGATCCAAATTGCCTGATCTCAAGTGTACCTTTCATTTTAGGATAAGAGACGTGTTTGGAGATTCCGATCGTCCGTTGGTTAAAGATGACTTACTTAGGCTAAAGTACCTGGACAGAGTTGTAAAGGAGTCTTTAAGGTTGTTCCCGCCAGTGCCTTTTATTATTCGGAGAGTTGATACAGAGATTACATTACGTAAGTTTTATGAAAATCCAACTGGAAAAAAATACTCTACTTTAGGCGGTCTTGCTGGTTCTAATGATTAAATGGAGATTTGTTCCAAAAGCTGTGGATTCGAAGTCTCTTCTAATTTCAGAATAGAATTATACAAATAATGATGGTTCAAAAATGTAATGAGCGAGAGGCGTAGGCTCGGTTGATGTTCCTAACAATGCAAAAAAACGTTCACATGAAACCAATTATTAACCGACTTCCATAAAATGAGGAGGTTCTCAATTCGGCGCGTAATGAGAACTAAATAAAAAAAAACGTAATAATTTTTTTTAAATATATGTCGGTGCATATCTCCGTGGTTTCTGAACCGATTTGAAAAAATTTCTTTTCAGTGCTTAGAGGAAGCTCCCGAGGTGGTCCCATAAAAAAATCTGACTCCAAATCCTCAATCCTGATGCTGTAGTACATCCTTAAAACTAGGAAGTTAAGAAATTTTGATGGTGAATTCATATAGTAGGTATCAAGTCACGTATATACGATTCAACTCTGAGTCCCAACTCCTCAACCCTGATGCTGCAGGGTACAGAACTCCTTAAATATAGCGATTTATAATTTTTTTGTGGTGAAGTCATATTATAGGTGTCAAGCAACGACTTCATACTTAAACTCAAATCCCAACTCCTCAACTCTGATGCTGCAGGGTACTGCATTCGGATTTAGAGTACACTAAAAAGTTAAAAATAAAAATTCTTTCCAAAAAACCTAAAGTCGGGCGAGTATACAAAGATAGGCAAAGTTGACGTGTCAGGCTCGCCCGACTTCAACATAGTGTGTAGAAATCAAAATTATTTTTTACTTTACAGTGGCTTTGGAAGTCGGTTTTTTGGAAAGAATTTTTTACAACATCGATTCTGCAATAACCAATAGGAACTATGAAGGCTTTGTTCTTGAATTTCAGGTTCAATGCCCAAATTCTTTGTTGGGATGGGGTGTTCTTGGAGTACTTAACAACATTTGTTAATTGTATGATAATTTTTTTAGCTGGCTCAGGATTGACAGTTCCAAGTGGTTGTGGCATAGTTGTCTCAATAATTGGGGCTCATCGCGATCCCAAGTACTGGGGTCCAGATGCAGAGCATTTCGATCCCGACCGGTTTCTTCCTGAGCGCTTAAACTTGCAACACGCCTGCAGTTTCATGCCGTTTAGTAATGGACCTCGGAATTGTGTGGGTGAGTGCTTACGGTTGTTTTACCGAAAAAAAAAAACGTTAATAGAAATAATTATTAACCTTTTTTTATGGATCCGTATTGAAACAAGTTTTTATTTAGCTCGTATGTCTGTGTGTCACTCCGTAAGGAAGCGGTCGACTGTAGACTGCGATGCAATCCTCGCAATAGGAAATAACACCATTAAAATAGTGATATTGAAGGGGTGGACCGTCAAAGAGGAAGGAACGATGCATGAAGAAGAATTGTACCGCAAGCGAAGCATTTTGATGATTTTGTTTATTATCTGCAACTAACTAACTGTACGAAGACTTAAAATCATGTCACTATTTTCAGGTTACCAATACGCACTGGTGTCAATCAAGACAGTCCTAACGTCGATAGTACGGAATTTTAAAATCATAGGGGAACCAGAGAAAGGTCCCATACCTAACATAAGGGTTAAGCTAGACATCCTGATGAAAGCTGTTGACGACTACCACTTGACCCTGGAGAAGAGAATCCCTGGCCCTGCAGAATCACAAAAAGTAGCTCCCAATTCCCAGAAATTTTCAGCTAGCCAATGTTAAAAAATTTATTATCTCATAGATCTATTTACATAGTTGGGAATTTCAGCTTTAATATATTTCTGATCAACTTTTCAATCTGATAAATCTGATTCTGATCTTTTTTTGTTTGATAATAGCGACGATTTAAGTTATTTAAAACTTAAAGTTATTTGTAAATATTTGGTATAATATAGTAAAAATCTTAGGTACAGGTAAAATAATGCAAAAATAATTACAGAAATGTTTAATAAATAAGATTTTTAAGTTTATATTTTATTATCCCTTGAAAATAAGTATCTAATCATCACAAAGTTATCAAATTTAACATCTATTTTAATTTGGATATGTATCGATTTTTATGGAGTCAAGTAGTAGACTTGAAGATGCCTTTCAAATAAAATGTCATAGTATCTAACTAATATATAAGTAATAAAATTAAAATTAAAAAAAAACCCATGACGAACTGCAGCGCTCCATTGTGACTTTATAACTTTATAACAACAATTATAACTTTAAAAAAATATGGATTCAAAAAAATTATGACCACTTAAGGAGTTCATGTGACTACCTCCTGGCTCCATAACGAGACCCTGGGCAGCATCTATGTTTAAAGTGCTTGTCAAGATAAATCAAAAGAGTCCAAACACGACGGGGTTACGATGAGAACTTGAGGAGTTCCTATGACCACCTCCTGGCTTCATCATGAGACTCTGGGCAGCATTAAGGTACAAAGTGCTTGTCAAAACAATTCAAAAGAGTCCAAACACGACGGGTTTACGATGAGAACTTAAGGAGTTCCCATGACCACTACCTGGCCCCATCATGTGACCCTGGGCAGCATCTAGGTACAAAGTGCTTGTCAAGACAAATCAAAAGAGTCGAAACACGACGGGTTTACGATGAGAACTTAGGGAGTTCCTATGATCACCTCCTGGCTGCATCGTGAGACCCTGGGCAACATCTTGGTACAAAGTGCTTGTCAAGATAAATCAAAAGAGTCCAAACACGACGGGTGTACGATGAGAACTTAAGGAGTTCCCATGACCACCTCCTGGCTCTATCATGAGATCTTGGGCAGCATCGAGGTACAAAGTGCTAATCAAGACATATTAAAAGAGTCCGAATACGACGGGCTTACGATGAGAACTTAAGGAGTTCCTATGACCACCTCCTGGCTCCATCATGAGACCCTGAGCAACATGTAGGTTCACCGAACGAACGTTCTCACAAGCTATACATATCTAATGCATAAAACCGCATCTCAAACGGCCCAGTACTTTTTCAGAAAAATGGTAACATATTGAACAATTCAAATCATAGACTACAGCTCAGCTTGGTTGTCTATGGTCCTAAAACATATCTAAGAACCTTGGCAGAAGTTATGCTTAAAGCTAATGCAAAAAACCGCATAATAATCGGTCCAGTAGTTTTGCAGGAAATGGTAACAAAAAAGTGCACATGCATACAAACAAACAAACGCACAACCTCTTAAGGCAAACACATATTTTTCAATACACTTGCTCGAAAAATGCACTTACAGAGGCAGTAAACAGGGCTTGTAAGTTAAATTTACTGCCCTCGTGCAGTGAATATTTACCGCCCTCATGCAGTTTTTTTTAATTTTTGTAAGTCCACGTTACTTCTAAATAAAAAGTTTTCTTGCAAGAAGGTTCATAATGATATTGACTTTGTATGTAGAAAACCTAAAAAATAATGACATTTAGATGTGAATTGATGAAATTTATTCATAAAATTAAAAATTGTATTCAATATGATTAAATAAAATTGTTTTAGGTTTTATAAATCAAAAAAGTAAAGGCTGAATAGTTCAGGCTGTTACTGAGTTAAGAACTAAAACCTAGAGCCATGCAGCCAATTAAAAAAAAAGGAATTACAACAACGCGCCGTAGATACAATTCATACAAATCTTTAATTTGTGCGCGCTATTTTTATAAGTTTCATTGTGTATTTCTTATAAATTATTAAATAATTTATGTGGTTTAAGTGATGTGGGATCATAAAATTAAATCAAAAATTAGGTATTTTAGCTGTGAGAAAAAAATCGCGCTTGTAATAGCCGCCAAAAATCTCGACTAAGTATGGGCGTGAAAAGCCATTTTCTAGTGAGTACCTAGTACCTTCCTACTCGACTTTTATTTTCAATTTTTCTCACAAATGTATTGAAAAATATCGTGTGATACACGGGCGTTAAGGTTTCTACATACTCGTGACGATGGTCAGCCCTCGACTGGCGTCATCGGGCTGACATTAGTCAACTCGTATGTAAAAACCTATTTACCGCCCTTATATCACAAACTACTAATACCGTCTCCGTTTCGTCGAGGGTTAAAAGGATTTACATTAAAATTATCCGTACCGAGTATGTAATCAAATGTTAATAATTTATAATAACAGTAAAATAAAAGTGTTTGTATAATTACTATTGTACTTCCCCATATAATTACTTCGCAGAGAACGTTTTATTGACAACTAGCGATCCGCCCCTGCTTCGCCCGGGTAGCACTAATAATCATAATAGTATATACCCAATAAAGCCAGTGGGCAGTGGGCAGGTTTTACATTTTAAAATTACATTGCGAGAGTACGCCCGGCCCTCACTACACCTGCTGACCTGCCACTGCCACCAGCCCTCAGATTATAGGTATTTAGTTTGAGCGCCGACCGCAGTCGCGCTTTTTTCCCTTGCACGTTATATTTATTTCTACTATTCATTTATATTAAACTAGCGGATGCTCGCGCCTTCGTTCGCGTTTGTTTCGAAGTTTGTTTTCCCACAGGCACTCCTTAATTTTCCGGGATAAAAAGTAACCTATACCACTCTCCAGGTCCTCAACTACCCGTGCAAAATACCCGTTGCTCTGTTGCGGCGTGATTGAAGGACCAACTCTCTATTTCACCCATTTGGGGGTAGAATTTTCAAAAACTGTGAAACACATATTTCTTTGTTTTTAACTGGTAGCTTACATACCAAGTTTCAAGGCTATAATTTGAGAAATGAAGGAATTTCATACAAACTTCCAACCCCTATTTTACCCCTCCGGGTGTGAAATTTTGAAGAACTGTGACATACGTCCTTCTTTATTTTTAACCGGTAGCTCACATACCAAGTTTCTTGGCTATGACTTGAGAAATGAAGGCCTTTCATACAAACTTCCAACCCCTATTTTACCCCATCGGGGGTAGAATTTTAAAAAACTGTGACACACTTACTTCTTTATTTTTTACCGTCATCCAAAATACCAAGTTTCGTTAATACAACTTGTAAAATATCTTGAGAAATGAAGGCCATCCCCTATTTCACCACTTTGGGGGTCGAATTTTTAAAAACTGTGAAATATGTATTTCTTAATTTTCAACTCGCAGCTCATTTACCAAGTGTCATCATGGCTATAGCTTACATACAAAATTTCAACCCCTATTTTACCACTTTAGGGGTTGAATTCTGAAAAACTGTGATACAGGTAATTCTTTATTTTTTATCGAAAGCCAAAATACCAAGTTTCGTTTATTTAACTTGAGAATATCTTGAGAAATGAAGGACTTTCATGCAAACTCTCATCCCCTATTTCACCCCTTCGGGGTAGAATTTTTGAAACTGTGAAACACGTATTTCTTCATTTTCAATCACTAGCTCGTATACCAAGTTTCATGGATATAACTTGAGAAATGACGGACTTTCATACAAACTTTCACCCCCTATTTCACCCCCTTAGGGGTGGAATTTTGAAAAATCCTTCCTTAGTGAGCGCCTACGTCATAAAAGAAACCTACTGTCAAAATTTACTTTTAAGTTAAAGCTTACAAGTTACTAACCATAACCAAGTTACGATTTTATAGATGGTGGAAAGGACAATAAAAGCAAGTAAAACATTGGTTTAGACCGAATTTGAAAATCATAAAAATGGTTATTGTGAGTCAACCTTAAAACATAGATAAATATCTATGTTTTAAGGTTGACTCATAATATACTAATAAAAATAGTATATATAAAAAATAGTATACTACTATAGCGGACATTTTTTTTTTAACTTGCGGTGCACCGTGTTTCGGATCCCGCTGCTCTCCACAGCCGCCCAGCGCCGCTACAACTCCGGTCAGAACCTGTCATTGAATGTAGCACAACTGTACAGAGACAGACCCATTTCCCTATGTATGGCTCCAGGCTCCTGCAAGCATCGCACCGGAACACGACGCACCCCACGACACAATGGGTCATGTCACAAGAGGCGCCATTTGGCAGCGCGGTTTTGCTCACATGGTGGTGTTGCAAGCCACGGCCGTAGCCTACCACCTATAAAGATGTTGCTCATTTGGCACTACCCAGGGGTCACGTGTAGGGCTTTCGAATACCGGAAAGTTTTTTTTCAATACCGGGATCCCGGGATCCCGGTATTGGGAAAAAGATTGTTTTTAACTTAAAACTAGTCTCTTCTGAAGGAAACTGCACCATAAAAAACAGTTTTCCAAAAATAATATTTTTTCAGGACTTTTCTGCTTAAATTCAATGATGAAATATCATTTTTTTACTCGTAAAAATAAATTTGTGAGATGTTGATAATAATAAAAAAACCGGCTGAGTTTGTTATGGGCTTTTCAGACCAGGGCGCGTTTGGAACCCACGTAGCTTTAGTTTTAAGATACCGTAACCGATTATCACCATCGTGTTTTATAAGTAATAGACTAAGAGATAGCTGCAATTTTGGTAACTATCGCTTGAAAAGCTGATTCAGTAATAGGTGGGTGCTACACTCTCCACTGAACGGACTCTCACTCCACTGTCCTTGAACGGCCATATCTAGTGAAAGGCCCATCAGCATGCGGGAAGACTTTCACTACCATCAGTGGAGAGTGTAGCACCCACCTATTACTGAATCAGCTTTTCTAGGGATAATTACCAAAAGTGCAGCTATCTCTTATAATATAAGTAATTTTTTAACGACAATAAGTGTACCTACTGTGTACCTATCCACCACCACCACCACCACTACAGCCTATTAACGTCCCACTGCTGGGCACAGGCCTCCACTCTCATAGGAGAGAGGGAATAAGAGCTTAGACCCACCACGTTGCTCCAATGCGGGTTGACGGGCTTTAACGACTATTATCATGTTAGTGATAATAACCGGGACCGACGGCTTAACGTGCTCTCCGAGGCACGGGGGTGAAACACCGCCAACTTCCAACTCCGGGCTGGCACTGAGAATTTCTGAATTGAAAAACCCAATACTAATTTTTTGCCCGACCGGGAATCGAACCCAGGACCTCGTGATCCGCAGTCGACTATGCTAACCGCTAGACCACCGAGGCAGTTACCTATCTACGTCAGTGTACGTCAGTGTATTATAAATATTATAAACGCGAAAGTTTGGATGGATGGATGGATGGTTGTATGAATGTTTGTTACTCAATCACGCCCCAACGGCTGAACGGATCTGACTGAAATTTGGCACAGAAATAGATTATAGACTGGAATAGCACATAGGCTACTTTTTATCCCTGGAAGAGTTCCCGCGGGAACCACAAAACCTCGATCCACGCGTACGAAATCGCGGGCATCAGCTAGTATTGAATAAAATGATTTGATTTGATTTATATATGACTTAAAAGTTACTTTTTATTATTTACACTATCATATCATTCACTCAGTATTAATTTATAGGTATATTTCTTTGATCATCACAACATCTTAAAATATAAAAAGTTAAAAAAATATCAATAGCTTCTATATATAATATTATAAATAAAAGCAATGAAAATACAATCGTCATGTTGATTGCTAATAAAAATTGCCGACGTAATAATTGCTAATTTTTTTTTATAATTTGTAAGTTTATAACGTCTTTGAGAGGTGATATCTAGTGAAAGGCCCGATAAAGAGCGTCAGTTTTTGTACTGTTTACATAGGTACTGTGCATAATTTAATACCCTACTTTTGGCCCTCATTTTTATCCTTATCCAAGTTATTATTGGTGGGACCCGTATATTTAGTGTATGGATATCTCTTCATAGAGGCACGAGAATGCCAATTGAAAAACTATTTGAAATGGTTTTCTCAGATACGATTATTTTTATTATAACAGTACAATACTGCTCTTCCCTTTTGATTTTGAAAAGGAGATACAAATTTTTGAACAGAGCTCTCAATTCGATAAGATTACGTACTTCTTCAGAATTTTTTAAATTTCGTTTACGTACAAACTGTTCTAAACGCAATTTCTAGTGTAAAGGATAAATATCTCTGCAAAAGAATAAAGGCATGTGGAAGAATATACGGCATGTTGTATTCAGCAACTGAGACTGTCAACGATAAATTCGGTCTCATGATATTAATGGTGATGTCCATGTCACTTTTATTTATCATATTATATCTTTATTATTTTATGGAATCAGCATCAGGCTCATTTCATGATCCCCAGAAGTACATTGATTTTTTAACTTATGTTTTCTGGTAAATTGGATATGCCATAATTGTTATGTTAATATGCATATATTTCAGCGAGTGTGTACTGTGATTTTTGTAATTAATTTTCCCTGGTCTGGTCCCTCCCCTGGTGGGACCAGACCAGGGAAAATTCAGAAACTATAAATTCCCAAATTGATGCTGCCGGGGAACGAACCCAGGACTTCCGCACGTTAAGGCAACAGCGCTACACACTGCGCCACGGAGGTCGTCGCATCATCTAGTTGTTGATATTCATGGTGGTAGGTAGGACTTGGTAACTTGTTTATTGGTAGGTATAAATTGGCGAATTTAACTACCGTTAATTTTCCCTGTACTAGGTACGTACTTAGGACGTAATAGGTAAACGTGTCACATAATTTTAATTGTGCAATTAACTTGGTAACTTGACAGGTGAGGTACCATGCAAGGATGCTCTTCGAAGAACTGTGCTTTATTGTGATTGTTGCAGTATAATAACATTTATTTAGTAGCTGTTCAGTCAAGCGGTCATTGTCAAGGGTCAAGGGCCATAATTTACCTTTCTGGTACAATGCTGTAATTATAGGTAATTTTATTTATGGGTCTATAAAACTATGGTTCCCAATAAATATTATTTTAATATATTTATTACCATAGTTAATAGAACGGATATCAATAAAACCTGCGCTAAAGATTTAGGATGAAAACACTCCAGGGATCGACCAGGACTCAGGACAAAACGTTAACGTCAGAAAAAGCCTTTTGGAACATAGCCATTATTAGTCCTTGTAACTAGTTACTACCGTATTACATTGAATTTGATAATTTTCTGGTTAAAACATGAACGGTTTTTTTAACCTTGCCCACAAAAAGAGGCGTGTGGTCTGTGGACCAGAAAATTCGTCCAAATCAGGAAACGCATCGCTCGAGGGTATCTATCATGTATCTATACTGCTTGAAGCTGCTGCGTCTTATCATGTATGGCCTCTGTTTTATAGCATCATAGTATCTTTAAAACAAGTACTTATCATAGATGCGGAAAAGAAACCGTTTGCCGGAATTACATGGTACTTATAATACATATAATTAAACATGACATGAAAAACCTTAAGCCTGCATAGTTGACCCCGTAGTTGAGTTGATTGCAGGTGACATTTAATTATTACCTTCTACTTAGATTTGATTTGAATATACATTTATAAAATCCTCTTGCTACGGTTTTTTTTTCCTATTATCGAGTACCAGCGAGGTACTCATTTAACTACGATCTAGCCTAACTAATTGGCTAATTAGCAGTTTTGCTTTAACCTAAACTTATAATTTATCTTATGTACTAAGAAGTTGTCCATTGACGCATCTTAGTCTTTCTTGATAATCTTAGACACTTTGTTCATGTTTTCTATTAGCACTACACTTTACACTGTCACTTATCACTATACACTAACTCAAAAGGCTTAGTCCTTTTAAGTCTTCTCACTAGTTTCGTTACGTCGAGCAGCTGGATTGCCTTAACGTTAACGTGGTGATGAAGCCGATGGTCGTGGGCTTTGGCAAATTTGGTTATAATTTGTTCGACGTAGGTATTCAATATTGAGGTCCCGATGAATATCGTCATTTCTGATGTACCAGGGCGCATTTACTATACTCCTGAGTTCTTTATTTTGGAACCGCTGTATGATTTGGATGTTACTCTTTTTGGTAGGTACAGCCCCATAGCTGTATGCCGTAGGTCCAAATGGGCATCAGGACTTGTCTGTATAACAGGATCTTGTTGTGTATTGACAGCGAGGAATGTCTACCATGTAGCCAATACATCTGTTTATACTTTATGTCAAATTCTTTTCTTTTTTTCTTGACATGAGCTCTCCAGCGTAGCTTCACATCAAGGGTCATCCCAAGATATTTGGCTGTATCCACGTAGGGAATTTTTTGTCCATTGATGAAAACAGCATGGTATTTCTTTGTTTTATTTGTAAAGTCAATATGAATTGACTTTGCTTCATTTAGCTTGATTCTCCATTTTTTAGTCCAGTCATATACTTTATTTTGCGCTGTTTGTACTTTACCCACTGCCTCTTCGTGTGTTACTCCTACAGCCATAATGGCTGTATCATCAGCAAAAGTGGCAATGGTGTTACTTTCGAGTTCTGGAATGTCACAGGTATATAATAGGAACAGGACCGGACCTAAAACACTCCCTTGCGGAACTCCAGCTTTTATACATTTTAGCTCTCAGTAAGCATCTTCTTGTCTTACTCTAAATGCTCTATTAGTAATATAAGATACCAGGATATCTGCGTATGCTTTGATTTGATTTGGGTAGCAGTTTTCTAATTTTATAAATGAGACCTTCATGCCAGACTTTATCAAAAGCTTTTTCAATGTCTAGGAACACCGTACAGCATACTTTCTTTTCTTCAATTCAATCTTCAATTGTTTTTTCTATCGTAGTGACGATTCTATGTACCTACTTGATCAATAGTTGAATATTTCTCTCTGAATCCAAACTGATGATCTGGTATGATGATGCTTTTCAAATAATTTTGACATAATAGGCAATAAAGATATAGGCCAATATGATGTCGCTTCGTAAGGAGGTTTTCCTGGCTTTGCTATCATAATGTACCACGGTATAATGACAATACTTACAATAAAATAAAATTCTAGATTCATGTACCTACTGAGTACTGTAGGCATAGGTATCGTGCTGGGTGATTCCCTCTTATACTAAACATTAGTAGTGTAGGTGGGTACCCATACGTCTTTTTTTTAAAAGACCTATAATGGTTGTGATTATCAAATCGATGTCATGCTTATTTTTGGGCGTTTAAATCAAATACCAAAGCAATCACGCTCCTACGTTTGTATGAAGAAAACGCTCTTCTGTGGGTACACCCTTGTGGGCCGGTATACCACGGGTATACACTATATAATATGTCACCGTAAGATTGCAAAAATCGTCAGATTATAATCTAACTAGCGAAATTGTAAACTGTGGACAGATTACAATTTAACGCATTATTTTTCGGTAGATTGTAATCTGTTAGGTATATTAACCCGATAAAACTTAAGGGCACTACCTAGATATATATGTCGAACCCTAACCTAACCTACAAGAAAGAGACAAGAAAACGTAAATACAATGAATATTTTAAAAAATTACACTCAGAACATTGAACGGTTCACAATCTGTCGAAAGTTTACAATTTCGCTAGTTGGATTATAATCTAACGGTTTCTATCCCGCGAGATTGTAAACTGTCGAAAGATTGTGAACCGTTCAATGTTCTGAGTATTAATTTATGAAAATATGTTTATTGTATTTACGTTTTCGTGTCTCTTTCTTGTACAGCTCGCGCGCGAGTTGAATGCAGAGTAAATGTATGTGTTAACATACTCCAACATACATACATACATACATTCAACTCGCGCGCGAACTATAGGTTAGGTTAGGGTTTGACATGAATATTGAGGTAGTGCTATCACACTTAGGTTCTATCGGGTTAATATACCTAATAGATTTCAGTTTACCGAAAAATAATGCGTTAAATTGTAAGAAGTTTGTTACGGTTTACAATCTGTCGTCAGTTTATAATCTATCGAGATAAAAAACGTTAGATTACAATCTAACGGTTTTTACAATCTTACGGTGACATATACATATGGCGGGCGGGCACGTGGCACTTGGAATCATTCCCGCTCACCTTGTCTGTAAAAGAGTGAAAGGACTAGGTAGGCCGGTCCTCAACATTGCTTTCCACGATACATGGTTGTCGCCGAAAATCTTTAAAAGAAAGTTTATTCTTTCTATAAACAAACGGTAAGTATTTAGGTAAGTAAGTAGAGACTTTTCTAAAAGCCGATTTACATTTAACATGTACGGGTATTATATTATGGTACTACGAGATAGCGACCACTCAGTGGCGAGTCCAGGGTAGACATTCAGGCATCTATTTAGTAACAGGCAATGGCAGGTCATGAAGAACTATTACCTACTTTACTTACCTTTAATTTTAAAACTCATATACCTACTTGGTTACATGATAAGATTACTGTAATCAAACGCTTAATTAATACGTAATAATAATTGTATACTAGAATTATTTAAATAATAACTTATTTTGTTTGAATACTTTATTTATCTTTAATTAGTACCGTTTAATGAATGATACACACTGATGTATTTTAAGTTAAATTAATTAATTTTAAATTTAATTTTGATTTTAATTTTAAATTTTATTGGGTGTAAGTGATGGTCCGTGACGTCTTGACCCTTGGGCCCCTCCTGAAAATCAGCGTTGCAGTATGTTAAGACAGCAAGGCGCAAGACAGCAGCGTTTGGAAGTCCTTACAAGAGACTTGTGTCTTGTGTACTACAGTGGACGACGATTTCTGTATCTCGGCAATCTGTCTTGCAACATTGAGCCGTGCGGTTGTGACTGGCGAATTTGTATTTTAGAGCAAGGTATCCCGTCCAATGATGGAATTCCCTATTTGCTCTATCTACGGGGCAGAATCCGAGACACTATTCCGTTTCAATCGGCAGAATCGGAGGCTGCCTTCTCCCTCCAATTATGCCAGTTCGTTGACATGAATCGCGAGTAGCTCCTGATATTTTTACTATTTGCCTCAATATCTTCTCTGACTGTTTTGATATTGTTAAGATCCTTTTGAATGTTTTTGTTGCATAAGTATGGCGGGATGTTGAACATAATTCTCACTCTCAGAGCCTTGTTGTGGCAAGTTACAACTACCCTACCAGCAAACACGTACCGCCTAGCGATTTAGTGTTCCGCCGGGACACTTGTATCAGAATATGTTTTTTTTTGAGTTTTTTAAACTTTTTGTTAGTCCACTTTACTTCTAAATAAAAGTTTTCTTGCAAGAAGGTTCACAATGCTATTGACTTTGTAATATGTACAAAACCAAATGATAACATTTAGATGTGGATTGATGAATTGAATTCATGAAATTAAGAATTGTATTTAATATAATTAATTAAAATTGTTTTAAGTGTTATATTATATAAAATGAGTGGTTTAAGTGATGTGGAATAATAAAATGAATAGGTATTTTAGACGTGTGAAAAAATCGCGCTGTCAATAGCCGCCAAAAACCTCGAATTAAGTATGGGCGTGAAAAACCATTTTCTAGTGAGTATATCTACCTACCTAGGTACTCGAATTTAATTTCAAGTTTTCTCGCAAATGTATTGAAAAATATTGTGTGATACACGTGACGATGGTCAGCGATCGCCTCGCCATGTGAGGGTTGACATGAGTTACTCGTATGTATAAACTTACTTTCGCTCTTATATCAAAATTGTTGCTGATGCTTTTAGATCTACTCGATATTACCACAGAATAAGTGATGGTACATGATATAACTTGGTTCTTGATGTGTTAGTCATTGACAATGTCCGGTAGGTACCTGCTACCTACCTGCAGGAAAATAAGACCTTGCTCTTAGGGAAAACCAGACCCGAAGTCAGTAAGTATGTACTATAACAAGATTTATTGCAGTGGACACTGGACACCATACTAATATCAATATTAGGTATTATTATGTACTTGATAAGAAGTGGTCTAGCAACTGCCTCGTTGGTCTAGCGGTTAGCATAGTCGACTGCGGTTCACGAGGTCCAGGGTTCCATTCCCGGTCGGGCAAAAAATTGGTATTGGGTTTTTCAATTCAGAAATTCTCAGTGTCAGCCCGGAGTTGGAAGTTGGCGGTGTTTCACCCCCGTGCCTCGGAGAGCACGTTAAGCCGTCGGTCCCGGTTATTATCACTAACATGATAATAGTCGCTAAAGCCCGCCAACCCGCATTGGAGCAGCGTGGTGGGTCTAAGCTCTAATTCCCTCTCTCCTATGAGAGCAGCGGGCCCAGCAGTGGGACGTTAATAGGCTGTAGTGGTTGTGGTGGTGGTGGATAAGAAGTGGCCTATATTATAGCATACTGGGGAGTACCGAACACGGAACAGCCGTTCAGAATGGAAACAAACAATAAAAGAGCAAACAAGCCGACCAATACACAATTTCCTAGTTGATGTGTATTTTCATTGCATAAAGTTTGCGTAAAATCTGGGCGGGCGGGAGATAATTATGCTGAAAATGATTTATATAAGTAATTAAGTAGGTACATTAGTTAACTCGTAACGTACGCGTAGCCGTTATATGTCATGATTTAAATTATGTCGCCTTTAACCTATGTAACGAGTTACATTTATGCAATTATTTTAAACATCTCACTAGTGTCTTAATTACATATATGTATAGGGTTTGTTTTATCCAAGTACTCGTAGGTAGGTAATTATTGTGATTTATGTTGGTATCATTATACTTATCTACAGTAGGGTGACTATGGCGTAAGTTTTATTTATTATTTATTATATTTATTTCACAAGTAAAACAATACATATTTTATGGTTTCTTCGTGCTCGTAAGCGCTTGACGGCTTGTCTGACCACTGCATGTAGGTGCAAAACGTACCTACTAATTATTATATTATAATCTAATCTAAGGTGTTACATAAGTATAATAAGTATAAGAGATTTAAGCTACAAAAATTAGGCAAGTAAAAAGCAGTCTAAGATGGTAGCGGGCTAACCTGTTAGGGGCATGGCAGTTATATTAAACCCATACCCCTTCGGTTTGTACACGGCATCGTACCGGAACGCTAAATCGCTTGGCGGCACGTCTTTGCCGGTAGGGTGGTAACTAGCCACGGCCGAAGCCGAAGCCGACCCAACAGGCCAGACCAGGGAAAATTCAGAAATTATAAATTCCCAAATTGACCCTGCTGGGGATCGAACCCGGGACCTCCTCACGTTAAGGCTACAGCGGTACACACTGCGCCACGGAGGTTTGTGGGACTATACCTACAAGTGGTGGTGACGTTTTTACGATTTACAACGACTAGGTCCCACGAATAACAAGTAGCTGACATTTTTTCCTACATCTCTGAAGAGTGAAGGCTGCACGTTATATGCCGTGAACTTTTAGACCCCTAGACCGGTACCTACTACCCAGTCGGTTTGTTCGCAAACCGTCGCGGTCAAAGGAAAATGTCCATATAAATCGTAGCACTATTCTTTTATGTTAATACGCGATACGTACGTTTAAAATTGCATGTCTCGTTGTTACGTTCATTCATTCTCCGCGAGATCTACTTGTCTTATAGCAGGCACTCAGATATTAGTAATAAAATAAATCTACTATAGTAAATATAGTAAATCGTAAAATGATTTTGTGGCTATTGTTAATTGTGCTAGTGCTCTGGACTGCGCAGTTTAGGTTTAGACGGAGGAGAATGTATGAGTTGGCTTCGAAGGCTGTACATCCGAAGGATTCGTTGCCGGTTATTGGAATATTACATAAATTGTCAGGAAACACGGAAGGTATTTAATGAGACTTTTAGAATGATCACAAATCGTTCATCTTTTTCATTAGGCATTTCATATTTTTATCCAATTCATTATATTATTGAATAATTAAATATATTATATATTGATGACCTCTCCCTGGCGCAGTGGTGAGCGCTGATTGTATGTTGTACGGGAGGTCCTGAATTCGATCCTCGGCAGGGTAAACTTTTGGAATTTATAATATCTGAATTTTCTATGGTCTGGACTGTAGGGAGGCTTCGGCCATGGCTAGTTACCACCCTTGTCAGTTTGTCGGTAGGCAAGGATGCGTCGCCAAGCGATTTAGCGTTCCGGAATACGACGTCGTGTAGAAAATTATTACCTATAGTCATTATATTAAACATTTGGAAATGCATGTGAACCGAGAAAGCTAACTTTTGGATATTACGTAGGGGAGGCATATAAAAGCTTAACTTCAAATTGTCTTCTTGAAAAAAGGGTTAAATTCAGTTTTAAATTTAGGCTTCTCGGTTTACATGCATTTCTAACCCGTTTTTTCCGACGTAATGACTGGACAGTAGTCCAGTCATTACGTCGTACGTACGTTACGTATTAATATAATACTTACCTATAACTGCCATACCCCTAACACGTCAGCCCGCTACCATCTTAGACTGGATTATCACTTAGTTAAGTGAGTCGCAGTCAACGACATAGTTGTTGTGCGATAAAGAAATAATAAATAATCTTTTCAGACATATTGGATTATTTGAAAAAAATAAGCTATGAAGCAATGGAGAATGATGGCGTTATAACTGGATGGCTTAATCACATTCTTTATTACTGTAAGCATTATTTTTTATTCCTAGGTCTTGTTTTAGGTTTAGAACTTAACATACTTACATATTCATGATGACGTGACGGTTCAATTCCGGATTAGGGCAGATTGGGAGATTATAATTTCCAAATTTTCTCTGGTTTGGTGCGGTAAGACTAGTTATGGCTGACAAAGAATTACCTGTGTACGCCTACGTAATATTGTGGGGACAAAAAACAAAAGGTAGGGACGGAAACAATACATAATGTTTGGCTTTGATAAGTCTTAAACAACGAATTTCTCGAAATTAATAAAAAAAAAAAATTTTAGACTCTATTTAAATAATTTTTAATAAAAATACTAACCTCTAATTCTAAATTCGAACGTATTTTTTTAACTCAACAGTAGTAGTAAATCCAGTGGACTTAGAGATGGTTTTGAAAACGTGCATGGAAAAGGATGACCTACATAGATTTATACGAAAAATAATCGGCAACGGCGGCATTTTTGCACCAGGTAGGTACAGGAGACGCCAAACTTCTTGAATGCTCTGAAGATCCTGTTTGCGGGAGTGCCAGAGTTTCTCAAACGGATAATTCGACCTGTTTAAGGAGCTCAAAGATGCCTGCACGTCCAAAAGCTTGTATGAACTCCTTAAACAGTTCGAGTAATACGTTTGAAGCTGTCAAGTGATTACGATTTTCTTAGAAAATTGGGGCTCTGGTCGGGAACCCCGCAAAGTAATCAAAAAGTTCGGCGTCATACATACAATACATCCAATACAATACATACAATATTATCTACTGTTTTTTTTTTAAATAATATATCTCAAACATAACATATTTCGAGTGCTGGCCAGAGCCAACGAAGCCCTAAGCATGATATCCATCAGGCTTGACTGCATCCATGTGAACCGTTTTTGCTGCAAGATTTGAGCTGGTGTAGGAACCATTTACCTACCTAGTAGGTAAACGTTTAAATATATCTAGTTAAGAAGATTAGTTTAGAGCCTCTGTTACTAGAAATCAAATTTTATTTATTTTAATTTAATCGTTTTACATTTTCGACACTTTTGAAAATATAACGAGGACGAAGGAATAAGTCTACGAATTGAATAGACTTAGATAATAATTATTACTTAAGGCATGTATAAATATGCATACTTATTATTAATATGTAACATGTTTTAGTTCCCATTTGGAGACGCCGAAGAAAAATCCTAGTGCCAGCGTTTAGCCCGAAGATTGTTGAAAGCTTTATCGAGGTATTTTCAGAGCAAAGCCAGATAATTGAGCAGAGATTGACCAGGATGTGTGGATCTGGACCTTTCAATGTCTTCCCCTTTGTGTCAACTTACTCTTTGGATTCCGTTTGTGGTAAGTTCCATCATCAGCATAAGATATCGGCATCGTAGCCGTACCCGTAGGTAGGAACCGCAAGATGTGCACGCAACGCAAGTGTTACCAACGAATTTTAGTGTGGTTCTCACGCAGCTTCTGACGTACAATATCCTAATAATAATGAAAGGAAAACTGTGATTTTTCGCACTTTTAAAATGAGTGAGATAATAAAGATCAAAGAGTGCTTACCCGGCGCTCGAATTTCTTGTCAGAATCAGAGACAACTTACTTACCTATATAATTTCTTAACCAATGACATTCCGACCCAGTGGTATATTATATTCACTCGACGATTCAAAAGCATTTGTCAAACTGTACTTGAATAAAAAAGATTTGAATTTTGAAGAAACACCTCAAATACCGTAAATAATAATTGACCGAGCGAAGCGAAGGTCTCTGAGTCCGTACGTCCGTCCGTCTATCCGTCCGTCTATCCGTCTGTCAGAGCCTTATAACTTCTGAATTACTGAACGTAATTACTTCAAATTTAAATATAATATGTAAACCGATGGCCTCCAGCCGAATATGGCTTAAAAAGTTATAAAAATCTTTATTTCAGGGGGCTCTCATAGAAGCGAATGCGAAGTAAAATATTTTTATAGCGTTATATGGCGTTGCGGTATATCATTTTAAAGTTAATTAGGAATAGAATCAAAAAACATATATTTTTTAATTTTTCCCCTAAAATTTAC
This sequence comes from Erebia aethiops, assembly GCA_923060345.2. NCBI lineage: Eukaryota > Metazoa > Arthropoda > Insecta > Lepidoptera > Nymphalidae > Erebia > Erebia aethiops. The sequence goes on from OV281081.1 coordinate 25,120,797, forward strand.
GGAAATGGCTTTTCACTATCTCCTAGTTCTTGATAGCTACATGTTACCATGGTACCTACCTGATAGGTACATAGTTTGGTTCATAGGCATAACATTAAGGACAACGATTAAACTAGGTAATAACTAACTAATACAAGCTCTGTTTCTTAGGTATATTTTGAAGCTATAGGTTCCAAATTACAGACAATTTTACATTATTTCGGCACGTGTGATATTAATGGTCGTACATTAATTATTATCAAAGTTATTCGGTTGGTTTGACCTTAACGTTGGTTTAAATCTAGGTACGTTTATAATATCATTATAGGTACACGCGAAGTCAGAATTTGATTTACGAGTTCTCAGACTAAAATAATCGTACTTAGTACCTATACCTGTTTGATAGATTTGTAGATTATTTGGAAATTTTTCGCAACAGTTTCCTACGTAAATAAGTATTTTCATCTAAATAGACTTTTACAAAGCGCTTTTAAAGTCAAATTTAACTGTAACTAATTCGAAATGCCCTTGCTACCGAGATCTTTTATGCTTAGGCCTATACACTCTGTTCAAAAGGTCTACTTAACATGCAAACTGCTGTTTCACTTTAGACGGTTACAACCGCATCAGCGAATACAGCTACGACACCAGCCTCCTATTCGGGGGTCGGGGTTCAATCCCTGAGCTATTTAGGGTTTTTAAGTTTACTTATCTATCCCTATTTTGAATTCGGATGCATGCCCGAGTGTTCTTCTATAATGTTCTAAAAGATGTACGAAATCTGCTGATATGCGATTAGACACACGGAAACACGTCAACAACCACAAATCCATGCTTTTGATAGAAAGATCTAAAGTACCTATCAACGAACAACCAACAATCTAATCTTTCCTCAGAAACAGCGATGGGGGTAAAAGTAAATGCGCAGACTAACTCAAACTCACCATTCTTAACGAGCCTGGCGAGCGTTTTCAACATAGTTTGCGAAAGGATCTTCCACCTGTGGCTGCAACCTGACTGGTTGTTCAAACTCTTCCCACAGTACACCAAACATCAGCAATACATTAAGACTCTACATGACTTTACAGATGAGGTACGTACCTACTTATATGCGATGAACAATTATTCTACAAAAGGAATAGGGATTATGCCTACGTCAAAAATATATATAGGTCAAAATTATGTCTTAAAATAAATAAATAAATAAGCCATTTATTCCCAAACAAGACATTACATATTCATACAATTTACATTACAATTTAAGTATTATTTATTAGGTATTAATATCAAATATAATTCAGTTATTATGTCAAAATTTTACACAGCTATAAGTCAAGAACTAAAACAATAACATTATAATAAAAAAAGTCATATTAGGTAGGTAAATTAAGTCATAATTATAGGTAAACATATTTATTTGGGTACCCTTTTTTGGGTGTAGGCCTCCTCCATCATGCTCCACTTTGCTCTCTCCGCGGCGAGCCTCGTCCATGTCGGTCCTGCGACATCTATAATGTCGTCCTTCCAGCGGGCACGTGGTCGCCCGCGCGGCCGTGTCTGGTCGCGCGGCCACCAGTGTAATACACGCTCGCTCCACCGACCGTCGCTGCTCCGAGCCACATGTCCAGCCCATCTCCATTTGAGTTTGCATGCGAGCTGCGCTGCGTCAGTTACTTTTGTTATCTTTCGAATATCCTGATTTCGCTGGCGGTCGCTCAACTTGATACCCAACATACTTCTCTCGGCTGCCCTTTGGAATTTTTGAATTTTTTCTATTACACTCTTAGTGAGCGCCCAAGTTTGGCATCCATATAATAGAGATGGGAGGATTGTAGAGTCCATTGCCTTCTTTTTCAGTGATACTGGGATTTTAGACTTAAAAATATGTTTCAATGACCAATATTTTCCCCAAGCAATCTTAATTCTCCTTTCTACTTCTTTTATGGTATGGTCTATGAAAGAAAGGCTTTGGCCGAGGTAGATATACTTTTCCACGTAATTAATCGTTTGTCCTTGAATACTCGTGGTGATTTCTTCGGAGTTCGTCATTATACATGTTTTACTGGGGTTCATTTCTAACCCACATTTACGGCTCTCCTGGTCCAATGTTAGGAGCATGTTATAAAGATCCTTATGGTTTTCACTTATTAGGACTATATCATCGGCGAATCTCAGATGATTCAGGTACTCTCCATTTAGCTTTATTCCTAGATTTTCCCATTTCACTTTTGAAAAGATGTATTCTAGTAGAGCCGTAAATAAATTTGGTGAAATTGGGTCACCTTGCCTAACACCTCTCTTTAACGGGAATGGAGTACCCAGCCGGTCTAATTTGACAGTTGCTCTACTATTATGATATAAAGCTTGCAGCAGATATATGTATTTTGACTCTATCCCTTGCTGTTTTAGGGCTCTCCATAGTGCATCATGTGATATAGAGTCGAAGGCTTTCGAATAATCAATAAATGCTATGTAGAGCGGCAGTTTGTATTCATTGTACCGCTCTATTATTTGAGAAAGTGTAAATATATGATCTGTTGTACTATATTTTGGTCGAAAACCAGCCTGTTCTCTAGGTTGATGTAAATTCAGAGTAGGTCTTAATCTTCTCAAGATGATATTTGTAAATAACTTGTAGACACTTTGTAGTAAACTTATTGGTCTATAGTTTCCAATCTCTGAGGGGTCCCCTTTTTTATATATAAGTGTGATGATGGCATTTTCCCAGTCCTTTGGAATACAACATGAACTCAATATTTCATTAAATATAGGCGTAAGTATGGGGGTTAAAGGTTCAATAATAGCTTTTAAAATATCATTGGTGACTCTATCTTCGCCTGGACTCTTTGAGGACTTTAAGGAAGCGATGCTCGCCCTTATTTCACTTAGTAAAAAAGGTAGTGGGTTTTGACCCGTTTCTGAGTAGTCTGAGATGTCTATGGTTTCAATATCTGGAGAACTTGTTCTATGTTGTATGTCGTATAGGTTTTTGTAGTAGTCTGACGCGATCTCTATCATTTTCTTTCTATTTGTAACTTTATTGCCGTTTTTACACTTTACTGAAGGCATCCATTCTTTGTACATATTTAAGCGTTTATCAGAGCGTTTTATTGAGCATTTTTGTAAAAATTCCTCTTCGATTATTTTATATTTGTAATTAATTTTATTTTTATTTATACTTTTTCTAATTTTTCTGTATAGTTTAGTTAATCGTTTTTTTTCTTTTTTAGTTTTATGTTTTCTATTTTTCAATTCTTCTCTTTCTTTAATCAAATTTTTAAGCTGCGTTGTAAATATAAATTCATTTTCAGATATATTTTTCTTTTTGGGTAATTGTTCTGTACATTTTACTATCTGCTTTATCAAGTCTGTGTATTTCTGCTGCATGCTTTTATTCTCCATAGTATAGTCATTTCTTATGTCATCAAAACATCTTTTTATTTTTTCTCTTTTTGTAGGCGTTAGGTCACGTGCACTCTGCCCAAAGAATTGACGGCTCTTTTTTAGGTTGGACGATATTTTGTAGGTTGCTCTGAGTAGTCTGTGATCCGTAGAGTATGTAGTCCCAATTACCTGGACGTTGGTAATTGCTTTCAGATTTTTTGCCAAGATATAGTCTATTTCATTTCGAGTTTTCCCATCTGGGGAGAGCCAAGTCCAACGTTGTTTGGCTTTCTTCTTAAAAAAGGTGTTTGTGATGTAGAGCTGATTTTGAAGACAATATTGTATAAGAAGTTCACCTCTATCATTCCTCTTACCATATCCCCATTTTCCAACCACTCTACCGTCCTCTGGAATTGTTTGTCCAATTTTGGCATTGAAATCCCCTAGAATTAAGGTATTGAGAGGAGAATTTTCAAGGCTCCTACTTAAGTCGTTATAGAATCTCTGTATCTCTTCTTCTGGGGCTTTTTCTGTAGGTGCATACACTTGGATGCAGGTTATATTCAGGCTTTCAATTTTCATATCCAATCTTACTACTCTATCAGATATAGGAATGAAGTTTATTATTTGTTGTTTCAATATCTTTCGAATCATGAATCCAACTCCATTAAAACCGGCTCTGTCTCCCTTATACATTAATATATATTCGCCATATTCAAGAATTTTCATGTTTTCTTTCTTTATTTCTGACAATCCTAGGATATCCCATTTAATATGCTGGAGGGAGTGTTCTAATTCATTAAGACGTCCGTCTGTAGTGAGAGAGCGTATGTTATAAGTACCAATGTAGAGTGTATTAATGATGGAGGGTTTAGGTCTAAGACTCCCGCGGAGACCACCCGTACTGGGAGCTGTTGTGTTTTTATATGCGTTAGTTATACTAGTAGAGCCATAGAGAGAGGCCTTTTCCGTATCCTATATATGTTCCTTATTTTTCTGCGCGCTGTCGGTCTGTCTCGGTTTTTGTTGTAAGTAGCCTGTAATATTACTGTATTTATTTTTCTTCAACGTAGGTTTGGAGGATCCGTCATTAGATTTATGTAAGTTACCATCTGGGGACTGAGATAAATTTCGTTTGTTTGATGATTGCGGTGCTCTATCTTTTAAGATTATAATTTTGTTATATTTTATTACTGCGTTTTTCCCTTCGTTTCTTAACTTCTTCACTTGTTCATGAAGCATTTTCCTTTCGTTTAAAACTTTTTTCGGGTAGTCATCTTTAATGTTATATGGTGTCTCTCTCAAATTATTTTTGCTCTTGATAACTTGTATTTTTTTATTCACTGTTGTGAGGGATAGTAATATCGGCCTTGTCTTTAATCCTTTTTTACCTAATCTGTAAAGGCAGTCTATGTCCGACGGTGTCACTTTAACTGACATAATTTCGTTAGTAATTGTCAATATTTCCTTCTCCAAATCGTTATAGCTATTTTCTTTCTCTTCTACTCCAAAAATCACGACATTTTTCCTTCTTAAGTGCCTTTCAATGTAGTCAATGCGTTTCTCTTGCTCTTCAACCTTCCGGCTCAGTTCATTATGTTGCAATTCAATCTCAGTAAATTTCTTATTAATAGTTTCTGTCAAGCTTATTTCCATATTTTCTAGTTTTTGTTTTTGTATTTGCATATCTAGCTGAATACTTTTTAATATTTCCGTGATTTGTTCCATTATTAAACTTAACTTATATTTCGTTACACTACAACGGTAAACAAGTTTGTACAAATTATGTCTTACTGATTATTAAATAGAGGGTTTTCCAAAAGACCTAAAATTAAAATTAATAAAAAGAATCACATTCTCGGTTAATTTGCTATCCACTTTAAAAGAAAAAAAGTACGTTCGTTGAAATTTGATGACGCCACATGTCACAACTATGTATTTCACTTATTTTATACTAGCTGATGCCCACGACTTTGTCCGCGTGGATTGAGATTTTGTGGTTCCCGCGGGAACTCCTTAATTTTCCGGGATGAAAAGTAGCCTATGTGCTATTCCAGACTATATTCTATCTCAGTGCCAAATTGTATGCAGATCCGTTCATCCGTTCTGGCGTGATTGAGTAACAAACGTCCATCCATCCATCCATACATACAACCATCTATCCAAACTTTCGCATTTATATTAGTATTAGTATACTTAGATATAGATTTTACAAACTACCATAGTCCATACCAGAAGCATGTTTTTAGTACTTAGCTGATTTGATTTAGTTATCGTCATCCCTATTCTGACCTATTGTTCCCTAGATGTAATTACCTACCACAGCTATGCAGCGACGAGATATTTTTTTTTTATTTTTTATTCTCAATTTTTTTCCAGGGGTTTTGTCAATTCTGACTATGTCACCCCCATAAGGTCAACAGCATGCACTAAACAAAATGAGATAAGCACATAAATAAATCACTTATACATTACCACATCCTTGTGAGTGACCGCGCCTCCTTTGACAGTGGGGCAGCTAGCAGGCTATTGCACATACCCACACTGAAATTGTTTTTAGCGACGAGATATGGCTTGATTAGCTTCGAATTCTTTTTTCAACTATAAATAGTTATTTGTTATACAAGAGTGAAAAGTTGTTTTTTAACTGCGTGCTCAACTTTGATGACCGAGCAAGCGAAGGATCCTAAATTATAATCCTGAGCGTCAGCGAGGGAATCAAAAGAGCACGAGGCGAAAAATCTTTTCACTCGAGTGCAACACGTAACTTTTCATCCCACCTCAGCGAGGAAATGACTAAAGAAAATGGTGCGCGCAAAGCAAATTAAAAAAGTACACCAAGAAGGTTACGAGTGTGAGTTTTTAACAAATTAAAAACGGTTGTATGGAAATTCGGCACCATAGAGGTAGAAGTGAATAGGTTTTAATGATGTTTTGAATTCACAAACTTCATAGACGAGTGATATTTACTAACGTGCACACGATGTTCTAAATTCAATTTTCTTTATCCTCAAGAGGATAATAACGGCTTTTGCATTCAGATATCGAAGAGTAAAAATACTCTTTCCGAGATGGTGGGATGAAAATATATTATATTTTCTCTTTTTTTACGAACCCGGGACCTGCCTCTTATTAAACCACACCACTCACCACTACGCCAGCGAATACATTATATTATATGGATTTCCCAACTATTAAAATAGTACTTACCTAGAACCCCAAACTATATAAATATCTATTTTATTTAGGTAATCCGAAAGAAGAGGGATGAGTTAAAGAATGAAAAACATAATCAACCCGAAGCCGACAGTCATTATGGTAAGTGTTTTGAAACTTTCATCTTTAATGTAAAATTGTCAATTATGAGTATCTACTAATAAAACAACGCACGTATTGTGCTAAAGGTACGTTTTCATACGAGATCTGCAAATAAGCTGAGCTTGAAATAAAACAATATGTAATTTTCCTAGCCTTTATAACACAACTCTGGTGGAAAAGAGGTTAAGTAACTATTATATTTTAATCTGTGGATATACGAAATGAGGTTATTAAAAAAACCGAGAGAAAGCTGGTGTTTGGAAGCCTGCCAGCTTCTAGACTCTGTCACCGTGTTTGTTAGAGCATAACGTGCATACCGATTAAATACGGAAGAAAGACACGACTAAGTGTGAGATCTATAGAGTGAACTTTAGACTTAAGACAGTTTTATGCTACTCACATAAGTCCATGTCGTTTTAACTCTGAGCCAAGTCAAAGTACGCTCTATAAATCTCAGCATCAGTGGACCCTGCTAGCCTTCCCCAGGCTCGCTACACAAGGAAGCTGTTTTCTCGCAGCAGATGCTTCTTCGCAACGTTCATTTTACTTGCACATTTATGGTGTAAACGAACCCTGAAGCGTGTAATGTCACCGTAAGATTGTAAAATCCGTTAGATTATAATCTAACGGTTTCTATCCCGCGAGATTATAAACTGTCGAAAGATTGTGAACCGTTCAATGTTCTGAGTATTAATTTATGAAATATTTATTGTTTTTACGTTTTCTTGTCTCTTTCTTGTACCGTTCGCCCGCGAGTTGAATGCAGAGTAAATGTAAGTGTCACCATACATTTACTCTGCATTCAACTCGCGCGCGAACTATAGGTTAGGTTAGGGTTTGACATGAATATTCAGGTAGTGTTCATGCACTTAGGTTCTATCGGGTTAATATACCTAATATATTACAATTTACCGAAAAATAACGCGTTAAATTGTAAGCAGTATGTTACGGTTCACAATCTGTCGACAGTTTATAATCTATCGAGATAAAAAACGTTATATTATAATCTAACGGTTTTTACAATCTTACGGTGACATGCACACTTGTTTCGCAATTGTGAAAGTCTCCACATAATATAAGGTTCTTTGTTTAACAGAAAGCCATATTTACAGTCTGTATATCTAATGCGGTGTATATTATTGTTTTATAGACTTGGATAATTATCAAAGGAAAAGTTTTCTTGACCTATTGATCAGTTTATCTGGCGATGAAAAGGGCTACACGGATTTGGAGCTTCGTGAAGAGATCTTAACACTAACTATCGCTGGCACAGACACATCTACGATCTCTTTGTGTTTTATCCTTAAATTATTAGGAAAATATCCAGACATCCAGCAAAAGTTATATGAAGAGTAAGTAATGCTTCGTGTACTAAATTGTAATTCTAATCCTGACAGCGTAACAGGTATCTGAGGTGGAAATATATAGATAGGTATCAGTGGAAGTGTCTCGAAACTTAGATTTTTTGGTAACTACCTATCTGCGTACAATGATATAAGCAACTGACGATACAAATTTCTGTCTGATTGTACCATGCTTGTTACTCGATATAATCGACGTTATAGCAGCGATCCAAATTGCCTGATCTCAAGTGTACCTTTCATTTTAGGATAAGAGACGTGTTTGGAGATTCCGATCGTCCGTTGGTAAAAGATGACTTACTTAGGCTGAAGTACCTGGACAGAGTTGTGAAGGAGTCTTTAAGGTTGTTCCCGCCAGTGCCTTTTATTATTCGGAGAGTTGATACAGAGATTACATTACGTAAGTTTTATGAAAATCTAAATGGAAAAAAATACTCTACTTTAGCCGGTCTTGCTGGTTCTAATGATTAAATATAGATTTGTTCCAAAAGCTGTGGATTCGAGTCACTTCTAATTTCAGAACGGGTATTATACAAAAAGAGACGGTTCAAAAATGTAGTGAGCGAGAGGCGTAGGCCTGGTTGATGTTCCTAACAATGCAAAAAAACACCAATTTTTAAACATCGATTCAACCAATATACAACCAATATTATGACCGAACCAATATGAAGGCTTTGTTCTTGAATTTCAGGTTTAATGCCCAAATTCTTAGTTGGGGAGGTAATTAAATGGGTGCCCTTGGAGTACTTTAACAACATTTGCTTAATCAATTTTTAGCTGGTTCAGGATTGACAGTTCCAAGTGGTTGTGGCATAGTTGTCTCAATAATTGGAGCTCATCGCGATCCCAAGTACTGGGGCCCAGATGCAGAGCATTTCGATCCCGACCGGTTTCTTCCTGAGCGCTTAAACTTGCAACACGCCTGCAGTTTCATGCCATTTAGTAATGGACCTCGGAATTGTGTGGGTGAGTACTTACGGTTGTTATATTGAAAAAAAAAAACTTTAATAGATAATCTTTAACCAATTTCCTTTTTTATGGTTCCGTATTGAAACAAGTTTTTATGTCTATTTTATGTCTAGTCCGTATGTCTGTGTGTCACTCCGTAAGGAAGCGGTCGACTGTATTGTGGCCACCGAGTAGTGGCAGACGGACTGCGATGCAATCCACGCAGTAGGAAATAATACCCTTAAAATAGGGGCGTTTCCCCGTGCTCCTATTAATTTGTCCTATTGATGGGAGCACGTGGAATAGTAGTTGGAAATAGGTGGTCCTCGTGCTCCTACTACCGTATTCCTGTTTCAATTGTCTATTATCTGTATGCGTAAAAGTACCTTCGCGATAAACAGTTAGAACCTACTGATAAATTCACATAGCGAACACTATTTTGAAGGGGTGGATCGTCAAAGATGAAGGAACGATGCATGAAGAATAATTGTTTTTTTTTATCAACTACAAGCTAGCCCTTGATTGCGATCACACCTGATGGTAAGTGATGATGCAGTCTAAGATGGTAGCGGGCTAACCTGTTAGGGGCATGGCGGTAATATTAAACCCACACCCCTTCGGTTTCTAGACGGCATTGTACCGGAACGCTAAATCGCTTGGCGGCACGTCTTTGCCGGTAGGGTGGTAACTAGCCACGGTCGAAGCCTCCCACCAGGCCAGACCAGAGAAAATTCAGAAATTACAGATTCCTAAATTGACCCTGCCGGGGATCGAACCCGGGACCTCCGCACGTTAAGGCAACAGCGCTACACACTGCGCCACGGAGGTCGTCAAATTGACATTTTGACAATTGTACCGTCAGATTGACATTTTGATGTTTTTGTTTATTATCTGCAACTTATTTGACGGTGCATCTTTAAGTCCATTACGAAGACTTAATCATGTCAATATTTTCAGGTTACCAATACGCACTGGTGTCAATCAAAACAGCCCTAACTTCGATAGTACGGAATTTTAAAATCATAGGGGAACCAGAGAAAGGTCCCATACCTAACATAAGGGTTAAGCTAGACATCCTGATGAAAGCTGTTGACGACTACCACTTGACCTTGGAGAAGAGAATCCCTGGCTCTGAATGTCACAAAAAGTAGATCCCAATTTCCAGCATTTTTCAGCTATCCACAGCTGAAAAATTTCTCTCATACATACATAGTTGGAAATTCAGCTTTAATATATTTTTGATTAGCGAATGCCCGCGACTTCGTCCGCGTGGTTTGAGGTTTTTTGGCTCCCGCGGGAACTCTTTAATTTTCCGTGATAAAAAGTATTATATGCCTATGTGCTATTCCAGACTATAATCTATCTCTGTGCCAAATTTCAGCCAGATCCGTTCAGCCGTTGGGGCGTGATTGAATAACAAACATCCATCCATCCAAACTTTCGCATTTATAATATTAAGTAAGATCAACGTTAATTTCTTTGAAAATAACGACGATTTCAATTAAGTATTTAAAACTTAATGTTATTTGTAAATTTTTGCTATAATAGTAAAAATCTTAGGTACACGTGAAATTAATGTAAAAATAATTAGAGAAATATTTATTAAAATAAGATTTTTAAGTTTATGGTAGTTTTAGTTTTATTATCCCTTGAAATTACAAGCACCTAATCAACACAAAGCAGTTCCACATTTATTTTAATAATTTTGATACTAGGTATAATATGTAGGTACCGATTTTTATGGAGTCCAGTTGTCGGCAAGATGTCTATCAAATGAAAATGTTATTGTATTTATTTAACCTAAAAGGATTTATGTTAAAATTACCAAGCAATCAAATGTTTACTTGCAATCAAATGTTTACTTAGTTTTACGAACAACAAAAAAAATCAGCCAAGCGCGAGTCGGACTAGCATATGAAGGGCTCCGTACCATTGTGCAAGATTTACTTTTTAAATACAAGTTTATTGTAAGTATGGGGACCTCAATTAATGTATATGTTTATTTTATTTTTATTATTTGTTGTTAAGATACGCGTGTGATGTAGGCTACGTGAAGGGTCAGCTATTGTTTGATACTGTCGCGGCGCTTCATCTCGAGTTGAGTTGTTAGTTAGGAAATGGTTAGGAAGGAGCCTTTGGAGCAATTTGTTGGAGCAAAGATGTTACCCCAAGCAGCACGAATTCTTCTTTTCTACTTCTATTCCCAAAATTACTTGAAGTAAGTACCTACTTTAATTATAATGTAGAGCTGTTTATTACATATATGACTCGTTTAATAGTCCTATACATACAACTTTAGTGTCTACATATGTTAAGGTCAAGTAAGTTTGCAACATTATTGTACCAGTAGGTAAACCTAGCATAAAAAGTGAATCTGGTATACCTATCTGAATCTCTAATAGTTTTTACGTGTCTTGACTATTTATTTTGATGGTCACCACATAATCACATTATGTGATCTTTATCTGCTAAAGTGTTTGTTTGTCTGCCCCTTTAGCAATAACACCATACCATAGTAGTTTTGAGATTCCTATAGCTCTATCATTAACATAGCAGGTAGGTGTTCTACTTAAGTAGGTACATTATTTTAGGACGTAAACTGGCCATATAACGCGGCTTTAATTTTCCGGGACAAATACCATATGTTCTTCCCCGGGATGCAAGCTACTTCGTGCTTATTGAAAAGCTGGGCCTGGAGAGCCTAGCAGATAGACAGAAAGACAGACGGACACACTTTCGCATAATATCAGTAAGATCAGTGTTAGGTTCAGATCACTGTGTAATACCTACCTACTAGATTTAAGAATGCCAAATCAACATTGTACTTTTTTTTCAATACACTTACCTACTCGAAGTATGCACTAAACAGGGAAGGCGCTGTGAGCTCACGAGATGAAAAACACAGGCGCGCGGGGGTGAAATCGAGCAAGCGCATGTTGCAAAAAGTGCATGAAATCATTTAAGTAAAAAAATATATTTACTTTTCAATACAAATGAAACCGACAATGTGTTTGATTTAGACATATGAATTTTATCTTATATTTCTAGAGCTAATTATTGGTTTAAAATAAATTTCAATGCAGAGATTTTTTAAAATTGTGTTTTGAGATGCGTCAATGGCTGCTCAAAGGTCTTGAAAACAGCACATTATTTTTACAAGCATACATTATGTCACCGTTTGATGGATACACTGCTTTAAAAAACCCCCTTTTACGCTACACAGTGCTACACAGGGCCTTAAGTCTAACTCTATGACTTTACTTCTAAATAAAGTTTTCTTGCAAGAAGGTTTATAATGATATTGACTTTGTGTACCTATAGAAAACTTACAAATAATAACATTTAGATGTGGATTGATGAAATTAATTCATGAAAAAAATAATTGTATTTAATATAATTAATTATAATTGTTTTGAGTTTTATGAATCAAAAAAAGTAAAGGTTGAATTTAGTCCAGGCTGGAAGTTAAGAGCTAGACTCTAGACTCCTAGAGCCATGAAGGCAATGAAAAAAAAACGCAATTACAAATGCGCCATTTTTAAGTTTCACTGTGTTTTTCTTATAAATAAATAATTTAATGAGAGGTTTAAGTGATGTAGAATACTAAAAATAAATCAACTATTAACATATTACATGTGAAAAAGATCGCGCAATAATCGCCAAAAATCTCGAAACAAGAATGGGCGTGAGAAATTATTTTCTAGTGAGTACCTAAGTCGAGTTTTATTTTCATGTTTTCTCACAAATGCATTGAGAAATTTTGTGTGATGTACACGGGCGACGATAGGCCATTTCTATAAACTGTTAGGCGTTCGATACACAGTCAATCTAGATCGCGATATAGACTGATCGTGTACAGAGTGGATTTATTGACGGTCTATAGTCATTGATCCGGATATACTGCACGGCCTTCACCGATCTGTTTAATAGATGAAACCTACTTTTATTTTTATTTAATAATAGATAAATACGCCTAAAATAGATTGCCTATCAAAATCCGGTCCTTAATTTTTTTTTGACAAGTTTATTGTAGCCAATGCTATACTCGCGTTTGTTATAAAATTACCTATATTTTGATATATAACTCAAGCGGTTAACAGATTCGTGAAGTTACCTATGGACAGTGGTTAAACTTACCAACTTACCATAGTCCATAGGTAACTTAACGGATCGTAACCGCTTTTCATCTATTAAACAGATCGGTGAAGGTCGAGGTATATCCGGATCTCACAATACAACGTACTGTGTATCGGGCGCCTATACTGCAAAAAATGTTGACAATCGTATAAAATCTAGTAAAATCTGCTTGGTTCATGACGATTGATACAAAATCGGGTGATTAAAGCATTATTAGCCTGTCATGACATTGCGATGTCACGAAAGATAAATAAGAAAAACGATTTCCCATTTACTTGCTGTGACTTGCTGGCATAATTTAGTGCATGCTTTAATTTTATTGCAGATAATTCTAATATTAAATGTCTTTGAGGTAATTTGTAAGCTTTACTTGAAAGGGAAAAATTGTTTGCCAAACTAAGTCAGGTAACCTCGACGTTGTCAGTGAATTAATATAAATGGCCTAACATTAAAGCTTTAGGTATACCTAACCCTCAAAATCAAAACTCCAAAAGCAGTCTTTAGTATGTACTTGTAGTATTTTCTCCTAATTTCTTATCTACAAATAAATTATGGTGAAAAGAAGAACTAGAACTAAAATAGAGGCAAGTAATTTCTGCTTTAATATTTATACTAGCTGATGCCCGCGACTTCGCCCGCCGCGGGGTTTGAAAAATAATTTACGTCCTATTCTCAGACCTACCGAATATACACACATTTCGGAGGAGTTTTGTTACAAACACTGTGACACCTCGCATTTTATGTATTAGATACTCGTACTAGCTGGTCCGCGTGGTTTAAGCTTTTGTTATTCCCACGGGAACTCCCTAATTTAAAATGATAAACAGTATCCTATGTCACTCTCCAGGTCCTCAACTATACCTATGCCAAAAATCACGTCGAAACGTTGCTCCGTTGCGGCGTGATTGAAGGACAAACCAACAAACCAACAAACCAATAAACCAACAAACAAACACACTTTCGCATTTATAATATTTTAGTATGATATAGTTTACAAGTAGTTAGTTTACTTAGCAGAGATAGTCAATTAGATACCTACTTATGCTATAGGCTAGTGCGTTAAACCTATTTTGGGGGGTCCTAGACGAGCGAGTTAGGTATGTGCACAACTTTTGCATTTTTAATCAATTAATATGACTTTTTTTTATACACTACAAGTTAGCCCTTGACTGCGATCTCACCTGATGGTAAGTGATGATGCAGTCTAAGATGGTAGCGGGCTAACCTGATAGGGGCATGGCAGTTATATTAAACTCATACCACTATTCGGTTTCTATACACGGCATCGTACCGGAACGCTAAATCGCTTGGCGGCACGTCTTTGCCGGTAGGGTGGTAACTAGCCATGGCCGAAGCCTCCCACCAGGCCAGACCAGGGAAAATTCAGAAATTATAAATTCCCAAATTGACCCTGCCGGGGATCGAACCCGGGACCTCCTTACGTTAAGACAACAGCGCTACACACTGCGGCACGGAGGTCGCCGCCAAAATATGGTTTCCTCAATCTTATAGACCTGCAGAGGAATCTGTACTAATATAATAAATGTGAAAGTTTGGATGGATGGATGTTTGTTACTGAATCACGCTTGAACGGCTGAACGGATCCGGATGAAATTTGGCACAGAGATAGATTATAGTCTCTAATAACACGTAGGCTTTTTATCCCGGAAAATGAAAGAGTTCCCGCGGGAACCAAAAAACCTCAAATCACGCGGACGAAGTCGCGGGCATGAGCTAGTTTGTACGTAAACCGTAAGGTAAGAGGAGGATATCTATCGAAATCATGAATTAATAAAATTATGCCTTGCATAAAAATTGTAGGTAGGTATGTCAATTTGCTTGTTAGGTCGATCTGACAAGTGCAACGAGCAAAAATAAAACTTCCACGTCATTACATCCAATAAAAGGAATTTACTTAGGAACTGATTTTACTAAAAGCGGCGTGTCACGGAAGCTAAGTTATAACTTATAAATCACAGGGTTGTCTTTGAAGCAGGAGCAGTGTCGCCCGGGCGCGCGGCCTGACTAGTCGACCCTCTGTCACGTTTACGTGCCCGAACTTGAACGTAACGTAAACAGTAAACGTGTCTCCATCGACATGTAGGCTCTAAATATGAAATAATGTCGTGCGTTTACTCCGACAAGTTGGCATGCGATTTACACATTCACGTACGCAAAACCTGCCTTGTTTAAGGCTATGATATGAAATGACTTGAAGTTCTAACAAGTTTAGTTTGTAAGTAATCTGTAATATCTTTTTTGAACAATCCTTGTTTTTTTTTAATTGTTTGATTATCGTATAGCCGTAGATTGATGAGTTTGTGATATTTCAGATAGATAAAAGAAAGGAATATGGCACAGCCCTTCGATAATGATGAACCGTTTATTTACCGACTGAACGACAACGGTTCAGGCCCAAGTCTTCTGGTTAGGGTAAGTTTTGTTGTGATAGAAGGTCCTTTATCTGATAAAGATCTCGACCATCATTTACCTATCACACGATTGGTATTAAGTTACAAAAGTTTCCGCGCGTTTGAGTTTGTAGGAAACAAATTGTAGAGGTTCGTTACTATATCCATCTACGAGTTATACTATGTTAAAAATAATGTCTAAACTTTAAAAGAATTACATACCTATGTTATGCCAGTGTATACCTAGTCATATATGCCAAAATAATCAACATTTAGCAATAAATAAGTAAGCCTCTTGTAAGAGCTCGTAGTTTCCTTCAGGGTAGCCCAAATAGTGACGAAGAAAAGAATTTAGATTCCTCGTACCTAGACCTATCAGAAAATACCCCATGTTTGTTCAGCGATTTTTGGTAGATTTCCATTTATACCTACTGCATCTTTTATAATTTCTTTTTATTTAGCTTCGTGAAATACAAGCTAAAGCCAAGCTTCACGAAGCTAAATAAAAAGAAAATATAAAAGATAAAATTAAGGTGGCCATGTGTTTGCTTTTCTTGCACGTGTCACAGTGGAAAAAACGAAGGGTGCATATTGAATGCCTTATGCGGTACCATCTACATACATGTACACATACTATCAATCACGTTCCTCTGACATTTTATACTTAGTCACTGTTGAATTTAAAACTACGAAACCTTCGACAAACTTGACAACAAGAGTTCAATCCACTTCGGTTACTTAATGTGGTTTCATTAGTCTGTAACATTGAAATCCGTTCATCCTTTTGGGATCTCAGATAAATAGGTACGTCTATTTGATGCGACGCCTTAACTTAAGGTTAAATATTTGAGGATTTAATTTAATGTTATACAAAAATATCAAATTCAAAATTCAAATGTTTTTTATTCAACTAAACTTTAACAAGTGCTTTTGAATTGTGCGTAATTATAAAGAATAATTAAGTTAATTAATTAGTGTATCAATCCGTAATTCAAATGTCACCTCGACACGGCTCAATCGCTTTATGAGACAGATATTTATTAATATATTTGGCACATGATGTTAAACAACCTTAATCCGCAGATGTAGTTGCGTTATAATTTCTTAATAATTTTAGGTTTGTATCGACCGAGGATGGCGTATGTACCAGGGTTACTGCGGTGGTGAGGAGAAATGGAATCTCTGGTGGAGGAACAGCGCTTTTCCAGCCACCTCTTACAAGGCTTTGGGAGACTGGCAGGTTAGTTTGTTGTGCTTATAAAAAATCCTTGTCTCAGTTGTCTTTTGTACTAATTATATCAAATACTTCTTACTGGGGGACAAGAGTTACAAGATATGATGCTTGTTGATTGTATAACTGAGATGACAAGCAAAAAGAAAAGCAGTTTTCAAAACTGTGACGTCAGCAAAAAGATTCGGCTACATTTCACTCAAAAATATCGCGTACCTACTAGGGTCTTTACCTGTCTGCCGCAAATGTGCCCCTCAGGGCACAGCTTTAGAGCCTCAGCTCTATAAGCTAGTCTTTGATCATCATCACAGCAGTTATACCTAATGGTTGCAGTGGGCGCTGAATTAACCTTTGCTCACGCATTTTCATAGCACGTTTGGTGTTGCTGCAAACGTCACTTCCATTTTTGCTCATTTCTGAAAAAATCGCTCATTAGGTATGGGTTTTTCCACGATGTGCGACCTCTTTTATTAGGAAATATTAGGAATTACAGGGAAATACTCAAAGCCCGTGAAAGCTATCTGTTTATTTACCTACTGTTGATAAAATATTCATTCATTGTCCTGTATTGAGATTTCTCGTGCCTAAGCCTAATCAAAAGTTATGACGTTGTGACAAACATTGATAGTTTTATAGCCCGTGCTCGTGTTTGACAATATTGTTCATGTTTACTTTACCTACTTTTTTATACTTTACCTCACTCATAAAGTCAAAATTTCGTAATAGAGCTAATATTGCAGTTGCAAAGATTTCGTATCAGTTTCTATTTTACCTAACTTTGGCCACAGAGCTTTGGCGTTCTATTCATTTTATAAACGTACCTAGTGATTTTAAACGTATTCTCTTTGGATTTTACAATATCTTTTGACGACCCCCGTGCCGCAGTGTGTAGCACTGTTGCCTTAACGTGCGGAGGTCCCGGGTTCGATCCCCGGCAGGGTCAATTTGGGAATTTATAATTTTTGAATTTTCCCTGGTCTGGTCTGGTGGGGGGCTTCGGCCGTGGCTAGTTACCATCCTACCGACAAAGACGTGCCGCCAAGCGATTTAGCGTTCCGGTACGATGCCGTGTAGAAACCGAAGGGGTATGGGTTTAATATAACTGCCATGCCCCTAACAGGTTAGCCCACTACCATCTTAGACTGCATCATCACTTACCATCAGGTGAGATCACAGTCAAGGGCTAGCTTGTAGAGGATATAAAAAATTTAAAAAAATCTTTTTTTGAATGATTGAGCCTTATCTTACTTGACGTAAGTGATGTAAAAGTCCAGGTTTAGGTACCAAAGCCGAATTAGCTTTTTCATCTTGCCGGAACTGGGATCAGAAAGAAAGAAAATGCTTAGCTATTTTATTTTACTCAATAACAAGTGATGTTACAACCAATTGATAGACTTGTATAGTTTTACATGACACATAATATATACTTACCTATTATACTCGTAGGTTCAGTTGGCGTGGCAGAAATTTTCGTTATTTTTGGTACTTATTAGGTATTTAAGCTGTATACTATATAGCGTTCATAGATACAATGAAATAATAACCAGCCCAAGGAACTGAGGTGCAATCATGTAAGGATTGCCGATGAAATCGTTAAAGCTCGGCTTCAAAGTTAAATAACCCATAACAGCATTGAATTAGAGCTCAATTTCGTGTATCCATTCTTATAAATTTAGGTATGTACGATACCCTTAACGCATAAGAATGGATACACGAAATTGAGCTCTAATTCAATGCCGTTATGGTTTATTTTTCTTTGAAGTCGAGCTTTAACGATTTGATCGGCGATCCTTACATGATTGCACCTCTGGTTTAGGCGATTAGAGTACGAGTTAATACAAATGATTCTCGTATACTTATTTTCAGTTCATGAATCATATTCCAAAAGGAGGCTCAATTTGTCGGAAAGACAGCTTGTCTCGCTTACTTCGATGCATGAGAAGAATTTATGGATCAATTTACGATTTCAGGTAAATATTATATATTTTTTAGTCGTAGTGATAATTTGACATTATACTATGTAGCTCCGTATATTCAAGCTACATTGTGACAAGTCGAAGCGAAGCAACTTTTCTAAAGCGTTATGCTTTGCTATTTATGTTCAAATCTTTGTGTTGCTCTAAAAGTTGAAAGACAAAGCATTCGCTAAGAATTTTTTTTTTAAATCCACTACAAGCTAGCCCTTGACTGCGATCTCACCTGTTAGGGGCATGGCAATTATATTAAACCCACACCCCTTCGGTTTCTACACGGCATCGTACCGGAACGCTAAATCGCTTGGCGGCACGTCTTTGTCGGTAGGGTGGTAACTAGCCACGGCCGAAGCCTCCCACCAGCCAGACCAGCGAAAATTCAGAAATTATAAATTCCTAAATTGACCCTGCCGGGGATCGAACCCACTGCGCCACGGAGGTCGTCAAACCCCATTTGCTCCCCACAAACATGAACTTAGGCACATAACGTTAAGGAATTACTTATACAATAAACAGTAGGTATTATTTTTAACATTCACTTCGACTGGCGCAATATTACTGTACCTACATTGAATCGTATTATCAAGGATGTTCTTTTCTAAGCGTGTTGTCACTAGTCTGCTCTACGAAGGTTACCGTAAATAAATATAATTGTTTTATAATACTATGCTGTCGACGGCTAATAATTGCACGCCATATTTGGTAGTAGGTACATTTATTCCAAAAATATAGGTACTAAGAACTTTTCACTTGTATTTTTGCAATAAATAAATATCTAATTTTATCTTATCTTAAATAATTAGTCAAATTAGCAACTTTTTATTATACATCAAAACGCGCCCTTTATAGGTATGGGTGCTTTATGAAACTTGTGACGTCATCAATTTTCCACGCACTTTTTTACTTTAAATCTAACAGGAAGCGGAATTTAATTATTTCAGAAGACTCTATTTATCACTAAAAATATTTACTTTTACCCGAATAGAGCGAAGCAAGAAGGGTAATGATTTTGACCGTATTTGACTATGTTTCATAAGACAGGGATGTTTCATAAGTCAAATACATATATTTGACTTATGAACCATCCCTGTTACAACTTTGGAGAGTTTTCTGCAAATTAACGGTTCTCATTAGAAGCACTGCTTTATTCCTATTGCTACTGTAGTTAGGTAACTAAATTATAACTTTATAAGCCTAACTTTCTATCAAAGCATGCATTAAAGTGAACAAAAATATTGTAATAGTTACTACTTGTTCCGAATTCTTCAAATCACAAACAAAATTTTGAAGGTATTTTAATAGACGTCAGACGATAGCGTTTGTTATTATGCAGTCGCTAGGTACATAGAGACGTTGTCGTCGTAAACTTCAGTAGTTACATTTTACCATCGCGTTTCCGCTTAAAACGAATCTTAAATTAATAATAGGAGTTACTCAATAAACAAAACATAAATCGTCCAATTTAAAGCTATAAAAAAATTCAACACGCGAAATCATGAATTCCAATCGGGGTTGTAAAATGTAGAGGGGTATTTGCACACCAATATTTTTATGTTTCGACAGAAATACTTACACCAATAAATTTTATTGCTGTCTGACTTAGAAAAACTGAGTAGGTCCCTATACTTTCTATTCGTGTTTTACAAAATTAAAAGTAGACCTACTTATTCATGCAAGTATAGACCTATACTTGCATGAATAATAAAAAATAAATAACAGTACCTGTACTGTAGCGTGTAGCGAAGCAACTCAAACATCAAAATTTTCATTAGTCAGGAATTTTTTACCCCGATGGGCTTTTACTTATACACGTATTTTAGAAATAATATAGTGTGAGTGCGATTTGCTTCTTGTCCTGTGTCAGATAGTTTAAATTTTTACCTCACTGATTAGCCCTGTATACTAAGCGTGATGCGATATGTGGTCGTGACTCGTGATCAATGATTGCCGAAGCTATAATCCAAACTTCCAATGTTAAACTGCGACTACAGGTTATTGCTTATAATGAATGCCGAACGGATCAAAATTAACAAATTTTATCATAAAAATAGCATCAATCGGCAAGAGAACTTTCCAATTCAAAATATCAAGCTATTTGGCCGTACTTATATATGTATATGTAGTGGCATTTCTTGATCGTGTTTTGTACACACGAGTGTAGAGTAGCCTGTATTGCAATGGTTTTAAGGACTAACATTTTGGACAAAATATTTTGTATTTACATTGGGGCACGAGTCAATCGCTCCACGTCATTGCCTTTTGAATGAATCCACGCGTTTCTTGCGTGTAGCACGACATTATCTAGTAATTCTTTTGTAGGATTCAGCGATCAGAGCTCATTTTTTCAAACGTCACCGTCGAACAGGAATTTTAAGCAACTTTGTATGAAAATTTACATTGCACGTACAGCAACTTGTAATGAAATTGAGACCAAAAAAGCTATTCGTCGAACGCTGAAAATATGCAAATTTGATTTGCTATTTGAGCTTTTCCTTCAGATTAGTTCTCAATAGGTAATCAGTCTGACCGCTGGGATACACTGCAAAAAAAACAGTATTATGTAGGTACAAAATAATGAAGGTACTTAATATAATTATGGTACTTAGTGGTTGAAAAATTATATTATGTAGTTATAAATTATGGATCTAACGTCTCAAAAACAATTCATTTTCATAAAATCGAAACGAAATTTTGCTTGTACCTAAAGATTTGTTGCTGATTGCTAAAATAAAGACATGAAATCTATTATACAATGCGCAAAATTACGACCTTTCGTATGAAACCTTTTTGACGACCTATTTGACCTATTTGACGACCTCCGTGGCGCAGTGTGTAGCGCTGTTGCCTTAACGTGCGGAGGTCCTGGGTTCGATCCCCGGCAAGGTCAATTTGGGAATTTATAATTTCTGAATTTTCCCTGGTCTTGCCTGGTGGGAGGCTTCGGCCGTAGCTAGTTACCACCCTACCGGCAAGGACGTACCGCCAAGCGATTTAGCGTGCCGGTACGATGCCGTGTAGAAACCGAAGGGGTATGGGTTTAATATAACTGCCATGCCCCTAACAGGTTAGCCCGCTACCATCTTAGACTGCATCATCACTTACCATCAGGTGAGATCGCAGTCAAGGGCTAGCTTATAGTGGATAAAAAAAACCTCATTTGATATTGTAAGATCTAGATTTTAAATATTAATTGTAAATCCCCCTTCTCGACCATTTTTTAAATAGTAAGAAGTAGTCACTAGCGTTTTTTGAATAAAGCTGTTGGTCAAGTAATATCAACTATTCCTAATTTCAAATTGACAGCATTAGTAGTTGTCTACTGAAATAAGTGTTAGAGTGAAAACAGCACGTTATACGAGCAGGCAAGAAACTCATGTATGGCCTGCATAAATAGACTTTGAATTTGAATCTAAGCAGCTCAGACGTTCGAACAGACGGCGTACTTTGTCACACTATAAGGAATCCCTTTTTAATATCTAGATACGGAATCCTAAAAAGAAATGTAGCTAACTCATTATTTATATCCTAAGGCTGCCTTTCCACCAGAGAAGTACTAAGTTTCTAAGTTGCCGTTCTAAGTTAGATTGTAATCTAACTAGCGAAATTGTAAACTGTCGACAGATTGTGAACCGTTCAATGTTCTGAGGGTCAATTTTTGAAATATTCATTGTATTTACGTTTTCTTGTCTCTTTCTTGTAGGGCAGGTTAGGGTTTGACATAAATAATCAGGTAGTGCCCTTAGGTTTTATCGGGTTAATATGCCTAACAGATTACAATCTACCGAAAAATAATGCGTTAAATTGTAATCTGTCGACAGTCTGCAATTTCGCTAGTTAGATTACAATCTAACGGTTTTTGCAGTCTTAAGGTGACAGATATATAGCGCACATCTATGTTGGAAAGACACCCTTACATTCGTACCTACTTCTTAAAGTAGAGTACGAGTAAACAAGAACCAACAAAACAAAACTTTTAAAACAATTAATTATTCCAATGATCTAAACGTGATATTGTAGTTCCAATACCGAAGTAAACTACGAAGGTCTATGTCAATGTTTAAAATACCAACAAGGAATTAAGACTTCGTGGATATTAAGTAAATCAGAGAAGTTTACCTACTTTTAAAGGTCAAATAGGAAATTCTTCCTGTTGGGACGAAGGTGAAAGTTCGAGGTAATATTAAATTATGGTGGTATACTAATGATTCGTGCTTCTACGGCAATTACGCCAAGTGGTACCGCAAATCGCGTGACGCTCCTTGGGAAATTCAATGTCGCAGTTTTGTTTTATAACTATTATAATGTGGTGACTGGTGACGTTTTATTAGCGGAAGAAGTAAACGCCGTTTAATGTTTTAACTTATAATTGCACTTAAACTGTTTTATAATTGTTGGAATCATTTTTAATGGAATTATATACCTACCATGTTATTAGGTATACTATTTTTATACAAAGCTGTTATTAGTGTACCATCCATGTCCCAATTGACCCGTTACCTTTATTTGGCGCAGTCGGTGGGATTTTTGAATACTTACAAGGTGTTTACTCATAATTTCTTAAATGTATTTATTCTACTGGGAGTTGGGTCCTTCCAAGACTTTTTTACCATCACTTTTAATCACTAAGTATGTAATATCGCACAGCTTACGTAGCAGCGACTTATAATATGAAATGATGTCGTTGATAATAAAATAATTATGGAAATAACTACAAGCTGTCTGAGCTTAAACATCTTATCTTACTAATATTATAAATATGTGCCTATGGAATTGATCTATCTGATAGTATTTTTATGAATAACCAAGCTATTCACACATTTAAACTTCGACTGAATCAGCATTATCTCTCTTCTCTATCATAATTATAAATTAATAAAATGTATCTGTTTAATAATTTATTATACAATATGGCATATTATGTATGTTGGTATGTATATATTTATGTCATTAGAATATGTATATTTGTGTGTTTTATTTAAGTTTATGATATAGGTAATATCTTGTTTCATTCTATCTCATATCTTGTTTTACCTATTCTTCCTCCACAACCTTTCTCACTGCCAAGGGTCCACTGGTAGAGATCTCTAATAGAGATAAGTGCTTCCTGGTCCACTATGTATCTGTTTTTCTTCGTATTTTATAACTTATTGGTACTAAATAAATTTAAAAAAAATGCGAAAGTTTGGATGGATGGATGTATGGATATTTTTTACTCGATCACGGCTCAACAGCTGAACGGATCTGGCTGAAATTTGGCACAGAGATAGATTATAGTCTGGAATAACAGATAGGCTAAAATTTAAGAGTTCCCGCAGGAACCAGAAAACCTCAAACCACGCAGGCGAAGTCACGGGCATTCGCTAGTGTTACATACATGCGCGCGACCAAATTTTCGATTAAGTACAAGTCGGCCTATCTAGATTAACTTGGAAAAATTTACATTATGAATTACCAATTTCATCTAAACTGATATGATCTGTTTCTGATAAACCAAATTGCTCGTGTCAAGCATTGATGTATTTTTAGTTCGGTTCGACACAATTCCAAAAATAAAACTTTTATTCACAAAGGCATGATTCAACCTTCAAACTTTATCCTCGGTTGAATAATCGACATAATTTAGAGATGATTTTCTTCCTTACAGCCCTCCCTGTTTCCATTTACCATTGGAATATGCTAAGTTGGTCTCGGAATGCTCACGTTTAAGAGGCGATGATGACGGTTCCAGTGTGGTCTGGATCCATAAGCCTGTAGCCCAAAGCCAGGGTCGCGGGATATTTCTGTTCAGGGTAAGGTAGCATACTGTAAATGATGCACGTAGATACGGAATAGGTACTATGTTTATGCATGGGTCAGTAGCTGGAAGTCAGGCTCGAGGAAGATTTCTCTTCATGGTAACTAAACATTATCTACTTTACTGGAGGATAAAGAACGTTAGAACGAGTTTCCATGACAAAATCGGGAGTCTTAGTCCTACCTGTTTCTGCAATTGCTTCCAAGTGCAGTTGCCGAAGTTTTAGGCGAAATTCCTAAGCACGTGTAAACACGCGATAAAGCAGGGCTGCATGTCTGGTTGAAAACTACAACTCATACATAGGTACTCGTACAGGTTACACTTAGTCGTCCGTACCTACTCATAGCATAATTTTGTTTAGGAAGGGTAGGTACTATATTACCTATTCGGTGGTTGCATGCACAAAGTTTCTATTTGACCTTTGCGAATGTTTCGAGTTTCGACTTCAAGTATCATTAATTCTTGAGGCCCTTATGGTATTTCTGTCTGTTTACTAGTAGTAGCTAGAAGAATTCGACTTCATATATTTTGTTTTAAATTCTCTTTTTCCATCCATATAGCGTGGTTGTGGTGTGGTTATCATCCAAAACGTTAGATATATGTTTCCGAGTAACCAAATTTGTTCGTCTGTTTTTCCAATTTTGGCAAAATTTCGTAATGAGGATTGAGGTAGTTAGCTTGCATCTCTGAGACGACATACGACGCAGGCTTCTTTTAACGTGGGAAAGATCCGACGGGATTTTGACGACCTCCCTGGCGTAGTGTTGAGCACTGTTCTGTGTCAATGTGGGAGGTCTCGGGTTCGATTCCCGGCACGGACAATTCGGGAATTTATTATTTCTGAATTTTCTCTGGTCGGGTCTGGTGGGAGCCTTCGGCCGTGGCTAGTCACCCTACCGGCAAAGACGTACCGCCAAGCGATTTAGCGTTCCGGTACGTTGCCGTGTAGAAACCTACCAGGGGTATGGGTTTAATATAACTGCCATACCTCTAACAGGTTAGCCCGCCACCATCTTAGACTTTAGACTGCAAAAAAGTTTTTTTTTTTAAGAACCAAAATCGATACTGACAAAGTTGCAGGCATCAACCGCCATCAACATCATATCGCACAGTATTAACCAAAAAAAAATCTAAAATAAATAAAAACCGACTTCAATAACCACAAACACTGAAAAAAAAAATTTAGATAATATCTTCACCAAATTTATATGAACAAAGAAGAATCATCGAAATTGATTCATGATTATGAATCAATTTCGATGATTCTTTCGCTTTCTTTCGATGATGATTCGTAACAAACATACAAAAACATACAGTCAAATTGAGAACCTCGTCCTTTTTTTGAAGTTTGAAGTCGGTTAATAATATTAATACGTATACAATTTTATTTTCAGAGTGTATGTGATATGCGATGCGGTAGCCCAGCAGTGGTGCAGAGGTACATCGAGCGTCCACTTCTGATCGCTGGATACAAGTTCGATCTCCGATTGTACGTTTGTGTACCCGGATACCGACCGCTGACCGCCTATATGTATGCGGAAGGATTGGCGAGATTCGGTAAAGAACTATAATTTTATTGTAAGTGATGACTGAAAATTTTTCAGGCTTTCTTTACTGTCAGTAAGAAAGCTCTTATTAAAACTGCCTCCTTATGATGGTAAATGATGATGCAGTCTAAGATGGCTAAGCTGTTAGGGGCATGGCAGTAAACCCATACCTCTAATCGGTTAAACACGGCATCTTACTGGAACGCTAAATCGCTTGGCGGCACGTCCTTGCCGGTAGGGTAACTAGCCACGGCGGAGGGCTCCCACCAGGCCAGACCAGGGAAAATTCAGAAATTATAAATTCCCAAATTGACCCGGTCGGGAATCGAACCCGGTACCTTCGCACGTCAAGACAACAACGCTCAACACTACGCCAGGGAGGTCCTCGCATATTGTAGCATCGATGGGTGTTATTGTAGTATTGTATTATATAATTATATTTTAACGTGTTTTTTTATGTTTTTACAGGAACGGATAAGTACACGCTATCGGATATCCATAATCCATACAGACATTTGACAAACTCGTCTTTGAATAAAACAGGTCCGAGGTATGCGGAATGTAAAGATAGGATTGGCAGCGGTAAGTTAATATATTTTTAATAGGCACTTGGTTGTAATAAGTCGGATTTGAGAATAGGTATTACTATTACTACCTTTGTACTCGTACTGAATTACCTTTCCTACCTCTAAGTCACTAAAGACAATTGCATAAGCTTGAAAACTATATTCTTCAACGACAGTAATAATAATTCAGAGTAACAGCAAGAATACCAAGAATACCACATTACTTTCAGCCAGTTACAGCAATTATCACAAACTGATAATTAAAAATTCTGAGTTCTGTAACCTGTAAAAGTTGCCGAAATTTAGGTAGGTACTGTAGTTAAAATCTCTATAAAAAAAACGAAAAAGTCAACAATTTGACTGGCTGATTTTTTTGGTATTCTTAATGCAACAGTGGATTTTTCCCAGTAGAGAATGAATGCGAGCCTATAGGTGATTCTTATCTTTACATTGTAGCAAATATACAAACAGATTAAGGCCCTTGGTTTTTCATTGTATATACGCCCTCTACGTTTAAGGCTTTGTCAGACAGGACGCGTATTTTAGCGCTGCGTAGTAGCGTTATAGCGTCCCGTTTTAACGTCGCGCGAGGCTTCGTCAAACAGAATGCTTTAGCGCGCGTTAGACACCGCGCCGCCATTTCGCCATTCACCAAAGCGTAGTGCAAATCGATAGCAGTGTGAAGAGTTTGTTCGTTATGGAGATGTTGAGTGATTCAGATGTGGAAGAATTATTACTTTTATATGCTTTATCACGGTCACAGAGAAAAAGAGTATGGGTGCACGACATCAATCAAAAGAGAAAGGATTTAGGAGAGTATCCTCGTTTGTGTCGTGAGCTTGCATCACATGAAGATTCTTTTTTTTACATACTTTCGTATGTAAAAAATTTGCCTTCACAATTTGCCTTTTTCACAATTTGGCACAATTTTGCCTTCATTGATATATCTTTATATGAACTATCCTTCGTATTACTTTACTTTACTAATATTATAAATGCGAAAGTTTGGATGTATGGATGTCGGTATGGATGTATGGATGTATGGATGGATGTTTGTTACTCAATCACGCCCCAACAGCTGAACGGATCTGGATGAAATTTGGCACAGAGATAGATTATAGTCTGGAATAACACATAGGCTACTTTTTATCCCGGAAAATTAAAGAGTTCCCGCGGGAACCACAAAACCTCGATCCACGCGTACGAAGTCGCGGGCATCAGCTAGTATTATATAAGCATGGATATTTTCTAACCAATTCTATCAAATTTTCGGTCATTATGCAGTATTTTATTATTATTTTACGCCTATTCACTCCGACGCTAAAATAAAATTTGTAAAAAAATACAACACCCGACGTTAAAGCGTCTTAACGCCGCGACAGAGCGTTGCGTACTGCTAGCGCTGGCGCTCTGTTTGACGCTATTCTATGATGGTAGTACAACACATCTTAGCGTCATAGCGCGGCGTCAAGTTAACGCTCTGACGCGCGCTAAGTACGCGTCCTGTCTGACAAAGCCTTTAATCATTCACACCGCTGCTCATGGAATAATATAACCCTAACGCTGCTCTACTTTCCACCTCAGGGTTTAAACATCTGTGTTAGTAGGTACAGTCTACAGATGGCGTTACTAGAACATTTTCCTCTTTCTCAGGGTGCAAGTGGACGTTGAAGCAAGTGAGGCGGGCGCTAGTCGGTAGATGGGGTGCTGTGGAGTGGTTGGTTTGGCAGCGGATTCGGGCGCTCGTCACCTTGACGCTGTTGGCGCAGGCCGCGGGGACTCCACCGGCAAGGAACTGCTTTGAGTTCTACGGGTTCGATGTGCTACTTGATGATGCGTTGAAACCATGGCTTATAGAGGTATTGTATCCGTCGGTGAAATATACTTATAAAAAAAATATTTATAACTGTGTGAACTATTTCAACTTGATACCTCAAGCCATTCCTTAGAAAAGGGCCTTGAAACGTGGACGGACAAACTGATGATTTTGGTGAATTTTCGGAGTAATCACTTCATACTAATATTATAAATGCGAAAGTGTGTTTGTTTGTTGGTTTGTTGGTTTATTGGTTTGTTGGTTTGTCCTTCAATCACGCCGCAACGAAGCAACGGATCAACGTGATTTTTGGCATGGGTTCCCGCGGGAATCAAAAAAACTTGAACCACGCGGACGAAGCCGCGGGCATCAGCTAGTAATGTATATGTGAGCAAATTTTCAATAATTTATGACGACTAGAAACGAGTGAGAATTAATTGAATGATCCTAATAAAAGTTTCTTCTTATTACTGTGCCGTCTCCTTACGAAGATTGGCAATCATTAAGGCGATTTCAAATTTGAGACCGCTTTAAACAAGGACCTTGTGCTCTTTCCGAACCACTAGCGCAAGTTTTTAAGCCACGATATCCTTTTGTGGCCAGGCCTCCTCCTGCCAGCCACTTTTCCTTGCATAATCAGTTGAAGGAGTTCATACTTCCTGGTGTTCCGCATTACGTGTCCAAAACATTCCACCTTCCTTTTATTAACAGTCCGAGTATCTCTGTACCTTTGCGCATTATTTGGTAGCACAGTGCTATTCCGCACGTGGGCTGTCCAAGATATTTTTAACATACGTCTGTACACCCACATCTCAAACGCTTCCAGCTTTTTTATAAAATATAAAAGTTTGTTATTAAAATAAATGCATTCTAATAAAAGCAAGTTTATACAGTATCAGCGAATATTTTTACATATTAGTTAATATTACAGGTAAACTTGTCTCCAGCGTTGGCGGCGGACTGCGAAGCCGATGTGATCGTGAAACAACCAATGCTTCACGAGCTCTTTGATTTATTGGGTCTGCCTATGAAACATACGGGACTGTCATTGCTACAAGGACCGCCTACGCCTCAACTCACAAGGTATGCGAGTAGATATTTGTGATACTGTCACGTCTATTCCCTCGTTAATCTAGCATGTTCACCTGTAGACGAGGCCCTGGGCTATTATCACCGGTTGGGCCGTCCTACTTAATAGTATTGGATTTTTCTGACAACAAACTTACTTACTGACATTATTGGCATTATCAATGCCAACGAACATTTTTTTTTAATCCACTACAAGCTAGCCCTTGACTGCGATCTCACCTGATGGTAAGTGATGATGCAGTCTAAGATGATAGTGGGCTAACCTGTTAGGGGCGTGGCAGTTATATTAAACCCATACCCCTTCGGTTTCTACACGGCATTGTACCGGAACGTTAAATCGCTTAGCGGTACGTCTTTGCCGGTAGGGTGGTAACTAGCCACGGCCGAAGCCTCCCACCAGACCAGACCTGCAGGGAAAATTCAGAAATTATAAATTCCCAAATTTACCCTGCCGGGGATCGAACCCGGGACCACACTGCGCCACGGAGGTCGTCAAAACGTTTTTTACTTTAATCGATAGTTTAAATGGTTATCAAACATTAAATTACCAGGAGACGTGGATATTACGTCTTATGGTAGGTCCTGTATTTAATAAGCCAATAAGTTAAAAAAAAAATATTTTTGACATAGGCAACATCCCATTTCTTAGTAAGTAGATACTTACTACAATTTGTATTTCCTCGTCGTCGTAAAGCGGTCGGTCCTGTGCCTGATCTCACTATTCGTATCGGATTTTCTGTCTCATTGGAATTTGAGATTAGTGGAGAATGCATGTCTCCCGCTTGAATTGCTAATCTCAGTGGAGATTGGCCGCCATGACCGAAATTAGGTCAGGAGGACACTTTTCAATGCCACGGCTTTGTCATCGCTCAGAAATATTTACGGGCCCGAAGTGAGCGGCGGCGGGGCGCCGGCGGCAGCGGGGCGATGCGATTAGTCGGAGAGCTGGCGACGAATTTTGCCGCAATTTTGTCGTACGCATTTGAAAACTTTATTCACGTTTAAAATCGCAAAATTTGTCTGGCGATATGCAGATATTATTGAAATTACTTAATAAATACGTGACTAAATTTCAGATTGCCAAAACTATATTTTTTGGGAATTTCAATAAAATATTTTTTAAGAGTAATAACCGCAAACGCTCTACCAGACTGGCAGGACTGAATTCGCCACTTGACGAAATTATATTTTTTCACAATTTCAGTTTGTCTAAAGGGCCTTCCTGAAATTCGCCGCTAGCTCTCCTACCACATCGCCCCGCTGTCGCCGTCGCTCGGCCATCGCTAGTTTCGTGTTTGACGCCTTAGAAATGTTGCTGAGCGATGACGATGCGATAAAACATTCTCATGATGACGCAGATCGCCAGATTTCAGGGACAGTTCCTGTATATTACAGCTATAGTTCAGAAGACGAGAGTGGATCAACGAAGACTCCGTCCAGACTAGCGGCAGGGCACCGCCGAGGAGGCCGGCGCGTGCGCAGGCGACGCGCGATGCCCATCCACTGCGTCACCTTACAGGCGCCTGTGCCGGACAGGTGTTCTACGACTGTGAGTGTACTGTTTGTGTGTACTGTTTGTGTTGTGTGTTGAATGCGTCGTTGCCTTCGTCAGCGGCCGACGAGGTCCTGGGTTCGCGTCCCGGGTCAGGCCATAACGAGTGTTGGGATTTTCTGACAAGAAGTTCTCAGCACTAGCCCGTTATTAGGAAGTTGGTGGTGGTTTACCCCCGTGCCTCGGAGAGCACGTAAGACCGTCGGTCCTGCGCCTGATCTATCTACGGTCGTGTCGGATTTTCCGTCCCATCGAACTATGAGAGTAAAGGAACAGAGAGTGAATTCTACCTTTTTTATTCCACTACAAGTTAGCTCTTGACTACAATCTCACCTGTGGCCTGTGGGTAAGTGATTCAGATGCAGTCTAGTGACGATGCAGTCTATGATGGTAACGGACTAATTTGTTAGGTGTAAGGCAGTTAAATTAAACCTATACCCCTAATAGTTTCCTACACGGCATCGTAACGGAACGCATAATCGCTTGGCTTGACGCACGTCCTTGCTCCCACTATATGAAACTTCCAAAATCAACTTCATAAATCCAAACACTACCAGATCAGTGGGTATAGGTTTCTGGAGTTCAGGTGTTCTGTATGAAGGTAACGTAGATGAGCATTTAGAAAGTTTATTATTGAAAATTCCCCTAAAGGTCGGCTCTAATTAGCATCTAATGGAATGTTGTGTTAGTGTCCGTACTCCGTAGGTATGTCTTTGTGTGTACTCAGCCCAGTTGGATATCTATCGTAAATTATCATATTTTTTTTGTTAAAGGATTTGCCTGAAAAGCCTAAAGATATTCAAACGGGGAGGATATACAAAACAACATCTGAAATAAATTGTGAAGGCCTAGAATCTCAGGTGAGTTTTCGTTTTTATTAGGAAAAAATAGATGCATGTTAGGTTATATTTTTTTCTTTATAGATATATAAGTGACGTACCTACTATAGTCCGCACACGAGCTCTGAGGAATCGGGGTCTGAAGAAACGACGGCTGTACGCCACTCCCGATCGTCACTCCATATCCAGCACGCTCCCAGCACTAGTTTCGAGCTTGACGCGTGATATTTTGCGATAGCAGTATTGTTGTGCACCTTAAACAACTCTAGACCATTACTTTAACATTCCATAGGATTCCTCAAAGCTCGCGCGCGGACTATACCTTGTCATATGAATCCCGTATTTTCTAAAAATGCGTAAGCGACAAGTTATGCCTAGTAAATAAATTAACGCAACAAGTAGAAAAACAAACGTCTGCGCCACGTCTCTAACTCTACTGAATAAAAGTGATATTATTAAGTGATAATATTATTTGACTTGGCATAATAATAATTTCGAGCAACAAAAACGCCAGTATTTTTATGAATGTTTTGCGTACATATTAATTTACATACTTTTTGTATTTCTCAGTCCGCAACTAGTATGGCCATGCCACCCGCGGATCCAGTGGACGAGACATGGCGGGGCGGTTACGCGACAGCGGCGTCCCGGCGACGCATGCTGACCGCATGCTCGTGGGGCAACGGCGTGCGCTGGGACCGCGGGACCGGACGCGTCGGCCAGTGGGTGCGCATCTATCCTCATGCGTTACCCAAGGATGATCAGGTACAATTTGACAAACCTCGTCACGTTGTTTAAGGAAAGTCGATAGAATGAATTCTTTATTAAATGAAATTCGTAGTTGAACATAATATAAATCTTATGTTTCTGAAAAAGTCTAATTAGCTACTAAGCTTCTTCCGGCAAATAATCGATTTGGAAATTCTCAATATTCATTAGCCTAGAGCATGGATTCTCAAAGTGGTCAATATCGACCCCTTGGGGTCGATATCGGTTTCCCAGGGGTCGACATAAACGAAAATCGGGTCGGATTATTACCTACTTAAGAATTTTTACATAATATGTTTTAATAATTATTAATTACAATTGATATTTACTCGATTTTATGTTTATTTATGGCGTTAAATTTTGATGTCAAGTTTACTCACTTAACCAACCGAAATTTTTTTGAATTGGTAAGTATTTTATATCAATAGGAAAAAACTAGAGATTGGTTTTTAAAGTAATTTGGCTATCTCTGTATATATAAGTCTGAGGTATCAGTTCATTTTGGAAAAGGGGTCTCTTGCACAAAATAGTTTGGAAATCCCTGGCCTAGAGCATAATGAGGTTTAGGTTGCCAATACAAAAAAAATATCAAAAAGAAAAAGTTTTTTTCAGTTATCCGTAGAAGATGCTCGTGAAAGTGTAGCTCATGTGTCAAAGTTCCTCCGAGCAGCGCGCGAGGTCGCACGGGAGGGCGGGCGAGACAAGGGCGCGCCGCGGGATGGAAGCCGCGACGCCTTTTTAGAGGCCGCACTACGCAAGAAACTCCAGTACGGGTCCAGCTTCGAAGTATGGCTCCCGCCATTTTAATGTGTTCAATTAATTCAACTAATTTAGTTAGGCGTAATAAATGCTTGCTCAATTCAACTAATTGTTTTATTTTACTTTTTGTACTTAGTAGATCTAAGTACCTACCTAAGTATACTTTTAGCATTACGACGGACTTACTTAAGGACGCGACAGGGATGTTCTACAATGCCTAAAAATAAAATAGGTACTCACTACTAAATACTGTAAATTAAATGTGTGCAAACGTTTTGTTCGTTAGCAGTTCACTGAACTGAATAACTTTTATAACTCAAACCGAATCGAAAATGCAGTTCGTATGCGTATCAGAAGTAATCCATACTCTATCAGTCTCTTAAAATACCTATATCCAGAGTTCAGATCAATATATACTTAGTTCAGGATCATAATAATAGTTACACTTAGTAAGTTCACTGAATGCGGCAGTATAGGTCATTTATCAGTAGGTATTTCCCTAAATCCGCAGTCATGAAGCAGCCCAGTGATTTGAATTTTGAACACTAAGGCAAACAATGAAATCACATCGTTAGCCACAGAGGCCGGGGCATTTCGGATTTCACACTGCAAGCGAGTGATACCACTCTCGTTAGAAGTTGACTGCCCGAAGCTTTGTGCAGCTAACCAGTTGGAAAATATTAGTGCACTGTGAAGAAGGTATCTTCTAAGATTCAGTTGCAGGTCTGAGCAACTGTTTTTGAAATTATGAGTGAATTATGTTCATATTTTGTCCCCACATAATTAAAATCTACCTAATAAAAGTTACAAGTAGTTACACGTATCTATATAAATAAAAGAAACATTAAGCTAGCAGTAAGTTCTATTGTAGGTATTATTTTCAATAAAGGGAAAATAAACAAATATTTTACATATACTAACACCTAAATATTAAACTAACTATAAAATAAATCTTTATATACGTAGTAACGAAAAAAAAGTTCCTACTTATGTGTTGGTTTGTTCGTTGCTTATATTCGTTGGGTGTATTTCAACATCATCAAAGTACGTAATTTATCAGACTGAAATCATAACTGATGTAATATTAATAACCGTTAAAGCCCCTTAATTCCTAAGGAATAACTTCAATCCACGCGTAAAAGTATTCATCAATTATTATTATCAAAACAACTATGTACATACTTACTACGATAACCTAGAAGGGATTTTGTTTATCGTGTTTTCCTCAAACAGGATGATCTTCTTAACTTACAGAAAATATACTGAGCCTATAAAAATACTTACGTAGGTACCTACTGTACAGTAGTAAAAAGTAAAAACACAGGTACCTATAGGTATCCCGAAACATTAAACGTGTCTCGGTCCTGAAAAGTTTTCTTACGTAAAAGACGGACAACCTCAAAGGTGACCAAAGATTCCGGAAAAATAGAGTTCCCGTGAGAATAAAAAAAACTTCATCCACGCGGGGGGCAATATCAAGTCGGGGGCAATAGTAATTTTATAATTAACTAGCCGATGCCCGCGACTACGTCCGCGTGGATGGAGGTTTTTTGGTTCCCGCGGGAAGTCTAATTTTCCGGGATAAAAAGTACCTAGCCTAGGTATGTGTTATTCCAGACTATAATAGCTCTGAGCCAAATTTCGTCCAGATCCGTTCAGCCATTGGGGCGTGATTGAGTAGGTAACAAACATCCATCCATACATCCATCCATCCAAACTTTCGCATTTATAATATTTATTTGAAGGTTCATTTCATCAAGAGAGGTATCAAATCGAACACTTCTACTTCCGGAATCCAGTTGTAATTGGCGGCAGTAAAGAGGCGACGAGAGAGCGTATGAGCGTAGCCGGTCAATAGAAAAACACAATGGCTGCAGAACAATGGGGCCATTCACGAGTTTTAAACGTTGCTAGCCAAATGGAAATTTGAGAGCTTCATGTCACTATTACTTGATTTTCCCTATATGACGCCAAATGGAGCGATTGTGCACATTGTACTGAATTTTTACAGGCAAAGAGCGCTATTATCTCGTGAATTGCATTTTTGAGCACCAATTTGTGATGTATCTGTGAAAATGAAAATCCATATTAATTTGAAACAGTTCAATGTACTTATTAGTTTTTGCTTTACTATCCACTCCGATAAATTAATTCGGGTTTCGGGTAATGTACCGTGGCCTAGCGGTCAAAGACGTTCCACGCGCGATTCCCAGAGAAGGTTCAAAAACTGCTGGTTCCACAATTTTTGATATTAACTATGTATATTAAAGAATAGTTTAGAAATTAATTCTGATTAGGTACGGTTTACTCTTTCAATGCACTGTAGACTTATAGAGCCTATAGATATTTTTCCTTTGTTATAAATCGCCTAGACATATATATGGAAATCGCCTATTAGTCAATATAATATCCAATGGATCATCACTGCGTATTTTTATTCCTGTTAGTCCGATTAGTAGGATTACCACCAATCTGACCTCTGCGAATCCCAGGTAGTAGTTTAATTTTGTCAAGTGTGGACTTAAAACTTTTATCAGCAGCTTTATTTATCCTTTTTTACGTTCCTCATCTCTGCCAGTAGTGATGCACTGGAAATCCTAGACTGACACTGAACCATTAGACATTAAATTGCACCGTAGACTGGGCATCGCCAATTAGTCGACCGTTTGTAATTAATGCTTAAGTTTTATAGGGATCAATTTTCAGCCTCACATAAAATTGTCACCAACATTGTTTCCCGGAAAAGGATATCAATAAGCTATAAATTACATACTTTCTAAGAGTAGGTAGGTCCGAGCTGAAGGTAATGATATAAAGCCGTACTTTCTGCGCCGCCCTGCTGGTCGCCACATAATTCATCCACCTCCTCCAATATTATATTTACTTACTTTATAAATTACTATTATTACCTTCGCCTTAACCAAGTCTTAGCCGCTCCAGGATTTTCAATAATAGCCCTAAAAATTGCCACCGCCGTGCCTCGAAGAGCACGTAAAGTCGTCGGTGCTACAACTGCAGCTCTCTACGGTCGTGCCGGATTTTCCGTCCCATCGAGCTATGAACTGCCTCGTTGGTCTAGCGAACTGCCTCGTTGGTCTAGCGGCAGCTAGCATAGTCGCATAGCTAGCATAGCGACTGCGGATCACGAGGTCCTGGGTTCGATTTCCGGTCGGGAAAAATTGTTAGGTATTGGGTTTTTCAATTAAGAAATTCTCAGTGCCAGCCCGGAGTTGGAAGTTGGCGGTGTCTCACCCCTGTGCCTCGGAGAGCACGTTAAGCCGTCGGTCCCGGTTATTATCACTAACATGATAATAGTCGTTAAAGCCCGCCAACCCGCATTGGAGCAGCGGGGTGGGTCTAAGCTCTAATTCCCTCTCTCCTATGAGAGTTGAGGCCTGTGCCCAGCGGTGGGACGGGCAAGTAAAGATCACTATAACTATACTAGATACCAAATGCATTAGATTAATAATTTGTACCTGCAAATGACAATACAGATAGGTACGCAAATATGCATATAAATCCCCTGGGTCGCGTTCGGTACAGTATACCCAGTCACCCAACTATTCATTCAGGTAAATACTAAAGTCATACAAATTGTAGAGTCATTTGCAATATTTGTCACTATGGGTATTGAGTGAATAATGTTCAAACATAAATTCCTTGGTAGATTGATATACCTACATATCGTGCAAATTGTACTTTTTTACTATCTAGACCTGAAATAAAGAAATTGCCGGCCAAGTATTATATATGAAGGATGAGGCGAAGCCAAGGATTTCCAAAGTGGTTTTTAAAGGACGAGGCGCTAGCCACGGATTTAACAATATAAGAGATAATAACAATTTTATTTATAAACCCTCTATAATATATCGTGGGTCCATTATGCTGGAAGAAAATATAATTTTGGTAGGTACCTACTAAAGACTTATTATTCATATTCACAACCGGTCGGGTAAGTTGTAACTTGTACCTAAATGGAAAGACAAATTAGTTATCTGGTTTAGTATTAGAACAACAAAAATAGAATTGTCAGCGTAATGCGTTGTATGATATAAGCGTTACGTTACACCGTTACTACTTACTTACATAGAACTTTTAAGCTTTCACAATACACCCAACCTGCTTTAGAATTATATTTTCAAACCTGATCGCTGCATACCCTAATAATCTATGCTTATTACCAAGTCAGCAGGTCCAGCAGCAAGTCGATAAAACGGTATTTCTAAAGCGTCATTTCGGTATGAAATTATTAATTCCGTACTCCGTAATAACCGGGCGACACATCGACGACCGCGACAATTGAATGAGCGACCGGACGGCGCGTTCGGCCGAGCAATCCATTATGCAGATTGCCTGCCCGATTGCGGCATTGTCGCTGGCTCGCTGTGCCTATTACGTAGCGATGCACCGTACCCGCCCCGTGCGAGGGCGATTCATTCTATGGATATAGCTGGATTAACGACTGATTGATGATTGAGCTGGTTTCACTACGCTGGTGATGATTCTAAGCGGCAAGCGTGTGGATTGGTACTTTGTTGCGTACTACGCATGTATCGCATTCAGATGTGCACCCAATAACTTACAGTTAGTACTAGGTACTAAGGTACATACAGTAAATACGAGATGAGTACATCACCGTGATGTATTTGTAAGACTGACTCTTGTCGTTGTTTTTGTTTATCTTTATCTCAGTACTGTGGAAACATGCCTAGAATTTTAGGATTAAATAAAAGTCCTTAATAAACTTCCAAGGTCCCTTAGCTAACAACTCAAGTTAATGGTAATATGATTCTTAGAGTTACAGTTCTCTAGATACACAAAAAAAAGCGAATTGGATAGAAGCAGGGTTACTTTGCGGAAGTCCATCATAATGAAGGAACTAGAAGTGTAATTCGTCTTAATCCGTGACATTTAGGAAAATCTATGTGGTACAGTGTTGACCAAAATAACAACTACTTAGTTCTCTCTAAGGTCTTTGACTGCAATGTAAACTCAGTCCTGCCTCTCAGCTACCTACTTAGTATTTTCTAAATTTAATTTCCCACATTTTAGGGTTATGGCAACTTCAGTAGCTTGATGAGTGAGTCATTATTGATTGTTCTTTGTGCACGGTTCTTCCTATGTTTCCTATGGATTGGCAGACTTCATACACCTTTGAGCACATTGTGGAGAACTCTCAGGCTTACAGGTTTCTTCACGATGTTTTTCTTAAAAGTTACAGCAAATACTTAATGACATTTAATTTCTTAAAACGCACAAAGCTCTTAAAAGTTTTTGACGACCTCCCTGGCGCAGTGATGCGCGATGTTGCCTTAACGTGCGGAGGTCTCGGGTTCGATACCCGGCAGGGTCAATTTGGGAACTTATACTTTCAGAATTTTCTCTGGTCTGGTCTGGTGGGAGGCTTCGGCCGTGGCTAGTTACCACCCTACCGGCAAAAACGTACCGCCAAGTGATTTAGCGTTCCGGTACGATACCGTGTAGAAACCGACTAGGGGTATGGGTTTCATATGACTGCCATTCCCCTAACAGGTTAGCCCGCTACCATCTTAGACTGCATCATCACTTACCATCAGGTGAAATCGCAGTCAAGGGCTAACTTGTAGTGGAATAAAAAAAAGTTAGATGTGCGTGCCCGTGAGCGAACCCACGTCCATCAGACTTGTAGAGCCGCTAGGCTATCAATCTAATATTAATGATAATAATCATTAGATTATTGTGATAATAATCACAATTAAATAAGTTTCAATATATTTTTTTGATTTTTAGGAGGAGGGTTTCGTACCTTAAGAGGAAAAAAGGAACCCTTTTAGGATTACTTCGTTGTCCGTCTGTCGGTCTGTCTGTCTGTCTGTCAACCACATTTTTTTCAGGAGCGCGTGGATGTATCAAGTTGAAATTGATATCAAATATTTAGGTCTACGGTCACTTGGATCTGTAATAAAATCAAGCTTCTAAGTCAACGCAATCAAAAGATACGGCCATTACGGGCATATTTTGACACTTGCTAATAAATCAAAACCTATAGGGTACTTCCCGTTGTCTTAGAATCATGAAATTTGGCAAGAAGCAAGGTCTCACAGCGCAAGTATAGGAAGAAATCCGAAAAACGATAATTAGATTGACGATTGCATTCCCTTAACCCGCAAACTATGTTATAAGGTACCAGTTAGGAGTCATGTGCGCAGTAGTCAAACGCACAAATTGTTTGCTACAATAAAATGTCGAACAAATGCTGGAAAGCGCTCACCATTATGGAGAATGACAAAGTCTTATAATGAATGCTTTGGCAATATTGACATATTTTCTACTCGCGTAGGATCTTTTAAGAAGTTGCTTATGGATTATCTCAAAAGGAATATGACACTGGAATAAATTTAGATCATTTATTGTTATCTTCAAACTTTAAATATCTCAAAACTATATTATATAACGGTTTAAAATTATAAATATTGTATATCATCACACTAAGTTATGAATAATAATTATTAACTCGATATGTGTAACTTAACAAATAAGTAATCTGTGGTTAACGCAGTTGGTAGCATGTTTACCAAATATCTTGTAACTATATACTGTTAATTTAATGCATTGCGTGCTATTGTTTGTTATCCCTAATAAATAAAATAAAATAATAAAATAAAATAATTGTTTGTCAGGTGCTACAAGTTTAGCGCCATATGTAAGCCAGTTATTTCACAGCTTTTTATAGCAGCAGATTACGTGTTGCTATGACTTCTTTTTTGTTATTTACTAAAATATTTTATATTGTGTGGTGGTACGGAACACTTTGTGCGCGAGTCTGACTCGCACTCGGCCGGTATTTTTTTTCACAGGCGAACCCTTCAGGACTAAACCCTTTCCGGTGGCCAGGACGTCGGAGCGCTATGGAAGTCATGAATATGTAATTATTTCTCCGCTATTAATATTTTTACCATCTCCCGGAGCGTTGATTGCCTCTTGAATTTATTATCTAACTCGGCAATAGCCCATTCTCGTATTTATTAAGACCACCTGCCACGCCGCGAACGCACCACTCTGAGTGAATTATGGACCGGAGGATTTCGCTGATAGAATATTTTATTTTGCTTGTTTCGCTTTGTTTATGGCCTGTAAAATTAATACCTAAATCTGGTACACGGTTTCTGATGGATTCCTTGTCGGCATGGTTTGTACGGTAATCACTCTTCAAGCGTATGCTATCTGCTTTTAGGACTAACACTTCCCTACGATTTCGTCGTCAAAGTAAGACTTTCTCTAACTAAACTCATAAAACCCAGTCGGGCCTCTTTGTTTTCCAGTTTTGATTAAAAAAGTAGCCTTGTCCACTATCTGATTGCGAAAGTCCCGTCATATCAATCCCAATCTGCGTATTAGCTCGAATAATCAGACAAACAGAAATTATAAAAAAATGGGTGATGAAGTATTAACAACTTAATTAATGTGCTTTATCCATTACGTATCATGACTGTCACTTTAACGATGTTGATGCAGCTCGTTAATAGACAAGTAGTAAATAGTAGTATAGTAGTATATCTTCAAGGTATAGTAGAGGTAATGTTGGACAAAATGTACCACTTTCAATAAATTTTTCGACTTTGAAAACTCGAACATTTTTATTCTCTCTTACTTTTGGCAGCACGAGTAAATGATGTTCTAATGCGTTACTGATTTGAGTTTTGCTAACAACCGACTTTCTTTATGAAGAAGTTTTAATCGATTTGACACATTGACATTTATCATTGCTCAACATTTTTTTATTGTTTTAATTACTAGATACGAGTAAGTATACGAGTTACGAAATATCGGATAAAAGGGCACGTCGCTTCACTGTTGTAAAAAAAACGATATTCGAGTACATCTCTGGATTATTGCATTTTTGTGTCGATGGTTGCCTGTCAATAATTATGACACTTCATAGGCGTGCTTATGGCAGGAGTAAAATAAATGGTTGGACAGAATATAGTTGATTTTACATAGGTATATGGAATATCCAATAGCCATTTCTATCGGAACGGCAAATAGGAGGGCAGTTTTACCGAGCTGGTACATTCGCAATCAGTTCGATTGCTAAGGTTTGTAGTTATTAGATAAACAGTGGAGCGCGCAACGCTGCAAATGTTTGTGGAATGTGCTCATTATTGAAATTGCTCCTCTAATATGAATCAAACTACATATGTCTACATTATGCATCAAATCATTTATATGTGATACGATGTAGAAAGATATCGATTTGTTTGCTGTTGGAGAAAATTTCTTACTTTATATAAATTTTGACTCGAATTTTTGCTTGGCATTTGTATTTAAAAAGATCAAGCTGGTAGAATGACGTAATTTATTTATTTCGTGCAGGAACACTTTTATGTGCCTATGCACAGTGCCTATGTTAAATGTCGAAAATCGAAACACTATTTAATATCACTAGGTAGCTACATAAACTTATGCCATATTTAGAGATCTTTCCTTTGAGAGACCTTTTTTTTTCTTTACTGGTTCTTATCTTGTTCTTTACTTGTTGTTGTATTGGGTAAATTCTATCTGTAAAGATTGTTGAACTGTCGATATCTACAAAAACACAAAAAAACACAACGAAGAAGAATACAGATTTTTAGTTCTTTTAGTTGTAAGTAGGAACATATTGCTGGCCAAACTGGTCATTACTTTAAACTATTCCAAGCAAATCGATAGTATCAAAAGTTACTGACCTGTTATGCAAGTGTGACCAGACAGACAATATAGGACCAAAATTGTAAATAACCATTTTTGTAAATAACCCTAAAAACTAAATTATATGTATTCAGATAATTGTACTGCAGAATAGATGGCAAATGTTTTCGGCTATTAGATAAGTAAAGAGCGGAGTTTTAGTTTGCGGGTTGTGCCGATGCATATGAGCATACCCATTTCAGTATAATGACTGTTTGCTTTACAAAATTAGTGTACTTATATTGTACTAATACATAACATCATTGTTTATGGTATTAAATGTACGTAGGTACTTAATCAATGTTTAATTAATCATACAATTTCCAATGCCCTTAGTTTTAAATCTTATTTTAATAAGGTACTTTTAAGGTTAACTAACAAATACTTACACATTAACAACAAGTAATAAAATTTTAAATTATAAAAAACCCACGTCGAACTGCAGCGCTCCTTTGTCGCTTATAGCTTTTCAGAAGCTATATACATATTTATTGCAAAACATCGCATCTTAATCGGCCTAGTATTTTTTCTGAAAAATGGTAACATATTAAAAAACAAAAATCACGATTACAGCGCAGCATGATGGACTATGTCTGTATAACCTATCTAAGAACCTTCTCAGAAGCTATACATATCTAATGCAAAAAACTGCATAATAGGTTCAATAGTTTTCCAGGAAAATGGTAACAAAAAAGTGCACAAACATTCGGACAACCTCTTAGGGGAAACACATGACCGTCTCCGTGCCGTCGTGGGTAAAAATTATAATAATCAAACAAATACAAGTGAAGTGACTTATTTGTTTACTTATTAAACTTATATTTACACCTTATACTATTAAAATCTTGATTCAATTCACGAGCTTTTGGCACTCGTGTGCTTTTGGTCTCTTTCTGTCTGGTCGGTTCTTTGCCGAAGATTGTGGTCCTAGCGAGATCCCAGCCTTGAGTGGATCAGCCGTTTCTATTTTTCTTTATCTGAGGTCATTTTAGCGATCGATTGTGGCGAACTTGCATAGGCATAGGATCTAAGGTTCAATTTCGTGTATCCATTCTTATACGTTTAGGGTATCGTACATACCTAAACGTATAAGAATACGTAAACTATCGAAAGATTACAATTTAACGCATCATTTTTCGGCAGATTGTAATCTGTTAGGTATACTAACCCGATAGAACCTAAGTACCTGATTATTTATGTCGAACCCTAACCTAACCTACAAGAAAGAGACAAGAAAACGTAAATGCAATGAATATTTCAAAAATTGACACTCAGAACATTGAACGGTTCACAATCTTTCGACAATCTCGCGAGATAAGAACCGTTAGATTATAATCTAATTTTACGGCGTCATATAATATATTTAAGACATGTATTTTACAACCATAGCCACTGATGTACGATGACGCAATTAGGCCACGCTACCGGATAGCAAATACACACAGTGTTTCTTCGATAGCAAATAACATTCAATAGTTATTCCGATCGGCACCGCAAATGGGAGTTCGGTCTAGCGTATTGGTGCTGATTGCAAATGTTCTCACTTATTAGATAAACAGCGGAACGGGAGCAGCGAGCGTGTTTGCGGATTGCTCTCATTACTGAAATGAGGTCACTAATATGCATTGAAACGTCAAAATTGGTCGGTGATTGTTTGTCATTATTATATACCTAGACGCTTTACCTGGTTAGTTAAACTCCGAATGGTACTGAATTTAGAGCTGCGCATTTGCCTACTTTTTATGATCCCTATGAAATTTGGCATCTCATAAGGATGGCTATTCGACTATTGTACCCCTTTCTACATGTGAAACCCGTATAAAATTAACAGGTAGTTGTTTCTTCATCTTGCTAGCTTTTCCCAATACGATCTGCTTACCAAAGTAGTCATGA
The DNA here is from genome assembly GCA_923060345.2 of Erebia aethiops. Taxonomy (NCBI): domain Eukaryota; kingdom Metazoa; phylum Arthropoda; class Insecta; order Lepidoptera; family Nymphalidae; genus Erebia; species Erebia aethiops. The sequence goes on from OV281081.1 coordinate 25,164,868, forward strand.
CTTACTATTTCAACCTGCCAGAAACCATGCCTGCATAATACCAAACAAACCAACCAACCTAGTCTAGATTAACGAAGCAAACTTTAATTAAATTAAAAAAATACTTACCCAAGTAGTAGAGTAAACAATGCAATTTACTGGTCAGTAATTTGGGAGACATGGTTACAAGTTAAATTCTCACGTGGTATAAAAGGCCATAAAACCTTAAAAAAAATGAAACTTTTTAATTGTCCTGAAAATCATCCAGCACGCAGCGCCATTGTACAAACTATGCTCTATCGACATTGCATTGTGGTTATGTAACCGTAAGATTGCAAAAACCGTTAGATTGTAATCTAACTAGCGAATTTGTAAACTGTCATCAGATTGTGAACCGTTTAATGTTCTGAGTGTCAATTTTTGAAATATTCATTGTATTTACGTTTTCTTGTCTCTTTCTTGTAGGTTAGGTTATGGTTCGACATAAATAATCAGGCACTTAGGTTTTATCGGCTTAATATACCTAACAGATTACAATCTACCGAAAAATAATGCGTTCAATTGTAATCTATCGACAGTTTACAATTTCGCTAGTTAGATTACAATCTAACGGTTTTTGCAATCTTACGGTGACAGTTACACTTCAAAAATGCGCGATATATTTATTTTTAAAACTTCAGGGGATGGTTTTGATGTAACTTTAGAGCTTTATCGTGATAACTACCCCTGCGTATACATTTTCATGTGATTTAGATTTTATCTAAGTAACCTATATTTTGAAGAAACGGGGTAGAAACCATTTGTATTATAGCAATGGTTAATTTAACCAATATTTAACCCAATAATATATTATACAAAAGGATCCTGGATACCACACTATATTAAACTCTCATCATTATGTGTTTAATTAAAGGGATGACGTCCCTCAGCAATGAGGACAAAGAGAGGTAGATACCTATATTATTTTACCCGCACCACTCTCTGGCGTTGTGGTGAGGGAGGTCGTAGTTATAAGCGGTCAGAATGTCCTGAGTTTGAATTCTGGCAATTTGGGGCTTTATATTATGGAGAAGAAAAAAAATTCTACCGAACAAATAGTCTGCGTCATTTACTTTATATGTATATAGGTACAGCGCGCTCAACAAAACGTCGTTCCTCTCCAAGGTGGACGCGTGAAAATTTTGTCCCGTCTGGTCCCTACTTCACTTGTCCATTCTGGTAAGTTGCTTCAGCTGTGGCTCGTTACCACGCTTCAGCAAAGCCGTACCGCCGCGGTATTCATTAAATTAATATACCTACCTTATCAAATTATATTCCGAACCCCTAAGAGTATGTTCAGTATCGGGTTCACGAAAGCAGTAATTTCAGATGAGTAACAATAACACAAACGGGCCCTATCACTCCCAGGACCCAGGTAGTACCTGTGCCATTGTTTCATGTTTAATTAGGCGCGAACAAATACGTGTGCTGAGCAAACCGAGCAAATGCCCCGCGGCGCTGAGCCTTTGTCCTTTGTGATGAAATTCACAACTTTCTTGCGTCCGCAAACCGACGACTTTGAGACCGCAGCAAACGGCTCTATTTTAATAATTCCGTAGTTAGTGCCTTTATCTTCGTCCATGTTCACTGCTCACGGATGTAAGTTATATTGTTTATTTACTTTGTTCTTGGTTACTGAAGTTCTGATGGTGGAGATCAGAAACTTCCCAACCTTGTTCCTCCTTCAGCGTTCTACCACAGTCGTATGGTATTCCTTGTCGCGCGACCGACATTCTGCGTAGGCGCTGATATTTATATATACGAGTAGAACGCGGTAATTGCCTTGCCTAGTAGTTTAAACACCCGTACGTTCTTCTATTCGTGTGCTCGGGAGTTCGATCCCCGGGTATGCATGTCTAATTTTTTGAATTTTTTTTTTTCTAATTTTTTTCCCAACCTTGTTCCTCCGAATATTGGATTGCAGATTTCAATACGTTTTCGCTCTTCAACATTTTACCTATTTTAAAGGTATCAAATGATCCTAATTTTCGAGTAAGTATCTCAAGTATTTAGAGAACCATTCAAACTTGATATTGCATGACCCTTCGCCTTCAGGCTATATTTATTTTTACTCTATTTGCAGTTTGGATTTCATTTAACGTTCTGCTTACTTAGGTCCTTTCCATTACCCAAGTGCTATTTCTTAAAACACCGAATGTTAGTTTTGCATGCTAATGTGAAAACCTAATTGTATTTTATCCATATTATTATCTTTAATACATACATACCTATCTACTTAATTGTGTTACAAACTTCTTAAACTCAATTATTTAAATTTCTGAAAATTACCGTCGGAAATCTTTGGTTTTCTGTGATAAGAACTAGAATGTCCTTCCCCGCATGGATGTATCGTGGTTGATACTTCCTGGTTACTACTTTTCCCGGGATGTAACCTATATCTGTCAAATTTCATCAAAATTGGTTTAATGGATGAACCGTGAAAAAGAAGCACTTGCACTATGGTTAATTAATATCTCCCGCGCAGATGGATCACTGTGGAGACACAAAATGTAGGGGTATTTGATGCCGAAAAATGACGGAGAAGCTTTTCCTCTACGGCCAATCTACGGCTTTGGTTTTCGACTGCTGTATGCTGTGAGTTGAAGGAAGCTCGTATTTGCTTATTTTCTTATTCATCCATACTAATATTATAATAATGCGAAAGTCTGTCTGTCTGTCTTTCTGCTACGCTTTAACGGCCCATCTGTCCAAGTTTGGTACAGGGATAGGTGGTATCCAAGGGGAAGGACATAAGCTACTTTTTATCCTGGAAAAATAAAGAGTTCCCGCGGGAATCAAAAAACTCTAATCCACGAGGACGAAGTCGCGGGCATCATCTAGTATGAAATTAAAGCTTTGAGAGTTGGAAGTTTGCAACGTTTTAAAAGTCTGCAACAAATGATTGACGCATTTTTATTATTTTCTTGAGTAAACTGCAGTTTTTAACCGACTTCCAAAAAAAGGAGGAGGTTCTCAATTGGGCACGTATTTTTTTTTTGTGTGTTGTGTAGTGGTTAGAGGAAGCTTTTTTTGCCAGAAGAATTCTGACTCCAAATCCTCAATCCTGATGTAGGTGTACCGAACTACATGAAATCCTCAAAACTAGGGAGTTAGGAAATTTTGATGGTGAATTCATATAGTAGGTATCAAGTCACGTGTATACAATACACCTCTGAGTCCCAACTCCTCAACCCTGATGTTGTAGGGTACAGAACTCCTTAAAAATAGCGATTTAGGATTTTTTTATGATGAATTCTTATTTTAGGTGTCAAGCAACGACTTCATACTTAAATCCAAGTCCCAACTCCTCAACCCTGATGCTGCAGGGTACAGAACTCCTAAGCCGTGGGGACTTAGAGTACACTAAAAAGTTTAAAATAAAAATTCTTTCCAAAATACCGACTTCCAAAGTCACTGTAAAGTAAAAAATAATTTTGATTTCTACACGCTATGGTGAAGTCGGGCGAGTATAACAAAGATAGGCATAGTTGACGCATCAGGCTCGCCCGACTTCAACATAGTGTGTAGAAATCAAAATTATTTTTTACTTTACAGTGGCTTTGGAAGTCGGTTTTTTGGAAATAATTTTTGTGAGTTCTCTATTAACAAGTAACTACTTGTAAGCACTGATGTAAAATGTAAAACGGGGGTAGCATACGCGCTGGATAGCTTGGGGCCACTATTTTAGTTTGCACCGTACCGGGCACCGGCCTTCCCTCGGGCCATTCGTAGCTTTGTAAATTTTCCTTTTCAAAAGTAAACCCGCCTAATTGAAATGTATATTTAAAATAATAGGTTTAGTTCAAGATTTTCATAATGTGTAGTTACTATGAAAATCAACAAATTTTCAACAGTTTTATTTACTTTCACTTTCAGATTAGTTACTTAATTATATTATTTAAGGTATTATAGATAAATATGTGGTTGAATAAAATGATGCATGGAATTTTCAATGATAATATTATAACGTAGATAACAATACTGTTTGAATTATTTGGGTTGCGTACCTAAAATATAGTTTTACAACCCATAAGACTATGTCAGACCGGCTAAATTTTGCATTTTTTTTTTGTTTGTGAAACTACTATCAAAGAAATGCAAAACTCAAAACCCAATTTGTTTATTTCATGTAGGACATAAGGTGTCTTTTATGCTACGTCATGATGTGACTCTACCACCGGTTCGGAAAATTTTCGAATTTTCTCTTTTCCATAGATTTAGGATTGGTCTAAAGACCAATGCTAAATCTATTATTATTATTATTATATACTTTATTTGTACCACCACAAGTAAAAATAACAAAGACAAAAATTGGAAAAAAAAGTAAACACAGACAGGATACAAAAGGCGGCCTTATCGCTTAGGTAGCGATCTCTACCAGGCAACCTTAGGAAAAGGAGAAAATAAGGGAAAATAGACTGCAGGTGGATTTATTATATACTTACATTCAAATAACTACATACTAATACATAAACCAATAATAAACATATAAATTATATATAATATAGCTACTTATGAAATATACTAATATATATGAATTATAATATAATATAGGTAAGTATTTGAACTATGCTTGAAATAATTTTTCCTGTCGTCTTTAGTTTGCAAGATAATGTTTCTTAACAGCATTTTTGAATATGTCCAGTGACTTAGATTGGCGTATGGTCAGTGGAAGTGCATTCCATAGCTGAACAGCTCGAACACTGAACGAATTGTTATAGAACTTCGTTTTATGAGTTGGGGTTTTCAGCGTTAGTGTTCGACATGGTCTTATATCAGATTGCACACCAAAAAAGCTGAATTTCTCCTTAAGGTAGGAGGGAGTTTTTAAATGAAATAGCACACAGTACAGAAGAGAAAGTACATGCAGATCCCGGCGACGGCGAATAGGGAGCCACTTGAGCTTTTGACGAAATTCGGATACGTGGTCATATTTGCGTAAGCCGAATATGAACCGAATGGCGAGATTCTGGAGTCGCTCAAGCTTGTTAAGTTGGTCCTCAGTCAAATTAAGATAGCTTGCGTCAGCATAATCGAGAATAGAAAGAAGGAGAGATTGTGCCAACATAACTTTGGTAGGAATTGGCAGGACAGAGCGCAACCGTCGCAAAGAGTTCATCGTAGCAAAGGTCCTTCTACTCAGCTCTTTAACATGCCCAGACCAGGAAAGTTGTGAATCTAAATATATACCAAGATCTTTAACGGAGTCGCAATATGGGATCACAACACCATTAAAACAGACCGGGGGTAGTCTTCGCTGGTCAAGTTTTGCAATGTATCCCGGACTGCCAATAATGATTGCCTGTGATTTGACTGGATTAACACGAAGCCCATACTGCTTACTCCATTCAGCAACAGCAGTTAGATCCGTATTAACGGCAGAAACAGCAGCGTCCAGATCTTCTAGGGGCGCTGAGCGATAAATTTGGATATCGTCTGCATACATGTGGTAGAGAGAAGAGATGTACGGGGTAATAGAATTAATGAAGATAGCAAACAGTAAAGGAGACAACACACCACCCTGAGGTACCCCGGCCGTCACATCACACCATGACGAACAGGTCTCGTCAATTTTAATGCGCTGTCGACGACCTCTAAGGTAACTCCGAAACCAGTCAATCACCGATGGAGCTATGTTAATAGAACGTAACAGACTCAGCAAAATGTCGTAATCAACGGTATTAAACGCATTACTAAAGTCGAGCAAGGTTAAAATTGTGAGCTGTTTATTGTCCATCGCCCATCGAATATCATCAGTAACTTTGACGAACGCAGTTACCGTACTATGACCGGGCCGAAATCCCGATTGCAACGGACTGAGAAGGGAGTTCTTATTAAGGAAAATATTTAACTGTTGGTAGACTAACTTCTCAAGGATTTTTGAAAGAAATGGCAAGATAGAAATGGGACGGAAATCATTAACTGAAGATGGGTTAGACTTTTTGGGAATAGGAACAATTTGAGCAGTTTTCCAAGATTCAGGGAATTTACTTGTGCTTATGGAACAATTCAGAATATGGGTTAGGATAGGAGTTACAATATCAAGAATGGGTACGATCATATTACGGCTGATACTGTCTGTACCAACAGCATTCGACGCGACGGACAATATGTTCTTCTTAACATCACATTCAGTGAAAGACTCAAAAGAAAACGGTAAAAAGTCAGGAGTGGAGGAGGATGAAAGAATATTAAGAGTATGTTCTTTATTGACACTATCAATTGTATCGGAAGTAGAGAAGTGTTTGTTAAGGAGTTCAATATCAATATTGATAGATGGTTTTTGGGATGATTTACCAACTCCAAGTGACTCAAGAAATTTCCAGGTTTTGGCAGTATATCTATCTATGCTCTTTTCATAAAAAGAAAAACGTTTAGTACCGCTTTTGTTTTAGGTTTATGTTTAATAAACTTTGTAGAGATGATCTTTCAAGATTTTACGCAACTGTAATTTACATAAATATAAGTGAAACTGAACTAACGGACATAACGATTAACGACATCAAACCAAAATTGAGAGAGCTTTTAGTTCATAATGGGTTCCTAGTACCTACATAAAACGAGTGGGCATCATAGCATTATGAAGCCATTCATTATTGGCAAGCCACGGGAGTGAACTGTAACAAACAAGCATACAGTATTTGTAACAATGGCGGGAATTGGCCCGGCGTGGCGCACAACCTATTTGCGTTTGGTAAACAACTCGCCAACCGCCCACTCCGATGATTTGCGCTCAATATTAAAACGGATACAATGAACAATGACCAAAAACTGAAAGCCCCTACTACACGTGTTAGACAGTGGCGTATAGCTCGTAGGGGTAACTCAAAAGTACTTCTCGCGGCTCAAAAGCACTCCTTACCCTAGTTAAGTATAAGCTTCGTGTTATTTTTTCCATTATTGATCTAATAATCTACACTACTTATCTTACTAATATTAGAAATGCGAAAGTTTGGATGGATGTACATATTATGGATGTTTGTTACCTACTCAATCTCGCCCCAACGGCTGAACGGATCTGGCTCAAATTTGGCACAGAGATAAATTATAGTCTGGAATACATCAGAAATCATAGGCTACTTTTTATCCCGGAAAATTAAAGAGTTCTGCGGGAACCAAAAACCTCAAACCACGCAGACGAAGTCGCGGGCATTCGCTAGTTAATTACACCTATTCGCTAGCACATTTTTTAGAAATTACCTACCAATAAAACTTAGTTGGGGTCCTAAATAAAAGACAATTATTGTATTTGTGATTGGATGGGATTTAAAAAAATATGTATTTATTTCCTTTCCAAGCCACGGAACCTTCAGTAGGCCGGTCTGACTGGCACTTGACCGGTTTTATAATAGTTTCGATCGAGTCTAAAACCGTGGTAGGAACCATCGACATGTTTGTTGTTAATTATTTACTCCCACTGTATATGATCGAAGCACGCTGAAAGCTACAGGCTTTTCAGTAAGTTTACACAATATTGAGAATATCTAATATTTGCCGTATTGTGTATGCGTGGTATGAAATTTTTTGATCCCCTGGTCCGGGTTTGTAAATACAATAGGTAAATAAAACAAGCTTTTAGTATTAGGCTGTATAATTTTGAAAAAGCTTTATAAAGGTAAGCTAAGTTCTATTGTATTGTTTTCGATAAAGGTTTAAAAAAAGGTAAGTTTTTAAAGCTTAATCTATATGATACATATATCTCTGCGTAGGATGGAAATGTAAGATTTATCACCATTATTCATCAACCCATCGCCGGTTCACCACTGAGCACAGGTCTTCTCTTAGAATGAGAAGCGTTAAGTTCATAAATTACCACGCTGGCCAAGTGTTGATTGGTGGACTTCACACACCTTTTTGAGGTGGCATTCAAATTTAGTTACGTGTTTTTTTGTTATTGCATTAAAATGCACGTCGCTGAGGATCGAGCCAGCCCCCAGCTAGGAAGCCGATCGAAGTCTACTGGGCTATCACCGAATCCTTACTTCCTACTTTAAGTTCGTGTCAAATTGAAGCCGACTCAAATAGGAAGCCGGTCAGGACGCCCGGCTTTCATTCGAGTGGTAGCGAGTTCGATCTCCAGACATTGTTTCTTTTAACTCAAACGTTTCGGAGCTATGTGCGTTTTAAGAATTTAAATATTGCTTGCTTTAACGGTGAAAAGAAAGAAAGAAAAAACATTGATTCTCCAATTCTACCACACATACTATGCTACCCCTACCATTGCTAACAGCAATGAGCTAAACTACCCAGGTGATAGAAGCGCCGGGACAACAGAAGTCATGTGTGGCACAACCCGAAAAAAGGCCCCAACTCAGCATAATGCTGCATGATTTGAATATGCACAATTACAATATAAAAACCATGCAACGCTTATTTTCGCCACGCTACGGACCCCTAATTAAAATAATACTCGAGCACTAAGTCACTAATTACAGCCTATTACGGTGAAGGTAAACATCGCGAGGATTTGCACGCCCGAGAGTTCTGCAGAATATTCTCAAAGGCGTGTGAAGCCTTTTTTTGTATCGCTGGAAAAATGCTTTTACGCATACCGCACTAAGCGGTTACGTGGGACTCAGGAGCGGTTTTGTGACTCACTCCAGAATACCCACTAAAAAACCAGCGGCTCAGTCCGCGTCTAGAATGAACCGTCTCAGGGTCCCAAATCTTGGATACGACTGAGACGACTCGACGTTAACCGGCATAGTGTCGTTGACACCTAACACCTACACTATGAAGGGAGAAGTTGAGCATATCGTCGCCTTCTTCCACTCTGTCTACTTCTACAGATCAGTGGAGCATTAGGCGTGTGAAGCCTGCCAATCCGCACTTTGCCAGCGTGGTGGACTATGGCCAAACCGTTCTGTCTGAGAGGACACTCGTGCTGAGTACTGGGCTGGCAATGAGTTAAACTTTAAAGTGATGTTGATGAAGAAGCAAAATGTATGCCTGTATTAAAATAAAATTACATTTTCAACAAATGAACTATACACAGTAGCCCCAAAGTAAATCGAATCAGCTAATTAATTTGCGAGGCTACACCGTGAAACTACGTGTTTAGTGGCTTAACCAAATCTCACGTAGCCATGTTTAACCTCATTACCATAATTACAGACATGCGTTGTTCATGAGGAGTTCATGTCTGGTTTCGGCTTGTTTTGGTAAATGTTTATCCGGGATCTAACAAAATTTATCCGGATTTGTCGCCGCTAAGCAGAACTGACGTTTCGCCGGTATTATAATTTTTATAACATTGCTCATTAGTGGATGCCCACGTCTTCGTCCGCGTGAATTTAAGTTTGGTCTTTGGCTCATTGGTGATTCCCGGGGGTATGCTTTCATTTTCCGGGTAGCATATAATTCAAGGTTTAAGCTAGCTCCATTTCAAATTTCAGCCAAATCGGTTCAGTCGTTATGGGGTACACCCCCAAACTTACCAAGTTACAAACCTCCAAACTTACCAATATATCAAACATCCAAACTCTACATTAAAATAGGTAAATGTAAGGTAAGATTTAGCCTAAATATTTTATATACTTACATATAAGTTTAGCCATACAGATATTTATTTGGATTTGGTAACAATTAAGTCAAACTGTCCTGACCGAGTTTCGGTTACCATGGCGGCAAATCTGAACGGTGGCTAAGATATAGCCAACTTCGCAGGAAATTTTACTGCGCAAGTACAAGCGCAAAAACAAATTCATTTATTTCGGCAAACCGATACGAACGGAGTGATCAGGCGCAGGATTGATGGCATTATGACATACTTTACACACTTACGTACGTAACTAAGTAGTTATAACTATAACTAGTAGGTATCATCGTCTCCGTAATTGACTGTTTTCAATATAATATTATTAAGCTTAGGTAACGCAGTATACCTCAGACACCAGAGAATTGTGCTATTCTGAATTGCCAAATCAGAATAACATTTTAACTAAACATGGAATTTGCTATTAGGTTTACATTATATATTAGGAGAAGCTTATTAATTAATATCTTATTCAGGTTACCTAATGCGTCCTAACAAACCAGCGGTAAGACTAATATTTATACTTAGGTAGAATATTATCTTGCTACCAATGACCAGAGGGAGATTACTCCGGATTACATAAAGGCCTTTATGATTTACCTACCTACGAAAATCTTGCTGAGAATTGTAAACAGTTTATTAAATCGGTGCTTTATGTAATAAATAATAATAGGTAAATAATAATATATACGTAATAAATAATAATACTTTTTCCCCTGGTACTATGTGAAGATGCTGACAGTAAAACTCTCTCAAATTGGAGCTACTAAAGTACTAGAAAGAATAGCTATTGAAACTGGTAAGTATTTTCGTTTTCTTATGACCAATCTTTTGTCTGTTAGCAAATACTAATTAATTAGAGATGTGTGATGCCTACTTACTATCCCAAAATACGGGGTCAGGAGTCATGACCCTCCTCACCAATGAAAAATTCGTCGTGGAGAAAGATACTTAATATTTATAAGTTTTTTGCATATTTACTAGGTGATGCCCGCTGGGACCAAATTTCTTGGCAGGTAGCTCTCTGATTTTTCGTGATTTTTTGATGAAAAAATTGCCAATTTCACTCTTCAGGTCCTCAATTAGACCTACCCATGGAAAAAGTTAAGTCGATCCGTAGCTCCAGCGCGATTGAAGGAAAATCAACATATAAACACACTTTCGCTTTTATAATATTGGTAAAACTTTTCATACGCGCTTATACGTGCTACATTCAAGTTAAATTTTTATTAATATATTTTATACTATACTTACCTACCTAACAGAATATTATTACTAAGTACCTACCGAAAAAGGATTGTTTATGCCCGAAACACTTTCAAAATTAACTATTTGGTTAATCCCAGATTTGGAAGAAACAATTACGGCTCGTGAATTATTGAGAAGACTGCGGCATTTGCCTGATGTTACAATAGCAGGTATAATTTAGGCATAACCTACAAACAACATTGACCTTTGCTGTTGAATAAAACTCTCCACAGCAAATTTTCATATTATATGTAATATATAAAGACCCAGACCAAGCCACCTTTTCTTCTACTCAAATATTATTATTACTACGCACTTTGATTTTCTGGAATATAAAGAAAACTATGTCAATTATATCCATTTATAAAATCACATCGATTAGATTACTTTGTTGCGACGTAATTCAAAGACAAATCACCAAACAAACGCACTTTCTCATATATAATACTAGCTGATGCCCGCGACATCGTCCGCGTGGTTTAAATTTTTTTGATTCCCGCGGGAACTCCTTCATTTTCCGTTTTCCGTCAAGTTTATGTCACTCTCCAGGTCCTCAACTATACCCATACCAAAAATCAAGTCGATCCGTTGCTCCTATGCGGCGGGATTAAAGGACAAACCAACAAACCAATAAACCAAGTACCAACAAACCAACAAATCAACAAACAAATACACTTTCGCATTTATAATATTAGTATGATTAAGTAGGTACCTACGGACTTAGGAGCACCGATTAAGAAGTCTTGATTAATGGAAACCGCGTATTTAAAAATGTATCTAGACTATCGCGTACCTTCTTAGTTTATTAAGTTCTGCATTATGTTGCAACATAATTTCCTAGTATTTACTCTACCTAGAGTTTCTTTAGCATCTTTTGCATCATTAAAATATTACATCGCCCACCGTTTTCCGAGACCGCACACGGTTTCTTGTATAAATTTCCAACATTCTGCATAAAGTTTCCCTTCTTACTAACGACTAGACTTACTCAGGTAATTACCTTGATTGCGCTGAAAAGTAACTGCATGATGTACCGTTTGCCCACAAAAAGTTCTAAGAACACGTCTTGGCAGTATGTCTAAATACTGACGCACAGCCTACAAGCCTTTACTAATTAATCTATACATAATATTATTTTAAAAGCGAAAATTTTGGACGGATGGATGGATGGATGGATGGATGGGTGGATGTTTGTTACTCAATCACGTAACAAACGGCTGAATGGATCTGGATGAAATTTGGCACAGATAGATTATAGTCTGGAATACATAGGCTACTCTTTAGTTTTTATCCCGGAAAATTAAATTAAGTCCCGCGGGAACCACAAAATCTTAATCCACGCGGACGAAGTCGCGGGCATCACCTAGTATAATATTATAGTTACATATAGTCGGATGATACGATTGGGCATCAAATTTATAATTTAAATAGTAGGTATGGTTTTTTTTTACTGCTTAGTTGGTCTAGAGGTTGGAATGTTCGACTGCAGCCGACGAGGTCCCGGGTTCGGGTCCCGGGTCGGGCCATAATTGAGCATTGGGTTTTTCTGACTAGAAATTATCAGTACTAGCCCAGAGTTACGAAATTGGCGGTGTTTCACCCCCTCCTCGGAAAGCACGTTAAGCCGTCGGTCCCGGTTATTATCACTATAACATGATAATAGTCGTTAAGGCCCGCCAACCCGCATTGGAGCAGCGTGGTGGGTCTAAGCTCTAATTCCGTTTCTCCTATGAGAGTGGAGGCCTGTGCCCAACAGTGGGACGTAGAGGGATTATTTTTTGGGTAAATAAATAAATAGACAGGTGAGGTTATTACAGTGACTTTTGGTTTCCCTTATAACAATATACTTACTGAACGATATTTGATAAAACCTATAAGCTCATTAAAAATTGTTGAAAGACTAAAGAGAAACAATTTAAATAATAAATGCGGTTATTTGTCCACAAAGCGAGTTGCTTGCGGTAAATAAATATCGCGAGGTCACCGCAAGCCTCTTAACTGGCGATTGAAAAGTTCCGTTCAACTATTGTAACAACGGCCCTAACATTTGTTTTGGTAATGTTTCTTTTAGTCTAGGCAATAAAGCTAGTGGACCCCAACAATAATTATTCCTCAGGCGACGAAACTTTATAGTAGGTATGATAAAATATCACTAGTTAATCGTGTATTATAAACTAGGTAGCTGATGCCCGCGACTACGTCCGCGTGGATTGAGGTTTTTTGGTTCCCGCGGGAACTCCTTAGTTTTCCGGCATAAAAGTTTATGTCACTCTCCAGGTCCTCAACTATACCCATGCCAAAAATCACGTCGATCCGTTGCTCCGCTGCGGCGTGATTGAAGGACAAACCAACAAACAAACACACTTTCGCATTAGTATGATGATTGTAAATCACTTGTTGTAAGACAATTGTTGTTCACATCGTGTGAGAAAACATGCATGTCTGTTTCTGCCAGTTGTGTGTGTTTATGTGAAGTCTACCAATCCACACTTGGCCAGCTTTTGCGAAATCATTAGCCATTTTGTCGAAACATTAAATATCGCAGGTTAAATAAAGATGATATGATTCATTGTTTAAGACCGTGATTTAAAAACAACAGGATGACCTGAACGTAATATCGCCTTGGATATTCAAATGTTTGGACCCCTTTACCCGAAAACGCTCTTAAAAAATCACTTCGGCATTTAGTCTGTGCAATACGTCCCTAATATTTCAATAGGTATGTTCATGCAGTAAAATTCGATTGTGTTTAGTTGTCAACATTTACTAAAAAAATTCTACATCAATGGTTGTCAATATTTAAAAATATAAAGAGCTAATGGAAACATTAGTAGGGGCCTGCAAACCGTTTAGACTTTAGAGTGTAACCGCGAGCTGTGGCGACAGAAAAATGCCATTGGTTGGAGCCGATCGCAACAATACAGTTGAATAAGCTTACGAACCAACAGAATACCTAGACTACTTTTTTTTTATCCACTACAAGCTAACCCTTGACTGCGATCTCACCTGATGGTAAGTGATGATGCAGTCTAAGATGGTAGCGGGCTAACCTGTTAGGGGCATGGCAGTTATATTAAACCCATAACTACCCCTTCGGTTTCTACACGGCATCGTACCGGAACGCTACATCGCTTGGCGGCATGTTTTAGCCGGTAGGGTGGTAACTAGCCACGACCGAAGCCTCCCACCGCTTGTAGATAGGGTACTGTTTACTAGGTAGGTACAGTCTATTCTTCTGCTTACCCAAAAGATAAACACTTAACTTGACTTCTCGCTGAAACGTGTAGATGCACGGTATAGGATCGCAAACTAATGACGAATTAATGAAGAACTGTGCCAAACCATATCCGTACTGACTGACTCACCCGTTTTATTGATTTTTTATGAAATTTGATAATTAAGTCTGTAGAGATAACTGGAGATAACCCTCAGGAACTCCGGGATAAAAAGAAGCCTTCTACCCTGGAATGCAACCTACTTCTGAACAAATTTCGGTTCGTCATCAAAATCTGTTAAAAAGTTGAAAGCGTACAGGCAGACAGTCAGATAGACAGACAGACACACTTGCCCATTTATAACATTAGCATGGATACATAAGTGTGTTTGTCTGTTTGTGATGCATATCGCACGCTGTACCACATGCATTTGTCTGTTTTAGCGAATTAAGCGTCTTGCTCGTTGGTACTAAAAATCAGATTGCCTCTGGGGTCAGCGCCGGCGGTGCATTGGAAGGGCAAAGGGGCAAGGAGCGTACTTTATAAAAGTTCCCGCAGCCCGCGGGCAGCCGGCAGAGTTCGTTCCATTCTCCTCACTAACAATGCTGGCTGACGTTGACTGATCGCACGCTCAAGAACACAGCGCGCTGGGTTTTCCAAGTCTTTGCTATGTTTTATGGAAACTGCTGGTAATTTATGAGTCGCTCTTTTGTGCTTTATCGCATAATTAACTGTTGATAAAAGTTAATGTCTACCTACTTGTCTAAGTAGTACCGTCTACCTAAGTACTTATTATTGGCGTGCAAGTCACAGACGCTTAATGGCTCTGAATATTATCCTAGTTGAAGTAGCTGAATGCTTTCCAAGCTCAGTTGCGCATATAGAAAGCAAAGACCTAATCTAGATAATGCTTTTTACCATACCTAATAATGTTTGCCCTGTCATTAACCCTGTGCTCATGTGCACACCAATGCCTGCAGTCTACATTCATAAAAACATTAGGCATTTTTTTTTCTTTCTTTTTTCGCAAATAATTTTTTTCGCACTCGGGATCAGACTAGTTGCTATACTGATAATTCTACTATAGAGCGTTCCACAAGGCTACCTCTTATCCATTACATAGGTAGGTACCTTAAATTTTTTTTCAGCTTGAAAGCTTTTGAATTTTTTCCCATGACTTCCGAAGTGAGTGTTAATTTTTTCTTTCGGCTACGGAAAGTAAATTTAATAATTATATTTTTTAATTAAATTATAGGTTAATTAAAATTTCAGTAGGTAGATAGACTAATCATTAATTAAAATTGTTCGAAATCCTTTATTACATTTTGCCATTTTGCAAAGCTTTGAGTGCTAAGACTTTTAAAGCGCCATCTTTCAAGAATCCTTTGAACTACTCCGTAGGCGGTTTGACTGACTCACAAACGAAACATAAAGTAGATGGCGTTATGTGTTCCGTAATAAGTTTCACCGGGAACGTTGTTGTTACCGTATTTTTCAAATTTCTAACTGGTAAAAGCGTATGTAGGTAGGTATGTAAGCAAAGAAGAAAATAAATTTTAATAAATTATATTTCGTACAAAATCCATGACTGAGATCCACAGTAATAAGTAAGTAACTATCGTCGGTCCTAAATACAATAACTTTTATTTATTTTTTTATCTGTTAAATACATTATCTTGATATCTGGATGCTAGGATGGATTAACTACCTACCTTCCTACTTTAAAATCATTATAGTTTGTATGAAAATCCTTAATTGAAAATATTATTGTTATAAGTATTATTTATTAAAATATAATAAATACGAGTAGGTACCCGATTCAGGATTTTCAATTATTCCACCGGGGTTGGGTCAGATAGTGCTGACTAAAATAGCCTTAGCAGTTTAGTGAAACTAACAGTAGCAGCCTGTACATTACTTACATCAAAATTCTAAGGTAAATAAATATTCCTTAACGGTAAATTAATGATACGTAATTTGACTATACCCCTAAACATGTCGGATGAAGTATCTCCATACATTTATTATGTTTTCAGGCATGAAGTTATAATAAAGTCTTTATCTGAACTCAGGAAAATTCTATTAAATTTCCCTCTGTTCTCATTAAAAGTTTACCGTCTTGAACATTGCTTAAAACAATGAAAATTTAAACGTTAATTTATGTAAGATTACATATTATAATTATTTATTTATAGAGATTTGGTTTCAAATTGTTCACGAACACATTTACTTATCTGAATAAGATTAGCGCCCTTAAATAAAATATTTTGAGTTACAATAATGAATTATATTGTTTCGTAGATAGTGGAGTACTTTTATAAGGCTACGTTTAAGTTACAATAATAGAACCTATGTAAGGAAAACATCATGAAAAACCTGCATCGATGAGCTAGTTCTCCATAATGTTCACAAAGATTTGTGAAGTCTGCCTCTTGGCCAGCGTGGTGGACTATGGCCTAAACCCTTCTCATTCTGATAGACAAAACGTCTGCGCGAAATATCACTCTGAAGGGAGCGAGGTTTTGTCCTTTCACGCTGTTATGTGCATCTCAATATAAAAACATAAAAATTAGGTATCTAGGTACCTACCTATTTTTGTTACACGTTGAGTCCAACAACTTTTCTATTCTATTTTCTTGGAGTCAACTTCTGCGCGTTAACTCTTTTCAACTATATTTGACCCTCAAGCTAATAACTTGATTTTAGCTTTATGAGACTAAAGTCAATTTTCTAAAGTGAAAGCTAACTATTATTTAATCTGCGATTTAAGTAAACTAATTATTAATTGGAATAATAAGTTACCTACTTTTCATGTAAAGCTACGCATGTAGGTATGACATTGCATTGTGGAGGATTGTAAACATAAATTCACCATGCTTGAATATAATTTGTCATATTCCGTGACGTAATGCTAAAATAACCCAGATGGGCGAAATGTTTGCATTCACGCCATTACTTTTATTTGGGAAAAGTTACCTGTGTAAACCATGCTTTTTGGTGCGTATTACGTGAGATTTCATTGCTTTTACGTTTCATGATTTAACAATTCATAATATAATGATTTTAGTACGTAACAACGGAGTTTTATTGTGGAAACCGTAACTAATATGCTACAATTTTTTATTTAATATACTTGTTTCTGTGTATGGAATAAAACGATGATACTTATCACAGTTTATTTAAATAACCAGCCAAGGTGCTGGTAGGTTTTACGGATCAGTACTTGTTACCACCAATCACCATCATTACCATTACCATACACCTAATAAAAATTAATAAGTATGTACCTAGTTATTAAAGAAAATTACAGCTAAATTATAAAGCTAACAATCATTATTGGGCTTGCAAAGAAAGCTCGGAGTTTCTCAACGATGACGAAATACATACTAATATTATATATTAAATCATTACGAAACTGTGTCTGTCTGTCTGCTACGCTTTCTCGGCCCAACTACTCAACTGATTTGATGAAATTTGATACAAAGATAGTATCATAAAACATCAATCCACGCGGACGAAGTCGCAGGCACCATCTAGTCAGAAATATTATGATCCGGAGGTAATAATAATAATTATTCAAACAAAATGTACAATTTCCTTAAATTACCCTGGAAGTGGCAATGGTTGACTACCTAGGTAGGTACATGGGAAATGAGTGAATTTAAATTTAATTGATATTAAATGAATGAATGAATACCTAAATCAATTAATTAATTAAAAAATGCACAAAAATTTGTTAAGTATAAAAGCAATTTTCCAGTACAACGCTAGGTACCTAAATACAACTTGCAAATGGCATGCGTAATTTTTACCAAATGCTTTATTGTTCATCGAAAAATAAATATGAACAGAATAATTGGCACATCACTATCAGGTACAATTGACGGCCGTATTCAGGCTTTCAAGCGATCTCTACAAGGCAACCACCGTAAGAGAATTTCACAACCAGTGAGAAAGTTTTAAGGAAGTAGGTACTTACGTGGCTGATTGATGTTGGATTTTTAATTCCGGAGAAAACAAATGGTATAAGAGATACAGGTACTTAAAACCCCAAACCAATTCCGAAGTCGCCCATAAAAGCAAAATTTTTTAATATCAATTATGAATATTATTTATTACACGCGTAAACTGTATAAAAATTCTTTGAATAAAAACCGGACAAGTACCTACCGAGGGTTCCGTACAAACTTGTATATCGTAAACATTACTGAACAGATCGGTGAAGGTCGGTATATCCGGATCTCGGACTAATACCTACTTACTTACTTATAACCGTGAGTTTTAGTTTCATATCAACCCACCAGCAGAATAATAACATACACACGGCTTGACCGGCTCACCGGGCCGGCTGCGACTGTCATTTGTCATCGGAGCGGCGGAACTCTGACGGATTCCAATTACCCAACCCCCCATTCCCTCCACAACGATCGGCCGCCGCCCAGGAATGAACTTCTCTTTGATATTTTGTAGTAATTGTGCAGGACACTTCATTAGGCACATGTATGACATGTTAGTTTATTTTACAGACCACAGCGTATTGCGTAAGTATATTAGACTAGCTGATGCCCGTGACTTCGTCCGCTTGTATTGAGGTATTTTGGTTCCCGTCGGAATACCTAAAACTTATTCCACGCGGACGAATTCACGGGTATCATCAATCCATATCCATGAATCCATACTAATATTATAAATGTGAAAGTGTGTCTGTCTGTCTGCTACGCTTTCACGGCTCAACCGTTCAACCGATTATGATGAAATTTGGTACAAGGGTAGGTTGTATCCCGGAAAATTAAAGAGTTCCCGCGGGAATCCAAACATCCTAGTCCACGAGGACGAAGTCGCGGGAATCATCTAGTATAATATATAATATTAAGTCTATGTAGGTAGGTAGTAGGTACCGAAGTCCATCTACGAAGGTATTTTTTGTGTGTTTTGGCCCTTAGGTACTAACTTTCTTACATTTGTTCAAAATTTACGACGAATGTCTGATTCTAGAGGATTTACGCGTAGGTTTATTGCTCCCTATATTTCAATCGGGACATAAATGGTCCGGTGTATTTCAATAGCACAACACTATTATTGCCCCGCAATCCGCAACACACAAAGCTGTTCAACGGCTCAACGCAACACTCGTAAAAAGAACATTAGTGTGTCCCAAATTACATAATCATGCGATCACTGGTGGAAATATTTCCGTTCCTCTGTAAGTGACTCTATTTATGAATTTACAAGCTGATGCCCGCGATTTCGTACGCGTGTTTTTTTGACTCACTTGGAAACTCTTTAATTTCTCGGGACAAGCAAGCAAGCAATGCAAATAAGCTAATGCTGGTTTATTAGTAATATGTTTTGTGCTAGTGTTGTTACTCAATCACGCCAGAACGGCTGAACGGATCTGGATGAAATTTGGCACACAGAGGTAGGCTATAAATAGTCTGGAATAAAACAGGCTACTTTTTGTCCCGGAAATTTAAAGAGTTCCTGCGGGAACCAAAAACACGCGGACGAATTCGCGGGCATCAGCTAGTTTCAAATACAACTTTTTTCTTTTTTTTTATCCACTACAAGCTAGCCCTTGACTGCGATCTCACCTGATGGTAAGTGATGATGCAGTTAAGATGGTAGCGGGCTAACCTGTTAGGGGCATGGCAGTTATATTAAATCCATACCCCTTCGGTTTCTACACGGCATCGTACTGGAATGCTAAATCGTCACTTTCACTATTTCATAGCTATTTCATGAGCGAGCTTATCATATCGATTTTAGGAAGTACATTTATGTACTTTACATTGCAGGCATTTTTATTACTTTTAACTATGTTGCAGATTAAGATGAACCGAGTATTGTGATTCCAAGAATCGACAGTGTCAGTTGAAAAATCTCTGGTAAAATAACTTTTGCAAAAATGTAACAGTGCAGGAGTTCTTCCGAAATATTTCAGGTAATATTTTATTTTGAGGAATGTCTTTTAATATCTGACATCTGGTAACTCGGTAGCGTACTTAAAATAAATTGTGGATTAAAAGGATATTGCAATTGTGTAAGTATCTAGTTTTATATTAACATTTAAATACTTCGCATTTTTGTAATAAGTCGGTAATTAATATTCTTTAAAAGTATTTTTTTAAGTATGATTGTTTGTCAATTTTTAGCAGCTTATTTTAAACGTATCGAAATCTTCAGATTAGGTATCATGTAAGTTAGCTGATGCCTGTAACTTCCTCCGTGAGTTTTTAAAAATCTCATGGGAGGACAAAAAGTAGCGTTTGTCACTCTCTAGTTCTTTAACAATTTCCACGTAAAAATAACATAGATTCGTTACTCCATTGCAGCGTGAATGAAGAACAAACCAACAGACAAGCACACTTTCACCTTTATGATATTGGTACGATTCTTTAAACATAAAAAAGAATATTGCTTTATCTTTGTGTAGTTGACTTTGAGTAAACCACTAAAACACATCACAATCCGGTGATCAAACTTCGCCGTATAGCGAACGGTCTTGAGTATTATCTGAGAGCTAGGATTATCTAGCAATTACACCTCCACGCGGGCTTTGCTATGCTCTGACTTGTGAACTTGAACGTGTTTCAATTTCGTCGCCTTCCCAAAGTATGCACGGGGCTTAAGTTGAAATTTCGTGCCGAATGAAATCACTACTGTACGTAAGCTCTTGTTTCCTATAGACAGCAGTGCTGTCAGCGTCGAATCTTCTCTGAAACATTGTCTATTCATGGCTTGGTTTACTGTGGCTTACTGCGCAGCCTTTATAAAACTATAACGTCGATGCTAAAACGCTCTCTCTAGCAGTTCCGCTGGAAGGTCACCCACCCGTTTGAGATCTTTTTATATTGATATATAGTATTATATATAGATTGAGATAGTAGCACCATAGTAACACCAACTCTGTAAAAAATTCGCGTGATTCTTTCGTGATTCTTTCGTGTTGGTTAACTTTATTGACAGACGGACTGGACGAAACTATAAGGCAAAGGCAAAGAAGTTCAGTTCAGAAATATACTGTGGTCCATCCACTACAGCCTATTAACGTCCCACTGCTGGGCACATGCCTCCACTGTCATAGGAGAGAGGGAATTAGAGCTTAGACCCACCACGCTGCTCCAGTGCGGATTGGCGGGCTACTGACTGACTGTGGTCCATCTGTATGTACCAAATAACGTGGTATTTATAGATCGTGTAATCTAGTGTATTGATTGATGTCTAGTGTATTCCGTCAACGGAATGTGATCTTACAGTATTTACCATACTGATGGTACCACAGTATTTACTGAACGTCTAGCCTTCACCTAAAGGTTCCTTGTTTACTCTGGAACCGAAACAGGAAAACATATTTTTATAATGACTCATTTACGTATTAGCTTGAAGCGGCGTAATTTATGCAAGAAAATCTACTATAGAGTTCTGGATTTGTCTGCACTTAAATGGAGTAAATTACCCACACCTGAGCAAAACGCATAGCTTTACGAGCTAGGCATACCTTGCGATATTTATATTCAATACGAGAGAGGTGGTAAAAAGCGCATAAACTTAAGTATTAAATTACATGTATAGGTAATTACTATAGTAGAGTAAAGCGAGGTAACGGGCAATTATTTCTCTTTTCCGATTTAAATGACTTTTATGATCCTCCTAGGTATGTGAAAGCATTTTTAGCACTTCACTAGGCATATAATAAGGAATAATAACGTCCGAGTTTCTAGAAAAATGTGAAGTATTCAGCCGGGTATAAAGACACATAGTACATACCATACATCTGATGCAGTTCGATATAAAATGGTTTTTCTCTTATTTTTCAGTTTATTTAGAAAAGGTAATAGGAAAATAGTGTTATTACGACAATGCACTGAGTGTTCGAGGCTTGGACACATTATTAACCGCGACTGATAACATATTCACTTGGAAGAGATATCCAGAGATCGACGATACACGAAGCTAAAGTGGCTACACAAAGTTCCAAAAACCTATACACTATACAGGCATTGGGACCCTAAGATGCTTGAATTGTTTAACGGAATCATTCCTCGTACCGAAAAATGCAGCCTTGGAACTTGGGAAACCCCCAATTGGCATACGGACGATCTCAAGCGACTAGCTTTAGAGCCATTGCTGGAAGCAATCGGCACAATACAGTATTCTATGGAGGTCCTTGCAGGTGATCTTCGTCGAGGATTGGACGTCTATTGATTTAAACTACACACTGCAGAGCGCGACATCGGCAGCGCTGCAGCTTCTACGAGCGTTAGGATGTGTGTGCGGTGGAACCCTTCACATATTCCCCTTCATTACTACTTGTGTGTCTAAGCCTTTATTAATAGACTTACCACTGGACATCGTTCTGTACAGTAAACATAAAATGAGCCCTTATCTACTTGGCATAAGGCACTTGTAATATGACGACGATATCCTGCCTTTGTGGCGTAGATAGTGTAGATACCATACCCCCAGTCCGGTGAGACCGATTGTACTTCACGTATTAGTCACTGGCTTTGTATCAATCACCAATGTCAAGCCTTTGACGGTGTAATCTTGCAGAGCGGTTAATTATTGAGTACCGACCAAGTATTTTGGAATTGGAAACGGAATACTCGGACCTAAGTAGTTATTTGTGAGTATAGCAAACATCTTCGTTGGCTTTAATCCAGAGGGCTTTGTCAAAGATCTACGGGTGGCTAGATGCGACATGAGTTATGTAAATTTAGAATTTTAATATTAAAAGTGTGAATAAGTTTAGATCAATGGGTTACCCTATTTACAAATGTTTTATAAATATTCAATATTTATATAAACTTTTTTATTATTCAATACAATATAGTTTTGTTGAAAAACTTTAGGCGAAAACGCAAGTGTCTGCTAAACTAAGCTTTTATGGTTAAATAATGTTGTGTTTACTTCTAAGTGGGTACTACATTTAACTTTCTTTATTTTATAGGATAAGTTTACCTTTGAATGTTTTAATGTAAGTGTCCGTTAGTAGACCTAATAAATAAAATAAAAAAATAAAAATCTATTATTAAAATTGTTGTCTAACAAATCTTCGCAACGTGCACGTGCTTCGCAAAAATTCGACTCGCTCTTAGCCGGTTTACATATAATAATATTTTGGTTTTATGCACGATTAGGTATGTATGTATTATCCAACGGGAGATAGACGTGACAAGAATACGGCTGGTCGCGGTTAGCGAAGTGCTACTACGTAAGGGTACTTTTATGATGTGACTCGTTTCCGGCCTCTGACATCGGGGCTGGGGCCTGCAGGGTACGAGGGTGATAATGCTCGTCTAATGTCCTTTAGGGGCGTCAAATGTACTTGCATTAATAGATAAATAGAAACAGTGCCCTTTTAACGCTTCGTGCAAAATTGCCAAAATTAAATGGTTTCGTGCTAGTACCACACTTGCAATTCTTTGTGATAAATATAAAGCAAACGTTTATAACTTGATACAGATTATATATTCGGTGTTAAACTTTTTGTGTTTTGTACTTTTTGCGTATTGAACGTCACGCCAGCGTCAGCAGAATTCAGTAACATTTCTTCGATGCGTACAATGCTGCTAAACTTTATTGCAACTCTGGCAGATTATGCGCCCGCTTTGTTTAGCGACTTTTCTAACTTCATAATACAAATTACAAATAGTTAATTTTACTCCTTCCAAAATCTCTACATCGGTGTTGTATGGCTCTCTTGCAATTAGTTTCTGCTCAAAGCACGTCTGCCACAGACTGGAGTCTATGATCCGAGCTGAGCTAACGGGAACCAGAACTACGGTTCACGGAAATCCCCTACAAAGTAAGGGAGCGATTTAAAATGTTTATCCGCCGCTGATATTAGCTCGCTAATATACAAGCAGCGTAAATCAATGCTTGATATTTTTACGTCAAGTCATTATATTACATTTTTTTAGAACCTTGTGTGTTTAACGCGGGCTATATGAAGAGGATGGCGGGAAGTGGCTGGATGAGCAAGGCTGGGGACCGGGTGTGGAGGTGATCTTTGGGAAAAGCCTATGTTCAGCAGTGGACGTCCGCAGACAGAAATTATAATGACGTGTTATTATTTTTTTATAATATATAATTATATGTTATAATGATGTGTTTATTGCAGAACCGATGATGCATCGTGGCACGTGTCTTGGTCTGGAGACAGGAGATCGCGTATTGGCACACACTGCACGCAGCAGTGACGACCTCCGTGGCGCAGTGTGTAGCGCTGTTGCCTTAACGTGCGGAGGTCCTGAGTTCGATCCCGGGCAGGGTCAATTTGGGAATTTATAATTTCTGAATTTTCTTTGGTCTGGCCTGGTGGGAGGCTTCGGCCGTGGCTAGTTTGACCACCCTACCGGCAAAGACGTGCCGCCAAGCGATTAAGCGTTCCGGTACGATGCCGTGTAGAAACCGAAGGGGTATGGGTTTAACCCCCCCATGCCCCTAACAGGTTAGCCCGCTACCATCTTAGACTGCATCATCACTTACCATCAGGTGAGATCGTAGTCAAGTGCTAGCTTGTAGTGGATTAAAAAAAATACCTCCAGTCCGCTGGATCGTCGACCTTAAAGAGGTGGTACGGAAAACGCCGCCCTGAGAAAAGCCTACGTTAAGCAGTGGGCGCCAATAGGGTTGTGATGATACGAATAATAAGCAACGTCCTACAAGGCTCAAAGAAGATGCAAGCGATACCGAAAATGGCTGCGACAATTCTCTCTCAACACTGCACCAGGGAGGTTGTCAAAAAGTTGACGTCATCAGCATATTTTGTCTGGTTAATATATGACACGCACAAATAATGTGGCTTTCTATTGGTACCAGATTTTTTAAAATCGGTTCAGTAGATCCAGAGATTACCCCCAACAACCTCACAAACTAACAAACTTTACCTCTTCATAATATTAATTATTATTATTATTATTTTATTAATTAATATATATATATATAGCTCAATTACCACTGATTCACTCACTCACTGACTGACTCACTCATTGACATAATTGTTCTCCTAGAAAGAGACAGAAAACGATACAATGATGTACGGGAGATGTGTTCGGGTGCGGGAGTCGAGTAGGGAAAAATTATGACATTTCGGAAAAACAAGATGGCGGCCGACGTGACTCTTGCAACTCTTTTGTTTTCCAACCGATTTCGTTACAACTCGCAACGATTGAGGAAACTAGGAAACGATTAACAGAAAGAGTGGAAAAAATTGGAAAAACAAGATGGCGGCCGAGCTGTAGTGTTTTGAAATTTTTGATTTTTCGACCCCGAACCGCGGCGCCACAGATCCGAAACGGCGTGGTCGAGCGTAATATTTTTTTCTCCTTTCGCCTACAACTATCCTGTATTTTGACAGAACGGGAGTGGTTTTTAGAAATTCAAGATGGCGGCTGTCGCGGCGGCCGTTCGGTCTGAGGTACGAAAAACCGCAATTTTAAAATTCAATTTTCTCACAGTTGGCAACGTCGGAGCGTTTTGACTTGTAAAAGGCGATTGTGTGTACAGACTCGAAGTATGGATCGGGTAAAAAAAATTACCCCATTTCTAGGGAAATTTATAAGATTTACCCCAAAAATAAAAAAATCGAAATACGCATTTTTTGCAAAATTCGAGTACGAGCGACCACGTGTCCCACTTGTACGAATGACATTTGGGTGTTTTCGTCGCCGAGGTCTGGCAACACTGGGATTTATCAAAGTAAAAGTGATTTTCGACATGGTCTTTTTTCAGGGGCTATCATTTCGGCTGGGTGCGAGCGAGATGAAAAATTGAAACGTCATCAGGAGCGGTATATCCTGTAGTTTACAGGAAAATTATGAAACTATGTAAAATGCTTGTGTGAAACGAGGTGGCGGCCATTTTGTATTCTTTTTGTGTTTTTGAAAATTTCGATCACGATTTTGAGGCAGTTGGCAACATTTGGGAAAGTTGACATGTAGGGATCGACTGTGTAACTCGACCGGCAGTATCGAGATATCAAAACAGTGTTGCCACATTTGGGGTAGTTTTCGAGATTTTCCCCAAAAATGTCCTCCTGTAAAATTTTGTATGAAAAATTTTTTTTTCACTGATGGCTTCGTATATAAGTCAGAAAATATAACTCGAAAAAAAATATGGAGACAGCTGATGATTGAGGATTTCGGAGACGGGTAAAGAGCACGGCTAGTACCACACTTGCAATTCTTTGTGATAAATATAAAGCAAACGTTTATAACTTGATACAGATTATATATTCGGTGTTAAACTTTTTGTGTTTTGTACTTTTTGCGTATTGAACGTCACGCCAGCGTCAGCAGAATTCAGTAACATTTCTTCGATGCGTACAATGCTGCTAAACTTTATTCCAACTCTGGCAGATTATGCGCCCGCTTTGTTTAGCGACTTTTCTAACTTCATAATACAAATTACAAATAGTTAATTTTACTCCTTCCAAAATCTCTACATCGGTGTTGTATGGCTCTCTTGCAATTAGTTTCTGCTCAAAGCACGTCTGCCACAGACTGGAGTCTATGATCCGAGCTGAGCTAACGGGAACCAGAACTACGGTTCACGGAAATCCCCTACAAAGTAAGGGAGCGATTTAAAATGTTTATCCGCCGCTGATATTAGCTCGCTAATATACAAGCAGCGTAAATCAATGCTTGATATTTTTACGTCAAGTCATTATATTACATTTTTTTAGAACCTTGTGTGTTTAACGCGGGCTATATGAAGAGGATGGCGGGAAGTGGCTGGATGAGCAAGGCTGGGGACCGGGTGTGGAGGTGATCTTTGGGAAAAGCCTATGTTCAGCAGTGGACGTCCGCAGACAGAAATTATAATGACGTGTTATTATTTTTTTATAATATATAATTATATGTTATAATGATGTGTTTATTGCAGAACCGATGATGCATCGTGGCACGTGTCTTGGTCTGGAGACAGGAGATCGCGTATTGGCACACACTGCACGCAGCAGTGACGACCTCCGTGGCGCAGTGTGTAGCGCTGTTGCCTTAACGTGCGGAGGTCCTGAGTTCGATCCCGGGCAGGGTCAATTTGGGAATTTATAATTTCTGAATTTTCTTTGGTCTGGCCTGGTGGGAGGCTTCGGCCGTGGCTAGTTTGACCACCCTACCGGCAAAGACGTGCCGCCAAGCGATTAAGCGTTCCGGTACGATGCCGTGTAGAAACCGAAGGGGTATGGGTTTAACCCCCCCATGCCCCTAACAGGTTAGCCCGCTACCATCTTAGACTGCATCATCACTTACCATCAGGTGAGATCGTAGTCAAGTGCTAGCTTGTAGTGGATTAAAAAAAATACCTCCAGTCCGCTGGATCGTCGACCTTAAAGAGGTGGTACGGAAAACGCCGCCCTGAGAAAAGCCTACGTTAAGCAGTGGGCGCCAATAGGGTTGTGATGATACGAATAATAAGCAACGTCCTACAAGGCTCAAAGAAGATGCAAGCGATACCGAAAATGGCTGCGACAATTCTCTCTCAACACTGCACCAGGGAGGTTGTCAAAAAGTTGACGTCATCAGCATATTTTGTCGATACAATCACAACCTGTGAACTGTTGAGCAGTAAAATCGTAACTGACACATAGACATACTCTTTAGAGTACGTGTAGAGTATAGAGTATTCTAGAGGTCTGGTATTTTCACCATTATAATAATTAAAGGTATTTATAACAATTCGCCGCTGCATCAGCGTCGAAACCAGCTTGTAGAATAGCAGAAGTTAGAAACCAAACTACGAAGTAGAATCAATTATTAGCTAATCGGGAAGTAATTATGCAAGGGTATTTCAAGTTATACCCGGGCTTTGTTTCCACATACATTATGTAGCCTCGCTCGCTATAAGATATTCATGCAGCAAATCCAATTGAGCCCGGACACTAGGAACAAAGAAAATCATTTACCCCGCTTTTATTTCCCGTAAGTCTTTTGTGTTTACCAGTAGATATGTTTAAATAATATAAAAGTTGATATCATTTATTTCCTCAAATTGGAACAAATAAAATAATTATTTGTATTTTTTTGTCCTATGATCTCATAAATTACGTCACTTAAGTAAGTTAGAGCTTAAGTATAGTTGGTAAAGCTTGCAGTGATTGACATTCAGATCTATTTGTACCGGATACTTATCTTTATGAGGCTGCTGCTAATACGTATTTTATTTGTTTCATACAAATTCGCATAAACACTACCCAGAGAAGGACATTGGACCTTTAATTCGAGAAAACCTTAGGTTCACGCGACTTGGCTTAGAAAGCGTTTTTGTTGTAATTATAACATACTAGCAGATGCCCGCGACTTAGTCCGCGAGTTTTAAATTCCCACGGTACCTCCCTAATTTTTCTGGTTAATATATGACACGCACAAATAATGTGGCTTTCTATTGGTACCAGATTTTTTAAAATCGGTTCAGTAGATCCAGAGATTACCCCCAACAACCTCACAAACTAACAAACTTTACCTCTTCATAATATTAATTATTATTATTATTATTTTATTAATTAATTATACTATATATAGCTCAATTACCACTCACTCACTGACTGACTCACTCATTGACATAATTGTTCTCCTAGAAAGAGACAGAAAACGATACAATGATGTAAGGGAGATGTGTTCGGGTGCGGGAGTCGAGTAGGGAAAAATTATGACATTTCGGAAAAACAAGATGGCGGCCGACGTGATTCTTGCAGCTCTCTTGTTATCCAACCGATTTTGATTAAACTCGCAATTATTAAAGAAATTAGTAAACGGTCAATAGAAAGAGTGGAAAAAATTGGAAAAACAAGATGGCGGCCGAGCTGTAGTGTTTTGAAATTTTTGATTTTTCGACCCCGAACCGCGGCGCCACAGATCCGAAACGGTGTGGTCGAGCGTAATATTTTTTTCTCTTTTCGCCTACAACTATCCTGTATTTTGACAGAACGGGAGTGGTTTTTAAAAATTCAAGATGGCGGTTGTCGCGGCGGCCGTTCAGTCTGAGGTACGAAAAAACGCAATTTTAAAATTCAAATTTCTCACAGTTGGCAATGTCGGAGCGTTTCGACTTGTATAGGGCGATTGTGTGTACCGACTCGAAGAATGGATTGGGGAAAAAAAATTACCCCATTTCTTGGGAAATTTTCAAGATTTACCCCAAAAATTAAAAAATTGAAATACGTATTTTTTGCAAAGTTTGAGTATGAGCGACCACGTGTCCCACTTGTACGAATGACGTTTGGGTGTTTTTGTCGCCGAGGTCTGGCAACACTGGTATTTATCAAAGTAAAAGTGATTTTCGACATGGTCTTTTTTCAGGAGCAATCATTTCGGCTGGGTGCGAGCGAGATGAAAAATTGAAACGTCGTCAGGAGCGGTATATCCTGTAGTTCACGGGAAAATTATGAAACTATGTAAAATGCTTCTGTGAAACGAGGTGGCGGCCATTTTGTATTCTTTTTGTGTTTTTGAAAATTTCGATCACGACTTTGAGGCAATTGGCAACATTTCGGAAAGTTGACATGTATCGATCGATTGAGTAACTCGACCGGCAGTATCGAGATAACTAAACAGTGTTGCCACATTTGGGGTAGTT
Organism: Erebia aethiops; assembly: GCA_923060345.2. Lineage (NCBI taxonomy): Eukaryota > Metazoa > Arthropoda > Insecta > Lepidoptera > Nymphalidae > Erebia > Erebia aethiops. Next base: position 25,194,463 of record OV281081.1, read on the forward strand.
TTCGAGATTTTCCCCAAAAATGTCCTCCTGTAAAATTTTGTACGAAAATTTTTTTTTTCACTGATGGCTTCGTATATAAGTAAGAAAATATAACTTGAAAAAAAATATGGAGACAGCTGATGATTGAAGATTTTGGAGACGGGTAAAGGGCACGGCCAAGGTATTGAAGATAGGTGGGGGGTCCTCGAACTAATGTCACTCGGAACCTCATCCAATAGACAAAGAGCAAAAAAAAAATTCAAAATGGCGGATTTAAGATGGCCGCCATACAAATTTGTTTGGTGTCTATCTCGGAGAGTATAAGAGATGGAAGTATGGTTTCTTGGCAAGAGATGATCAGGACGAGGAAGTCTATTAAGCGAAATGAAAAAAAAATTCAAGATGGCGGATTATTTTTTTCATACCAAATTATATGGCGATTAGGAACTTTATAAGTACTGGGTACTTTTAACGAATATTTGGGAGAAAAATGTGGAGCGAGTTGATGATTGAGGATTTCGGAGACGGGTGAAGAGCACGGCCAGGATATTGTTGAAAGAAGTCGTGTTCGACCAAATGCATGAGAAAAAAAAACAAAACTAACAACATACCCGCACAATTGTTCTCCTAGAAAGAGACAGAAAACGATACAATGATGTACGGGAGATGTGTTCAGGTGTGGGATGGGAGTAGGGAAAAATTATGAAATTTCAAAAAAAACAAGATGGCGGCCGACTTTATTCTTGCAACTCTTTTGTTTTCCAACCGATTTCATTACAACTCGCAATTATTAAAGAAATTAGTAAACGATATAGAGAAAAAGTGAAAAAAATAGGAAACACAAGATGGCGGCCGAGCTGTAGTGTTTTCAAATTTTTGATTTTTCGACCCCGAACCGCGGCGCCACAGATCCGAAACGGGGTAGTTCATGTACAGGAGATATGTTCGGGTGCGGGATGGGAGTAGGGAAAAATTGTGACATTTCCGAAAAACAAGATGGCGGCTGACGTGATTTTTGTAACTTTTTGTTTTCCAACCGCTTTCGTTACAACTCGCAATAGTTGAGGAAATTAATAAACGATCAATAGAAAAAGTAGAAAAAATTGGAAAAACAAGATGGCGGCCGACGTGATTCTTGCAACTCTTTTGTTTTCTAACCGATTTTGTTACAACTGGCAATTATTGACGAAATTAGTAAGCGATCAATACAAAACGCAGAAAAAATTGGAAAAACAAAATGGCAGCCGAGTTGTAGTGTTTTCAAATTTTTGATTTTTCGACCCCGAACCGCGGCGCCACGTATCCGAAACGGGGTAGTTCATGTATAGGAGATGTGTTCGCGTGCGGGATAAGAGTAGGGAAAAATTATGATATTTCGGAAAAACAAGATGGCGGCCGATTTGCTGAAATGAACCGATCGAAGCATTGCAGATAGATAGGGGGGTGCTCGACCAAATGTCATTCGAAACTTAATCCAATAGACAATGAGCTGAAAAAACATTCAAAATGGTAGATTTAAGATGGCTGCCATAGAAATTTATTTAGTGTCTATCTCAGAAAGTATAAAAGATGGAAGACAGGTTTCTTGAAAAAAGATGATCGGGACCTGAAGGTCTACTTGATGAACAGGAAAAAAATTCAAGATGGCGGAATTTATTTTTCCATTTTTCCATAGAAAATAAATGGCGAATATTGAACAGACTACAAGTGTAGAACTATGCAAGATTTTGATACGGTTCCGTTTTACCCAGGACGGGGCTACCTGGGATTACAAAACAGGAAACTTAAACCAAAATTTGAAAACGCAGCGCCATTTCGAAAAAATTTGTTAATTGACCGATTTCGTTCAAAATCGATATTAAGAGTTCCCTGGGGTTACAAAACAGGAAATTGTTATCAAAATTTTAAAAAACCAGCGCCATTTTGAAATTCTTTGTTAATTGACCGATTTCGTCCAAAATCGATATTTAGCACTTTGTAGGATTACAAAACACGAAACTGGTACAAAAGTTCTAAAAAATAGGCGCCATTTTGAAATTCTTTGTTAATTGACCGATTTCGTTTAAAATCGATATTGAGGACTCCCTGGGGTTACAAAACAGGAAATTGAAACCAAAATTTTAAAAAATCAGCGCCATTTTGAAATTCTTTGTTAATGGACCGATTTCGTTCAAAATCGATATTTAGGGTTCCCTGGGATTTCAATACAGGAAACTGTTACCAAAGTTTTAAAAAATCAGCGCCTTTTTGAAATTCTTTGTTAATTGACCGATTTTGTTCAAAATCGATATTTTGGACTTCCTGGGATCACAAAATAGAAAACTGATAACCAAGTTTTAAAAATCAGCGCCAATTTGCAAATTCTTTGTTAATCGACCGATTTCGTTCAAAATTGATATTTAGGGCTCCCTTGGATTACAAAACAGAAAACTGATACCAAAGTTTAAAAAATCTGCGACATTTTTAAATTCTTTGTTAATTGGCCAATTTCGTTCGAAATCGATATTTAGGGCTCCCTGGGATCACAAAATAGAAAACTGATGCCCATGTTTTTAAAATCAGCGCCAATTTGAAATTCTTTGTTAATTGACCGATTTCGTTCAAAATCGATATTTAAGACTCCCTGAAGTTACAAAACAAGAAACTGTTACCAAAATTTTCAAAAAACCAGCGCCATTTTGAAATTCTTTGTTAATGGACCGATTTCGTTCAAAATCGATATTTAGGGCTCCCTGGGATTTCAATACAGGAAACTGTTACCAAAGTTTTAAAAAATCGGCGCCATTTTGAAATTCTTTGTTAATTGACCGATTTCGTTCAAAATCGATATTCAGGGCTCCCTGGGATCACAAAACAGGAAACTGATACCAAAGTTTAAAAAAATCAACGCCATTTTTAATAATTTTGCTTTAACCATAATAAATTAATTCAGTTTAGTACAGTAAAGTCTGTACTACTTGTAAGTCAAACCACAACCCGTGAGCTGCTTTAGCAGCTCGCGCACAGGGCGAAACACTAGTATATATATATATAGCTCAATTACCACTGATTCACTCACTCACTGACTGACTCACTCATTGACATAATTGTTCTCCTAGAAAGAGACAGAAAACGATACAATGATGTACGGGAGATGTGTTCGGGTGCGGGAGTCGAGTAGGGAAAAATTATGACATTTCGGAAAAACAAGATGGCGGCCGACGTGACTCTTGCAACTCTTTTGTTTTCCAACCGATTTCGTTACAACTCGCAACGATTGAGGAAACTAGGAAACGATTAACAGAAAGAGTGGAAAAAATTGGAAAAACAAGATGGCGGCCGAGCTGTAGTGTTTTGAAATTTTTGATTTTTCGACCCCGAACCGCGGCGCCACAGATCCGAAACGGCGTGGTCGAGCGTAATATTTTTTTCTCCTTTCGCCTACAACTATCCTGTATTTTGACAGAACGGGAGTGGTTTTTAGAAATTCAAGATGGCGGCTGTCGCGGCGGCCGTTCGGTCTGAGGTACGAAAAACCGCAATTTTAAAATTCAATTTTCTCACAGTTGGCAACGTCGGAGCGTTTTGACTTGTAAAAGGCGATTGTGTGTACAGACTCGAAGTATGGATCGGGTAAAAAAAATTACCCCATTTCTAGGGAAATTTATAAGATTTACCCCAAAAATAAAAAAATCGAAATACGCATTTTTTGCAAAATTCGAGTACGAGCGACCACGTGTCCCACTTGTACGAATGACATTTGGGTGTTTTCGTCGCCGAGGTCTGGCAACACTGGGATTTATCAAAGTAAAAGTGATTTTCGACATGGTCTTTTTTCAGGGGCTATCATTTCGGCTGGGTGCGAGCGAGATGAAAAATTGAAACGTCATCAGGAGCGGTATATCCTGTAGTTTACAGGAAAATTATGAAACTATGTAAAATGCTTGTGTGAAACGAGGTGGCGGCCATTTTGTATTCTTTTTGTGTTTTTGAAAATTTCGATCACGATTTTGAGGCAGTTGGCAACATTTGGGAAAGTTGACATGTAGGGATCGACTGTGTAACTCGACCGGCAGTATCGAGATATCAAAACAGTGTTGCCACATTTGGGGTAGTTTTCGAGATTTTCCCCAAAAATGTCCTCCTGTAAAATTTTGTATGAAAAATTTTTTTTTCACTGATGGCTTCGTATATAAGTCAGAAAATATAACTCGAAAAAAAATATGGAGACAGCTGATGATTGAGGATTTCGGAGACGGGTAAAGAGCACGGCCAAGGTATTGAAGATAGGTGGGGGGTCCTCGAACTAATGTCACTCGGAACCTCATCCAATAGACAAAGAGAGCAAAAAAAAAATTCAAAATGGCGGAATTAAGATGGCTGCCATACAAATTTGTTTGGTGTCTATCTCAGAAAGTATAAAAGATGGAAGAGTGGTTTCTTGGCAAGAGATGATCAGGACGAGGAGGTCTATTTAGCAAAATGAAAAAAAATTCAAGATGGCGGAATATTTTTTTTCATACCAAATTATATGGCGATTAGGAACTTTATGGGGACTGGGTACTTCTAACGAATATTTGGGAGAAAAATGTGAAGCGAGTTGATGATTGAGGATTTCGGAGACGGGTGAAGACCGCGGCCAGGATATTGTAGAAAGAGGGGGGAGTTCGACCAAATGCATGAACCTACTAAAAAGAGGCAGAAAACGATACAATGATGTATGGGAGATGTGTTCGGGTGCGCGATGGGAGTAAAGAAAAATTATGACATTTCAGAAAAACAAGATGGCGGCCGACGTGCTTTTTGTAACTTTTTTGTTTTCCAACCGATTTCGTTACAACTTGCAATGATTGAAGAAATTAGTAAACGATCAATACAAAAAGTAGAACAATTTAGAAAAACAAGATGGCGGCTGAGCTGTAGTAATTTAAAATTTTTGAATTTTCGACCCCGAACCGTGGCGCTACAGATCCGAAACGGGTTAGTTCATGTATAGGTCATATGTTCGGGTGCGGGATGGGAGTAGAGAAAAATTATTACATTTCGGAAAAACAAGATAGCGGCCGGCGTGTTTTTTGTAACTTTTTTATTTTTCAACCGATTTCGTTACAACTCGCAATGATTGAAGAAATTAGTAAACGATCAATACAAAAAGTAGAACAAATTAGAAAAACAAGATGGCGGCCGAGGTGATTCTTGCAACTCTTTTGTTTTCCGACCGATTTCGTTACAACTCGCAATGATTGAAGATATTTGTAAACGATCAATAGAAAAAGTGGAAAAAAAATTGAAAAACAAGATGGCGGCTGACGTGATTTTTGCAACTCTTTTGTTTTCCAACTGATTTCATTATAACTCGCAATTATTGAAGAAATTAGTAAACAATCAATATAAAAAGTAGAAAAAATTGGAAAAACAAAATGGCGGCCGAGATATAGTGCTTTAAAATTTTTGATTTTTCTACCTCAACCCGCGGCGTCACAGATCTGAAACGGGGTAGTTCATGTATAGGAGATGTGTTCGCGTGCGGGATAAGAGTAGGAAAAAATTATAATATTTCGGAAAAACAAAATGGCGGCTGATTTGCTGAAATCAACCGATCGAAGCATAACAAATAGATAGGGGGGTGCTCGACCAAATGTCATTCGACACTTCATCCAATAGACAATGAGCTGAAAAAAATTCAAAATGGCAGATTTAAGATGGCTGCCATAGAAATTTAATTGTTGTCTAACTCAGAAAGTATAAATGACGGAAGAGAGGTTTCTTGGCAAAATATCATATGGACCTGAAGATCTACTTGATGAACAGGAAAAAAATTCAAGATGGCGGAATTTATTCTTGCATAGAATATAAAAGGCGAAAATTGAAGAGACTACAAGTGTAGAACTACTATGCAAGATTTTGATACTTTTCCGTTTAACCCACGACGGGGCTCCCTGGGATTACAAAACAGGAAAATTATTCCAAAATTTATAAAATCAGCGTTTTTTTGAAATTATTTGTTAATTGACCGATTTCGTTTAAAATCGATATTGAGGACTCCCTGGGGTTAAAAAACAGGAAACTGAAACCAAAATTTTAAAAAATCAGCGCCATTTTGAAATTCTTTGTTAATGGACCGATTTCGTTCAAAATCGATATTTAGGGCTCCCTGGGATTTCAATACAGGAAACTGTTACCAAAGTTTTAAAAAATCGGCGCCATTTTGAAATTCTTTGTTAATTGACCGATTTCGTTCAAATTCGACAACTGATGATCCCTAATATCCCCAAAACCACAACCCGTGAGCTGCTTTAGCAGCTCGCGCACAGGGCGAAACATTATACTATATATAGCTCGATTACCACTCACTGACTGACTCACTCATTGACATAATTGTTCTCCTAGAAAGAGACAGAAAACGATATAATGATGTACGAGAGATGTGTTCGGGTGCGGGAGTCGAGTAGGGAAAAATTATGACATTTCGGAAAAACAAGATGGCGGCCGACGTGATTCTTGCAGCTCTTTTGTTTTCCAACCGATTTCGTTACAAATCGCAAAGATTGAAGAAACTAGGAAACGATCAATAGAAAGAGTGGAAAAAATTGGAAAAACAAGATGGCGGCCGAGCTGTAGTGTTTTGAAATTTTTGATTTTTCGACCCCGAACCGCGGCGCCACAGATCCGAAACGGCGTGGTCGAGTGTAATATTTTTTTCTCTTTTCGCCTACAAATATCCTGTATTTTGACAGAAAGGGAGTGATTTTTAAAAATTCAAGATGGCGGCTGTCGCGGCGGCCGTTCGGTCTGAGGCATGAAAAAACGCAATTTTAAAATTCAATTTTCTCACAGTTGGCAACGTCAGAGCGTTTCAACTTCTATGGGGCGATTGTGTGTACCGTCTCGAAGAATGGATTGGGGAAAAAAAATTACCCCATTTCTAGGGAAATTTTCAAGATTTACCCCAAAATTTAAAAAATCGAAATACCCATTTTTTGCAAAGTTCGAGTATGAGTAATCACGTGTCCCACTTGCACGAATGGCACTTAGGTATTTTCGTCGCCGAGGTCTGGCAACACTGGAATTTATCAAAGTAAAAGTGATTTTCGACATGGTCTCTTTTCAGGGGCGATCATTTCGGCTGGGTGCGAGCGAGATGAAAAATTGCAACGTCATCAGGGGCGGTATATCCTGTAGTTTACGGGAAAATTATGAAACTATGTAAAAATTTTCTGTCAAACGAGGTGGCGGCCATTTTGTATTCTTTTTGTGTTTTTGAAAATTTCGATCACGATTTTGAGGCAGTTGGAAACATTAGGGAAAGTTGACATGTATGGATCGATCATGTAGCTCGACCGGCAGTATCGAGATATCTTAACAGTGTTGCCACATTTGGGGTAGTTTTCGAGATTTTCCCCAAAAATGTCCTCCTGTAAAATATTGTATGAAAAATTTTTTTTTCACTTTTGGCTTCGTATAGAAGTCAGAAAATATAACTTGAAAAAAAAATATGGAGACAGCTGATGATTGAGGATTTCGGAGACGGGTAAAGGGCACGGCCAAGGTATTGAAGATAGGTGGGGGGTCCTCGAACTAATCTCACTCGGAACCTCATCCAATAGACAAAAAGCAAAAAAAAAATTCAAAATGGCGGATTTAAGATGGCTGCCATACAAATTTGTTTGATTTCCATCTCAGAAAGTATACAAGATGGAAGAGTGGTTTCTTGGCAAAAGATGATCGGGACCTGAAGGTCTACTTGATGAACAGGAAAAAAATTCAAGATGGCGGAATTTATTTTTCCATAGAAAATATATGGCCAATATTGAAGAATACCTACTACAAGACTGTGTAAAACTATGCAAGATTTTGATACGGTTCCGTTTTACCCACGACGGGGCTCCCTGCGATTACAAAACAAAAAACTGGTACTAAAATTTAAAAAAATCGCCATTTTGAAATTCTTTGTTAATTGACCGATTTCGTTTAAAATCGATATTGAGGACTCCCTGGGGTTAAAAAACAGGAAACTGTTAACAAAGTTTTAAAAAATCAGCGCCATTTTTAAATTCTTTGTTAATTGACCGATTTCGTTCAAAATCGATATACAGGGCTCCCTGGGATTTCAATACAGGAAACTGTTACCAAAATTTTAAAAAACCAGCGCCATTTTGAAATTCTTTGTTTATTGACCGATTTCGTTCAAAAGTGATATTTAGGACTCCCTGGGGTTACAAAACAGGAAACTGTTACCGAAGTTTTAAAAAACCAGCGCTATTTTGAAATTCTTTGTTAATTGACCGATTTCGTTCAAAATCGATATTTAGGGCTCGCTGGGATTACAAAACAGGAAACTGATACCAAAATTTTAAAAATCAGCACAATTTTGAAATTCTTTGTTAATGGACCGATTTCGTTCAAAATCGATATTTAAGCCTCCATGGGATTTCAATACAGGAAACTGTTTCCAAAGTTTTAAAAAATCAGCGCCATTTTTAATAATTTTGCTATAATCATAATAAATGTCTGTACTACTTTTAAGTCAAACCACAACCCGTGAGCTGCTTTAGCAGCTCGCGCACAGGGCGAAACACTAGTTATTATACTATATATAGCTCAATTACCACTGACTCACTGACTCACTCATTGACATAATTGTTCTCCTAGAAAGAGACAGAAAACGATATAATGATGTACGGGAGATGTGTTCGAGTGCGGGAGTCGAGTAGGGAAAAATTATGACATTTCGGAAAAACAAGATGGCGGCCGACGTGATTCTTGCAACTCTCTTGTTTTCCAACCGATTTCGTTAAAACTCGCAACGATTGAAGAAACTAAGAAACGATTTATAGAAAAAGTGGAAAAAATTGGAAAAACAAGATGGCGGCCGAGCTGTAGTGTTTTGAAATTTTTGATTTTTCGACCCCGAACCGCGGCGCCACAGATCCGAAACGGCGTGGTCGAGCATGATATTTTTTTCTCTTTTCGCCTACAATTATCCTGCATTTTGACAGAATGGGAGTGGTTTTTAAAAATTCAAGATGGCGGCTGTCGCGGCGGCCGTTTAGTCTGAGGTACGAAAAAACGCAATTTTAAAATTCAATTTTCTCACAGTTGGCAACGTCGGAGCGTTTCGACTTCTATGGGGCGATTGTGTGTACCAACTCGAAGAATGGATTGGGGAAAAAAATTTACCCCATTTATCGGGAAATTTTCAAGATTTTCCCCAAAAATTAAAAAATCGAAATACGTATTTTTGGCAAAGTTCGAGTATGAGCAACTACGTGTCCCACTTGTACGAATGATGTTTGGGTATTTCCGTCGCCGAGGTCTGGCAACACTGGAATTTATCAAAGTAAAAGTGATTTTCGACATGGTCTCTTTTCAGGAGCTATCATTTCGGCTGGGTGCGAGCGAGATGAAAAATTGAAACGTCATCAGGAGCGGTATATCCTGTAGTTCATGGGAAAATTATGAAACTATGTCAAATGTTTCTGTGAAATGAGGTGGCGGCCATTTTGTATTATTTTTGTGTTTTTGAAAATTTCGATCATGATTTTGAGGCAGTTGGCAACATTTGGGAAAGTTGACATGTATGGATCGATTGTGTATCTCGACCGGCAGTATCGAGATATCTATACAGTGTTGCCACATTATGGGTAGTTTGCGAGATTTTCCCCAAAAATGTCCTCCTGTAAAATTTTGTATGAAAATTTTTTTTTTCACTGATGGCTTCGTGCAGAAGTCAGGAAATATAACTTTAACAAAAATATGGAGACAGCTGATGATTGAGGATTTCGGAGACGGGTAAAGGGCACGGCCAAGGTATTGAAGATAGGTGGGAGGTCCTCGAACTAATGTCACTCGGAACCTCATCCAATTGGCGATGAGTTTAAAAAAAACTCGAAAATGGTGGATTCAAGATGGCCGCCATACAAATTTCGTCAGTGTCTATCTCAGAGAATATAAGAGATGGAACTGTAGTTTCTTGGCAAGAGATGATCAGGACGAGGAGGTCTATTTAGCGAAATGAAAAAAAATTCAAGATGGCGGAATATTTTTTTTCGTACCAAATTATATGGCGATTAGGAACTTTATAAGGACTGGGTACTTCTAACGAATATTTGGGAGAAAAATGTGAAGCGAGTTGATGATTGAGGATATCGGAGACGGGTGAAGAGCACGGCCAGGATATTGTAGAAAGAGGGGGTGTGTTCGACCATATGCATGAAAAAAAACAAACATAAAACTACCAACATACCCGCATAATTTTTCTACTAAAAAAAGGCAGAAAACGATACAATGATGTATGGGAGATGTATTCGGGCGCGGGATGGGAGTAGGGAAAAATTATGACCTTTTGGAAAAACAAGATGGCGGCCGACGTGATTCTTGCAACTCTTTTGTTTTCCAACCGATTTCGTTACAACTCGTAATGATTAAAGGAATTGTAGTAAGCGAACAATACAAAATGTAGAAAAAATTGTAAAAACAAGATGGCGGCCGAGCTGTAGTATTTTCAAATTTTTGATTTTTCTACCCCGAACCGCAGCGCTACAGATCCGAAACGGGGTAGTTCATGTACTGGTAATACGTTCGGGTGCGGGATGGGATTAGGGAAAAATTATGACATTTCGGAAAAACAAGATGGCGGCTGACGTGCTTTTTGTAACTTTTTTATTTTCCAACCGATTTCGTTACAACTCGCAATGATTGAAGAAATTAGTAAACGATCACTACAAAAAAGTAGAAAAAATTGGAAAAACAAGATGGCGGCCGAGCTGTAGTGTTTTGAAATTTTTGATTTTTCGAGCGAGATGAAAAATTGCAACGTCATCAGAGGCGGTATATCCTGTAGTTCATGGGAAAATTATGAAACTATGTCAAATGTTTCTGTGAAATGAGGTGGCGGCCATTTTGTATTATTTTTGTGTTTTTGAAAATTTCGATCATGATTTTGAGGCAGTTGGCAACATTTGGGAAAGTTGACATGTATGGATCGATTGTGTATCTCGACCGGCAGTATCGAGATATCTATACAGTGTTGCCACATTTGGGGTAGTTTTCGAGATTTTCCCCAAAAATGTCGTCCTGTAAAATTTTGAATGAAATAATTTTTTTTCACTGATGGCTTCGTGTAGAAGTCAGAAAATATAACTTAAACAAAAATATGGGGACAGCTGATGATTGAGGATTTCGGAGACGGGTAAAGGGCACGGCCAAGGTATTGAAGATAGGTGGGGGGTCCTCGAACTAATGTCACTCGGAACCTTATCCAATAGACAAAGAGCAAAAAAAAAATTCAAAATGGCGGATTTAAGATGGCTGCCATACAAATTTGTTTGATTTCCATCTCAGAAAGTATACAAGATGGAAGAGTGGTTTCTTGGCAAAAGATGATCAGGACCTGGAGGTCTACTTGATGAACAGGAAAAAAATTCAAGATGGCGGAATTTATTTCTATTTATGTAAAACTATGCAAGATTTTGATACGGTTCCGTTTTACTTACGATGGGGCTAAAACAAAACAGGAAACTGGTACTAAAATTTTTAAAAAATCAGCGCCATTTTGAAATTCTTTGTTAATTGACCGATTTCGTTCAAAATCGATATTTAGGGCTCCCTGGGATTTCAATACAGGTAACTGTTACCAAAGTTTAAAAAAATCGGCGCCATTTTGAAATTCTTTGTTAATTGACCGAATTCGTTCAAAATCGATATTCAGGGCTCCCTCTGATCACAAAACAGGAAACTGATGCCAAAAAATCAACGCCATTTTTAATAATTTTGCTATAATCATAATAAATGTCTGTACTACTTTTAAGTCAAACCACAACCCGTGAGCTGCTTTAGCAGCTCGCGCACAGGGCGAAACACTAGTTATACTATATATAGCTCAATTACCACTCACTCACTGACTGACTCACTCATTGACATAATTGTTCTCCTAGAAAGAGACAGAAAACGATACAATGATGTAAGGGAGATGTGTTCGGGTGCGGGAGTCGAGTAGGGAAAAATTATGACATTTCGGAAAAACAAGATGGCGGCCGACGTGATTCTTGCAGCTCTCTTGTTATCCAACCGATTTTGATTAAACTCGCAATTATTAAAGAAATTAGTAAACGGTCAATAGAAAGAGTGGAAAAAATTGGAAAAACAAGATGGCGGCCGAGCTGTAGTGTTTTGAAATTTTTGATTTTTCGACCCCGAACCGCGGCGCCACAGATCCGAAACGGTGTGGTCGAGCGTAATATTTTTTTCTCTTTTCGCCTACAACTATCCTGTATTTTGACAGAACGGGAGTGGTTTTTAAAAATTCAAGATGGCGGCTGTCGCGGCGGCCGTTCGGTCTGAGGTACGAAAAAACGCAATTTTAAACTTCAAATTTCTCACAGTTGGCAACGTCGGAGCGTTTGGACTTGTACGGGGCGATTGTGTGTACAGACTCGAGGAATGGATTGGAGAAAAAAAATTACCCCATTTCTCGGGAAATTTTCAAGATTTACCCCAAAAATAAAAAAATCGAAATACGTATTTTTTGCAAAATTCAAGTACGAGCGACCACGTGTCCCACTTGTACGAATGACATTTGGGTATTTTCATTGCCGAGGTCTGGCAACACTGGAATTTATCAAAGTAAAAGTGATTTTCGACATGGTCTCTTTTCAGGAGCTATCATTTCGGCTGGGTGCGAGCGAGATGAAAACTTGAAACGTCATCAGGAGCGGTATATCCTGTAGTTTACGGGAAAATTATGAAACTATGTAAAATGTTTCTGTGAGACGAGGTGGCGGCCATTTTGTATTATTTTTATGTTTTTGAAAATTTCGATCACGATTTTCAGGCAGTTGGCAACAATTGGGAAAGTTGACATGTATGGATCGATTGTGTAGTTTGACCGGCAGTATCGAGATATCTAAACAGTGTTGCCACATTTGGGGTAGTTTTCGAGATTTTCCCCAAAAATGTCCTCCTGTAAAATTTTGTATGAAAATTTTTTTTTTCACTGATGGCTTCGTATAGAAGTAAGAAAATATAACTTTAAAAAAAATATGGAGACAGCTGATGATTGAGGATTTCATAGACGGGTAAAGGGCACGGCCAAGGTATTGAAGATAGGTGGAGGGTCCTCGAACTAATGTCACTCGGAACCACATCCAATTGACAAAGAGCAAAAAAAAATTCAAAATGGCGGATTTAAGATGGCTGCCATACAAATTTGTTTGGTGTCTATCTCAGAAAGTATAAAAGATGGAAGAGTGGTTTCTTGACAAAAGATGATCAGGACCTGAAGGTCTACTTGATGAACAGGAAAAAAATTCAAGATGGCGGAATTTATTTTTCCACAGAAAATATATGGCCAATATTGAAGAATACTACGACTGTGTAGAACTATGCAAGATTTTGATACGATTCCGTTTTACCCACGACGGGGCTCCCTGCGATTACAAAGCAGGAAACTGGTACTAAAATTTAAAAAACTCAGCGCCATTTTGAAATTCTTTGTTAATTGACCGATTTCGATCAAAATCGATATTTAAGACTCCCTGGAGTTACAAAACAGGAAACTGAAACCAAAGTATTAAAAAATCAGCGCCATTTTTAAATTCTTTGTTAATGGACCGATTTCGTTCAAAATCGATATTCTGGGCTCCCTCTGATCACAAAACAGGAAACTCATACCAAAGTTTAAAAAAATTAACGCCATTTTTAATAATTTTGCTATAATCATAATAAATGTCTGTACTACTTGTAAGTCAAACCACAACCCGTGAGCTGCTTTAGCAGCTCGCGCACAGGGCGAAACACTAGTTAATATATATATAGCTGCTCGTGCTGACTGACTCATTGATCACCTCTCCTGTAAAATTTTGTATGAACATTTTTTTTTTCACTCATCGTTTCGTATACAAGACAAAAAATCATTAAGAGGAAAAATACAGAGAGAGCTGATGATTGAGGATTTCGAAGACGGATGAAGAGCACCAGCCAGGGTATTGAAGATAGGTGGGGGGTGCTCGACCAAATGTCACTCGAAACGTCATCCAATTGACAGTTAGCTGAAAAAAATTTCAAAATGGCGGATTTAAGATGGCCGCCATACAAATTTCGTCGGTGTCTATCTCGGAGAGTATCAGAGATGGAAGAGTGGTTTCTTGGCAAAAGATGATCAGGACATGAGGGTCTACTTGATGAACAGGAAAAAAATTCAAGATGGCGGAATTTATTTTTCCATAGAAAATGTATGGCGAATGTTGACTGGGATTTGGAAATTATGCAAGACCTTTTCAAAGTTTGTATCTTCGTACTGTCATTCTGACAAATGATTCGGAAAGAAAATATGGAGATCGAGGGTTTGCAAGATGGGTGAAGAGCTACTAGCTAGCTAGAGAGCAGGGTATTAAAGATAGGTGGGGGCTGCTCAAACAAAAAAAGAAAATGAGCTGAAAAAAAAACTCTTAAATAGCGGATACAAGATGGTGGTTATACAAATTTCATAGGTGTCTATCTCGGAAAGTATAAAAAAATTTAAATAAAGCTGAACGATAGCAACTGACAAGTATTCATTAATTAATATAAGTAACTAGATGATTCCCGCGACTCCGTCCGCGTGGATTAAGATTGTTTGATTCCCACGGGAACTCTTTAATTTTCCGGGATAAAAAGTAGCCTATGTCCTTCCCCGGGATACAACCAAATTGTACCAAATTTCATCAAAATCGGTTGAGCAGATGGGCCGTGAAAGCGTAGCAGACAGACAGACAGACAAACGGATAGACAGACAGACACACTTTCGCATTTATAATATTAGTATGGATATGATTGAACTAGAATTTAGTATCTTCATCGAACACTCACTAGATGGCGTTAGAAGTCAAAGGCCATGAAATAGTTAAATTATAAAAAAGGTTCTATAGAATAAAATAATAAAATTACAAACGTCCACTAAAATGATATAAATTTATATACCTAAAATATGCCTACAATGCTAAGTGGGCTTGCACAATACAGCGACAATTTAAGATAATAATTTCAGAGAGTAAAAAGTGTCAGGGTGAATGTCTGAATTGCAGGAATCTTTTGAAATTTAATTTTAAATAATATGTAGATAATATGTATATCTGTATGTAACTTATTTTTAAATATTATGTAATTTGTAGATGATATTATCTTTTTAGTTTTATGTTCTATTTCATATTTATTTGATGTCCTTCATAACAGTACCTACTTATTTGTTATAATGTTTATTCCATTTATTTATCTACCGTGGAGCAGAGCTGCAAAAATATTTAAATTTTAATAATATTTTTGCTAAATTGCAATAGGTCTCATTACTCAGGCATGCAGAATTTTTTTATAATTAAAATTTTATTTGGTTTTAACTGTCTGAGAATGGGAGAACCACGTAAAAAAAAACGAGCTGAGGCCATACCTCTTCGGTGGCTTGGAAACTGGCCCACTACACTTTTTGATATTATAAAGTAAAGCACACTAGAAATTTGATACATAAAAATGTAAAGTAAATAAACGTAATAAGTAATAGTGGACCAGTTGAGTCACCGATGTTTATTTTCCTGTTTCAGATAATACATATTTTGTAAGAATTTGTAAGAGTCTTCTTCGATATGGCTACCCGGGGTAACTTGAAGAAAATGAAGAATTTTTAGTACAATAATATAATAAAAGGCACCACTATGTATTACCTATAACACACCAAAACTACAAATCCAAACGGACTTATTATTCACTCTTCTACGCGGTCCGCTTCAGCGGGCCGCGCATCCACGCGCCATACTAGTTAGTATAGAATATAGATTATTAACTTAACCTTAATTTTATGTTTTTCTTAAAATTTCAGTTAAAGGAAGAAATGCAGAAAAACTTTATTCTAAGTAACATCTTTTACGAAATATTTAAAAAAAAGTGCTTCATGGCTTCGTTATGATGTAAATATTAGTCCCTGTACAGCCAATTCACATGTTTGAATATAAGGAAAGCCACTTGAAAAGGGCCGTCTGTGCCTTCATTACAAGGCTCGAAGGCTCTCACTATAGCTGTGTAAGTATTCAGATGGGGAGAGGCCTCTCGTGATTTCTCAGGAGATGCGCGTGAATGCCGGTCTTTGGGCTACTGGGCGAAACCGACTTTCAAACGACAACTATGGAGACCACTTTGACATTACCTATACTTATATTTTTACTCGCTGATGCCCGCGACTTCATCCGTGTGGATTGAGGATTTTTAGTTCCCGCGGGAACTCTTTAATTTTGTGGTATAAAAAGTAGACTATGTGTTATTCCAGGCTATAATTTATCTTCCTGCCAAATTTCATCCAGATCCGTTAAGCCATTAGGGCGTGATTGAGTAGCAAATATCCATCCATCTATCCATCCATATGGCCATTCATACATCCAAAGTCCGAACCACAAATCACGGTTGAAATGAGGAGAGTTTGAATCACAAGAGCGATCCGTTTGCGTTAAAATATTAAAACAATAATAGAAAAATCTCTATCCATACCTTCCAACTCGATCTCGAATTCTTTATAAATCCATGTATGAAGGGAAGCTCTATCAGGCTGTTAATTTTAGGCCAAATTTACGAAATTTAATTACGTTAATGTAGTGAAATGCGTTTATCTACGCCACGGGAGACATCGCTTTGAAATCGGGGCTTATTTGTGGAAATACAAGTGCCTTTTGAATGTTGGAAAATGGTTTTCTTTGGAATTATTTTACTAAGTAATAACAGCTTATTTATCTTTGAAACAAAGTTTTGATATTTTAATGTTTCGGATTTCGATTTTCGTATCGTATTAAGCACCTAGAAATAGATAGAGATTATGAGATTACCGGTCTGTTAATTACCGCAGTCATACCAGTGACTGTCTTCTGTTACTTATTTGGCTGTCTATTGGTATATTTTGAAAGCTTAAAAGCGAACTCGACGACGAGTACAGTGATTTAGATAATAGATACCTAACTATAAGTTTTTACTTAAGTTGTTCAATCAGTTCTCGGCTTGGAGTTTGGATCAAAGTGTATTGGATCTGAGTTTAATAAAGTTTGTAGTTAGCGGTTTGATTTGGTAAAACGCCGAAACTTTCGGATGAGTCGTCCTTTTCCTATCTTGCTTATTTTATCGGTTGGCACGCAATAAGTAACATCGCACGAGCGGCCTGAAGCCTACTTCAAGCCGCCCGTGTGAAGTTTACCTTTAAAAAGATTTACTTATATAACAGCTGTAATTGATATGGGACATGGGTACATTATTATAATCGAGCTATGCATTAATTCATATACTGACTTACTGAGCACAAAACTCTGCTCAGAATGACAAGTTTTAGGCACTAGACCTAGTCCATCCCGTTGGCTAAATGTGGATCGGCAGACTTCACAAATCTTTGGAAACGTTATGAAATTCTTTCGCGCATGCAGGTTTTCTCACGCGGTTTTAATTCACCATTATAGCAAGTGATATTTAAAACATTGTTTGTGCAACACACATTACTGAAACAGTTTGAACTTGAAGTTGTTTGAGTTAGAAGTGCGTGCACGTGGTTCGAAGTCCAGACAAGTGACAACCTTAACGTTTAAAGGTTTGGTTGGGCCAACCAAACCTGTTGGCGAAACAGAGGCGCGGCGCAGTGCGGCACGTAGCTGCAAATATTCTTTGTATGAATTTGTATGGAGCTGGGCCCACTTAAGCGACGCAGCACGGAGATGCACTGCTACATAATTGTACTAAGAATAATTGCAGCTACGTTCCGCGCCGCGCCTCTGTAGTGGGGCCAGACCTTAAAACACTATCACCACTCAATAGGGATGATGACAACTCAATCAAATCAACACCTCTTAAAATTAAATCAAACTTAAAAACTACGGAAGTTGTATGAAATTCACAATTTATGACGTCCTCAAATTTCAACGCACTTTTTTTCATTATTCCATATTTTAAAATGGTTATCAAACTTGAAACTAACCGAGGATGTGAATTTAAGATCTTTTGGATGACCCTATTCATTAATCAGTAAGAAAAAAAATATTTTTGATATCTAGGCATCATCCCTATTGCAGTACAATCCTCAAAAATACAAAATCGGCATTTTTACTTGGACCCCTCGTTGAAATGCGGAAATGAGACAAGATTGTTTGCAATGCAAACCCATTTAAAGGCATAAATAAACAGCAAACTCCCAAAATACTTTAAGTCCACCCTCATGCTTGCAGACAGCAATATTTCCTGCAGACTTGTACAGATGACTTTTACGTTGGATTTTCCCTTCAAGGTAATTTGTATGATTAAGTTGAAATAGTGTTAAAAGGTCTAGACTAGTACCGCAAGAAGGTATTTTGTAAATATTATTGTTTGGGAATTTAAATTTTATTTTAATACTTTCCCTATACATGGTCATAATTATTATTGACCGATGCAAATGTCGAGGACTGTGAGAAAAATAGTATTCGGTGCGTACAAAATATTTTAAATAGGTGTATTGTAAGTTGTAACACTGAAAAATAAAGGTAATTAAGCGAAAAAAAAATTGAAAAATATGTAGGTACGTACAACGTGTTAACTAACAATACTCTGTGCTAACAATGTTCCTACCTTGGTGTGAATTAAGGGTAAAAAACAAGTATAAAACCTGGCCAAGTGCGAGTCGGGTTACGCTCTATTTAGGCCATGTATTTTGAGGCACCTTGCATTGCGTGCATTTATATGCACCGCTGTTCAATAAATTGATTAAAATTCTAACTGATTGATTCGATTTTAGGTCAACGTTTTACACTAAATATCCAAATTTCAGGCATCTGATTCATTTCTTCTTCAAGCTAGAGACCTGAGACATACGGACGGAAAGACAAACGGCAGACTGATATTGACAGGGTTTCAGTTTTTCTCTTGGGGTGAGGAAGCCTCAAATTGGGTGAAAAATAAACGAAGTTAGATATTCGAGTGGAAATTTGAGGTGCCTAAGCTCAACAAGATGCTCAAATTTCGAATATAGTAAGAACATTCCTCAAAGTAAGTAGGTATATATTTTCCGTACGATCTAAACTAGACCGAACTCATCCCTCATTTACCTTGGTTCGCTTATGCCATTATATAAAAAGCCCCAGATTCTTACTTTGACTCCAGAATATGCAGAACACGCAAAATCTCTTAGTGAATAAAGGAATTTTTCTCCAAAGCAAATAAATATATATGTATAGGCATTATAGCGACCCTCTTCACCTCCCCTTGTATTATTCAGTGATATTGCTCGTAAAATTGGTGGCGTAAACGCGCTGTGACGTCAACTGTGATACCAATCGTCAATATATCAGTGAGACGCACTGTATTAGCGTAGGTACATCTCTTTGAGACTGTGGCACTATGGTATTACTTTGTGGCAATTTATTTTGTTTATTAGTGATTAGTAGGTATTAGTGAACATGCATTTTACAATGAATTAAGTATTTAAGTGCACTTATGGATCGGACAAAAAATTAAGTAACACAGAAATTCGAATTTATAACCGACTTCAAAAAAGGAGGAGGTTCTTAATACGATTGTATTTTTTTTTCTTTTTTTTTGTTACCTCTGAACTCCGTCATTTATAAGTAAATCGATTTGAAAATTCTTACTGAATCCAAATCCTCAACCATTATGCTGCAGGGTAAAGAACTTCTTAATCTTTTAAAAGGAAATTTTGGTTAACTGCCTCGTTGGACTAGTGGTTAGCATGTTCGACTGCGTTCGACGAGGTCCCGGGTTCGAGTCCCGGGTCGGGCCGTAATTAGGTAGTGGGTTTTTCTGACTAGAAATTCTCAGTACTAGCCCGGAGTTAGGAAGTTGGCGGTGAGCCACCCCCGTGCCTCGGAGAGCACGTTAAGCCGTCGGTCCCGGCTATTATCACTAACATGATAATAGTCGTTAAAGCCCGCCAACCCGCATTGGAGCAGCGTGGTGGGTCTAATCTCTAATTCCCTCTCTCCTATGAGAGTGGAGGCCTTTGCCCAGCAGTGGGACGTTAATGGGCTGTAGTGGTGGTATAGTAGGTACCAAGCAACGACTACCTCGCAGCGCAGTCCCATTACCCATACGCCGTTGGTCGGACATAAAAACATACACAAAATTGATGCGTCACGCCCGACTTCAACATAGTGTATAGAAATCAAGTTTCTTTTTCTTCAATGAAATTCTAACTGAAAGTTATATAATACTTTCTTTCACTTTTAGTTAGAATTTCATTATTATAGAGTCGCCTACAGAAACTAACTTATTCAACTCACTCGAAACACTTTATAATCACTTAAATAGTCAGTTGTACGCTGTATATCTAACTTTATACAGAGTCAGATGTTTGCGTGTAACTCGGCGAGCTAATTCAATGGAACGGGAAACAGTTGATGCGCGATATTTCCTCGCGCTTAACACAACGCGATTAGAACAAAGAGAACTTTGTATTAACGATGTTGTTCCACATTTGTAGGTAATGCGATGATCTGTGAACGCGCTACGATGTGTAATATCTGACTTAGCTTTTCTTTGTCATTTATTTCATACCAAACTAATACTGGTAACAAATATTAGTAGATTTAATAGATTTGCGTATTATTATGTCAATATTTTTGCAATTCATATCATACGTCGATTAGTGGAGGTCGGCTAACCTTAAAATGAACGCGCCTTAAATGTATCTACGCTCATTAGTCATAGTCATAGTCATTTATTTATTAAATATAGGTACACTGTAGGTACACTTATTTTCGTCTAAAAATTACTTAGGTACTTAAAAATCATGATGGTGATAATGGGTAATGGTATCTTAAAACTAAAGCTACGAGGGTTCCAAACGCGCCCTGGTCTGAGAAGAGCCCACAACAAACTCAGCCGGGTTTTTTTTTTATTATCACCATCTCACAAATATTCTTACTAAGGAACTATCAGAGACATTAGAGCAAATTATTGCCAGGCTTCCTTGTCGTTTAACTTGTAGTCCTTTACATGGTAATAAGATTTTTCAATGAGTTTACGTTTTACATTAACTTTGAACTTATTCAAAGACATCTTCAACATGTCTTCTGGGAGCTTATTGTAGAAGCGGACACTGTTTCCAACAAATGAATTGCTAGTTATACTAAGCCTAGAAACAGGCATTACAAGTTTATTTTTATGTCTAGTATTGACATTATGACAATCACTTTTCTTCTTGAATTTATCATTGTGCTTATGCACGTGTACTAAATTTTCAAATATATATTGGTTGTGCACTGTCATAATATTGACACACACACACACACACATTTTAGAGTAGATGTACAGCAAAACACATACATTGGACGTTGTCATTGGTCGATCAGTCACCGGCTACAGCCATGAATCATTGAATGAATTAACTATACGGCGGTGAATCTGTTGGCCAACAATACTATTGACTACCGACTTCTCTCCATCCATCCATCTTTTCAACCGATTTTAATGAAATTTGTGAAAAAAAACTGAACATCAATTCCAATTCAAACTGTTTAGGCCGCTTTCACAACAGCACCTGGACGTGACGGAGCTTCGTCCGGCGTTTTTCGAAATAACACAATAAACACTAAATCTTAAATACAATCCGGAACCGTTTCCGGAAAAACAATTAAATACTTAGTACATAATATAATACGTAACCGTCAAAACTCTTATGCGGTCAAAACTACTTTTAACTGCAATAGCATTCAAAATTGATAATTATTCTCCGACTCTCATATTACATTAGAAAACTGTAATTCTAGTCTTGTAATTCCAGATTTTTAATGCATGTTTAACATTATATTCTTCAACCGGAGTCCGGATATGTGAATTTTGAAGTGAGCAAGGTTTATACCTTTCGTGTGTCACAAAGCCATGTTTTGAAGCAGAAACAAAATATATTTCAATTAAAATTACGTCTGGATGTTGCTTTCCGCCGCTGAGAGCTGCGTTCTCCAAATGGAATTATAAGCCCGTCTTACATTCGTGGTTACCTTCACTAAACTTAGGGTGGCGTTCGGATACGCGAACCACGAAACCAAAATATATTTTTGTTTACCTTTTCATGCGTACACTTTAAAGTTTCACTTTGATAGATGTGAAAACTTAAATGTTTGTATGTTCGTTTACTTCTTCACGCCTCAACATTATTTTTTATTTTATTTTGTTGCAAGATAGGCTTACGCCTACGAAGTTAATTAAGTTATACGTGACAGGAAATATGTAATTGGAGTGATTTGGCTGAAATTTGGAATTATGATAGCCCTGTATATGTGATAACACAGGTTATTTTTTAGCCATATTTTATCCAGGAAAATTAAAGAGTTCCCGCAGGAAACAAAAGCCCTAATCGATGAAAACGAAAACGCGGGAATCCTCTGGTATAATTATAAGTAGGTATTCGTTGCTAGTTTACTTTTATCTACATTATGGTGTGCTGAGCTATTTGAATGGCGGACTCGCTTCGGAAAGCGCACCGTTGGACCAGCGCTAGGTGAACGCACAATCTCAAACGAGTTAGCTGGGGGCTGCTGCCTGCTGGAGTCTGAACATTCGTCCAGCAGTTACTTAGACATCGGCTAGCATGACGACGACTGAACGCGCCGCAGGAATATAAGTGCAGTGTAATCTTATGCGAAAATTTACTAACCTAAGTATTTTCAAAAAGTCTTTCAAGTTCTCACCTATATGAAAAACTACCCCCAAGCGATTTAGCGTTCTGGTACAATGCCGTGTAGAGACCGATTAGGGCTTAGGGGTATGGGTTTATTAGAACTCCCATACCCCTAACAGGCAAGCCCGCTACCTACTTACCGTCAAGTGAGATCGCATTCATGGGCTTACTTGTAGTGAAAAAAAAAGACTTTAACATATATCTGTGCGTTGAATCTATGGTTTTCGAATGAAGTCACATTCAGTATTGTAGAAAAGCTTTTGACTTCTAGTACGAATATCCGAATACGATTATATCGCGACATTCGGCGTAGATACCTACATGTGTTTTGCAACTGATTACGTTTTAGTGCCAGAGACGGCCGTAATATTTGGTTATGGATCACTTACTGACACGGAATAGCTTCCACAATTGCTAAGACCTATATTATGTCTCAATTAGGTATTATTTTATAGCATCACGACATGAATTTTTACACTACATTTTATTTTATTTTTATTGCGTGATAGACTAACGCTTGATGTCAATCATGCTTAGTGCAAAGCAATGATGAGGTCTAGGTTGGTACGCGCTTGCCTAGAAGATGCATATTCACTCTTTCCTTGAAGGTACTTAAGTTATATGTGACAGGAAACACGTGTGCTGGGAGGGTGTTATATATATCCGATAAAAACCGATAAGCAGGCGACATTGTGCCGGTGTTGTAGACTGAGCAATTTCGCCTGCGAAAAATTAAAAAAAGACCAACCAAGTGCGAGTCGAACTCGCACACACTCATTGTTTGATGTTAGAACGGTAATAGAAATACACTCTGTGAAAATTTCAACTCCTACCTATTACGGACAGATGAACGTCTCTATCGATTGTTCATCGGCCATCTCTTACGCTATAAGTTACATTTGTGTGAACAACTGTGAATGCACATAGGTACCTGCGATTTGTCTGAACATGCTCTTTTGTAAGCACGTTAGACCTACGAGATCGTCAAAGCTGAATTACGAACATACATAATAATATTTAGTGATATGGTAAGTTTTATTATTTCGAACTCAATATTAATTTTACTTACGTAGATAACCAAAATTAACAAGTAGGCTTTTTCCCGTAAAAATAAAGAGTTCCTCTGGGAATCAACATAAAAGTTACGCGCATTAGTATCTAAATAATGTTTTGATGTTAAATATTTACAGCACCCAAACCTATACTGAGCTATTTGCCCCCATACTTTCATCGGCCCCAAATATGTAAGACATGAACACCGCGTCTTATGCCTAATACAAAGTAATCGGTTTAGAGACTTATGAAATTCTTTGTTCATTTTCCTTTACCTACCTTCGGTTTTTTCTTTGTAATCAAATAAAGAATTACTGGCAACCATCGTTGTTGAAAAGCCTCTTAAGTCTTTTTTTATGTACCTACTTACCTATTTATTGTTTGCAAATATCCGCCTTGGTTGGAAGTTTGCCTTCGAGTTCTTTTTGCGATGAGTATTGGAAAATAAACGCTTTTCTATAAGGGTGGATATGTAAGGCAGCGCGTGACCTCAAGACAGAATGGGCAAAGGAATTATCCGCAAAAGTATTTTTTAACCGACTTTAAACTTCAAAAAAATAATAATAGTTTAAAAAAACTAAAAAACACGCTTTTGACGCAGACACTCCGGGTCTCAGGAAAACAAAAAATCGCTAATCCTGACTATATAACGGGTCAAACGGTCAAAAAATATTGAATTGTCATCGGTCCTTAATAAGTATGCCAAATTTCGAGTTAATCCGACGTTTTAAAGGGGGTCAAAATCATGTTCAAAGATTCCGTTACATACTAAAATACTAACATATATACGTCTAGAGCTAATAAAAAAAAAACTTTTCTATATAATATATATTCGGTAATAAATTAAAATATTTTTTTAGCGTTTGTGGTTATTGAAGTCGGTTTAATTTTTTTTTTTTTTAAACTTCTCTATGCTAAGCTTTGCCGTACTAAATAGTAATGATGTTGCCTAAGGAGGAGTGCGCCCAAATAGAAGACTCACTCTTCGATTTCCATATTTGGCATGGAATTCCAAATTGTCACCAATCATCATGTGAGATCCAGAGGCGCTAACTTGCTTGTTACCGCTAAACAGAAATGTGGATCCTACCCCAGAACGGAGATAGGCATTAGGCACCCAATATAAATAAGAAATGAAGAACTATCCATACTATAATATTATAAATGCGAAAGTGTGTCTGTCTGTCTGCTTCGCTTTCACGGTCAATCTGTTCAACCAATTTTGATTAAATTTGGTACAGATATAATATATAGGATGTATCCCGAGGAAGGACATAGGACGAAGTTGCGGGCATCATCTAGTACCTAATACTATTCACGAACTCGTATATCAAAGTATGAAGTCATTAGTTACCGTAATTAGACTTCCCAAAGCAATTTAAAACGAATCAATTACCTTCTTGATATAAAGGATTTTTATTTATAACGGCATAGCATGCGAAGTCGGAATAAAAAATATATGTGAGCGGGAATATAGTTACCGTACAATATTGCATTAATAATATTGCAACAGTTACTGCGTTAAGCACTTGAGGCGTAAATTTTAATTATACTTAGAGCTGCTTAAGTAATAGAGAGAAGCGTAAATGTAAGTTAATTGTATTCATGCTACAGATAAAATAGGTAAGCTGTGCAAAATCTAGAGCGTCTGTTCTTCAAGATACATAGCATCAAGTTTTTAACGTTTCTTATATTAAGTACATATTGATAAAATTATCCTATTTACAAGGATAGAATTACTGCTTAATTATATCGTCCAAGAGCTGGCGACGAATTTCGGGAAGGTCCTTTTTGCAAGCTAACCTAAAATAATCGCAAACGCTCTACCAGACTGGCAGGACTGGATTCGCCAATTGACGAAATTATATTTTTTCACAATTTCAGCTTACCAAAAGGACCTTCCCGAAATTCGTCGCCAGCTCTCCGTCTTATAGCATACTGCAAAAAATCCGTAGCGATCGTGTAAAGGTTCGATACTTGATACCGACCCAATATGGACGTAAATATTATTGTGTACTCATATAATTATTTACTCCGAACAGACCTAGTAACTACGAAATTAAAGCTTCGTCTGCCGTCCGCGCAGATATTGTAAATTTGCAAAAGTGTGTTGGTTTGTGGGTATGTCTTCCAATTGCGCCAAATAGAGCAATGGATCGAAGTGATTTTTCGCATAGCTATAGTAATTAAGGACCTAGAGAGTGACACATTATGGCTTACCCCGGAAATTCAAATAGTTCCCTCGACATTTCAAAACCAAAATCCATGCAGATGTAGTGGCATGATCAAAAGATCCTGAAAACTGAAAATATTCTAAGTGGATTAATGTCCTCTATGTTTATGTTTATTTAATACCTGTCTTGCTAAAGTGACTTATAGACGCAGAAGATAAACCTTACGAAACAATTCTGAAGTAGGTATCACAAATGAATAATTCAGAAGATAAATTAGCGGAGCATAAGTTCGTCAAAGAACTTAGTCTAATTGCACTTCGGTTCCTGCATTTATTTACCAGTTAAGTAAATGGATACCACAGTCTCGAATTCAGGACTATTACGTACCTACGAGAGAAAAGTAGCGGCAAACTCGATTAACTACTTACTAGAGAATTTTTGTGCCAATTTATCCTCTAACTCTGTCTACTTACGAGTACATCGTAGCTTACCACAATTCCTAGTAGGTACCTAATACTCTATAGAATTTTTCTGTATTTATGGATATGAAAATATTCTTAACATGAACCGTTTTTCTTACCTACCTTTATTCAGATCTAAGTTGGTACAGTCGATACCACATAAAATACATTTATAAACACAAATTAAATCGTAAATGGATACCACAGTCTCGAATTCGAGACTATTACGTACCTACGGGAGAAAAATTGACTATTTTTGTGCCAATTTATCTTTTAACTCGTAGCTATCCACAATTCCTAGTACTCTATAGAATTTCTCTGTATTTATGGATATGAAAATATTCTTAACATGAACCTTTTTTCTTACCTACTCTTTAATACTTTCTACCTACTTATTTAGATCTGAGTAGGGACAGTCGGTACCACATGAAATAAATTTTTAACCATAAATGAAATTAAATGTCAGAAAAAGAATTTTATTGTTAAACTAAATAATTTTGTAAAATTTTGTTATTTATTGATATATTTTCATAGTTTACTTTTAATAATTTTACCTGAGTTATTATATAGTAGGTATGGGGATAGCAATTGGACAATATTGTAACCACTTCCTGGGTAAGTTTCATAATTTATACCAAATGAATAGCATGATTAGGTTATGGGGGCAAAAACGCATTAAGAAATCGAAACTCAGAATTCCAAAGGACCTGCTACTAAATAATAACTTAGGGTAAATTCTTGTACCTCCAATGTGATGACTTACGTCACAAATCACGAGACACGCGACGCTCTTTCGAAAAACATATACGATTCTGAGCTGAGGGCTTACTACTATCGCAAAAAGTCGATATTGTTGACGATCGTGTTTAAGCAACGACCTCAATTTACATAGACGGGCCCTGTCAAACAAAGAATGTGGGCGTATTTTTAGCAACGCCATCAACGCCATCTAGTCTGAAAAGCGGGAACTTGCTTGCAACATCTTGAATGAAAGCTTGAAAACGTATGACTCGGTCATAGATAACATATAGGTCATAGCCGTAAGGCCAGTTAGTAAAAAAAAAAAATTATACAGTTTGCCGCGGAAATTAAATGATTGCGTAATGGATAAAAAAATATTAAATAGGAAGATTAAATAACGTTTTTTTAGAAATGTATAATTGTGAATTGAAACACTTATCTTAAAATTAAAATTATACAGTGCCAAACTAATTAAACTTTAGATGTTAACTTAATAATAACAAATTATCTGCACGACGAGCGATCGTGACAGCGCTACGACGGGAACAAAGACAGGTGCGGAACGTGTTCAGCAACTCGGACGCCCGGCGTTTTTCTATGAAAGGAAAATCCCATCTAGTACCTACATATATATCGATGTGTTTAAGAGTTATAATCCTTATTTTAGGGAAGTCAAGGAACGTGACATAATACTGTCATTTTGAAATAATACTGCTCTAAGCGGTGGTACTGTAACCCCCTCTGCTGACAATTGACATGCCGTTATATAAATTATATGATTGCTCCTTCAATCTATTTCGTTTCTATGACTGTCACTTTATCCAGGGTAAGATGACAATACCATGTTCTATGTATACTTTCGCGGCACATACGAACACATTTAGACGAAATTCAGAACTGATAAAGCTTGCATCCTGGAGACAGACAGGCATTTTAATCACACACAGTTTACACCACAGTTTACACTCAGTTTACACAAGATTAAAAGAAACCTAAAGCGTAGTCGCGGGTATCATGAATCATGAAGAGTATACCTACTTATCACGCAACTCTATACAATAAATATAAAGGCTCCATAATTATGTCGAGTCAAAATAATTGATATTCCAATGTTGTCGTCTTTGCACAGAATATTTTTGTCGTTTATTTTTTATCAATAATTTATCTATTATTACTATGTAAAATAATTATTATAAAAGGAATACAAGTATTTATGAGTTATTCTCAAGCGATAAAAGATCTACGGCTGCAGCTTTATACAGGCTGCATAAACAAAAACACATACGCAAAACAAAAAAATCATAACATCTGTAGCCGATTGTACATCATGAATCTTCTAAGCGGGTAGAAATACGGTGAAAATACAAACATATTATATTCAATACTGGGAACACCTACGGCATTGCGGTATCGTGAGGTTTCCTTTTCACCAATAATACAATGATCCTATTTTATTTAATCGTAAATAAGGCAAGTTGGCTGGGCCTCGTAAATTACCTGTCCCGTGCGAATTGCCTCTCCCGACTCTAATAAATATCAATCAATACGTATGTAAGTATATAACTATGAGGCCGTAATGGAGATGCTATCTCCTCTTTAACATCTTCTTATTCAGCTAAATAACTGAATAAGTAATGTTTTGATGATATTTATGCGAAAAGTACAAAAGGGTACAGTTATGTGCATTTGCTTAGCTTTTTTTTTTTTTTATTTTTTTTTTTATCCACTACTAGCCCTTGACTGCGATCACACCTGATGGTAAGTGATGATGCAGTCTAAGATGGTAGCGGGCTAACCTGTTAGGGGCATGGCAGTTATATTAAACCCACACCCCTTCGGTTTCTACACGGCATCGTACCGGAACGCTAAATCGCTTGGCGGCACGTCTTTGCCGGTAGGGTGGTAACTAGCCACGGCCGAAGCCTCCCACCAGGCCAGACCAGGGAAAAATTCAGAAATTAAATTCCTAAATTGACCCTGCCGGGGATCGAACCCGGGACCTCCGCACGTTAAGGCAACAGCGCTACACACTGCGTCTTTAAATTCGTTTTAGAGTAAGTACTTTAATATTATTATTTGATCTTTTCGTTATTACAACGTCTTTGGATGTTGAATTATGTTTAAACGCAAAGAATTGCCACCCCCACCAGTCATTTAACCGTCCGAAGGTTAATACGATTCCACCCCACTTCAATTATTACCTGACATGACTAATATTAATTTGTAAACCTCTTACGTTTAATAAAATAGTTAACCATGGTTTTTTTATCCTCTACAAGTTAGCCCTTGACTGCGATCTCACCTGATGGTAAGTGATGATTCAGTCTAAGATGGTAGCGGGCTAACCTGTTATGGGCATGGCAGTTATATTAAACCCATAGCCCTATTCGGTTTCTACACGGCATCGTACCGGAACGCTAAATCGCTTGGCGGCTCGTCTTTGCCAGTAGGGTGGTAACTAGTCACGGCCGACCAGGCCAGACCAAGGAAAATGCAGAAATTATAAATTTCTAAATTGACCCTGCCGGACCGAATCGAATCCGGGACCTCCGTACGTTAAGACAACAGCGCTCAACGCTGCGCCACGGAGGTCTATTCGGTCTGACCGTTAAAAGTACTCTTTAAATATATTTTGAAGTGGAGTTCCTTACGAAAACTATAAACGAAACCCGTAAAATAGTCATGTTTCGCATGAAGTTCCGTAAAGTTACATATACATATGTATAGACAGATCACTTTTCGTCCACAATGTTTTATTCATAACCTTCCATCGCCAGAAGTGCCACTGAGAGTAAAACACATAACTTACTTAAAACATGCGTTTAAGTCTAGATGCATATAAAAAAAAGGCCAAATGCGTGTCGGGCCACGCGCATGGTAGGGTTCCGTAGGTTCCTGTCACAATATGCGGACGTTTTATACATTGGTCGACTATTACTCGTAAACTTGTAAAGTCTACTTAGCAGTTTCTTTATAACTTTGGTATATACTAAATACTTCCATGAATTTTTTCACATACCCAAAAACAACCGTTTACAACCGACTCTAATAAAAATTTGCACTTTAAAGCTTAATATCCCTGAATCGTCAAATGGTTTTCCCACACCCGTAATATTTTTAACGACTTATCGATCAACATCCCATCCCACACCATGGGATAGACGAGACAAAAAAATCACCCCCACTTTGCGTGTACGGGAGAGGTACAACCCTAAATTTTTTTTTAAATATTTTATGTTACAACTATGTCGGCGTGGTTCTATGAACCATGTGGTTTACTCATGCCAAATTATAGCTCTCTAGTAGGTACTAAGCTGCGGACGGACAGACAGACGGACGGACGGACATGGCGCAACTATAAGGGTTCCTTGTTGACTACGGAACTCTAAAAAGGCTTAAGTCAAACTTTTCTTAAATATGGATTTATTTATTACTAGCTGATGCCCGGGACTTCGTCCGCGTGGTTAAAGTTTTTTTGATTCCCGCGGGAACTCCTTAATTTTCCGGGATAAAAAGTAGTCTATGTCACTCTCCAGGTCCTCAACTATACCCATTCCAAAAATCACGTCGATCCGTTGCTCCGTTACGGCGTTTTGATTGGTTTGTTGGTTTGTCCGTTACTATTGAAGGACAAACAAACACACTTTCGCATTTATAATATTATTAGTATGATGATTTAACCACACATGAACACAGAACAAACACTTGATGACACATAAAGACGCGCGCATTTATACACACAAACGCATGAAAATTATTTTTATTTTTATTTTAAATACATGATAATTGTAAAAAAACACTATGCAATAGGGAAGGTGCTAACACAGTTTTCACTTTTTTGAAATGCGAAACCGAGGTAGGTTACTCATATATAAAAATCTGTAAGATAATGTGTTAGAGCTGGCTCTTATTACCATTTAGGGTCCTAGATTAGGGTACTAAAAACGTGTAGGTACGTCGAATTAGTTGCACTAATAAATAAAAAATTGTATAAAAAATTAGAAGTCATATTAAAGTGAGACTGCTCGCTGTAAATATCAGAATCAAGTAGTATTGGCGAGGCAAATGGAAAACATTTTCATAATCCGAACACCGGATGCAAAACATGGCTGCGCCTGGATAGACTTGGTCGGCGTTCATTATTAAACAAAGTTGATCCGAGCGACTGTATGCAGCGTATTGGGAGAGTTGACGGACAATTTTGAGCGGCTATATAAAATCTATTAAGTTTGTTAGGCAGTTTTGAGTTATCTCAGTATGGGAATCAAGACGTGCCAACTGGTCGGCTATGTTTGCACTTGGAACTTAGTGGAACCTGTGTCGTATCACTTTTAAATCACCGTTTAAATAGTAATAACAACAGCATAAGTTTCGCTGATTTTTCGTTAAGCACTGGGTGCCCGTGGGCCGCGGTCTCCGGGCTCATAGCGTTGATACGGTATTCTATTTACCTATTAGTATCATTCAATACTTACTACTGGGAAAATTTATACCAACACAGTTAAATAATTTTAAATTATAATTTAGTGCATTTGTTATGTTCAAAAATCGATATGCGGGCGTATCGCGATTGGCCTAAGGCAATCCCCTGAAATAGCCTGAGCGCTAAATGGTCCAAATCCAAAACTTCGGCTTTTGCCTTACCAGTTCAGGCTAATCTGGACGTGCCCAAATTTCGACTGTTGACACATTAATAACACGGTCATTATTTTCAAATATTTATATACTTATTTTTAAATCACCTGTCCTGCTAACAACAAAGCACTTTATCAATCTCAGGTAGACTTTATTATAAACTTCCTGTTTTGTTAGTCACCTTCTCAAAACGGACCCTCAGCTCTTGGAGCATATGGGTTCTCTATACTCTGTGGCAGTTGGTGCACTACACTCGCTATATATCCACGGATCAACGCATTATATTTGGCATTCTAGTCACAGTTTTCAATGGCAGATTTGAGCTCATATACGACCTGATTTGATAACCATCAGCTATATTGCAGTTTAAGCAAATGATTTTGGCTTAAAGGCATCATATTATCGGTTTTCTCGGTAAAGTGTCAGAATGAAGAAGTCATAATAGTCATTGGGTGGGGACTTAAGGCTTAGGTTAGGTCCGGAAAACTAAATATCTAGCCTTTCCCATCAGCTAACTGTACAAAATTTTCTGGTATAATGGTAAGGGCACAGCATCTGACCTTCAGTTTTACCTATCCATCCACTTCCCACCTCGTTCTCTATATTGTCGGTATAGTTAGCGCCAATCAAATTGTCTCTGAGCTGAGGTGCGAGGGCTTGTATGCATACTATGCGCTAAAATATGCTATTGCGACGTGGACCGCAAGACGTGCGGTCCACTTCAGACGCGAATAAACGATTGGCGCTAGTTATGCAACGCTTATTTGTTGTTTCCAGGCGTTACTCATACACGATCTCCGCCATGGATGTTTGCAGGACGACTCCATTCATAAGCACGGCCTGCCCACTTCTACTTCAGCTTGCAGCTTAGGCTATGTTGGAGATCATGGTTGTTCTCTCTTCTATCCCTCATGGAGACCCCCAACACAGCCCTGTCCAACAATACTTTACTTAATTACTTACTTATATTATAAATGCGAAAGTTTCGATGGATGGATGGATGAATGGATGTATGTTTGTTATTACTCAATCACGCCTTAACGGCTAAACGGATCTGGATGTAATTTGGCACAGAGATAGATTATAGTCTGGAATAACACATAGGTTACTTTTTATCGCGGAAAATTTAAGAGTTCCCGAATGAACCAAAAACCTCAATCCACGGGGACGAATACGCGGGCATCAGCTAGTATATTCTATAAATTTGAGCAAATTAGGTACATAAACTTTGCGCTACATTCAATGTTAAACTGTCAGTATCCATGTTTCACTGCCACACGTGATCATGGAGAGGACATGATGGTTAAAGGCTTTCATACTCAGGCTCGATGACAGTTTCAAGTTCAAGTTTGGCAGTGCTGCGTTTTGGTTTCTGGTGTTAGGTACCATTGACTATTGAGCTATTGTAGAATTATTATACTTACTATTTATTTTATAATATTATATTTATTTTACCATCGGACAAAGTTCTTATCTACAACTTGATAAAGTGTGCTGGAGTTTCCACATTCCAACATACGAGTACGTTGATATTAAAACTTTTCCTTTTGTTGTCGCTATAGAAAAGTTATTGAATTATCGTGCAAAAAGTTGAAATGCACTATAGACCCATTTTATATAGTAGATACACAGTTGGCGTGAAAAAACTATATCCATACTAACATAATAAATGCGAAAGAGTATCCGACTTTCTGTCTCCTATGCTTCCACGGTCCATCGTTTCAACAGATTTTTATGTGGTTAATTTGGGAAACGCGGTTGCATCGTAATTACACATCGATATATAGATGTAGGTACTAGATGGGCCCTTTCATAGAAAAAAATTGGGCGTCCAAACTTCAGAGCACGCTCCTAACCTGTATAACCCTGTAATTGTCCCCGCCATAGCACTGTCCCGTTTTTCAGACTAGATGGCGTTAGTAAAATAGGTCCACATTCTTTGTTTGACAGGGCCCGTCTATGTAAATTGAGGTCGTTGTGGTAACATCCCAGCTAAGGGACGTTAACGCTTTTTTATCCTAGACAATTAAGGATTTCCTGCGGGAATAAACGGACGAAGTCGCGGTATATGTTTACGGTAAAAATTTGGTATTTGCATCTAATAACCATTTTCAGCCTGAGACGTATTTCTGGGCATAGCTCCGAGGATTTTGGGAGGATCGAAATGGGAATAGTACCTACCAAGAGTTGAGAAATTTATCGAGGCACGTGTGAGCGTTTGAATTTAGAAAATAGGCTGGTAACTTTTTTTGGAATTTCGTAAAATGTAAAAAAGTCGAGTTTTTGGGGTTTCCTAAATTGTAAATATTTCGGAAAACAACCGACTTAAGAAAAAATTTAAAAAAAGGTCCTAGGACCTAGGGTATTAGTTTAGCTATAAAACGGCGAAAAAATTTTGAAAATCGGTTAATAATTGTGTAGGTGGTCCCTTTACATTTGGAATTGTAGAAAAACGGGTATTTCCGTATATAAAAAGTGATGTAGCTTCTATGATTAATTATTGAGCGATCGTCGTGGTAATGGTGTTTAAAGATGCGGATGCAGGCGAGAAGTGCTTTTTCGTAATTTTTTGTATTAATTTTCAATGTTCCGTTTTTGGCGGGGACTGCGAAATCTGTAATTTTTTTAATAAGTTGTTTCCTTTTTATGACATATACCAGGTATTGTGCGTGTCAAAAGTCAAAGTCAAAGTCAAATAATGTTTATTCAATATAGGTAGGTACACTACACTTATTGACGTCTAGTTATTTATAAAATATAATGGTGATAATCAGTAACGGTATCTTAAAACTAAAGCTACGAGGGTTCCAAACGCGCCCTGGTCTGAGAAGAACCCACAACAAACTCAGCCGGGTTTTTTTTCCTTACCACCATTTCACAAATTATCTTAACTAGGGAACTATCAGAGCCATTAGATCAAATCATTGCCAAGCTTCCTTGTCATTTAAGGCGAGTCACCTCCAAGATTTTAGGAGGTGAGGTGTGGGGTGCCGCCCGCGCGTCTCGCGGTACATTTCTCGTAGAGACTGGCGGGGAAGCGGGCAGCGCGGTATATTCTGAAACCGCTTGGCAACGTTCAAGTTCTGGGATTAATTTGAATTAAATAGATATAGGACTTCAGTTTGAAATAAATTTTAGCAGGTTCTCATTAATACTTCAAGAGGAATTTATCCATATAAAAATGATGAGCAAAGTCAAAAATTTTATTAATAAAAAATTCGTTTTAAACTTTTAATTTAGCCTGTTTCAAGATTTTTTTTGATCGAGTAAAGTACATCCTATCGTGTAACAAATTAGCACATTCTTTAGACAATATCTTTAAGTGTATCGGATATTTTTTGTAAGACCGTTTTTTAATAGTAAATACCGAAAAAATTTGATCTAGCAAACCTGACCAAAAAAAGTTTTCACCGCTGAGCTGAGGTGACTCGCCTTAAGTAATCCTTTACATGGTAATAAGATTTTTTAATGAGTTTACGTTTTACATTAACTTTGAACTTATTCAGAGACATCGTCAGCATGTCTTCTGGAAGCTTAGATATTGTAGAAGCGGACACTGTTTCCAACAAATGAATTGCTAGTTTTACTAAGCCTAGAAGCAGGCATTACAAGTTTATTTTTATTTCTAGTATTGACATTATGACAATCACTTTTCTTCTTGAATTTATCTTCTTGAACGATGCGCGACGTTTGCATTTTGATGTACCGCTCTACCTCTTTTGAAAGTTTAAGCATTGAATAATAGAACCGATAAATTAGAAGAGCGGCGAATTCGGAGGAACTTTGTTTAATTGTGATTCTGCCTCCTCTGTGATCATTAGTCATTACCTCATCACCTTGTCGAGGGTATTAACATATTATCTCAAGAATTTCAATTCAAATACAGGTATATGTTGTACAACATTTTGTCCATGGGTTTGTTCGCGTGGATTTATATTATAAACTGCTGGTTTTTTTCTGAGGGTCGTAACCCTTTTCCATTAATGACACAATGGTAGATGTTTTCTTATTAGAATAATAATGCGGCCTGTGGTAGCTTTTCGCTACTGCGCTTTCGAAGCCACACCTCCGTTTATTCTGTCTGCTTCTATTTTTAGGGTTCAGTAGTCAACACGGAACCCTTATAGTTTCGCCATGTCCGTCCATCCGTCTTTCCGTACGTGGCTAAGCTCAGAAGCTGTCAGAACTAGAAAGCTGCAATTGATCCGTTATACATATAGAAGTGTACAGATCCATTCCAAATTTTTTGCTTTAAAGTAGGTACTAAATACTAATAGGCTTTACAAGTTTACGAGTAAAAGTCGACCTACTTATTTTATCATAAATATGTTTTTATTATAAAAATAATTATTATTATATATCTACTACTCCCTTTTTCCACCTTTATTATTCTGCCTTTTAATAGCTTATATTATATACCTCCATGCCAGTGACGTTCGCAAAAAGGCGGCCACTGAAAATCAGCGTTGGGGCACCTGGTACCTCAGATGTGCGCCATCATAGTGGTTTCATGTCCGAGAGGTCCGGAGTCCCAACAC
Organism: Erebia aethiops; assembly: GCA_923060345.2. Taxonomy (NCBI): domain Eukaryota; kingdom Metazoa; phylum Arthropoda; class Insecta; order Lepidoptera; family Nymphalidae; genus Erebia; species Erebia aethiops. Next base: position 25,230,686 of record OV281081.1, read on the forward strand.
AATCTGAGTGGCTTACCTGTTTGTTGCATTGCTGTACAATACAGTGTTGATTTTACATGCCAATGCTTAGTCCCTTATTATTATTAGTTAGTTTATTTCTGTGCAGAAGTGTCTGAAATAAAGATTTTTCTTTCTTTCTAATAATATGTCTGCATATTGTGACGGGTAACTACGGAACCCTACACTGCGCGTGGCTCGACACGCACTTGGCCGAATTTTTGTAATAAAACCTTTCAAATAGATCACCACTAAGTGTTAAAAGCAACAAGTCTTCAGTCCGGAAAACACCATGTTTTATTCATAAGCCTTCCACTATGCGAATTGCCATTGAATGAAACTTTTTATTACGTTTAAGTCCAAGGTTTAAGTACGAAAATAGTTAATAGAAAATATGCAAAAATAAATTTTCATTTAGCTGTACTCCCTCTTTCTCTATCTTACTTTAATCTTCACTACTTTAGAAGATATCATCACAAGAACCTGAACTTGAGACTCTCTAGCTAACGCAGCCGAAATGCCGTGATTCATATCCCGTGACCGATTTGCCGAAAATATTTCGAGACATAACTTTATCTTACCTTTATAGTATCAATATACAGGCAGACTTTGTATATGGTTGGAAGCTTATTAAATAAAATACATTTTAATTATTTTTTTCTTGTTCACTGGTGCTGTGATGAATTAGACTCACACATGCTATTAAGATATTAAGTGGAGAAAAAAATAAACAAAATCGAAATGCATATTTTATAACGTTAGAAAACCTATTAAGCTCGGTAATGACCACTTTCAATGTTAGTAAAATCTGCATAATGTGAAAAGCAAAACCAATTTAGTGACCGCTTGGCTCCGAAATTAGTTTTCAGCCTTATTTGCACTGTGGATGTATTTATTCCGATAAAAACCAAAGTAATAATTTTCCTAAATAAGTCAACTATCGTTCAAATGATCTATTGCAAGTTATTGAGGGACCTTCAAGACGTGCCCCAATCAAAACAAGTGTAAAGCAGCAAAAAAAAATTGTGAAAGTGTGAGTGAAAACTTATAACTTAGAATTTTAGTAAAAAAATAAATAAAATATAAACCTTAAAACTAAGACGAACTAAACTAACGTTTAATTACGAATGTAGTATATTTTTAGTTAAGACCTTTTGTCTTCGTTACGACGCGGAACATGTCGGTGACGCGAATCCACAAGTTTACCCCCTACCAAAAAAGTGCTCAACGGGGCTAAAGAAGTTTTTAGTTCAAATACCCTACAGCGCAAAACTGCATGCTAAGCCGCTATAGTATGTAGTAGACTTACGACTAGGTTATACTAAAAAGAGGCTTATAATTTTCTGATCAAGCTCGGGTACTTGTGATTAGTTTAAGTACGCGTTAGTTGCCCTTACATGCCAATTAACCATTAAGTAAGTATCGCAGAAATCGGAGGATAGAATTAGGTACTCGTCTGACCCCATTAACGAATAAACGACTTTAGTCCTTACTTAAGGAGAAGTTAAATATTTTAAAGGTAGCCTTAAAATATACCTTTAAATAAATAAATAAAAAACTGCCGATAGAAGTGAAAACTTACTTAGAATTTTAGTATTAAAATTTCAAAATAATATAAAATTTTCAAACGCCAGTATAAAATATATGAATACAAAAAAAACAAATTAACCTTAAAACGAAGGCATTAAAGTTTAATTACAAAATAATGTAGTAAATTCATATTTAAGACCTTTTGTCTTCGGAACAACGCGAGCATGTCGGCGCGGAGCATGTCGGTGACGCGAATCCATAAGTTACCCCCTACCAAAAAGTTTTCACTTCAAAAAATCCCAAACCTTTTATTCATTCACACGATTCATTTAACTTGTAATTAAAATTAAACTCGCAATACACACATGTAAATACAATACCGGGAACCTTTTACCCTATTGTAATTCAGACCAACAAATGGATAAATAATGTATGAAAATGCTCGTCTTGCGCGATAATGACGTCACAATGACAGGTATTATCCTAACAATTCCTTTGCTCCCATTTACCTCAGCAGACAATGTGTATTGTTTACACAAACAATTCAATACAACGACGATCAATGTATGACTGCGTCTCAAATGTGTTCGCATCGCAGTATCTCGGTATGTAATGAATAAAACATGGGCCATCTCGTGGATCTTTGGCTTCTACATATTGTATTTAGCCACTCGATACCACAGTAAACAGATGCAACCAGTCTGGAAACTACCTAGAAACGTTCGAAACAGGCTCACTCACACAAACGTGCGCATCGACAAGACCTCAAGCGCTCGTCGCAGTGCCGTCAGTAGTGAGTGCCGCGTCATCGCATGTTCGATGCGCACGTTTGTGTGAGTGAGCTGTTTCGAACGTTTCTAGGTAGTTTCCATACTGATTGTATATATTTACTGTGTCGATACTGAGTTTTTTGTTACGACCTATAGAATTGAAGCTGAAAACAAAGGTGTCGAGAAAGGAGACAAACTCAAGTGGTAAATTGGTTAGATATCGTATTATGTGATGGATTCGATAAGAAACAAGCAAGATGTACCTACTAATGATATATTGATTTTATTTTATTTAAAAAGACACTGTACTAAAGAACTACAATGTTCCATTTTGGGTCTAAGTCTAAGTAAAGTGGAAAAAAAAGGATATAAATAGACACGTAATAAAATAGTAGTCGAGTTGGCTCGAACACTCACGAGACAAGAAATTATAGGATTTGAATTCGCGTATCGTACCTATATGAAACGTATCGAAAATTCTTCTACGAATCGAAGATGCGTGCGTTGGCGCGCGGTAACGAGTTGATTTCCTAGTCATGTCGGTATCTCACTGAAGGCGGATAACTGTCGATTTAGTGGCAGTAAGCCCAACAGTTTCAGCAAAGCTCACAATAAAGTTACGGGGACGCAGGGAGAGATTAAAAATCGAGCGAGTCCCATGCACAATGAAAATGTTTTTTCACAGGCCCCTTTCAGGCGAGCGCTTTGTTTGTGAAACGAAGTTCGCAGTTTTTCCCTCTATGCGCTTCATCGCGATTTTCTCTTGGGTGAAAATATTGCGTAATGAATACTCTACTCCGATTTCAGTAAATGAATAGAATCTTAAATTGCATACGTCGATTGATATAGATAGCACTAAAACAATAATTTGACAAATACCAGCAATATCAATTTAAGGTGATATTCAACTATTGTTCGGTTTAATAGGACTCATTTAATAACAGGGTATTAAAGAGACTCTCTCTTTGATGAATTTTCTGATCCAGCAAGCTACGAAGAACCTCAATTGCTGCAAGCTTCGATAGCTCGATACAATAATTTGGCTTATTGAGGCGTTCCTGCTTGCTAGCAATGTTCGTCTTTTTAATTATTGCATTTTTATTATTATCTCGACAATTTTCACTCACTTATTAATTAGAAGTCCATTCAGTGGATTTTCTGCGGGCAGTTTTATAATATGTATATTTCCTAGCATGCGATTGACTCGCATATATTATTGCACGCTGATGCTGCTATGTTGGAACCCTTCATGTTAGTGTCGACAATAACAGTACAAATATTGAACTCAATAGTGAATGTGTAGACGCAGCTGTGGTTGATAGAAGAGGCTCCCTTAACCTGTGAACATAATACGGGCAGTCTTATTCAGACCATTTTTTTGTTGAAGCAGCCCAAATGGATAAGAAGACATGGTATTGTTTTATGCTGTGTGATCCAACAATCCCTATTATTTCGAACTCTAGCTTAGTGTTAGCGATTTGATAGCTCGTAACACAAATAGTTCAACTATCACTTGAAGGAAACATAGCATATCATAGTGAGAAACTTACGAAGTGTTGTAAATTTGATTATATAAGTAATTTTCGGGTTCCATTTCCATTCGCTCCCTTCCATGTTTATGTATGATTCTTTTTTCGTGTTTTCGATTCGATCGATTAGAATATTTACTACCTACTGTCGCAACTAATCCTTGCTTCAGCCATTTCTCTTGTTACTGAACTATAATAGAACCGGAATGGGCTCTATCTCGGTTGATGCTGCTGAAAAAATTAGAAAAAGAATATAACAATGTATGCATGAAAAAAGCATGCTTTGCGTCGTAGACACTGATTTTAAGTACATATCTGTTATTCTCATATGGGTTGACGGTGCGGAGAACGTTTTTTTTTAACTTTAGGAACGTTGAAGCTCAATATTAATAAGTATAAATACCTATATATTCACGGACTTCCTTTACTTTGGCATAACTTTAAAGCATGATTTAAATGCAAGGATCGTTCACAAAATAATAGTAATAAGTAATTGCAACTAGAACTTAATGCACTAGAACACCGTTTGATCTTTGCAAGAAACCTATGTCGTAATCTATCAATATCAGTAGAGACAGCGACGTTGGAATTTGGAAGCTAAATACAAATTACAACTCACGCGTATCTATACTTATTACGAACCCTTTATTTATGTTTGAGGCATATGGAAAAAGGATGTTTTCCAAATTATTTCGTAATCTAATTCGCAATAACCTCGCTTCGAGGGATATTTTTATTGCGTCGGAAGGAGCCAATTTAGTAGGTCTCAATTTCAAATGTTCGATTCGAGAGGCGTAAGATGAAACGATAGGGACTAACGAGGGCGACGTCCTTATTTATGTAATGTATGCAACTCTTGAGACGATCACTAAACCATTTGATACTTCCTCGGGGGCGAACCATTTTTAACCGACTTCCAAAAAAGGAGGTTCTAATATAGGATAAGTCGAGGTGGATGTGATTGGTTATTTTGACGACCTCCGTGGCGCAGTGTGTAGCGCTGTTGTCTTAACGTGCGGAGGTCCTGGGTTCGATCCCCGGCAGGGTCAATTTTGGGAATTTATAATTTCTGAATTTTCCCTGGTAACTAGCCACGGCCGAAGCCTCCCACCAGGCCAGACCAGAAATTTATAATTTCTGCATTTTCCTTGGTCTGGCCTGGTCGGCCGTGACTAGTTACCACCCTACCGGCAAAGACGTGCCGCCAAGCGATTTAGCGTTCCGGTACGATGCCGTGTAGAAACCGAAGAGGTATGGGTTTAATATAACTGTCATGCCCCTAACAGGTTATGCCCGCTACCATCTTAAGCTGCATCATCACTCACCATCAGGTGAGATCGTAGTCAAGGGCTAGCTCGTAGTAGATTAAAAAAAATGTAGGTAAATTTGCACTCCATACGGTACACAACGCGCAAAAAGTAGCACTGATGTCAGCATGTTCCTTGTATTATTACATACTAGCTAACGCCCGCGACTTCGTACGCGTGGATCGAGGTTTTGTGGTTCCCGCGGGAACTCTTTAATTTTCCGGGATAAAAAGTAGCCTATGTGTTATTCCAGACTATAATCTATCTCTGTGCCAAATTTCATCCAGATCCGTTCAGCCGTTGGGGCGTGATTGAGTAACAAACATTTATCCATACATCCATACCGACATCCATACATCCAAACTTTCGCATTTATAATATTAGTAAGATAAATCAAGTACAAAACATTAGAACCTGAGAACTTAGGGTACGTCATAAGTATTTACATCAAAATTTCACCGCACGTTTTTCCCGCAGAAACTTTGACATACCATAATATAATATCATCCCTGTGGCCAGCTTGTGACATGGAAATTTAGTGTTAACTGTAAATTCGCAGCGCAGGGCTGTGGGCTTACCCTTAGAACATATCTTTTTGGTAACTCCCTGATGATTACAATATTTACCGTCGGTCCGTCGCGTCGTACGGTCGGTATGATACATACCTACTTCAATATCGCAAGTTTCCTAATCATAAAAGTAGGAAGGAAACTGGAGGAGGAAAGGAAACCTGAAATTAAAATGGAAGTGCTATACGCCTATTGATCATTTTCTTTCCATTCCTTCATAAAGCGAATTAGAATGATGATGATAACGGCGGGCTAAAACACGCTTTGAAACGGAATAGCTTCCGAGAGACTTCACGGCTGTTAATTTAGTTGGCGTCGACTTCCGAACTCATTGTTTTGTCGCTTTTAGCTTTGGTCAATACGCTGGCGCCAACAACGTTTAGTAGATAGTTTACATCGAGTTAGGCAAATGTAATAAGGATTAAGGAACAAAATAAGGGAAGGGCATGGATTTAAAAAAACTGCCATATCCCTCCAAGTAAGTCAACTTAGATCTTAGACTATGTACCTACATCACAAGTTTCGAGCAGATGAGATCACATTCAAGGACTTAATTTCTAGTCGAACCAATAATTCCCATATCATATCGTTGTCCGCGTTTAGGTTTTTTGAAAATCCCGCGAATATTCTTCAGTATAAAAAGAAACTTATGTCCATCTAAAAAGTTGTTCAGGAATACAAAGAAGGTTATATCTGTCTAAGGAATGCAAACCATCTGTGCACTGAGTTTCGTTAAAATCGGTTTAGCGAATAGGCCATGAAAAAGGTACGGACATACTTCCGCATTTATAATATTTGTATGGAACCAAAAAAAAAACACTTCAATCATAAATACGAGATAAGTTTTAAATTTCAGTTCATAATAATCTCGTAATTTCGGGTCGAGCGCGAGCTTCCTGAAGTATTTCCTGCCATGCGCTTTATTAAACTCCTATCGATAAAATATGAAGTTCGGTTTCCAGCTTCTAACAGTAGGTACTTCCTCGTGTATCCGCCAGGGCTAAGCTTGACAAAACAATAAGTTCGGAAGTCACCGTCAACTCAATTGACAGCGGCGGACGGGCGCCTCGGAAACTGTTTCATTTCAAAGAATATTTTCCTCTATATACTTGTGAACCTATATCTGGTTCTGTTATTACATTTATTGGGCCATTTATTAGGGTAGCCTGTACTTCGTAGTCCAGACTCCGATTTTATTAGGCTGGGCCTTAATCCAATTAAATAATACAAACATACATTTTACTATATCATTTTTGTGTTTATCCTCAAGCTGGAATCAGTTTGGCCACAGATTAAATAATAGGATTTGTAATTATTATGGACTAGATGATGCCCGCGACTTCGTCCGCGTGGAATATTTTTTTTCGAGTTCCGCGGGATCTCCTTAATTTTCCGGGATAAAAGTAGCCTATGTCCTTCCTAGGGATACAACCAATCCCTGTACCAAATTTCATCAAAATCGGTTGAACAGGTGGGCCGTGAAAGCGTAGCAGACAAACAGACATGCACTTTCGCATTTATAATATTATTATGGATTTTGAATTCAAATGAACTGACCCAGACTGCATATTTAATTTTTCGGGTGACAGCTAGCCTTAGCTCTAGATGGCTGCAGCAACCAAGTGGTTATAAATTCCGAACCGGTGGTAGAGTCCTGACATATCATAAGTGGCACAAGTTGTCCTACATGAAAGTCCCTGGAGTCCCTACTGCCCAGAACGCTGAAGGGACGTTTCTTTCTAGGCGTTACATCGACTCTACAACGGGGAGTATTCTGAAGATCTGTTAGTTGACCGAAAGCTGTGTTCTGCACATTAAGCATGTAGCAAACAAAGAAACATTCTCACCACATGGATTCATCCTCGTCCCCTAGTTTTCTTTCGTCTTTTGTTTTACTAGTCGACCTTTTCTGCCTGCAAATTATCGAACCAGCTTTCACCTGTTGTGTTATCTCAGAACTGTAATATGGGACTATTCAAGAGGCGGATAAACTTCTTCCCCTACCGCGGTTGCTACAAATGTTCATGCGCGGAGATAATCACTTAGCATCAAATGACCCACCTGCTCATTAGCCCATTCAATAAAATCATTTGGAGCGAAAATACACTGCGGAAAAATATTTTTTGTCATGCGAACATAAAGTCCGCGTAACGTCGCACCGACGTTTTGTCCCGTCCAGTCCCTTGTGTTTTGCCCTCAATCCCTGGCCGATGACTCAAAACTTCACTATAGCATAAGCAAAATCGCGTTAAAAAAACTACCTGCGCTTATAAAAACTTGTTGGGTCATGTGACTTTTGACACTCGTTTGCATAAAAAATGGAGCCCGCCTTTAATCAAAATAAGCAAAAAGCGCTTGAAAATGAATGGGTGTATTTTAAAGGTAAAATTTACCTGCATGAAGAACACAACTTAGACTGGTAGAGCTGCATGGTTACTTTTTTGTTAGTCTTTTTTTGTGTAGGTTTATGCTTTCTTAGGATTGCCGCTGATAAAATCGCGTTTAATTTAAGAGAGGTCGCTAAAGCTTACTATATATTCACGTTCGTGCTAATTTTAACTGGTCAAATGCGCGTCAAACTCAAAACACTCATACCTACCTACCTATTTTCCGACATTATGGAACCATAAAGTTTTTTCAACTAGCATGCTACATGGTTTACACTGACAAAAATAATATTGTTTACGTACCCAAATAGCACTCAATAATTTTCACTGAATTACCTAGTAGCCTAACACAACTTACCCAATCATTTAGGGTTCCATGGTAAAAAAGGAACTCTAGTTTCGTCCAGTCTATCTGTGTGTCACAGCTGGGTAAAAAATCAACTGGCTATTATAGCTCTATCTTCCCATTTGCTTCTAAGAGCCCCTTCAAATTGTGATTTAATTACTTTATACCTATGTAATATATTACCTTTATACCTATGTACCTTTATACCTAATTACTTAGTATAATTTTTCATTAATTCGTTTTGTCCAAGTTTCGTCCATGTTCGGATGTTATAAGACGGACGTACACACAAACAAGACGTGCGAATGCCGAATCCTCACCTCTGTCAATACTTAATAATAAAATCAGCGTTTCTATTAGTTTGATCAAATTTTTCCTAATGCAGTTTTACCACAGAATAAGTTGGCTTTACGGCTAGTACACCTTATCAAGCTTTTTAAAATTAAGACAAGCATATCATTTTCATCTCAACATAATATGGCTAATGTAATGTTGTTCCCTAAACCTTGACTAATAAGACCTTGACCCACAAGCACTGGTTTCAATGAAACTGGTAACTAGGTATCTACTACCTACCTAAAAAGTTGCACCGTATTGCAATTTCCTTTTTAAATTGATTTATTTAATTTCAACTTCTAACAACCAAATTTTTAACACAACATTGTTAAGTAAAACTGTAATCTTATTCCTCCGCGGTATGTTGTGCGGAACCCTCCGCTCTGTGCATCACGCACGTGTTGTCAGATTAATTGAATGCCTTGCCGCCGGCGACCCGCCCGCATGGCTCTCCGTCCCTACAAATTATTATTTGAACACGAGGGACAAACGAATAGTATTCATATCATTTATGACTCTACTTCGCTCGTATGCACTCAACTTCAAAAAAATTCAGCGTAACTTATATATTCCATACGAACGTCTGAACGCGGGTCGCAGGGCGCGGGCGGGATAAGAGGCGGTCGCGGGGAGGGGCGGGTCGTATGGCCTCTCGCGTTTAGTACAGCGCTCAGCAGGAGTGTCGGACGCTCGGCTTCGCAGTCGCCGACTTTAGTATTCTTCGTTTATTTTCTTTTCTATTCGTTTAATTTATCGCTCAGACCCATAACATTAAAAGTGAGAAGTATCGACGCCACCGAGTGAGTTTTGATGTTATTTAAATCGGTTTTGTTTTGACAGTGTCACGTGCGGAATTGAATTGTTACCGGTTCCGTAGTTTACAAGTGTTTATAACGCATACGGCCTTCACTTGCCGCAGGTAGAGCCGGCGAATCATCAAAAAAGTGCGTCAAGTTTGTTGGAATTTCAAAGTAATACTGGAATTGCTGTGTGAACGACGGATCTCTGTGGTTTCCAGGCGATAAAGTGGTCCGCGCTGGATAAAAGTTCACGCGGATTGCCTCCAATTGGATTCTACTCAGAAACTTTGGAAGTGCGTCGAGTGAAGTGAAGTCTAGAAGTGCCTTTAACTTACAACATAACCTTATTCGAAAAAGGCGCGTGTTCCGCGGGCATGCGCAGTGGGATTCTTTCGGAATTATTAACAAGTGGATCGTAATATTATTATAAACAATCAGGAAACGTGTTGTGTTGTGCCGGCTCCTAGTGCGTTTGGAATTCCTAGTGCATGAGCATTAGCAGTTGATTGTTGCGACTTTCATATAATATTCACCTTTGAGATTCGAATTTTGAATCGAGAACAACGTACAACTTTTGGGATCAGAGTTTTTACCTGCGCGCGCACCTCTTCTTCTCAGGTGAGTTGACTGTTGAGTGTTGACCAATATAGGTACCTACCTATTATGCCGACTCCACATGCTCGAATCTCGCTGGTGGCAAACAGTAAACAACAAGTTCTCTGGCAATGGTATATGGCTTACAGGTACCTAATACGAGTAGTTATCAAGCAAAAGCATACAGTTGACACCATAGACATAGGATTTTTTCGCTATGGTTGACACCATAGCCTCATAGACCTGTATAAATTATTTCTACGAAGTTTCTACACGTAAACATTACCTATTTTGTGTAAATACCGACTGTCTGGCTAACCTGTCTTCATTTTTCACTTTTATTTTTTGTGCAAAACCAGTTGCTTAGTGCTCTTCGGATCTGACTACGGAGTACGGTATGACGTCATCACATATATAAGCTGGTATCACATACTCACTGGCATTGCTTGATTGTGGTCCATAATAAAACGAAATAAGGTCTATTTAGCTGACCGCATAATTTGCTAGGTGTCTTAAATATCCCAGGAATTCGGCTCATGAATTTTGAAGTTCATTATAAAATTGCTTGTAATATTGTATCTATTTACATACCTACCTAGCTGCCCGGAGTTTCTTTAAGTTAAGAATTTTAATGAAACTGTCTGTTTTACTATAGCTACTATACTAGGTCTGTATATTACGTAGGTATAGGCATGTATAGGTATCTATGGACCTACCTACCGTGTAAAATTGATTGTTACAGTTTAACTTTAACAAAACTGTCAAGTTGACAACAGCGACCTCTTGTCAAGTTGTCAAGATGACATCAGCTACCGCCGCGCCGCAACTGAATTCTGTCAACTATAGTGTGTCGATCGCCATCACTTCAAATTGGCTGAAACTTTGTGACCATTGTCTCAAATGCATTGTTGCAGTCAAAATACTTCAATACCACCAGAAAACAAAGTACCTACCTATAGTCTCACAAAATCTAACCCGGTGACCAAAATTGGAACGAATTTTTAAGGCTATTTAGTTTTTGTTTTTATTTTATTTAAGTCAGATAGGTTTGTTAGACATTATATTATATGAAAATAAAATAAAAACAAAACTAAACAGGCATATAAATATTAGTTCAAATGTTGGCCACAGGGTCAGCTAAGTTTGTGGGACTGTATGACACGTCATAATAATCGACCGCTGATCGCAGCCGAGTAGGAGCTGCTGTTTCTGACTAATTGTCCTGCCAGCCCTCCGGTCACCTGTGGACTCCGTGAGACGAGAAGATAGATCCTTAAAAAGGATCTAGCGTCTTCGCCCCACGACCCCATGGTTTCAGCAGATGCAAACTGACAGTTCATTTTATAGAAGCATGGCTCCATTTACAATTTTTCATTCCTACCTAGGACTTGCTGCTAGGATATCTAGTTGTTTAGGTATTTTGAAAATATTAACTAAATTTCCTGGAACCAATCGGGAATCAAATCGAACAGGACTTTAGATCTGTCGAAACGCACTCCTTTTTACCTATTTCATAACTAGAATGCTACTTACTCAAGAAAGATTGTACCTACCAACGCAGATCAATCTTAAATTAGGTACTTACCTATAGCTACCCTGTGTCCACTAAAACCTACTTACTTTTGAAAGTTCTTCTTTCTAAAGTTCTTCTGAAGCATAGATTTATTCTTGGGTGGGTAACCCAAGAATAAATCTATGTTCTGAAGTAGAAAGAAGGTAGTCTGTATTCCTGTGCATGCCTTTGAATCTGTTGAATCTTCGTCTTTTTAAAATTTATCTGGCTTGTTACCACTAATTAGTAACGCAGATGCCTAACCTCCTTAACTCCTACATTCATGAAATGTTTAATTATAAGTACAAACATAATACAGAAAACTTACAAGGTCTACCAAATTTGCTCGAAGCTAATTAGTAAGTGGAGCAATCCTATAAGAATTCGACTTTTCGTTTACGGTTTCTAAGTCTATTATATAAATTACTTACTTTGGTGTATGCTTACCTACCCATCTACGATTTTCTTTTACGACTTACTTAGTAAACGTGAGCGCACGATTTTTTTACATTAAAGGCGCGTTTCCACCAGAGAAGTGCGAGAAATATGAGCGTGCGCGTGTCAAAGTCCACCAATAGGATATCTTCATAATTTTCCTAGTCTCGTTCAGCGCATCTCCAGTGGAAAGGGCCACCGTAGCAGAGCGACGTCTTTGTACATATGTAAGTAAATGAAAAATAAATGAGCGAGTAAAGACTACAAAATAAATGAGCGAGATATGTTTAAGGAAGTGAGCGGAGGGTTGACTTCGAAGAAGTCGAGCAAGAGATTAGTGCGAAGGAAGAAAGCTTCTGGACGCTACGCATCTCATCTATACTATAAATGCGAAAGTTTGGATGGATGGATGTTTGTTACTCAATCGCACCGGAACGGCTAAATGGTTTTTTTTATTTATTTTTTATTTTATTTACCTATTACAATATTAGAATAATTGTGTTACAAATAAGATGGTGTGAACATAAACTTTACAAGTTTTACCGCACACCAAGCGTCGCCGCCAACGTCGAAATTTAGTACGTATTTTACCTATCTACTTATATTAAACTCTAGTAATACACAAACAAAAACAAGATTTGGATAAGATTTGGCACACATATAGATTATAGTCTGGAGTAACACACATACACTTTTTATCCTGGAAAATTAAAGAGTTACCGCGGGAACCTAAAAATCTACTTACTTACGAGTAATTACAAGTTCAACTTGTAAAAACTGTTCAATTACTTACACAAATAAAACATACCAAAAACCCTTTTATCTTACTAATATTATAAATGCGAAAGTTTGGATGGTTGTATGGTTATGTATGGATGTATCGATGTTTGTTACTCAATCACGTACCAACGGCTGAACGGATCTGGCTGAAATTTGGCACAGAGATAGATTATAGTCTGGAATTGCACATAGGCAAAAAAGCTCAAACAACGCAGACAAAGTCGCGGGCATTCGCTAGTAAGGCATTATCATAACTATTGAATTAAGTATCGTTACGTTTCAACGTGGTTTCAAGTTTGTTGCTTTCTCTTTCTAACGTCAATGGTTCCCGAATCCCGGGTCACTGGGGGAATCAGGGAAGAGTGGTTTGGGCCAGACAGCCTGCATACGAGTGAGTCGTTTAAATTATAACAAGTAAATGCCTAGTTACTTTGTAAATAAACAGTACTTATTGTGGTAGGTATCTACTTTACTATTAATTAATATTAAGAATTTAATGTTGATAACTAATTAACTACAGTTCGCGCGCGAGTTGAATGCAGAGTATTATGCAGAGAGTATGTGTCACCATACATTTACTCTGCATTCAACTCGCGCGCGACCTATAGCTATGAAGTACTTAAGTACATACAATTATTTACTTAATTAAAAGAAAACGACCTGATTTGTAAACAAGCTGCTATGACCTAATTGCTTTAAAGTAATAAAATTAAAAAAACAAGAAAGCCCTGCAAAAAATATTTTTACAAGTAGGTAGTGTCACTTGGGATGATGTTATGATTCTAATTTCTAACGATACCCCATAGTCACATCCAAATCTGTTGAGACATTTAGAAGTTATGGTGGAATAAAGAAACTCACATAATATTATACATGAACCCTGAAAACATTACACTCCTTTTTTGTGCAGTCGTGTGATTAAGTACGGTAAGCTCATCGTAGGAATATTTTCGAGCACGGTTTTTGATACTTATTAATTAAGAAATAGGGCTTGAAAATATTCATGCAACAGTCATAACTAGTTAACTAACTGCTCAGAGATCGTTGTGGTTTTGGGACCTACATTTATTTAATTATAGTCCACTTACTTAATAGATAATGTCGCGCGCTAAGTCAGGCTAATCAGGTTCCTACAAAAACTATAGGACGGGATACCCAGTGCAAGCAAAACAACACTTTCATATATTTCGTATATTAAGTATCTTAACTAAGTAAATGTTTAGTTGTGCTGGCCAGGAATTAAAAACCAACATTTTTATACCTATGTAAAATTCAAATATGGCCGATGAGTTAATCCGATTTGGGAATCATTATTGTTTTAAAACCTCACACCATCGGAGCCGATCAATTAATTTAAACTCACGTTTACCATTAACATCCATTAGCGAGCCAAGCCTTCATAGGTCCGAATATTCATAGTTTATTATTAAAGTAGGTAAATGGAGGGATAATTTTAGGAGTAAAAATCCTCATAAAAATACTCTGCATTGAGAATTTTTATGAGGTTTTTTATTCCTCATAAAAATACTCTGGATTGAGTATTTTCATGAGGATTTTTATTCCTAAAAGTTCTACTAAAAATGGCAAGCAGTTAAGTATTTTTTTTGCATGTGCAAATACAGACGCACTCTTTATTCCCTTACTCTCCCTAACTCGTCCAATGGGATACCAATCAAGACCACAGATTAAAATTATCATGTAACCAACCGCTTTAAATTTTCCTTGAAAATGCTGGTGCGATAAATCCACAAAGCGTTACTCATGTGATATAAATTTATAAAACTATTACTTTAGTTACCGCCTACTTACTTTCTAACTCAGGGCTGCGAACAATGTTTTAAAAAACCCAATAACTATTTTTTTGGGCTGAATCCGGTGCTTGAACTTGGGACCTAATGATCCATAACCGAATAAGATAGATAATAATAGGTCAACGAGGCAAATTACTAACTAATGCGTTTCAAATGAGAAAATCATCGGTATATACTAAACATTTAAGAAACATTTCAGTTTTGTTTCTTATTTAAAACGCATAACATAGTAAACATTCATAGGTATATCTAGAGAACGAGAGATGTAACCGAAGGTTTAATGAAACGAGCAAATAGAAACGCTTTCCTGTAAACAAAGTTAAGGTCCACCGCATATTACGCTGAGGGTGACACATGCGATTTGCGATAAATAATCAGACTTGCATGCAAGTCTGATTGCAGCCAAGCGCTAGCCTATATATTAAAAAAAAAATTAAAAAGAATAGATAGCCATTCGCCAAAATTTGTTTTGCAAATAATCGTCGTCGAGGTTGAATAGTTGTTATAACAAATTATTAACTACCGAGGTAAGCATAATATACCTAAATAAGTCTCTTACCTATTTAATAATAGATTTAGTTAAAACGCCAACCTATAGGCAGTTACTTAAATAACTACTCATTTGCTCTCTTTTTACCTTTTACCTACCAACTATGACTATTTACAACCTGGAAAATGTAAAGCAAAGGTTTACCATGGGATTTTTAAATTACCTAAAATGACTTTCATCTAGTAGAATCGCACGTCTATCAGTTGAGAAAAGGATGTGTGCGGCAAGGAACGAAGTATGAAATA
Source organism: Erebia aethiops (assembly GCA_923060345.2). NCBI lineage: Eukaryota > Metazoa > Arthropoda > Insecta > Lepidoptera > Nymphalidae > Erebia > Erebia aethiops. Next base: position 25,246,224 of record OV281081.1, read on the forward strand.
CAGTAGACTGGCATAGTCTGTGAACACCTTTAACCGTCACGGTAGAGTCAAGGCTCAAAATCGTCGGGTACGGGGTTTAATGAACTGTCTACCACTTAAGGATCGTAAATATTTGAGGCCTCCTACATCTCTGCGGCACAGTGTAATATCCCGAACACACCGTGGTTGGCCCATTTGCATGTTCAAAATAAACAAATTGAAATGTACCTGCGTTGGAAATGAATTTTTGAAGATAACTAGTTTTGCATAATGTCCCTTATAAAACAAAATAGGTAGCCTGGTTGGATAAACAAAACCAAGGTTCTATTATGATAACTAGGCTATAGGATGTACTTGTAGGTGTTCATTTAAGTAGTAACTACGAACTCTCTGGTTTTCCGAGAAAAAAATTGTAGGTGAGTACTTACGTAAGTACTTAGTTTTGTCTGATTCCAGGATGCAAGGTATGCATAGAGTTAGTATATTACTAACTCTATGAAGGTATGTCAGTAGTCAGTAACAAATTTCATCAAAATCGGGTAAGTGGTTGGGCCGTGAAAATGTAACAGACAGACCAATGACATTTTCGTATATTTATAGGTATTTAAATAGATGATGCCCGAGACTTCGTCTGCGTAGATTTAAATTTTTCGATGATCGCGGGATTTCCTTAAATTTCCGGTATAAAACCTACCACTGTACCAAATTTCGTCAATATCGACAGACCGACAGACGCATTTTCGCATTTATAATATTATAAGTACTTACTTAATTTAGTATGGATATGGATAATATAATTACTGTACCTACTAGCTATAATATGTGAATAGACCCATAAAAATCCTATGTCTATGAATAGACCGCAATAACGAACATACAGATAGAAAAACATTAACCTTTGACAACCTCCGTGGCGCAGTGTGTAGCGCTGTTGCCTTAATGTGCAGAGGTCCCGGGTTCGATCCCCGGCAGGGTCAATTTGGGAATTTATAATTTCTGAATTTTCCCTGATCTGGTCTGGTGGGAGGCTTCAGCCGTGCAGTAGAAACCGAAGTGGTATGGGTTTAATATAACTGCCATGCCCCTAACAGGTTAGCACGCTACCATCTTAGACTGCATCATCACTTACCATAAGGTGAGATCGCAGTCAAGGGCTAGCTTGTAGAGGATAAAAAAAATAAAAAAAATCTTTTACGAAATATCAAGGAGTAACTGACTAACAAGTAATCTAAAACGCGCTGGGTCTAGAAACTTGAGCAAGTAAAGTTCTCTAGATATAACCCTAAAATAGAGATAGAGCCCTACTAAGAGACAGGGTTTTTTTTTTAATTTCAGCCGAGCGAAGTCGAGGCGTGTCAGCTTGTCAGGTATTTAACTGTACCTAATATAAACTTTTCCGTATGTTCATGTGTGATTTGTCTTTTATATTGGCTTATGTGCAGTAGTTAGTTACTTCCGTTATAAGTACTCGTACCTATCCATTAGTGATTATAAAAGGTGAGAAAGGCGAAACCATTGTTTTATCAACATCCAATAAAAACTTAGGAATTGCTATTTGAATGGTTTATTTTCTTGTTACTAGTTATTGCCTTTATGATATATTATGTTATGTGTTAGTTATTTACAGCAATATTTTTTTCTGTCGATGATCTATGACTTATTCCATAGATGGGCAAAACATACGCGATATTTAAGTAACTTACGTTATAGGTAACGCATGTATTCTATCAAGTATTAAAAGCCTTAGATAACATTGATGGCTATCTTGGCAATCTTGATAGAATTATCAAGATTTTTCATTCATAACAGGCTATGGAATGTAGTCGATATAACTAATGGTAGTCAATAGTTATAATTGTGTAATTAAATGTAGTCTAATTATTCAACAATTTTTTCGTTATTTTATAATGACTAACTATAACCTTGGTCTTACTTACATGGTACGCACTAACTCGTAGGCCAATAGTCAGGTGAATTTTACGTCAAATAAAAAATATTTTTCATTTACTTACTTAACTATGTTAGTAAGTAAGTACTTCTTAGTTAAGTGTACAGGATCAGAACGTAAAAGTGTGCGTAGGCCCTTAATTTCTAGAGTCCCTATAAGTTAATAACTACATGATATTTTAAAACTGTACTAAGTACTTACAAGTACTTATACTTAACTCTTTTAAATTAGATATACTTACTAGAGCTGTCATGTCACCGCTTCAACATCTCAATTCTCCAGAGAAATGACAGCTGTGGATGAAAATATTATAATAACTTTATTAAATAGTTACTAGTACCATAGTTGTACTAAGTTAGTAGCTTCGTTATTAAGAAATGGATATGTAGCTCTTATATGTATATTACTTATACGAAGTTAGTTACTAACATTAGTATTTTGCCTTTACCTTACTCGTACCTCTGTGAACAAGCGAATATACCACGATAATTTCAAAATAATCACAGATGATCAAGTAGTTACGTGTTTATCTTGAGATGTTGAAAACTATCCGTTCACTTGGGAGGTCAAATGTCATGGATACTATACTACACTCGTAACTTATTTACCACTAGTGAATGCCCGCGACTTCGTCTGCGTGGTTTGAGGTTTTTTGGATCTCGCAGAAACTCTTTAATTTTCCGGGATAAAAAGTAGCCTATGTGCTATTCCAGACTATAAAATCTATCTCTGTGCCAAATTTCAGCCAGATCCGTTCAGCCGTTGGGGCGTGATTGAGTTACAAACATCCATACATACATCCATCCAAACTTTCGCATTTATAATATTATTTTTAACCGACTTCCAAAAAAGGAGTAGGTTCTCAAATCGGCGCGTAGGTTTTTTTTTTAAAATCTATTTCGGTGCATATCTCCGTGGTTTCTAAACCGATTTGAAAAATTTTTTTTTCACTGGTTAGAGGAAGCTCCCGAGGTGGTACCATAAAAAATTCTGACTACATATCCTCAATCCTGATGCTGTAGGTGTACCGTACTACATGAAATCCTCAAAACTAGGGAGTTAGGAAATTTTGATGGTGAATTCATATAGTAGGTATCAAGTCATGTGTATATACAATACAACTCTGATTCCCAACTCCAACCCTGATCCTGTAGGGTACAGAACTCCTTCAAAATAGCGATTTAGGATTTTTTTATGATGAATTCATATTGTAGGTGTCAAGCAATTCAAACCTTAACCCAAGTCCCAACTCCTCAACTCTGATGCTGCAGGGTACTGCACTCCTAAGCCGTGGGGATTTAGGGATTAAGAGTACACTAAAAAGTTAGCCTGACTATGCCTATCTTTGTTATACTCGCCCGACTTCAACATAGTGTGTAGAAATCCAAATTATTTTTTACTTTACAGTGGCTTTGGAATTCGGTTTTTTGGAAATAATTTTTATTTACCATAACATTCGCCTTCGCTTTGTAAGCAACTCGAAGTTATCTAGGAGAAGAGCAATGTGATTCATGTTGCGCAACAGATTATACGCATATACGAGTACATAGTTAGTTTTAGCAACAACTTAGTTTCTATAATTTAGGTATTAATTGTATGTAGAAGTAGTGAGATAGACGACAGGATCATGACTAAAGATACAAAAATATGAAACATAGCTAGCAGGTATAATTAATATTAAGGTTCTGAAAAAATAAAAATCTATTACTGTTACTAGTAGCTAGTTACTTAGCTTTCTGAGGCCATAATGCTAATTTTTACCTTAACTTAGCAGACCTTGCCTAACTACTAAATAAAGATGTACTTATATTACTTAGCTAGCTAACTTTCTGTTATTAAGTTATACCTACTTAATTAGACATCACAGTAACTAGTAGGTAGTTCAGTAGTTTCACTATCAAGCAATTCACTAGCCGTGATTGTTTTTGTTAATTTGTAACTAGAGCACGCCTTAGCAGCCTAAGATTTGTTTTATTTTATTTTGTAAAAACATTGTCATAACTCATACCTAACCACAAGTTTTAAATTCCCAAATTGCGTCATCAACGCGATCGGGCACCATCCACTGAGAACCCGATTTAAATTGTATATTTTACGCCAACATAAAGAGCAATAAAAATAGTTTAGTTTCGATTGGGCATAACAACCGGATCTGGGCTCGAACACGACCCGCTCGCATCCCGGCACAGACAGACGGATTTATTTCTTGATGTCATCGATCGATGTGTATGTTAGTGTTATTTCGAAGATATTTAGTAGTTGTTAGCGTTACAGACAGGATTAAGCAACGATAGTCAAAAAGCAAGTCAATTGACTGGTTTCTACTTTCTCCGCAGTGTCCATACGAGTGCACGCAGTAGCTGCTGAAATCTGCCTGTATGCTGAATTTTGCATTTCAAAATCCATGGTTATTACTTAACTACATGATGCCCGTGATTTCGACCGCGTGGATTAAGTTTTCTGAATTCCCGTGGGAAATCCAATCTCCATATTTTTCGCATTTATAATATTATTATGGATAATGGATATGGATATAAATGCTAAAGTTTGTCTGTCTACGTCTACCTCTTCCATTTTGACGGCTCATACCTAATTTAAACGACGATGGTTGGTCTTGGCGAAATTTGGTACAGAGGTAGGCAGTAGGCTACACAGCGGAGACAGACGTGGGCTATTTTTAATGCGGGATAAAAGAGTTCTCACGAGGTTTGTAATGTTTTCTAAATCCATGCTTGCGAAGTCGCGCGTGTCTTCTAGTTCGAGTAAGATTATTCTTAACGAACAGGGTAACTACGTAGTAACGAATCCTCTCTACATTCTCGGTATCTTTGCGTTCTAGTTCTATGAATTAATCATAATACGATGACCGATTGTGATAATTTGTTGGTTAAAATTCCGTGAAGGGCATGTGTTAATCCATTGTTTATTCAAATTTTGTCATCGTTATAGTTATTAACGATTATTAACACCTCCAAATTATAAAACTACCTATAGGTATGTGTCGTGACTCGTGAGTCGGAATTAGTTATGCACCTCGGTTCTTACTAAACCATTTTTCACTACCTGATGCCCGCGACTTCGTGCGCATGGATTGAGGTTTTCTGGTTCCCGTTGGCTCTTTTCCCTTTCGGGATAAAAAGTAGCCTATGTGTTATTCCAGACTATAATCTACCTCTGTGCCAAATTTCATCCAGATCCGTTCAGCCGTTCTGGCCTGATTGAGTAACAAACATCCATCCATCCATACATACATTCATCCAAACTTTCGCATTTATAATATTACAGTATACCTATAGTATAGTATAGTATAATATAGTACATAGTAGATAAATAGTAATAGTATTATAGTAAGGCTAAGGCTCATATATATGTTTTTAAATAATAGGCGCTTGGCTGCAATCAGAACTGCTTGTTTTTTTTTCATGATTCAGTAGGTAGTTAGTGACTGCCACACCTCAACAAGACAAGCAAGACAAGCGTGTTTAGATAAATGGTTACAATATTGTTTTACAAAAATCAATGCCGGTTATTTTATCAAAGTCAAATCCAACTTTGTCCTTGTTGTGCGTCTTTGCAACGGGTCCTTAAATACTTAATTCGCTTAATTGCTCACTTAACCAACATTATTTCTAAACATTTAGGATTTTTTGCTTCTTAGTTGATTGTGAATAACCTTTAAAAATATTTTATTAATTTATTTTGTTGGTGAGTAAAGTTGTTCGGTGTGTTTATTTATGCTAATGTTTATTAATGCACGAATTTACCTACCTGCTTAAAAGAAATCATGATTTGATGGAAAAACTAAATCATGATTGTAGAGACTAGAGTTAAATCAAAGTGTTGCGTAATTAATAACTACTTTCTGTTAGCCTACAAATATTACGAAAGTAATCATAAGTAATGTGTGTTAGTGTTTGTATTCTTCACAACTTATACGAAATTTGTATACTTACGGAAATGTGGATACGAATAAGAATTCTTTTGCTCAACCGACACTCCTGCACATTTGAGACATTTACTAAGTTGCAATCATTTTGGCAGCTGAGGTCAAAGCACACGCAAGTGACGGTTTGGACTTTGGAATAATATTATAAAAGCTAATAACTCGACCACACAAAGAATTTCTGCACCTTGCGTAGACTACTTAGCGGCTTTACTAATAATATGTACGATGCCGTGTAGAAACCGAAGGGGTATGGGTTTAATATAACTGCCATGCCCCTAACAGGTTAGCCCGCTACCATCTTAGAGAGATCGCAGTCAAGGACTAGCTTGTAGTGGATAAAAAAAAAAGTGCCGTTTTTAACCGACTTCCAAAAAATGAGGAAGTTCTCAATTCGGCGCGTATGTTTTTTTTCTAGTTAGTCGATTTAATGTCGGCTTATATATTTTGATTCTACCTGCGCGGATCCACCTTCGCGTCCACTTACCAGCCGCAAAAATAGATGAATTAGAACTGAGTAACTTGCAGTATTGCAACTTTATCAAAAATGTTGAACGCTCCCCGCCTCATTAACCACTGATATTGGCAGAAACCCAATCTGTAGTGTACCCACAGTCGTCTCCCGTCAAATATCAAAACTCTAGGAGGGGAGCTATCCATGCCTAGCTAACTTCAAACGCTTGCAGGGTTGTCGTAATAATAATTTGAGTTATTTATCTAATTCATTTAGCAAAAATATAAAATATAAATAGTTAAAAGTAAGTAATTGGGCCATTTCAGGGACGCTTAAAAACGTTATGGCTTAAAAATTAACCAAAAATAAAATAAAATACATAAATTGTACCTATTTACATCCTAATAATTGATCAAGTTTGCCTTCAAGCCTTATATAAAATGGGGGTTGTTTTTTTACCATTTCTATTTTAATATGGTGACCCTTGTGTCCCAGCGAAATAAATCGCAGACATAATTGGTTTAAAAAGTTTTAAGTAGCCGTGGTTTAAAATGTCGCTCAAATATTTCGATTTTGTAGCATCCCTAATTCTGCAGCGAGGGAGGCCGAACGGTAATTAATTACCGCTGCGACTGACAAGCGAAAGGTGAGTTGTCTAAGTAGTAGTAGATTACATAGGTCGCTCCAGAGTCCAGACAAATTGTCAAAAACTCGGGAACTCGGGAACCAGTTCGTGTCTATGTGTTTTGTAGTTCTAACTACCTCGTACGCTTTCAATTAATGCTCAAGGGTTGGGCAGATCCAAAGGAAGCTTTTAGAATATTTTTGACGAGCCAGAGAAGTGCTGCTACCGGCGGGCGCTGCCGTTACACTCTGTAGTTTGACGTGTGTAATACAGTTCTCGTTGCCTCGTTCAAACTGCCTAGTTGGTCTAGTGGTTAGCATGTTCGACTGCGGCCGATGAGGTCCCGGGTTCGAGTCGGGCTATAATTAAGTGTTGGGTTTTTCTGACTAGAAATTCTCAGCACTAGCCCGGAGTTAGGAAGTTGGCGGTGTTTCACCCCCGTGCCTCGGAGAGCATGTTAAGCCGTCGGTTCCGGTTATTATCACTAACATGATAACGCTCGCCAGCCCGCATTGGAGCAGCGTGGTGCAGGGTCTCGCTCTAATTCCTTCTCTCCTATGAGAGTGGAGGCCTGTGCCCAGCTATATCACCATTCTTTCTCAGTTAAATAAAACACGCGTTTACCTAATAATACTGTAAGTTACTACAGTCAAAATACGTCTAGTAAATCGCAGTCACCTAGTAACTTAAGTAGGTAACTAACTACTAAAGCTACAGAATTGTTTACTACAGATGCGGATGCAAGTCTGTGGAGATATCGCTTTATTTGTTCACCACACCACTGTACCTATTGTATGTAGGCACGGCAGTTAGTTGTTTTAGAAAGCGTTGAATGCATGGATTTCTTCAAACATCAACGTTATGTACACTAAAGACGAGCAAGATAGTCAACATTTGCAATCAATTGCAAAATTTATGACACGTTAAACATTTACTGATTATCTAACGCCATTTAACAAATGACTTTGATAATTTGATGCGTGTACTAACGCTGAAGAAGAAAAAGGAGAAATTCTTTAACCGTTTGCGATTGCGAACGGATCCGGGAGTAAAAGAAACAACCACTGTTATGTACTTAAAGGGGTCACGACCCTCGATGAGGAACACAAAGTGTCACAGAGGGAGTCTAAATAAAATGTACCGAGGACCCTCGATGAGGAACACAGTGTCGCGGAGGGAGTCTAAATAAAATGTGCAAAGAAGTTTTAAAGCATTATGTAGCCGACCGATAATGGTGTAAGATGCAACACAATGGGACTGAACTGCGAGGATGAAGTTGCAAAAGTGTGCAACTGAATTCTGCAGGCGGAGATACGTCTCCAACGAGACGTACGTAATGCGCTCGATAATATATTCAGCATTGCATTTATTCGCAAAGCCGTAGCCACGAAACAAGGTTTGTTGACACCCGGACAATCCTCCTGGGATACTAGAACGCTTTGAGCAATATATGTAAGTAATTCTGCACTGTTAAAACTTAAAATACATTTAAATCAATATAATTATTCAGCATTGCGTTTTACCGACGGAGCCTAAGCCAGTGAAACAAGGTTTGTTCACACCTATAAGACAATGGTCCTTAGGTGACTATAACACTTTGAGCAGCATTTTAAAAAGTATATATTGAATCTGACTACATGCATATCTCGCTATTTCCCAGCCATAAGCGAAGATATATACTCGCTAGAAGCAACAACTAACTAGTTACTTGGTGGTAGCGAGTTACTTGGTTACTTGGTTAGTGTTATTTAAAAGATCCTAAGATAGGATTAACTATGAGAATTTTTTTTTTCTCCATATTGTTGACCATTGCACTTGACTATAATCTGTGGCGGTGTATTTGGTATATTTGCTGTAGGTAAGTCCAAAGCTTGTGTTGTGCACGCGTGGTATGAAGAGCTAGCAACCGTAACGTGCTGTGCAATATTACGCACTGGCGCGTATCGTCATAAGAATTTAGAGTAGACGTTGTCTTATATCTATGTTGTTAGAGTCCAAAATTGAACGTAAATGTTCGCGATATGACGCACCGTGGGAAGCCACCATAACAAAAAAAAATATAGACTATTAAAAGAAGTTGAGTAGTTACTTAGTTTAAAATGAGTGATTAAAAGTTAAAAGAACAGACGCGACGGGGAAACATTTGCATATATAAACCAATGATTAAGTAAGTCGGTGCATAACTGTAAAATAGTTAAACTTAGGTACATTATACCTGCCTACTCCTAATGGAATTGTAATACAAGGCTGAAGTCGAAAATGTGTGCATATATAGGTAAATGAAACACAAATTTTATAAAAGGCGGCATGTGTACCTAGATGAGTTTCCACTGTAGTGTGTAGTAGTTTCTAGTAGTTGTGTTAATAGTTGTTGTTAAATAGTTTGTGACACAAATTTGAAATTATACTTCATAAAGCTTCCTTGTTTTATTACGGAACACTAAAACACAGGTATCGTGTATTCTAATAACAGCTCAGACTGTAGAACCTATGAAATATTATATTTACTCACCAATATTGTTTAAAGCGGTGAGACAGTCCTCATGGGCTACACTTGGACACGGGTTGAAGCAAAGGATAGGTACACACAATCATCCAGTGTCAATATAGACATAGGAAATACTATTCTTTTAGATCCTCTAGTTCTAGAACTATTACACAATCTAACACGTGATACATACACACAGTCACAAACTACAACATTATACATAACTTATGTCACTTAATATGTTGACTTGATTCTTAAAATATTTTTAACTCATTGATGGTTTACTTAATTTTGCTTTGTATCGAATTATAACTTTAAGAAACTCGCTCTCACTAATTGTAATTTATTTCTTTTTGAGAAAATTTGTAATTCATGAGGTCATATTATTTCAGTTTTTTAGTGTCTAAGTATAATCTGTTGATTGAATACCTGTTGTTTTTCCTACTGTTAAACATACTTGTAGCTATTGCAGCAAAAGTAACGCCCTTCAGGTACTTTTTACGAAAGACCAAGTAATATTTTTTGAACACTGATTGATGTCTATTACAAATAAACTTGTAATTACTTAGCAGGTTCTTATATTATTTATTAGTTACAGACTTTGGTGCACTCAAAGAAGGAAAAATCAAGTTTGTATTTAACTATTTCACAAGTCACAAATTAGCATAGTATTTAAAGAACAATATGAATGGCAAAACAAATAGCTAAGCGTCACATTGTCTTCACAGATACTTACTTAATCATTTGTTTGAGGACGTGTGAAAACTATTAAAATAGTTTTGAAGGATTAATGTCTTTAGCAAATCCACGCATACGCCCGTGGTCGTCGTATACGGCATGCTTCCCCTTTACTTTAGCGAGCGAATTAGGTACGTCGGTATCCGGTCGCTACACGCAGATACAGACTGCGATCTTAACGACATACGGCTGGCAAGACATCACATCATAGTACTAATCATACTAATATTATAAATGCGAAAGTGTGTTTGTTTGTTGGTTTATTGGTTTGTCCTTCACGCCGCAATGGAGCAACGGATCGACGTGATTTTTGGCATGGGTATAGTTGAGGACCTGGAGAGTGACATAGGCTACTTTTTATCCCGGAATAATAAGGAGTTCCCGTTGGAATATAAAACCTATTCCACGAAGACGAACTCGCTAGTATTTAGTAATTTCAGTTAATTTCACGTAAAAAGAGCGCTGGGCCAGTCGGTATTGGAACAGCTCCCTAGGTAGGTACGCGCAATTTGCAGTGTGAATGCCTTCAAACAATTTCTTATAGTTCCCTGTCTTTACGTCTACTGAATGGGATTCCTAGATGACTCTCCGAATGTGTGTTTCAGGCTTAAAACTGAATTATCATTTGAATACTCGTCACGTTTTTAGACTTTTTGGCGATGTAAGTTTCGAAATTCCGTTTAAAACTAAGTAATTCAGACAAACTCGCCGTCAAGTTTTATTGAAAATTTAAAATTCTAAGCGTCTCGTTGGTTCCGCAGACGGAGTATAGCCTTAAGGAATTAAATTTTGTCGTACGTAGAGTATGCGTTGTAACAATTTACGAAATAACGTTTGTTATTTTTATATACTAGTTATGAAAAAGTTATGAACTATAATAGCTAAAACCTATTTCTAGAGTGTAAAATACAAAGGCATCAGATACTGAAACTGGTTGGCGTTATGTGTTTCATTGGTGGTTCCTATCTGATTGACGTGGAGTAGTCCGTAATGTATGGGATTAGAGGCTAAGCTGAACCTCTTTGCACAAGCGTTATGACAGGTACACAACACAACTTGCAACCTGGAATTTCAGTTCTTATTAAGTTCTGAGGCTGCGCCTGTACGGTGTCGGTCTTAGGTAAGTACGTGTGTCTCGTGGTTGTTCTACCGGATATGGCGCCACCAAACTTAACAAAGTTTGGTGGCGCCATATCCGGTGTCATTGATTTCATGTCTGATGCGTCGTACCGTAAAGCGTACTTTTTGTCGCCACTGGGGCTTTTAAGTTCGGCCCTTTCTAGGCGGCATGGCCCGGCTATCAGTTCTAGACGGTATGCTTCTGTCTGATTGAAGAATTTGTAAGCTTTTAAAATAATTAACAAGTGGTTTTAAAAGTAGGTTCTAAGTAGTGGTCAGGGTGGGCAGTAGGGTGATGTGTATTTGCCCATACATTCCTAGCCAGCAGCTCCGGTTTGAACATTGACAAGCTTTTGGCCACAAAATAATCTAGTCGCAATATTGTTTGTAAGAAAATAAAACTGAGGTTCAAGTCGGAACACAGGCAGTTTGAACCATAGAGTAAGGAACGTCTGCCGATGGACTGGAAGAGAGTTCTAAAGAGATATTGAAGTAGGGAGTGGTGGCTAAAGTTATGACAATAATACTATAGATCGCCCTAAAAGTTTATTCTAATGTGTTAGGCGGATGTTGGATTCTCCAGTCTCTGGTTGTTTGAAAAGGACCGACGTTGTTAAGGAGGTTAACTGTAATTAGTGAGCTCCAGAACATAATCCTTAACTGTTTGTTATAATAAGATCAACACAGGTTTATGCGCTGATAAGAGTGATCCCTATTTGTCGAGTTTGTGTAATCTTCTTTGGCTTTATGTCGAGCATCGAGGAATAAAGAAGTTCTTGTACTGCATGTACAGACGCTATTTATAATAGAGACAAAACACACTCGTTACTTTTAGCACCAGTTATCAGCTTTTTACCGATAATTAGCTTCGATTTGCTTACTTCTTGAGTTATAACATATCTGACCAGTCTCAATTAATCGCTTCAACTAGTATGTTTTTGAATCACCGTTTGTTGTGTATATAAAAATTTGTTAGTGCTTTATTTTTAGCTGTCATTTTTTATTTCCCATGTTTTCCCTTTACCTGTCTCTATCCCACGCTATGTGAATTCGGTACAATATGTAATCTTCTTCCACTCACTTCTGAAGTTCTGTCATCTGTAAACGTAATAATATCTACCTCTTTTACACGCATATCCTCTTACACACAATCCATCTATCTCTTCTTTGGTCTTCCTCATTTCAATTTACATGCCCATTCCATGCCTTCCTATGTTTTTGCCATGATTTATTTCGACTATTTAAGGCTTTATTTTGAGTATTGGGCAAACATCTGTCTTGTTAAATGAACGAACACTTACTTAAGTGGCTACTTGTTTATTTTTTTCTATATTCTTGTCGTTACCTATTCATTTGAATAAGACGAAGGGTCGTTATCAAAACGCTTGTTAACTATTTTCTTTCATTGTATCGTGATTCGTGAACAGGTTTGTACGTAATCTATTTTAGCTTAGTGACAAGGGAAAGGATAAGATGCTTGAAGCCTTTTTTAGATGACATCTAAATAAGGTCAAGGTTCATGTATGCACATTTTTTTTTAATTCTCTTGTATTTTACCTTTGCTAGTAGATATACTATTTTATATGATCTGTTATGATTTCCTTAAACAAATAACTACATACCATGGATTTCAATATATGTACGTATGCACTATGCGACGTGAATGCACCATCGGCTATTGCAAGTGTTATGTTTTACAAAGTGAAAACACACTAAACACTACCTGACTTTCTATATTTTTCTATAAAGAGCTTTCTGTAATCGTAACTTACTCACTAGTACTTCATCGTAACTGTATAGTCTGTGATAGAAACTATCCTACAAAATGTAATAGGTAATATAATAATAATAATGTCCTCCCGACCGAAATTCGGTCACGGCGGCCAATCTCCATAGAGATTAGCCATCTGCGCGGGAGATATTATAGTGCACAAGTGTTTGCGCAAACACAGGTGCACTCTCTGTTCCTTTACTCTCATAGCCCGATGGGACGGAAAATCCGACACGACCGGAGAGAGATCAGGCGCAGGACCGACGGCTTAACGTGCTCTCCGAGGCACGGGGGTATAACACCGCCAATTTCCTAACTCCGGGCTAGTACTGAGAAATTCTTTTCAGAAAAACCCAATACTTGCTATGGCCCGACCCGGGACTCGAACCCGGGACCTCGTCGGCCGCAGTCGAACATGCTAACCACTAGACCAACGAGGCAGTTAGGTAATATAATAATAGCAGTGTGTAGTATCATTGCATTCCTGCAGTTATTTTAATAAAGTTTAAAAAAAAATACAAAAAAACGGACTACTTACTACATTATCACTTGGATATTTTCCTCAAAGTTTTACTCACTATTATCTTGACTCTTGGCAGTATGTAAAAATGTAAATTATTATTATGTATGTAGTTAGATATAATAAGTATAAGTAGGTATAATAATCCCTAGTTAAATGTAATAATATATTGACCTCTTTCATGTGTTTCACGAGGCGTGTCGGTTAACGTACGAACATTGCTGTGTATTAGGAAACGGATAGTACTTAATTGAATGACCTTCACTTACCGTCTCAAGAGTCTCTCGCCAATTTGAATAATTCAATATAACTGGCTGCACGATTTTAAATTCTAGGTAAGTACCTGCTTAAGTACTTACTGAGTTTAAATAAAAATAACTTTTTTGTATCACTAAGTAAGTAACTAGTACGTTAGCCCTCGACTGCGATCTCACCTGGTGGTTAGACATGATGCAGTCTTAAATGGTAGTGGGATAACCTGTTAGGAGTATGGCAGTTACATTTAATTCATGATACCCCTAATACATCGAGATCCCTCTGCACGATATCGTACTGGAACGGTAAATCGCTTCGAGGCACGTCTTTGCCGTTAGGGTGGTAACCAGCCGCAGCCTACCAGACTTAACCAGAATTCTGAAAATATAAAATCCCAAATTGGCCCTGCCGGAGGTCCGAAACTCCGAACCCAAGACCTCCCACTAGTAGGACCACAGGGCTCACCACTGCGCCAGGGAGCTCTTACAAATATGCCACTGTAAGGTTACTCTTTTAAAAGGGTTTTGTTTGACATAACATTTCAAAATGTTAAATTCAAGCTTAAGTATATTTACGTAAGTGCATACTGAAGTGCTTAAGTACTCGTACTTTCCATGCAAACTACCTCCTTCCATATAGGTTGCCTGAAAGAGATAACATAAGACAACATCTTAACTTTATACAAGTATTTTCATTTTATATTGTGCATAGTTAATAGTTATTATCTTCTCTTGTCTATCTAATTCATGAGTTTTTTACTTTAAGTTAGTAATTATTTTAAAAAAATAGAGTTCAAAAACTAGTACTTAAGTAAGAAATAAGAATTACTTATGCCTTGTGATAAAATAGTATCATAACTAGCCTAAGTTATGATAAAACATAACTCTGTGCGTTCCGCAGTCGGGTAAAAAATACATTGTATCTACCTAAATACTTATTAGTTGTAAACTTACTCGTTTAGTAAGTTAAAATATATGAAATTGACTGTATCGTTTTCGATACCTATATTGTTATCGTGACAGATATTCGAAAACTATCAAATATTTTGTAGATTTTGTAGATTAGGGAAATGGTACGGCATATGCAATATAAGTGTTACTACGTAGTTAGGTATTTCGTGTAACTATGTGTCATCAGCAAAAGAACTCGGCAAGTCAGATGCTAAAATTAGAATAAATTTCGTTGCGGATCAAATGGCCGTCTGTGATAGTGGACAGCCGCAAGAATATTGTCTAAAACATTGGATCCTGTCCAACAATCGATTATTTTCAATTCAGGAATGACCAGGCACAGGAAGTTATCATTTATGGAACTGGCAGCAATTTCGAGTGCGTTTAAATTTTTCGTATTTCGATTACAAAAGTAGAAACAAATAGATAAATCAAACTATTATCAGCCAAATTCACATCGAAAATATATGCACTGATGGGGCGCGTGGCGCGGGCGCATCAATTCTTGCTACCTTCAATAATTATACTTTACTTAGGCATTTCATAAAACGATCAACTGTTATTGCTTGATAACTCAGTAATTTTTCCGTGCAATCTGTATTTTTCTTGTAAAATTGCAAAACTTATAGTTTAGTGACCGAATTTCTGCCCGTTCTAGAAACGGACGAGAAACGAGCTACTTAGTCCTACCTAATAGTTACTTGTCATGTTAGGGTAGTTAATTTCACTAGTTATCCAATGTTTGATAGTTTACCTGCGAATAGTTAAGGATAAACTATGATGAGAATCAGCACCAAGAAATAAAAAACTCGCTTTCGAACCCAAATGCTCTTTCCTTGTAATGGAATTGGCATTTGAAGTTTTTGACTTCTGCATTATCAAAGCGGCGAGTTGAAGTATAGTGTAAATTAGTAATATATCACTTGTATAGCACCTGCCAACATATCAACGATAAGAATTGACAATTTTATCACTTTAACATGTTTGACAATTCACTTGCGAGCATCTATATCAGACGTGATCAGACTAAGATTGTAAATAAACCAGAAAACGGTCTAAATTGGTAACAGAATTGGGTCGAGGAAATAAAATATTTTCCGCGATCTTGCCCGCGTATAAAAGAATTAAATCCTCGAGAGGGGACTACTCATTCCTCTTAACCTTACATGAAAAACTGTGTTACTTTTATTGACGCAAGAAAAGTAGGTCTTTTTAATAAAATTAAGTAATTTAAACATAACTATAGACTAGTTATGTTATAAGTAGTTGGTTATACCTAGTCTTGAGAAGCAGCGAAATTCGTTTTGTGCCAAGCACCGTCGAAAAATAACTATATTTTTTATCCAATTTTTACATAGGTTTTAACTTCTGCGTTTAACTTTTTATAATCAACAAATTGTGTCAACAAGTCTCAATCCAGCGGAAGCAATTTGTCAACATGTTATACTAACTAGCTATAGCTTTTCTTTAAATAAATCCATTATAACGTCAACACATAGTTACCTACTATTCACGCCAACATAACGCATTTATCTCAACATCTCTTCAAAATATTATATGGTTCAGCAGTAATTGCGGACTGGGCTCTTATTGTTCAGTCAAGCGAATACTATGTTCGAGGGTCTTTAGGGGAAAATTTGACTCGAAAAATCCTACGAACCTTCTTCAGATTTTAAAAGTAGGTAAGTAGGAAGAAAGCGGACATTTACAAGATTCGTGAAAAACATTAGGAGTCTTAAAGGACATTTGTTTTATTGACGCCTAAGGTTTTAACAAATATCTACTAAGAATATAAAACGTTTATTTTTCTTCTGCGTGGACGCCCAATATCGGAAAACGCCAGAGGAAGCCGTTGTTGAATAAACTTCGGCGTACTACCCAGTAACTCCTCAATATACACATTTGACCCGATACCGTGATAAAAATAAATATATACCTGTTGTACTTATAATACCGGAGTCTATTCAGAAATGACCTTTTACATTTTATTGTTAGCCTCTGAACAAATTGATTTGAAAAATTCTTGCTCGAGTATTTGTTGACTATACACGGGCTCGCAGTTGATAACACGGGTCTATTTCAATATATGTATGTCGGAATAACAAAAGAGAAATGGGATAAGATGTGTTGTAAGGCTTATAGCTACGTATGATATATTTATATTAGAAAGTTTCCATTAACATTATTGGTCCATCTGCTGTGGTCCAGTATGATCTACCTGCATACTTAATCTTTATAGACATTATATTATAAAGTAGTCTATCTAGCGCTTATCCAGCTGTACATATTATTAACATTGGTGACCTATTTCGATACGTTGTAAAAAAACTGGCAATACCATCTACGCCAGAGCAACACCGTGCGACATGTCATGCATAGTTACGGCCGCAACTCGCAAGGTACAAAATAACTAAGTAATTTAAGTTTTTTATTTTAAATGAATATTTGAATAAAATAAAATTAAGCTATTTTCGAAAATTCGAATTTTTTTTCGAAATTCGAATTATTCGAAAAGTTCGTAAAAGGCATTTTTCTCTCAGTACCGCGCCCAACGCGGACCCTGTCATAAGGGCCATGGCAGACACTATGCATCGGCTACCCGCGATTCAGCGACATTTAGTCGCTTTTCAGCAGCTCTATGCCACGTCCGGACGCTTCAATGGGCACATAGACAAACGCCAGCCGCGGCGATTGAGTTTCGATTTCGATGCAGCGATCGAAAGTCGCCAAACCGCGATGCAGGCGCAAAACGCAGAACATCCCTCTAGATGGCTCAAAAAGATGCGTATACATGTGTAATACCGTATAAAAATATTCCAACTTACGACAGATATCGCGACTGGTAGCCTTGTTAATGAACGCTGTCACGACGCGGGCGAGGTCACGCCGCACGATTCATTGCTCTATGATTCTTTCCAGCAATTTATAAATCGTTGGCTTTTGATGTGTAGAGTATAAAACCATAATATGGTTTTATTTTATTCGATTATGATTTTATCATAATCGAATAAAATATTTCGATTTACTTATGTCGTATGTTGATTTTTCCATCAGCTCTTTCTCAGATGTAGATATATTATTTATCGTAAAATGATGTTGGATACGTAATTATTTTTTATTATATTACTTAAGTACTTAAAAAGAAATGTCCTTCAAACATCAGCAAAAAATCTTCTTATATCTAAAGAATTTTAAAATGCAAACATTTTGCTATGCTACTTAGCTGTGTGGTTATTTAAAATCAAATAGAATCTGTTGAAAATAACATTGATAAAATGTGGTTCTGATTTCTAACTTACAATATAGTAGCTGATGCCCGCGACTTCGTCCGCATGGATAGAGGTTTTTCGTTCCCGCGGGAACTTTTTAATTTTCCGGGATAAAAAGTACCTAGCCTATATGTGATATTCCAGACTATAATCTATCTCTGTGCCAAATTTCACCCAGATCCATTCAGCAGTTGAGGCGTGATTGAGTAACAAACATCCATCCATACATCCATCCATCCAAACTTTCGCATTTATAATATTTATTTGAAGGTAAGGTTTCATCAAGAAAGGTATCAAATCGAACACTTCTATTCTTCCATCCAAACTGATAAAAACATATTTCTGTACTAGATGATGCCCGCGACTTCGTCCGCGTGGATTAAGATTTTTTTTATTCCCGCGGGAACTCTTATTTTCTAGGATAAAAAGTAGCCTGGATACAAACTATCCCTATACCAAATTTCATCAAAATCGGTTGAAGGGATAGTTTTTTATGATTCCCGCGGGAACTCTTGAATTTTCCGGGATAAAAAGGATACAAACTATCCCTGTACCAAATTTCATCAAAATCGGTTGAACAGATGGGCCGTGAAAGCGTAGCAGACTGACGGACAGACACTTTCGCATTTATAATATTAGTATGGATTCCAGAATAAATATCTAAGTAACTCTTAGTTCTCGTAATCTTCGCATTATATTATGTTAAATCCTTTAGCACAACGCAATTATTGGTTGCGTGCAAATAATAAGAAGTTAGGTAAGCGGTTGGGAATGACTTCCGCGTGTTGGTGATGCGACGTTTTGATGACGATGATGTCATTCAGCTAGGCATATCTAGTAACTACTAAAGTAAGTATTATTTCTATGGTCTTAGGTTACCTATTCGGGGAATTACGTATCTACGTAGTTACGAACCAATATCGTCATCATCACCCCATCGCCGTCCTATAGTTTATTCTAATAGCGAAAATCCATGATTTCATATTCTTTAATAATAATAATAAGTAATAGTGGGAATATCAACAAACTTGTCGACTTTCAATACTCCCATCACTTTTGGTCAAGTGGCAGATTAGATGACGTGAATAGGAAAAATTGATCTTCGCTATTGAAACATAATGTACGGCTGGGCAGGAGTGTCCCTCTGAGGAAGGCAAGGTTCGGATTGACAGACTTCATACACCTTTGAGACCATTATGGAGCACGCATGCAAGTTTCCTCGTTAAATGTTTAAGCAAGTGGTATTTAATTGCTTAAATCGCTACATAACTACGAAAAGTTAAAGAGGCTCAGATTGAACCTCGACTAGGAGGTCGAGGTCACCTGAGGTCATATCGATCACACAAATTAAAACAAATGAGAATAACATACATTTTATTAAGGACGACGTCAAATATTAAGATAATCGACCGAATATCTACTTACTTAACCTTTAGTTGTGATTTTTTTAATTTTTTAATCGATCTACTTAAAATTAAAAAAAGACAACGTTAGGAATTCAGATTAAGTAGGTACTAGCTCGTCATTAAAGGCCGGGTTAATTTTGACTATTAATCAATGCAGACGGTTCAATGAAGAAGTCAAATGCGTCAAAGTCCTGGTTGAGATGATGTTAATTTCGCTTATAGCTAATAGCAAAAATTTACCAAATAATAAGCAGACAAAGAATTTTAGAGTAAAATATACAAATAATTTATGTAAAGTTTTCATTTCTAAGAGACCCATCAAAGGGATACAAGCTAAGATAAATTTAATCTTTCGAAGTTTCCACGCTGATAAATTGAAAATTTCACAAAGCAGAGTTGATAACAAAATTCCTTATTATCTCCTATCAAAATTCGGTCATGAGTTCAACAGTATTTTATGGGAATCGCTATCCCATTAAGTCGGTGAAGCAAAACTTTGGCGAGGAATTTGTACTGGAATGTTCGGTAAAATTCCCGAAATAGGGAACCGACATCATACTCCCACCGGGAACTAAGACGTTAAATCCTTGTTACGACCACCTATTGAGCCTTTACTCAGGCTCTAAATAGATACAAATTGCTGAATGAATTGCTGTTAGGAATTAGCACTGTTGTAATGCCGCTATCAAAGTTAAGCTGGAATTTGAACGGACCACGAGGTTCCCAATATTAAAGGTGAGTATTTGGTTTCTAGCTAATTTCATTGCATTGTGTTTTAACTAGATGATGGTCGCGGCTTTGGTTTTTATAGTTATCGTTATTTTTAAATTTAAATGCTGGGTAAGTCTATACTTACCTAAAATTTAAATTACTTTTTTTATTTTATTTTTTTCTTACCATAAAGTTCCATTACAATGTAATGGGAACTTTTTCTACTACCATCTAGTAGGGTACGGGGTAATTGAAATTACTAATTAATTAATTATCGGCAGCTACATAACTATTTATGTAGCTGCCGAATGTCAGCGATTGATTCATGCAAATGTAACAGACAGACACACTTTGCATTTAAAATATTATAGTCTGGATTTGGATTTGACTTAAGTAACTATATAGAATAGAGTTTACGTCTCGCAATAAAATAAATACGAAACAAACAATAATTTCGATACGTTCTAAAAACCCCAATAAGTATTTAATATTCAAAAAGTATGTAGTTTATTAAAGATGCCCTAAAAATACGAGTGTTATTTTTCCAACGGTAAGCGCCGAAAAAAAATGTACCCGTATGAATTAAAGCAAAAAGTAAACAAGAACGAGGTCATGCTACATGAGCCTAGGTTTAAGGCTGCAGCAAACAGAACGCGCTGCAAAATAACGTATCGTGTCCGGAAGTGTTAAGGAATTACATTGTGATATTACAAGATCCTGTATACATAGGCCATATTTACACGACAGTGTCGGGACGCGAGCGTCCTGTTTCCCGTCCCAATCGTCACGATTGTGAGACGAGACCAGAAATGATTGCGTGTTTACGCCTCGGGAGACAATAGTTGCGCGAATGCGTAAATGCTTTATAAAAGGCATTCACACTGCGAAACACGCGTTTTAAAACCGAGTGACTGAGTCCTGATGTAGTGCGCCGTGCGGCGACAAGCGCTTCCGTTTTACTTGGTGTACCTATTTTCCGTTCACGCTTGTAGCTTGACGCTCTGTCGTGCAGTTGTCGTCGCGCGTTATGTATGTTTTAGACTTAATTGGTGTGAATGTAATCTTCTTCTTAATTAAATTACGCTTTTGGAGGTGAAATATGTGTGGTTGAGGTCGTTTGTGTGTTAGGCTGTGTTCTCTTAGTTTACGCGATCTATAAATGGAATTTGGGTTGGTGCGAATAAAATTAGACCTGGAAAGAAATCGATACTGCTATTTAGAGTTAAGCTTTTCGAATTGTTAACAGTTTCATTGTAATTCTTTAAGGATTAACTATCTTCTAACCAGTACCTAATAATTACTTATCTTGTAGAAAAGAGAATTTTTGACCTCAAGTATCAGAAGTGACTAACTACAAGGCCCTAATCAAAATCTACAATTATACCAAGTAAGTATACTATTTAATTTATATTCATATCCAACTTAAAATCGTAGCAAGGTAGAGGATAACATACTTAATTAGTTTATGTTCTCAAATTGTATTGTTGTTTAAGATTTACTATTAACATTACAATAGCCAAGCCTGTACCGTAAATCTTATGAATTATCCTATAAAGCGAGTTAATTAAGCAGACAAACATAATGCTTGATAGTAGGGGCTGTTCTGTAGAGCCCTTGAGACGGAAAGATAAGGGAAGATCGTCAGTCAGTTACCATACAGCCCTATTTGACGAATAAATATGTTTTGTATTCAGTGAAGGAAGTGATGAGGGACTTATGATAAACTTGTATATATCATAATTTGTCTTCCATGGGGCACACATCGGTTCACCGTCAATCAACTGGATTCAGTGTTGTGTCTGAATCAACTATATTAGAATCATTTGCATCATTAATGGCGCATGTCAACGCTGCAAATGGAATCACGGGACTAAAGCAGATCACGTCCGGTATTATGCTTTACGTTTCCAATCGCTAGCTATCCCTGGGTTTGCAATTTTCTTAAATTGACTCCTGCCAGATTTTCTAGATGAGTTAGTGGGCAAAATATCTTTCTTTTAAATTCTCAAAAATCTTCAGCGTTGCCTTGACAGGACAAGACAACGAATTTTATAGAGGTGCTAAGAAATTCACTTTCATTTTAAAATAAGTACAAGCTATTTTTAAGCTACGATCATAATTAGGGTCTGAAATCTGAATTTGACATATTGACATATAATCTGAATATAAAAATTTAAACACACCCAGGCTTAATTTAGTAAAGATTCGTTGAAGAAATTCTGTGATGGAGACCGAGCTTCACCATAATCAGTGCGATACATTTTTGGAATCGTGTTACAAAATGAGCTTTATTTTTAAAATGGTATTATTTAAATGAAGCACTTAAAACAGGGAAAGCAAATGGCATTATGCGGGGAACTGTCAACAACTGTCCCTGGAGGCAGGATGACCGCATGATCGATAAGCACTGCTTATAGCTACTTGTCTCAAATGTATGCTTTGCACATTCCGTTACTCTAGTTGGTAGCTTGGCCAATCATATTATTAAATTACGCGAGATTCTAAAACAGGATTCAGGACAATTATCTTGAAAACAGGGTAGAATTATTAAGTATTATTAAAGTTTATTTATTTACTATTGTTTAAGATGTGATTATTATTCTGAATACATTGAATAAATTTCAATTGTTGAGATTGGCTAAATTTGTGTTATTTTTTCGGCAACAATGCAATTTTAGACAGAGAGAGTAAACCACCGTCTTGGACGAGTAAACCAGACGACTAATTATTGCGATTGTCATATTGTAGCTGTCAAGTAATAGCGATCGTGAATCGCTTCTAGGGATGGTTGTTAGATAAACATGTGCAAGATTATAAGACAAAGTTATTTTACATGCAGGGATAAAGTAAATCGTAGCATAGACTGTACTTGCTTAAAACATTAGCAATAAGTATCTAAAAACATCAATACGAATTGCAGGCGGTCACCCGTAAGAAATTGCAGGATTTGTTTTTCAATATACATGGGGGAAGGCATGAAATAGCGTACATCTCTCAATGTTATGCTCATTCAAATGCTACTTTTTTGTACCCTAAAGTTATATAATACTCACACTCATATAGTTTACATGGGATCTGTGATTGACTTTTTTCAGGTATATATCATAGGATTTCCAACTCAGATTTTTATACTGTAACAAATTGTGCTTTGATGAACTTCTCGTACTTAGTTACTAACTCCTTAGATTCCATAGATAAGGAAGTATTGAGATATGTTGTAATATATTTACATTCAAACTACCCGCATTAGGATTTAGATTTAACATACTACAGCATAAAGGATATCCTGAAAATAATGATAACTACTGATCTTATGAGCTAAAAGCATGCCTTATTGATTGAGAGACCAAGAATCAACAAACAAAATGAAATGTTTGAAGAAATGTATAGGTAGGTATCGCATTTCGACACTAACATCGTACCTAGCCTAGCAAAGAAGATCATAAAAATTGTTTAAAATTCACACTGGGGATGAAATGTAGCACTAGATAGCGAACGGCATGACGCGTGAAACTGTCAGCGCTTGCCCCCAGGGAAAGGACGACCGCGTGATCGATATAACTGCGACTGCATACACTTGTCTCCAATGCTTTGATGCATATATGAAATCTAATGCATGCCTTTTAACTAAGTCATATTAATCCAGAATAGTTGACGGATTTGGCAACCACCCTGTGCAGTGTCGAACGCTGTTATCTTCGGGGGGTTGGGTTCGGCAGGGTTAATTTGGGAATTTATAATTTCAGAATTTTCTCTGGACTGGTCTGGTGGGGGGCTATAAAGGGTTAGCGTATGGGAGTAGGGTAAAGGGTTTAAATGTAACTACGTCATCATCATCATCATGCTATTCACAGTTAACACCGAAAATTCCTATTTAAGTACTATTCATAATCTGCTGTTGAGAGTTGAGTCTAGGCGATAACTTTTACATTATCCAAAAGACTAAATTACACTTTGCTCTAAATCCTAATTAAACGTTGTAATAAGGATACAGTTTACTGGAATCTGCTTAATTGTAAGTTATTTTAGTAATTAGTTTTAAGGTATATATTTGAAATATTTTTATTATTATTAAATTAGAAAAAAAATAAAAAATATATTCGTTTTCACTTCTATCGGCAGTCAATATGACTGCTATTTGTTTTACTAACTACATATTATCTACTCGTATGTACTCGTAATCAATCACCGTAATGAAAAGCTTGGAGGTCAGACACAATCATTTTATCTTAATTACAATCATCAGCCTGTTTAATTGCTGGACTTAGTCCTCCGCCTTCCTCAACTTGATATCATAACCTTCATTATCACCATTCATTCATGATCATCATCATCATGTCAGACTGTGACCATTGGTCCATCCCAGTGAGTGCCACCTTCCCTTGTCTTCAGCCTTTATCATCTTTCCGCTTCCTACTATCATAGTTAGCCGTTATTTTTTAACTATTTTTAGTCGTAGGTTTCAACGTAGCTTTAAAACTTTTTTGTAACTTCCCTTTATTCCGTTTTTATAACCTAAGTTAGTAATATAACTTAGGTACCGTCAAGGCAAGAGTGAATAGGCATCTTCTAGGCAAAGACGTTCCAACCTAGACCTCATCATTGCTTTGCACTAAGCATCATTGTCGTCAAGCGCAAGCCTATCTCACAATAAAAAAAATAAAAAAAAGTTTTTGTTTTCGTCAATATTCTTTAGCGAGCTGAACATCGTTGAGAGCTATCCAGTGTTCAGCATGTGGTCCCTGCCATGTGATTCAGACTACGTAGTTACAGTGGGTAGCTGATGCGCCACGGTGTCTGGCAAGTATCCATGAGTAAGTGTTGTGTGCAAGGCGTCTGACTAATAATGTATCGAGACACTGCTACCGATAAAGCATGTTTCGACCAGTTTCCACACAGAATGGCTTGGAAACAGTGTTCATTTTACAATATGTTCAAAATTTATAAAGAACAAGCAATGGTTCAAATAAACATTTAAATACTTAAAGAAAGAAAGAGTAACTTAGTAGTTACTTAAATTATGTATTAAATATAAAATCTACTAATGAACTGGAGCAAATTCAGCTGAAGCTGAGGAAGTCAGGGCTACTCTTCGGCTGGACGACAGTTCGAATAGTAAACTACACTGTAGATAGAGTATAGAAGAACTATCTATGCAAAAATGTTAACGCAATTACTGATGATATTTCGCATAGGTATACCGACTTAGTTTATTTTCTGCTTTCTGGATTTAAATAAGGATTACAGAAGTACAGGAAATTAAGCAGCTCACATGTGTATAAAGCTTTTTAGAAATGTATAACTTTCATTCCGTTTGTTGAAATTATCTTACCGTTCATCAATTTGATGAGTCAAGGATTTCAGGTTCGAATGAAATTCTTTTGTCACAAGTGCTTCAATGAAATCGATAGATATTTGGGTCACATTCTAAAACGCTTGGTCTCATTACATTTTAATATCCCACACAAGCGATAACAATGATTGGATTCAGGGGAGCAGAAACCATAAAATTGAAATCAATTTTGCTTTAATGGTTCTGGGTACATAAAACACGTTGCTGGTCACCAAAAGAGTTTCTTTATCTTTATTGCGAAGAAATTGTTATGTGACGCTATTAGTTTTTCATTGTACTTCCATGTAAAACAATACTATCGCACCTTGTTACTTTAGTTAATTCGGTATCTTTTTAAACTGCGTAACAAAAGTAACTATGTAACTGATTAATTTTGGCTCTGTTACACTGATTGGAGTTGGAACCATTACAAAAATACCTGAACATAATTTCTAGTTATCTATACATCACTTTTCATTTAGATTAGGATTTTGATACTTTTTGGCATCTCGATTACGAAGTAGTTGGTTGATTGACTGGTTTTCGAGATTCATTTAGATTGCAATATTTGTTTGTACAATGCCTACCGCACTATTTTGCACTTTATCTTTAGCAGATTATGCTGTTGAACGATAGGTGTTCATTCGGATATACATATGTGTTGTATTATCAAGTATCAAATTTATTCGCTTAACTTAAAACCTAAAATGAATTCTAGTATTAAAAAAGTTTATGTACAGGTAAGTTGTTAAGTAGTTACATTTGGTCTGAATTGTTTATTTTACTCATTAAAGTTGGTTAAGCTAACCTTGAAATCAGTATCCAATCAGAAGTTGTTAAATAACTGGCATACTAAATAGACTTGATTGTCAATTCACATGTCTTTATGACGGAGTAGGATTTCAATACACCGAACATATTTATCGCACGCCTTACCGTGTGATGGCAATTTGGGATTTGTAAAAATGCCTCACGCGAGTTGAACAATTTTGTTCCATAAGTTTGGTGAAGCAGAATTGAAAATAGCTTGATTTGATTGGAATATTCTCGCTCTTATTTCGACAAATACGCCTTGTTTCAACATTCACCCATACGCAGTAGTCATAGGGTTTGTTATTTCTTAACTCAGTATAATATATTCAGTTCACAAAATGAATTGCCAGTGTTAGTAACTCCGAGTGAGCCCGTGAACATATTCGTATGTATCCATTGCGTTGGGCTTCTCTCATATTGGTTATACGGTTCGGTAACGTTGAATTCTCCTCCTAACCATGTTTAAGGTTCTATTTCGAGTAACTCATGTTTTTGAAACTTTGAATACCTTATGTTTACAGCCTATACCTAAGTTAATAAATCCAACAACTTTTGAAAACATAAGTAAAATAAAGTACAGGTACAGGTAAAATTTTAACAAAGTGTGGAAGACAAAAATGACGCAAGGTCGTAATTTACGTTTTAAGGACGAGCACTTCACGGCATTGTGACGTTGCTCTTCAGGTAGATAAGACTGCCTTCAGCCTCTCGAAAGGCATTTTTATTTGGAACAATAGCCGATAACCGTGACTTCGCTTTCCCTTAAAATATTTTTAATTCCTAAAAAAATCTGTAAAATCCAGTTTGTGCACCCACTAAGGAAGGCACTAGGTTTGGCTTTAGACCTATAATTTTTGTGATACGATAAATTAACCACAATGTCAATCTATGTATCCAATCCAATCTAGCCTATGCTGCCCCACGACTGGGCAAAGGCCTCCCTTCGAATCTATGTATATTTTATAATGTTATGTCTAAATCCACCATTCATTCGCTATATATAGTCTAGACCAGGGATTTCCAAATTGGTCGATATTGGTCGACGAGGTCTAAAAATCGACCCCATTTTAACATATTTTTTTCAAAAAATAATTACCTACAGAATTTTTACATAATTTGTATTAATAATTATTAATTACACTTGATATTTACTGAATTTTATGTATATTTATTTTGTAAAATTTTGATGAGAAAATGATGTCAAGTTTACCAAACTGCAAAGTTTAAATTTGTAAGTATTTTGTATCAATAGGAAAAAAACTAAAGATATGATTTTTAAAGTAATGTGGCTATGGGGGTCTGAGGTATCAGTTCATTTTGGAAAAGGGGTCTCTTGCCAAAAATAGTTTGGGAATCCCTGGTCTAGACTATAATATTATGTTTTAGTTTTGTACAAAATCTGAAAAAATCATTGGCACCGATGTTTACTTAATATTTTTGAGTTTTAAAATGCATGCTATGTTTTTGCATAGCAGTAACATTTGCGGTTACTAACACGCTTTGCGGCTCTAAAGTAAGCAAGTCTGTTGCAATATATAATTCATGCTTATTTACTTTGACGGCTCATCCTTGGCACAGTTTAAACACTACATAGCTTAGCTTGAGAATTTCCTAACCTGCCGGGATAGGCTTATACCAAATGATTTTGTATAAGCTTAATGCCAATATACCTAAAGCCTGAAAGCTTATTAATATCTCACTATTCTAACAAGAAATTCTCAGTACTAGCCCGGAGTTAGGAACTTGGCGGTATTCCACCTCCGTGCCTCGGAGAGCACGTTAAGCCGTCGGTCTGCGCCTGATCTCTCTCCGGTCGTGTCGGATTTTCCGTCCCATCGGGTTATGAGAGTAAAGAACAGAGAGTGCACCTGTGTACGCGCACACACTTGTGCACTATAATATCTCCCGCGCAGATGGCTAATCTCTCTGGAAATTCGGTCGGGGGACATTATTTATTATTTTTGTCTAATGTTCGGTATGCGGACAATTATTATGCCTCGCAAAATTATTATTTTTGAGTACCTACGACGTACATACGTAATTGCCAACAACAACTCTACAAAACTTGAACGGAATCGGGTATAAAATAACTTACACACAAACAAATTTTTATACTTAAATGATATAAGAAGATTTAGTTAGGAAGTCACCTATATCTCGCTTGGCATAACTAATCCGAGTATTTAATTAATAATTCTAAAATATGTAACCAGTATACCTACCTTTAGTGCTCTGATTCAATTACATTTAAACTTTATTAAAATTAAATTTTTATTAAATTAAAAAGCCTGAAGCAAATGAGCAATTTAACGTCTCAACTCTCAGCAAAACCGTAATGTTGCAAATGGCGCTGACGCCTTTTTGTGACACAAGTCGTGCCTCGAAAACCACCAAATATTTCCCTAAACAAATCTTTCATAATATTACTTCTCATCAGAATGTTAAGTATTTCGCTACGAGTCCAAAGCCATAGTAACTTTAACAACACCAAAATTATTTTCATACTAACGAACACTTTTATAAAACTGGGAGCTCATATTTTTATTATTCCGACAACATTTTTCCTACGGTTCTATTACGAATATGACTTAGTACTCCAGTAAGCTCAAAATGAATCGGTGTCTTGAGGATTCCTTGGTATACCTCGAGAAATATTTTAACTTAAAATATTCCCATAAGAGCCTGCTAAGCGAGTTTTTTTTACATGAGACTGAATTTACGTGTAGAAAATAGATTCTCGAAGCTTCGGAATTCGTTCCATATTGGAGAATAGAGCGTGAGGAAAATTTAATTATCATTCTGACCGCTGGGCATCCGTCATTGTTATTCGACTTGCGTTCGTCTGGCGACCGATGACGTAAGGGTGGAATATATCGATGCAGATCGATGACCTCGATGCTGTTTGTCTAGACTTATACAAAATAAGAGGTACAAAAAATAATACTGATCGTATATAATAATATTTAAATAGCACTAACTACCAGCAAACCTGTACGCGCAAGTTTATTTGTAGCTAGGTAACTAACCTGACTATTAAAAATATTTAAGGCTCTGTCATAGCGTAAAATCGGCCAAACGGAGTGAAAAATTAATACGTTTTGATTGAGCAGCCTCCACAGCCACACCTCAAAACATAATTTAAAACAATTTCTGCATAGAAAAAAAGTTTTTAAAGCAATTTTTCTCCTTATTTCAATTTCTACTACTATTCTATACTATACTATACTATATACTGTCGGATTATATTTAATGAACAGTAAGTAAGTACCTACTTACTTAAAAATTTATTGTTTTAAAAATTAAACATATTATGACCTAATTCCATTTTTTTCGACGTGCGCTTGCTCGATTTCAGTCCCGCGAGCCTGTATTTTGATCTCGTGAACTGAATAATGGTGTTGGCAAGGTCACTGTCAAAACTTGCCAGCTGAGTTTACTTAAGTAATACTTCGTAAGTAAACATGGTAATGTCGTCACATAAAGTCAATAATTACTTACTCAATAATAGTTATAATTGTTTTGATTCATTTCAACAAATGCTAAACTTAACAAACAAAAATAAAATCGCGTTAGGGTAAACTTTCGAGGAAGGTCGGTTAAATTTCTAGGATTACAAACATTTATCTAAAAAGGCCAAAACAAATAGAGGGGAGACATTGCGAGAACAGTCACCTTCATTTTGTTTGAATAAATTATTGTTCTTTTAAACTTTATTAATGTTGTTTTAACAAAGACTGGAGTTTTGCAATCAGGGAACATTAATGATGTAAATGGTGGACGTTTCTACTTTCCAAGTCTTATTTTGGCCTTAATTTGTTGTTACATAATCTCTTGTAACTTACTAGTTATAAATAAAATCTATTGGACCAAGTACACTTTGGTTCAGCGTGTTGGCCCAATGAATTGGTACAACGAGCACTTCCCGTGTGTGAAAAATGCACTAAGTGGCCGACCATATTATCAACGACCACATTATACTAGACGCGGGCCCTGTCAAACAAAGAATGTGGATTTATTTTACTAACGCCATCTAGTCTGAAAAGCGGGACAGCGCTAAGGCGGGGACAAGGACAAGCTTTTACAGTTGAGGGGCACGCACCACAAGTCGGACGCCCAACTTTTTTCTATGAAAGGGCCCATCTAGTAACTCCTACATCATACTTCATACTAATATTATAAATGCGAAAGTTTGGATGTATGGATGTTTGTTACTCAATCACGCACCAACGGCTGAACGGATCTGGCTGAGATTTGGCACATAGATAGATTATAGTCTGGAATAGCACATAGGTTAATTTTTATCCCGGAAAATTAATGAGTTCCCGCGGGAACCATAAAACCTTAATCCACGCGGACGTAGTCGCGGGCATCAGCTAGTATATGTATATATCGATGGACCATATTGTGTACACAGGGTTGAGTTTTCATTGGGCCAACCGTTTAACAAAAAGGCAAAGATCTCGTAACATCTATAAGCACTGTTTGCGATGGCCGTAACTGGTCATTGTTTGTATCAATCATGGTTTGGAGACCGTGGAAATCCCTGCTAGAGACACGCAGATGTCACCCATTTGTTATTCAAATTCGTACAGACGCTACGCTTCTCAAACGCACCCTGACATCTCAATGAATATGTAAAAACGATTATGGAAAACTTTTGAATAAAATTATAGGACTCATTTTTTTTGTTTCGATTTTATGTGAGTTTTATGAAAATCTAATTTTTAACACCACTTTAAACGTAAATTCTTTTATTAATTGTACAATTAAATTGTTAGAACAGAGTTGGATGTTTGGGGTTAGAATGTTAGGTAGGTAGATACTTAAGTACTATCTTTTGTTTTACAATTTATTTTTTTGTATTGCAATATCGTTTTTTTAACTATAGATACTTGAACTGCTGGGTTTGCAAGCTGCTGATGACAAATCTAACCTGCTTTTGTGACCGAGTACATAATAGTATTAATAGAAGAAAGGATACTTCAATGAATAGCAGTCCCGTTTATGTTTATGTAATGACTAGGACATAGGGCAATAATATACTCCCACTCAAACCTGAGCCGTATAGTAATAGTTTGTATTTTGTGCCTGAAATAATTACTTAAATGAAAAGGTCGATTTTTTCATATGCAATCGAATTCGCATCTAATTTACCAATCATGTTGGACATAATATAGCCCGGTCAAAATAGACATTTCAATTTACAAAAACTCCGACAGAGCTGAATTTTGCTAGAGACCTTGGGTCTGGGGATTGGGCTGTAGAAGAGTAGGGTTGTTATGTTCACCAGCGTGTACTAATTGCCAGCGCCAGTCTTGCTCGAATGTTCAATTGAATCCAATAGACGAAGATTCATGTGATATCGAGGAAGAGACAGCTAATTCATCTTCAATTGAACAATTTATGAACATCCAGCAAGAAGAAGAAGAAGAAGAAGAAATCGAAGAAGACATGACTGTTGAAGTCGAATTTTAACAGTTCATACTGATTAAAATATTTACAGGAATCAGAACTACCTACAGTTTAAATGAATCACCTATATCAATATTCAATATCAATAGTAAATACAATATCTCCCATAAAACTCCGACATAACAGATCGTGGAGTAGGCCTACCGGGAAACCACGTTAAAAAAACGCGCCAAGTACACTACCCCTGTGGAAATGTGTGCATATAATGTAGAATGTAACACTTTTAATTTTTGAATCGCGATATCTCAGGAATGGTGATTGTTAGGAAAAAGGTATCAGATCCTTTTTTGTAGATAATTTTATGATCTACAATTTTTGTCTGAGCTATAATTGTCTCTTTTTTGAGCTCTCTGTCTATAATTTGATAAAACTTACCGGTTTCGAGAAAAAGCCAAAAAACCGAAAATTTTGACCTTTGACCTTGAATTACCTTTTAAAAAAAAAGGTAATTCGAGGTCAAAGGTCAAAACAAGGTTTCTAGCAAAATTCAGCTCTGTCGGTGTTTATGTTATTTGGTCACTATTTTTATGTCTATTTTGACCGGGTTAATAGGTAGTATAGTTAACAGTACGTCAAATCTACTTAATATTAGAAGAGAGAGTGTGTCTGTCTGTTACGCGTTAACGGCCCATCTTTTTAACCGATTTTGATTACATCCTGGAGAAGGACAAAAGCTACGATATTTTATCCCGGTGAATTGAGGAGTTCCCGCGGGAATAAAAAACTTATCCACGCGGACTATGTGGCGGGCATCATTTAGTCACTAGTGTTATACACCGTGATAATTTTGGACGAAGCATGATGTCTTATAATTAAGTACTACTTGTGCTTAATTTTATTTTAGCACAAAGGTGCTTTGTGCTTTTACTTATCTAATCTAATCTAATTCTAATATTCTAATATATATATAAAATCGTTAAGGGATCAACGCACAGCCTAAACCGCTGGGGTTAGCAACTTGAAATTTTGACGGTAAGTTCCTTTTGTGACGTAGGCGCTCACTTAGGAAGGATTTTTCAAAATTCCACCCCCAAAGGGGTAAAATATGGTTGAAAGTTTGTATAAAAATCCTTCATTTCTCAAGTTATAGCCATGAAACTTGGTAAATGAGCTGCGGGTTGAAAATAAAGAAATACGCCCTTGACTAAGATCTCACCTGATGTTAAGTGATGATGCAGTCTAAGATGGTAGCGGGCTAACCTGTTGGGGGCATGGCAGTTATATTAAACCCACACCCCTTCGGTTTCTACACGGCATCGTACCGGAACGCTAAATCGCTTGGCGGCACGTCTTTTGCCGGTAGGGTGGTAAACTAGCCACGGCCGAAGCCTCCCACCAGGCCAGACCAGGGAAAATTCAGAAATTATAAATTCCCAAATTGACCCTGCCGGGGATCGAACCCAGAACCTCCGCACGTTAAGGCAACAGCACTACACATTGCGCCACGGAGGTCGTCAAAATTTATGCACTTATATCTATTTGAACAGATAGATTTCAATATTGGAGAGCACCTACATTTATTGCGGCAAGAACATAAATTCATGAAGAACCTAGTCCACGTTTTAGTACCGGTAGCCACGTAAATAATGAAATATTTTCACGCCAAGCCGTACGCAGACGTCTATATGTTAATGGAAAACAATCGTGTTTTATTAGACTCGTAAGGTTTGATGGCCATATAAAAGTGTTCACCTCAAGGAAAGGGTCCTGCCTTCACGATTATAGAGGGTTTCTGTACTTAAGACGCCCTTTATAGGCTAGTCGCAAAAAATCAGCCCCACTTTCATCCAATATTGAACCTAATCTCCAAGATGGAGATAATGTCAGTGGATTCATCGTCAAGAGTGGGTTAAGGATAAGGTCTCGCTGTTTTATCTATTGATCGATTTAGTGAAAGGAAGTCGAAATTAGTTCGTAAAAATTTTACTCAGCAGTTTTATTTTTAATCGAGTTCACTTTGAAATTGGTAGAATCTACATTTACAACTTTATGCTCTAAGTAACTTAAGTATGTACTGAAGTAGAGTACTAATAATTCTTTACATTTTATTCATTTGAGTGTATAAAACTGGTATACCTATGACTATGATAAATTGCATAATATCGTGAATATAATATATTTTGAGTAGGTAAGAAATAGGTTAGGTTGTTAGGCACTGGTTGTTAAAATTAGAACACGCAAGTTTAAATGTTAGTCATTCTATTTGCTAAAAAAATCTGCAAAACTAGTTATAGTGATTATTCTGCGAAAATATTAAGTAGGTTCTTAAGTTAATAGTTAATTATTTTTTATTTTTCTGTGGAGTGGAAAATATGAACCACGATAAGTTGGAACATGGTCATGTACTTATTTCACACCCGTTTTTATAACTTCTGTTGGATAACTAGTTTGAGCAATAAAAGTCACTTGAGTTTGTGTCCTTTATTTTGCTTTAGACACAGACTTTGTTAAATGAAAAGAAGTTTTAATTTTAAGCACAGTAATAAAAAAAATTCATGCTCGGTACTAAAATCCATATCATGTTTAGCTAGAAAAAAATATTGATACTTCACACACCATTGTTACAAACATAACTTTTTAGGGGTATAATGAATTAAAATTATTATAACGATTAACATAATATGTGGCCCAATAAACACATGTGAGGTTCAGGTAAAGTTTGCATACTAGAAACTGGTTGAAAAGTTAAAACAAATTTATCGCTGCCGGTTTTGTTGAGAAAGTTACGGGTCAAGGGCCTTGGATCTTCGTAACATTCCATGAAAGTTAGGGGATATCGGCGCATCGGATCACTAGCTAATCGTTGTGGAGGACCGGGATGTTTTATTACTAGGAGTAGTTTGCACGTAGATCGCATTGAAGTGCTTCATAGTTTTGCATCTCAAGTTGTTTATCAGGAACTTTAGGAACGTTAAGGTGTCTACATTGCTAATCATGTTACCTTATGCAAATAAATAAGGCTATTGCTATAGGAAGATATACCTTGAACCTCTACAGAATGTCACCACGGAAGAAAAAAATGAACGGTCTCCTCTATTGATTTGATAAAATCTCTACAATAAATAACTAGTGGTTCGCCCCGAACTGAGACCTCGCGGTATCCATAAGATAGTTTTAACTATATAATGCGCGCTCATCTTTATGTTCATATCAATCAATCAATCAAATCATTTATTCAATATAGGTACCTACACTGTGGGTACACTTATTGACGTTAAAAATTACTTACTTATGAAACATGATGGTAATAATCAGTTACGGTATCTTAAAA
This sequence comes from Erebia aethiops, assembly GCA_923060345.2. Taxonomy (NCBI): domain Eukaryota; kingdom Metazoa; phylum Arthropoda; class Insecta; order Lepidoptera; family Nymphalidae; genus Erebia; species Erebia aethiops. The sequence continues at coordinate 25,281,288 of OV281081.1, forward strand.
CTAAAGCTACGAGGGTTCCAAACGCGCCCTGGTCTGAGAAGAGCCCACAACAAACTCAGCCGAGTTTTTTTTTAAATTATCACCATATACATCGGTACTATCAGTAGACTATTTTATTCCACGTAAGATGGTGCTAAGGTCTATTATTTGTAAGCATAAACGAATAACCTTTTACAGAGCGCCATCTACTGACATCATTGTAAAGTTCTGTTAAAAATACTGAAGCTCATTAAAAATTTAATAATTTCGTTTCCTTATAATATTTATCTAATTTTATTATTTGTTATTCAAGTACAGGATATAATTCAATTAATTGATCAAGTTTCAGGCTCTTTCAGGGTTTTAAAGAACACAAGAACAAAGTGTCTTTAAATTGAATAAAGAAAGACTAAGATGCGTCAATGGACTACTTAGTATATTATAAGATAATTTATAAGTTTAGGTTAAAGTAAAATTACTCATTAGTCTAATTTTAAGGCTAGATTGTAATTTTAGTAAGTATAGGTTGTATATGTCACCGTAAGATTGTAAAATCTAGCGGGATAGAAACCGTTAGATTATAATCTAACGGTTTCTATCCCGCTAGATTATAAACTGTCGAAAGATTGTGAACCGTTCAATGTTCTGAGTATTAATTTATGAAATATTTATTGTTTTTACGTTTTCTTGTCTCTTTCTTGTACAGTTCGCGCGCGAGTTGAATGCAGAGTAAATGTAAGTGTCACCATACATTTACTCTGCATTCAACTCGCGCGCGAACTATAGGTTAGGTTAGGGTTTGACATGAATATTCAGGTAGAGCCGATTCTATCGGGTTAATATACCTTATATAATATTACAATTTACCCAAAAATCAAGCGTTAAATTGTAAGCAGTATGTCACGGTTCACAATCTGTCGACAGTTTATAATCTATCGAGATAAAAAACGTTATATATTATAATCTAACGGTTTTTACAATCTTACGGTGACATATACTCATATTAATGGTGAAAAAAAAAAAATTAAAAAATATATATATTTTGGACTCTATACCTAATTATCTTTAAAATGATATACCGCAACCCTATGTAACGCTATAAAAATATTTTACTTCGCATTCGCTTCTATGAGAGCCCCCCTGAAATAAAGATTTTTATAACTTTTTAAGCCATATTCGGCTGGAGGACATCGGTTTACAAATTTAAATATAATATATTTAAATTTGAAGTAATTACGTTCAGTAATTCAGTAGTTATAAGGCTCTGACAGACGGACGGACGGGCGGACGGACAAGTGCAAATTCACTCAAGTAGACTCAGAGACCTTCGCTTTGCTTGGCCAATAATAGGATAACTAAGATAAATATAGTTATCTCTGTTATTATTTAAATATCTTCACTATCTCCATTAACAACAGTAATTTTTGTTTGAAAATAATTCGAATTAACTACTTACTTACAAACCTAACTACACACAGCTTACAGATCATTGTATAGCAGTACGAATTATTCTTTGTGTTTGTATTTACTAAAATATAACTTACTCGTTAGATTTTCTCAAAATATTTTTGAGTTTGGCTCTGCTGAGCCACAGGCCTTATCGTTCTGTTTCCTAACTGTTTTTATTTGTAGGTAGGTATAACTAGGTACCCACTCCTAGATCAACAAACTTGGTAATAAGCTTCCGGTAAAACTTAATCCAAGACTGCAAAAGACTTGAGCGATCCGATACCGCAAGTTAAAGAGAAGAAACTTATAAAGTTATAATTATTTAGGTATATACAGGTACTTACTAGCATCTCTGACTCGGCTAGTTGTGGAGCTCGTTCTTTCAAGTTTTTGAACGAACGAACGCCTCGAAAGTCAACAAGTCTTCGTAAGTGCAGTACAGTTTATGAGAGCTAAGTGCTATGAAGTTGGCATATTTAAGAACCTACCGGGCTATTATATTATTATGTTAATTATACTTTGCATAAACATTTTCAGTTTAAATTCTGTTAGTATTTCAAGAGTCAAGCAATCTTTAGGAAGTTTCCTGAAACTTTTGATTTTAAGAAACTAGATTAAAGAGGAAGAAACTGTAAAGTGACTAATGTAACAATTTTAACTAAAATGCCGATAGTCGATGAGTTTTCTTTCCGGAAACAAAAAGTGCCTTGCCCGCTCATACGGAACTTTTTGAATAAATCTTGCACCGCTGACAGGGGACCAAACCAATAGCGTCGATTTTAAAGCGTCCACTTTAATTCGTTGAATCTGCTTTGTTTTATTTTTAAAAAGGATGGTTTAAAAGTGATTCAGTGTAAAGAACGACGAGTGAACGAATTTGAAGGCTGCCAATTTGGGATATTACTTTATTTTATTCATTTATTTTATATTTTATTTGTCAGTTGATACACCAGATACATTGTTTGTTATTAATATTAAAGACGCATACAAATACCATAGATTTAGGATTTGTCTATCCTAAATCTATGTATGACATATACATGATTAATGTTCAACCTGTTATAGGCTATCACAACATGCACAACTGACAATAATAATTATACCAAAATAATACAATTTCAATTTAAAAAACAAATATTTGAACTTCTTACTTTAAAATGTTACTTTCTTTGGGCTACCAGCTGTTTTAAAATAAAATCGTAGGATTCTGATTTCTCCAGTTGTTATCACCTCCATTAAGCATAAGCAATACGATCATTTGCAACTAAAAGAAGGCACAAAACATAAAAGTTTAAAACATTTTTTTTTATTTAATAAAAATGTTTTAAACTTTTTTTTGGTTTGAGGAGAATGGGAGAGAATCACGAAGAGCATGCTTAAGAAAACGCTCTGTCGGATGCCCCAGGTTTGACGAACAAATACCTGGAATCTACCGAAGACCGAAGACGCGGTTTGCGTAAAATAGCGCTATACGTGACAACTTCTACTGTCGGAGACCGAATCCGAAGTTGAAACTGTAAGTTAGTAATGTTCTAAAACTAGACTCACATTTCTAAATAGAGAGTAATAACGGAAGCACAGACACATTAATTATACAGACAAGTGTTAAACACCCAAAAATGTGAGGCTCGAACTGCTAGTCCAATAATATATAGCGGTTATTTAAGACTCTTCATTCGAGCTGTAACGGTTCGGATCAATATTTAGCTCTTTTGTCCCCTGATATTTTATTATTCATAGCATTAAAACTCAAAATTTATTTATACCAAATTGTAGGCAAATCGCTTATCTACCACAATGACTGACAACATTTTGAAATTAATGAATAGATTGTTCCTTATCGCGAAAATACCAAGAGGCTGTTATTGAATCTTGGATTTTGTGTAAACTTTGACGTTAGCGAACATCATAATTTACTCATTGTGGTCAAAAAAAGAGATACTTTTATTGAGTATAAGGTCCTGAACTACAATAGTTGAAGAGAAAAATTATTAATTTGCTATTCTTTGTATTATAAAACTCGAAACAAAGAAAATTTCATTTGACAAAATTAAGGACCCATAAAACCGTCATTTTAGGAGGTTATTTAGCTTAATTTGCAAAGAAAATTCACAACTCCTAATAGTAGGACATATTTTCAATTATATAAAGCAAAAAAATAATATTTTTAACAATAGTTTACTTCTAAAAATAAGTTTCAAACACACAACAAAACTGCGCGATCAAGCACTAGGAAAACTAGTCGTAGCCGAGGCTTCTCCGAGGGTGGACGTAACGCTTTTTGTCTCCGCAACTCAAAATAAAATACGTAGAATATACCTGAGATTGTAGTGCGATTGTCACTTCTCAATAGTAGGCATTTTATACTCGCTGCTTTTTCTTATTGATAGATGAAACTATTTTGTTTTAAAGAGTTTAGGGTTTGTATTTTATACTTTATAGTTATACTAAAGGCAAATTATATTGATGGTAAATATTTAAATAAGAATTCAGACAAGGTCATGTTTATCAGACTGTTATAAAAAACCTTTACACATTATTCAGAAAATTAACTAGAATTAGTTATAAACAATTATTAGTTATTAGTTATAAAATTGCATTTATAGGGTTATGTGGTTAAATTTACTATTATTATAGGCTGACCAGCAATCTCTACGTAGACAGGCCACCCCTTATCTCTACTAATCCCCTTGTCGTTTTGAAATTTCAGTCACTCGTTCATTGTCTTTTATGGCATACGCGCGGTATCTTGTGTTCGATTGTGAAATCGACTTGGGATTTTATTGGTTTGATTTGCATTGTGATTTGGATATTGTTTACCTTGGGATCGATGACCTCCAGCTTGAATTACTGACTGATACTGCTCACTATTGGGTATCGTGTTATTTAATAATATATTAAATAGGTAAGTAACTATAAATTTTTAATTCTTACTAATTATAAATGCGAAAGTGTATTGCTGTCGGCCTGTCAATTAATTACCAGCATGGCTTATCCACAGATGCCTTGAAATTCAGTCCAGGGATGCAGCCACATGCTTGTACATTAGTAAACCTATGCAATGTGCTTTCGGACAGTCTAATGTACTGTACACTTATCAGCCTTTTCCTACTTCCTCAGTTCACAGTTCACACCTAGACTACTCAATGAATCAAATATTTAGGTTTATCGATTTTGGCTGTACGTTGTCGGTCAATCAGTCAATCACGAAAAAATTTAATTAGGTTTTTTGTGTTATTTTTATGTGCATTTTTGGGATCGCGTTTTTATTTTACTGTCAAAATTATTTATTTCTAACAAATAACAATACACTCGTTAGTACAGCATAAAGTTACGTGAAAAATTGGCAGCAAAGCTGTATTTTTTTACTACCGCAGGCGCAGTAAACTTCTATTGTTATTTTGGTAAACTGAGTATACTAGCGCAACACCTGCAGGATTATATAGTTTTATTACCTTTTACAAGTGGTTATCGTTTACAGAGCGGCACTTGATGATTGTGTTTTATATTTGCCGAACCGGATCTTTCTTTTATTATTGTACCACTATTGACCCGTGATCGCTATTGTTATCATGATAAACAAAAACCTACGTTGGTAAAACACCTGCATCTGCACGTGCCTATCAGTTTTATTGCACTGTTTTCTTTCTTTCTTTAGGATTCATGAAAGTAAATAAGTTATTTTTTTCAGATATGGGTTCTAAAACTCCAATTTTCAAACTAAAAAGAAAAAAATATTTACGTAGTGAACAATTAGCGAAGGCAAGGAAATTAAAAAGTGCTTCAAAAGCTGAAAGCGCTCTATGGCTTGAACTCAGAAGATTTTTGGTGACGGCATCAACATTTACGGGTATCGTAATCGAGCGTTCAATCACATTGGGGTCAAAGTAATATGGACCCAAAGGCTCTTGATTTAAAGTCACAAATTCCAACCGATTTTAATTTCAAACGTTTCCATTTGGAGCGCTGGCTGTGAATGCATACACGAAATTGAGCTCTAAATCTTTACTGTTAAGATTCATTTTACTTTAACGCTAATATGTTCGAATGGTTACGATCAATCGAATTTGCAATGTGAAAACTAAGACGAAACGTAGTGACATGTATATAAATGAACCATACAAATTCTAATAATTTTATATTGTAAATAACATTACGTAAAAATCAAAATAATGCTAATATTTTTATTTAGTACAAAAAGTTGTACAAAATGTATCTTTTAACTAAATGAAAACAAGTAAAGACAATTTATGTTATAGGAAAACATAGTTTAAATGTGATTTTGTAAATAAATACGAATTATTCTGCATTTTTCTTTATATCTTGTCTTATATGAGTGCAATAAAATAGAGAAATTCTAATTCGTCCGCGTTTTTTTTTAAACTCCTGTGGGAATACCTTAATTTTTCGGGATATAAAGTAGCCTATATCCTTCCCCGAGATACAATGTACCTCGTACCTGTAAGCGTAGCAGACAGACAGACAGACAAACTTTCGCATTTACAATATTAGTATGGATGTACCTACTTAAAAACATCTATACTAACAATCATGCAACCTACTCTTTATATGAATGCACTTTATATTAAAAAAAGTTTATATAAAGTGTAAACGTATGTAAAGTGAATTAAAAACATATTTTTTTTAATATTGAAAAAATAATAGCCTGTTTGAAAATGGGATTAGGATCGAAACGGTTTGTCAAACTACATTGCACCCGACGCCTTCTGTTCGCTCGTTTGAACAAAGGACTATCCGAGACAAAGGATTTACCAGAGATAAATACCTAAACTTGCGAAGCGGCTCAAGGAATGAACGCTCTTAACTGGGAAGCACGCTGGCTCGCCCTGCGTTTGTCCGGGTGACGGAGGTTGTCACGGTGGTCATTACGCCTCGGAAATAGGCACTTTTCCCCTCGTTAGTAACTCGTTCGCTGTTTTACCCCTGACACTATCAAAAACTATACACAGTTGGCTTTAGCGATTCCTATATGTTGAAATTACAGTTAAAAGACCTATGAAATGGTAAAAAATATAAGCATGCAATATGCATATTATTGCAATATGCATATTGTTGGCATGTCTTATTTATTATAGGATCTTCTTCTTCTTGCCCTTTTCCCACGCTGTGTGGGGTCGGCACAACACGTTTTCTTCTTCCACTCACTCCTGTTATCCGTCAACCTCTTAATTAAATAGGATCTATTGTACCATTAGTTGATATTGCAGTCAAGGGCTAACTGTAGTAAAATAAAAAGGAATACTAACTATTATCCTACATGTACAAAAATACCCATGTAAAATGATAAGTAGGTACAGTAACTACCGACTGGGTGCCAAGTTATAATAGAAGTTTGTCGAATGTCTAAATGGCCAAAGTCGCGTGCATCTGCTACTTGACAATAAACGGTTGTAGTCCAATTGAAAATCTGCTGGCGCTAATGCCGACCTTTTCTAAAACCACAATGTGTTCCGAACAAACTGGTCAATTCGCTTCAAAGAAATAGACTTTTGTTCCGTAAACATAAAGACCAGTTCTTCGATTGCATCTTGAGACCTTTCATCGTCTGACGCTTCCGTCTTAATTAATGTTCCGTACAGCACAAAGCTTGGATTGTGTTTTTTTGTGCCTGTACTGTACGCTTATTGCAGGAGTTTTAATTTCTGTAGTATTAATTATGGGGGTGTTGACGATTATGAACCTTAATTGCTGGCTTTGTTATGATTCAGAAGCGGAAGAGGATTAAGTTTCAAATAACGTGCTATTGAAGGAGCACCGCTAAGAAGCAGTTTACAGTCTATAAAACATGCTCCTTGATGCTACATTGCATGCCAACCTGAAAAGTGAAAACTGTCTTTGAATAGTTTTTCTCACTAATAAGAATTCTTGGATATGAATCAATTTGACCAGCTGTTTCGGTAATACTCAAGAGAAAAATATGTAGGCATTTAATAAGTTAGAGAATGTGCAGAAAAAAAGCTCCTATACGGATTAAACTTATAGGAAGTCTGAAATCAAGTTGCACAGTAGCTTCAGGTATTTTAGCTTCATTAATGAATAAATAAAAAAACAGGTTTCAAAAAGACGAATTGGAGGACATCTGCTCGGTAAAAATAAACCGAGACACAATAGTAAGGATACAAGGATTACCGATGTTTCGGACCGTTTCGGACAATCCGTCATACAGCTGTGACAACCGAAAGAAATCCAATAAAAGAGACATTCCAATGCCACTGGCGTCTCATCCCAAACCGGTTAAACCGAAATCCAAGATGGCCGGCGTGGCGGGAATACAATATTTACATTGACATTTCCACGTTGGAACTGGTTCGCGGTGTTTCGGTTAATGCGGGGCACGTGACCTTCACCTTGATCACGCAGGTGTATTGGATGAGTACAGGACGGGATTTTTTTAACGATTATAAGCGCAAGCTAATAATGCACTGACGTTGTTATTTAGCAAGGATACTTTTCAGTCGTTTTTAGCGTTCCGTGATAAATCTCTAATCTTTTAGTTTCGCCCAATACGTTTGTCTTTGTGTAAAAGGTCTAAGGTGGCGAAAAGCGAGCATCAAAAAATCTCAAGCCCATCTTGTGGTGTAAGAGATGTTGCAGTATTAGATAGCGTGGGCTAATTTTGAAGGAGGGAATAATATGGTGGTTTGAAATAAACTTATAAATATAGGACTTTCCCGTAGGTTCGTAACTAGCCACAGGCGAAATCTCCTACTAGACCAGACCAGACGTAATTTAGTACTAGATAATTATAAAATTTCCTGGCAATATCTGTCTACTTTTAGACATGTTTCTGTATACTTAGGTAGGTATATTTTGCTGATTTTTTGTTTGTGAGTAAGTATCAAATTGGTCTTTAATTCTTTTATAACATTTATAGCTACTCGCTAGTAAACTTGTTGTCAAACTGGATACCAAGCTTGTAGGATTAATAAAAATTACGTTCTTTTAAGAAATTAACAAAAACGCGACGCAGGGGAATAGGATATACTTACTGCATTACGATTGCGCTGGCATTTAAGTATCTACTGAATTGAATTCAGTCCTAGTTTTTAAAACGATTCAAGTAACTGCTGAAACAAGTAAGTAGGTATCTAATTATTGTTACTTTTACCAAAAAGCACTGTAGTGTTAACTCGGCTTGACGTTACACCGAATGTGCGCGTACGCGTGTTCGATTTGTAATACAGCGGGCCTAATTTTACCTGTTCGAAAGCGTTAAAGCAAAGGCACAGACTGCAATTTGTACGGAATTTAAAAAGAGACGTCATCTGTCATCAAGTGCCATACAAATCGTAGTTAACTTTAACGATATCGGATTTTGAATAGGTAGGCTTATATGTAACAGACAATATCAGTCGATCGCGCTGGTTAAGCAACGCTGGCCTTGGTCGGTAACTACATGGGTGTCAGCTTTGGAGACCTAATTTAGCATCTACATTTCCTCCGTGCATTGCAGGGCACGTTAGGCTGTCGGTACCGGTTATTTTCACTATAACATCTGATAATAATCGTCAAACCTAAGAGTCGAAATGTCGTTCTATTAGTCGAGTCGAATACGGTAAGATCAACGCGAGCTTCGCAATGTGAACGTTTTTAAATAGTTCCTTGTGCTACAATCTCTCATCTAATATACCTAAAGAGAAAAGTAGGTAATTAATAATAATAATAATAATGTCCTCCCAACCAATATCCACAGAGATTAGGTGCACCATTTATCCATTCCCTTATTCACCTAACGGGCTATGTGAATACCGTTCAATCGAAATAGGACGGTACATCCGACACGACTGGAAAGAGATCAGGCATTGGACCGAGGGAATTTGCGTGCTCTTCGAGGCACGGGGGTGGAATCGGTACTAAACTATAAGAAAGCAATGAAGTACTTACTTATATTACGAATAAAAGCAACAAAAATCATCGTGATTGAGATGTTGGTGGGTGAAATGAAAGGAGCGTCTAACTAAAGTAGTTAACTAACTATTTCCGTCTCTTTATGTAGTTACTTAAATGCTAAGAAGTGAAAAGTAATTTATTTAGATATCTACCTGTTAACAAAAAAAAACACCCACTAGCTAAAGCCGAGGAAAGCCTTTGAAATTGAACATGAATACTATTCCTCTGAGGCTGTGTTAAATTCAAGAATTGAGGTTGTTCTGTGATCCTATAGGAAATCGCGGTTACAATTTGACCTCGTTCTATATTTTGCCTCAAAATACTGCAATATTTAACTTGCTTCTATGCTGATTAACCGATATTCAGGGCTGCCAATTCTTTCCTGTCGTTCCAATCATTAGAGTACCGTTATTGTTAGAAATGTAATTGAATTGTTACAAATTTTGAAATTAAAAGCTTAAATAATAATTCGCTTTTTCATGGATTTCATCCAATGAAGTGTCCGAGTGCCGCCCGCGCCGTCACGCTTGATGTGCGTGTTTCAAGCTTTGCCGAACTAGTACTTACTTAGGTCAAGAGGTTTCCATACATAATATGAGTAAACTAGATGATGCCCACGACTTTGTCCGCGTGAAATAAGTTTAATTCCCAGGGAACTCTTTAACTTTCCGGGATAAAAAGTAGTCTATGTGTTATTCCAGACTATAATCTATCTCTGTGCCAAATTTCATCCAGATCCATTCAGTCGTTCGAGCGTGATTGAGTAACAAACATTCATCCATACTTCCATCCATCCATTCAAACTTTTGCATTTATAGTATTACATACTTAGAACTACTACTTAGGTATAGATGGAGAAATATATCGGGACAAAATTGGTAACCCTACCGAAATTCGATATTGGTTGTATTGAATAACAATGAATGCGCTAACACAATAATCGACTGAAACGTTAAAACCTTTTCGGGCGTTCGTTAGCAGCTGACCACGTGTTTCCCGAATTAATACGTAAACAAACAAAGCTAACCCAAAAATAAACCGCGGTTTGCGTTCAAAAACGTTCGCAGCTGTTGTCGCGCTGATTGAGCGTGAAAAGATGGAACAGGCGATGACAGCGAGCATTTTAGACAAGGTTTCCCCTTAAATAATAATTTAACTGGAAGACGAATATTGAAGGTCATGTCCTACTTCTCAGATATTTGGAATGATTCAGTAAAATCTGAGCCAATCGAAATCCATACTAATGCGAAATGCGAAAGTGTTTTTAAGGCCTATCAGTATTACTAATTATGACTAGTAATTATGAATAGTAATACTAATTATGGATAAAGGCTAGTGTTATCTCGGAAAATTGTAAAGTTCAAATGGGATTTAAAATTAAATCTACACAGACGAAAACTTATCATCTAGTTTTTGAGAAGATAAATAGGTAAGTACTTAAATTAAAGTTAACAAAAACTTACCTCTATAAAATGGGGTCTAGCACGTAGATATCACCCTATTACCTAATACCTAAGCAAGTATATTGTTGTTAGCTATCTCGTATGAAGAGTTCTTTATTAATATCAAAAAGGCAGCTTATAAATGAACAGCCTCAATACAATTATCGCAATGAGCGTATAATAATTTTATTTACCTATAATATTGAAGGGTAATCTTGGTTTTCGGGTCCTCCGTGTATCACAAATTGTCAGATATCCAGTTTTAAGCATCTACATACTCTACAGATGTTCCAACTAGTCAGCTGACTAAAAACTAGTAAAAAGAAAGTTTAGGCAAGGTTTTGATGAGTAAGTAAGTACTAAGACCAACCAACCTATAGACAGTTACTTTACTTCTTTTACTTTTTTTTACTACTTTTACTTACTTTACAGTTACTTCTGTGGCTGCTGAGACTATGAGAGCCGACCACTTCACAATAGAAAAAAAAAACAATAATTTAGGTAAAGTCAAGTAAAGTTATTTGACTTTACTTCTCAGTGAGCAATTGGTAGCCTCGTTGCTTTAGTTTAGAGATACCGTATTTAATTGTCACCACCACGTCCTAACTGTATAACATTTCTATTTTTTTTTTTTTTAATTAGTCCTCAAAACTGACAACAATTGTGCAGGTAAAGAAAAGCACGAAAATTAAAACATAAACTAAACAATTGTGTCTTCTATATGAAGACACAATTGTTGCATGGCATGGCATGCATAGAAATTAGAAGGGTACCTTAACTACAGCGAACAAATATTAACAAAACCTAACAAAACAAACAAAATTACTTAAAACTAAAATAAAAATTATACTAATTATAAACTTACGTCATATTTATTTACGTCAATGCACTTTGACTTATTACTATGACTAAATTAGGCCCGCTTTAAGGAGGGGTATTGTAGTATCATGAGCCAAACCAAACCAGTCGACTGCCGAATGCCGAAGTTGGTATATGTCTGTTGATAGCTTTTAGAGATGGCAATTCCGCTGCCATTAGGTGTCACTGGCTTCGGAAGCTTTTAATATATTCACAGGCAGCTAATATTTGCCGCTATTACGTTAGATTATAAGGTAACAGATAAGGAACGAAGACGCTTTAAGTTAAGGACTGTTTGATCTGTATGTATAACTATGGATTACGGAATATCTTATCAAGCGGTACCTTTAATACCTTAAAACGTTGCAGATATTTACTAACGTTTTTGATTTCTGACTCAAAACTATTTCGAAACAAATGAAACTGAAATTTATTGATAAAAATATTCGTCGTTTCACAATTTTGTCGGGGAACAAATTGACCAATAATAATACTGTTCTCATCATGTTCTCATGAAGAATGCATGCAATAGTCAGTCGTGATCTTGATCTTAGAAACTAATTTTGACAGAAAATTTCAGTCGAGCTTAATATATATAAAAATATTGAAAAACTAGGCTCCGCCTATTCCGAAGGGGCTTTACCGTAATAGAGCCTATGATTTTATCATCGACAATAGAGTCGAAACCTTAGTTAAGAACAGAAATGTAAAAACAGTTCTTTTGATATATTTATGCGAACATATCATGTTAAAAGTTCTATCTGCAATGTTGGTAATTAAAGTGATTAGGACATGCTATCCCAACACGCTACATACCTGCGAGTAACGGTGGTACATAAAAAGTACAAAAAGCTACGTTTTGCACGCGATTCCATTTGTCATTGTAGCATGCGAGACGAACCATTGTTATATTATATTTCTCAAGGATTAATCGTTTTTAAGTTGCTCGTTATTTTGTTTTTACCATTAACACAAACAGCAACTGAGTATTAACCCTTATTATTACTATCAACTTATTATGCAGAAAAAAAAACAGTTTCTGTAATTATTAATAAGACATCGTATCTTAGCGGCACGGCTTTGGTTATGCGATACCATACCAAGCCAACCTCGCACCAGACCAGACCAAATACAATTTAGGAATCATAAGTTTCTCGTTCCGATCCGTGGTTCGTTGGCCATGGTTGGTCAGTTTTCAAACTGACCAACCATACCCAAGAACCACGGATCTCGCGCTTAAAGATCACACCGCTTACCAACGCGATATGAAGCGCATCAGAATAGGAAAACGTAGACTTCCTAGCCTCCTAGGTAACTTACTGGATTTACGAAAGTTGTACTGCAAATCGTAGATTCAAAGTAGCGTACTGAAACCAACAGCCACTCAAGCCTAACGTTTTCTTGTGTGGCATTTGGTATACGAAACCAAGATCCTCATTGAGTTCAGAGCGTATTACGATGCATTTTTACTGACCACAGTTATTCAACACCATAGGGGTAAAGCTATTTAAAGATTCGTCATGTTCCGGTCAAATGCGTTCACCCCAATAACAGGGTGAGGGTACTGTACTGAACTAAAAACGAGATAAAACGCGAGGTAAGCTTGGTCTAAAAACTCAACGATGCGTAAACGACGTGTAAACTCCGCCCAAATGCTGATAGAGTGAGCTTGACAGTTCCTGTTAATGTGCGAAAACTTTACGAACAAAAAATATTTGACACTGGATCTTCCTTCGACTCGAACGTTTTATCTGTTTCTATGTTTCTATTCTAACTTAACGCATTGAAGTTGCTTCTTCCTTCTGTAAGTATAGATATTATGGACTTGCGTGGCTTGAGGTTTTTGAAAAAACATCAAGCCACGCGGAAAAAATAAATTGAAAAAATTTAGTTGAACAGATGAAATACGAAGAATACGAAATATGAGCAGACACATTCAGGTGTAATATAACTAACTATTAACAATGAAGCTGTTATTTGTGAGAAATCATCTAAACTTTTGTACACAAAAAACATATAAATCGACTCGACATAAACCTAAACTTGCCGTAACTCAACACAGAAAAAAACTTTTCTCTTATAGCCCACATTATACATCAACAATAATATTTAACAACATTCCCGATAGGATCAAAAATATTGAAGCTGATAGTAAATTTAGGGAAGAACTCCAGACCCAGAAGGAATTCTATGAGGTTGATGAATTTTTAGCCAGTTAAACAGTCGGCGCGAAAAACGTGGCTTGACAAAATGTTATAATTTATTGTATTTGATCTAATTTTATTTTATAATTTAATCTTAAATCCTAGATATTTTATAATTTTATTTAATATTGACATAATGCAATAGTTTATTGTAGGTACTTAAAATCAGATTTTTAAGTTTTAATTTTAATATAAAATGCTAAAAATGCAAATACGTAAATGAATATGAATATGAATATGAATATTTACTTATTTTTGACCAAAATCCTCTTTGCTCTATCGGTGTGGTAAGTAGCATACAAGCGCTGTGTTTGCCAAAGGAGCTAACAAAAGAAAGTGTGACGTGTTGAGTTTGTCTTAAGTTAGGGAGCTATTACCCATTTTCACGTCTTTTCATGAGAAGTCTTCATAGAACGAAGAAATAGTCGTGTCTTTAAACAAACATTATAGCGCTAAAACGGTGTTATCCTTTTCCTTAACAACGTTACCTGACTCATGAAGACATCATGAAGAACCGTTCACTTGTAAATGTACATTAACACAAGAATTATTTTAAACTTCATTCAGATTGAGTTTGAGAATTATAGAAAAACTGATTACCTCTAACTGGGTGATATAATAAAAATAAAATAAACGAGTCTAAGCAATCACGATTTCTAAGATATTATCAGTAGACACCAAACTGATCTCAAAAATCGTGACCTGAAGCAAAAACATCTCACAGACCGGAGAGATATTAATATAGCTCTAACTTCCGTATATGTTTACCAACATAGCCTGCTTGATTGCCTCATCGAAATATCATTAGCGATTCTACGTTATACTTAGTCCGTAGTACTCAATAGTTACTCATAAATAATATTGTTGTAAAACTTCTTTTGACGATCTCCCTGGCGCAGTGTTGAGCGCTGTTAGCTTAACGTGAAAGGTCCCGGGTTCTATCCCCGGCAGAATCAATTTGATAATTTATAATTATAGAATTTTCTCTGGCCGGTCGTGGCTAGTTACCACCCTACCGACAAAGACGTACCGACAAGCGATGTAGCGTTCTAGTACGATGCTGTGTAGAAACCGATTAGGGGTATGGATTTAATAACTGCCATACCCCTAACAAGTTAGTCCGCTAACACATTATTAGACTGCATCATCACTTACCATCAGGCGATATTGCAGTCAAGGGTCGCACTTGTGGTGGATAAAAAGTTTTTATGTGTGTGTGACCTTGAAAATAATTTTAATATTGTAGCCTAAGGAGACGAATTGGGAAACTGTTTTGTGTTCTCAGGTATGCCCTATCAATAAAAATAAAATAATTTCTTGGCAGGAATGAGTACAACCCTCGTGGTAGTTATTGAATTTTATATTCCGGGTAGCTGATATTCTATTTTAACAGTTCTAGGCGGGATACCGGGGCGCCGAAAATAGTCCCACAGGGGCGGAATGTTTTTAGTGTTAGTTAAGACCCATTTTCAGCGACGCGGCGCTGGGGGTGAATGTAAATAAGATTTAAATATTAAAGCAGCGTACAGGTAACACGTCAGACACTCAAAGTTAGTACAGTGTGTTAGTTAGTTGGTTGTTATCCTGTACTAAGTAAAGTGGTTAGGAAACTATGGAGTTTACACATTCATGTTCCTTTTTAAATGTAGATGCCTTGCCTTGACTCAAGTTGTTTGAAGTGGTCTTAATTACTTAAAAGCTTAATAATATACTAGGGATAGATACGAATTTGACACGTTCATGTTAATTTTTTAAACTTATATGAAAGTGGTTAGATATGAATTTGACATTTATATACATAATTTTTAAAACTAGATGAGGATCCAGGTTTTCGGGAGTGGTATAAATATTTACTTACTCAATAATGTTGGGACCGTCTTTATAACCATTAACCGTCACATCATCACGTCAATAGCCCTCCCGATAGAGCACCAGCACATGCGGATCCCCCTCCAATATCAAGTAATTCCAGAACTATTTTTTGTTATCGGTTATTAATTGGAATCGTTATTACATACATCTGAAATGAAAGGTGTCTGTGAGGGCTGAAAAGGGCATTTCACGCCTTATCGGCAGCATTTGAAACTGAGAACCATTGTGAAAATGTCATTCACTTAAGGGCACTATAAGGGCCCCTTGCTCGAAGGCATCCTACCCTACTCTACCAAAGATATACTTCGTAGTCCTATGTAGGGTCAGATGCAGTAGGACTCTACAGGTAAATAGTTTAAGTGTAATAATTAGGAATAATATGATCAAACTGATCTGAAACTCTTATCCAACCATAGGTTAACCTTCATAGACCTCACGCTCTATAAAATAATGCATTATTCCGGTATGAAAAAAAGCTTTCAAGTAATATTCGTTAATTGATTAATTATATTTTAGGTACGTATTCATAATAATTTGGTGGAATGACGTGTGTCTGCAAAAAGATTTGACCTTTAACTAGTAACTAGTTACTAAATGAAATAAATAACCCCGTTGTACCTCTACCTACCAAACACGTTTGCTACAGAACCTATAGGTTTTATTCAAATAACACTCAACAAGTCCTCCTTAACCCCTGCCTGTATGCCAACGTTGCTCCCTTTCGGTATTTGCACGTATAATTATATGTACGTTTTACAGAGCGCTCTCTTTCAGATGACTTAAACACGTGCAACACGCATAAAGGGCTCCGTAATCGCGAAGTTCTTTTATTTTTACCCAGTAAAGGTTAGGTCTGATGCAAAGCGAGGCGGTAGCGACACACAACGGAAACGTGTGTCTAAGGGACTTGATTTAGACGCGGACGGGACTGTGGCAATGTATGACGCTCTATAGAAAACACGAAACCAACTCCGCAGTCCGCATACTACGAAGAGCCTATCGTATCGTGGAGAACACCATTGTACTGAGACCAAGCTGACCTGAAGCCATGCGTTCGCCTTAGCAGGCGAAACCTAGGACAAAATAGATTCGTGAAGCATGACTTCCCCGCGCCCTACCTGGTTAAGGAGGCCATGCTTCCACACCTACCCCCGATGGACTTAGGCTTAGGAGTTAGAAAAGACTCCCTAACTATGCTGATGAAGGCGTTAATAGTTCGTTATTACGGAGCACGGGTAAAGAGTAGCGATTCCGATGCCTTGCAGTTTCTAGACATACAAACGCGCTGCCGTCGGTCGCGCTTCGTATGTCTTGGCCTTACAAACGGACTAAGCATTACGTAGATCCAAAACGAAACACATGGCCAAGTCTCTAGTGTGCCATCAGGGCAGGGTGAATGGAACGATTAAAATTTCAAAGACCGTTTGTGGAGACCGCAATAGGTGAAGACCGAAATAGCGTTCCCTATTGGTGGATTGACGCCCTGCGTGATTTTGTAGCAGTCACTGAGGCGTATTATTTTTACTTTGCGTATCTGATTTCTTACTTCTATTTCTTGAAATTTTCGGACAAGACTAAGAAAAATATGTTTTCTTTTTAGGTAGATAAGGTTTAGTACTGAACTACAAATTAGAAATAAAACGAATTTATTTAAAAGAATCAATGAACTGACTAGGCAGCTTAATTATTTGTTTAAAGTAAGTCAAAGATGACTGGTTTTAGCCCATAAAGTAATAAACCAATACAATAACTCAATACCTTATTATCCATGAAGAGTTTCATAAAATACTTTATCGAAACTCATACTTAATACTTAATATCTTAAAATCGAATTCACAAAATATTTTTAGGTACCATACATATTTTGTCTCAAGCATACTCTTGATATTGTTCATAGACAGCTGTTGTGTTTCATTACTTTTTTAGAATGTCAGATAAAGTAAAAATTTCACAGTATTGCTTATGTTAAGTGTTAACGTAGGTATAATATAACTTTTGACCAACAAAAAACAGAAAATAAATAAAATATTTTTTGTAATTATAATAATTTGTTATGAAATCGGTGCTATACTTAGTTAATATATTTTTATATTAGAGATCATCGATATACATATAATATGTAGGTACTAGATGGGCCCTTTCATAGAAAAAAGTTGGGCGTCCGACTTTTAGAGCGCGCTCCTCACCTGTAGCCCTGTCCTTGTCCCCGCCATAGCGCTGTCTCACTGTCTCGCTTTTCAGACTAGATGGCGTTAGTAAATTAGGTCCACATTCTTTACTTGACAGGGACGGTCTATGGAAATTGAGGTCGTTGTTAGAGATATATATATTCGTGAATAATCTATGACATTAAGCCACTATGTTTTAATTCATATGATAACATGAATTTTTATCGCTTAGAATTCTTTATAAAGTTATAAAGAATTCTAAGCGATAAAAATTCATATTATAATAGTATAATTGTATCGCGAACAACTGTGTTACTCTACGAATGTATTGAGAACTTTGTCATTTTGATGTGTGATAGAACTAAATATAACGTTTGAATATAAATGCGAGTCTGTTACGTACGCCGGAAGCGAGGGGAGATACCCCAAGCCTCGCGCACGCCGATTGCGTCGAGATTTCTATCGCCCATCGTATATTCACTCGTGAGATACACAATACACATGTCTTATTAATTGTGCAACTATTTGTATCAGTTATAATGTACTGGATGATGCCGCGACTTCGCCTGCGTGGATTTAGGCTTATGATTCCCGTGGGAACTCCTCAATTAATAATTTTCCGGGGTAAAAATCCGGATGAGAAGTACGAGTATGTTCTCCCCTGCGATGGCTATCACTGTACTTTTTTTTTTTAAATCGGTTGAAGCATAGCAACGCTTCCGCGACCCATGGGTCGTGGAAGCGTTGCTATGCTTTCACGGACACACTTTTGCATTTATTATAGGTTTTGATTGCTATATAAAGTGATTTTCTTCAGCGCGTAGCGGTCACAGAGAAGCGACCACAAAAGTGGCGCGAAGTTCACTCGCGCTAATACCACAGAATAGGTAATAGTACAAGCTATTACGCTCGAAATGGCGGATTTACAGCGATATCGAGTGACGGTGGTGACTGAATTTCTTGCGGGAAATATAATACTAATATTACTTAGTAAAATTACAGCACTTTTCAGCGCGTTGCTTAGTAACTACTTATGTGGTGAAGTGACCTCAAAATTGTTGTGAAGTTCACTCTGGGTGACGAGGTTTAAAGCGACACTAACCAATTCTCCACCTAAACAAAGGTGGAGAATAAGAATGTATAACGACAAATACTTGTACGAAAAGAAAAAAAACATATTTATATAAGAAAGTGTAAAAGATATTTATTAGGTAAATAATGATAATACTTACTAACTAATTCAATAACCTAATATAGAACATAATATATATTATTTGTCTGTGTAACTGGTAAGTACATCCAAATATTCTTATTATTATGTATTAGTTTATTAAGGCGAACTCGCCATCCTCACCATAAACGTCAAGTTTTTTAGAGGATGGCTCCGATATTAAGATTTGTATATTGTAAAGTTTGTTTTGATCAATAAATTTAAAAAAAAAAACGGAGCAAAATTATATGACTTTCCAGCACAGAATAGCGTAGCACATACCTAATGTGGATAAGTAACCTCAAAAGTGGTGCGAAGTTCACTCGCGCCATTACGCTCGGAATGACGGAGATTACAGCGATATCGCACGATGCGGTAGGTGACTCCTAGAATGTCTAACGAGAGATAATATTACTGAGAAAAAGTACAAATTTCTTCAGCGCGTAGCTCACTGTGTGGAGAAGTGACCTCAAAAGTGGCGCGAAGTTCACTCGCGCCATAACGGTTGGAATGACGGACATTACAGCCATATCGCACGATGCGATAGGTGACTCCTAGAATGTCTAACGAGAAATAATATTACTGAGAAAAACTACAAAATTCTTCAGCGCGTAGCTCAGTATGTGTAGAAGTGACCTCAAAAGTGGCGAGAAGTACACTCGTGCTATAACGCTCGGAATGGCGGAGATTACAGCGATATCGCACTATGCGGTAGGTGACTCCTAGAATGTCTAACGAGAAATAATATTACTGAGAAAAGATACAAAATTCTTCAGCGCGTAGCTCAGTATGTGGAGAAGTGACCTCAAAAGTGGCGCGAAGTTCACTCGCGCCATTACGCTCGGAATGACGGAGATTACTGCCATATCGCGCAACGATGGCGCCTAAGAATGTGTTACGAGAAATTAGATCAGACCGATAGATATCTGGAAACCGATCCTGATATTACACTCCAAGAAAGATGTCGATAATATCAGGGGAATAAGTATTTCTAAATCCCGGATGTAAAAGGTTTAAGTTTATTGAAAATTTGATTTAGTGTTGGGAGTGTGTTAGCCTTCAGCTGAATACTAAACATGTGAAGCTATTAAATACGCGACACCTACACCACATGCTATTATGCGCATAAGTAACTTAAAGTATTATATTATAATTTTTTTTTGTTTAACTAGCAACTTTAAATAGTAATACCGTGATATAATATCACGGTAAACCCTTTCTCAGAGCGATGTCTATGGAACGTGGGCGCCGCGTCACCCGCTCTGTATACCACCATTCAACCGGCGGACATCCGCCACGCCACGCCATTCGCCAGCCATGTTAAAGGCTTGGACAGACACGATACGCTCTGACTTGGTGACAACATTTTTAGTAAAGTAACGAGGAATAAGTTCGATTAACTAGCACATTTTTAAAAATGTAAACATGTTTACACTTTGTTCATAGTATAATGAACTGACGTCAAGAGATATAAAGATAAAGATTAAAGTTTTTGTTATAATAACTACTTGTTGGCTATGGTGATTCCTGTTGCATTGTATAACTAACTATTCGCTGACGTGCCATAATGCTTACTTACTGCAGTGAACGTGGACGTCAGTGACTAATCTACGTCATGCCTACAGTAGGTACAGTTTTTTGATTCGTACGAAAATTCAGTGTGCCGTCTGGCAGTCTGAAGACTTCCTTATGCTGCTCTTTCGCAGCCTTTTCAATGCTCAGTGTACGTACGTCGACATTGTGGTAGGCTTTCGTGACGCCGCGCCGTCCAGTGTTGTATCCACCGACTTCAATTTACATAGACGGGCCCTGTCAAACAAAGAATGTGGACCTATTTTACTAACGCCACCTAGCCTGAAAAGCGGGACAGCGCTATGGCGGGGACAAGGACAGGGCTTTACAGGTTAAGAGCGTGCTCTAAAGGTTGGACGCCCAATTTTTACCTACATATATATCGATGGTTGTATCTGACTAAGCCTTAAGCGAAGCCACACCAGACAATACTCTGCGACGTTTTGTTTTATTTAATTGAAAATTTTCGCTATATCGCGCGCTATTGTTGTGCTGAATAAACGTCCATCAAACGCTCCCAAAAGATAAGACGATTTAGATTTCATAACGCTACAGTCTACATTGGGAATGGTTGTTCTATTTATATTTTGGGACTTGGTTTTGCTTTTCCGTAGCACGAGTATTTGTAAGCTCGTATTGAATTGCTCTATTAACGCTGTCAAAGTACCAATTATTGACCGAGCGAAGCGAAGGTCTCTGAGTCTACTTGAGTGAATTTGCACTTGTCCGTCCGTCCGTCCGTCTGTCAGAGTCTTATAACTTCCCAATTACTGAAAGTAAATCAAATTATATATAATATGTAAACCGATGGCCTCCAGCCGAATATGGCTTAAAAAGTTATAAAAATCTTTATTTCAGGGGGGCATAGAAGCGAATGCGAAGTAAAATATTTTTATAGCGTTACATAGGGTTGCGGTATGTCATTTTAAAGATAATTAGGCATAGAGTTAAAAAAAAATTTTATTTTTTCCCTAAAATTGACGAAATCGGAGATTCAAAGTGGAGATTTTCTAACGTCCAAAGTTGACCTCAGAACACTCAATTTTCTGGAAGGCTGAGCTTGAAATTATTTGAATTGTATCCTGTACTTGAACAACAAATACTAAAATTAGATAAATATTATAAGGAAACGAAATTATTAATTTTTAATGAGCTTCATTATTTTTAACAGGACTTTACAATGATGTCAATAGATGGCGCTCTGTAAAAGTTTATTCGTTTGTGCTGCTGATAGTACTGATGTCTATGAATGTAAAGATGAGCGCGCATTAACTATATAGTTAAAACTACCTTATGGATACCGCGAGGTACGATTAGAATAGAGATTCGGGGTGAACCACTAGTATTTTAAATGGAATATTAACAAATCGCAGTATAGTTTACGGTTGTTTTTTATTCGTAGTCAAGAAAGTTTCATCATCATGATAGTTATCTCATTTCAACCCTTGACTGGGTCTCCTCTCGGATTTGGAAGGATCTACTCACAGCCACAGTCCACCACGCTGTCCATTGGCGACCTCCCTGGCGCAGTGTTGAGCGCTGTTTGCCTTAACGTGGGAGGTCCCAGGTTCGATTCCCGGCAGGGTCAGTTTGGGAATTTACAATTTCTGAATTTTCTCTGGTCTGAGTCTGGTGGGAGGATTCGGCCGTGGCTAGTTACCACCCTACCAGCAAAGACGCGCCGCCAAGCGATTAAGCATTCCGGTACGATGCCGTGTAGAAACCGAATAGGGGTATGGGTTTAATATAACTGCCACGCCCTTAACCCGGCGGTTAGCCCGCTACCATCTTAGTGCATCATCACTTACCATCAGGAGAGATCGCAGTCAAGGACTAACTTGTAGTGGATTAAAAAAAAAGTGTAGATTAGAAGACTTCACAACACCTTTACTTTATTACAAAGAACCCTCAGGCGTGCAGGTTTCCTCAGGAAGTATCAATTATGGACCATTCCTAAGCAATTAAAAATCTCAATCGAGACTAAACCTATAAAATATTTTCTTACAAAATATTATTTTAACTACAACTTTGTCGGCGTTATATATATGTCATCGTAAAATTGTAAAGACCGTTAGATTGTAATCTAATGCTTTTTATCTCGAAACTGTCGAAAGATTGTGAACCGTTCAATGTTCTGAGTGTCGATTTTTGAAATATTCATTGTATTTACGTTTTCTTGTCTCTTTCTTGCAGGTTAGGTTAGGGTTCGACATAAATAATCAGGTAGTGCCAGCAGGCAGGTTCTATCGGGTTAACATACCTAACAGATTAAAATCTACCGAAAAATAATACTTTAAATTGTAATCTTTCGACGAGTTACTATCTCGCGAGTTAGATTATAATCTAAAGGTTTTTACAGCTTTCTGGTACTACGAACCTCTGAGCTAAGCCGCGGACGGATAGACAGACAGACGGACGGACATGGCTAAACCATAAGGTTCCTTGTTGACTACGAAACCCTAAAAACCTTTCTTGTTGATACTATTGTTTTTGCATTAAAGTAGTTAATCGTTCTAGTAGCCAAATTCCTTGCGCACAGCATGCAGGCCCATCGGTCGCTTATCAGCCGTCGACACGCGGTCGAAGCGGATTTGACAGGGGGATGCACATTATATATGATTTATTATGTGGTCGCTATATCATTATGTCATATTAAGGATAATATGTTGTATACGGGTGATTCTATTTACTAATTAAGAATTTTTTTTATTGAGTAGTAATTAAGGACTTCTATGTAGTTAATGATATTTTTGTGCAGTGGAAAGATAGTTAGTCACTATCCCTCTTGTACTAGTTACTGCATGTATGTATCTATCACTTAAGTAACGTACTTGACTAGTATTAACGTAACTTAGTCAAATAAGTTGAGGTAGATACGCTATAATACATATTTTCTGAAGATTTCAAGGATCTAGTACCTTGCTACAACCTACAAACTACCTAAGCTACAATAGTAGATTGTATTATAAGGGAGCAAAATAATATATTTACGGCGAGGGCGCTTTTTTGAATCCAGGGCGAAGTGAGGGATTCTAGAGTAGTATTCCGAGCGTAGCGAGGGATTCTTTAGTAGAATCCTGAACGTAGCGAGGGATTCAAAGTACGTCGCCCGATCCAAAAAAAATTGCGTCCGAATGATACACTCTACTTTTCATCACCCTGTATGAGAAAATAAAAGGCACCTTATATTTTATTGTAATATTATTATTTAATAAAACATAGAGTAACAACTAAATTGAAATTAAATAGTATCTAATAATAAAACAAACAAAACCATGAATTTCTAACAATCTGTGAAAATTTACGAAAACGCGTAAACGTAGTTCGCGCGTTTTGTAATTTGATTTTTTTTTAATTCAGCCGGGCGGCGCGACTATGGGCCGTCGTACCAGCCAGTCTTTATTCAAACAATATTTGAGTTCGATGTCTTTGGCGCTAAACACTAAGATGTTCCAAATTCAAAAAACCTCGGCTAACTTTTTGAAATAAAGAGGATTAAAAACTCACTTCTGCCCGCTAAAAGTTTCTTATAGAAAACACCACCTTTGGGTGCACTTAAAGGCGAACCAAGTCGTTCTTTTCGAATACATGGGATGAAAAATACTTTCTTACATATATAGTAATAAGTACTACCTACCTTTACAGTGAATTATGCAAAGCCAAAATGGTTTTACACTTTTTATTTGTTTTAGTACTTGGCCAACACGAAACGTAATGTTTACGTTCTACCTTTTTATGTATTCCAGTTTTTTGGGGCACCTTTAGGTATGCCGTTGTCACGATGCCGCAATGTTCAAACTTTAAAAAGTTGCATACTCATTAGCTATCTACCTGTGCACACTTACCCCTCTAGAGAACCGTGTGCGTGGCCATAGCCTGTGACGAGCTCACAACGGTTTGTTAGTGTTTGTATAATATTGTATATTAATAAAATAAACGACACGAACTCACAAATTCCCAGCAAGTCGTGGTCGTAGTTCCGTCCCTGGAGCGTGAATTATGAACTAAGTTGTTCAAGATTGAAAACTATAACTTACAACAATGGAGACTCACTTTCGACTTGATAGGTAATAAGAAACATTTTTCTCTGCCCTCGAGGGAAAACGCCTAGACGGTTTTTGTTTTCAATTTCTGTTCGCAAGTTGAAAGTCAACAAGAATTAAGTAGCTAGTAACAAATTTAATTTGATGAATGTTTGTAGTGCTACGTAGTATGATGGTAGTTTATTACACCCAGACCCCTAAATAGTTAATATACCTACCTACACTTTCTCACAGTGCTGGTCCTCCCTGTCGTGGGCCACTTCACGCCATATCGGTTCATTTCGAAGGTTTGCAGCATTTTTAAAATTCTACTAGGTACTTTGACTTTGCTCAGGCTTTACTTGGAGTTAAAACGAGATGGACTTTACAAATCATAAATATCTAAATTATCCTGCCGGGGATTGAATACCGGTCCTCCAGCTTAGAAGTGCTCACCACTGCGCCAACAGGGAGGTCGTCAACGCCGACTTCGCTTCGTCCATCTCATAGCTACTATTCTCCTGTCTCGTTCTGGTTAGAATGAGAAGAATAGGTAAGCAAAGCCCCAAAGTACCCTGACTAACCAGACTGACAGTAATATTCTCAAAATGTCCGCGATTTCGTGATCATACTTTTTATTAATATTATAAATGCGAAAGTGTGTTTGTTTGTTGGTTTATTGGTTTGTCCTTCAATCACGCCGTAACGGAACAACGGATCGTAGTGATTTTTGCCATGGGTATAGTTAAGGACCTAGAAAGTGACATAGGCTACTTTTAATCCCGGAAAATTAAGGAGTTCCCGCGGGAATAAAAAGAAATTAACCAACGCGGACGAAGTCGCGGGCATCAGCTAGTATTGTATAAAATTATTCAAAAATACAGATCGAGGTCACGTAAACGCGTTGAACGCAATTGTCACGCGTACGACCGTAGAAAATTCACACATTTTGCGTCACGTAGATTTATTTATTCCGCGATGCTCTGTTTACATTTGAACAAATGTAGACATTAATATCTCATGAATATCTAAAGTACTTGTTGATACATAAGCATTATCACATAATTACCTACACTAATTGGCGGATTAAAAATTACTTAACTGAAAACAATATAGGTATATAATTAATTATCTTTCACATTGAATTTCCGGTAGGTACCTACGGAAGAATGGGTTGCTAATTTCACCTTCCAAATGTTTCATAGTTGTACACTATTATATTTAGTAAGACAAGCCTAAGTATAAATAAGCGAAATTATTTCTACTTATTTAAATGTCTCTAGCTGTAGCTCTAGTATGGTCTCTAATTCAAGGGTTTTTTAGTATAATATGTCCAGTTATGTTTAAAGAAGCTATTTCAAAGGATTTAAAAGTAAAATGTGCGTGCTGTTAATTATGAGCAATTTAAATTTTAAATACTACTCTTTAAATACTATAATATGATGGCTTAACCCGCCTAGTTGCGCCATCGTGCATTCGTGGGGTAACTTCCTAAAATTCTGGCAAAACTTTACATATGTAAAAATCAAAAACTATTTGTAAAACTCGAATAATTAATCAGATATCACGTGTAAAGTGTAACTCAATTAACGCAAAATGTATTGAGAAATCGGCAAAGTTAAGCTTGCAAACGTAGGGCGCCATCGCGCAGTTGCGACTCTTGAGGTACTGGCACACTAAATTCCGGGAAAACACATGAACAATTATTCATGCATGTTTTATTTTTCTACATTTAAATTGAACACTTGATCAATTTGCTCAGCAGACTTCTATTGCGACAAGGCCTTAAAGTTATAAGAACACATAAGCAATTTAGTATTCAGGGAGAAAGTTTCGTATATATTGGAGCTGATGATCATTTGATCACTTTGTTCAGCAGAATCGGCTGTTGCGACAACACCCGCGAGACCCGTTCCATAGAACGATCGCATGAGTCTACGACTAGGTAGGTACTCATTATAAGTACCAACAGAACTTATCGCTAGCAGTAATGAAGCCACTCTTTACGGCAAGAGCCGTAAAAAAAAGTACTATTTTATAATTATTTTAATACGGAACGGAAAGCTTAAATTGAAATGAATTTCTTCTCGTGTTCGAGTAGGTAAGTTCAGGCTACTTACTTACTTCACCTCTAGACTTCCCGAGCCATAAATTTAGAATGCCGCGTGATATATTTCTGTTTGGAAAATTAGGCATCTAAAATGTATATCGTGTGAGTGTCTTTGTGTATTAGATTTACATTTGCATTCGTAGATTATAAATTTTAAAATCAACAGCTAACTTTTCCTTTTTATTTTCAGGTAATTCCAGAAATTCATACAGTTTTATTGGTAAGTATATGATAAGGTACCTACCTAGCTATTAATCCGTGGAAATGATAAATGCGAAAGTATGTGTGTCTGTCTGCTACGCTTTAACGGCTCGTCTTTTCAACCGATTTTGATGAAATTTGGTATAGAGGTATTGTACAAGCTGATGCTGACTCAGTCTGTATGCTTTCTTCGAGCGTGTTGGTCAACGCATGACGTATGGGGCATAATTTAGATATGTAACAACAAGAAGCCTTTTAAAACTTTCGACTGACCCTAGACCAGACGCGGGCGCGTTTTATTTACCTAGCCATTCTTTCACAACGCTACGGAGCTCTTAATTGCTAGAGCAATTATTTTTTAACTTAAATTGATGCGCGAAAGCATTTTTGCATACGAAACCGGCATCCATAATTCATTGCGCCCCTAATATGAACCTCAATCTATTATATCTCTAAACGATTTCGCACTGAATGAATATTCATTTAAGAGTAATACCGCCGAAGATGGCATTAGGAGAGAAAAAAATACCCCCTTGGGTCGAGGATCGGCGGAAGCTCATTTAAATTTTTGATTGTAGCGGAAAACGCGCTGTCTGCTAGAGTTTGAGTGTTGTAATTAGAAGGTCAATAACGTAAATAGTACACTGTCTCTATCGACTTCCCAAGAGTTGGTACTTAAATAATTCATATTCTTAGCAGAAAAGTCAACTATTTATCAATGGTTAACTAAGTTGGTAATTAATTCATATTCCTAGCGGAAGTTTCGGTTACTTTTACACTGTTGTTATTTGTATTGCGTTAACAATAATTATGATAATTATTTAAACATTACCACAATTACTTACTTCCGTGAAGCTTTTAAAGTTCTAGGTGGGCTAGCATAGAAATTATCTTACTACATTGCAATAGTCGCAGTTACTAAATTGTAATGGGCTGAATTTAGGTATCAATGCAATATAGAATATCAACCAACATCGGTGTGAAAGGCCTGCGGGCGGTGACCCTACTCCCTTCATCATCTGTCTATAGGTTAAGATAAAATAAAGTAGGTAGGGAAAACACTATAATTTCAGAAAAAAGAGGTACGTAGATGCCATTAATTAGGTGTCATGTTCTAACTACTAAGGACACAGAATCGTCTGCACATGTCGAACGGCTAGAAGACGAATGAGCGAGTATCGCACAAAAACCTTTTTGTGTGTCATTAGTGAAGATATATCTTTCGCCGTCTGCTAACGCCAATTTATGCAAACAATTTTTTCCGTCATAGATTGGATTCAGGAAGCTACACCTACATATTATTATTTCTAGAATTATAAACTGTAAACGTGTATTTAGATGGACTCAACCTGACTGTAAATCCAGAAAGTTAAGATTGTGGCAGGACACCTCGCATGATTATTCGCCTCTAATTGATTTTTACTTTTGACCATTTTTGAGTAAAATGGTAAAAATTTAACAGTCAAAATTTTTCCAAAAGCATTTTGAAATTACTTAATTTTTTTTTTTTAACCGACTTCCAAAAAAGGATTCCAGGAAAGGAGGAAGGAGGAAAGGAGGAAGGAAGGTTCTCAATTCAGCGCGTATTTTTTTTTTGTTTTATATACTTGCACCATCCTGCGCTCCGGCTAACTAAATCCCCTATAAGACCGCCTTTGCACTCTTCTATGTGGTTACCTATTTACTGCTTCTGTATAATTGTTTTCTTTCGTGTGCAATAAAGATATCTTAATAAATAAGAAATCTTTAAATTAGTCGTACTTTGTAGGCAACCGAATTCATCAATTTATTTATTTAAACTTAGCAAGAATAATGTAATTAATTAAAACTATTTAAAATGTGATCTTGCGCAAACTCTGGCCACTCAGTAGGTAAGACAGCCAAGAACTTTGAATTCAAATAATAAAAATATATTGTGTATATTCTAAAATACTAATGTTATTTATACGATTTACGTTTTACAAATTGTTTATGTTGACACGTACTTAAACAAATCACCCGTAACGGTTATAAAATAGTTTGCATTGCTCAACATTGTGCAACTGGGACGAACTGAGTGTGTCACCTTGTGTTTGAATTGTTTCGTTAAAAGCTTTGCGGCGCGGGAATTTAAATCACATATGTAATACTAATTGTATAACATATGTGATTTAAATTAGTTATTTATATATATCTATATAATTAAATTTCAATAGTTCCTTTACTCACACAAAACCAAGCACGTCCAATACAAAAACATTTATGTATAGCGATGGCATTGGTAGTAGTATGGCCATACTTACTTCATTCACATCTACAGGGTCATACGGTTCTGAATTGCTGTTCACCTAACGCGGGACTAATTCTATAGTCAGGTCAGGTCAATTAGTAACTAGGTAATTTAAATTAGTAACCTGGTTTTAAAATCCCTCATAAGTTCCCATATTGAAAAATATATCACAAATCAATATGGAAAACTATTGACAATGGGTGAAGTCACTTGTCACGCACTTCCTAATCTTTTTTGAACCGCTTAATATTATGATGTATGGACCCTTCCGGTGACCTTGTGAAAGCACGTCTCCAACTTGAGAATTATTTTCGAGGGTCGCCCCCTCTTTACGCACCGTTTACTGTTCTTCAATAATGTGATTTTCTTTAAGTGGTCAGTCCCTTTTTGTCCTTAAAAGAAAGCAGTTAACATAGCGCGACCCGCTTTATGTAAGAGCCACGTTGAATAAATGAATGCAGTTGAAGTGCGGTTTAATATTTAAATCTATGCTCAAAAGAATACTTAGGATTTTCATTTTCTTGAAAGGAACTCGTTACTTTTGTGACATAAGTTCGTATTATTGGACATGTAAAATATAATATGTCATTAGTTACACTAGAGTGATACACTAACATGAATAAGCGATTAGGTTGGAGGATTAGTAACTCTGTTGAACTTATAGTTAACTAATTATTGGTTACTAGCTGATGCCCTCGAGTTTGTCCGCGTGGATTGAGGTTTTTTTGGTTCCCGCGGGAACTCCTTAGTTTTCTTATACTTGGCGTGGTGAGCTCTCACGTCGATCAATCGTATTTGC
Source organism: Erebia aethiops (assembly GCA_923060345.2). Lineage (NCBI taxonomy): Eukaryota > Metazoa > Arthropoda > Insecta > Lepidoptera > Nymphalidae > Erebia > Erebia aethiops. Next base: position 25,311,354 of record OV281081.1, read on the forward strand.
AATGTAAAAACTCAGAGTAAGCGTATTGTTCCTGTCCGTTATCACCCGTTATTCAAATTTTAAAAGTCAATAACAAACGATCCATACTGCTGTTGATATAATATTGTAGTTATGCCTGCGTAGAACGTGGTTCAACATGCATCGTAACCAGCAGAGCCGTTAATAGGTACTCATTGCAGTTTGTTCGTCCCTACTGTCACACAGAGGTCGAATTCATTGCACCCAATTGAGTGCGCTTCAGATTCTATTCGTTGGTATACTTACAAGTGAGTGAATCAATTGTCAAGACCTAGTTCGCATGAAACCCAGTTATGCGGGCGCTGAGCGACGTCAACTTATGTATTTCCTATATTATATGTATGCAATTGCTGATATCAAATTTATGTGGGAAGCTATGTGCTATTTTGAGGTATCATTAAAAGGTTTAAGAAATTAGAGACTTTGAACGAGTGGCAATTTTGAAAAGCTAATTTGTTTTATCTTAATGGAGAAGTTTCATGATGTTGTGAATATCATATTTAACACAACGGAAGTAAAATATAGATTAAAACAATCCATCAATAAATGACTGAGAAATGACGATTTAAAAGTTTAATTATTTAATGTACCTACACCGATTGCTGTATCTTACTCGAGTGAGAAATTTTGTGAGTGAGTTTTAATACCTAGCCGAGATTTAATACTTCAAAATTATCTTCACAGTGCTTTTAATTCAATTAAGTCACGTTAAGTCCATTTATTTCTTTTATTCGGCTTTATAAAGTCTGTTGATAGGGAATTATGACGTCACGTCTAACGTCTTGCAAGCGCAACTTTAAAGTTCCATAACTTTTTCATTTGTTGAGATATTTTAATGATTCTTTCATATTTTTGTTTTATTTTGTCTTAATTTTCATATTAAATAAAAAAAAATGGTTAACTTCTCCATTGCTGATATCAAATTTATGTGGGAAACTGTGCTATTTTGAGGTACCTATCATTAAAACGTTTAAGAAATTAGAGACTGAACGAGTGACAATTTTGAAAAGCTAATTTGTTATATCTTAATATAATTCAATTTATTTAGGTAACTTAACCTATTCCTATTCCACATACACCCGGTTTGATGGTGATTCTTAATAAAATTATGTAAATATTTATATTTATTGCCGTATATTTAAAATTTAAATAATATTGTACAGTTAACTACTAAGCGTGTTTCTCAGATGCGTGAGATATACGAACCTGTTACGGATCAATACTAGTTAGTTCTCCAGATTTATTGTAATGGCTTTGGCATATGAATGCGGAACTTGAGTTAAGATGTATTTCTATAAAGTATAGGATATTGGCATTTTCCCGGCATGCGTTGCATAGCCTCTTGCGGGCGGAATTATTTTGATTCGTAATGTTGTTCTCTACTAGAAACCATGCTATATCAGAACTTCCGCGGGGATTCAGGGATGATTGAAGTATCTTGGATAGTAAAACAACATTACATTCAAATCGTCAAGAAAATAAGTTCACATCCATACACTCTAAGGATAAACAAGTAAACCGCTGTTCATGAATGTTGTCCTTACATTAATAGCTTAGCAAGATCAACTCTGTTGGTTCGTAATAGTATAAACAATGTAGGAGCTAATCCGTTGGGCTCCGGAAAGTTTGATTACGGGTCGTTTCGTCGATTCGTGGTCGATATCCCAATTCACAATGGCTGCTTGTGATGTTTAGAAATGTGTTTGGATTTATTCAATGAAACTTAGATTTTAACGCAAAATGTTATTTATGACAGAAATGTCGATAATTGTTTTCAATATTTTTAAAGTGTCATTATTAGGTATATGTTTTTGTGTTTAGGTATATTAAATAAGTTTATGTATAAGTAATAGATTTGTTGCAAATAATATCAGATACCTACTTACTTAAAATAATTAAGTAACTATTTAAATTAAAGTTCATAATTTTGTAATTTAAAATCAAGGAAATATTCAGGAATCGATATTTATGTTTAACGATATATACTTTATATACTTTTCTGTAGGTAGGTTTTTCGTAGGAATTTTCAAAAAATAAAGATGTAGGCATGTATAATTCACAGCATTGTCATAAAATATAAATTAAGAAATTCAACCAGTCTTCCGGGGATCCTGTGTTAAATTTTAAATATCACAATAGAAAATGGTTTAACGGAACCTGTTCGCGGCATCATAAATCGTTTTAATCAATTTTGTATGAGGCTACGCTATATTCATGATTGTGTTCATAAATTTAGTTTTTATTAAAAATTCATAAATCCACGTTCAGCGGATTATTTAGTGCCAACCTGTATCTAATATTCCTGCCTTTAATAAATTTGCAGTGACTCTACAACAAATTATTCAGGGCTCTAAAGTCGCACACCTGCATTCACTTAAAACACATAGTATTTGGTGCGAATATTGAGTTGGTTAAAAGCAGGACTCAAAACTCTAAAACGTGGCGTCGTCGCAATATATAACGGTACAGAACTGTCTGCATCCTGTTATCGAATAAGGAAAAGTATAGTTGCAAATACCGATATTTGAGTTCGAAGTCAAGAAAACTTAAGAATTTCCTCTGAGTTTCCTTATCTAATTCCTTCCTCTCTTTATTTTTCAAATAGCCAAAGGCACTCTCAAAATTGGACCGTATCAGAAAGAATGTTGCCAGCTAAATCAATTGAGGCGTATGGACCAATAAGTGTGACCGGGACCGATTCCTTAAACCATTGTCGCTCGACCAACCACTCCAGGCGTCACGTGGTCAGAATTGCAACGAGATCGCTACTGAAAAATACTCAAATTGTTTTCTCTGAAAAATAAAGTGTACTTACAGTAGTACCTTATGTAGGAATGTACCCAGCATTGGTAACCCCGTACCTAGATATAGCTATTAAATCGGGTAAATAAACCTAATAGCTCCTTAATTTAATAGAAACAAAGTATCAGGCACAGGAAAAAAATGAACTCATTTTTTTCTGTGCCTACTAGCTCGATACTTACTAAGCTGAGTCTATTCCAGACACAATTGAAATTGAACTTACCCACTAGAAGGTTTGAAATGGCGCCTTGTAAAAGTTACATTTATATGATATGGAGCATACGTGATTCGATTTACTCATTCTGAACTGAAACGTTATGATATATGGTTGTAATCCACTCGCTGTTCCATACATATATATTAGTATCAAAACATATAATCCTTTATATCATTCGGTAAAGGCTCTCGAAAGCTCTTAGAAAAGTAATTGAAATTGAACTACCAATAATTCGGGACCTACACTTTGAAATGGTATCTGGTGAAAATATTTTATGGAAGATACGTGATTCGAATTACTCACGCCGCGCCGTACTGAAACTTTACTCTGTATGCTTTATATAGTTTTCCACTTTCATATTTTGTAGTCAAAGAATGTTAGTGTTTCTATTCGCAAAAGCAAATATTGAAGTATTTTGGGAATATTAAGTTTAGATTCTAAATTTTTAGTTGAGTTAACATGTAAACATGTTACTTCTGTAAAATTTATAGCAGACTGATTTAAGTTATTTTGTTTTTTCACGTTTTGTGCACATCGACGCACTCGAACGTACTGTCTAGTCACCACAATAAGTATACTTATAATATGTCTGCACCATGGAAATAGAATGAGTACTACAAAAATTGTACATGTATGTCACCGTTAGATTATGAAAGCCGTTAAGTTGTAATCTATCTAGGGAGATTGGAATCTGTCGAAAGATGACAATTTAACGCATTATTTTTCGGTAGATTGTAGATCTGTCAGATACTATAAGGCGAAATACTCGTTAACCATTTAATCATACTTTATTAGCAATTTACACACAGAAAACACGTCCACCATAATATACAATAATTCATAGAGTTTTCGACCAGTGTTGCTACTCTACGAAACCATAGCAGTGATTAATATAATTACATAAATCGTTTTTAAATTTCCATCTAACAGTATATTAACCCGATAGAACCTTAGTGCCCTGCTACCTGGTTATTTATGTCGAACCCTAAACTAACCTACAAGAAAGAGACAAGAAAACGTAAATACAATGAATATTTCAAAAATTGACACTCAGAACATTAAACGGTTCACAATCTGTCGACAGTTAAGGTTGATGACTAATTTGTGAGTAACTCACGTCAAACTCATTATTTTGACTAATTTCTTAAACTGGACACTTTCAAGTAAAGATTTTTATATAAACCTGTGAAGATGATATTCCTAGGCTCGCAATTTGAATGCCATAAGCCTACTTTGTCGTATTAGTTTACAAATTGTGAAAAACCAAATTAAAATTGAATTTCGCGGGCAGACCCTTGTCATCCACCTTAACAATCTAACACGATAAAAAGCGTTAGATTGCAATCTGACGGTTTTTACAATTTTACGGTGGCATACATATCCAGTTTGTGGTGACTAGACAGTAGCGTTTTTCTACCGGTGACGCGCGAATGCGTCGGGGTAAAGGTGGTTTCAAACCGACGAGGAGAGACGTGGATGTACTGGACGAGAATTGAAATTTCACAGGGCCTTTCTCATTGGCGTGGCGAGGTGAGTGAAAGGAATGGAGATAAAATAATTGAAAGCTTGAGGTAGCGCTGGATGAATAGAGAGACCGTGCAGGACCCCAATGGCCGGTGCGAGATTCGTTTTGCATGCAGCAATATGGATTATCAACAAATCTTTTAATCATCACCTCGCACATCCTCGCGCATCCAGTTCCAGATCTTTCACACCAAAGCGAACCGGGATTGAAATTTTAATGCCATACTTTTAATTCTCGACTCGACTCGCCTCGCCGGTTTGAAATCACCTTCAGGGTTACTCTGCACTGCGAAATCTAGCTGGCGACTTTTTACTGGCGATTAAATCCACCCCGTAATGGATCCAATTTGTATCAAATCCCAGATATTTTACTATACGAATGTCGGATCGTCGTTACAATTTTTTTAGATCTTTTCTCTGTAGTTAGTGCGGCCTAGTTTATAACTACTTCTCGGGCTTATTTAGGTGTATAACCTACATATAAATTAACCATCAACCCCTAAATCATAACTAATATAACCTAGCAAACCGCATTCATGACATGCTTCTTGCCGTCGAAAAGCGTAGCCTAGATATTTATGACCCTAAGTTGGAGATGAGAGAATATGTCGCCTCCCAATGAAATATCGCCTCATAATTCTCACTCGGACATCTTCGATATCGGATATCACGTTTAATAGCAAATTGCATTATTGCTTCGAAATGAAACAGCTAATGGCTAACGTTGTGATTTTTTACATTCTTCCGTTTTTAAGAAAAACAAAGGCTACCTGTACGATAGCCAATGTATACGATGACCAATGGCAGACTGTGTTTTCGTCTATGATTTTCAACGGCAGAGTAGACAAAGGGGACACTGCGCTGGCGCATGGTTAAATGAAAATACCTATACATGAAATAGCCTCAGAGTTTTTAGTCTCGGGAACATTTATTTGACTTTGCAAACAAGAAGTAATTCAAATACTTTTAGTTCTTTTTAGTATGCAGCGTTGGAGATTGCATCGGAGTTCGGACCACAGCCCAACATAAACTTAAGGTTTGAACAATTAATTAAATTGTTCAGCTGCTTTTGTCGTATAGTGCTAAATGGATCTAATGTCAAGTGTCAACATTCAATAATATAATATTTAATAATTTAAAAGATATTTGAAGAATTATCTAGCAAAAATAAACAGGAAATTTAAAATACGTTGGCTTCATTAACTAGTCCGATGGCTGTAATGACCTAATTTCCGTAAGAGCAAATAAATGGCACCTACTCTATCATATGGTTTGGGCGACCTATTTCTCAACAAAAAATATTTCGTTGACTGATGAAGGCATTAAAGGCCATTAACTATTTATGATACAAGAATATATTATTATGACATTCATTATTAAGGTGCCGTGTATAAACTCATCAAAATATAATATAATTTGTCGCAGCCGGATTGTAGAATCCGCCATGTTACAATACAGCCAGATAGTAATACGGATGCACGAACGTCCGCCGCATTGAATAAATGTTTCGCGTTTCTCAATGCGGCTAGTTGTATTGTAATTGGACGGATCATGAGCCGCCGTTTCGTAATACAGCGTGAAATGAACCGCCGTATTGTAAATATTAATGTCAAGACACCATATCGCAAACTCCAGAATCATGACCAGAATGAAATCTGGGCAACCCACCACGCAGTTTTGTCCGTACCCCTTCTTCCATACCCCTAGATGTAGTCCACTTATTTAGTTGGTATTGTCGGGTTACAATGCAACTTGATCACAATGCCGCCGAATGAGGGCAGCCGTATTGTACAACGTATCGCAATGACAATCCGGCTGAACTACGACCCGCCAGATGACAAAACGACGCCGTTTTGTAATACGGCGGACTTTACGATTTTGCGGCAACAAATACAAAATACATTACTAAATTATAACAAATATCGTGGAATCATGGTGGACATTATGTTCTTTAATATAATAAAGTCGATTAAATGTGACATGGTGTGAAGTGACCTTCATGTCACATGTAATTTATTATAGGTATCTTTCTGTGGTATCTTTGAATAACATAAAATGACAAGCAGTACAAAAAGTTTATTTATTTTCAGTGCCTATAATTTATAAAGATAAGTAGGACTAATTTTTTTAACAAATTGAAAATAACTATTATAAAATATAATCATGTACAAAGAAGTACAAACGGATCTCCTCTACGTTTGTACTTCATCTTCTTACCGTTCCATACCCTCACAATAAGCCTTGAATTTACACATCCTATATTACTTAAGATATAGGCTAAGGCATAGCCTAGACCTAAATCTTTATTTAAAAATATGATAAAAGAGCATGGTTTGACTCACTCCAGCAATTCTAAGGACAGCGGTTACTATCATGTATCTACATAATGATGAAATTGTAAATTGATTTTTTCAAAAGAGCAACCAACGAGTTTCTTGCTGGTTCTTCTTTCATTTGAATTTTGAATTTAGATTTTACAATGATAAATTTTTTATATTATTTATAAAATATCAAATATCGCTGAAATAAAATCTGATTGAAGTGAAAACTCTTGACACTATTCAAGATATAAATTATGTTGCAGATGTATTACAAGTTGAATGCCCTATTAATTCGAGAATATCTTTGATGTATGATATAAACACACGTGATTCATTGCTGAGCGGTCATATCCGTGAATCTTGACGTGTCACACTTCAATGACTTGAGTCTTGTTGCCGGCTATCATTCATGGAGTCAAACCGCATCGTAAATTTTGCGATTAAATTCTAACTGTGCGGCTTTTTCTTTTGGCTACAGCAAGATGCAATTTTTATTACTCGTTTAAATGAGAATTTATAATAAAGATTTTTTGACCTAGCAAAATTTATGTATATATGTCACCGTAAGAATGCAAAAACCTTAAGATTGTAATCTAACTGGCGAAATTGTAAACTGTCGACAGATTACAATGTAATGCATTATTTTTCGGTAGACTGGAATCTGTTAGGTAGGTATATTAACCCGATAAAACTTAAGTCACTACCTGATTATTTATGTCGAACCCTAACCTAACCTACAAGAAAGAGACAAGAAAACGTAAATAGTAAATACAATGAATATTCCAAAAATTGACACTCAGAACATTGAACGGTTCACAATCTGTCGACGGTTAACAATTTCGCTAGTTAGATTACAATCTAACGGTTTTTGCAATCTTGCGGTGACATATATAAACTCTTAGATTTACTCTTTTACAAAGTAAGCGTTTTTAATGTTATACCTACATTATATTAGGGGATTATATTAGTGAAACAAAACTTTTCTTTGAAATCCATACTAATATTATAAATGCGAAAGTGTGTCTGTTTGTCTGTCTGTATCTGAATAAAAAATAACCTCCTCCATGCTGAGTGCTGACGTAGTTGCGGGCATCGTCTAATATTATAAATGCGAAAGTGTGTCTGTCTGTTACGCTTTAACGTCCCAACTTTTAAACTGATTTTAATGAAATTTGGTATGGAAGTTGGTAACATCCCGGGAAAAGACATAGGTTCATTTTTACATAGAAAATTAACGAGTTCTCCCGGAAAATATAAACAATTCTACGCGGATAAAGTCGCGGGCAGCATCTAGTAAATAGTATTTGTCTACTACCTTATTCGAAATATTCTATTAATTTCATCATTGCTGTCGTTCTTCATTATCCCCTCGTTGAGAGATTATCCACATAATATCAGTATACCGGAACAGCTTCTTAATTAGTTAGATATTTTGACGTGCGTCACCCGTAGACAACTGACATAAGATCCTTTGAATATATTAACTACATTATTCAAACAAATCGGGTCAATTTAAAGTACTCAGATGAATAATAAAACGCGGCTTACAATTATTACGGGTCAAGCCCGAGGCGGGTCGACACGAAAACTTTAACTGTCCGACTTCCAAGGAATTAGGGACAACTGATGAAGGTAGAACGATAAAGACATTTTGCACTTTAGAGATGTGAAGGGATAATTCTCGTCCTAATATTGACTAAGTATGATCTGGCAAATAATACCGGACGATATTCATAATAATGCAAACAGTGTAAATTTAACGAAGAGTAATACTAATAACGAATCACACGAAAAATTCTGAGACAAAAACAAAATGAATTAGGTAAAGAACTATACTTAGAAAATTTAAGATATCAATATCAATAAAAATACATCTTCAATGACCTTATACTACAAAACTGTTATAACAAGTTTATAACAATATTAAGCAAACAGTGTAAATTTAACGAGCAGTAATAACGAATCACACGAACAATTCTGAGACAAAAACGAAATGAATTAGATAAAGAACTAGAATTAGAAAATTTAAGATATCAATATCAATAAAAAAAAAAGTTCAATGAGCTTAATATACATTTTAACTGTTAAAACTAGTTTATCCAATATTAATTAAGACTTAATATTATAATCCCTGATTACCTACTAATAATACCTATTGTTCTTCCCTGCAGGATTTCTTTTGTTTACGTTGATAAGGATATTGTGGAGAATCGACTGAAAGCCGATTGACTTCGGCTTCAAGCGGCATATTTTTGTTTAATTGTGATAATCAAGAAACATTTTTAACTTTCCGGGCATTTAAAACATTCCTCACGAGTTACGACCAAAAGGGTCCTAAACACAAATGTGTCTTAAAATTGAACAGCCTAATCAAATACATATATTCGTTAGTCTACAGCAAAAAGGACACAAATAAACAACCGCATGATCAAATAAATAATAAACTATTTGTGGATTTCATTAATATTAGAGGCATTGGAGCGATAGCGACAATAAAATAGATCTGTTCAACGAGCTCTTATTACTGGGCGCGTCTCTTATAGCCAATATAAACCAATTGTCACATCCTGGTGTAAATGACCATACACTTGATGCGTATTGTAGACTACTGTCTCGCGGGAATTGCTAGCTGGAGCTACGAGTACCTGAGTTAACTAAATCAATTAAAGCTACTTTCGAATTTAGAATTAGCAACTTGTATTAAAATCTCCACCGCCTACATTAACGTCCCAAGGCTGGGCACAGGCCTCCTCTCTCGTGGAAGACAAGGAATTACAGCTTAGACCCACCACGCTGCTCCAATGCGGGTTGGCGGGCTCTTTATTTAAATCCCATATTATTATTATCGGTATAAATTTAGCTCTCACGCCCGCATACAAAATAAATACATATATGGCCAAAAGATTTATAATAAACTTACGTAAATAAATATAAATTAATAAACTTGCATACACAAATACACAAATAAATAGTTGTAGCGGGCGGAGGATTACACCCCGGCAGGGGAGACCAGACGGCCGGGGGTCAGGGGGACAGGTTGAGAAACCGGCGGACTATCCTAGCCGAGTCTAGCAACACCGCTTTCTGCATCCTGGCTGCGAGCGAACTGCCACTCAGATGGTGAGCGAGGCTGACTGGGATTAACCCATTCGCAGATATTTATTATTATATATGTCTAAAAATGAAATCAAAGAGAATGAGTTGATTGATGGTTGATTATGACAATCCACACATCTATATACAAATACAAATACATACAATAAAAATACAAATACTTTATTTTCCAAAAGTGTTATAAAGGTAACACGATTAATAGGTGCACAAATTAACAAACAGGTAGAATCTTAAAACTAATTACATTTTTGGTTTGGCAATTCGACTCATGTATCCCTTATAGGTTTAACGGTGGACCTCACACTAGGAGACCTGTATCGTGAGGTCCTGATATAGGAATTCCATTGCGATATAACTCGGCCGGGGATCGATCCCTTATATTTAACGTTTGACAAATAGGTATTTGTTGTTTTCCATGGTTAACACAGTCAGCGCTTATAACTGCTATATCGATTCCCATATGACATCCAACTTTTAACAGAGACTAACAGATGGGCACTTTGTCGTCACTCCTTGACTAATAGCTGTTCTAATTAATTTCTACGCTACTAATAATAATTTACAAGTTTTGACGTCCCTTGACACCTTGATTTCGTGTCATATGTCATAAAGGGGAACAGTTTACCGGGGTTTCTCTTATATAAGATTGACTGGTATGACAGTAATTTGTTTCTTTGAACATAATAATATCTGTCAACAATTTAAGTTTGATCTGCTAGGCTTGAGTCCATCTCCATAGAGAAAAAAATTCTAAGCTTGGTCAGTTATAGTCTCTTATAAACTGAAATGGGTTTTAGTAATAGTAGTAACTATGAAAGTTGTTGAATTCAATTTAAAATTCTTATAAAATCGTAAATTCTATAGTAACTACAAAGCTACTGTCAACGTTTTGTAAGAGTTTAAAAGTTTGTGTGCATATGTGTGTGTGTTTATGCATTCTACGCATTCTCGGAAGCTGAACCCTCAGCTGTCGGTCCATGATTGATAACGGTTGTAATTAATTTTACCGCTGATAAGTTGACAGTTTAGACGCGCAGGGCGCCGGGCGCTTGATTATTCTATGATACGTAATAAAGCTTTGGCAAGTAAATTAGCATCTAAAATTCAGCGCCAATATAAATACAAGTATATAGTAGGTAGTATTTATATTGATGCCACACATTTTGAGTCGCCAGTTACAGTTTGTTACACCACAACGACGTACCCCTACTATTGTTCCGCAACAAAAACGTTGCTTTACATTAAAAAAAATATTATAAAGTCGTGTGTTCTATTTTCGTTATTAGGTACGTACTTTCCTATTATAAGCTAATATTTTTACATTCAAGGGTGTACTGCAAGCTAAATGGCGCCATAGACTATACCTATCTACTGGGAGCAGGTGTCTATACAACTCTACAAGCTACATTGACAAGAGTTCAGGCGTAATATTTCTCTTCTTCGGAAATTCCTACAAGAGACCCAGGTACACCGTATTGAACGTCATTCTCAGAAATTCTCAGTACTAGCCCGGAGTTAGGAAGTTGGCAGTGGCGGTCGGAGAGCACGTTAAGCCGTTGGTCCTGCGCCTGATCTATCTCCGGTTGTGTCGGATTTTCCGTCCCATCGGGCTATGAGACTAAAGGAACAGAGAGTGCACTATACTGTGTAGTGCACACTTGTGCACTATAATATCTCCCGCGCAGATGGCTGATCTCTCTGGAGATAGGCTCCGTGGCCGAAATTCGGTCGGGAGGACATTGAACGTCAATTGGTTGACTCTTTGATAGGTAATTACTAATTAGCAAGTACGTAATCAACTATTGAAATTTTGAATGATGTATTACATATTTATTAGGTAGGTATAGTTATTGATAAACGTGAAAAGTATCGGCTTGCACCATTAGTATAATTTTAAAGGTGCCGGCAGCCATTAACCCGTTGACTTCTAACCGTTACCTTAAGAGCCTTAGGCCACTGCACCGTCTGCACACTACCGAATTGTTAAAAGTCTGCCAGTTGTAAATTAAGTACCTACTTATATGATGCCCCAAGCGGCACTCCTGTGCGTCTTAACTGTCACCGGAGGAATTAATTACTGCCACTATCAATCATGAACCGATGACAAACTGCTACAATATATTCATCAAGACGCTTAATCATCTAACAATTATTATTATCACCAAACGTTATTTTTGTATTTACAGTGCCTACTTTATATACTAACGTTTATATTGTCATTTACCTACTGCCGATTAAAAAAGGTTGAATTAGTTCTTCAATCAAGGCTCGACGACAATCTTATGTACGATCAGATAAGGAGCAATTTATATGATTAAAACGATTTTATTATTTATTTTGTTGGCAAATATAGTTACTCAAAAATATGTTAAAGATGTTTGTTATTAAGAATCGTGAAGAAATGTTTATTTCTACACAAGTAAGTTTTTGTCAAAGACTATCATCTGAATTTTCGTATGAATGTGCACTATCTATCTTCTAAGGCAACTTTCCTTAATAGAACTTTTCTTTGATAGAGTTGCAGTTTCCACACATACTTAGTATTAAAGTTAATTGCAAAATAATTATGTCAGCGGAAGAGACTAGCGTTTAAGATTGGCTCGGCCTAGTTTAGACGCTAGCGCTCAGCTTTTATTAAACTACAGTAATATCACATTGTTTTCTAGGTTAAGTTGAGAGCTTAATAAATTGGCAGTTACTAGGTAAATTGTATCTATAGTTAGTCTGCGGTAGTAAGGCACGGGGATAGTGCGTATAGAAAAATTAATACTTAGTTGTGGGAAAATTCGAAGGAAGAAGGAAGAAGGCCATGAAGGAGATCTCCAACCGGTGCTTATTATGCACTCTGTACCTATGGCTAGTACTAGAACTCGGTGTAGACCACAATTTCACCACAAGCTTACTCTACGTAATAGTGCTCACTATACTCAGACATGAGGGACCGTCTGGAGAGAGCATGGACGTATTAACCAATACCTCCATGGGAGAGAGAGATCTGTTAGTACCTAAATATGAATATTTCGCATTTTACATATAGGTTACTATCAAAGATGTCAGCACTCGCTTTGTTCGGAAATTTGAACCAGGTGACAATAAAAAAATCTATAAAAAGTTTAGTATACGCCTACCAGAAAAACAGACATCAAAGAATTCTTGTGTTCCTCTAGATCAGTTATTGCATTGTGATGATATTTTCAGAAGGTACTTTTTTACAAAGTTCAAACATTTATAGCGGATGTCTGTCGAAGTTAGGGGTCGTTTCGTTTTTATTGCCCAACAGGTTTATGAAGTGTAAAGCTGGCTACTAATGAAATGGTGTTTATATAACGAATTTTCTAATTTAAAAATCCATAAACACAATGTAAAAAAAAATACGATGTGTCCAAGGTAAACTGCATTCTCATGAAATCTTTGTAGGTACTTATAATTTTCTTTCTGTATAAATATTTATTTTATACTCATCTGTATGGAACTCGATCTATTTTAATAGTTTAATATTGGAACTGAAAGATAGAGAAAGGAAGGTGTACCTATAGAGTTTTCGACTAAAGCTTATACCTATATACGTTGGCGTACCAACTGCCAAGGTTCTTGGAGTAATCCGCACTGGGAAACGCTGGTAGAGAAACGCTAACCCTAGATGATCGGATATAATGCGAGACTTAAGAAGTTGCTGGACAAAATACCATCCAAAAGACCGTGGAAATCGAGACATACCGTACTCGTATTTCCGGTAGCCACATGACGAACAAATGAAGTTTGAACACGTCACGTTATAGTAAAATACTAGCTAATGCCCGCGACATCGTCCGCGTGGATTGAGGTTTTTCGGTTCCCGCGGGAACTCTTAAATTTTCCGGGATAAAAAGTAGCCTATGTGTTATTCCAGACTATAATCTATCTCTGTGCCAAATTTCATCTAGATCCGTTCAGCCGTTGGAGCGTGATTGAGTAACAAACATCCATCCATACATCCACACATCCAAACTTTCCCATTTATAATATTATTTATATTTATATTTATTTATTATTTATTTATATTTGATTGATTAATTTTAGGTAGATTATAAAAGTCACGTCATTATTATTATTATTTTTGTTTTTTGTCAAGCAAAATAATTATAGAACATAATTTTAAACTAGCAACCTGGCAGAGTTTTGCTTATGCACTTCAAACGTGGCATATTAAAATGGCTCTACACTAATTGTTAAAAAGGTACACATCACCACTGCTTAAATAAGCTGCACATAAAGACCAAGTTAGTTTGTACGTAGTAAGCGATTTGTTAGGACAAGGGGTAGCACCGATGCTATCGCTCGGCGGAGCAACCGATAACCAAATTGTGTGGAGAAAATAGTGCCTTGGTAATTTTCTCGCTTAGTACCTTTCATATTGTGTAAACACGGAAGTTTAATACTAATAATGTTTACAGCTTTTATCGTTTGCGGCGACGTTCATTATAATATTGCTAACCAAGGTAAAGCCTGCAATATACATGACGCTCGTAGGCAACACGGTGCTAATAGGAAACTGTACGCCAGGACGTCAGACGCCCTATGGGATTTCTCCTCCATAGAAGCTAGTCACCAAGCTAGTTGTGAGTCAAGCTGGTCTGGTCTGAGTTGGAAAACCATTCAGACTTTACTTTCTTAAATCAAATAATACGTGTAAACTCAAAAACACATTGTATATGTCACCGTAAAATTGAAAATACCGTTAGATTATAATCTAACTAGCGAGATTGTAAACTGTCGAAAGATTACAATTTTACGTATTATATTAACCCGATAAAACCTAAGTGCCTGGCCTGCGACCGGCCTCTAAATACAATAAATACTAAACGTAAATACAATAAATATTTAAAAAATTGACACTCAGAACATTGAACGGTTCACAATCTTTCGACAGTTTCAGTTTTTATCGATATGAAAAGCGTTAGATAACAATTAACGGTTTTTACAATTTTACGGTGACATACATATTATTATGAGTAAACATGTGAGTGACTACAATTTGTAACACAAGGAATCGTACGAGTATATAACAGACGTGATGCTGACACGCGTTTTCGATTCAAACGAGGTAGGTAACTGATACAGGCCAAATTGGATGGAAAGAGGAAAATTCCCTTAAAATTCTAAATATTATATTTAAGTATATTAAGAAAATTCATTTGTCCAATAACTACTGTAGGAATGAAATAGTTCGTAACTGTATTTGCACAGCGCTTTGTAAGTATCAGTACATACTCGCATTTCCATATAATATACCTATTGCGTTATGTAAAACGCTCCCCAACCATTTGCTGGGTGCAACTTGGCACCGATCTTGTCGCTGAACGGAACAACCGATAATGCGATTGTTTGAAGGAAATAGTGTCTTGTAAATCTAAAGGATTGAGAGGGATTTTGTATGGAACCCGTCAATGTGCTTCAAATAATTTATTAGGTTCTAAAAAACACACTACCATTTTCGGTGGCAAAATAGATGGGGTTTTCATGCGATGATTTCTTTTTTTGCGGCAAATATGTGTTTATTTTTAGCAAAAATTTTCATTTCGCTTACCTATACAAAATCATATTTTGCTCAGTGTTACTAATATGAAGTATACTAACAGGTAATTTAAAAAGTTCTTGTAACTTCCAAGTATTTTTAGGCGTGACATCAAGATACACGTTTATTTTAAAATTGGCTGTGCCTAACAAAAGAAGTGTTCTATGAGTAACTTCATAACTTACAGATGACCCGCCCGCCCCCGGTTTCCTGTGGAAGGGCTTATCTTACTACATCATGTACTACCTATGTTATATACAGTATATTTGAAAACTCAGTAAGTAGTAAAATGCGATGGTGCAGTCGCGAGCAGCAGCTAAGTTCACACATTAATTAATAGGTACATCTTACTCCTCGAACTGTGGTTTTGGCGTCATTGATGACATTATAATTTTATTTATAGCTACATAAAAAAATTGTTAGCTGAAGTGGCAGTGGGCAGGTCATGTCTGTCGCAGAACCGATGGCCGTTGGGGCAGACGCGTTGTGGAGTGGAGACCGCGTACCGGTAAACGCAGTGTGGGACGTCCTCCAGCCCGCTGGACCGACGACCTTAAAAAGGCGGCGGAAAGTGGGTGGATGATAAAAGCGGAGGACCGTGTGTGGTGGCGCGCTCTCCAAAAGGCCTATGTCCAGCAGTGGACGGATACAGGCTGATGGATGGATGTATGGATGATATAAAAAAAATTGTCACACAATCGTAAAGTCTCTCCAGCCACAGGGTATCATATTTTGTCGTTAATCGTAAAATAACTTTTGGTACCTGGTGAATTGTGATCATAGAAATTAACACAAGAAACGATTTTCCTAAGACAAGTTTTACTCCGATGCTATCAGCGAGCGGAACGACCGATAACGTAATTGTTTTGAGGGAATGGTGTTTTTTTTTCCATTACTTAACACCTTAACACCTTAAAACACGCCAACAGTTTTTAAACCTCTAACCTGACTTTTAAAAAGCAAAATTTCTGCCTTTATATAATACCTTATTTGCAATAAAACCTTAGCACCTTCCAATGACCATTATATTAAGCTGAAACATACCTAAATGGATGAAAGAAAACGCTTAGCTCACTTATTATGCAAATAAATGCATACTGCACGCAGACTTAAAGCCTTACAAATGTGCGAAATTTATTTAATAGGATGACCACGATTTAGAAGTTTAGCAGCTGAATAAATTGTCAAGGCCCTTTTGTTCATACTTCTTAATACTTGGTACTTAAGGCGGCTAATTATGTGAATATGAGTGAATTAGTTCCTTATATTCACATAATTATTATTCGACTGCCTCGTTGGTGTAGTGGTTCGCATGTTCGACTGCGACCGACGAGGTCCCAGGTTCGAGTCCCGGGTGAGGCCATGATTAAGTGTTGTGTTTTTCTGACTGGAAATTCTCAGTACTAGCCCGGAGTTAGGAAGTTGGCGGTGTTTCACCCCCATGCCTCGGAGAGCACGTTAAACCGTCGGTTCCGGTTATTATCACTAACATGATAATAGCCGTCAAAGCCCGCCAACCCGCATTGGAGCAGCGTGGTGGGTCTAAGCTCTAATTCCCTCTCTCCTATGGGAGTGGAGGCCTGTGCCCAGCAGTGGGACGTTTTTTTTTTATTCACTACAAGCTAGCCCTTGACTGCGATCTCACCTGATGGTAAGTGATGATGCACTCTAAGATGGTAGCGGGCTAACCTGTGGGTGACGTTAATGGGCTGTAGTGGTGGTGGCAGTGGGAGTGAATTAGTTATAGGAAAATGGATAGCTTCTTTAAACAGCAGTACCTACCAGACTAACCACCATTGTTAGTAGTCTGTGTCGCCAATGAGTTTCCGGCACACACAGACCATTTTTACTACTCGGTGCCGGCACTGAACACATAGAATAGTCTTCAGGAATTTGTTCATAGTTACCTGCTGACCGCGGGAGCATAACTTATTTATTGATGTTAAATGATAACGACATTTATCGAAGTAGCTGACTGTCACAAAAAAATGCGCGCGTACGCGTGTTGGATTTGTGGTCAGCACAGGAAACTAAATGAAGCGCAGTCGTTGTGAATTCCTTATACCTTGCCTTGCATTACGATTTATAAGAGCCGATTTTAAATCATTTATTTGTGTATTTTTGGCTTTGTATGATACATTGTTCACACTTGAGTCTTTGGATCGGCCTCTGATGTGTTAATGAAAGTTTTTTTTTGTATTAATGAAAGTTGTAAAGTGATGGTTTTGGTATAGTTGAACTTATTGGGATCATAATATACTAGCTACGCAAGTTGTAGAGATCAAATAGTGCTTCAGTAAAAACTGGTAGCCTGAATCAAAAACGTTCTTAACAAAAAGCGGGTCCCTGTTAAATACTGGAAACACGCTGGGATGTTTTTTTGTTAAAAATCTCTTTGTCCCTTTTACGTAAATGCTAGGTCACAGGATGTATTATTTGTATCTTCCACTTTTATCATCATCATAATCATCTAATAACGTTAAATAAAAACGTTGATACAAATGGCTTATTGTAGAGTTATTAGTGTGAATAAATATATTTGATTTAGAGGTAAATATTTGCTTACATGTTAACTGCATGTTTATTGGATTTTTCTTATTGCCCGTGAATTTGAATAAGGTTTTTAAAAAAAGTTATGAATCCAATAATTTCTCGGAATTGCATATAAAATATATGTTATTTTAATATATATGTACCACCACCACCACCACTACAGCCTATTAACGTCCCACTGCTAGGCACAGGCCTCCACTCTCATTGGATAGAGGGAATAGAGCTTAGACCCACCACGCTGCTCCAATGCGGGTTGGCGGGCTACAAAAATATATATATGTAATATATAGGTATATTTTTGTCACGGTGCGTCCAGTGTGCTTAGCATGCGCACAACGAGATTATCTCGCGACGAGAGAGAGAGATGTTGTCGTTGCCGGCAAATTTGTCATTTACCCTAACATGCACAAAATGCGGTATATTACAAGAAAAAAAATAGTCGTCATGTAAAGGTTCGTAGAGAAAAATACCACAAATAAGAAATTTTACTTTTATCTCTACTTTTGACGTAACGAGACAAGTTGTTGTTAGCTTCGGTAGACAGAGAGAGATAACGGGTAGACATAATTTTACTCGTGGTGCGCATGCTAGCCATACAGATCAGTTCAGTGGTTTTAAGTTCTGAAAAGGCAACAGAGAAATACAAGCATACTTAAAAATACATTAAGTTTTTAGTAATTAGTCGGAAATAATGTTGTTTTCATGCTTTCTGTTTGCCGGAAATATATGGTTATTTTTGAAGATTTAAAGATCGTCCCGATCCGAGTAGTTGGTGAGAATAGCTAAGTATATAGTTAACAGGTATACATACATACACTATTGTATGGAAGCATGGATTCTAATTTCTACATCCGCATAGGTATGTGTTCTGTCATATTATGGAGACTCAAGTAACGGTGTCTTGTCACGGATGGTGTGCAGTCATAACAAACGATAAAACACGCCTCAGCATATATGAGGAAATTGCCTGGCTGACATCTGGTTACAGCTATCTCAACCATTGTTTCACGTCACTTGAGAATATTGCCGATGTGCCGGCAGTACGGAGTTGAGTTATTGTGTAACTGGTTTCGCATCACTTTAGCCAGATAAAATATTTAATAAGAGGTGTTTTATACTCAGTGAATGAAACACTATCAACCTACGAAAAGTATTAAATACCGAATATAAACTATTTGCTTGCTATTAACCGATTATTTTTTTAGTATAGAATGTCACTATATATATCAGTTATATTATCAGTTAACCGGCGCCTTTTCAACTTGAGGTCTTTTAGTATGCATACCTGGTGTGAATGGTGATGTGTGGTATAATATGGAAATAAACTTTTTTCTTTATTTAAACGTACCTTTCCGTTTACTATAGTCCTTCAGCGCCCATTTTACCAGTTAAGCCTGACACATGCAGTTCTTTATATTATAGAATGTACACATGTACGCGCGCGTCCAGAGTGACATCTCGCGGCCGGTCCCCCGCCATTGCCCGATGTGTGTGGTTCAGGCTAAATATCTGCCTTTATGCAAGAACACAATCGTATCAGTCAACCCCATTGGTAAACAAAGTAACTTAAATGTTATTTGAACCGTTTACTTGACAATGAGATCCCAGTGCTAGCTAATAAAACGTGCAAATTCAGTAGTGAAAACTCATTACCAACAGACAAAAGTATCGGAAAAAGTTGGAAGTTGTTAAAAATGTAATTAAACGTTCCTAAAATGCTTACAGCTCATTTTCCATTCTTCGCAGAGAGGTGTCGTACACTAGATGCAATAATGTCCGGCAACTTTGAAACCTGACAGGAGAACAAAAGGACCAGCTGTGCTTTTGGTCGATTAGTGAATCGTTGTTTTCTTAAGTATTTTTATCATAATAATATGAACAAATTTTTATTTTATGTGAGAAGAGCAAAATCGAAATACATGCAGAGGAAAGTACCTAGCAATGTTTATTTCAGTTGTTCAAAAATAATATGAACGGTAGGTCGTAGGTAATTGTACTTGGCCTGCAATCAGCAAGGTGGGCTAGACCCTTTTTGGATATTTGCTCCGTAAATCTCGACTGGCGATGATTTGAGATGAACGGTGATGATGAAAGAATTTTTTAGTATGTTTATAAATAATAATAATAATAATAATAATAAAGCCTTTATTTACTGAAAATCTACAAAAGTATTATTTACATTCACTATTTTAACTTACATCTATCTTACATATTATATAATTATAGTATTACATATAACAAAAACCTATTCTACTACTTAATGTCTAAACTAATTACACTGTGATTCATTTTTCATTTTCAGTACGCCCTTTGGACGAAGGCCTCCTCCAGTCGTTTCCATGTGTTTCTATCTTGCGCTACTCTTTGCCATGTTGCTCCCATCAATTTCACAAAATCATCGCTCCATCTTATTCTTTGTCTTCCTCTCGATCTTTTTCCATCTCTAGGATACCATTCTGTTACTCTCTTTGCCCACCTATCTTGTTTTTGCCTACAAACATGTCCGGCCCATTTCCACTTTAGTTTTCTGATTTTTCCTCGGACATCTAGTATTTTGGTTTCTTTTCTTAGGTTTTCATTAGTTATTTTATCTGATCTTTTTACATGCAACATGCTTCGTTCCATCGCCCGTTGGCATATTGCTAACTTCTGCTCTAATTTATTCGTTAATGCCCAGGTTTGGCCACCGTATGTTAGTATAGGCAGTACACAGCTGTCAAATACTTTTTGTTTATGTTTCATCGGCATTTCTTTGGATTTCATCACTTCTTTTAGCATCCAGTACCTACTCCACGCATTTGTCGTTCGCCTTTCGACTTTTTTATTCATCGAGTCTTTTGTTGACACAATTTCTCCGAGATAAATATAGTCCTCAACATATTCTACTTCCATATTATTAGCTTTAATGCATTCCTGTATGCTGTTAGTCATTGCCTTGGTTTTCTGTACGTTCATCTGTAGGCCTACTTTTTTACTTTCTTCTAGTAAATCATTTAACATTGATTCTAACGTGACAGGGTCCTCAGAAAGTAATACAAGGTCATCCGCAAATCTCAAATTATTTAAGTATTTGCCATCTATTTTTATCCCTTTTTCTGTCCAATTTAATTTTCTAAAAACGTTTTCCAGCACTGCATTAAATATCTTTGGCGATAAAGGGTCCCCTTGTTTGACTCCTTTAGATAATTTAAACCATTTTCCTTCACTTTCTAATTTAATTTTGGCCTTACTATTCAAATAAATATTTTTTATTATACGTATATATTTGGTAGGGATCCCTTGTTCTAACAGTGCCTTCCAGATTTGATCATGTTCCAGACTATCAAACGCTTTAGAGTAGTCAATAAATATAACGTATATTGTTTTATTGTATTGATTATACTTTTCAATTATTTGATTTAGCGTATGTATGTGATCAATAGTTGAAAAACTGGCTCGAAAGCCAGCTTGTTCTAAAGGCTGATTTTCATCAAGTCTCTTCTCTATTCTTTTAAGGACTATTTTGGAAAATATTTTATATATATTGGAACTCAAACTAATGGGACGATAATTGTTAATGTCACTTCTATCCCCTTTTTTATGTAGTAATTGTATTATTGAGCGAGACCATTGCGTGGGTATATATTCGCTATATAAGACGGCGTTGAAAATTGTGCATAGAATGTCACTAATTGTAGGTTCTGCCGATTTAAGAAGCTCATTGGAGAATCCATCTTCGCCTGGTGATTTATTGTTTTTTTGTGATGATAAAGCATTTGATACTTCCTCTGGCAAGATTTTTGGTATCGGTTCATCTTCTTCATTTAGGTCAATGTGTTCGTTTGTATTTTGGCTAGATTTATATAAGTTTTCGTAAAATGATGTAGCTATTGATAGAATCCCTTCTCTATGACTGACATGTCTTTTTTCTTTATTTTGAATTTTAGGTATCCATTGTGTTTTTCTATCTAATTCTCTGTATGCTTTTTTGATAGCACCGGATGACTCTATATATTTTTGTATAAGTTTTGCTCTCTTTTCTCGTTTCTTTTGTCTGGAGTGTCTATTTATTTTCTTGCTAATTTCGTTGATCTCTTTCCTGTTCTTCTTTCTATTTTTTATTAAAATTTTTCTCCGTTCCATTAATTCTATAACGCATTTTGGTATATCTTTTTTCTTGGTCGATTTCTGGGTAATAGATCTTTGTATGGATTTAAGCTTTTCTTCAAAGTTATTATAGTTATCTTGTATCTCATTTATAGCGTCTATTGTTTTAGGGAAGTTATTTTCTTGTTTCCATTGTTGCAATTCTCTGTTGATTAATAGACTTTCCTGTTTTCCAAACGTTGTTGTAGTGCAGTTTGAGAAGGTCTGTCTCGCTTTTCTTTGCGGTTTCAAAATTATTTCAGCCCTTAACAATCTATGGTCAGAAAAGAAATTAAAATTATTTAGTATTTTAAAGTTTTTGATTAATTTCCTGTTATTGCTTAAGAAAAAATCTATTTCGTTTGTTGTTTTTCCATCTGGAGAGATCCAGGTCCATTTTCGGTGTAATTTTCTATTATAGAATGTATTTATTATAGCCATGTTATTACTTCTTGCGAACTGGATCAAGTTCTCTCCATTATCATTACAAACACCATGACAATATGGGCCCATTATTTTATCATCATTCTTAAAGGGTACTCCGATTTGGGCGTTAAAATCTCCCATTACGAAAATATTTTTGTCCAAGTTATTATCTAGCGTCTCTTGTAGTTTACTATAAAAATCTTCCTTTCTCTGTTTGTCTCTATCTTCAGTCGGGGCATGTACTTGGATGATTGTTGATGTACCCAAGGTCGGAACGTCTATTTTTATTGCGGCTATGCGCTCTGATATCCCTATAAATTCTTTAATGCTTTTCTTGAGATACTTTTTGACCAAGAATCCTACTCCATAGTGGCCTTTTGTCTCCCCAATATGGAAAAATATATAATCATCTCTTTCCTCTATGCTTTCCCCTAGTCTGCGAACTTCACATAGACCAAGAATATCCCATCGCACTTTTTGAAGTGCTTGTTCTAATTCCATTAATCGTTCATCGCTTTTTAGTGTTCTAACGTTCATGCTTAATATATAGAGTGCACTATCCTGTTTTGTTTTTTGTTTTTTATTATTTGTGATTGTATTTTCTAGGACTGGTGGGTGCTGGTCTAGCGCTCCCACGGTGACCAACCGGGTTGGGAGGCTTGTTTTGTAGGAGTTGTTATTCTTTTTATTTGCTGTTTTTAACGTTGATTGTGTTGATTCGGCAGTGGAATTTCTTATATACTGGAGGGGCCGTGGTAATTGTTATTCTTCGGACTCATCGGTGAGTGTTATAGGGGCAACTTGTGGTTGTACTAATTCTTCGTTACGTTTCTCTAGAAAGCTATTCATCGAGCTTTGTCCATTTTTCAGGGTATAATTTTTTTTGTTTATTCTTTTTCGCCTTGTGGTAGCTCGATGAGGGTTGACTTATTTGTACATATGGATTATTAAATTGACTTGGAGGGGTAGATTCTAATTCTCTTTTTCTAGAATTTGGGTTATTCATACTTTTCGTATTCGATCGAGTTTTATTTGCTTCATGTATTATAAGCCGATCCTGGCGTAGATATGCAATCTTTCCTTCCTTGCGTGCTTGAATTAATTGGTCTTGTAACTGTTTTCTTGTTTCCAGCACTTGTTGTGGGTAGTCTTCTTTCAAGTAAATGTTCTTGTTTTTAAGTTGCTGTTTGTTTTTTAGGATAGAAACCTTTTTTCCATAGGTTGTAAAAGTCACTACAATGGGTCTTATTTTATTTTCCGCTTTCTTCCCCATCCTTCTCGTTATCTCAATATCATTTCTGTTGCAATCCACGTTTATTTCCATTTTTACAATATTTAGTATTTTGTTTTCTAATTCTTCATACGATTTTTCCCCTTCTTCAACCCCAAAAAATATTATGTTTCTGCATCTGATCTGTTTTTCTATTGCAAGAATTCTCCCATTTTGCTCGCTATTGCTTTTCTTAATTAAATCAATCTGTGATTGAATATCTTCAAACTTTTTGTCTATATTTGCATTAATACTTTTTGTTATCCGTTCTTCGACTATTCTGAGCGAGTCTTCCGAATCTTTTTTGATGTCGCATCTAAGTTCGCGAAGTAGTTGCTCTAAATTCGACATTTTATTATTATTGTATTGTAACCAATGTTCCAGTAGCTTTGACAAATAATGTAGTTAAACTAATTTTTTTTTTTATTTTTTTTGTTAAGTTTGATGAAAATAATATCAGCACATCTATATAATTTAAGATCAGATCTTTGGAGGTGGGATTCGATCTCGCGGCCCGGCCGAGAAATCCAAACCTCTGCCGTTTGAGCTGCAGCGTCAGTTATAAGGCTGGCCGAATATTGTCACCGTAATTAACACTTGTACAAGATGCACTGGTTCAAAATATATTCGTATTAAAAGTTTCTTAGGGTTTCTTTTCCAAAAGCATAATTATGTTTTACCCTAGAGTTTCAAATTCTGTTATATGATTTTATTATTTGAAATGAGGCAAGTACTGACATCTATTGGTTTAGTATGTTTATGACCTCTCAAATGTACCTAATGAGTTAGTTCTTCCGATATTTGTGTATGTACCAAGCGTCCAAGGCTGATATAAAATTGTGAACTGTTTTGCGTGTAATTCTGTTATCATAAAAATTCTTGTCTGGTCCAAATAACTAAAATGAAATAATAATAAGGTGTTCTTTCGTCATAGCTACTGCATACGTCGTATTGAGTTCTGCATCTCTATTGTCTTTACGGTTTATTAACTCAATGTTTCAACGTAAAACAATACGTGTTGATGGAGAAAAGAAAAGCAATGAATGCCAAACAGCAGCAAACAAACGTAGAAATAGCGATATGAGCTCAACTGCATATCGGCGCGCAATTTATAAACAATTTAATCGTTGATTGTTCCGCTTCTTAAATGCATGCACGCGTCATTCTATTGTTTCGACCTAAATACAATCATTCTGTTTGTAGATTTCATAACGTTTCTAGAACTCTTCTAGAACTCATATTAACTAATTAAAAGAAAACTCGGTTATCCACTTAAGTAAACTTTAATTTAGCAATTTGCACATAACATAGACGCATTGCCATATTCCATAATATGTAACGTCATTACAGTGTACCATAGACCAGTATTGCCACTCTCGACAACGCAGAGCCGTAGAGTACAAAATTATTGCCTCTTTCAGGCTGAGCCTAACACTACGTAGATACGAGTAGGTTTATTAATAACGATAAGAAATGGCTCTTAAAATCTTTTAATTCACAACTCACGTGCACACTTTTGGTCATGTCGGATTTAAATCCTACCAATACATTGATTTAAATTTGTCTGTTTAATGTTTATGTGTCCTTCAATGCCGTTGCGAATTGCAATGGATAAATATGATTATTATTTGGATGGAATAACTACTAATAGTTGGAGAGTGTCATAGACTACTTTTTATCCCGGAAAACCAAGTGTTCTTGTGTGTTTTTAAACAATTAATGACATAAATCGATGCGGATGAAGTTGCAGATATTACCTAGTCTAAAATATTCGAAGGTCGATATTGTGTCGTGAAATAATATTTATTGTCAATATCGTGCTATCGTTATTTAGACAAGATCATAGGATTTTGGTAGTCAGAAATAATCAGGAAGCTGCTAGATCGTCGCAGGTTCTGAAATTGAATTTTAACCTTTTCATGCTTTGTGTCTTATCGAGACTCGTTAATATTCTGGATAGGCTCCCCACATAAATAATAAACAAGCATCGTCGGATGAAATTGTGAAAACGTGACATTGAATCGGTCTACCGAAATTCCTTTATTTAAAAAAAAATTCGCACCTGCCGTTTTTAAGCTCCATGCAAAGCGCTATAAAGTTTCATTTCGGGAAGCACAAAAGGTCTCGATATCACTTACCCGTGCCATAGGAAAGTTCGTGACGTGAGAGGCGTTAAACGATGAAACTGCTTGACGACGCGCGACGTTGCAAATTTAGGTCATGGAGCCCTCGAGATTAGGTCGGGAATCCCGAATTAGGCTTATCTTTTATTTTTATTCAAAATACGGCGGCGTCGCAGGGAACGGTGTGAAGTGAGATTTATGTCGCTTGTGAAACAGCCGCGTTTCGCAGGCGGGTGGATGTACTCTGTATGCATGAAGGCGCTCCGGAGTCGCGGGGAATCTTAATTGTGCTCCATTGAGAGATTCCAGCGCAACGCAGCTTTATTTTTGAATGGCGCGACTTGTTGCATGCGGTGACCGTGACTTGAGGTATATTTATCAGCCTGCGCTCCGTTTCATCGCGAGTGATGTGATGTGAGTTGTGACCAAAGCGGAACTCATATCTTTCCACTGTCTTCTGAAGTACAAAACGAAGTCACAAACTGCAGTTGTCTGTTTATTCGCTTATAAATAACTAACGACCGCTATCGGGGCGTATTCCTAGTCATATTTACAAAGGGAGCCTCTGTCCAAAATTTCAGTGTTCTAAGTCCAAGGGTTTGGAGTTTAGTCAATCAGTCCGCGAGTGCGTGAGTAAGGTCTTTTCTTTTTAACCCCCGACTTAAACACCCTTCTTGTGTATGTCTGTGTATCTGTCTGTAGCATTGTAGCTTCCAAACGATTGATTATTAGATTAACGTAGTCTGATAGCAGCCAAGCGCTAGCCTATAAGTATATTAAAAAAAAAAACGGACGAACCGATTTTTTTTTTTAAATTTCAAAGCTGACTTGATTGAGAGTGTTCTCGGCTATGATTCAAGAAAATCAGTCCAGGGGTTTAAATAAGTAAAGTCATCTCTTTTCTGGTTGATGGAGGGATGTGAGCACCTTCCACAGGTATGATCGATTCGAAATTGGTATTCTGTTACTTGATATGTCCGAATTTATACTTTTTATGTTATGAACATAAACTTATGGGCAACTGCACCATCATTTAGAACAAATTATGAGAAATGAATTACATTTAAGTACTTACATAAATATTCAACGGGTAAAAAGTCGCAACTCAATCTATGTATTTTCCTCTATTCATGGTAGAGTGTACAAAGAGTCCACCAAAAAGGAACCTTCTCTTTTCGCAGTTTCATTGCATTGCATTCAGCAGAGTCAATACACAATAATTATTCTACCCAAGTAGGCGTACGAAATCAAACTGAGCGTAGATATTTCTGTTATATGATTTTCCGAACCAGTTGTTTAGGTAACCTAGATATTTGCACACTAATACCTAATGAAGCTGAATCGAAGGATGTTGTTGCCATCAGCTGAAAGCTCGTATGTTTAATGTACCATTTTACAAGTAGGTATTGCACCTATTTGATTTTCAAATCCCTTTCAAAACACGAGTGAGTAATATGCGCGTGTCTCGTGAGTTAGGGCGAAAATACACTTCGGACAGTGCGAAAAAAACGTCTGCGCGAAGCTTTGGCCTAGCAACGGAAACACGTATTGTCCAGTACTCAGTACAGCTCCATATAAAAGTGAGCGCGCCGAATTTTTGCCACCCGGATAATCTTTTTTCGCATGTGTATTTGCACCTTTAGACGTGACATTCTACGGTCCCTCGACGCACGACCCGTTTTTCATCGTAAGTGCTGTTCTTAAGCATGTAATTGAATCTCTACTGTATTACGTAAATATTAACGATTAATATCAGTTGGTGATATCATGTGAATTATCCATCCCATTTAAGGTATCCTTTCAATTACGGACTTGACTTAGAAGTTGCCTATTATGAATGTTTGAATAGAAACAGATAAGTCCATTAGTACGGTCACGAAACCCTGTGTTCAGTTCTAAAATTAATTATCTAAGCGTGAGGTACTCACTTTCTCTAGGTATTCCTGTCAAAGTGACAATATTAGCAATAAGCATAATTATAGGTGACTTTAGTTAGGTACCTAATTATGCTTATTGCTTGTACTATGAATGGAATCTGAATATATTATGCTGGTTATTTTAGGCTTAATTTAAAATGTTAACTACCAAATTTACCATCTTCTGTTACTACTTCTTACTTTTACTACTAATGAGCAGTGGGAACGCACTATTCTTTTCCAAGAGGCGAGAGGCTTCTTTTCACACACAAAGCGCGACGGAACGATCCTTTCTGCACATAGCACAAGCTCATAGTGAAATCACAACACGTGACTAGATTAGTCACGCCAAGGCATTCGTCACAACAGATTTAATCGGTGTCCTTATCGATATTTAATTAGGCAAATTTAGTCAAGGCGAGAAGAAATTGACGTGAAGGAATTTAATTTTAAGCGATCATTGATTTCGCCACGGTTCGCAAACAGGCTTCGGGGCAGTTTCATTTGTATCGAGATATTTCTCTGACAGATGCCTGTCATCAGTAGTAGTTATTTGATTATTATTTACTAGACGATGCCCGCGACTTCGTGGATTAAAATTATTTTGATTCCCGCGGGATCTCCTTCCCCAGGATACAACCTATCCCTTTACCAAATTTCATCAAAATCGGTTGAACAGATGGGCCGTGAAAGCGTAGCAGACAGACAGACAGACAGACACTTTCGCATTTATAATATTAAGTATGGATTCGGACGGCTGGATTTATATTTGATGAAATGAAAAGTAAATTAATACCGTGTCGGTCATTAAAATTTCAAACTAGATCTTACAAGGCAGCAAAACTCGTGAGCGGCGCATGAGGAGCTTTAATGAAAATGTGTTCTTATTAGTTACAAATCCGGCCGCATCGATCGCTTTGAAGAAATGCTCCTCAATAAGCAACGATTAAAGTATCAGTTACTTATTACTATTTTTATAGAATGGCTGGTAATATTTTTGTTAAGATAGGTATAACGAAGTGATTGTTTTTATTAAATACGTCTATTTTAATACGCTAAATATAGCTTAAATATCAATAGAACCTGGTTCGATGGGACATTTTTTCACAACTTGCTTACTCAGTATCCTAATTGCAAACGCGTTACGGGAATATTAATAAGTAATTAATTAATATGCTACGTCAAGATTTATTGAGTTTTCTGATGAGTTTAACATCTTGAATTGCATCAAAATAATTTAACCGCCTTAAATGTTATGACGTAAGAGTGAAGTACTGAAGCAGTCACAATAAGTACCTACTTCACTCATAACATTTAAGGCGGCTCGATCAATTTTACCAAAACTACAAACGTATCGGTACAATGAAAACAGGAGATATTTCAGACATTGGGTTAATTTCACGGAACTACTGGCCTCGATGCAAGTTCGCCTGCACTGATCTCATTCCCAAGTCCATCGCTTAACTTTAGCAATTATGCGCATACTTTAGCTGATCCTAAAACATCGACTATTGTTCGTTATTACTTACTCTTATTATAGGTGTAGTAACAGGCTGGAATTATTCTTATCCCTATATTTGACAGACCACACTATTCAATTTACATGTCTATCAGATCTTATAGGTCACGCGTGTTTGTTTCAGCCTTTAGCTTAACAGCTACAAGCTATCAGTGCGACAACCCTTCCTCACGGTTTGCAATTAAAAGTCGTCGTCGGTCTTGCTATGTTCTTTGGACTTCTTACGTGTTGGACTGTTCCATGAAATAGAAAGAATGGAAATAGAGAGCGCAGTCTTTGATTTCTGTAGATATTGGTCGCCTTGGCCAATATTCGGCCGAGAGGACCAAATTATTTAACTGCTTGAGACACCATAATAATAATTGGACACGCTACTTTAACTTGAGGCACGCTGCATCGTGTATCAAACCGACCTCAAATTTGTCCCAACGTCCTGCTAAGCCGTGGCCCGACGCCCTTAGGAAGACATTAACGTCCTAAAAAATGAGAAAATAAGTCTATGTCCAGCATTAACCAGATGGTCTGTCAGTTAAGTCAGGTAATTAACAGTCCAGAAAGTCAAACGGTATATAAGTAAGACGTAATACTTAAGCAAAAAAATAAAACTCGGTATACTCACAAAGTGTGGCCAATTAACTAAAGCATTTTTATTGCCCAATACAAACATACCTGCGCTCGTAGTAACTATTACATGTGATAATTTATTCTAAAACATTTATAGTCATTTATATAAATAGGCACCTGTTATGGCAATACAATATCCGTGATTGTAAATAATGGTCAGCATAAAAGCAGCTTGTAAATCATTGCTTAATGGCATTAATGCGTTTTCTCATTCCCTGGAAATATGATGTCGGCATCTTTATATGCTGCTGGCTGGATAACGGATCGTAAACAAAGGCATTCGAAGGTAAGCGCTAAGGTTGGTTGTTAGCTCTTTTAACACCACTTTTACGAGTCTGCAGGGCACTGAAAGTCTATGCGATTCCATTTCTTTGCAGCCGTCTGGCGGTAGTGGAGCTTGATTTATATAAATTACAACATGCACTTTTAAATTTGATTGGATTGCTCTTAAATGTTGAAGGAACCAGAAGTTTAATTCGCTATAATCCGCTACTAAAGGAAAATCTATGTGGTACAGTGATTTTATATATATATATATTTTTTTTATTATTTTATATATATTTTTATTTATTTACCACACCACAGAAATCCTCCACAAACTACCCTCAACGTACGTTTCACTCCGATACCTGAGCATCTTCAGGAGATGTTGCCTCCACAATGCACGATAGTGAAGTGACTTGATTGTGGGTGATTGTGAAGTGTGATTGTTAAACTTCTGGTTCCTTCATTATGATGGACTTCCGCAAAGTAACACCTGCCTCTATCCAATATTTGCATTTAAATGCTCCCAATAGATGAATTGGAATTGGAAATTACTTCAAAGTAAAGAATGAAAAACGCGGAACGAAGGGCGTAAACTACATGATGCACTGTGCACTAGAATTTGATTGCACTGCTCTCAATAGGAGAGTTGAAAACAAGCTCAAATTATTTTAGTCCATACTAATATTATAAATGCGAAAGTGTCTCTGTCTGTCTGTCTGTCTCAACCGATTACTCAACCGATTTTGATGAAATTTGGTACAGAGATAGTTTACATCCCAGGGAAGGACATAGGCTACTTTTTGTTCCGGAAAATTAAAGAGTTCCCGCGAATTACAAAACATCAATCCACGCGGACCTTCCCCGGGATACAACCTACCCCTGTACCAAATTTCATCAAAATCGGTTGAACGGTTGGGCCGTGAAAGCGTAGCAGACAGACGCACTTTCGCATCTATAATATTAGCATGGATATCAATCGGACTTTTCATATTAATTTCCTTTTTCCAAATGCTAAAAATGCGTAGAAGTCGTTATTAGAAATAGAATAAAGCTATAACGACCTTTAGCATCCGGGTATCAGTTTATTTTAGTTCAATTAAGTTAATGACATGTGATAGACAATGTATTGTGACATGTGATAAACCTTAATATTTAGTCGAACAGCATACCTTCGTGGTTTATTGCATTGGTAAACCAATATAATATGAGAATCCAATTAAACGGGCTGTGAGAGGTGACCTCTGACACGACCTCGGCTTCGAAGGTAAAAATTAGGAGTGCCGTCAACATTGAGTAAGCACAAAAGGATGATGCCATCGAAATTGTTGATTGACGGTTTTCTAAATAACTAGTCAGCAAGTTGCAAAATATTTATTTGACATACAACAGACAGCGATGTTTTCCGCAAACATTGTTTTATTTTAAAAACAATTTGAGCTTTTTAAGAGATAAATCTCTAGGGCTGCGTTTTAAACTCAGCCCTTATCTGTGATACACGTACAATATCCCTCACATAATTTTAATTCATGTTTACTAAATACAATTAAAGGTTTTATTAAAGGTTGTCTGGAGGAGATCACTTTTAGTGATAAGGCCGCCTTTGCGCACTTTTCTTTTTGCTTGTTAACTTTTTTTGTTTCTTTTTAATTTTTTGTGTGGCAATAAAGCATTTATCTATCTATCTATCTACAATTATTGATCAATAGGTAGAATAATTCAAGAATCAATATTTGAAGCGTACTTTGACTTACAGCTCAGACTTTGCTGAACACGAAACAGATTTATGTCATGCACATAAACCTGACTCGTTTAAATCAGTCTCATAAAATGAATCGGTAGTGCGATTGTGTAATAAAATGCTGCATAAATAGTATATTGTGTGCTTAGGGGTGAAACAAGACGATTTCAGACGAGGGTCAAACCTGCCTGAGCGAAGCGAGGGCTGGCATCACCCGAAATCTGAAATCGTGTTTCATCCCGTGGCGCACACACTATTTTTCATATAATGTGCATTAAAAGTGCGAGTTTTATTAAAATTAGATCACTTATTTGTTTTGTTGCTAGGTTGTTGTTTACAAATATCATATCTGTCAGTTTAGTTGATGGGTAAAATGACAATTATAAATTACAATTATGAACGTTTAAAATAAACTTTTGTTTACTCCAGGATTGAAAGGAGGGCTGCTACATTTTTGACTTGCGAGCAATGTTTGAACGAATCAGTCGTTTGACAAACTAACCATACGGCACTAAAATGATCGCGATTTTCTTACAGAATCACACTACTGATTTAAAGCATCGACATATTATTATATTAATCTTCCGCCTCGTTGGTTTAGTGGTTAGCATGTTCGACTGCGGCCGACGAGGCCCCGGGCTCGAGTCATAACAAGTATTGGGTGTTTCTGACAAGAAATTCTCAGTACTAGCCCGGAGTAAGGAAGTAGGCGGTGTTTCACCCCCGTGCCTCGGAGAACACGTAAAGCCGTCGGTCCTGCTCCTGATCTCTCCCCGGTCGTGTCGGATTTTCCGTCCCATCGGGCTATGAGATTAAAGGAACATAGAGTGCACCTGTGTACACACTTGTGCACTATAATAACTCCCGCGCAGATGGCTAATCTCTCTGGAAACAGGCTGCCGTGGCCGAAATTCGGTCGGGAGGACATTGTTATCTTTATATAAATCTTACAAATGTTATATTCGTGGACGCATCTATAATTATTATCACATCGATGGTTAGGCATGCCGACGACATGAGCATCAGTTTACAGCTAGAGGTACATGTAAGCTTGCTGTGCAGATAACTGTGTAACGCGAGCCGCCCTTTATGAAGCGTTTTGAGCAGACGAGTTTGCCATAATTACAGCATCGGATTGTAGTGTGTAGTGATACGCGAACTGTAATTAGTCTGCCATTAAACCGCGCAGCCTTGATTTGATTAACGATGGTCGGTTCTGAGCGTCAGATTCGCGACAACTGATGCGATGTGTTTGTAGTTTATATTTTTAATACACATTTAAGGATACTTTGAGTTTCTATTGTAAGTTTTCATACTTCTAGTCTAATTTAAATAACATGGATTTTTAAGATTAAAAAAATCGATGTTATTAGGTAAATTAGACATTATTATATTTTTTACATATTAAGTACAGCCCGTATTGATAAACCGACATCAGCTAAGAACAAGTAAAGGTCAGTCCATGCTTATTGACGCTGACGTCAGTTTATTATTTAGATTATTTAGATATCTTTATTGCATACAGATATATAGTATATAATATACAGTTCAAAAGCAGTAGTAGGACTACATAGAAATACGCAAAGGCGGTCTTATTAATACGGGGCCTTAGAATAATATAAAAATTCACAGATTTCACAGTCCCGCAAGAATCGGGGCATTGAAAATGAATACAAAAAATTACGTAAAGTTGAATAATAAGAAATTTTTATTGAGATTTACTTCCCTAAAATTACACATCTACATTACTTACAAGGCATCTTTTAACACCATTACCATGACCACCATTACCATTTGCGTGTTCTATTAGAAAGAAGTACTTCCTCGAAAAACGC
Organism: Erebia aethiops; assembly: GCA_923060345.2. Classification (NCBI taxonomy): domain Eukaryota; kingdom Metazoa; phylum Arthropoda; class Insecta; order Lepidoptera; family Nymphalidae; genus Erebia; species Erebia aethiops. Next base: position 25,345,300 of record OV281081.1, read on the forward strand.
ACGGGTTGTTACGCTAACTTCCTTTCAAAGTCGTGCTCAATTCTAGGAACGAGTCCTCCAATTTCGTACGGGTTTGTGCCCTGATAGGCGTATTTATTTCTGTGTTCAATAGAAGGCAGTATTTGCCTTGTCCGTGTTTGTTTGATGTGAGGTTTTTGATTAATAGGCAAGAAAATCCATTGTTTTTCCGAGTTATAAACTTATAATTATTTATAAAAATGTAGATGTAAAATGAATGGGCTACGCCAGAAGACTCGTTTCGTCGCCCCTTCATTCAGCTTCACCTACTCCTTCGACCTTCGTTTCGCTTCTTAAAAAAATTAAAATCTCTTCTACAAAATATTTCAAAAATGTATTAACTGATTTTCAAAATTCCAACACGAATGCACTTCTCGCCTGCATCCGCATTTTTACCACCATTACCATGACGATCAGTCAATAATCATAGAAGCTGTTTACACTTTTTATGTACGTAAATATCCGTTTTTCTACAAATCTAAAGGGACCACCTACAGGTCACAGTAATTAACCGATTTTAAAAAAAAATTCGCCTTTTTTTAGCTAAACTAATACCCTAGGACCGTTTTTTTCTTTTTTCGGTTTTTTTTCCGAAATATTTATAATTTAGTAAACAAACACCCCCAAAAAACCAGACTTTTTTACATTTTTCAAAATTCCAAAAAAGTTACCAGCCGATTTTCAAAATTCAAACGCTCACACGTGTCTCGATAAATTTCTCAAGTGTTGGTATTATTCCCATCTCGATCCTCCCAAAATCCTCGGAAATATGGCCAAAAATACGTCTCAGGCCATTTGCATCTGATAACCATTTTCAATGGTAAAAAATAACACGCAAAAGTTCAGGCTCTCCTCCAAATAAGTGTAAAGTTTGTACTAGAACTATAGTCCAAGAGGTGGAATTTGTATGTATTACATTTCCCGTTTCGGTCCTTCCCTGAGTACCTTGAGCTATTGAGATTTTAAAGTTTATATTGCCATTGAGAATTCGATGAATGACGTAGAGCCTTCGTTGTACGTTATAGAGTACGTCTCATCTTTAAATTTAAATATCTTAAATACAGTAAGTGAAATACAGTTGACCGTACTTTGATGTCAAGTCTCTGTGCACTACCTATATTGAAACATAGTCGCAAAACTAATCTATTCAATGTTAATATTGATACAAGAACAGCTAATTGCTTTAGTTCGGCTTGGCGTGTCCTGTGTATATTGATCTCGGTATCCGCAAATATCCACTGACATCTGCCACTTTGACAACAAACATAGTAAACTTCACATATTATGCACATGTGAAGACAGCTTGCGTACCGGCCTTAGCAGTCAAGGCAAGTTCATCATCACATCTCTGTCTATTTTAACTTAACGCAGGATTTTCCAAGAGAACAGGTCATTGCTTGAGACCCTTTTACTTATTGCCTTTAGTCATACCTACTCATACATTATCTGTGGTTCAGAAACGTCTTCCATGACACAAATTTTCGAATAGTTAATGAATAGATAGCTTGTTGATCTAAATCTGCATAAAAGAACTTACTTAATGTTTTTCTTTTTCTTTTCAGGTACGTCTACTGAGTACTGGCTGACCATTGGCTCACCAGGCAAGCGCAAGCAATAATTAACACAACAATATGAACTTTGTATAATATAATTCACCCCCAACTTGGCCAACTCGGCTAAATCGACGCTACTCACTACTCAGAGGTCCTCGTTATTTTTATTTTACCGGCGACACAAATTGAGGGTCTTTTTTTATAAGAATATTCCCGTTACTCGGTTTAACAAACTTTCCAAGTGCCTTTATTGAATTTTCTCAAGTTTTGATAGGTTCTCCGTCGATTCCTCCTTTGTTGCTTTTTGTTCAAAAGTTAGTTGCTCTAGTAATTTGGTAGCAAACATTTATTGTGTATACTTTTAATAAACTCGTTATTTTTTTTAAATGAATTTTTCGTGAAAAAATTTTTCAATAAGTTACTTTGTACACTTTATAGATTGGTTTTGATGTCGTTTTGCAAAGCACAATTAATACTTTAAAAAAATGTATTGTATAACGGCCATCTGAATGGTTATTGTCTTCTTTCAAATAGTAGTATTTTGTGCTTCTGTGTAAGTCTTGCTTGCTACATAAAATATTCCATATATTTAGTTAGAAGACGTATGTGTTACCTACTACTTAGTACGAGTAGGTAGGTACTCAATTCATAGATTTCAGCTGCACATACTTAACTGAAATTATTTCACTTCCTTAGTCCACTCCGTTAGAGATTTGAGGTCTAAATCTTCAGGAAACCTTTGTGGTTTTATCACACAACAGTTTTTTCGCAATATTATTTGCGCTAGTACACATTGTTCGAGCAAGTTTAGCGGGAAATTCAATAAAATAGAAAGTCTCGCACGCACTTAGTAGCGGTCTGACTCAATTCTTTTCCGCTATTTTTCTTCCCTCATATTATCTCATTGTGTTGTATATGAAGTATTTGAAGCGAAAAATATTTTTAGCCCGGCTTATAGCCAAAGTAAAAACATGATGATAGCAGGCAGTAGCTGTACACGAAATCCGAGAAAACCCATTAGGTTTACTGAATATTTTATTAAATTATGATTCGTGAAAGATTTATAATCTTTCGCGAATAAAAGCACTTTTGAATTTAGTGAACATTTTACTAGTGACGTTATGAATATAGGGGAGTTATATTTTAAGCATTAGCAGTTTTGTTTAATAAAATGTCGTGTACCCCTCTTATCATGAAAATAATAATACTTTAAAATCACGATGAAGTTTCTTGGACAGTTTTTGGGAATTTAAAACGGCCGTTAGAAATAATAACCGGCAAAGTTTTTAGTAATTAGCATGGCTTTTTTAGTAACATAAGTACGTACGTACTTCTGATACGTACTTGGACCAGTTTTTTATGAGAAGTAGACGACACTTTTTACACTATCTTGTTAAGGATTCATCAACTCTTTTAATCTCGAAATGAAGTGTTCAAAATTATGATCGCTCGGGAGGCAACAGCAACGGTGGCGAATAATAAATTAGCAGGAGCTCGAAAGTTTGTCGCCGTCATGTAATTAAATGCTCACGGCTTAGCAACTGTTACTTTAACTTAGTTAATTGGCGTTTAACTTGTTAGTGATACGCGGTTAGCTAACTGGATTTGCATGTACATCATAATTTAAGTAAGTTATTATAACTGTCACATGTTGAGCTTCTTCTTATTCTTCTAAATTATGTGAAGTAAAGTAGCAGCCCGTATTTGTCATGTACCTACCAAACGTTTTTAACTTCTAATCTCATTTTACTGCAGTTCTCGTTGAATCCATCCATTCCATCATTTACTTAATACATTTTAGAAGTATGTTTAAGTTATTTATACTAGTTATGTATTAAAATATTAATTTTAGTATACAACGGTTTATTATATAATTAATATATGTACTCTGACGTTTCTTTCATTTTGTTAAAACGTTAATAATAAATAATTGTTTGGGTTTGTTAAATAATAAGCAAGCAATATTTGAAGTCCTAAATGAAACAATGGGGACTTTAAAAAATAATTCAATAAAAATTGAGGGTTTGGCTTACGTAAATAAAATAACCAGAAAATAATATGCACTTATACTATATAATGTATATATTATAGTAGTTATAAACGAATAGAGCCGATGAGATTTTCTATTATACTTTTTAACTATAGGTAACTAAATTGATGATGATTAATTATAGGTAGCTAAATTGATGTTATATTTTTTTCGAAATTGATGATGGATCTGCTAATTGCTATTATTGTAACTAATCTTTGCCATGATATTGTAATATGCGCTTTGCTTGCCGACCATCTGCAATGCTATTCTATTTCAAGTAATTTATACATCAATAGCATCCCACCGATACTAATTAAAGTGTAGTTATTTCTGGATATGTCATTGTTGGGATGATGTATGGACTCGTCAGTCGCGTCCAGCTTTAAATACATTGTGCCATACGGAACAGTATACTTATACTATTAATTTTAATCTATACTACTTATTAGTAATTTTATACTTATCTAGCTGATGCCCGCGACTTCGTTCGCGTAGATTGAGGTATTTTGGTTCCCGCGGGAACTCTTTAATTTTCCGGGATAAAAAGTGCCTGTCGCACGTTAATGTTAGCTAATGGACGTGCGACTGCGCCTTGATAATTTGTAATAATTACAAAATTATTTATGAGGGAAAAATATTATTGTAAAACGTGAGCTATGAGAATACTGAATTGCTAAATTATTTTGTTCATTATTTCATTAAAAGTATTATACTATGTTAATTGATAATAATGAAATTCACAACTTGTTTTATACTTTTTGGTATCCAAGCAGTCGGGATTTTGTTTTTTTTTTTAATTACTTTTTTATTTGGTACAAAGATTCCTGGGTAAGGACATGTGACTTTTTATCCTGGAAAATTAAGGAGTTAGCTCAGAAATCAAAAATCTTAATCCTCGCGCACCAAGTCACGGACATCAGTTAGTTTTTTGAGATAAAATGGAAATAGTAAAAACTTTTTTCATCCATATTCCATATAAATTTATACGGAACGGGAAATTCCCACGTATGATATTTATTGGGTCGGCCCGACTTGTTTGGATTCCATACGGAGTTCTTAGCCATAAACTCGACGCCGCGACGCGAGCCCTGAACTTACTACTTGCGGCTCATGAAAATTCAAATAAAATATTTTGAGAACCTTTATGTCACCTACTATTTATTTATATGTCTCGACCCGTAGGCTTCTTCTTTGTTGAGAGTCGTGACCCATTCCATTAACTGCGTCGAGATTGGGATTTTCTGGGGAAGCAGTCGGCTTTTAGATCGCTTCGCATAGACGTGCCTATTATAATATTAACTGTATAATATAAAAACAATTGATACAACGATCAACAGAGGACAACTTCTGTCCAACTCATTGATGCCTGTGACGATCTGGGTTAATGTTTTTATTTTAAATCCATGTGAACTAGATTTAACGATTTTCCGCGGTAAAAAGTAGCCCGTCACCAGGATGCAAACTTAGCTTTCTCTGTAGTTACCTAATTTTGAACTATATATGTATAATAGACATATTATAAGCTGGTTAACAAAATAATACAAGTTTTAAGAATTATGACCATTTAACATTTTAAACTCTATTTTCCTTAGAATATATTTGAAGACTGTCATTTTTAAGATGCTCTGATTCTCTCGATGCATTTAAAAAGCTGTAAAAGAGCTTGAGGACTGCCGACAAAGAGACATGCAAACCAGCCTGCATTTTATAGTAAGGATAACTGAGTTGTGTAGAGTAGACGTTTTCTATTTTAAGCGCAATCTTTAAGCATTTAAGGGCAAAACACGCGGGCGCGGGTCGGACGCGGGTCGGGTCGGGTGCACGGCGGTGCACACACAACGTAGCCCGCCGCGTTGTGTGTGATGTCGTTCATATACCTAAATACAAGGAATTCAACCCGCCGTGCACCCGACCCGACCCGCGCCCGTGTCGGTGTCTTTTGCGCTTTAGTTAAGGCGAGTCACCTCAGCTCAGCGGTGAAAACTGGTTTGCTAGATCAAATTTTTTCGGTATTTACTATTAAATAACGGTCTTACAAAAAATATCCGATACACTTAAAGATATTGTCTAAAGAATGTACTATTTTGTTACACGATAGGATGTACTTTACTCGATCAAAAAAAATCTTGAAACAGGCTAAATTAAAAGTTTAAAACGAATTTTTTATTAATAAAATTTTCGACTTTGCTCATCATTTTTATATGGATAAATTCCTCTTGAAGTATTAATGAGAACCTGCTAAAATTTATTTCAAACTGAAGTCCTATATCTATTTAATTCAAATTAATCCCAGAATTTGAACGTTGCCAAGCGGTTTCAGAATATACCGCGCTGCCCGCTTCCCCGCCAGTCTCTACGAGAAATGTACCGCGAGACGCGCGGGCGGCACCCCACACCTCACCTCCTAAAATCTTGCAGGTGACTCGCCTTAATTGGACTCTGCCGATCTACTCTTACGAACAGTAGTAGTATGGTTTGACGTAAGTCATTAATATTCTGATTAGGTTTTTGCAGACTGCCCCTATATTCGATCTAGAAATTAATATTTTTGTAACGTTAGCATGCAAAAACTCTCCATCATTTCATCTACATCTATACTAGCGGGTTATTATTTTATTTCTTTCAAATAAAATACCATCACTCATAGACTTTAATTTTACCTACGTTTGGAGTATTTAGCCAGTTCGGAAATAAATTACTCTTAAGGAATTTTGTAAGAAACTTTTTGGATAGCCGTTTACCAACACAAGTCCAAACTCTGTTAGCCACGAATTTTTAATTACGTAAACAATTTTTCAAAGTCGTGATTGCTGGGGTTCAGTTAAAAGTTTTTCTGTTTTTTTAGGAACCATAGCAGTCAGCTGTGTCAATTAAAATATGTAGTTAAATATATAAGGAGCTACGTCTGTGATAAGTTGACTGCGTATCTGTATGGCATACTTGAATATGTTTTAGCTCTAATCGAATAATCCCTTAATAATACATTATGTGACTTATGAGATTTGTTAATTAATATTTTTTCAACACACTTGCTCATAAAGTGGCTTTAATTTCACCGCAAATAGGCACATAATGACACCTATAATCAAACTGTGACTTTTTCATTACTATTATTCACAAGTTATAGAGCTTTTATTTTATTTTATCTACTAAATAAAATTATTTTTTAATATTATTTTATTCACAAGTGTTGAAAAACGTCGTATGATACTCGTGTGTATTGATGATTACCGTCCTCGGCTATCTTAAGACCCTCACCTAACGGCTCGGGTCTCAATGGCGCCTCAGCGATAATCACCAACATTACACACTTGTACTATTATTAATCTCATGAGTTCAAAACCTACTCCTGTATTTTGGATTAAGTATTTAACTATTTTGTAAAGCTCGTAAAGCAGTATTATAAACTTTGATATAAACCGCTTTGCAATCAAAGCTGCTCACGTCATATCAAAATAGTAGTTCCGTTACGATAATAATGGTTTGGGCGTTTAAGCGTAATGGAGTAATAACAATCTTAAATGGGGTGATTGATGTCTACTATTTCATACACTATGCTTATCAAATTACTTGCTGATGCCCGTGACTTCATCCGCGTGAATTGAGGTTTATTGGTTCCCGCGAGAACTCTTTATTTAAGGGCCTTATAAGCCTATATGTTATTCCGGACCATAATCTATCTCTGTGCCAAATTTCATCCAGTTATGTTCAGCCATTCTGGCGAGATTGAGTAACAAACATTCATTTTAGGTTTTTTGGTTCCCGCTGGAACTCTTTAATTTTCTGGGATAAAAAGTAGCCATGTGCTATTCCATAATCTTTCTCTGTGCCAATTTTCATCCAGATCCGTTCAGAGGTTGAGGCGTGATTGAGTAACAAACATCCATCCATCCAAACTTTCGCATTTATAATATTAGTATAGATAGATTTTATTGATTAGATAGTCGGGATATGTTTACTTATAAACATAAGTTGTTCAATTACTTTCGTTAAAGCGCTCAGTAAAATCAAAACTTTACACAGTAGAAATTTAAAGGAACCATGCATTCACTTAGCAGTACCTTCCCTTTTTAGAAAGCTATTAAAACCTTTCTGAAAAAGCTATCTGAAAAAAAGAGAGAAAAAATAGCAGTTACTGAAAAGAGAAACTGCTGAGTTTCTTTCCGACTCGTGTTAGTAAAACCTGCCTTTGATTTTTAAATTTTACAGACATCCGATTAATTGATACAAGCCTTAATGCCTTCGAAAACCAATTTCTGCTCATCCACGGATGGGGTTGTCCTTCTTCTTGAGATTGTCAATTTGAATACCGAACTTTTCCATTTAACTTTCGTATACCCAACTTCAGAACATTCTTTCATAGAGTTTGCGATGTCGGAGCTTGCTTTTAAAAATGGAATTTTCGTGGTAATTTTATTTCGAGCGCGGTGCCGTAAGGTGCGACAGTGTTCTTCTTGTAACAGTTTTATTTGTTCAAAAACATAGTAGGTACTCCTGGAATTTCACGTTTTGTACATAAATCACATCTGCGATTTCAAACATAAAGTTTCAAAATCATGGCGAAATTGCTAGTATAATTTAACTAGCAATTTCGCCATTTTATATTTATAGTTGTAATGAATATCACTCACGATAGTTTAAAGCTTAAAATCTCTCTACCTACATACTAATTATATCGACTACTAAATATGTCATTCAACTACAACAATTCTTCAAATTCAACATTAACGGGCGATTACTCAGTGTCGGAGATATTGCAAATTTTAAGCGCTTTGATACGATTCAAAGGACAAACCAACAAACAAACACACTTTGTAACTAACCTGACGGGGTCCCTAAGAATCTATACCTTTCTCTACTAATAAAACTCAATGTTTCTTTGTAATGGCTCATGAATCATCTAGTAGTAAGACCCTCATCATTGTTGCGTCCATAATAATCCAAGATCTTTTAGAGTTTCAGAAGCTTCGAATTCAATTAACCCAACGACTAGCTTAAGGACCGATTTCAATGAATTTCAGTTTACATAAGACTGGCTTAAGTTACGCGTTCGAGTTATAGAAAAGTTGTAAAAATGATCAAGTATAAATCAACAAAGTGAAGGCAAGTGCTTTGTTACGTGATCGAGTATAGAACTAGTATACAACTATGACACACGTTTTATATGAGAGTTTTATATTTAACGTGTTCGAGTATCTAAATAGTATACAACCATGACACACATTTTGAGGTGTATTTTTACTATGCGATTCTGTTCAAGTATACTGCGCTTTGTTCGTTTTAATGTTTTGCCTCTTAACATACACAGCAAGCCAGATTTATGTTTGCCTCTTAACATACACAATAAGTCAGTCTTATGTATAGGATCAATCATATTATATTTCTATGCGAAATATATTTAAATTCAAGAGAGTTGACCTTATATATGGATAATTACTCAGAGTTTCGATTTCTATCTTATGTAACATACATTTAAGTTGTTCCATAAGATTCCATAAGGTCTCACAGTGGTGAAGCTAATTATCCCTAGTGGCAAGCATCTTCCTTTTATAAAGGAAGGTGCTTTGTTTGGCATCATATACTTTGACTAACAAAAATATATGATGGTTGACTGGCTCCGCCCCGCCATCAACGGTAGTCTTCTTCCCACTCTTGGTATTCCAAAAGACATATCGATACATGAAACATGGGCCAATAAGCCTCATAAAATACCAAAAGCCAACAAGCCTCCCCCCCCAAACCACTAGGCATCAACCGCGAAATGGCGCAACGTACACGAGCGTACTTTAGAGTGGTGCGTTCCACTTATGTCAGCATAAAGCTGGATAATTACATTTTTAAAGTGGTGTAATCCCACATATACCTGTAATAGGTTTCAAGGATACACCAGGCGCACTGCAGGGATGTTCGCCGCAACGAAACAGAGTCCACAGGCGTGATGCAACCTTCAGTAATAGTATATTAATCAAATATAGCGCGCAACCATCATGGGTAGTAGAACATTGTTTGGAAGTAAGTTTGATATTGGTAATAGTAAACATAGTCCTTCCAACCATGATTAGTTATTGTTCGATCATAGCGAACATCGTAGTAATTTTGTATAATAATTAGTTATCGTTCGACCATAGCGAACATCGTAATTGCATATAATAGGTATGTTGTTACAATAAAATCGCATGGTAAAATCAGACGTACTGTAGAACATAGAAATGTACACGAAGTGTACTACGCACAGAAAGCAAGCTCTCTGGTTCAACAACAACCTATCCCATCTTGACGTCCTACCGAGGTAAACATCAAGACAGAACCAGCCGTGCCGATGCATCGCCGAAGCGAGTGATATATTCTACAGGCCCAACTCAACCTGCAATGATAATTGTATGTTATGGGTATATATGTAATATGTTATATTTATATATGTTATTAATCCACCATAGGTAGATTGAATATCGTAGGACGCCATCCAGCCAGGTTCACGAAGTACAAGTACTAAGGCTCCCTTACCAGATTGCATCCAACAACTAGTATGTATGCAATACAATATTGGCACAACGAGCGAGCATACCCACACTCAACATGAATCGGTCTCAATGCCTCAATAATGCTCAGCACACATACACGTCGCAATCCTCGTTCTGCCGAGTGGACCGGACGCCGGGAAGCTCATTAGTAAGTTTCCATGCACCCTCGATTAGATCATATATACTATGTACATATATATAGTATGTACTATTATTGTATTATTGTTTTAATATTATTTTACTATTATTTTATCACTATAATATATTTAAAAATTATTTTTTTTTTTTTTTTTTTTTTTTATTTTTTTTTTTTAATAATAAATTATTTTCCCCTGAATAGTAAGATACGTATAGTTACAACTTTCATTTCGTTAATATCAGTATAACTGTGTTATTATCTAATTTCTGCTTTCTATTTATCTTTAAATAGTGAAGTACTCATAGTCACCTAAGTACTTCGTAATAATTGTTTTCAAGAATATTTAAAACTAGCTAATTTATAATGCTTCGTAGAATATGATTCACCGAGGGAAGACAGGGCTCAAAGCTAGTAACGTAGTATAATTAATCAAGCGACGGGGCTGCCGAAGCGGGTAAACTTTGCACAAAAGCTGTTAGTGAGGCGCAACAACTTAATTCAAGAAAAGTTATACTGTTAAATTTGTTTCAAGATCTGTTTTACACATTGTGAATAGGGAAATGTGTGCTCGGTTAGTTATCTCTAGACTATGTTCATTTCCTTTTTTTTGTTTTACGATATGTTAAGGTAAAAAACTTAAGGTGATAAGAGCCTATGCAAACGACGTGTTTTCAACGCGCAGACGACGCGACACAATCGCGATCCTAACACAAAATATACGCTTGGCAAAAGCAACCAAAAACCATTGCACATGACACCCGTTTGTATCGTTACCATCGCGCAGACACATCGATACAGACGTGGTGTGGACGCACATTTGACCCATTTAGGTACGAACTAAAGAAGATTGTGTGGCTATCAAAAGTTAAAACGCGCGTGCAGCGCGATTCCCACGCGCTTTCAAGGAGCGTTTGTATTGATACATATGCAACAATCTGCTGTTTTGGACCGGAGACGATCAGACAACGCGCTTTCGTGAATAGCACGCTGGCCATTATCTAAGTTCTAAGTTTATCATAGAGATGCAAAACCTACGTTTATTAAAGTACCGTCGCTATAAATGAGCCGGCTCGCACTTATGAGGATTAACTACTGATTCACATGAAACGGGATCTGTTGTTTCAAGCAGCTTACTTTATGTACAGTTAAATGAATTAATATTATCTGCGTAAAATACCTGCTTAATTTTCCCTGGACTGCTGATATTATCTGGATTTAACCCTTCTTCCGCAACCTACCCCGGAAAAGCCCTAACCCGTTTTCATGATTTGTGATTCCATTACTCGTCCACATGGCTAGTTGCATATCTATATCATAGGGTTTAAATACCATTCGGTTACCGCTGATCTTTGACCCACAATAAAAAGTCGAGTGGGTTGCAGTAAGTCAATGTTGTATGAGTTTTTTTTACAAACACCTTGGTGCAATCGATATTTTTGCTTTTTTTGACGTAAGTGTAAGTAATGCACATTACTTACACTATTACTATTAGGTAAATTATTATCAGGTTAGGTATTACTACTATTAGGTAAATTTAAATAAACGTTTAAATTTGTTGAATTAATTTGTTTCGATAGTAGAGTGAGAATACAAAATGTTTCATGAAGATTAAAAGTAAGTGCAAATATTTTATTTTATTTTATCTACTACAAGTAAGCCCTTGACTGCGATCTCACCTGATGGTGAGTGAAGATGCAGTCTAAGATGGTAGCGGGCTAGCCTGTTAGGAGCATAGCAGTTATATTAAACCCATATACCCTAATCGATTAGGCTACCTAAACCAATTACTAGAGTAGAGACATATGCCATGAGCATACAGCCTCCATAAACCATTGGGGCCTCGACGCACTGCATCCGACCCGTATCCGAGATAATTCAAATCTAGAAAACTCGGATCGAATACGGATGTCGAATTTACACTGCGTCAATTTTATTTTCGACGGATGTTATTAGTACTATGTGTATTCTTGATCGGATTTGGATCGGACGCAGTGCGATATATGCAGTATTCATGCAAGTATGCATGCATGAATACTGCATATTGTGGTTAATTCGGTTCATGAACAATGTTCCGATTTGGAGATATTCTCGGATTCGGAAAACGAAATTCGGATCTAGCTCATACCTACAAATAGTACTACGGCTACTTCGGATAGAGAATTCTTAGTTCGGATCGGATTCGAATCGAATGCAGTGCGGAAAGAGCCTTAGCCTTAGGAATTGTTTTGGCAATTTGAGCTTTTTAATCCAAGCAAAGCCAGAGCAAGAGTAGTATTTGTTAAAATCATAGACTCATTTTCGTTTCGGACTAAGTTTATATTTCAACTTTTAATATCAGAAAGTTAAAGTACCGCATAAATAGCATTGCATTTTAGTGATACTTCGAATATGCTGCACCTAATGGTCTATTACTATAAAATCTAGACATGATTTAAGTGTTAGACCGTAACGCATGCTATATGAAAACTTTATAGTCTAAATAACCTAACTGAAACGGTAATTTGCGTAATGCTGGAGGATGTTCGTCGATGTTTACGACTTGGCATCGTTTGGACATTACACGTTCCAAGATGGTTGCAAGCTATGTTATTATAATATCTGATGCACCCAATAAAGTGTTATTTGTTTGAATTTCTCATACTTTACTCATATATATTCATTTGCAGCTTTACGAAATTACGTGATTTTGTTTGTTTGTTTGTAATCTTATTCAGCAATTTATTGTTCAAACTAGTTCAGAAAAAAGCAAAATAATTTAAAGTTTCATTATTTTATTTCATATTCCTTGTCAATTCAAAGATTTTGAAAATCTTAGAATAGTAACGTGCGTTGAATATAAAACATCGGAATGCAATCAATACAATGATATATTGCACCATTGATGTGGTAAAATAGGTAGGTTCGCGCTCCAAGATAATATAAAATTCAGAAGAGTCCAAAAGAAAGCGCTTTACTAATGTGATTTACGGTACTTAACTAGTTTTATAAATCTTCACAAACGTAAGGAGAAGAATCCCTGAGAGTGAATAATTCCCACAGAATCTTAAAAAACCTATCAGACAACCTAGACCTACCTAGACCTACCTAGACCTCATCATTGCTTTGCACTAAGCATGATTGTCGTCAAGCGCAAGCTTATCACGCAATAAAAAAAAAAGACAAAGACCATGCAAATGACCTAAGTCCCCATCCTACCTATCTTTCTTCTAGTCGTAAAGTAGTGATTATTAAAAACTGTTTTATTGTAGTTCAATTATCACTAATTACAATTAGCTAAAAGCGTTCGACTATCAGAAAGAATTAAAAAAGCATCAGGCATATATGTTTCTCTGTCCTTATTGGAAAGCGACCAAGTTCGACGTGATTTTATTAGTGTTCCCGATTTGATTACAGTCTGTTACCAATTAAATTCGGCTCGGAGTTGGCTTCCGATCAAAGATCTAAAACCGACGATAAAAAAAACTGTTCTTTGTTGACACAAATGTCCGTCAGTAAGCACTTAACTCATTTTTACGACTCTTCTCAAGCCCCATCAAATATTGTGGTACCCGTAAGTGCTGTTCGTGCCTTTGATTAGAAACATTTGGGAACCAGTTCTATTCTTATCGCGAGTTTACTTTTCCTTTTTAACGACACCTTAGATGTTCTTGCAATCTTTTATCTGCAAAAATTTATTTGTGTGCGTCTCTTCTTGTATGTGTTAAAGGAAACATGCGGTATGGTTTACTGCATTCGCAAAGTTGGCTTACGAAATATGTTTAAGTACCTATATGTATAAATGTCATTTTTTAACACATTTTTGTTATATATTTAACAAGAACAAATAGCAAATGCGAATACATCAAAGTGGTTTCAAGCTTATTGAAATTATTAAGGTAGGTAATAGGTACCTAGTCACAACCGTATGTACAAGAATTAACTGCCACTGCTGAGCCATTATAAAATAAATCTTCTGAACAACAATTAACACAATAAAGTTTGTTAATTGCCATTTGAAATATTATTGTTCTAGTTATTTCGGGAGTGTTTAGGAAATTCTCAAGATGTTTGGCATAGGTTGGTAGTGATCAGTTGTTAGAAATGCACTGTTTAGAATTTAGATGTACCTAACGTATGCGGAAAATATCTTACTGTTCATTGTATAAGCATATAATGACAGTAATATTACTTGGAAAAAGAATAGACTAGATGATGCATACGCGTGGATTTATGAACTTAAATTTTCCGAGATAAAAAGCCTGTCCTTCCCCGGGATGTATCTTGCAACCAATCTTCGTTCAGAATTTCGTCGAAATCGGCTTAACAGATGGGCCGTGGAAGCGTAGTATGGACATGCTCATGCTCACATGGACGTAGCTGAAGTTGTGGGAATATACCTACCTAGGCTAGTCCATTATAACCGTCTAAAATTTATTATTGTACTAGCTGACCCGGCGAACTTCGTACCGCCTTAGTATGCAAAATTAAATGTATATTTTTCAATATTTCTGAGAGATTTTCTTAATATTTTTTTCCGTAAGAACCTTCTCCTAATAATAACAAATACAACAAAAAAAGAATTAGTGAAATCGGTCCAGCCATTCACGCGTGATGCCGTGACCAAGGAAAACGGGTTTCATTTTTATATATATAGATTAAAAGCGACCGTTTGCAGGTTTCAACGGGCATGTTATTATTGTCGTTTAAAAAATATGTAGCATTCTCAACTCAGCTAGATAAAATTAATCCGAGCAGCTGCCGCGTGCCATCTTTGTGACGTTTTTGGTGCACGGTAAGCCACAATTTTGTTAAAAAGGAGATATGCTTTGACAAATGGGCTCAGTCTCAACAAATGGCTCATTTAAAATGTGTCACTCCAAAGCGAACTTTGTATTGGTCATTGACTTCTGTGTTCATCTAGATATTATTACGTTAACGTTTACGTTTTTTTAAATGTTGAAGATAATACTAAAACGTATTTTCGCTCTTGTCTATTTCTAGTTTGTGAAGGCAAGTAGGGATCGTTCCTTGTCTTACGATGAACTTATGTAAATTTTTATAACACACCAGTGGGCCCGGCAGACGTTGTCCTGCCCTGAGCCTAGAACCCGATTGCAGCGCCCCCTACACAGTCCAATTGGTATTATAAACCATCCCTGGACCCACTAAAACCCGCACAAAAAATTTCATCTAAATCGGTCAAGCCGTTTCTTAGTTTTAGCGAGACATACGAACAGCAGTTTATTTTTTTATATTTAATAAGATTAAAGAAAATTACTAAAAAAAATTGCCACATGCTATGGCAACTGTTCGGATTCTCGAATCTCTACTAATATTTTAATGCGAAAGAGTATTTGTCCATCTGTATTTTTACCTAGATTTGGTACTTGATAGCTTGAATCCCAGAGACTTTCATACTAGGTTACTTTCTTTGATTTGTGGAGCTCAAGCGAATTAAAAGTATTTAAGTAGATACATTTTTAAAATTATTTTATTGATATTTTAAAAGATATTCTGCTGAATGTTAATAAAATACTTAATATTAATAAATGTGAAAGTGTGTTTGTTTGTTGGTTTGTTGGTGTGTCCTTCAATCACGCCGCAACGGCGTGGGCATGGGCATAGTTGAGGACCTGGAGACTTACATAAGCTACTTTTCATCCCAGAAAATTAAGGAGTTACCGCGGGAATCAAATAATCTTAAATCACGCGGACGCTGTCGCGGGCATCAGCTAGCAGATGATGAAAGAACTTTGACTGAAATCGTACTGCGTGATTCATGAGAATAAAGGTGGAAGGAAGCACAATCTCGTCGTTCAGTGACGCGAACGCGGCGTATTCAGCCGTCTAATTGGGCGAAAATTACTTCGCAAGTGCTACTTGGGCGGTGCTAGGCTGCCGCAATTTCCTTTTTAACTGGACTGCTTTGCGCCTTATGCACCCAAGACAATTTCTGCGAAGTGTTACTTTGATTGGCAAAATCTATGTTTTAGTGATTTGAACAAATGTTATGTAGGCAAGCGCGTTCCAACCTAGACCTCATCATTGCTTTGCACTTGGCATGATTGTCGTCAAGCCTATCTCGTAATAAAGGAATATATCAATTTTTCACAGTCAATACTATCACAAAACGTATCTTCTTAGACTGTGCAGATAGTACTGACCACGCCTTGGCTCAACTTAAATATCTAAGTATCTAAAATTTTCTTAAATCCTTAAGGTTTTCTGTTTTTGGGAAAACAGAAACATGCTATCTTTAGTTTTTCCGATTTCGGTTAGAGATTTAAGTTAATATTATTTCAGTCAGTCAGCCTCTTCTTTTACAACATAGATGTAACAGTTGATTCCTATCTTTGTAACTTTATGTTACATACGCAAAATATTATTTCACTAATTAATTGGTATAATCTACCTACTTACTTAATTATTTTCTGGTTTTAAGTTTTTGTGTAATAATTAATAAATATAAAACACATGTGTTCAGTTTTGATTTGAAATCATATATTGAATAGTTATGATGAAAAAATAAATAATTGGGACTTTCACTTTTTTAACGATCATGCAGATTTATGTTTAATATGAACGTAGATAAATAGTTGTAGAGGCGTGATAAAATAATTGGTTGTCGTCTAAAAACGAATCGAAAGAGCGCTACCACAACAGATAGGTAGGCGGATAAGGGGAAAATAACCATTAAAATAGCTCGTAACACATTAATCAAGATTTAGAAATAGGCGAATGTTTTGTACACGTGGTGTCGAATTCTGCGAACACATTATTCTGTCTTTGTTAGGAAGAGATTAGGTACACAGAAAATGCAGAACGCAAAAGAAATTTCTAATCACACAAATATTTTTACAATAGTATTCAATTAAGGAACAGACATAAACAGATTATTAGGTATTTAAATCCTAGTTGGAACATGAAACATGATTCGTTATAACCCTAACCTTGGTCCTAGTTCCGGCAAAGATTTTTGTCACTAAATCAACAAGTTAAACAAAAGATAGTAGTGTGTAAATAAAGGACATCGACCATCTCCCATACATTGTTGGGTCATAACTTGATGAACCGTTACAAGTTCCAAATTAGTGCCATTTGTTAGATAAAAATATCAACCCTAGACTGCTTTAGTTTCAGCTAGATTGCCAGTTGCATAATAGAGATATACGAGCTCAAAGCCATAGTTAGGTTATATTCGAGAATGTGCAAATGCATATTATTTTGCAATAAATATCAATCTAGTAATGATCAGACAACTAATAGTTAACTCTTTAGGTAGTTTTACATGAAATATTTCACATTATTTTTTCTGTAACGCCTGGGCCCAATAATGGGCGGTCTCCTTTGAGGTTTTATCTTAAAATATCGTCTTCAGAATTTGAATTTTCTTTATTTTTAAACAAAGTACATAACTTGGGTACTTAATATAAGAAGAAAAATAAAGTACAGAGATAATATATCGGCAGAATTTTTAAATATTGATCCTCTGTTTATTTCAATTTTCAACCATTGTTGTTAATGAGATACATAATTAATGATTGAAATATTACCTAAGTAAGTATAAGGAGTTAGTTAATGTATTATTCGATCTGTTTCGATTTCGGTAATATGAGTTGTTTGCCGAAATAATTCCGTATCCTGTGCCTTTCTCAGTTCAGTTTCTTTTTAGTTGTTTTTTAGATAGGCTTGCGCTTGACGACAATCATGCTTATGAAGGGCAATGATGAGGTCTAGGTTGGAAGGCGCTTGCCCGAAAAGACTATCAAATCAAAGTCAATCAAATAAATATTATAAATGCGAAAGTTTAGATGGATGGATGTATGGATGTACTAGCGAATGCCCGCGACTGCGTCTGCGTGGTTTGAGGTTTTTTGGTTCCCGCGGGAAATCTTTAATTTTTAACTCTTTAATAGCCTATGTGCTATTCCAGACTATAATCTATCTCTGTGCCAAATTTCAGCCAGATCCGTTCAGCCGTTGGTGCGTGATGGAGTAACAAACATCCATACATGCATCCATCCATCAAAACTTTCACATTTTTAATATTAGTAAGATGGATTTGTGGATGTATGGATGGATGTTTGTTACTCAATCACGCCCCAACGGCTGAACGGATCTGGATGAAATTTGGCACAGAGATTAGGCTACTTTTTATCCCGGAAAATTAAAGAGTTCCCGCGGGAACCGAAAAACCTCAATCCACGCGGACGAAGTCGCGGGCATTAGATAGTTATACTATATATAAGCCATGAAGGTAGTGAAGAAACAATGTCGCCGGAAGGGCTTTGCAAACCTTAGAAATATCAGAAATATGAACCAAAACGTTTCGTACAACTATTAGGTCGATAGTAAATCAAATGCATAAAACCTACAGCAATCGTTAGTTATTCTGAAATCTGACTTTTTGCTTGCCAGATCGTTCCTACTTCTTTTTCTACGATTTCCTGTATATTCCTGCATAAATATCGAGAGGGCTACGATTCGAGAGGAGTGGAAAATAAAAAAACAAGGCGTAACGGAGCGGTAAATGTCGAGTCTTCCTGATTTTAATGAGATCGCCAATAAGATGAGGGTCCAGTTTTTGTAATTAATTATGGAAAGTGTTTATGTAGGTATTAATTTTATATTTTTGAGTTTGAACTTTCGTTAATGATATTTGTATTTTCAATAAATTAAGCATGGGAATGAATTGTTCCAGCGGCTGACTAATCTTATTGATAAGTATAGATCTAATTAAGTTACGATGTTTTGTGAAGTGGTGATAGTAAAAAATAAAAAAAAAAAACGCGGCTGAGTTTGTTATGGGCTCTTCACAGCCCACCGCGCGTTTGGAACCATCGTAGCTTTAGTTTCAAGATACCGTCATTAATTATCTCCATTACGTCTTATACTTTGTATACTTGACGTTCAAAAAGTGTACTAATTTTTATTTCAATTTTTTTTTGTATATACTTTGAATGAATTAAGTAAGTAAGGAGGTACTATATATTGTTGTATGGATGCTTAATGCTCACCTAATGAATAACGTCCGTTTAAGTGTGGGTAATGAGACTTTCATATTTAAACATGTATTAATTTCATCGATATATATGTAGGCACTAGATGGGCCCTTTCATAGAAAAACGCCGGGCGTCCGAGTTGCTGAACACGTTCCGCACCTGTCTTTGTTCCCGTCGCAGCGCTGTCACGATCGCTCGTCGTGTAGATAATTTGTTATTATTATGTTAACATCTAAAGTTTAATTAGTTTGGCACTGTATAATTTTAATTTTAAGGTAAGTGTTTCAATTCACAATTATACATTTCCAAAAAAACGTTACTTATTCTTTCTATTTAATATTTTTATCTATTACGCAATCATTTAATTTCCGCGGCAAACTGTATGATTTTTTTTTTACTAATTGGCTATGACCTATATTATCTATGACCGAGTCATACGTTTTCAAGCTTTCATTCAAGATGTTGCAAGCAAGTTCCCGCTTTTCAGACTAGATGGCGTTGATGGCGTTGCTAAAAATACGCCCACATTCTTTGTTTGACAGGGCCCGTCTATGTAAATTGAGGTCGTTGATTAATTTAAGTACTTATTAATATTATGATCTCATTACCACAGAGTAAATATAAATAGAATGTGAAAACACTGAATTTTTCCCTTGTTTAAGTACAAACAGTGTGAGCCGGGGAAAAATTTAAATATAGAAAAGATTGAAAATGATTGCTTAAATTATCTTTTTGTGCTTAGAATCAGCCAAGCTGTTAGTTGCGGGAATACAGACACTATTTTCTAGAATAGTTCACTTACAGTAATTAACATATCCTTTTCGATTCGGAAAAGCTCAAAACTAAAATTCTGTGTAGGTGCCTGCTATTGAACTATAATGTCATCTCATGATAGTGCTGTTCTCGAAAGAAGCCGATTAATTATAGTAATATCGCCTAGTTTAGCATCATGGAGCGTCAACCAAACAAGCGTGAGGACACAGAGAGTGTACCTACTTACCTAACTTGGATAGGTATAGTTATAGGTAAGTATAGTTATAAGGGTTTCTATACATCCGGACTTTCCTGGACTCAACGCTATAGAAGATGTTTGTACATTTTTACCCCTTGGCTCTATTGTACTCTATCGTGTTTGTGACCCCACAACTGGCCGAATCGCATGTCTTCCGCTCACCTGAATGTTGTCAAATGAACTGGTAACATTTTGTGGCTGGTTACATTTTTTTGTCTAATTTAAAAATGAATTCGCCACGAACGTATTTGTTGGCAAAGTCCATAGTTAGGTACTACTTAATATTATAAATGCGAAAGTGTGTCTGTCTGTTCGTCTGCTAGATTTTGTTTGTAATTTATTTTACGAGAGCTTACAAAAAATGTAGCGTAGAAAAGATATATTGAATAGCTATTAGTATGTAAGTTTGTTCTTTAACTAACGATATACTCAAAGAAATACCTACCTACTTATTATGTGTCCTCATTTTCTTTTCTAGATCCTCTATAGGTGTACTCGCCTCACAGAGCTACATAGTACACAAAAATATTGACAGCCCAGTTACAGTGTGTACAAATTGTTTACGCTAATATAGTCGTTATTGTTCCGCAGTAAACACGAAAATTGTGTGGAGTATTTGTTCCGAAACAACATCGTAAGGCTGACAGCCGCTACTGCATGGGCGCGAAATTAAATTGGCCTAAATTGACTTATATTAAATTAAGGCATTCGGTTTTGTACGGGCTCTGCGTTGTAGCGGTCGGTCGAGGTTGCTAGTTGAAATCTCTTAAATCCATATTAGGTTTCACAGAGTTGGCGTGTTTCAGTACCTATTTGGGATTTTATTTAGTTTGAAGGAAAATATTCAGACATTTTCTTGTGTAGGTAGATGGACACAATAAAATCATGGATACCAGATTATACGTTTTTTTCTTCTTAATATTTCCTCAACTATACCCATGCCAAAAATCACGTCGATCCATTGCGACGTGATTGAAGCACAAACTAACAAACCAATAAACCAACAAACAAACACATTTTAGCATTTATAATATTAGTATGATGGCTATTTTTGACCTATTTGTGTAGATTCTTAGTTGGCGTAAACCTAACATGTACTCGTAGTATAGGGATTATATTTTATACAGTTTGTAAGACACTTCCGTAATTCACGCATTAACGGTAACAAGTGTATTAATAATAAACAAACTCGTTACCCAAGCAATACCATTTTCATTATTTATTAATGTAATGACCGCTTAGAGAATATTGTCCTACAACAAGCGGGCTCACCTCCAGAGGTGCGGGATTTATTTCTCTTCTCTTACTTTTATTACTTACACAGATCTTGTTACAGTCATTAAGAGGGTCTCTGCTTGTTTTCTTCTAAATGTGCACCTAGAAAAAGTTCATTTGTTTGTGTTGTAACTGTTTTTCGTGTAGATATTTGTTAATTAAGCTCTGGGTGGCTACTACTATCGCTTAAAGCAGTATTATTCCTAAATAACAGTTTAATGTCATGTACCTTGACGTCTCTAAAATAAGGACGATAATTCTAAGACACGAACGTCAACAATATTAAAACTTTGAGTAAAGCTTCGCATCCACTAAAGACAGCTCATATTATTGAGGCGCGCTGGCTGAATCTATGCTACGCACATGCTACGGCGTGATAAGGTCCATATTTGTCAGTTTTTGCCACAGAGCCTTAGCCTCTTGAATATTCATGAGAGGCGGACGATGAAGAATAAATGGTAAATTATTGAGTAAGTAATAATAATTAAAATGGTTCAACTTTTATCTTCCGATAGAGAGAGAGAGAGAGAGAAAGCATCTGCCTGATTTTATTTCAATGCGATTTTATATAATATTTACGTTTAGATGAAGTTTAGTAGTTACATCCAAGGATTTACCAAAATTCGGTCAAGGTCTGTCCGAAATCTAGCAAGTAAATTGGCAGAGTCCATGCGACATCATTTTTTTATCGAACGCTAAGCCACAGGCTACGCATTATGCGATATTTCTCTCATAAACCCCTAATTTGCTGTTTGATTGTGATTACCATCACTATTTTAGAGTTGAAGGTTGAATATAAGCCTGTCACCCGTCATGGGCGTCTCCCATTTAGTGCGTTGCTACTTGCTGTCATTTAATATTTACAGCTATTTGCCAAGTGATTGTTGCTTTGTTGTCTCGCGTCTGTTTTGATTAATTACTCGAATCATAGTGTTTAACAAATGGTAATGGTAAGAAGAGAAGTGGAGCAAGCTAGTGACAAACTGGTAGGTACCCCAGAGATAGCA
This sequence comes from Erebia aethiops, assembly GCA_923060345.2. Classification (NCBI taxonomy): domain Eukaryota; kingdom Metazoa; phylum Arthropoda; class Insecta; order Lepidoptera; family Nymphalidae; genus Erebia; species Erebia aethiops. The sequence continues at coordinate 25,367,838 of OV281081.1, forward strand.
AAAGGAAAAAGGTCGCCAAGCTAGACGCTGGGAGGACGAACTAACTCTGGGGCCACACTGGACCGGAGTGGCGCTAGATAGGCACCAGTGGAGAGAGTTGGAGGAGGCCTATGCCAACAGGTACTCCGTTTTAAGGGATATTTTATAACAAACATGTAATCATGTTTTAAAATGGAATAAAAGGCTTTATTATTATTATAATGGTAATTAAAATCTATATGTATGAATGAAACTTAACGTTGTTAAGTTGCCCATCGCATGGGCTTTGACATGCAGCCGATTGTTAGTTTACGTGTAAAAACTGACGACTTTAGATACTTGGGATCTTGCACGTACATTGATAATCTTTTAACTGAGAATTAATTTTCAAGAATTCCAACGAAACGAAACTGATACGAGGCGAATCATTGAATAATAAAAATGTTTTTTTTTTCATGATTTCATTGTATTATATTATAAGCACAATATTTTAGAAATTTTCCATCCACAATGCACTTCGTGATACTATTCGTGGTCCATACAAATATTTGGACTGCATCAACATCTGAAACGTAAATATAACTAAGAGTAATAATCCTGAAAAGATTTGTACTGCTTCCGTTTCTCCGTTGAATTATTTTTCATTGTTGGTATACGGCTGGCCGGCGCCCAACTTTGCTTTTACGATTATCCCCATTTTAGTTTCCTCGATATATAAACGTTGGTGTTACGCTTTGATAAATAGGAGCGTATGGATCAAGTCGTCACTATCCCTGATTTATCAAATTTCGGTATAAAATCGCTGTCGGTACAACTCAGCTTTTTTATATAGTTTTACGCACACAATAACTCTTATGAAATCGGGACGCTTATTTCGTAACTCATTTTCGTATCGACTTCAGTACATGGTTTAGTGGTAAGTACCTACTTACCGACTTATCTAAAAAAGGAAAGACAGAAAAACATTGGATAGAGGCAGGCGTTACTTTGCAGAAGTCCATCATAATGAAGGAATCAGAAGTTTAATTAAGAAATTAATCACTCAATTAATCACATATATAGATTTTCCTTTTGTCGCGGATTATAGCGAATTAATGTTCCGGTTCCTTCATTAGGACAGAAAAACAGTTTATTCGACACTAGTGTCACAGACAAAACACAGATTACAGATGTAACAATTTCGTCTGTGACGCCACCCAGAATGGGTGTACAGCTCAGCGTTAAGCCCTGCATTGTATGCCAACAAATTGAATACAAAGCAGGGCGCTGGTTTTCAGCTGTGACCCGGGTGACGTCACAGTAACAAAAAATATTAATTTAACAAAACAAAAGTATAGTTTATAAGTAACTAGCTGATGCCCGCGACTTCGTCCACGTGGTCTAAGTTTTTTGATTCCCGCGGGAACTCCTTAATTTTCCGGGATAAAAAGTAACCTATGCCACTCTCCAGGTCCTCAACTATACCCATGCCAAAAATTACGTCGATTGTCGTCGTCGTCGTTGCTCCGTTGCGGCGTGATTGAAGGACAAACCAACAAACCAATAAACCAACAAATATACACACTTTCGCATTTATAATATTACTATGAGGTATGATATCAAGTAAGCAAGTCAGCCCAGCGCGCGCCGGCAAGAATTATTGTTTGCTCCGTTAACTGCGTCTAAAGAAATTAATCAACACAAAAGTATCTAGTTGAGAGTCAAATATACCTATTGTCAAAACTGCGGCAGGAAGGTCACCAAAAAAGATAAAAAGACATCCCAATTTCACTATTCATAATGCGAACAAAAGCAGAGCTTATGCAATTCGTTGACTACGCTGACGACCATAAAATAGAGCAGTATATTTTGTTAATTGCACAGAAATCCATTTAAACTCATTCTAGTTTATTAATTCAATTCAATTCAATTCAATTTATTTCTCTCCTCTTGCATGCAAGTCTGATTGCAGCCAAGCGCTGGCCTATATATTTAAAAAAAAAAAAAAAAAAAATTTCAAACATGTAGGACATACAGGTGTCTCTTATGCTACGTCATGTTTTGACTCTACCACCGGTTCGGAAAGCAAATTCTGCCAAGAAGAGCCGGCAAGAAACTCAGCAGTTGCTCTTTTTTTTTTTTTTTTAAAAACAATCTATTACAATACATAAATAAGTATGTAAGTTAAATAAAATACAATAGTGTAAGTTATTATACTATCCTGTGGGGAGCAGGACCCAAAGTCGGTTGCTTCCATACAACTTTGTCATTAAGAAATTCGTCAATTGTATAATAGCCCCGACTCAACAAGTGTTCTTTTACGGTTTTTTTGAATTTGTGCAATGGCAAATCCAACAGTTCTTTTGGAACCATATTATAAAAGGTAATACTCGACCCCACAAAGGATTTCTGCACCTTGCGTAGACGACATCGCGGCATTACTAGTTTATGCCGGTTTCTAGTAAGTCGATTTTGTGTATCCCCTCTTTGTCTATAGAGATGAATATTTTGTTTCACAAACATTATATTATCGTATATGTACTGCGATGCAACCGTAAGGATGCCAATTTCTTTAAATTTTTCACGAAGGGACTCGCGTGATCTGAGTTTATATATTGATCGAATCGCCCTCTTTTGCAAAACAAAAATTGTTTGTATATCAGCAGCTTTGCCCCACAATAAGATGCCATACGACATAACACTATGAAAATAGGCAAAATAGACAAGCCTAGCCGTCTCAATATCGGTAAGCTGTCTAATTTTCCTGATAGCAAAAGCCGCTGAGCTGAGTTTCCCTGCTAGTGTCTCTATATGAGCGCCCCACTGAAGCTTATTATCCAAGGTCACCCCCAAAAAAACCGTGGAGTTCTCCATTTTCAGTGTTTCACCATTCAATACTATTTCCTTATCGATTTTGTTCACATTAGGAAGTACAAACTCTAGACATTTAGTTTTTTTTGCGTTCAAAAGTAAGTTATTGACTATATATATTATTCTTAACTAGCTGATGACCGCGACTTCGTCCACGTGGTTCAAGTTTTTTTGATTCCCGCGGGAATTCCTTAATTTCCCGGGATACCAACCAACAAACCAACAAACCAGCAAACAAACGCACTTTCGCATTTATAAAACTAGTATGATTTATCTCTGTACGTGTACCTATATATCACTGGCTATGAAGACAAGAATTTTAGCGTAATTTTGTGTTACTTTACATGACTTTTTTTATGTGTTCTCTTCATGGTTAACCATAATCAAGTGTACTTTAACTTGCTACGTTTTTTTTGTCTACTACATGTTAGCCCTGGACTGCGATCTCACCTGATGGTAAGTGATGATGCAGTCTAAGATGTTAGCGGGCAAACCTGTTAGGGGCATGGCAGTTATGTTAAACCTATACCCCTCTATTCGTTTTCTACACGGCGGCTTTTAACTAGCCACGGCCGAAGCCTCCCGCCAGGCCAGACTAGGGAAAATTCAGAAATTATAAATTCCCAATTTGACCCTGCCGGAAATCGAATCCGGGACCTCCGCACGTTAAGACAACAGCGCTCAACACTAGGCCACGGAGGTCGTCAAAATTATGCCCACCGGCTTCGAACTTTATGCACGCAAATGCCCTACCCCCTACCAATACACTAATGTAGCTTCACCTTTTTAATATACAAAATATTAACTGCTTATTTTATTACAATAATAAACTCATCAATGTTTAAATAGTAGCTTTACGACGTGCATAGATATATCATAGCTAGGGAATCTTGATCAACGCGTTGCTGTTTGCTAAGGCGTAACGTCAATCGTTTATATCGAGAAAACTATAAAATGGGGATAATCGTAAAAGCAAAGTTGGGCGCCGGCCAACCGTACTGACAATGAAAAATAATTCGACGGGGAACGGAACTGGATCAAAAATTTTCGGGTTTATTGCTTCTGCATGGTTATATTTACCATTGAGATGTCTTTAGTATCTCTATTAGAGAGTTATCATGCACGTATATTATATTATATTATTTAACGCCTAAGTGCAGGAATAGAAGAAGAAGACACGTGAGTTTTTTGACGTTCACCCTGGCGTTAAGCGCTGTTGTCTTAACTTGGGAGGTCCCAGGTTCGATCTCCGGCAGGGTCAATTGGGGAAATTATAATTTCTCTGGTCCAGGTTTCAGTCGTGGCTAGTTACCACCCTACCATCTAAGACGTGCCGCCACGTGTAGAAACCGATTGGGGGTAGGTATGGGTTTAATATAACTTTTTTTTTTTTTTTTTTGGATTTATACAGCAGGGGAAATCCTCATGGACTACCACACGGGTAGTGCCGGACTCATACCGACTAAAACCCCTACTGTCTACCTGTTGACCGCGTACCTGCCTTTCAGCCTACATCACGGCAACCCTTGCGTCTATTTCACGGCCTTTTTTGTCTGCGTTTTTCTTCTTGCTCCTTTTCTTTGATTATTATTTCAGCGTAGTTCGTTACTGCTGTCCAATTTTCCTCCTTTTCCAGCATTTTCTGCACTAGTGTATCTGCACATATACCCCCGATCTTCTCTACGAGTTCTTGTCTTTCTTTGTCCCATTTTTGACATATAAAGATCGTGTGCATAGCATCGTCGGTTTCAGTACAGTACATACAGCTCGCGTCTTCTCTTTTCCCAATGCCAGCAAGGAAGCACATGAATACTCCATGCCCCGTTAGACATTGCGTTAGCCTGTAAGACATTCGGCCATGTTGTCTGCTAGTCCACTTTTCTAGATTTGGGATAAGTTTGTGCGTCCAGCGGCCTTTGGAAGAGTTATCCCACTCTTTTTGCCAGCTTTCTAGCGTTTCCATTTTGGCAGATCTTATACTTTCGGAGTCCTTTTTGTTCCTCAGTTTGGTCCTCTCTAGCGCTAGTAAATTGATGGGCGTTAAGTTAGCCAGTACTAGCGCTGCGTCCGTGGAAACGGTTTTATAGGCGGAGCATACCCGCAGGGCTAACATACGTTGAGCCTTAAGGACCCGACTTTTGTGTAGGGCAAATTTCATCGCTGGAGTCCATATAGGTGCCGCATAAAGGATTACGGATTGATTTGCCAAAGCCAGTGTTCTTCTCTTCTGGTCGCTAGGGCCCTTTGTATTGAGCAGTAGCTTACAGAGTGCTCCTGCAGTCCTGGATGCTTTGTCACAAACAGATTTTAGGTGTGGACCAAACGTTAGACCCCAATCAAGCTTGACTCCAAGATATGTTACATTATGAGTTGGTGTTATAGCCGTTCCTCCACAGTCAAATACGCAGTCTGCCGTTTTTCTTCTATTGAAAACGATTGCTTCTGTTTTTTCCGGAGCGATCTCTAGTTTATTTTGGCGCATCCATAAATCCACGCTGTGCAACGTCTCATTTGTGTTAACTACCATCTCGTGAGAGTCGTTTGCAGTTACTGAGATAGCTAGGTCATCCGCGTAACACACCAGTTTGACACCGTCCGGAACTTGGATGTCCATCACATCATCGTAGAGGATGTTCCACAGGGTAGGGCCTAGAACAGAACCCTGTGGAACTCCTCCCGTTATTTCAGCACTAACTTTACTGTCCAATTTAATGGAGCGGTTCGTAAAATAGTCCACAATTGTGTTCAGTAGATGCTTATTGATGTTCCTACGTTTTAGCTTATTAATTATTAGGGGCCATGTGGCTGTGTTGAAAGCATTCCGGACATCAACTAATATGAGGGAATTCCACAAGTTCTTTATCTTGGCTTCTTTTGCTGCGCGGACTACTTCTTCGATGGCATCAACTGTTGTCCTGCCTGTCCTGAAGCCATGCTGATTATTGTTTAGTCCCCCGTTTCTATCTATCTCCTGTGTTAATCTGAGGTTTAAAAGTTTTTCATATGCTTTTGCTATGACATTTATGAGGCAGATAGGTCTATACTTGGTAACCTCGTTCTTAATTTTTTTAGGCTTCTCTATTAGTACTAACTTAGCAGTCTTCCAGTTGTCCGGGAAACTGCCGTTTTTCAGCAGTTTGTTGAATAAACATGTAAAGTATTCGACATTGTTACAGATAGCCGACTTCACTACATCTGGTGGTATCGCGTCAGGACCAGGGGCCTTATTAGTTTTAATTTTTGCGCCACAGTCTCTAACTTCATCTGGAGTAAACCATATATGTTCAAAATCCGAATCCTCTATCGTTTCCCCTTTTAGTGCTCCTGCGTGTCGTGAAGTTATAAATAGGCTGTTGAAAATTTCTCTTTTTTGTTCTAGGGTTAGGCTAGTTTTTGGGTAAGCTATTTGCATCTGGCTTTTTACAATTTTATATGCTTCGCCAAATATGTCGGACTCTAAGCCTGCGCACAGGGCATCCCAAGCTTGTGCCTTTGATGCAGCTATGAGTTTTTTGAGCTCTCTTTTGGCAATTTTATATTCCTCATTTAGTCTCTCTCTCTCTGTTGCCTCTTTGCACTTCTGGAATTTTCTTCTTTTTTTCCTAGTCTCTTTAACCTTCTCTTGTACGGTCTCGTTCCACCAATATGGGAGCTTGTAGTCAGTATCGCATTTTACTCGACTTGTACTGTTTCTGTAAGCCTTGCTAAGAGCCCTTCCACACTGTTCATAGTCAACTTCTTTGTTGTCTATCTCTTTCCTGAAGTAGTTGTTAAAGTCTTCAAAATTTGTCTTGCCGTAAATATACTTTGGTTTATTTTTACCTTCTTTCTTATAAATGTTCGTTACGATGAATTTATGATCGCTCAAAGACTCTTCGTCTAGAACAGTCCACGAGATATTTTCCTTAGGCGTGACTCCACCTACGATAGTTACGTCGATGAAGGATTCTCCATTTTGTCGGACGCAGGTCGGAGACATACCGTCGTTGAGTATTGTTAGGTTTAACCTGTGGACCCATTCTAGGAGTTCCTCGCCCTTCTTATTTGTGTGCATTCCACCCCAACAAGGATGTTTTGCATTTAGGTCCCCGGTGATTATAATTTTCTTATTTCTACTTAGAGCCTCGAATAAGTCAATTTCGATTAAGTTAAGGTGGGTTTTAAAGTCTTCTAGCATACATTTGTTAGGACTAAGATAGATGCTGTATAATGCGGTATCCGCTGTTTCTATGCACACATAGCTCTCCGCGGCTCGATACGCTCCAACCATATATTTTTTGCTGAAATTGATGATCATGGTATCACCATTATTATCACAGTAGCAATTCTTTCCCTTGCGTTTGCACGTTGTTAAGTTTGGTTCGCTAATAGCAATGAAGTCGTATTTTCTCTCTGCTGCTACTATTTTGGCCATATCGTGCGAACTTACACTCCTGTTTGCGTTTACTTGGAGGACTGTGAATTTTCAAATCTTTTTCTACTGCCCAAGTTTTTCCTTGCCATTTTAAGAGCTTTTTGGAAGACTCTACACCGGCTGCTGCCGGCTGCATGTCCTTGTTCCTCACAGTGGGGGCAGAAAGGCTCTTTGTTACAGTCTTTTGCATTATGATCATCTCCATTACATTTACGGCACTTTTGGCTTCTGTCCTCTCCTTTGCATCGAGCGGCTCTATGCTCGTAACCCCAGCATCGGTAGCATCTTAATACTTCTATTCTTTCTTCTATTTGGCATATGTTAAGACCAACTCTCAGCTTCTGCATGTTCAGGATTTTTGCGCAGTCGGACTCTTCCATCCATATTGTTGCTATCTGGTTTCCGTTCTGCATCGGTCGTAGTGCTTTAACTTCTAGCTGTTCTAGGTGAGCGACTAAGTGTGTGCTGGTTATCGCTTCCCTGATGTCTTCTGTTTCGGTGGTAGCATCTAGGTCTTTGATGTGCAGGAGCTTCCTTTTCATTTTTGTATGCACTGTTATGTTGCATTTCTCCTTAAGTCTGTTTATTACCTGTTCCTTGTCTACCTTTTCTGAAACCTTAACTAAGACTTTGCCTGAATTTGTTTTCCTAACCCCTTTTATTTGCTCTAAAGTGTCACTATCCCGCAGCCCTTCTTTGAGCTTTTTAACCGTCTCGGCGTAAGTAGCTGTTTCGTCGATTAGTATGATATTGTCTGCTGCCGTGATTTTCTTATTTTCTGTGTAGGCATTATTTTTCTTACTTGTTCTTAAGATTATCTTGAAGTCAGTATTGTGGAAAGTAGCCTGCAGAATCTTCTTCATGTTTTCCGCCCTTATTGCTTGAGGAGAAACTACCGTGAGGTCCCTCTTCTCATAATTTTTGCATAGATTTCTTAGTTCCTGGCATAGCTGGAAGACATCATGCTGCTTTACGCCAATATGCTTTGTAGGGTCATAGAAGAAAGCAGTGATGTTCCTTTCTTTAGTGCAGTCACCCTCTTCGGTTTTATATGTTGTGCGTTGCCTGACAGTTGTATAGCTTCCTCCTTTAATTTGTATCTTGTTCCCTTCTATGAGTTCTGGGTATCTACTTAGGATCCTATTTCCCATCCTAGTTTGTCTCTCCTTTATTTCATCGCAGAAATATATCACATTTTCGGATATACCTTTAAGCGGGTCCCCATGGTCAATTTTAACATTTTGGAAACTATCTTCAGTCCATTCAAGGTCAACGACATTAAGAAATTCTTCGTACTTGAGGTTCTCTAGGTTATCTATGTTAAATTTACCTGCATTTTTGGTACATTTATAACATTTCTCCCCTTTATTCTTTTCTATTTCTTCAAATCTTTTCTCGTATGACATCCTGACTTCTTGCAGTTCATTTTCCAGCTTAGCATATCTACATTCTTGTGTTTCTCTGTATTCCTGTAATTCCTTTTGCAGTTCTTGTATTTTATATGCATCATGTTTGTGTCGTGTCATCACCTGTTTAACTAAACTTGTTATTTCCATCGTGAACTTTTTAACCTCTTTGTGGACGTTTTTGTTGCCCCTTATAAAAATGTTCATCTCATCAGTCCTAGCCTTTAATTTAGCGAGTTCGATAGACGGCTGAATTTCCCCTATTTGTTGTGCAATGGGGCTCGACAGTTTTTTCCTTTTCTTCGGTCGATCCTCCGACGTTGGGGTCTCTTTTCTTGTGTCCTGATTATTTTGTTCATCTTTGCCCTGCTCTTCCTCTGGCGACTGTTGAGTTTGTGGTTTCTGAAACGTTGGTGGTGTTCTTCTGATAGAATCTCTCCTTGCGAATGGGTTTATTAACTCTTCCAGTTTTTTGTGTCTTTCATTCTCCGCGTCTGAACTGTTATCTCCTTGTGAAAAGCGATAGTTGCCCTCCCCAGATACGGTAGGGCTGACTGAACTAGGTTCAGTGTGGGATTCTCCGCAGGGTGAACCAGCTGCGGTACCCACCTGGGGTATGTTAATTTTACTATTCGCTTCCATCTTTGCTGAACTACAGCTTGCTTTTTCTGTCGGGGTGAAGTCCCCTAGGCCGCGTCTTACAGGACTAAAGGCACGCCCATGCCTGCTGGTTTTGGTTCACGCCGGGTATTTGATTTCCCCGGTACCACCCATATCTGGGAGGCATTCCCCTATCCACCACCCAGGGGACGCGCCCGATGGGAGACCCAGCAACTCCGCACGGGGGGTTTAATATAACTGCCATACCCCTAACAGGTGAGCCCGCTACCATCGTAGGCTGCAACATCACTTACCATTAAGTGAGATCGCAGTCAAGGGCTAACTTGTAGTGGAAAAAAAAACTATAGTCTAAACCTGAATGTAGAACAAAAATAACATTTACAAAATACCAACATAAACGTAGATTTATATTAATGTTTCGTACTATGAACAAGGCTTATATGTTAAAATCTGTGTACTGTTTTTGCATATTCAGATCAATTACGGTTATACGTGTTTATGAAACCCTATACTTAGGTTAGACTGTAGTGCAAAGGTCTCGTCTCCGCTTGAAGACTTGGATCATTGCCAACAGTTCCAAGTTGATGTCAAAACAAGCGATTATGGAGTTGCTCTCTAAAACCAGTGGCTTGCAAATAACCGCTTAATTGCTGATAAACGTTTTATGCTTGAAAGTTGAAACGATTTCGGTACATTGTGGATTGCAGTCACTGCAGAGCACTTACGAAAATAGTAGCTGATGCTCGCGTAGTCTGGATATATATTTCTGAATAGGGATCTCTTAGATTTTTCGGGATAAAAACTATCCTATTTGCATGTTCTGGATAGCTCTTTCTCTGGAAGAATCTCTGAGTCAAAGAGGTTTGAATATGTTGGCCTTAAAACCTGTAAATTAATCAATAGATGTAGACTTAGTGTTTTTTTAATCCCGCAGGAGCTCTGATTTTCGGGGATAAAAACTAGACTTTGACGTACGTCACAAGGATGCAACCTAACACTGAAACTGTCATAAAAACTGCAGTAAAACCAATGAGTCTAGAAAGGTAAATAGACAGACACTTTTTAATTTATAATACTTATAAATATGCATGTATTTCATTTATGACAAGGTGGTGAACATTATAACTTTGCTCATTTTCCTTTGGTTCAGAGGGCGAGAGAATTTCATTGGTCTTGTACTCTTTCATGCCTTTTGAGTTTGATGATAAAAAAAACGTCGACAAATATGTATTTAGAAATAAAAATACTGCTAGTTTTACTAAAAACAATTACGCTAAAGAAATAAAAAACCGGAAAAACGGTAAAAAAGTACCACTCTATAATTGTAACAAATGAAATACTTAAAATAATCTTCAGGATCCAGTTTTATAACGAAATGTAGTTACTGCACTAAATTTTAATACTCGACTGTTAAATTTTCATTGTTCGGAAAGCTAAAAACGGTAGGTATTTTAGTCGACGAAGAGACCCATTGTACTTTGAATTGTTCCGCCGAAACCACACATTTGACACGGCCGTCTGTCTCTATTACAGTTTTGACCTCTTTCCTCTTAAAAATGTATATTTTTGCGCTCTATTTCAAATTTTCATCTAGGTTCGAGTTTTTCCACTGCAGGCCAGGTTTTCTCGTATCTATGAAATTCGTTGTGCTTTTGACAATTTTATTCAGGTAGATGCTAAATAAACTCAAACTTAAAATTCACTCTTCAGATTTTTCATGATCATGTTGTTTTTAATTTGTAATCAGTCATTTCTAATCAGTTGAGCAATTATATGGGCTAAAAATATACAACAGATGAACAGATGAACACACATTCGCAATTATAATATTACTAGTACAGACGTAGGTACCTGTGTACGATAATTATCACAAAGATGCGTAAGTTGTCGTTACTTTAAAAAGCTGGTACCATGAAGATTCACCTCAAGGCTCTGGCCGTAAACGTACAGGCAATGTCAATAGGAAGTGACGACAGGAAACATTCGGAATGCCCAGCCTGTACGTTCAATGAACTTGACTCACTACGTATTCACCTTGAGCCCGTTTACAATGGCCAGTGCTTGAACGGGCAAATATAACCGAGTCAACGTGATCGATGTATTTTTGTATGAATAGTGAATACTAAAGATACAAAGAGTGTTTAGTCACTTCAAATTGCTTGGGTTTCTTTTTTTGTTTGGAGTTTCGGGTAATTTTTAAATGTTTGTATTCAATACAAACAATCAGTAAACTCGTATGTTCACTGCAGAATACCTATCTAGCTGCCTCACATGTTAGGTAGTAGGTACCTGATTCGGTTGATTATTTAGTATCAAAACCATTTACGCCATGAAATAGAGTAGAAGGTAAACAAACGGCAGATAGATAGGTGGAGACTTTGATTTTTTTCAGCGGTTCCCATTCATATAATTTACGCAAGGAGGAACGTAGTAAGGAACGAAACCGCGAGTAGTTGCTAGTACTAAATATTTCCCAAGACCTTCCTATATTTAAATGAAAATCGATACCAAGTTATAAATGTAGGTGGCCATAATTGTCACCGCGGAGTGCCAGAACAGTAAAGTGTAGAAATTTACTACGTTGCGAATGAAACTGGAAACTAATATTAGTTTGAGAGGGTTGTCGTCGCCTCTGTTTGTATTTATGGTGTGACATGTTTGTATTCCTTTGCACTATGCCATAGACGTTAGTTACGAGTATTAACTTGCTGAAACATATAATAAGAGGTTTACAGAATCGGTTTTTGCGGCTTAAAATGAGCCATAGCCCAAGTACGCTGGCAAAGTACTGATTGGCAGACCTCACAAACCATTGAAAACATTACGATAAAAACTCATAGGCATTCCGGTTTCCTCAAGATGTTTTCCCTCTCTGTGATAGCAAGTGAAGTGATATACCTAATTGCTTAAAGTGATTTAGCGTTCCGGTACGATGCCGTGTAGAAACCGAATAGGGGTATGGGTTTAATATAACTGCCATGCCCCTAACAGATTAGCCCGCTACCATCTTAGACTGCATCATCACTTATCATTAGGTGAGATCGCAGTCAAGGGTTAACTTGTAATGGATAAAATAAATAAATTTGGTGGGTACTTAGAAAAATAAAACGTGTGTGATCGGGGACTAATTCCCGGACACCCGGCTGGGATGCTGATGTCTTGACCACCTGGCCAGCACCACTATTTAAGTAGTATAATACTTAATCAATCGAATATCTTTAAGTTACCCTACACCGATAATGGTAATTTTTGTAAGTTAATCTGGCTTTAGGTTCCCGCCTCCCGCGTCAGCATCTTGCGGCTGTTGCGTGACCCATCGAACTTTATTGTTACCAACATTTTCTTAGCAGATAGGGTATCTCTCTTTCGGTGAACTGTATCGGTGAAATATATAGGTCTACCTGGTTTAGTTTAGTTAGGTTAAGCTTTTATCAAGCCCTACGGTAGACATGCTTTGTGCTCGCCAATCCAAGGGAACGGGGTAGCCAACAAACTTTATTATAGTATTTTCGACATCCACCACAGTTCTAACATCTGTACCCATTCATCACGGAGTTTAATACGCCGTCAAAAACAAACTAAGCCGTTATAACACATAGTTCAAATGCGATCTCGTTTGCAAACGGGATCTGTGCTTGACGTCACTGTTAGAGTTGCATTATTTATGGGCGTTTCGTAGGTATTTAGGACGGGAGCATGACGTGCGCAGGGATTCAGGCATTACTTGTAATTTAACGAGCAGCTGGTATTGTTAAATGAATTGTATTTGAATTATATTTAACATACCTTTTGCGAATATGAAGTTGCGTGTTTTTGATTTTGCCTGTTTGCGTGTGAAACCGGAATGAAAAATCTCTGTGCGGTTGGAGACAGTGACACCCTTGATTATCCCTATTCGTTTCTTTAATTAGGTACTAGATGATGCCCACGGGCCACGACTTCGTTCGCGCGGATTAAGGTTATTTGATTCCCGCGGGAACTCCTTAACTTTCCGGCATAAAAAGTAGCCTATGTCCTTCCCCGGGATATAACCTAGGTACCTCTATACCAAATTTCAGCAAAATCGTTTGAAAAGATGGACCGGGGAAGCTTAGCAGACAGACAGACACACTTTCGCATTTATATTATAATATTAGTATGGATATGGATATGGATGAATAGTATGGATACAGTCCATTGTAACTCATAAGGCACACCGCCTGCGGACTTGCACTACCAGTGGCGTGCAGAGCATAGAGGCATAAAAGCACTGCTTACCCTAGTAAATTATACCCCGGCCTTACAAAATATTGAAAATAAAGTTCATTCTAATTTCTAAGCCTACTCCTTCAAATAACGACACCTAGTTCCCGCACGGCGTAACTCGCGTCAAATAAGTGACAACCGATGAACGCCATCTATCGTTAGAAGAGATCGCGCGAAGCCGAAAAGCTTACGAACTATCTGCTTCTTTTGCGCGTCATCGTAGGAAAATATCTTTACTCTATTCGCGTCATTCATTCATGATTCTACTCGGAATCATGAATAAATTACGCGCTTAAGAGGCAGAGCTTATTGGCTTGTGATTGGACAATCGCCAGGGTTCACCTTTGACCAATCACAAGCCGCCGTAAGCGTCTGCCGTCTAGGGGTAGGTTCCGATATACACTGGGAGCACTGTTCCAGTGCTCGTACTGGGAAGAAATTCGTTCTATTATGGACTGACAGAATACTGCCGCAGTATCCTAGGGTAATATATGACGTCATAAATCGTCGCCATTTTCGTACTGGAGCACTGGCGTTTTCGAAGTAAGGTACTCTCAGTGCTTTGATCATGTGATCAACAGCGTCTAGACTCTAGAAATTTAACGGCTTGCACCATTGATTAATTATTAATATACAATTATTTGTCGAAATAATTTCATCACGTTTAACGTACATAACCTCATTAGTAATTCGCTTATAAAGTTTTTATGCATTCGATTACTTGAAAAACAATATTTTCTTCTAAAACATCTTTCTTTCTTATTTTCACGTTAAAACAGCGCCAAAAAACATAGATGATGGATAGATAGATACTGGACTGCGTTCCGTTTAATACCAACCAATCATAGTAACCAGTATAGGTAACTATAAAGGAACGGCTTCGCAGTATAGGTACTAAATTAAATTAAATTGACGTCACACCTTACTGAGCTCATAGTGCATATCGGAATATACCCTAGATTGTATTTTAAAACCGCGCGCGCTCGAAAGTAATAACAAACGAATGTTTTATTTTCTATAATCGAAATAAATAGTTTGATTTCTCTTAACTATAAACTTATTATTTAAATTTAGTTTAAATTATTCAGATTGTTTCCTTAAATCTAAGTACGGTTTTATATTTTTAAAATATTAAGATCGTAAAAGGCACGTAATGTTTTCGTAACTGAATTCAATAAAATAAACAAAGACTAGTCCGATTTAAAAAAAAAAACATTTTATAGCCCTAGAATATACATAGAAAATGATGATAATATTAAATGTTAATTTAATTAGTAAAACTCGTAAAGAAAATTCAAGATTCTTTGTTAACATTTAATTTAAAAGTGATTTTTGACTCAAATAATTATAGACAGTAACTTTTTTACGCCATATTTGTATTCTTAATTCTACTTTCTAGTAATTGTTTCCTTTCGTACCGGTGTACAGTGTTTTGATTTAATTTGTGAATTATAAAGTTTTTGTGGATTTAAGTAAGTGAAGTAATTAAAAAGCAATCGGATTTGTGAATTGTGACTTTCAAAGTTTGTGTAAAGGTTTATTCATAGAACGAATTCATAAAATTATTATTTTGAAAATGGAAGATTATTCGTGTGAAATCTGTATAGGCGCTGTGTGTTTACAAAAGGTACTTAGACAAAATTTTATTTGCTTTCCCTATAATGTAAAATTATATATTATTCGCAAAGGGAGGTGCGTACCTTTGTTACAATTATCACAAAAAAAAAGTAAAAAGGTAACTCGAGTATTTCACGTCAATTATTACGATTCTTTTAACTGGCTATGTGGCTGTGTGCACACTAATAGACAATAGTTTGTTTTGTTTTCCATGCGTCTTATTTTGTAATAGCCGTTCGGTATGGAATGATAGGGGATATTCCGATCTTAATAACTTTCATAAAGCAGCAAAAAAACATAATATGTCAGAGAAAATCTAGATTCAATTTTAAAATTAAATGCATTTGGTAAAGCGCGTATAGAAACATGTTTAAACAGCCAGTATAAATTAAATATCGAAATGCATAATGCAAAGGTAGATCGTAATAGAAATATTTTTCAGCGCCTAATTGATATTGTTTGCTTTCTGGGGCAGCAGGAGTTAGCTTTTCGCGGTCATGATGACCTTGGTCTGAGGTCTTGACTCACGCTCTGACTCGTCAACGCCCAGCCCAAACCCTGGACCTAGAAATGTGAATAATGTAGACTAGGAATACCGAATAAGGCCACTTTTAAATTCACACGTAGTGTGTGGTCGTGTTCTATATAACCGCCGATTGCAATTTACCTAATGTATGACGTAGGTATACGATAACGAGCACTGCGTGCCCTAGTGCTTACCCTAGGCCAAAACCCTGTGCACGCCACTGTGCACTACCTGGATCCTACGGCTCCTTGCGATTCGCTTGATTTAGTCCATCCACCCAATTAGGAATAATGCCGTGTTCACTTGTGCGGACTCGCCTACCAGTTTGGGATCCAGACGTCTATCGGTTTTCAAACTACCCCGCCCATTACCGCTTTATCTTCGCAATCCGTCAAATTGGGAACAGCATAATACAAAATACGTTGAAGCAGTTAAATTGCGATACATACTAGTGCCAAAGGAACAATAAATTGTCAATCTCGTTTCGCCCCATGTGCGGTAAGGGCCAACCCACATGCAACTCCAAGAATCTGCGACCAGTGATTTTGGAAAGACTAGGATATTATAAGTCATTGGACACTCGGGCATACCTAATTCAAATGCAACCGAATTTGGTGTTAGCCCGAGTGTAAAATTTTATTTATTTATTTATTTTATTTAATACAGAAAACTTACAGCTTATCATGTGATCTTTGGCACTCTGGGTGAAAACATTCTGGCCGGTTTCATATAAAAGTGCCGCCGCGGAAATTTTGCGTGAACGTGCTGTCCTTTTCCCGGTCTTTAGCGCGTTTTCGCCCTTAAACGGATGTTGGAGTCCGACGTAGGTACTTACTTTTTTTAAGGGTTGAAGTTTGGCCTTAATGAACGTTTTTGTAGCTCTTTAACTTAAGCCTACTCTAGGAGGAGAGTTTAAATACAAACAAAATAGGTCTCTGCTCACGAATGTTAAGCTACGCGAAACTTTCGACTCGAGTTTTTCCAAATTAAAAATACCTTACTTTGGTTAGTCGTTTAGCTGGTGACTATTATGAAAGTTATGTAAATTCTTACTCAGTAGGTAAGTAACATTGAAGAGTGTAAAATTATTCTCGATTTATTTACTCTGGTCCTTTAGTGACCGATCCGACTCAGTTAAAAACTTACCTTAAATACTCAAATTCAATATAAACAAGCTTAGTTAAAAAAGGCTGACCCTAGTTCACGTGTATTAACTACTAGATGATGCCCGCGACTTCGTCCGCGTGGATTAAGGTTTTTTGATTCGCGCGGGAACTCCGGAATTTTCCGGCAACTACAGCCTATGTCCTTCCCGAGATATTACCTACCTCTATACCAAATTGCAGCAAAATCGGTTGAAGAGATGGGCCGGGAAAGCGTAGCAGACAGACAGACAGACAGATAGACAGTCACACTTTCGCATTTATAATATTAGTATGGATTAAACCTTTGTATCATAAGAACCATAGTCAAATGTATTTAAGACGTGTTTTCTATATTCAGAACACAGTTTGAGCTTAAAAATTCCAGACGTAAAGTAAAAAGAGGTTATAATATTATAACTTTCTTTCGTGTCGAGACTTCACTGGAAACTTTTTTGCGTCAAGGCGAATACCGCGTTTTTTTTCCTATAGAAGGCACGAAATTTCTAAATTGTCTGAATGGAAATGTAATTTCATACACCTACCCGGGGTATATGAAGACGAGTTCATGATTGGTTTTTGGTATTGATCTACAGTTGCCAACGTGCGATAAAATAAACTAAACGTTGAAAATAAAAATATTATGGCAAAGTAGGACAATATGGGGCTGATTCTGTATAGCACAATCTCTAAACTAAACTAAAATGGCAGCTTTAAATCTAGTTCTGTCCCTTTCCGTAGGAAGTATTATGAAAGGGTTAGCAATATTTGTAATGCTCTAATTTTAGTTTAGTTTAGAGATTGTGCACTACAGAATCAGCCCCATTATGCTTGATCTTATTTGGTTGCATTTTTAGTGCACCTGTGCCCCTGAGGCACTCAAGAAATAATTCAAATACGTGCGAATACCGATTTATATGCGGTTGTGCGTTTTCTATCAGTGAGTCAGTAGTACTGCTTTAGTACCTAGGTATTTTATATCGATATATTATATGTCACAGTAAAATTGTAAACTGTCGACAGATTGTGAACCGTTCAATGTTCTGAGTGTCAATTTTTGAAATATTCATTGTATTTACGTTTTCTTATATCTTTCTTGTAGGTTAGGTCAGGGTTCGACATGAATAATCAGGTAGTGCCCTAACCTAAGGCACTTAAGCTTTATCGGGTTAATATACTTAACAGATTACAATCTACCGAAAAATAATGCGTTAAATTGTAATCTGTCGACAGTTTTCAATTTCGTTAGTTAGAATACAATCTAACGGTTTTTGCAATTTAACGGTGACATAAACATTACTGTATGCAGCAGATTCTTTACTATGTCGACACCCAAGCTTGGGCTGCATCCCGAATAAACCTCGTAAAATAATTTTATTTTCACGTTATTTTAACATTTGGCACTATAGTTTATGTCAGATTAAGATACAGGTGGATGATCGTGACTTCGACCGCGTGGATGTTGACTATTTTTTAAATCTCGCGGAAACTCTTGAATATTAAAACAACATCAAATGTGTTAGCGAATGTTGACTCGTAGGTGTGCATACTTCTCTCCGATGAATGAATAGATGAAAACAAAACACAACTCCATACCTACGCACGACGGAAAAACTAGAAGGGATGCCGCGATTTTAATTTGGAGTAACTTAGTTCTTTGTTTATATAATTTTATTTTGGGGTCAACTTAGCTCTTCAATTTATGATCTGTAAAAAAAATTACATTTACCAATAGCGTTACAAAAATATTATGAATATAATATATATTTATAAGTGTTAGGTTAGGTTATCGATTGATTTATTTATAAGGTATATGCATTTATAAGGTATATTTGTAAGGTAGGTAGAAACCGTGATAAAAAAGTTATATCGGAGCTCGCATATATTTTTGGCAATGCGTTAAATCTTTCGTGATAGCCTGTCACCACCAGATTTGCAAGTTGATCGCTTGCACAATAAAATTATGTAAAAAGTATTTTTTTATAAACTTCGATTCTATAGTTACATCATATACAGTCATACTTTTATCGATAATAACTAATTTTATTATTAGTTATATTGTTGCATGCTCTTAGTACTTAATCTATAAAGTAAGAAAATATATCAATCGATATAGAACGATTCTAGATGATTCCCGCGATCACGTCAGTGTGGATTAAAATTTTTCGATTCCCGCGAGAATTGTTCAATTTTCCGGGATAAAAAGTAGCCTATCTCCTTCCCCGGCATACAACCTACCCCTATACCAAATTTCATCAAAATCGGTTGAACGGATGAGCCGTGAAAGCGTAGCTGACAGACAGACAGACGCATTTATAATATTATAGTATGGATAATACGAAAAATTTATGCACAGTCCAAGTACAATCAGTACAGACTGCAGCGTAACAATTTTGTCCGGGCGAATTCCACGCAGCGCAATTCAATACACCGCGCAGTTTTTCTTATTTTTCAAGTGGATATATGTTATTTAAACAAGAGCAAGAACCTGAAAATGACTGTATAGGATATGTGCTAACAGTAAGCATCCTGGAATTTTGGGTGGAAATACTTCCTATTACACTATCATGTACCTAATTGATATTTTTTTGGTTGTTTTATTAAGTACTTACATTTCCTAACAAAACATGTGTACAACTGTCATTTGCTCGTTTTATAAAGTACTAGCTGACCCGGCGAACTTCGTACCGCCTTAGTATGCAAAATTAAATGTATATTTTTCAATATTTCTGAGAGATTTTCTTAATATTTTTTTCCGTAAGAACCTTCTCCTAATAATAACAAATACAACAAAAAAAGAATTAGTGAAATCGGTCCAGCCATTCACGCGTGATGCCGTGACCAAGGAAAACGGGTTTCATTTTTATATATATATAGATAGATAGAAGATAGATAGATATAGATAGATAGATAGATAGATATAGATATACTTATATTTCCTAACAAAACATGTACAGCTTAGCAACAGAAGCGCGGCTTAAAGGCATGTTTTTAACCCGGTTATTAGCAATTCTAATATAATGAGATGAGATGAGGCTGTAGTAAGTAGTATAGCGTTTTCATAATCACTTTTTACTTTTAGGGTTTCGTACCAAAATAGTAAATTAGGAACTCTCATGCGACTAAGTCCATCCGTCTAGTCACTTAACTGTCACAAAGTCTCTAACTAGCAAAGTTTTTTTTAGGTATCTGCAGCAATAAATAAAACTTTACAAACAAGCTTAGTTTTATGGTCCCATGTAAGAAAAATATATTTCATTGTTACTTTTGCAGTTTGTTATCTACATTAAAACATAAAGTCCTCCCGACCGAATTTCGGCCACGGTGGCCTATCTCCAGAGAGATTAGCCATCTGCGCGGGAGATATGATAGTGCACAAGTGTGTGCACATACACAGGTGCACTCTCTGTTCCTTTACTCTCATAACCCGATAGGACGGAAAATTCGATACGATCGGAGAGAGATCAGGCGCAAGACCGACGGCTTTACGTGCTCTCCGAGGCACGGGGGGGCAACACCGCCAACTTCCTAACTCCGGGCTATTGATGAGAATTTTTGTTAGAAAAAACCCAACACTTGTTACGGCCCGACCCGGGAAACGAACTCGGGACCTCGTCGGCCGCAGTCGAACATGCTAACAACTAGACCAACGAGGCAGTCAAAACGTCAACGAGGCAGTTAAAACGTACACTAGGTAATCCTGCGCTCACAAATCACAAGCAAACCATAGACGAATAAACCATTTTCGTCCAGCCCACAGACCATTTTACTACTCGGTGTATTAGCCCCTGCTTCGCGCTTCAGATTGGCGTGCTACGTATTATCCTTTATCTATTTGATCACGCGTACATGCGCGTTCAGTGTAACATCCTATACGTAGATTCAATCGCGTCGCGCTGCCATAACGCGTCGTGCTTGATCCGACTTTACTACTCTCCATTTATGCTAATTACAAAAGCAAGGTACACGTTAGAGGTTTTTTAATTTCTAAATTACGAACAAAACCTTGGTCGGGCTTTTGTTGCACAAGTTGTAAGCGTAGCGTACATTTTGTTCTATGATGTAAGGACAATGTGTGGAGATTACAGACTCATTTTTAAATGCGCTGCGAAAGTAGTGATTTGTTTCTTTTATCCACCAACGGGAGGCCTTCTCCTTGTAATATAAAATAACTAAGGCGAGGCCTTAATTTTTTTAGCTAGCTAACGTCAAAATATGGCCTACTAGCGAATTCCCGCGACTTCGTCTGCGTGGTTTTAGGTTTTTTGATTCCCGCGGGAACTCTTTAATTTTCCGGGATAAAAAATAGCCTAAGTGCTATTCCAGACTATAATCTATCTCTGTGCCAAATTTCAGCCAGATCCGTTCAGCCGTTGGGCTGTGATTGAGTAACAAACATCCATACACTCCATCCATACATCCATCCAAACTTTCGCATTTATAATATTAGTAAAATTCTGGTAAACACAATCTCTTACCTAAATTAAATTGGAAGCTCTAAATATATTCATTGCTTGCTGCGGAAAAGGACAGTAGTACTAGATTAATTTAGTTGAGCGTGTACCTATAGAATTGGCATCAATAATATAGGTAAGCGTTGAGGTAAAATACAGACCAAACAAGATAAGTCTCTCAATTATAGGTATGGAAAATAAAACGTTATCCGAAATCTCTGTTTTGGTAGATTTAACTTACTTTATGTTTGTTAAAAAACTGCATCAAATCAGATATTCAGCAGGACATTTTATCGTACTTATTATCCCTCTCGCAGAAACATATAGCGTTGGCGTTATAATATGACAAAATAATGACATAGGTATTTCATTAGAGTTTTGTGGTGCCCGTAGGAAAATATTAAGCACCGGTTAAGTAAACGCAGAGGAAAAATTATAATACAAACGAGGCCAACGTACCTCGTTACTTACTTACAGTCGGAAATAAAAAGTAGGTGTAAATATTTGATGGCGACGGCTGACGCAGCCGGACGTTGCCGGCTAGAATATTAATTACTACCAGTCGGTGAGCTTTTAGCGTGTGCTTAACTTAGGCTTGGGCAGACGAGATTGCAAGACGACAATATTGTGTCCGATTGGAACAAGGTAGTCATGGACTGACTGATTTTAGAAGGAAACTGATTATTCATGTAATTTAGCAATTTACACAAAACAAAGCCGCAACGCCGTATGCCATAGATTAATATCTCCCGCAATTAAATAGTTCCATAGACCAGTAGTACCATAGACTCGACTAGGCAGAGACGTAGACTACAAAATTATTGTCTCTTTCAGACTGAGCCTAACACTATTTAGGACACCAATGGAATTAGGAATCTGCAAGTATTCTGTGAAGGCACCCAACGACGTGTGCATCGGAATGATTGCCCAAAGTGATAGATCAGCGTATATCACCAGCATTTAGTACCTATTTGTTACTATGTAGTAAGTACCTAATTATTAACAAAGAAATGTAATTTATAAGTGGGCAGTGTAATTTATAACGGGTTACTATAACATTTAACAAAAAATAACAAGACATAGACCTGGTAGTACTCCATTGCAGATCCTTCTAGATCTATGCCTATATTTGATTTATGATTTTTTTTACCTTGAGTAGACCAATCGGCGTTTAGTAACCCGCGCCCGCTTACCTCAGTCATTGAGACTGAATTGTTTGCATTACGAATGCATAGTAATTAGGCGTCTATAGGGTTATTTTATGGTCGATGATCGACGCATATATACAAATAAATCTCCCAAGTTTTTTGTATATAAAGTTACTAGCTCATGCCCGCGACTTAGTCAATGTGGTTTATGTTTGTATTTCCGCAGGTAGTAAAAAGTAGTCTATGTCACTCTCCAGGTCCTCAACTATATCCATTCCAAAAATCACGTCGATCTGTTGGTCCGTTGCGGCGTGATTGAAGGACGAACCTATAAACAAACATAAACCAACAAACAAACTGACTTTCGCATTTATAATATTAGTATGGATATGATAAACCTCCAAGCTGCATACTAATGTTTGTGCTTATTGAATTTAGTACTGAAAATTCTGCTAGTTTGGAGATCCCTCCTTAATGTACGAAAGGACGTAGATGTATCTCCCTTAAGCTGTACTTTGTAGAGATACTAATACCTACTAAACATAACAGAGGCAAGGACTTAACAGTGTTAAGATGTAACAGCAAGCTGTGGCAACTGGCAACCAGCTGATTGGATCTAGTGCAGTGGGAGTTGGGACTCAGTACAATATTAAACTTCAGACTTGTGAATACACTGACACTGACCGGTTTTTCTAATTGTTTTGCTGACAAGAATTTTTGATGTTATTAATTTGTAGCTTTTCAGTATTCCCATCTAGGAGAATGCTCTATACTTACAAAATTATGTCGTATTTATTAAGTGTAAACTTTTATCGCATGATTTTACTAGTAAGTACTAAGTACCTAAATATTACTGGACTGAGTTCTCACTGTTTCCCTGGAACACAACCTAAAAAGTAAAATTATTTTTTATTGCACTAAAATTTTACTTTTTACCGTACTAATGACAGTTTCTTTTATTTCAGGTAATTTATGGAGCTGAAAAGATATGCAATAATGGATATAAATCAGGTAAAAAATAAATTAAAATATATATAATAAAATTAAAAAGTATCAAATTAAAATAAACATTAGTTCCACCATTGATAGCTGGCGCTTGAATCGCTATCCAGAGGTTCGTATCATGGTTCTAGTCTAGGCACCCATGACACACAACTCGTATGCTATGCAAGTTCTGATGAATTCTCGTAGATGGCGTTAGCGGTATGTTTCTTTTGATTTCAAATGAGTTTTAGGAATAATAATTGTAGATAAATCAAACGATGATTTTAAAAAGGCAACTGTTATATATCTAACTTCAGTGTGTTTTTGCGACACGTAAGTGTATTCTAAAAAGCAATATTATTTATTTTAAAGCTTTAAATTAGGTGATGCCCGTATGACTTCATCCGAATGGATTTGGGTTTTTGTTTAAGTAACTTTCTTTAATTTTCCAGGATTAAAAGTAGCATATTATGCCACTCTCCAGATCTTTAACGATGTCCATACAAAATTACGTCGATCCGTTGCTCCGCTGCGGTGTATTAAAAGTACAAACAAATAAATAAAAACCGCTTTTTGCAGGAAATATTTCTATTTCTGCATAACAATTCACATGGCATTACGCGCATTCCAAATAAAAACCATTTTATTTTCTTAATACAAGCAAAATACCTACAAGTTATTCCTATAAATTATTCCTATAAATTATTTTCTTTCCAACCGTGATAAACATTTGTACAGCTTAAATATGTACCTACATAACTATTGCTGGCTCAAACAAAAGAGAATCTGGCCCTCTGAGAATAGAAGCTGCCTGCACTCTGACTTGCCTGCATTTACTTACCTACTTTCACAACTTAGATTACCTCCTGGGCGCAGTGGCGAACGTGGTCTACCGAGTTCGATGCCCGGCAGGGTGTCCAGTGGTCCCCGAGCTCAACACCCGCTTGGTGGATGATATCATCCTTTGTTACGGTCGAGCCATATCACCTGCTCCCGTACACTCATTATTGACGGACGGAATTGACTGATATCTTAATCTATACTGAAATGGAATACTTAAAAAAATACTAGCTGACGCCCGCGACTTCGTACGCGTGGATCGAGGTTTTAGGGGCCCGTAGCCTACAAGGCAGGCCCTAGCCGTTTTTATACTCGGCTCAAGTCATTCACCGGGGCACAGAGTTGTCCCGCGCCCCGCCCGGGTAAGGAGACCCAGCCTCGACGCCCGTACCACCGCTTGGCCCTCACGGGCCAAACGGAGAAGACCATTTGAAGGGTCAATTTGATAATTTTTAATTTTTAATTTTTTTCTGATCTGGTCTGGTGGGAGGCTTCGACCGTAGCTATTTCCTCAAACCTGTGATACCTACCTAGGGCGTTCAACAGGACATTTTCTATTGGGCAACATAAGTAATGTTCACTGAGCGATACCACAGAATACTAACTATTAGTACGTTGCAATATATACTCTCCCATCCTCTGTAGGTGTACATTATTAAGTAAATGTTGGTAATTATTTATTAAAATGCACTAAGAACCATTTTCGTTTGCACCTCGCAACGTCACCTGCAAAAGCAATTTTATGTCTGATTAATTTCATCAAAGGTTAATTAAAGCGCATAAAGTTATTAATTTCGTTCCTTTAAACGGAACTCGATTTGGAGATTATGAAATTCTTTGACATCTTTTTGTTTTAGGAGGCTTTTATTGAAAGCAGACCATTTTAATTTGTAGAAAAAAGAAAAAAGCTTCACAAAGATATTCAATTAATTATGTTGCTCAATGAAAGTTTTGACTGTCGCTCTTTTTAAAATACAAAGTAAGTAGGAATATTGATTAAAGGCAGATAAAATTTGTTGCAACTTACTGTTATTACTTAGTAGGTAGGTACCTAATATATAGAATAACTATAAATGTGTATAGTTTTTCAAGAATATTATAATGTTAGTTTGAAGCAAATTAGACATGTGCATTCGTCATAACTTGCCATTTCGTTATTTACTAGCTGATACCCGCGACTTCGTTCGCGTGGAATAAGTTTTTCAATTACCACGCGAACTCTTTAATTTTCCGGGATAAAAAATAGCCTATTTCAAACTCCAGGTCCTCAACTATACCCATTACCCATGCAACAAATCATGTCGATCCGTTGTTCTGTTGCGGCGTGATTGAAGGACAAACCAACATAAAAACACACATTCGCATTTATTTATTAAGAATAAATAAACTTATATTATGATGACGAAGAGAAGAGTAATTTTTTAGCTTCATAAATATTGATTTTCAGCTGCTGCTGGCCTGACATACTTCAGAAGGTGGCAGCTGGCAGCTGGTGGATAGATATCATGGTGTCGTGGTCAAGGTCTAATAGACCTGGTCTATGTCAGCATTGGAAGCAAACAGGCAGATGATTCTTACAAAGTCAGATAACCTAACAAGCTCTGTCAGCATTGAATTGAAAAAAAATATATTGGGTCGTTAAATATCATTTTATCTGAACCGGATTCCGTTTCAGCTAAAATCCTATTTAACTTTTATATTAATAGTATAAACAATAGAATAGATACATAATTAGAATAGTTAAAAATAATGGATAAGCTACAATAGGACTACATATTGTACAAGTAATAAAATTAAAAATTTTAAAAAACCCACGACGAACTGCAGAGATCCATTGAAACAAAAATAAGAACTTAACAAAAGTATATATAAAATAATATCTAAAACACAAAACTGCATATTTGCCGCCTCAGTAGTTTTTTTGACCAGCGTGGTGGTCTATGGCCAAACCCTTCTCATTCCGAGATAAAACTTGTGCTTAGTAATGAGTAGAGGTGTCAAATGGTGTTAAATTTTAATATTCTGATAAAAAATGTGATCACTTAAGGTTTTCCTGTGACCACTTCCTGGCTCCATCACGAGACCCTGGGCAGCATCTAGGTTTAAAGTGCTTGACAAGACAAATCAAAAGAGTCCAAATACGACGGGTTAGGTACGATGAGAACTTAAGTAGTTCCCATGACCACCTCCTGGCTCCATCATGAGACCCTGGGCAGCATCTAGGTACAAAGCGCTCGTCAAGACAAATCAAAAGACTCCAAATACAACGGGTTTACGATGAGAACTTAAGGAGTTCCCATGACCACCTCCTGGCTCCATCATGAGACCCTGAGCAGCATCTAGGTACAAAGTGCTAGTCAAGCCAAATCAAAAGAGTTCAAACACGACTGATTTACGATAAGAACTTAAGGAGTTCCTATGACCACCTCCTGGCTCCATCATGAGATCCTGGGCAGCATCTAGGTACAAAGCGCTCGTCAAGACAAATCAAAAGACACCAAATACAACGGGTTTACGATGAGAACTTAAGGAGTTCCTATGACCACTTACCAAATCACGATTGCAGCTCAGCTTG
Organism: Erebia aethiops; assembly: GCA_923060345.2. Taxonomy (NCBI): domain Eukaryota; kingdom Metazoa; phylum Arthropoda; class Insecta; order Lepidoptera; family Nymphalidae; genus Erebia; species Erebia aethiops. The sequence goes on from OV281081.1 coordinate 25,394,639, forward strand.
ATTGTCTATGGTCCTAAAACCTGGAACCTTCCCACAAGCTATACATATCTAATCCAAAAAACCTCATTTCAATCTGCCCAGTACTTTTTGAGAAAAATAGTAACATATTGAAAAATTTAAATCATAGACTATAGCTCAGCTTAGTTGTCCTAAAATATATCCAAGAACCTTCTCACAAGCTATACATATCTGATGCAAGAAACCGCATCTCAATCGGCCCAGTACTTTTTGAGAAAAATGGTAACATATTGAAAAATTAAAATCATAGACTACAGCTCAGCTTGGTTGTCTATGGTCCTAAAATATATCTAAGAACCTTCTCACAAGCTATCCATATCTAAAGCAAAAAACCGCATCTCAATCGGCCCAGTACTTTTTGAGAAAAATGGTAACATATTGAAAAATTAAAATCCTAGACTACAGCTCAGCTGGGTTGTCTATGGTCCTAAAATATATCTAAGAACCTTCTCACAAGCTATACATATCTAATGCAAAAACCGCATATTAATCGGTCCAGTAGTTTTCCAGGAAAACGGTAACAAAAAAGTGCACAAACAAACAAACAAACTCACAACCTCTTAGGGCAAACACATATACCGTCTCCGTTTCGTCGAGGGTAATAAAAGCCCTTTAAAATAAATAAAGATTAAAAAAAAGACATTATTTAATCTATGGTCATGTGTTACGTTTTTTACTGTATTTATTTGAGTAAGTAACCTTAACTTGCCCATTTACTAATAATGTGCCAGCAACATAGATATCAAATCACTATGTTGGCACATTACCTAAATTACCTATCTTCGGATATAATGATCGTACGAACTCTCCGGATATAAGACAACGGCAATAAATTCCATGACACTAAACTCGAAGCATGTTTTAATTAAAGAACAAAATTAATATTATGCAATTTTATTAACTTTTGAGACGCTCTTGAGGTGACATCAATCAGACGAGAAATTGCTTTTGCAGGTGACAGGGAAAAGCGTTCAAAATTTAACCTTAGTGCACTTTCTGACTCTAAATAAAGTATTTTTATACAGCTGACACCATAGCGGATTTGTATCTGAGCATATTTTTTTATTCCACTACAAGTTAGACCTTGACTGCGTTCTCACCTGATGGTAAGTGATGATGAAGTCTAAGATTGTAGCGGGCTAACCTGTTAGGGGTATGGCAGTTGTATTGAAACCCATGCCCCTAGTCGGTTTCTACACGGCATCGTACAAGAACGATAAATCGTCTTTGCCGGTAGTGTGGTAACTAGCCACGCCACGGAGGAAGTTTCCCACCAGACCAGAACACAGAAAATTCAGAAATTATAAATTCCCAAATTGACTTGAATTGAGGGTCAATTTTTTCACATTAAATTCAATTGAACTTTTTTTCATACTATGCAGGCATGAGGCAACCTGACAAAATAAGACAGACTGACAAAATAATCGTGCGGTTACAATATATAGTTACCCCTACCGTCGCGCTTTTCTTTGTACGACCAAATAGATCGATAGGACACTGGACAGGCGGGATCGACCTATTCAGGGCAGAACGTCAGAGTTCGTTTTTGATGAAAGACTATGCCATTTCAAGACAAATGGTTTTATGAAACAACTAAACCCCTTCCTGGTATTTTAGACAGCATCATACTTCAGTACCGGCAAGATCACAGTCAAGGGCCTAGCATCATTACTAAGGTACCATCAGGAAATCGCAGTCACGGTTTTACTTATCAACGGAGTAAATTAAAGTTACAGACTGCAGCCGTTTATTCCATTTAAATCGTCCAATCGCTTGGAAATGGTTAAGAGGGCGGTAAAGAAATCTCCTTTGGGGGCATTAAAATATGTAGGGGCAAAAATAACGGATGGTCTAGCGTCGACGTAACCATCTGTAATATAGACCCAGCTCGCAAAAGGGGACCCCAGGGCCCTTAGCGATGTTAGTTTAGGGACGTGTAACTTGTTTGCCTGAAATATTGTTATTTGCCTATCATTTTTGTAACAAATCTGCGTATGATCGGACTTTGTTTGCAAATGAAAGTAGCACTTCAAAAAGAACTGAAGTATGGCTCCACTTCTGTCGTCTATATTTTTACGAATATATTTTTAAAGGCAAAAAATGTGCATTAAAAAAAAGATACGTGCCGAATTGAGAACCTCCTCCTTTTTTGGAAGTCGGTTAAAAATGGAAGTCTTTGCAATTGTGCATTGAAAAGTAAAAGTCTTCTGGGGTGGCCCATCAGGGTCGGCGTTAAATACTAATAATATTTACTGCGTAGATTGTGTCCTGTGAAATTGCGTATTGGAATTTGGAAGTGCGTTTATTGGTTGTATTTCTCGTATGTATGTTTATCTGGTTCTAAAGTCCATTTCCACGGCAGGTGGACTTCCTTCCATAGACAAGTAAGCAATTGGCGATCGAGCCAAATTAATATTTTAAAAATCATATCTAATATATTACACGATAAAAATTTGATACGAATATAACTACTTAAGTTACGTTCGATACAGTGTCCATACCTCTTCTTATCCGAAAAATGGAAGGTCTTGGAATACGAGGAACACCACTTGCCTGGTTCAATGACTACCTCAAAGAAAGGAGTCAAAAAGTTAAAGTATCGGACCATAATAGCAATTCCCAAAACATCACACATGGTATACCCCAAGGAAGCACGCTCGGACCAACACTTTACTTGGTGTATGCCAATGAAATTTGTCATTCGGCTTTGGAAGATGCCCAACTGTTCGCATTTGCCGATGACACTGCCATAATATTTCATGGGAAAACGTGGGACGAGGCTCGCAGGACAGCTGAAAAAGGACTAAGCAGGATTACTAAAACGCTAGAAAATAATCTACTTACTATAAATGCCCAAAAAACTAAGTATATTTGCTTTAGTATCACACGAGCTACCCAACCACCCTCTGACTTCACACTTAAGCTGCACACTTACCCATGCAACACATCAGAAAACCCACCGAATACCTATTCCTGCGAAGTCCTTGATAAAGAGTCAACCATGAAATATTTGGGAGTTGTCATTGATGAAAATCTGAACTGGCACCCCCATATTACAACTCTTGCTAATAGAGTCAGAAGGCTGATCCCGGTGTTTAGAAACCTCCGTGATGTTGTTAACAACAAAATAATAATTCAGGTTTACAAAGCCTTGTGCCAATCTCTTCTGATCTACTGCATATCAGCGTGGGGAGGAGCAGCCGCCTCGCATATGATTGAGGTTGAAAGATCTCAAAGGGCAATCATAAAAGTTATGCTAGGTAAGCCACGCAGATTCTCCACAGAGGCACTATATCAAGATTCTAAATTACTCACAGTACGGCAGCTGTATATAGACAGATGTGTTACCAGATTCCACCGGTCTCATAAAATCCCACCACCAGACAATACTCCTCGACGTCGACCAGATATTATACACATTCCCCGAACATACAGTGCATTTGCACAGCGTCAATTTACCTACCTGGGACAATTTCTATATAAAAATATTAATAAAAAGCTCAAAATTGTACGTACTAATAGGCATGGACTTAGAAATAAACTTCTTTACATGTTGAGTAAGCTTAATTACGAAGCCACTGAAAATTTAATGAAAAGTTTATACTCATAGACACATACACACACACACACACACACACACACTTAGGATTAGATGTTTGCTATATTGTATATTTATATAATTAATGTTATTTACCTTTCTTCAGTTCCTGTTTCTATCATTATTTCGTTAAACTGTGATAATATTATACAATATATTGCACAATTACTGGGAAGAGACTGACCCCCAAGATACGGGCTATCCTAGTTTGGGGGTCTAGGGTAATTTAAGAAACGTTTGTATTATTTATTTTGGAACAAATAAAGATTTTTATTATTATTATTATTATTTAAGTACTTAAATCCCCTAAAATAATTGTTGAAAAGTTGAAAATAGCTGAGTAATAGTAATTAAGCAAAAGCATTTGTCTGTTTTCCCATCTGTCCTAGAAATGGACTTAATTAGATGTGCAGTACCAACTACCAACGCTAGTGTTTAAACAAAGTAGGTGTAGGTAAAGTGAAGCGATGATAGCCTAGTATAGTAGTAGCCCAAATAGTGCTCACCCCCTCCCCCCTCCCCCCATCGCCGATCAAACGCAATCGGTAATGCATATAATGTCCTCCCGACGGAATTTCGGCCACGGCGGCCAATCTCCAGAGAGATTAGCCATCTGCGCGGGAGATATAGTGCACAAGTGTGTGCGCAAACACAGGTGCACTCTCTGTTCCTTTACTCTCATAGCCCGATGGGACAGAAAATCCGACACGACCGGAGAGAGAACAGGCGCAGGCGGCTTAACGTGCTCTGCCAGGCACGGGGGTGATACACTGCCAACTTCCTAACTCCGGGCTGAGAATTTATTGTTAGAAGAACCCAATACTTGTTGTGACCCGACCTCGTCGGCCGCAGTCGATCATGCTAACCACTGGACCAAATAGGTAATGCATATAATACGCACATAGAACCACATCACCCTCAAGTGAATTCAAATCACTTATCACTAGTGTTTGATAATACACGTAAATGGATTGCGGTTTATGCTCCGCCGATCTGCGTCGGGAAGCATCATGTGTAGTGGTTTCAATGTGTAATTTAATGTAAGTACGTATATTATAGTATCTAATAATTGATATTATATGGTCGTATTGGTGAATAGAGTTATACATATTAGAGTTATACATATTATATATGAGCCATTATTGCGAATTGAATTATACTTAGTGGATGTTATGCCTCGGTGGTCTAGTAAGTAAGCATGTTTGACTGTGGCCGGCGAGGTCCCGAGTTCGAGTCCCGGGCTAGGCCATAATTAAGTATCGGGTTTTTCTGATTAGAAATTCCCAGTACTAGCCCGGAGTTAGGAAGTTGGCGGTGTTTCACCCCCGTGCCTCGGAGAGCACGTTAAGCCGTCGGTCCCGGTTATTATCACTAACATGATAATAGTCGTTAAAGCATGCCAACCCGCATCGGAGTAGCGTGGTGGGTCTAAGCTGTAATTCCCGCTCTCCTATGAGAGTGGAGACCTATGTCCAGCAGTGGGACGTTAATGGGCTGCAGTGGTGGTGGGTGGTGGTGGATGTTATGCGAAAATGAACTGCGTACCTTGGTTAACGTATATCCTAGGTGACCAAGGTGGTTAAATGTATCTTTATGGTGTTAATTTTCAGGAGATGCACGGATTTGGATATTTTAGGAATCCGCCCACAACGGAAACCAATTAAGGTGGCTCCGGAGGGCGAATCGTCCACGTCGTAACGTAATACCAAAATAATTTGTAATTCGAGAATATTTCCACCATATTATGCGATTATTAAGATTGAACTTGTATTTATCTAGGTCCATGGATAATTATTTTTTCAAAATACTTTCCCAAAACTAATGTAAGCACATTGCGTTTTGCATGTTTTTACGACATAAATGACATGTTTTCTCCTTATTTGTTTCATATTACAACCAAAAGTTAAAACACAAAAATTTTTCATTCATCATTTTTGGTATTCACGGAACAAGACTAAATGTATAACAAATTCTGTACGCTCATATTGCTGTCGCGCTTGCACGCGATCATGTGTGATCAGCCAAATAGAGATAGCAATATACCGGCAAATTTATATTTGCGGTTCGAATAGAAGTTGCGAGCGGCGTTCTCCGGCCTCTTAAGTACTAAGCCTTCGCTGTCTATCTGATATCTGTCTGTCTGACACTGTTATTATAAAACCAGCTTAACTGTTGGAACTTTTCACAAAATTAATCTTACACCTTTATCGAAGCAATATAATGAACACCCAAAACTCAAACTCAAACTCATATTTTTTAATTCAAATAAACTTAGTAAAGGTGCTTTTGAATCGTCGAGTGAATCTACCACTGGTTCGGAATGGCATTCCTACCGAGAAGAACTAGCAAGAAACTCGGTGGTTGCTCTTTTCAAAATAATGTACAATAGAAAGTTTTTCAATTCACTAGAAAGTACTCGTATTTCGGATAGTATTATTAATCATTAATACTAGTTTGAATCGATGAAATTTTATTTTAAGAATTATTTAATGGGAGCCACAGAAAAGCTACCGCTTTTATACAAAATAAAGTCTATTATAAAGACCTGTAACCTTTGATTTGTCCAAGAATCAAGGTTATCTGATTGGAACTCACTGTCACAACTAAGCCGGCCCCACACTTTACTAATCGGCTTACCTCGAAGCTTGTTTGTTGATTGATTTATCGGCCTCACTTTTAAGTGCAGGGTGATCCAACGCTATCACAAATACAATTTGATTTTAATACTAGCGACCCGCCCTGGCTTTGCACGGGTGCAATGCTCATACGAAATATGTTACATGCATTTTAAATCTGTAATATCTTCAAAAATATTCATTTAAATTATAAGCTGTATTAAGCTATGCTGTAATTGAATAAGGATTAATGCTGTATTGCTTAAAATCGCTTCGTAAATAAGCCATTTTTTCTCGTAAAAAGTAAAGGATATAAAATGGCTATTGTGGGTTATCCCGAGATAGACATATACTATCGCGGAATTTTTTGTAGATCTTTTATGGTTAACAATACTGTAGTAGGTACATTATTTTGATCTATCTCGTAGGGTTCAGCCAGCGTTTGCAATGTTAGCGCAAAAAAACGTGTTTATTTACGACATCACATTAGAAACCTCTAAAATTATCAGTGTTTCTCTACTATATTATGCATGTATTATACATATAAACCTTATTATTGAATCACTCTATCTATTAGAAAAAGCCGCATCAAAATCCGATGCGTAGATTTAAACATCTAAGCATACATAGAGACAGACAGCGGGAAGCGACTTTGTTTTATACTATGTAGTGCATGAACCTATAAATGGTGTAGTGATGACGCACCACTCTTGGGCCAATATTTATTTGTCCCACTGGCTGTGTGGGGTGCTGGGGTTGGGAAGCAAAAAAAATTTATAAAAGACATCGGCCGTCGTTCATTTATCGGAAAGGGACTGCGACCCACGTTCAGGTTCCTACCTGGTTCAAAGGTTATCCATCGCCGTTCAGCGTGGCAATGCCGCAAGTTTGATGGGTACCTTTGGCCCAGGGGCAACTAGGGGTGGTCTTTTTGATTAGGGTTTTATTTTTAATTTTTTGTTAGTAGGTATAATATAAGGATTTGTTTTAAATTTATGTTATCGTTAGTTTAATATTATTTATTATGATTATGGTAATATTATTATTTGATTTATATAATAAATCATATCTAGATGCGTACAGGACGCGATTGCGATTGTTAAGCAACGTTGACCCAAGTCAGTAACTGGATGTGTGGCCTAATTTGGACGTTCAAATTTGGCCTTTTCGTCTCTTTCGTGCCTCGGAGAGCACGTTAAGCCATCGATCCTGGTTATTATCACTAACATCCGATACTAATCGTTAAAAAACCTAAGAGTTTAAATACTCTTAGTCGAGTCGTATGCATAAGGACGTGGGAAACGCACCTCATTATTATTCCAAGAAAACTCCTACCATTATTTGATTAATGGAATGGGATCACGACCCTCAGTAATGAGGAATACGACGCTGAGAGAGAGAGATGCGTATAAAATTACGGTGCAAATTTTTTGTTACGGATTTTTGTTATCTTTAAATAACTAATTTAATTAGAGATAGTAAACGTCCACGTTGATATAACTACTCGTAACTTACTGTGGGTCGTAAGTCGTAACTGCACTTATTTATTGAATATCTTGCCAAACCATTGCAAAACGGTTAGTTTACTTTTCTATTTATTCAATTGTCGATCTAGTTGCTCTTTCCCTAAAAATGTTTGAAATTCGCCATCGAAACTACCACTAGCCTTCCCACAATCCACACTTGACAAATCGTCTTGAGTCGGCGCCCGCTTATTGAATGATTGATTTATTCACCTCACTCCTTAAGTACCTGGTCGAGCCAACGCCAACAGGTGAACTATTTGATTTACTAACTCCTAATGCTTCTATATCACTCGATCCTAATTCCTTTCCCTCTTCAAAATGATGTGACGCGGGCACCTGTCTAAATATGTATGCGGATTTGCCCCTTAGAGACGTTTAATGTTATCGGGCCTGTGTGGGTAAGGGATTGCGGCTATGATGATTGATTTTAAAACCTTTGTTTGGTGTTGAATGAGGGAAAGGGAGGATTATAGCGGATATAAAGGTATAGCTACGTTGGTTTTTATGAAATTAAATTCAGACGTATACAAATAAATCTACCAGCACGTGCTAGTCGAATGTAGCACATATAGCGCTCAGAGAGAGGCCCTTATGCAGAAATATTATATGAACAAATATGACGTAGGTAGTTTTACAAGCCCTCTCAGCCTACCATCAACAGAAGGTTTTCGATCGGTAGTCGAAATATTTCTGCATAGAGACCGGATCAATTGTATTTTGTATAGTTATGATAGGTTGGTTAAGTTTTTTTGAAATTATAATTTACGTTACGATGGGGCTGGCGTGTCCGTGTCAGACAAAAGTCCCTCATAAATTAAAATTTAAAAAAAAATCTAGATAGATTAGAGGTTGATTTAGGTTTTTTGAAAATCCTATAGGAACTCTTTGATTTTTCGGGATAACAAGTAACCTCGGACTCGGAACCTCTTTACTCGGAATGCACCCTAAGTTCTGTACCAAATTTCGTAAAAACCGGTTAACCTGATGGACCGTGAAAACAGGGACAGACACACTTTAGCATACCTACATACCTACTTAAAATTAGTATCGATTATATAATCGATACTAATTTTAAGTAAAAAGGAAAACCTATGGGTCGTGTTTACCGATGCCCAAAGACATAATGGAAATGCCAAATGCGTTGCCAACTTTGAAACTTTGTTCACCCGTCTTTTGAATAACCCCATATTATCGCGGCTTTGTGGAATACCACAGAAGGAAGTTGATTCCGCATTTTGCACGTACGCGGAAGAAATAATCGGGCGAAACGGGAAGCGGAGGCGTACCAAGCTTCCATGGGGTGAAGTTTGTTCCCGCGGTGAGTACACGATGTTAAAATTGGGAAGTTTTGCCTAGATGTTATCTACTCGTGTTAATGTACCTAGTAATGTAAACTAACTGCCAAATTCATGCCTGTTGATTATCTGGCGACATAGAGCTTTAATGATTAAAATAGGAAAGATTTGTTGCATTGTGTTAATTTCTCAATAATTTCTTCTACGGATTTGGTCGTAAATAAGATTTCTTGTTTTGAAATTCAGGAATGGAATTTTAATCCAACTGTAAATTTCAGCTTAGAAATCAAGTTACATAAATAATAATGATCTGCTATGGAATGATCGGATGGTTCAAAGTCGTTATAAATGTAAATTAATCTCTCGTGTATACAGTCTGTATATTTAGTAGGTTTAAGATAATAATTATCATCTGAAGGTATTTATATAGTTAAACTTCCTTTAGAGGAAGTTTGTAATAATTGGCAATTAAACGTTATATCCGAAACAGGGTTGCCGTAATCGCTTCAGCACATGGCTTCAGCATTACATGCTTACCTACTATGTGGGCATAGACATTAGACAAGACAATATTAGTATTGCCACCAAGTGCTATTAAGAGGCCGGGGAACGCCGCTCGCAACTTATATTCGAACCGCAAATATAAATTTGCCGGTATATTGCTATCTCTATTTGGCTGATCACACATGATCGCGTGCAAGCGCGACAGCAATATGAGCGTACAGAATTTGTTATACATTTAGTCTTGTTCCGTGAATACCAAAAATGATGAATGAAAAATTTTTGTGTTTATAACTTCGTGTTGTTTTTCTGTAACTTGACAATATAGGCTATGTTCCTGATCAATTAGTTCGTGAGATATCGTTGGTTTTAATATGAAACAAATAAGGAGAAAACATGTCATTTATGTCGTAAAAACATGCAAAACGCAATGTGCTTACATTTAGTTTTGGGAAAGTATTTTGAAAAAATAATTATCTAGGGACCTAGATAAATACAAGTTCAATCTTAATAATCGCATAATATGGTGGAAATATTCTCGAATTACAAATTATTTTGGTATTACGTTTGTATGGGCAATTCGCCCTCCGTCGTATTGCTCATTACTGTTATTACACATTACTGTTATTGTCGTTACATTCCCATTTCCATTAATCACATAATGGTAGGAGTTTTCTTGGGATAATAATGCGGTGGGTTCCCACGTCCTTCCGCATAAAACTTAGCACCATAGAAATGGTAATTCGCGTATAGCATTCAATATTTCTATGCTTAACACTATAAGATAAGCTATTTCTAGATTCCTTACATCTGGGCCACTGCAAATAAGCTACCTTTTGTCCCGAATGCTTAGTTAATCAAAGAATTTTAACGAAAATTAGAAAAAGTAAAATCCAATCGGAAGAATCGTTTTTGCTTAATTACCTACTTAGTAGTGTAGATTTGTTAGTATGTTACCTGTTTGCACTCACCTTAACTGGTCAAACGATTTTGACGAAAAACATAAAGTAGTTACTAGTCACAAAGCTCGTACGCTTAAACTTACCTAGAGGAGGACACTGGATCCCGCACTATAGTGCTTATATTATGTGGTCCTAGTGTCTTTTGAAAAATTAAAATATCAAAGGTTTCGGAGTACCTAGTCGTGACTAAAGTCTGCACAACCTTTAAACTTCTTTAAGAATTTCGTTCGGAGGCGCTCGCTTATTCAATATAATGAAATGAAATTTATTTATAGTGTAAGTAATATTTATGCGTTGCGGCTCTCCGGGGCAAGTAAGAAGCTTTCTGGGAAAAGATCGTGACTCATAAACTATGATTTTTCTCTATGAATATTATGGCAGTCGAGTGCTTCAGACAGCCGTCTGGGTATGAGGGGGACGTAAATTGTCGTTTATCAAAATATGAGTAGGTCTTTAGTTTGTTTCACGCAAGTAAATCATTTCATTTTTGGAGTTTACCTCCTTTAGAATGGATTTTCATATAATATAAGCCCGGGGGATGAAAATTTAAGGCGAGTAAAATCAAGCTTTCTCAGTTACGTTATTGACTTTATGATTCCATGGTAACGCTTGTTTATGTTTCCATGGCTATGTAATGTATTTTGATGAATATAAATTATATAATTAATATAAATAAATGTATCAAGCAAGCTTTCAGTAATATAAAAAATGCGTTCATTTACCCTCATTTACTAATCTACCTATAAATATATTTCGTTCGTAAAGAGTAAGTCCAGAGTTGACACACAATTTTTTTTCTACTCAATTAAACGTGTGGTGGCCAATGATCTTAGAAGATCTTTTTCTTCAAGATCATTTGTGGTGGCTCCGAAAGTATCAATTGAGTAACTAACCTTTTTATGTAAAATATGTATTTTTTATTATTGCTTCTCTAGACTTGTTTTCTACAAGCTTAGCCTCTGCTGTAGAGACTTCAGGTTATATGGAATATCTAGAACTGAGACTGCTGCTAGACTGATCTAAATATGAACAGCGGTTCTTACCAATTTATTTTATTTTGACCAAACGTGTAAACTGGCTAACTACTTGAGTAACTAGTGGTTCGCCCCGAACTGAGACCTCGCGGTATCCATAAGATAGCTTTAACTATATAATGCGCGCTCATCTTTACGTTCATAGACATCAGTACTATCAGTAGACTATTTTTTATTCCACGTAAGATATTATTTGTAAGCACAAACGAATAAACTTTTACAGAGCGCCATCTGAATGAGTTAAAAATACTGAAGCTCATTAAAAATTAAATAATTTCGTTTCCTTATAATATTTATCTAATTTTAGTATTTGTTGTTCAAGTACAGGATATAACTCAAATAATTGAACAAGTTTCAGGCTCAGCCTTTCAGAAAATTGTGAGTTCTGAGGTCAACTTTGGACGTTAGAAAATCTCCACTTTGAAAGCCCCCCATTTCGTCAATTTTTGGGAAAAAAAATTAAAAATATATTTTTGGACTCTATTCCTATTTTATCTTTAAAATAAAATGATATACCGCAACCCTATGTAACGCTATAAAAAATATTTTACTTCGCATTCGCTTCTATGAGAGTCCCCCTGAATCTAAATAAAAATAATAAAAATCTTTATTTTTATAACTTTTTAAGCCATATTCGGCTGAAGGCCATCGGTTTACATATTATATTAAAATTTGAAGTAATTACGTTCAGTAATTCAGAAGTTATAAGGCTCTGACAGGCGGACGGACGGACAGACAAGTGCAAATTCCATCAAGTAGACTCAGAGACCTTCGCTTCGCTCATTCAATTAATATTAAGTACTGGTAAACGGGCCTGAAATACTCAAAATAATCAAGTAAGTAAGTAGGTACCTACGACTTGAATAGTTTTTATTTCTAAAAGACCCTTTTTATCATACCTGTAAAATTATCCCTAATAAGGCTGCTCGGGGAAATTTATAACGCATATTTTTCCATTTCAAGTTTCTTGTTAACAAGCGATGTCAGAACATTCGCTGTACCATAATCTCGTAATCTTTATTAAGCGGTGGCGTGATGTTTGTACCGAATATTCGCTAAGCCCAGGCTTTCTGTTTGTGTTCAATACGAAACGCTTGGACGCTAGGTGAATACTTCTTATGAAGGGGCAGGGGACATCTGCATGAATAAGGCGGTCACGTTCAAACGCAACTTGTATTGTCTACGAATATCGCTTTGAACGGTCAAGTCTGGTGGATCAAGTTTCCCGAGCGTATTTTTAAATATTGTGGTAGTTTATTTTTTCTGATTGACTTTAAGCCTAAGCGACCTATTTTTGCGGTACTAGACACTTAACTTTTATTTTTGAATGCTATTTTCCTAACATGGTGAAATATGCGTGTATGCGAAAGTTACCCATTTATTGTGATTAAATTTAGTGTGGTTAGTAGCGGTTATTTGATTTTATGCACTAATAAGTACTGTTCGTGTCAATCAGAACAATAAATCAGCATTTTCGATGTTTACGGTAGGCGTACGCCAATACAGTCGGCCTCGATCAACGATGTGTTACGCCCACTAACATGACGTCAATAATACTCAATAGCGAGTCAAATTAATTGTTTTTATTTATATCGGTTATATTCTAAATAACTCTTCTCTACTAAAATATTTAATCAAACATTGCTCTTTAAAAAAAAAAGATTATTATTGGGGTGTTTACCACTGTTATCATATAAAAATGACGATTCCATTCGAGTATACTTACGAGTATGTAGAAATACGTGTCAAATTAAGAAAGTTACCAATTTGGTTAGAGATAATAAGAAAATATGCGCCACTTTATATTTAACTAATTTAGTATCATTTTCCTATGATGGACTGCATTGGTCTCTTCTCAGAATTATAGCCCACCACACTAACCAAGTACAGATTGGCAGACTTGAAAGACCAGTTTGAAAACATTATGAAGAAATTATTTCTCAAAAGTGATATTCAATTGCTTAAAACCATGGCTGAAATAGCACGTAGAAAGTAAGCTTATTCAGAATTCACAAAATTCGCCTTTTCTGCTTATCGATACAAAGAGTCTTTGAATAGTCAAGAACGAACACTCGCTAAAGTGAATTGTGTAAAGCTTGCGCTCGTGTCCACACGGTCTTTATTTCTATTTCCAGGGCGGCCGGAGTAACACAAAACACCGCGGCTAATCGTCCGCCCGTTACGCGCCCCCTCTTGTTAGTGTTGTAGTATTTATCGATAAGTATTTAGTACCACTTTCTGAATTTGGTATTTGACAACAAATCAGCAACTCTTGATAACACAAAACAAAGGCTTGACGTCATGCATCCGCTATTTAAAACTAGGTCAATTTATTACTTCAGTAGGTACACATTTTATAAAGGCGGTTTAGCTTCTAATACATGACATAATAAAACACTAACAGTCTTACATTACATTCAAAGTGTATAAGCAATATGTCAGTTTTTATGAGGACCTTTGTGTCTCTAGGCAAGCGCGTTCCAATTTCCAACCTAGGCCTCATCATTGCTTTGAACTAAGCATTATTATCGCAGTATAGGCGCAAGCCTATATTGCAATAAAAAAATCTAGAAAGGAATCTAGTTACTTGCCCGTTTTGAGACTAAATATGAATAAATATTTGTCTTAAAAACTAACAGCGCATCTAAAAAAGAAATAAATTCTCATCGATAAAAGTTCTTGCACATCTCTAAACGTCTTGATGTGTCTGGAAAATAACGTGTTCTTTTAGTTGTTTGTCCTACGCTTTGCTACCTGCGCTTCCTTGCATTAGATCAGTTTACAAAGGCAACTAGGATGAAATCTATTTTAAGGTAAGTTCATTCCTTGCTTCCTTCATGCGTGTGTGGTTTTTCGATCTGGACATTGGGGCTGATTCTGTATAACACAATCTCTAAACTAAACTAAAATGGCAGCTTTAAATAATCTAGTTCTGTCCCTTTCCGTAGGAAGTATTATGAAAGGGTTAGCAATATTTGTAATGCTCTAATTTTAGTTTAGAGATTGTGCACTACAGAATCAGCCCCATTGTGCCATTTTTATTTAGGTCCTACGCTTTGCTACTTGCTCTTCCAGTTTACACAGACAACTAATGAACTAACTAATCTGTTTTAGGTAAGATTATTTCTTAGTGTGGTTTTGGAATATTCAGGACACTTTTTAATCCTTTTTATATAGATTACCTTTATTAAGCTAAGAGGTTCCGGCCGCGGCTTCGCTCCCGTGGGTAGTTTGAAAAATTCGGCCTTATTCCTTGTCTATATTATAACTGTCTGTCTGTCTGTATATTTTTGACTGCCTCGTTAGTCCAGCGGCCATGGGTCGGGCCATAATGGTGTGGAGATTGGCTATAATTTAAAGGAAATCTCTGTTCAAAATTTCAGCTTTCTGGGTCCATGGGTTTAGGCTGAGCATTGAGGAGTCAGTCAGTCAGGACTTTTTTTTTAAATATGAAAGATAGTTGAAATCAGTCCCAATATAGCTCTACCAGTACCGGTTTTATGTGCTATATATTTACTCGTATCCAGTTATTTGATATAATGAACTGAATAGAAAAGGTGACTGACTGACTGAAAAATTTTATATATTTAAGATTGTAAATGTGTTGCACATTAAGTTTATTAGTTTTCGAAATACGCTTCAAAACTACTCCAACTTAGAAGTTGTTCCTGTACAGAACTTAACATAGATACTCGTAGCTACGAAGCGATCCCATTGCTTTATACGACTTGATTCATATCTTGAAACGACCACGACTGGAGGCACCTGCTCCCAGCTAAATAATCATTTGTCAGAATAGGATGTAAGTTAAAAAGGATTGCTAATATCTCAAATGGGCTCTGTTCCGTGTTTTGTTTACGACCACGGCGAGATTTGTGTGACTTGGTGTTTTTGGGAAGTTTTTTATGGTTGCACACTTGTGGTTGTTGTTTATCTTTTCCTCCTCTATCTTTGTTTGATTACTATCAAAGCACGTGGGATTTTTCTTTTATCGAACACAGTGGTTTTTAATTGGTTTTAGTTTAAACTAGCTGATGCCCGCGACTTCGTCTGCGTAGAACAAGTTTCTTTAATCCCCACGAGAACTCGTTAATTTTCCGGGATAAAAAGTAGCCTAAGTTACTCTCCAGGTCCCCAACTATACCTATGCATAAAAATCACTTCGATACGTTGCTCTGTGGCGGCGTGATTGAAGGACAAACCAACAAACAAACACAGTTTCGCAGTTATAATTTTAGTAAGATTGTTTTGACTTGATTTTATGTTCTAAGTAGCTGATGCCCGCGACTTCGTCTGCGTGGATTGAGGATTTTTAATTCCCTCTATAATTTTCCGAGATAAAAGTTATGCCTATGTGTTATTCCAGACTATAATCTATCTCTGTGCCAAATTTCATCCACATCCGCTCAGCCGTTCTGGCTTGATTGAGTAACAAACATCCATCCATCCATACATCCGTCCAAACTTTCGCATTTATAGTACATATTAGTATAGATGGTTCCTACCTTCAAGGCAAGAGTGAATACTCAGGTATCTTCTAAGCAAGCACGCTTCAACCTAGACCTCGTCATTGATTTGGTTTATGCACGATTGCTAAGCGCAAGCCTATTCTGTAATTTAAAAAAAAATGTATTTCACATCATCATCATCACCCATACCAGTCCAGCACCAAAATTATCCTGTTTCTGCACAGGGACTTAAGCCTTAGATAGATAAATGCTTTATTGCCACACAAAAAATTAAAAAGAAACAAAAAAAGTTAACAAGCAAAAAGAAAAAACAAGTGCGCAAAGGCGGCCTTATCACTAAAAGTGATCTCCTCCAGACAACCTTTAATTATAGAAGCAAATGCAATGAAGCGGGATAGTGCAACAACATTAATACATATAATATACTACATAAACTATACATTCTAATATTACATCAACAATTGCACAAATAAAATACTAAAATATATACCAATAGAACCATAATACATATATATAAATATTTCAGACACATAAACTACATAACAAAAAGTAAACAAATACATAAATAATTTATAGCATATGAGTAAGATAAAATTCTTTCAAACGATTCTTAAAAATACTCAAAGATTTTGACTGTCTAATATCACCTGGCAGCGCATTCCATAACTTGACTGCCTTTACCGTAAAGGAATTTGCATACACCTCAGTTCGACTCAATGGTATTTCTAACTTGTTGTCGTCCCTTGACCGCAAATAAAAATGAATGTCCTTGCTGCCAAGAAAAGTGAATCGCTCTTTCAAATATGGTGGCGTTTGAGGATGATATAAAATAGTGTACAGGAGCGAAAGAGCGTGTAAATTTCTACGGGATCGAATTGGCAGCCACTTCAACTGAGCCCGAAACTCAGACACATGATCATATTTACGCAGGCCATAGATATAGCGAATACATACATTCTGCAATCTATCCAATTTGTTAAGCATGGTCTCCGATAAATCCAAATAACTAACATCAGCATAGTCCAAAATGGGTAAAAGAAGACTGTTTGCCAAAAGTATTTTAGTCTTAACGGGCAAAAAATGTTTCCACCGTCTTAAATACCCAAGAGCAGCAAATATCTTTCGACTCAGCTCTGTAACTTGTGGAACCCAAGACAAAGAATTATCTAAGATAAGGCCAAGATCCTTAACCACACTACTTATGGATATGACTGTGCCATCTAAGAGAACAGGCGGTACACTATTATGGGAAAGTAAGGAAACGTAATAATTGCTACCAATAATAGCCACCTGAGACTTATTTGGATTTATCAAAAGACCATAAGAACGACACCAAGCACAAATTTTATTTAAATCGGCATTGATAGTATCAATAGCACCTGCCAGATCATCAATGGTTGCCGATACATAAATCTGCAGGTCATCCGCATACAAATGATAAGAAGAAGAAATTACTGAGGTAACAGAGTTGATATAAATGGAGAAGAGAAGAGGAGATAGAACACCACCCTGCGGAACACCAGCTTGTAGAGAAATAAATGAAGAAAACTTATCACCTACACGAACACACTGCTGACGACCACAGAGATAAGACCGAAACCAGCTGATGACAGTAGGCGACAAATTAACAGTCTTTAAGACTGCCAAGAGCAAATCAAAGTCTACGGTATTAAAAGCATTACTTAAGTCTAATAATGCAATTACTGTAAGGAGCTTATTATCAACCGCGTACCGAATATCATCGCAGACCTTGATAAGGGCGGTTGCTGTGCTATGACCCCGCCGAAAGCCTGATTGAAAACTAGTCAAAATATCATACCTAGTTAGGTAGATGCTTAACTGTTGATGCACAATACGTTCAAGAACTTTGGATAAGAAAGGGAGGATGGAAATAGGTCGAAAATGAGATGGAATTAAAGGATTTTGAACTTTAGGAACGGGAATAATATAAGCTTTAGTCCAAGCAATAGGAAAAGCACCAGAGGTTAGTGAAAAATTAAAAATATGACATAAAATTGGGATGATTTTTTTTTTTTTTTTTTTTATCCACTACAAGCTAGCCCTTGACTGCGATCTCACCTGATGGTAAGTGATGATGCAGTCTAAGATGGTAGCGGGCTAACCTGTTAGGGGCATGGCAGTTATATTAAACCCATACCCCTTCGGTTTCTACACGGCATCGTACCGGAACGCTAAATCGCTTGGCGGCACGTCTTTGCCGGTAGGGTGGTAACTAGCCACGGCCGAAGCCTCCCACCAGGCCAGACCAGGGAAAATTCAGAAATTATAAATTCCCAAATTGACCCTGCCGGGGATCGAACCCAGGACCTCCGCACGTTAAGGCAACAGCGCTACACACTGCGCCACGGAGGTCGTCAAAAATGATACCATCAAGTGCAATAGTAATCATCTTCCTGCTTACCCCATCACAACCAATAGCATCAGATTTTATAGCAAGAACATGTTTTCGAACCTCAACTGCAGTTGTAGTACTAAATTGGAACTCGGGCCCACTATGCACAGGAATAGAGTTTAGATAACTAAGCGTTCCTTGTTTAATGAGCACATCAAAAGGACGGGCACTAGCAAAGTTACTATTAAGAGAATCTAAGTCATCAGAGTTCGAAACTACTTGACGCTGCCGCCCAATGCCCAAAGATGCAAGGAATCGCCAGGTTTTTCCAGAATCATTGTGATCAACTGACGAATGAATATACTGACGCTGTGCATCACGACACATCCTGCTACAGCGATTCCGTAATTTCTTGTATTTCACAAGATTAGCATCAGTTGGATTCAACTTATATTTACCTTTAGCCACATTCCGTTTAGACATAAGCACTCTGATAGTATCGGTAAGCCATGGAGCAGGAAGGTGCTTAACTTTGATGAGTCGAAGAGGTGCATGAATATCAAATAAATCAGTTAAAAAAGTATTAAAAATATTGAGCTTGTCATCTGCTGTAGGAGCATCAAAAACAGCTTGCCAATCAATATTATTTAGATCCTCCATGAATTTGTCATTATCAAAATTTCGAAAACTCCGACGCATAACAATGCTAGGCTTCACTTTAGGAGGCCGAATTTTAAAAGACATATATATCAAATCATGGTATGAGAATGCATCAGCCGGCAGCTGCCCATGAGCATCCACAAGGCTAGAGGAAGAAACTATCATCAGATCTAATTGGGAAGGAAGACAATTAGGGAAAAAATGGGTAGCATTTGTTGTTAACAGTTCTAGATTTGAGCTATCAATAATTCTCAGCAAACGCTTCGCCCGATGGTCATTTTTGATAATACACCTATTGAAATCGCCCATAATTATAGTATGATCAACCGAGGAGGAGTATTCCTCAAGTAAATTTTCAAATGAATCAAAATAACTGATATGGAGAGATGGGCTGTAATAAACCCCGAGAAGGACTTTTTTCTGACCAAATAGCACCTCAATAAATAAGTGTTCCGAGGATTCAGAGTACAAAGATGGGGATTTATCTAGAATACGAAAAGGAATATGACTTCGCAGGTAAATTGCCACACCACCCCCACCTTTACCTGTTCGATCATTCCTAATGAGATGATAGCCAGGCAAACTATAGGAAGTTGAAGGAAGAGAAGGTTTTAGAAATGACTCCGAAACTAAAACAGCATGGATATTTTTGGAATCAAATGAAGTCAAAAAATCTGAATAATGAGCAGGAATGCTCTGAGCATTAATATGAGCTATATTAAATTTTTTTGGAAATACCGAGAATATGTTATCCAGTGCAGAATTAAGTGGTATGGCGGCACTATGGAAGCTGCCACTAGACAAAGACGAATCCGTCCGAAAAACATCGTTATCTGAATCAGAAATAATATCGTTAATGCTATCAGCTGAAGTCATGCTATAAAAAAAAAATATACTTAAATAAACCTATTATATAAAATAAATAATAAATAATATAAGATAAATATCAACAAGAAAACCCAAAGACTTTCCTGTTAACTAAACTACTGAACTCTTCTATATACCAGCGTATAAATTTGGTCGGAGATCACTTAATGAAAATATTACAAAAGTAAGGTATAACACACTAATCACAAACTAAGTTTACTAAAAGCATACTAAAGTCTACACAAAATGAAAGAAAACGTAATTGCGCGCCAAGCATCCAAATACTCCATTATTATAGCATAGTAATTAAAGTTCCTAATATGCGAACCTATGAAATCCATGCTCCGTGGAAGGGCGCGCAATTTCGCTTCACAAACCTAGCAAAAATGATATTATGATCTAAAGGTTGTTAGAAAGTAAAATAAAAATTAACAAATAAATAAGTAAGTAGGTAGGTACGCAATCACATAAAAAAAAAATACTAAATACCAATCTACCTATTATCACACACAGATAATAAGCTTTAACAAAAATTACTTATAACTTAATGTAACAGATAATAAGCATTAACAAAAATTACTTATAACTTAATGTAACTAATCATCTATAATCCTAAGCACAACTAAATAAAACACAAAAAACCTAAGTGTGTTAAATAAAGAGTTATACAAAACTAATATGAAAAACGGCTAATAGTTATATAACTATCACCATACAAATAAACCAATGTACCAAGAATCCAGAGCTAATGAAAGAACACGAACCACAGATTCAGCTTGACAGTTGACAGAAGTATCAGCAAATGACAGTGTGCAATTTGTTTCTGATTTGTTTATATTTCAAGTGTTTACCAACAAAATTTTCGAAATACCGTAAAGAAATACCACAAAACAACAATCAACTAAGTAAGTAAAATTATAGGTAATGGAAAAATATAATAACATACATACTATAGAAATATAGTACCAGTCAGTGGCGTGCACAGGGTTTTGGCCTAGGGTAAGCACTAGGGCACGCAGTGCTCATTATCGTATACCTACGTCATACATTAGGTAAATTGCAATCGGCGATTATAGAACACGACCACACACTACGTGTGAATTTAAAAGTGGCCTTATTCGGTATTCCTAGTCTACATTATTCACATTTCTAGGTCCAGGGTTTGGGCTGGGCGTTGACGAGTCAGAGCGTGAGTCAAGACCTCAGACCAAGGTCATCATAACCGCGAAAAGCTAACTCCTGCTGCCCCAGAAAGCAAACAATATCAATTAGGCGCTGAAAAAGATTTCTATTACGATCTACCTTTGCATTATGCATTTCGATATTTAATTTATACTGTCTGTTTAAACATGTTTCTATACGCGCTTTACCAAATGCATTTAATTTTAAAATTGAATCTAGATGTTTCTCTGACATATTATGTTTTTTAGCTGCTTTATGAAAGTTATTAAGATCGGAATATCCCTTATCATTTCATACCGAACGGCTATTACAAAATAAGACGCATGGAAAACAAAAACAAACTATTAGCACAGCTATTAGTGTGCACACAGCCACATAGCCAGTTAAAAGAATCGTAATAATTGACGTGAAATACTCGAGTTACCTTTTTACTTTTTTTTTGTGATAATTGTAACAAAGGTACGCACCTCTCTTTGCGAATAATATCTAATTTTACATTATAGGGAAAGCAAATAAAATTTTGTCTAAGTACCTTTTGTAAACACACAGCGCCTATACAGATTTCACACGAATAATCTTCCATTTTCAAAATAATAATTTTATGAATTCGTTCTATGAATAAACCTTTACACAAACTTTGAAAGTCACAATTCACAAATCCGATTGCTTTTTAATTACTTCACTTACTTAAATCCACAAAAACTTTATAATTCACAAATTAAATCAAAACACTGTACACCGGTACGAAAGGAAACAATTACTATTTACTAGAATACAAATATGGCGTAAAAAAGTTACTGTCTATAATTACTTGAGTCAAAAATCACTTTTAATTAAATGTTAACAAAGAATCTTGAATTTTCTTTACGAGTTTTACTAATTAAATTAACATTTAATATTATCATCATTTTCTATGTATATTCTAGGGCTATAAAATGTTTATTTTTTTAAATCGGACTAGTCTTTGTTTATTTTATTGAATTCAGTTACGAAAACATTACGTGCCTTTTTCGATCTTAATATTTTAAAAATATAAAACCGTACTTAGATTTAAGGAAACAATCTGAATAATTTAAACTAAATTTAAATAAGTTTATAGTTAAAAGAAATCAAACTACTTATTTCGATTATAGAAAATAAAACATTCGTTTGTTATTACTTTCGAGCGCGCGCGGTTTTAAAATACAATCTAGGGTATATTCCGATATGCACTATGAGCTCAGTAAGGTGTGACGTCAATTTAATTTAATTTAGTATACTGCGAAGCCGTTCCTTTATAGTTACCTATACTGGTTACTATGATTGGTTGGTATTAAACGGAACACAGTCCAGTATCTATCTATCCATCATCTATGTTTTTTGGCGCTGTTTTAACGTGAAAATAAGAAAGAAAGATGTTTTAGAAGAAAATATTGTTTTTCAAGTAATCTAATGCATAAAAACTTTATAAGCGAATTACTAATGAGGTTATGTACGTTAAACGTGATGAAATTATTTCGACAAATAATTGTATATTAATAATTAATCAATGGTGCGAGCCGTTAAATTTCTAGAGTCTAGACGTTGATCACATGATCAAAGCACTGAGAGTACCTTACTTCGAAAACGCCAGTGCTCCAGTACGAAAATGGCGACGATTTATGACGTCATATATTACCCTAGGATACTGCGGCAGTATTCTGTCAGTCCATAATAGAACGAATTTCTTCCCAGTACGAGCACTGGAACAGTGCTCCCAGTGTATATCGGAACCTTCCCCTAGACGGCAGACGCTTACGGCGGCTTGTGATTGGTCAAAGGTGAACCCTGGCGAGTGGCGATTGTCCAATCACAAGCCAATAAGCTCTGCCTCTTAAGCGCGTAATTTATTCATGATTCCGAGTAGAATCATGAATGAATGACGCGAATAGAGTAAAGATATTTTCTTACGATGACGCGCAAAAGAAGCAGATAGTTCGTAAGCTTTTCGGCTTCGCGCGATCTCTTCTAACGATAGATGGCGTTCATCGGTTGTCACTTATTTGACGCGAGTTACGCCGTGCGGGAACTAGGTGTCGTTATTTGAAGGAGTGGGCTTAGAAATTAGAATGAACTTTATTTCCAATATTTTGTAAGGCCGGGGTATAATTTACTAGGGTAAGCAGTGCTTTTATGCCTCTATGCTCTGCACGCCACTGGTACCAGTGTCTCTGTAAAAGTAACAAACACCAATCCAAGCAATAAGTACCTACCTACTTCAATGTGTAATATTGTAAACCAGGACACTATTCAGTAACGGACTGAAGCTACAGCATACAACTGACTAAGGAGTGATACAGAACACAATTGAGCAATAAGGCACCTACTTTCTTACATCTTTTCTTGCCTTATTTGCCTGCGCTCTCACACTTCTTAAACCTGAAACACCTGCACCGGATGGTCCTGCCACAGCCCCTGCTTGACTACCTGCTTGAGTTGACTACATGCTGGACTCGTGCGACTTGCAGCAGTAGAAGAAGCAGTTAAAGACGCAGCATTCGGCACTGTAACATCACTGGACTTAGAATCAATGCGCTTCACATCAGCTATTGAGTCAACACGATGGCGTTTACCGTCAGTACTTAGCACAGTTATGTACCCATCTCTGGTCCAGCAACGGGAAACACCGAACTTATGCCTTGCAGCTTGAAAGGCTTCATGCCGCACTTTCGTCAAAAACTCTGACAGGGTTACTCCGGTACCTTTAAGGCGAGTTTTTTGGCGCCTTTTTGAAAGCGCGCCATCAAATGCGATCAGCTCTACTGATCCACCATTTATCCGCCTACTCCTTAAGCTCATCGGTTAAACGGGCTGCAGGGGGTCTCGCCTCACTATACCAACGCTTAGCAGTCGCAGTCACTCTTCCTAATAAGTCTGCCTCAGCGGCCATCCGATCTGTGACAGTACTGCACTGGTCAAAGCAGTCCACTAAAACCTTAAACCGAATATAACGTGTCAAAATAACTAATGTGTGAGTAATAAACCTATCTCATATAATATCAAATATTCACATTCATATTATTTATATGCAAATATGTATATCAATATCGTTTCGTATTTTCGCGATTATTCATATCTCCATAGCGATGCCAAAATTTGATGCACTAGATTTATACAATGCCTATCTACCACTCTGGAGAGATTTCTGTGATTTCCTAGTTCGCTTAATTGGCACGGATCGAGCCTGATCTCACACCGATAGGTATGGATTTTTATTTTTGTTTAACTTTTTTTTTTAGTTTCGAAGTTTGAATTTAATTAAGTATTGAAGGTCGTGGTGAATTATGTTAATTATTATGATTGATTAAATTTAATTAAATTTAAATATTGTTTGTATTAATTAAGTACTTACATAATTCTTAAATTTGCACGTCAGCATTGACGAAACATGTGTGGACTACTTTTGAACTGTCACCATAAAATGTTTCAAGCAAATAAGCAATTGATTGATTGATTGATAAGCTAGATATTAATTAATACATTAAAACTAGAATGTTAATACCCAGTACAGTGTTGTCTCGTAATATAATTTTGTTGTCCCTGCAGCATATAGAGCAGCAGGTTCAACATAATTATACCCAAGCATATATATTACAGAATAAACTGTAACTACAGTTTTCAGCGGACCCCACCTTTCCTCTTTTCTTCATACCTTTACCTTTAAAACCATATTTAATTGAAGCAGACGTTTATTTGCGGAAGTCCATGATAATGATTGAACTAGACTAATGTACTTTTAGTTCATTCACTTTAAAATCCACCACCACCACTACAGCCCATTAACGTCCAACTGCTGGGCACAGGCCTCTACTCTCATAGGAGAGCGGGAATTAGAGCTTAGACCCACCACGCTGCTCCAATGCGGGTTGGCGGGCTTTAACGACTATTATATGTTAGTGATGATAACAGGGACCGACGGCTTAACGTGCTCTCTGAGGCACGGGGGTGAAACACCGCCAACTTCCTAACTCCGGGCTAGTACCTACTGACAATTTCTAGTCAGAAAAACCCAATACTTATTAAGTAAGTCCAGGGTTCGAGTCCCGGAACCCGGGACTCGAACCCTGGACTTCGTCAGCCGCAGTCAAACCTAGCTAACCACTATACCAACGAGGCAGTTGGCACTTTAAAATCACATGGCAATATTTTTTACCTTACCTCTTTTACTTAATGCGGGACCAACGTATTAGTTGATAAAACACCTTTTTTTAAAAGTAGATATATATGTGTTTACATAAGGCATTAATATTGTCACAAGGAGGTAAATACTTATTACTAATGGGTAAGCAACATCAACATACTAAATTATTCACACATTCGATGCCAAGTTGGGCCCCGAAGCTTCCGGTTGTTACCGCAAACACGTAACAGTAATGCCATTAGGTTTCCCAGTCACAACATGACTAGTTTAATTAACTTTAACTAAGATATTGGATGCCTAATAGCCTATGGCTATATCTAATTGATATAGCCGGTCAGAGAGGTGTTATATTTAAATGCTATAAACTTATAGCCCTAAGTCTAGGCTGATCTTTCACACGTTGTCTCGTACATAGGTTTGTCATTTTTCGTGGAATCGTAATGTCTCACGTTGCGTTTCTTACCCTTTTGTCACTTACAAGTCAGTAACTTAGCATTTTTCTTCTATTTCTATCAATAGTCAGTGTCAGAGTATAGTTGAGAACCTGGAGAGTGACTTTTAATCCCGGAAGAGTCCCCCGGGCTTTATAATAATTAAATCCATGCGGACGAAGTCGACAGTATCATCTTGTAGGGCTCTTAACCCAATAATCTACTACGGTACTGCCTTTATTGGTGTCTTATTGACGTAGCTGGAAATCAATAGATGGGTACTTAGTAAGTGTCATCCTAACAACTTCCTACTAAGTACTTAGACTACGGTTACACACAATCTGACCTTATTTTAAGGCTAGATATTAATTTTCGTCTGTAACTAACAGTTACATGACATGAGAAAATACAGTAACATGAGAAAAATAATAAATTGTGTCAATGTATTGATTTGAGATTTATAATCTCAAATCAATACATTGACACAATTTATTGTATGTCGTTATTTGAAAGAAGAACTTAAAAGAAAATATTGCGTAGGTCTATGCGACGTTATTGTGCAGCGTCTAGGACTTGAAAGGTCGACTATTTTAGTTTATAGGAATATTGAAAAATCAGCTAAATCGGTAAGTCGAAGTACATTGGTTTCCGAGAAAATCGCGAACAAACAAATATAGGACAGATTACATAAACTCCTTTTTAAAGTCTGTTAATACTGATGATGGAACACTGTTCGCAAAAACATGCACACAAATACCTAACTTTAAAACGACCACATTCGTCACCTTTAAACGAATGATTTTGTAAACGCTTTTCTAGACTAAATTGCATCATAAAAAGTTTATGCATTTTAGTCATATTTAGTTTGTATGCTTTAATGTTTTAAAAAGGTCATGAAATTGGATGCCTCTATCACTGACCTGGATAAATATAAACCTTCCGTGCTGTAAAGGCATTAAAGCTTAGTTTACAGTTATCGCTAGGATCTAATGGGTATCGTTGACAAGGTAGGCCAATCATATGCGACACACATGAAAGCAATCGATTTTATAAAATCTTGTGTATGATATTCCATTTAGATTAATATACTTACCTACCATAGTACAATTAATTACTACTTATCTAACTTTTCCACTTAAATAAATGGCGTCTCTATATTATCTTACTAATATTATAAATGCGAAAGTTTGGATGTATGGATGTCTGGATGTATGGATGGATGTTTGTTACTCAATCACGCCCCAACAGCTGAACGGATCTGGATGAAATTTGGCACAGAGATAGATTATAGTCTGGAATAGCACATAGGCTACTTTTTATCCCGGAAAATTAAAGAGTTCCCGCGGGAACCACAAAACCTCGATCCACGCGTACGAAGTCAAGGGCATTCGCTAGTTTACCTATATATTAGATGATGCCTGCGACTTCGTCCGCGTGGATTAAGTTTTTTGATTCCCGCGGGAATTTCTTGATTTTCCAGCATAAAATGTATCTATGTCCTTCCCCGGGATACAACCAATCCCTGTAACAAATATCATCAAAATCGGTAGAACGGTTGGGCTGTGAAAGCGTAGAAGCGTAGCAGACAGACATACAGACAACGTAGCAGACGGACAGACATACACACTTTCGCATTTATAATATTAGGATGGATTTATAATAGGTAATCCGTTATGCCGATCCTGTGTTAGGTCTGTTATTCAAATGAAAACTGTCTGTCTCGAAACTTGACAGTTGAAATTGTTTACCCTAGGCTTGCTTTTCTATTACGTAATATTATTACAGAAAGGATTTTAAATTTGAATAAATATAATTTAAAGTTGTACCTGTCTAAGTTATAAAGAATAAAAAAACCGGACTTTTTTGCTTATAAATGATTGAATCAACATACAGCATAGTTAAGTACTTTATATTATACGCTGTTATAATTTTAGCATAGTTTTTATCGTGAATTTCCCGCACATTTAGTTTTTATTGGTTAAACCTCAATGCGTCATTCTCGATGTATGTAAAATAATTCAAATAAAACTAAAACATGACGGTGTAAGGCGAGGATCGAAACCCATTGTGATCGATGCGCCGTAAAAGGTATTATTCGATGTTTTCGATAGCTCTTACTCCCTTTCATGTCAGAAAGGTATTCCGATGGCGGACAAGCCTTTGTTTCAGCTTGTTCCTTTGCTAATGACAGGTAAATGAGAGGAAGAAATTTTAGAATGCAAAATAAAGTTTCTCTCCAGGCGCGCCTCTGATAATTTATTCATGCAATAGATTAAATTCTATGATTTATTCAATGGCATTGTTTACAAGATGAGTTTGTTTTTCCTGAATCAATACCTCATTGAAAACTAGTTAAATACGTATCATTACACCCATTAATTAGCTTTGGTTCCCTATAGTTATGTTTAAAAGAATTCGCCGAAAACCTGAATAATAGCTGGTTATTATCATCATGATTTTAATCCACCGCCGGCTTAATAGTATTAAGCTCGAGCCTCCTACAATACTGAGATAGGTTTTTAACCGTAATCCTCCACGCTGGTCAAGTGTGGATTGGCAGTAACACATCTTTCAGAACGTTATGAAGAACTAAGGCATGCAAGTTTCCTCACAATGTTGTCCTTCACCGTTACCGTAAGTAACTAGTAACGGTTATAAGACTAATTTTAATTTCATCTTCTTCTTCTTACTGTGCCGTCTCCTTACGAAGGTTGGCAATCATTCATTCTCATTTCAACTTTTGAGACCGCTGCTC
The DNA here is from genome assembly GCA_923060345.2 of Erebia aethiops. NCBI lineage: Eukaryota > Metazoa > Arthropoda > Insecta > Lepidoptera > Nymphalidae > Erebia > Erebia aethiops. The sequence goes on from OV281081.1 coordinate 25,423,064, forward strand.
TAAACAAGGACCTTGTGCTCTTCCCGAACCATTTTTCTTAATTTTATAAAAAGTTCTATTTTATAAGACACACTATCGATATATATATGTTTATTAAAATGTAATCTCGATATAAAAAGTACTTGTAATTCTAAGTAGCGTCTGTGGCGTTATACCGGTTAACGAGTTCATACCTGTACTCGTAAGTATATAAGGCACTTTCCGAAACCCCTATTTAACTGGGAGATATTTTCTCTCAGCGCACACCTGCCACACGAAGTGTTTAAGTAAACAAAAGAACAATTTGCTAGGCCTCGAGTAAATCGCGCGAAGAGACGCCACCACACGTCCCGATCAACAGGTCGCCGATTTATCCTACCCGGAGTGAAGACTTGCTAATGGAAAAAATGTCACGCTACCCCCGATTTTTTAAGAAATTGAATAGATGAGTTATGAAGTTGGAAGATTATCGCTGGAGATGGGAATTTGTCAGTTCATTAATTTTATATGATTTAATGGGGGTAAGTTTGGATTCATGCGATTTGTCTTTTAACTTTTAGTGCCGTGTCCTCGTGATTTACCGAATGATCGATGACAAGTTTATTGAGCTTTTGGATAAAAAAGCATAAGCTTAGAAGTGAATATTTTCTTTCGACTTTACTTACTACTGATATTTGTATGTTGATATCATTGATGTAGAATTTTTTTAGTACCTATTCTATTTCAATGGTTGATATGATCAAAAATAACCCCAAACGGGTTCAAAACTAGATGAACATACTCCGTTAATTCGCGCGAGCTTAGGCATTGATAGGTAGTAATTGCTTGTTGGTTTCTTTCAATTAGTAGGTAAGTACTAGGTATGCAACATCAAGTTCTAATACCCAGCAGTTTGTAAGGTAAATTACTTACATGAATATAAATTAGATGTTTTATTTATTAAAGTAGGATGCCTATATGTCACTTGTGTTAATTCGGGATTCTATCTCCCCGGAAAACAGATTCTACCGAGAAGGGCCGTAAAGAAACTTAGTATTTAGCTTCTACCTTTATACGACGTGTAAAATATTGTAAACGAAAAATATAATGTAATAAGTAATATTATAACTTAGAATATTTGACAGTGTAGATATTACCATCTTCTTTATATCCTTTGAGTTCGGTCCCAACTCTTCATAACAAGTTAGTGGAATACGTGCCTAACGTAAAATAAGGCCAATCTCGCCTCGTCCCCCAATCCACTACTTGAAGCTTGTGTCTTGGCTTTATTTAGGCCTAACTTCGTTTTAATTCAAGTGTTTTCAAGTAATTAGTCTGTCGTCTATTTTAATAAGCTGAAGTGGTCAGAAATAATGATGACTTTGGTTAAAACAAATGAAATCTCATTTTCTCGACAGGCCTTGTATTTTCCCTCCAAAGATTTAGATTAGGTATACTTAACTAGCTTCTGTCCGCGACTTAGTCCACGTACATGAAGATTATTATGAACATCCGCTGGGACCTTTTTGTTTTCCCGGGATAGAGACTTTAATTTTCTTTGTTAGTTAAGGACCATCTTTGTGTCTAATTAAGCTATTATCGGTTTAGCACGTAAACCGTCTAATGGGTAAAAAAACGTTCGTTTCCTTTATTTGGTATACTGGATGATGCCAGCGACTTCGTCCTCGTGGATTAAGATTTTTTGATTCCCGTCCGGGATACAAACTATCGTCATACCAAATTTCATCAAAATCGGTTGAACAGATGAGCTGCGACAGCGTAGCAGACAGACAGACAAACACACTTTCGCATTTATTTATCTTATTAATATTATAAATGCGAAAGTTTGGATGGATGTATGGATGTTTGTTACTGAATCACGCGCCAACGGCTGAACGGATCTGGCTGAAATTTGGCACAGAGATAGATTATAGTCTGGAATAGCATATAGGATACTTTTTATCCCGGAAAATTAAAGAGTTCCCGCGGGAATAAAAAACCTCAAACCACGCAGACGCAATCGCGGGCATTCGCTTTTTATAATAGGTACCTAATGGATTACTTCAGAAGTTAGTGATGTATGAATTGCGCTGTTTTATTTGATTGCAATGAAGCGAGTTAATTATGTATTCGGGATAAACATATTCTAAGCCCGTACGCAAATGTATCGGTTCAAATAAACAATTTCCATTTACGAATTAATTATTTACAGCTGCACAAAATACATTATTGAACGTAACGATTAATACAATTAATTTGGTTAATAGTTGGGCATTTTATTCGCATGAACAAACAAATTAAATTGTACTCAAAAATCATGTGATTACATTTGGGGAACGACCTAATAATAGTATAGGTCATTACTTACCCGCAATATAAGCGTTAATAATCGGCTTATAGCCTATGTTATTACGTACAGCCTGAAGCGTCTATATAATGTTAATACTTGGTAGGTACTTGCACATTACATTAGTACATACACTGCGAATGGGAATTGTAATCAATCGGACGGACAATAGGGATTGCAGGTGTATAGCGACGTGGACAATGCGGAGGGACAATGACGTCACGAATGTGTCCTCCATTACGGAATCAAGGAACGCGCCACACAAGACGAATGAATGTTAATGGACGCTACAGTCACAACAAACGGAATAGTATTAATCTGAGCTAGGGTATACAAATCACGGCCTCTGCTGGTTTGAGTGGCTCGCATACCCTTGTTGTATGTATCGATAGTAAAACTATATCACTCACTCGCTTCAACTCCTTGCCGACTCGCTAAGTACAGTCCGAGTCTCTTTCGTGTCCGAGCCCGAGTCTACTCTGAGACTGAGAAGGATTTGGCCGTTGCTCTGAGACCATCGCTGGCCAAGTGCGGATTGGCAGACTTCACATACCTTTCAGAACATTATGGAGAACTCTCGGACATAGCTACAGGTTTCTTCACGATGTTTTCTTTCACCATTCCAGCAAGCAGCAACGTATTGTAATACCTTCGCTGAGTTTAAATCTGCTTGCACGCGCTTAAAGCACTTATAAGTATTGCAGGTGTTTTAATTGGGTTTTCACCAATACATACTTAGTCTAATTTGTTAATAATATTTAGGTTCATGTTACTTACTTAAGATGAACTCATACTTAGTAACCAAAAATAAAATTAGAAATGCGTCTGATCTCTCACCGGTCGTGACGGACTTTCTGTCCCATCAGGCTATGAGAGTAAGGGAATAGAGCACTTGTGCACTATAATATCTCCCGCGCAGATGGTTTATCTCAGTGGAGATTTGCCGCCGTGGCCGAAATTCGGTCGGGACTAGGACATTTATTCCCACGGGAGCGAAGTCGCTCAGACAAAGTCCGGCCGTCGCTTACCAAACATAGCAAGAGGTGATAAGTACGTAACTATTGTTATTTCGATTAATACTCTTGAGGTTGACCAAAATCATGCCTGATGGAGGTCTTGCTTGACGCATTCTTTCCTGGATGACGCATTTTTACTCATACGTTTAGGTATGTACGATACCCTAAACGGATACGAATGGATACACGAAATTGAGCTCTAATTCAATTCTGTTATGGTTTATTTTACTTTGACGCCGAACTTTGACGATTTGATCGACAATTCTTATATAATCGCACCTCAGAAAAGTTTAAAATTCAGCACATAAACAAAAACGTTATGTTATTTATAATTTGGAATTTTCTTGCTCAGTAGACAAATCTTCCATCTTTAAATAAGGGAGTTGCAGGGCTGTTTATTTTCCAACCCGTCCCTTGCAATGAGCTCCGAGAGAAACGTCAAACGATGGCAATAATAAGAAGAATAAAGCATTTTTATACAATTTCCTTATTCTCTGCAATCGTTTAAATTACAAAGCAACGATGTAGGATGCGTATTCCTTGAACTCTGAAACAATCTCCCAATTATACTATAAAACAATTTTTATGCTTTACAGCTCTATACGCCTACGTTACAGACATTAAAGTATAAAAAATAGGCTGCCTACGTAATTCTTCGAAAGTAAAAACTGACTTCCGCTAGTGTAAAAATTGTAGAACTTCATCATTTTTATTACTATACATACGTAATATTACAAATGCGTTATCGGTCTGTCTGTCTGCTACGCTTTCACGGCCCATCTTTTCAACCAATTTTCATAATAGGAGATAACCCCGATTGGGCTTATTTTGATTTTGTCGGCCAACAAATATATAAACGCATTTTTAGACAGAAGTCTGCATTACCACCAATAATTTTACTTATCATCTTGCAGGAGTAAACTAAAATATAAACTTACTATGATGCCAGCCCTGAAGTGTTTATAGTCTCCCCATATGCGTTTGAAGACGCAATTACATCGATTTAATGATCTAATCCGGATGCTGCATTCCGATTGTACTAAACGCTATTAGTTAAGCCAGTTAATCTTATAATGGAAGATAATTATTATAGATTTGTTCAAAGGTTTTTTTAGACATCGCTTGTTTTCGTTAGTTTCATTCCGTTTCGACTTTCGAGACTCAGTTCACTCAACAACTCGCTCAAACAACTCAGACAACTCAGAAATTATAAACTCCCAAAATTACCCTGCACGGATTGAACCCGGCACTTCCCGCTTATAAGATGAGAGTGATCACCACTGGGAGGTCTTCAAAATTTTTAGTATCAGGAGGAACTTCAGATTTGGAAAGTTGCTATGCAATGTTGCTACACCTTCAGAAAGGATGTAAAAACTGCGTATAATTTCTTTCTAGTCGTGTCTAGTATATCATCGTCCAAATAAACTATGAAAGTGAGGGAATATAGACAGTGCTACAGTGATAAAAAATGTGGCAGTAGGGCACGTAAAAGTAAGTATATACTACGACGTAAGTACGACAACATCGAATGCCTTGTTGTGGTTTTTTTTTCTGAGAGCGGCCATCAAGTTTAAATTACCTTAATGCATAATTAGCTGCAATTATTAGCTATACAGCAGGTACTAAAATTCTACATCAATGTATACAGCAGCCACGGTCATACGTCACTATTCACAAAGCGTTCGGGTACGGGCCGGTAGAAAATAGATCTAACCTCAAACAATACTGCTATCGCAAAATTACACGCGTCAAGCTCGAAACTAGTGCTGGGAGCGAGCTGGATATGGAGCGACGATCGGGGGTGGCGTACAGCCGTCGTTTCTTCAGACCCCGATTGCACGGAGCTCGTGAGCGGACTATACTTACCTTACGAGTGTATTATGGGCTCATATGCACGTTAAATTGCATTAGCACCATTAAATGATATGAGTCTATATGCTAACAACCTTGCTGAACTTCGCACCAGTTTAGATGCAAATCCAGTGCTTTGGAAGTAAAGTAATGCCTTGACTAAATAGTTTGAAGTCGAATTGAAGCTTCAATCGTGGTTCAGAGTGGTACACTCCCGATTATCTGTTCTTCGATACAAACAGAGAATCGCTTCGACAAAATTCCTTATAACAATCACTTTAAAACCGAGCCTTTAAATGTTTACTATTAGGTACCTAGTACTACTGCCCATTAACGTCGTAACGATAATCATTATCTGAGAAACGTTAAATCACGCCATTCGCTATTCACGTCTCACTAACGCAGTAATATATAATATGAATAGTGCGAAAAATAAACAAGGTAGGTACTTACCTATACTTATTAGTTACGAAAATATGAATTTGGTAGAATTTGGTCGGTTCTTCAGTCGTGTTGGTAACTTCAAAGTTGTGTCGCTGAATTGAAGAAGCGAAAAATTGTAGTGCGTCGAAATATATATATTTTTAAATTGATTTAAGTTTTTAGCATAATATTATTTATAACTCAAGTTTGCTGTATTTGTAGAGCATACAAGTTTCTTGTCATGAAACATACCTGCTTTCACATAAGTCGCAGACAAAATTAGTCCAAATCGTCGCTCTAAAAACCGACCGAAGGAAAATCCTTGTTTTTTCACGTCTACGATGTTCAAAAAAGTATTTTTATTTGCTCGACTTTTTACACGTTTCCCGTCGATTTAAACAAAGGGACCGGAAAACTTCATCCCTTATCTGCGCGAACTTTCGCTTAAATAATTCCCAATAGCCACGAAGCAAAATGACGGGCTACAGTTTGACAGCTTTAGTAAGTATCGACCAAAAAACTATAATCGGGATGAGCGGCTCTTATCTCCCATAAAATAAAATTCGCGGGATCTATACCTGGGGCACGCCTACAAACAATGTTACCGAATTTCAATCTCGCAAAATAGAAAATATTTTTACGGTCAATGAATATGAAAATGTGGATATGACGGGGTATCACAATGGGGTTATGGTGTCTTAACACTAAAGTTTAGTGTTCCCTCTGTAACACTGTATCACGAAATCTTGTGTTTGTTTTCCTACTACAATGATGTTACTTTAGGCTGTACCTACTATTTTATATTGCAACGTTATGTGTTGAATATTTCACTGTGATGCAGTTGAAATGAATCACACTAATATTATAAATTCAGTAGTGTGCTTGTTTGTTGGTTTGTCCTTCAATCACGCCGCAACGGAGCATCGGATCGACGTGAATTTTGGCATTGATATAGTTGAGACCTGGAGAGTGACATAGGCTACTTTTTATCCCGGAAAATTAATGAGTTTAGTTCCCGCGGGAATAAAAAAAAACTTAAACCTGGCGGTCGAAGTCGCGGGCATCAGCTAATTAGGAATAATATGCTGATTATCGTGACATGCCTGCCTAAGATAAACAATTTAGTTTAACAGCTGAATTCACCTAAAGAGTTAACCGATTAATCATCTTGTACTAGGGACAAGTGATGAACTTAGTCTAATAACTTAGTATTAGATTAAAATAAAATAACTAACCATGAGTATTCATATTTTTATATCATTAAATATCAGTGAAACTTTAAGAAGGTTTGAAATTCAATACCCGACTTATGAAGAACTTATGATTCTTATAGACGGCAAATATCACAATTCCAACAATAACCGAGACAGCGTAATATTTCTGTACTCCAATCGGATCTTCAGATAATTATACTCTTAAGATAGACCACATGTTTCGATGTTCAATTCAGGTATTACGTGCTATTGTTGCGTGGTTCTTTACAGGAAAATTTAAAATCGATTCCCTGGCGCTTTCTTGAGAAACCAATCCCCTCGCACAATGCTCGCGTCTACAATAGCGTCGGTAATAGCTGCGATGACTGGTATCACTACAGCACGCTTAGGGCCTCTTACGGGAGGGATTACGCTATTTACACCATATCACACGAAATTCGCGTACCTAAAAATATTTATTCGATTACGCGAATTGAATACCATTTGTATTTATAGAGTGCAGACTGAGGGCCGATTAAGGAGTCGAGCCGAGTATATTTTTTTTTATTTTTTTAAATTTATTTATTCATGTAAAAACGTTACAAACTTAGTCTATTTGGTGTAGCATAAACTCAACTGAGTTTTTCTGTACACCAACGATCAGCTAATATAACTACGTGGGTAAGACCTACGGTTTTACAACACTCACACTCGCACACACACACACACACACACACACACACACACACACACACACACACACACACACACACAAGCACGCACTTTAAGAAATCGCTAGCTTAGTATATAAATTACTACTATATAGATTAACTATTTGAAAGAGACTGACCCCCAAGTCACGGGTATTTCCTAGTTTGGGGGTCCAGGGTAATTTAAGGAAATTGTACATTTTGTTTGAATAAATAAAGATTTTTAGTATTACTTACAACAGACTCAGAGAAAAAATCTAAACCAGTTCATAACCGGTTTAGATTTTTTACATTGAAGACCTAGAACGCGACATAAGCTTTTTCAATTCTAGAAAACCGAGTTACCCCGGTATTTTTAAAACCGTTCGGAGTCTCGGGCATCATCTAGTAAATTATACAGTAAAATAAATGGCACAGTTAAGCGAGACTTAAATTTCAGCATGGAAACCTTAAAATTATCATGTACATATTTAATTGCCAATCCAACAACTTCCAGGATAAAAGGAAAGTACTAATTACTTCGGTGTATTTATTCAAGCCGTCACGGTTGCCTGTCTTCCAGCAAAGGATTTAACAAGGGTAAATATTTTAAATTGATACCGCGGAGTTTTCGTCACGGATCATTTCAACAGACCCCAAGCTACATTGTCTCTTAATGATATTAAAACCCAACAGACCTATAAGGACGGGTTTAATGGTTTCAAAACCAGCAGAATCTGCGACTTCATTCAATAGATTTTGCGACTAAAAATAAAAGGCAAAATTATGTAATTATGATTAACCGCTGAGCAAAAGTCACTAAATATGTACTAATAATTTTTTGATATTCTAATATCATGTATAATGTTGTATGTAACATGTTATGTAAAAAATAAGTATATATGTCACCGTAAGATTGTAAAATCCGTTAGATTATAATCTTACGGTTTCTATCCCGCTAGATTATAAACTGTCGAAAGATTGTGAACCGTTCTGTTTGAATTGTGAATGTTCTGAGTATTAATTTATGAAATATTTATTGTTTTTACGTTTTCTTGTCTCTTTTTTGTACAGTTCGCGCGCGAGTTAAATGCAGAGTAAATGTAAGTGTCACCATACATTTACTCTGCATTCAACTCGCGCGCGAACTATAGGTTAGGTTAGGGTTAGACATGAATATTTAGGTAGTGCCCGGCCGCAGGCCGGGCACTTAGGTTATATCGGGTTAATATACCTAATATATTACAATTTACCGAAAATTAACGCGTTAAATTGTAAGCAGTATGTTACGGTTCACAATCTGTCGAAAGTTTATAATCTATCGAGATAAAAAACGTTATATTAGAATCTAACGGATTTTACAATCTTACGGTGACATATATACATTATATTATTATCGTTAACACATTGTGTAAACTCTAAAGTGAGGACTTTAAAAGAAAACTACTTTATAAAAGAATTCGGTACTTATTAGTCACATCAATATAACCTTGAAAACCTTGATTAACCATGAAAAATCTGGAATGCGTGTCGAGCAATACAGTGTTGGGTTCCGTAGTTTATAAGTAGATTATATAAGTTGGTCGACTCGTTAAAATGTAAAGCCTACTTAGCTGTGCTGTTATTGTTTTTCTTTTGATTTCGTTATATATACTCGTATGTTTTATTTCGATATCGTCCGTTTGCAGCGCGAGGGGGAGAGCCCTGACTCTAACAAAAATTAGCATTTTAAAGCTTAATTTTCGGAAACAGATCCCTGAATCGAACAATGGTGTTTCCACACCCACAATATTTTTGAACGACCTATTTAATGACACCTCACACTATGGGATACACTAGAAAAAAGAAATCATCCCTACTTTACCCAAGGACCTTTAAACCAAATGTCCTTGACTTTACCACTTCATCGGCGTGATTAATGTGTCATATCTATGCCAAATTACAGCTTTCTAGTACTAACAGCCTCTAAGCTAAACCGCGGACGGAAATTGCGAAACTATTAAGGGTTCCTTGTTGGCTACGGAACCCTAAAAAGAGCTCCGTTGATCCCTTTAAAATTTTGAATCAAGAGTTTTAATCCCTAATAAAAGGGACCAAGCTACGCTTTTGTTTGCATTTCTTTGCGCTTTTTAATTTTTGTTTCAGAATCAAAGAGTCTTTAGCCTAACCCTGCTTAATAATAGGCATTAGATAATCCAAAGATTGTCTTTGTGATTTGAAGTTTGTTGGTTCTACTAACTGTTAGTCGGAATATTTGTTTATTGAAATAGTCTTCATATTTGTTTATAGAAACGAAGTTTACAAAAAAAATTACTGAAATATCTAGTTACTACTAACATCTGAATACGATCCTGAATTGCGTACTTCCCAAAAAATCTATGGCTGTAGACTTATAACAGTATAATTTATGAAGATCGCAAAAGTAAATGTAAAAGTAAAGTTACTAATTAGCATAATGCCCGTAATTCGGATATAATTCACAAAACCTACTATTAGATCTCGTAATAACTTTCAGCGAACTCTAAACATTCCGAATTTCTACATAGCTAAGGGGTTCAAACGAAGCGGAGCGTAGACTTCGGGAGCGTGAAGCCGTAACCGAATTACAGATGTAGAGAAAATGGATGAGCCGGAATGTTCTTAATCAAGTCTACCTACACGTAAGAACTAAGTCCAGATTCTAAACTTCATTTCGGACATTATGACCTACTTAAAACATTTAGTTTAGAATGTAACTCTAGTTCAAGAGTTACATTACAAACTAACAAAAGTACGTAAGTAGTTAGGCATTAACAAATTTTATAAGAGCTTGTGTTTATATGCAAATAGAGTAAAAAGTTACATCCAAGACAATGGGGCTGATTCTGTATAACACAATCTCTAAACTAATCTAAAATGGCAGCTTTAAATCTAGTTCTGTCCCTTTCCGTAGGAAGTATTATGAAAGGGTTAGCAATATTTGTAATGCTCTAATTTTAGTTTAGTTTAGAGATTGTGCACTACAGAATCAGCCCCAATAGGTACATTGTTAACTCAAAATGTGTAGGTAACTGTGCACCAAAATTTGACACCCTATTTTATGTGAAATTATAAGCAAGCATTTTACACCTTGCTATCCAAAAAAAATAACAATAACTCCGAAATAAGTATAATAATCATAATCATTTTTAATTTGCAAAAATATGGTACATGCAACATAATATAATTACATAGGTGTTTAAATTAAAACTTGTATCAACCAAGCTTGGCGTGCAAAAATATTTTAGGTTAAGTTAATTTTAAATTAAGAATTAAGAATTGAAACCTTTCACATGTTTTAAGAATTTTAATTTTAACCACATTTTAAATTTTAACATTACTTTGGTAGGAAAGCTCAGTATTTTTGATGGTTGTTATATTTAATCCCTATAATTAAAAAGATCCTTTTGAGACTCAACGGAACCTGAGACCTAAAAAAATATTCGTAAAGTTATAAGACGCATGATTTACCTAAGTTTTTATTAAATGTCGTATTGCGTCAATCTGTTGCTCCGTTGCGGTTTGATTGAAGAAATAACCAACAAGCAAACTTACTTTCGCATTTATAAGTAACATAAGATGGTCAAGCAGATCTATAGTTATACTCTAATATATAAAATTAATTAAGTACAGTACTTAAGCGGTACGTTAATTATGTACCTTCGACAAATATTTGTAACATTTCCAGTCTCTCTAGCTTTCACCGAAGAGTTGTTACAAATCAAACCTTAAAAACTTTTCCGAAGATTCCCGATAAAACGACCGAGTCGAATAACTTATTTGTACTTTGTTTGTATAACGGCGCGGATTTCCTTTGTGAATTTGTCGTATCTATTTCGAGTGAATTATGTTGCTTTATGGGTTTTTGATGATTTTATTACGGCAAAGGTTAGATGGCAATCTCTTAGAATTTATGTATTTACATTAGGTTATGCCCGCGGCAGTACACAGATGTAGCAATATATCTTAGTATAAGGAACCAGAAGTGGATTTAATTGAAAAATAAAAGCAGTTAAGTCAAACCAGACTTTTTAATTACACAATTCAAACAAATCACACAAAGTTCAACCAAAAAGTAACCACACAACTAACAGGATTTAAATTTTAACACAAATTAAGCTTTCAGATCATAACTTAAATGAACAAATCAGGAACAAATTGTAATCTTAACACAATTAACACCAGATTTAGCCCTGTTAACACAAGTAACAAATTCACAGCAAAAAAAATTAAATGGTCGCTATCGCGTGACAAAAATTGCGTTATTGCTTCAAAAATCGGAATGAGAGTGGCGCCACGCTCGTGGAACGCACGCTTTTATCATTAACAACACAACTAACAGGATTTAAATTTTAACACAAATTAAGCTTTCAGATCATAACTAAAATGAACAAATCAGGAACAAATTGTAATCTTAACACAATTAACACCAGATTTAGCCCTGTCAACACAAGTAACAAATTCACAGCAAAAAAAATTAAATGGTCGCTATCGCGTGACAAAAATTGCGTTATTGCTTCAAAAATCGGAATGAGAGTGGCGCCACGCTCGTGGAACGCACGCTTTTATCATTAACAGCGACCGATGAGCGATTGTTTTTATTAGTAACTAGTGGGTACTCTTATATTATTTTATATTTTAATCTTACGTAACTTATTTGAGTGACCGCGTAGTTTACGTTTTTTGCGCAGTTTACGCAGTCGACACAATTTTTTTTGTACTAGGTATTAAAGAGCAAATCAAACATAAATCTCTGCTAAATAATGGTTCGCCATTCGTCAACCCTTAATTCCTGTAGAGCACAAGGCGAGGTGGAGGCGAGCAATAAAATCTGTAAACTGTGAAATGATACGCTCGCTTAACCCCGACACCGCTTTGGTGATACGTAATATAATGAAATGGGGTAATTTTGCCTCTTCGCCTGAGGAATTCTTAGCAATGGGATAATATGCCTGGGAGCTTTTTTAATCATTTTTGTAGACCAAAATATCATGTCTATGTCATTTATAATATTAGTAAGATTAGCAGACAGCAATGTGGGTGACCTGTACCTGTGTAGTACCTAGGTACTTACATGTAACTTTCGCACTAAACTCTTTCGCAAAAGCTGTCAATACCTACTGTCAATGGTGACTACTAGAGTAGATATATACGTATGTACTATGATTTCTTCGGAGGTATTGTTTAGGGTATGTGTACTATTTAGGCAAACTATCAACACAAGGAAAAGATCATACTTTTAAGTATATCTGAAATCTTAATATATTATTATAGGTATAATATATTATATTCGATCGAACCACCTCGTTTGAGCCGCACGGACGGTAAGCGTCCAGATGGCTTGACTCTTGTCCCTTGGCAAAAAGGGGAATGCCTATTGTGGGATGCGACTTGCGTCATGTACTTTGGCACCAAGCCACCTTAGCCGTACGTCACGGTTAGCTGGTGCCGCTGCAGAATCCGCTGCCGCGAGGAAGAGGGCCAAATATGCACCACTCTTGGGCTAATATTTATTTGTCCCACTGGCGGTGGAGACAATGGGATGCTGGGGTGGAGATGCAAAAAAATGTATAAAAGAGATCGGCCGTCGTTTGAGGGAAAGGGGCTCTGACCCACGTTCTGGTTCCTACCTGTTTCAAAGGTTTTTCATCGCCATTCAGCGTGGCAATGCTGCAAGTTTGATGGGTACCTTTGGCCCAGGGGCAACCAGGGGTGGTCTTTTTGATTAGGGTTTAATTTTTATTTTTTGTTAGTAGGCATATAAGTATTTGTTTTTAATTTATTTTAATTGTAATGATATTTAAATAAATATACTTCATATATTATTTAAACACTAATCACTTGTACCAGCTGTAAAGCACACAAACGTACCTACCTAACTATTAAAAAAAAAAACCTTGTAACTAGTGCTGAAATTGTGTAACGTGTTAGACTTGTCATAAAAGCTTTCCTCATCATCCCGATTGTTATAAATGGCTTACGTTTTCTGTTTCAGGTAATACAACAGTGGGTACAGTACTTTTAAAAAAGTCAACTGAATAGTTATGGTATGTTGTATTAGTTTATTAAAGTAATTTTGTGGATAGAACTTTTTCATATAACTTACCACATATCTGTCACATTAGCGGTAAACTTCCATAGTTATGGGTGGTTATGGCGTGACAATATAAATGCTTGGCAGTGCGCCAAAGCCCGCAGTCGGTGACTAGCCTTATATACCCAACTGTTGCGTGCTATGATAGGAAAAATCGGTCATGTGAGAGTGAAGCTTACACATCAACGGTTCCAAATAAAATGAAACTTGATTTTTATTTCCGCTGTCTTTTGAAATACGTCATCCGTAAGAATTGTTTTTAGGTCAAAAAGAGTGACTGGTTTTAGTGATTTTGTGTCTACACAACTAAACTACCGAGTAGGAATCTGTCAAAGCATGCTCTACTCTAGTAGTCACCAGAAGGACAAAACTTGACAGTAGGTATTGACAGCTTTTGCAATAGAGCTTAGTGCGAAAGTTACATGTAAGTAGTATACTAATATTAGCAAACAGCAATGTGGGTAACTAAAACTTTTTACTAAACCCTGCACCCAGGGTTGCTGACTGCGCTTTGCCACTTTTACTGCATTAATCATACATTATATCGTCATTTTGTCCTGTCGCGTTAGTATATGCAGTTCTGTATAAAAGTGAGTTACGCGGACTTTTTGTCCGCAGTATGTTTATGCTTTTATTAGCGGTCCGCCCCGGCTTCGCACGGGTAGTCTAATCATCATAAAAGTCCATACCTACCCAATAAGTTGGCAGGCAGGCAGTCGGCACTGGGCATCACATCAGGTTTTACATTAGCACGGTGATATCACCTCCTGCCACTGCAGGTCGAGGCTGCGCCTATTTATATATTGGTGTAAAAGGGCGAATTAGGTCTATATTAAATACTTGTGATAACCAAACAATCAAACAAATCATTCCTCTTTATAATATTAGTTTAGATAACTTTTCGTGTTTAAGTTGAATCTCAATAATTTGTAAGAGTTATTGTACTACTAGATGATGCCCGCGACTTCGTCCGTGTGGATTAAGGTTTTTTTTATTTCCGCGGGAACTCATTTAATTTTCCGGGATTAAAAGTAGCCTATGTCCTTCCCCTGGATACATACCTACTATCCCTATACCAAATTTCATCAAAATCGGTTGAAAAGATGGGCCGTGAAAGCGTAGCAGACAGACAGATAGACAGACAGACAGAAACACTTTCGCATTTATAATATTATTATAGTTAGGACTTCATAGACCATAGTAACAAATCGCTGGGAGGCCTTCGTGAAGAGTTTGGCGACGCGCCAGTACCCGTTGTCATCGGTGCGCCCTTTGTGGCAAACTGTTGCATGATCTAAATCTAAAGGAAGTACTTCAGAAGAATCTGTCTAGATGATGCCCACGACTTTGACCGCGCGAATTCAGGTTACAAAAATCCCGGTTCGGGTGATAAGTAGGCTAGTCACAAATCACGCCGATTCGGGGGTTTCGATGTTCAAAAATCTTCTATACTTATACTTAATATTATAAATGCGAAAGTTTGGATGGATGGATCGATGTATGTATGTATGCATGGATGGATGTTTATTACTTAATCACGTCAGCACGACTGAACGGATCTGGATGAAATTTGGCACAGAGATTATAGTCTGGTATAACACATAGGCTACTTTTTATCCCGGAAAATTAAGGAGTTCCCACGGGAACCAACGCGGGCATGCTAGTTAGATATAATGAATACCATAAGTAATAGCAGCTACGAATCCAACGATAACTAATAGGATCTACGGTAAGGCTACGCATCATGTAGCGCGTAGAGCAGGAACCGAGATTCGTAGCAGTATACAGTTATAATAAAATTACCACACTACAGAAATGTAGTGGTCCCAGCTTTAGTTCAATAATTTTAGTCGATCCCAAATTGAAGTAAAATTTAGTTTGTAGAGATTACCACTTCTAATTGTCTGATTAATTAACTTAACAAGTTATATCGAAGACAACAAAATACTTTGGTTTCGAACTTCCAAGACTAGCAGAACTTCATGTGATTCCCAAGAGGTCTAGCCAGATTAAAGACACAAGCTTACTAACCTCACAATACCGGCTTGGATTAAATTAACGTGTCATCTTGTCCATTTCGATTTTTCCACTCGAA
Organism: Erebia aethiops; assembly: GCA_923060345.2. Taxonomy (NCBI): domain Eukaryota; kingdom Metazoa; phylum Arthropoda; class Insecta; order Lepidoptera; family Nymphalidae; genus Erebia; species Erebia aethiops. The sequence goes on from OV281081.1 coordinate 25,438,748, forward strand.
GGTACGTAAGAAAGAAATTTAAAAGGAATTTAAGTTGAAAATACACACTTTTTCGTAACGATGTAATAAAAAGAAAAAAAAAACCACTTTTTATACACTTTTACTGTTGTAATTTTTGGCTTGATATAAAAAGCGTTGTAGGCTTTTTGCGCTGAAATGAATCGTTTTATAGTTCTTAAAAACATGACAACCTTTCAAATTATATTATGTAAACGCTGAAAACGTTTTACGGTTTTTTATCTGGGTAACTTAAAGAGAGGAATAAAGATAATGGAGAAGAAGTATAGATGATGGCAGCATCTGATATTCGCTAAATAAAAAATTATCTTTGCAAGAAGAACGTAATATTTACAAGTGCCTACCTACTTTACTTTAGGCCAAATAAGAATGATATCCATACTAATATTATAAATACGAAAGTGTGTCAGTCCGTCTGTCTGTCTGTCTGTCTGCTAAGCTTTCGCTGCCGATCTGTTCAACCGATTTTGATGAAATTAGGTATAGGGATAGTTTGTATCCCTGGGTAGGATATAGGCTACTTTTTATCCCGGAAAGTTAAAGAGTTCCCCTGGGAATCACAAAACATGTAAAACAAAATAATATACGCGGACGAAGTCGCGGGAAATCCGTTTTTCTAATAAAATCTAAACTAGCTACTAAACCTAGTGTTAAAAAATTTTCGTTATGAAATCAGTGATGTGTCAACTTTATTTTAGCTAATAATAGAGACCTTCAGAAGCGAATAAGTATAGACGTATTACATGAATCTACTTATTGCTCTTCCATGAGGAATAAGTAGAGTCGTGTTTAGCAGAACAACCAGATTATTGATAAATGACGTTAAAATATCACTTCATCTCACTTGACTCCGATTGGTTGGAGAAAGTAAAATATTCTTTAATTCACACCAAAAGACCTGAAATAATAAATAAATAAGAAATTATACCTGAAATAAGCACACACGTCTCCAGAGCGCTTCTTTCCGCTTCAATGGATAGCGACCTGAAGCCGTGCAAGTCTTTATTCTACGAATCGCTTCCCAGCCAACTGACAACTGTTGCTTGTAGTCATGTGGAAAACTTGAATATTGCCTTCAATTCGTAGCGGTTGTTCTACGTAGCCTAGCTAGCTAAGTAAGTGAGTAAGTATATAGTTGCAGCTAAGTAGTTTGACGACCTCCCTGTCGCAGTGTTGAGCGCTGCTGTCTTAACGTGCGAAGGTCCCGGGTTCGATCCCCGGCAGGGTCCATTTAGGAATTTATAATTTCTGAATTTTTCCCTGGTCGTGCCGCCAAGCGATTTAGCATTCATTAGAATTAGTGTAGAAACCGATTAGGGTATGGGTTTAATATACTTAACTGTCATGCCGCCAGGATAGCCCGCTACCATCTTAGACTGCATCATCACTTACCATCAGGTGAGATCGCAGTCAAGGGCTAACTTGTACTGGATAATAAAATAAAAAAGTACGTAATGTTATAATTAGCAGGTGGAAGGTATGATTGTGTGTATGGCGATTCTTTTCGTGTTTGATAATATTTAAGTATGTCGACTCAATTAAAATGATGTATAACTCATTAAAATTGTATAAACATCAAATATACTTAAGTAAATAACGCATTTGTAGGCTTACTTAACGACTCCTAGCTCCTAGCTACAATGTTGTTGAATTTGTTTAAATTGTTTAAATTGAAAATTACTATTTATTTCTCCACAGCTTCAAATATTTATCAAACGAAAGTAAGAGTTCGGATTTTCCATAATATTTCCATCAAAGATGCTTTGCGTTTTAAAAATGGCGTCACAAAATGTTAAGCATAAAGTAAGTGCTCGTTTAAATAAAGCAGTTCAACTTTAAACCCACTTGGATTGTAGAAAATAGTTTGAAAGCGTTCACAGAAATGCATTAAATTGATAAAACTTTTAGATTGCATGTTCACGGGCGCAAGAAGGTTTCACTTATGATTGCACGAAAGTCAACAGGTGGCGTTGGCTTGCAGCCAGACCTCGCTGCACCGGGAGTAGCAAATTGAAGAATCGGGTTATATCGGCTATTAAGTACTACGAATCCGTCCGTTTCAATAATATAATACCTGTACAGAACTCGCAAATTAACATACTATCTGTCGAACACAGGTGGATGTTGCATCGTTCAATAGGATTGACTTAACAATGGGTATATGATAGTTAAAAGTTTTAAAAAGTTTAGTACTATTTGCACGATTCACTGGTGAATATTCTACTTACTTTTTGGCTGTTAAGATTTTATTACGTTCAGGCCCAGCTTACATAATTTAAAGTTACACACCCGTCAATTGTTCCGTGTTGTACACAATACAATTATTTATGACTACATACTTAAAGCAATTATTTACACCCAATGATATCCTAACTAATAAGTATTATACCTAATTACTTAACGTGAGTGTGTGTTGGTTTTTTGTTTGTTACGCTTTCGCGACTCATGTTTTTTAGCCGATTTTGATGGGTACAGACAGGTGTGTATCCGGGTAAGGTCATATTAGGCTACTTTTTATCCCGGAAAATTAAGGAGTTCAGGCTAGTTGTAGATCCAGCAACATTACAGTACAGTAGTTCATGGCTGTGCAATTAAACATAATATATTTATGAAGTTTTAATTATGCTCCATTCGGATGACTGATAGGTACATTCGGTTCGCAGCATGTGGTGCATTCAATGGAAATAATACCCCCATTTCACCCGATGAAAGATAACACTGATGTAAAAATATTTGCAGAATATGCTGCAAAATGGAGGCTGAAATATTTCATTTAAATGTAGATCCCTGACGACAATGTAGGTTTTTATTTTTAAGTAATCTGTTCCAGATCTGATGATGCAGATGAAGCAGGATATGTGAGGGTAATATTAAAGTGAACCAGTTTTAAAGTGTTATAAGTTTTTAAGGTACGTACAGGGTAGGTGCGTGTCAAAAATAAGGAAGGAGTTCAATTATAACCCAAACAAATCCATCTCTAACTGTATCATTTCAACACATTGTTCAAGCTAATCGTAACAGATCAAATTATAGTACGATGTTAGGTGCAGGATAATTCAAAATACCAGAACATACACCGAATCTATGAGTCGATCCTACTCTACCACTTAACATACCTACACCTGCGCTTGCAAGCCAATATGTTAATTTGCACGCTCTGTTTTATTTCAGGCATGGCACAGGCATTACATTATTGAAACGGTCGGATTCCGAGAACTTAATAGCCGATATAACCTAATACTTCAATTTGCTACTCCCGGTTCTAGGAAGCTGGCTGCAAGCCAACGCCACCTGTTGAATTTCATGCAATCATATAAGTGAAACCATCTTGCACCCACGAAGACACATTCAAAAGTTTTATCAATTTAACATTTCTGTGAACGCCATTAAACTATTTTCTACAGTGCAAGTAGTCAAACCTACTTACTACAACTAGTTGAAGTATTTCATTCAAATGAACATTTACTATTCGCTTTGATATCGTGAAAATCAAGTTAATTTGCATGCTTTATAAATAAACTTAATTGAAAATGAGTTTACTTCATTTTATAGAATTTCCCATGTTTCATAATTTTATAGAAATTTTTCAATTTTTCCCGCAACGATGTCACCGAATACCTAAGTTTTTTTTTTCAACGGCACAGTTTAGCCTTAAAGCACCGGGTGGCGAAAACCAACGATATTCCACTTGGTATAATTCGAAAGATTCTAATTAAGGTGTGCAGCTGTTTCGCTTTTTTAATTTCGCCGTCAAACTGCGTCGTCAGATGACGAGAAAGATGGCAGAGTCTTTACAACGTCCAACTTACGACGTACCTTATCTTCTGACAAACATTTTCTTTTAATATCTACAGAACACGACACGGTTGAGACTAAATTTATTATCGCTCGCAATATCCGTTACCTTAACGTTGTTTAGGTTATTTCATTTTGGATTAGGCACTTTACGATTATTTTATAACTTTGAAGTAGTGAGTAGGTAATATTTTCTATCGGTGCAGGGGTCTTTAAGTTAAGCAATGAGGTTTAAAAATGTCTCAAGAGAATACGTAGCCTTAGGTGAATTAAATAAAGTATAGTTACAGGTTATAAAACCAACTTTAGAAATATAGTAATTATTTACTTTCATGGAGGTCCAGTTGGCTCGTCATCCGGCGACCACATCAACAGAGAAAGGGAATAAAAATAAAATATGATCTTGTTTTAAAACAAGTTGCGTTATTTAAAATCGACACGGAGATGGATGTAACGTGGAACACAGTAAAATAAATATTAAACTTGTATTTCCATTTGATATTTAAATTTAAAATATTGACATAGCTCCCATTGCGCACATTCGATTACCGGTTTTCAATTCATTTTAACACAGCCAAAGCTTGGCCCGAGGGCTTGCAGGAAAACATACAGTTCATAATTTACGAGGTTCGTGAGCGGAAACAATGTCCCGTACAAAGTGGATAATGAAAACAATACAATTTCACATCAGAAATTTAATCGATTAAGTACGAAGTTACGAATACAATCTCGTCAGAGCGATGGATGGAACGTATTGTACCTACATATTAATAATGTTCGATGGCCCAATAATAATTTGAGTGTGCGTAAATCCCTTCTTTCTACCATTTACTACAAAAGTACCATTTACTGCATCATCCATATGGATGATGCTATATCAAAAATAAATGATTTCTAGCTGATTAAATAGAGGGTCTTCCAAAAAACCTAAATTTCACTCTAACTATTTTAAAATATAGATTAAAGAAAAAAGTGCGTTGAAATTTGATGACGTCACAACTGTGAACTTCATACAACTTCCATACTAGAAGTGCGTTTTTAAGTTTGATAAAGAGTTGCTGATTTGATTTAGTTGTCGTCTTGCCTATTGCCAGCAGGTCTGTGCAGCCAAGCGTCCCGTACCTACCTATAAATGAAATTTAAAAAAATAGTTGAATTAGAGGTGAGCCGAAATGAAGACAAAATAAGTACATTTACTTACTTTTCTGTCTGAATACTTGATACTTTCCTCGGAAGATAAAAATTGCTATCAATCAATCAGCCTGTTTGCGTTCACTGCTGGACATAGGCATTCGCCTACCACACAGGGTCCTAAGTCCTCTTTATCTACCCAGTTTTCTCCATCATGATGGTTGTGGCACCATTGTAAGGTCTTTGGCCCAGCGGGCTGTCAGGCTTAATTCATTTATGTGAAAATTGTAATATTAATAATAAGAATAAAACCCAGCTTAAATTCCAAGAATACAAAAGATCAAAGAAGATTTATGGGTGTCAGGGTAAGTAGGTATAAATATATATTCTGAGACTTCAAAGCTCCAATATTCCCAAAAAGTGCTTTAGAGTTATTATAAAAGACCCATATCTTGTTAATTAAATCAGCACAGTGGGGTGCCTCCAGGCGGGTTGTTCGCTTCTTGGCCCATCTTTACAACGCTGCTGATATTCAGGCACAAATGAGCCTTAATTTAAAGTTTACTGAAAATAGCTGCGTTTATTTTCACATGATATTGAATGAATTTATTTATTACCAGACAACAAAAGTCCATAATGGTTAGTAAAGACTTATCCTATGTTAGTAATTCCAATAAGTTATATAATAAATAATAATAAACAATATGTGCTAGTATGACTTATTCTATGTTAGTTAATATAATTAATACACTTACATACTAAGGCTGACATCCAGTGCGCTTTGAAAGCGCTGTCCTGTCTGTCAGCTATCACCTTCAGAATAATATTGGAACTACTCTCCAATCTACTCTTGGTTGAGGCGATCCTCTTTCGTATGATTGCGTAAAAACCGTCCACACGATTTTCCGCAAACATACCGGACGCACTGCAGTACCGAGGCAGTCCCAACATTATCCTGAAGATGTTATTATACTGGACTCGGAGAGCATTTAGAGATTTTTGGGTAAAGTCAACCCACAGACTGCAAGTGTAGAAGCTCTGGCAAAAGGCCTTGAAAAGTGTGACCTTAACTTCTTTTGTGCAACGAGCAAATCTGCGAGCTAACATATTCCCTCTAACCGCCAATGCCCTCCGTTCCCTATCTATGTCTCCATTGTCCTTCATGTCTGCTGTAACCACGTGACCAAGGTAAGTGAATTGATGCACCCTGACCAGCTCTGCACCGCACAATCTCACCGGTGGCACATAGCTAGGAGAAAAACTGCCTGCTGCGAAGACCATGAGCATGCTTTTTTTAACATTATATTTAAGTCCATGCTTTTCTGCATAGTCCTCACACACACGCAGCAGATCTCTCAACGCGCAGACTGACGGACTCAGCAGCACCATATCATCCGCGTAACTGATGTTATTAATCATTTGATTATCAATAGAACATCCCGCATACATGCTGCTGAGTCCCTCAATCAGCTCGTTCACGTACAGGCTGAAAAGCTTCGGAGAGCTTCTTCCACCCTGCCGAACTCCGCATTCCAGCCTGTAGGTGTCAGAGTATACACCAGCCCATCTTACCTGGTTACCTTGATGTGCGTACCAGTGTCTAAGGATACTGATGAGTTCCTGAGGCATGCCAGTGCGTCCGAGCTTATCCCATAGTACCGGGTATGAAACTAGATCAAACGCTTTTGAAAGATCCAGGAAGCAGGCATAGACCGGTGTTTTCCTGCTTGTATAGTACTTGACAGTCTCTTTTAAGGTCAACACCGCACTCTCAGTGGAGAGTCCAGCCCTAAAACCGAACTGAGCGTCATGTAGGTTTAAGTATTGATCTAGATGTTTATCCAAGAGTCCATCAAGTACCTTGGCTATTATAGTAGCTAATGAAATCGGTCTATAGTTTTTGACATCAGAAACGTCCCCCGTTCTATCTTTCACAACCGGCACCACCACATTCCTCATCAGCTCCTCTGGTAAGTAAGAATGAATTATACATATGTTATACAGCAGACATAAAACTCTGGGCAAGTGCACACCCGCATACTGAAGATGCTCGATGCTCAACCCATCATGTCCTGGCGACTTTCCACGTGTCATAAGCTTCACAATCTTTTTAATATCCTCGGTCTTGAACCACTCCACATCATGCCTGGGCTGTGCATCGAACACCTCCCCGTGCTCACTTACAGAAACATTTGACACAGGTAGCGCTTGCACCCTAAAGTGGTTCATAAACAAATTAGCTATTTCTTTAGGGTTACTAACGCCATCGACACACACAGGCAGGCTAGACTTAGGTGTTACATTATTGGTACACTTCCAAAACTCTTTAAACTTTTTATTCCTGTGGTTTTTTGCAATTATATCCATTTTAATTTGTTCCTGGTGTTTAATACACCATTTTAATTTGGATTTGAATATCTTTTTGCTCTTAACCATAGAATCATAATACTGCCCCCCAGAAGGCTTGCCAAAATAGACCCACAGATTGAAACAACGCCTAGCTTCCTGTGCGCCTCGCCCACGTGTCGATTCCAACCAACCACAATTTTTTTCGTAGTTTGTCTTTCAGTATGTGTTGCAATCGCCGCCCTTGACATAACATTTACAATTTTAGAGTACATCGCATCAATAAGTTGCCTGTGGTCAACGCAGTGACACATCTTATTAGCGCATTCTATCATTTCTATAGGAAAATCTATACTACGAAGCTCATCATTACACAATTGGGTGTACTTCTCCACTTGAACCACATCCCTAGACCCCCAAATCACTTTACTCAACTCCTGTTCCCTACAATGCAAATTCAACCTTGCATTGCATAGTAAAGGAGTACAACCCTTAGTGAGATTGCAATTAATAGCTAGGGGAAAATGGTCAGAGGAGTAGACACCGTATTCAATAAAAATATCTTGAATAGTGTTTTCCGCAGCGCCTGTAACTAAGCAATGGTCTAACCACCGCCTACAGTTGTTATGAGCTTCACTTATGAACGTAAAAGTATCTGAGTCAATACCTAACAGCTCAATATCGGCACATATTAATTTTTGTTCCAAGCAAAATGATAAAAGTTCCTTACCAAAGTTCCCAGTCGGGTGGGCATTAAAGTCTCCGAGTAAAAACGCATGTGCCGCCCCTGCATTTTCAACAATAGCACTTAACTCACCTAAGCACTCAGTAAACAAAACCAGATTTTCGGCACAATCGGTAGGCATGTATATGCTACACACAACGTAATCACAACCACTATTTGATATTTTTATCGCCGCAATACGATTATTATTTGTGTATTATTTGTGTTGGTATATTGCTATTAAAACTGAGTATTACCCTTTACTTGGTCTGCGTGGAATTTGGGTTAGGAATATATAGGTATGTATAGTATGGTATAGGAATTTGAAAGCCAAAAGTAACGGTCAACTCGTTATAGTTTTAGGTTAGGTTCCGATTAGGGGTATGGATTTAGTATATTATGATCTTGCCAATACCTCTTCCAAGTAGGTAAGCCCGCTATCACCTACCTACGTCATCTCAAGCCATCCGGGTGAGATCGCTAATGTACTAAAATAAAAAAATTGGTAGCCATAGGGACTGCCGATAGAAGTGAAAACTAATATTTTTTTTTTTTTTTTTTAAATTATTGATATACAAACCTTAAGATTAATTCATTAAAGTTTAATTTTTTATGTAGGTATATTTCTATTTAAGACCTTCTTCGTAACCACGCGAACATGTCGGTGTTCGCGAGCATGTCAGTCACGGTCACGCGAATCTACATTTTTACCCCCTACGAAAAAGTGCTCAACGCGGCTAAAGAAGTTTTCACTTCAAAAAGGTACAAAAACGGATAACTATTAAAAAACTGTTCAATCAGTACAAAATCAACATTGACTTACCAAAAATCACAAACAAATCCATCGCTGGCCCATTACTGAGCACGGTTCTCAGAATGCATATTATGTTAGACAATTGCGAAACCTTCTTGGTGTAGGCAACAGTCTATCACGCTGGCAAAGAACCGATAGGCAGATTTCACAAAAGTTTCAGAATATCATGGAGAATTCTCAGGGATTCCTCATGTTCTTATCCTTCACCGTATAAGTGACTTTTTGAATCCTTCAAACACAAAATATACGGCAGAAAAGTTAGAAGTGGATGGAATTGAAAATCCTGACTTCGATGCCGAAGTCTTAACCACTGCCTGTCCTGCTCTATCATTCACATACCCATCTAATTATATATCCCTGATATCCGTAACTAATAGACCAAACATACTCCTATGTAAGAGTCTTTGGGATAAGTAAATTGTATGAGGTAGACCCCAAAAGAGATAGAATAAAGAATATCGTAACAAAGAGTGATAACTGAATTAAAATCCGTTGTTCGGTCCACCAGTAATGCTAATAACGTATAGGCCTTTGATAGATCACGTGCTTAGATCTACGGTTACAGGGCTACAGTTTAAGGGCAGCTTACATTACACAATAAATGAATAATAAAGTTGACCCGCTCCGGATTCGCACGGGTAGCGTAACCTGACCTAAACTTGTATTCTACTGCATTTACCTATGATTGATGTTTCGTGAAAATTTTAATAGGGTTAATCTTCATAATGGTTTAGATTTGACGGAGATATGGAATAATAGCGTATAGGCCTTTGATAAATCTTGTACTTCGATCTACGGTTATAGTTAATGGCAGCTTACATTACACAATAAATAAATAATAAAGTTGCCACGCTCCGGATTCGTATGAGTAGCGTAAACTGAGGGGCAATCATGAAAGTACATGAAATTGAGCTCTAATTCAATGCAGTTAAGGTTTATTTTACTTTGAAGCCGAGCTTTAACGATTTGATCGGCGATCCTTGCATGATTGCACCTCTGATCTAACCTTGTGTTATATTGCATTTACGATGTCTTATGTTTCGTAAAAATCTTAATCGGGTAAATCTTCATAATCGGTTAAGATGTGGAATATAAATATATATCAATCTACAAATCAAATAAAAAAATATATCCCAGAGTACCTATACTAATTTCTATAACAGTTTGCATTCATTATAGATTTATTGGCGCCTCAAACAAAGCTTAAACACAACCTGGAGTTGTTATGTCAGATGATTAATTCTTCTGTGGAAAATAGAGGAGTCCTACAGAAGATTTTAAAAACCTAAAACATGTAGTCTTTAGGTAAACGCCGATATAACAAAAACCACTGCGTAGCTTTTTTTAAGATATGATAATTATTCGAATTTTTTAAATAAAACCGAATACCCCAATGTAACCCTGGCTTAAAGTTATGTATAGCATCTTTATCTTGAGGATTCCTTAACATTATAAAGAACCTTTTAGGGATTTCCGAAAATCTATTTGTATTTCCCTTTTCTATTTGTGTTTTGTAATCTGACCGAATTTATATGGTTTCGCTGAAGGGTATGGTCATTATTTTATTCATAGTACTTAGGTAATACGTATATTAACGATATTAAAAACAAGCTTATCAGTATTTAATCAGTTAAGTACTAGCTAGCTGTTATCTCTGTTTCCTTATGAATGAGCGTACACCTTTCTTACTAGTTTTAAATCCTTTGTAACGTGGCTGCCTGGTAAAGATCGCTTTAAGGCCGCCAATTGTATCGAAATTTATTTGAAATGTTTGAGATGTTTGTGTGTTTTTTGGTGTACAATCATACTTACTAATATTATAAATGCGAAAGTGTGTTTATTTGTTGGTTTGCCCTTTAATCACGCCGCAACGGAGCAACGGATCGACGTGATTTTTGGCCTGGGTACCTATAGTTGAGGACCAGGAGACTGACATAGGCGAAGTCGCGGGCATCAGCTAGTAAAGTATATGTTATTCATTCAAGCTTCCTATGTAGTACTACAAGTATATTTCTGGGTTATGTAGGATATAGTAGTAGTAACTTTGTCTATGATAAGTAATGATAAAACATGAAAGACCAATGTTGCACATGCCCTACTTACTTATTGTGGTAATAATATAATACGCCATTGGTAAATTTTATGTTTGCGTTCCATAATATTTATAATTGGTCGGGACAAAGGCGTAAAAAGCGGGACTGTTTGCCGACCCGCATGCCGCCACCACAGGCCTCCCTGCCGTTTGTTTAAGTTTACAATTAACACTAAATTTTAATTAATATCCCCCGTTTCATGGTTCTTGTTCCCTGTTGAATATTCGCCATCAATTAATATAATTGCAGCCTGTGTGTAACGTGTGGTGGCCAGGTCCCAAAAAATGAACAGTTCATTTTGCTTACATATAGCATAACTTTTTTTTAATTTTGAATTTTTTTTCTATCAGTCGTTAGAAGAAGCTCTCGAGGTGGTCCCATAAAAAATTCTGACCCCAAATCCTCAACCCTGACACTAAAAAGTTGAAAATAAAACTTCTTTTGCCTTAGAGCCTGATGCCTCTATTTTGCTTATCCTTGTTATACCCGCCCGACTTAAACATAGTGGGTAGAAATCAAAATAATTTTTTACATTACATTGGAGTTGGAAGTCGGTTTTTGGAAAGAAGTTTTATTGCAATACAAGTTTGCTCTCGCCTGCACGATTTCAGATGAGGGTCAGTTAGTGGTTTGGTAATGCAGATGATAGCGGGTTAACCTGTTACGTCTTTAATAGGCATGATGACAGTAACCAAGAATCAATGAAATTATGAATTTATGTAATGAAATAGGATTCATGGATTATAAAACACGTATTTATTTTGATAAAATATAACTATAAAATACAGCAATCCGCCATAATGAATTAAACACCAAGAAGCGAATGACGTCACGATTGTTCGTTTTCGAGCTTTGACAATCACACTATTGTTTACTGCACACTGCACAGAGTACATTGGTAAAAACAATAGTGACGTCACAAACGACGCCATGACACCGGCAAGCGTTTTGGCGTGAATTTTAAAATTTAAATTTCAATTGGCAATTTTATCTACTAAACCTCATTTTTCTGTTGAAATAAGATATTTTTTCGAAATAGTAGAAAGTTCCGAACATAATCGGACCATTTTTCAAAATCAGTCATCATGCCTATTATCAGTTATAATAAACCCATACCCCTATTCGATTTCCCGATCAATTTCATAAAAGTCTTGTGCACTGTGATAGCGGGAGAGGGCAACATCGTCTCACCACTTAACTGTCTCACCTAAACATCCTTGACCCATGTCATACACCAACAAAAGCTTGACGATACCTATGTATGTCCAATACTGAAATTAGGGTTAGGAGATAATGTCGCCCTCGCTCGCGCTAGACTAAGCATGCTAGGGCGGCAACGAACCCGCCGTATCTACACTAATTCGAAACGTAAATCAGTAAACAAATGGGCAAAACATGAGCCGAGCCGAAATAAGTTTAAAATCAAAACTTCAACGTTTGCCCAGTGAATGTTGACACGGCCACATTACATTACAGAAATTAGAGCCCCCGGAATGAACAATAGTGGAAAAGGGCTATATTTTGTGCGGGTAAATTAAATGGACATATTACAGTTAGTACGAACCGCCCGAGGCAAAACCGGCACAAAGGTCCGGAGTTTCGTTCTATTATTGAAAAGGGGTGATCAAAGCCGTACGATACGTTTTCATATACAGACCTTTTTCTATTTCGGTTTGTACAGGTGTTTTTCGAGTTCCTATTCCGGTGCAATGTAAAGTTATTACGTCGCTGTACGGCTATTCGCCGGTCACTGCAGCTATAAAAATGGTTTTAAAAATCATGAAAATGCCATTGTTTGTGTGTTATTCCGTTTTTACCGTTGATAATTTTTTTTATTCGCTGGGTAAATATATTTACGCATCATGCCTAAGGCAGGTATGTGGGACTCGCTGGTTATGCGCGAATACCTAAATGCTGGAAAAAATGAGGAAAGTCAAGTTCCCAGACGGTTGTTGACCTGACTTCAAAAATGAGTACTTACCTTGAGTTCCCTAAGCATGCTACTTTCTCAGCCTCAACGTAATCGTTGCTGCTAATGCTCAGCGTTGGCAACCATCCTAGATACTAAAGATGAATTCGATTTGGTTCAGCCCCTCGAGTTGAATAATTGAATAGGTATTTTAAAATTACTATGAGTTTTGCAGAAGGTTTTTTTCAAAAAGGCTGGTGTTTACGAAGTATGATTGTCAATTTTTGGCAAATAGCATAACCACGGAACCCTACCCTGTGCGTGTACTGACACACACTTGACCAGTTTTTTTAGTGAGATCACTTTTAGTCATTGGTCGCCTTAGGTTGCATCATTATTTACTAAGAAGCAATTATTCGAAAGATTCATATATTACTAAGTAATGGATGAAATTGGTATTAAGCCGTAAAAAATCAAAGTTAAAGTAATAAGCGCCGAGCTGAGAACCTCCTCCTTTTGAAGTCGGTTAATAAAGTCATCCTTTGTTATACGTAGATGTATCCTTATGTAAGATGTGTTTGTGTTACATAAGTAAGGGTCGAATCGCCAGGGGAATGATTTTGATATTTGGTTACTCTTGGTATCGGAAACCTGTCAAAATGTCAAAAGGGTTTATCAAATAAAGTTTTATTTGGTTAAGTTATTCGCCGGAAATATCGGCCCTTAAATGTTGAAACAAAGAAGTAAAATTATTGTTAAACCTAGGTAACTTTTTCGCTTCTACTATTTATTTAAATACTTTTTAAATCCTAATAACAAAAATATCAAATTAATACATTAAAATCTAAATTAAAAACTGAACATTAAAAATATCATCCAAACTCCTGCAATGAGGCAATGTGCCCAGAACGCTGGCTGCGTTACCCCTCTGAATAGCCAAACTTATATGTCGGCCGAGGAATAAGTAACTTTGGTTTTAATCCGTTACTAAGGCCCGTATTAATAAATCGACATCGAGCTAAGAAGAGGTTCTCACCTATAGGTCTATCTATGCTTAAGACCTCTACCATAGATTTATTCTTGGGTTTGCGCGGGTGAAGCGCGCGAACCCAAGAATAAATCTATGACCGATACTTGCCGAATTTGACGTAAAGGCCTCATTAAGACTTTTTCTTATCTGCATAATTATAAAGACATATTACCTACTTATATTCTGTGTTTTTACTTAATATAAGTTAGGCACTCCCCTCAGACTCCAAAGTGGCATTTGAAAAGGTATACGGTGTGTTATAATTAATTAATAAAGTTGTTATAAAATTGTGTCTCATAGCATAATAGTATCATCAAGTTTAAGAATTACTATTTAACATGATCTAATTAGTACAATATGCAGTAATTTTAATTTTAATTTTATAAAATAAGATATTTGTACACCACACTGTGGTAGAATAGGAGCACTTTTATACTGATTTTCACCTCAAATGTACCTACACTATTCACAAATAAATAAATTGAACTTGAGAACCTGTACGTAGCTGATGTCGGTTTATCAATAGTTACGGACTCAATTTGAACATTTCATGGTGTTCTTGCAGCTTCAAATGACGTTCGATATTTCAGAGGTGGAAATGAAACGTATACCTACTCTCCTTACATGTGCTTCACGGGCTTTTCGCATACTGAATATCAGGCGAATGCATAAAGCATTCGGGTTCGGAAAGGGTATTCTGAAACAGGTCCACGGCTTACATAAACACTACATGCCCTCCAGCTCTATGGCCCGATGAGAGGGATGATATAACATTGCGTATCGGAATAAATACTTTTTAAGCGAAAATACTTCGAGAACAGACAACCTCTGTACGTTTATTTCTGTCGCGTAGGCTACGCACTCCATATAAAAACAAGCAACGTAATTGTTGCAGTAGGTACAGATCGCGCGCGATTTGAATGCAGAGTAAATGTACTCGTATGTATCCCCATATATTTACTCTGCATTCAAATCGCGCGCGAACTATACTTCAATGGTCTTTAAAATAAATATTATGGCAGTAAGTTACATTTTCTGCGAGAATTGTCGTCTACATTACGCTACAGAAGTTGTGTATGTACCTATGTACGTATAACTTAAATAAAATTATGCAAAACTTTATGCTGTCCATTGTCCATGTCTTCGTTCACGTGGGTTTGGGATTTTAAACCGTTTGATTTTCCGGTATAATAAGTAGCCTATGACACTCTCCAGGTGAAGGTTGGTGTGGTTGAAGGGCAAATTAACTAACAAACACAATTTAACATATTTCATAAAGGTAGTTAAACTGATAATAATACTAAATTAAAAATTATAATTTGTAACGTAATTTCATAAATCAATCCATCAAACAATAAAGCGTGCAAATTCCCAAAGAAAACACAAATAAACCAAAACTCTTCGAAGTTCCTACTCAATAACGTTAAAAATGAGCTCTCGAATAGAAACAAAATTGTTTTTCCGCCCACCAACAACATCGGCCCGATACATCGGCAAAATGAAAAGTTTCCCCATCAACCACTGACACATCGATTGGCGTTTACATCTTTGTGAAAGAAATTGGTATATATCACGCAAAGGAACATAGACCTTAAGTCGAGGGTCTACGCTCTCTAAACCAGAACTTCGTCCCCACCGAGCCAATATTTTCGAACTGCCATCATGCTATTGGTAAGTAATCCATCATTTATTGAGGTAACAAAGATATACGATATAGTCGCATCAAAAGCGTTTCGCCAGTGTTCTACCAAAGCAAGCCTCTTCCTGAGTGTATCAAACTGAATAGGTTCTGATGATATCGAGCTGTAAGGGGAGGAACGGGTGATCCGTATAGCTATGTTATACTCACATACAGAATGGCAGTAATTGCTTTCATTGACATGCCGAACCCCTAAGCTGCGTGGAGAATGCCTTAATAATTATTAATCGAACATAACCGTCGATGGAAATCAGTTTATTGAAACCATCCGGCATTCTACATTTACCTAACCTTATTGAAAATACTTACAAAGCATCATAGCACAAAAAATGCTTAAAATACATGTACACAGCATAGGCACTCCTAAATTGAAGTAAGTACTTCCAAGATAATCGCATTGCTAAACTGTCTGTGTCAAGGTGAATTTAATTGAACAATACCTATTCTTCTGTAACACTGCCATACTTTATTACTGAAAACTCTTGATATACGAGTAGTTACCTTTTATATAGGTTATTGTATAAAATTAAAAAATTCGAGTGGGGGGATCCAATAAACTAATGATACGAGTCACTCAGAGATGAAATTTACTAATTTAAATTACAATTTTTAAATTCCTTGGAACAATTTAGCGTTGATTTTTTTTAAAATCCTTGGAGCAATTTAACGTAGCCTTAAGTTTCCATGTCATATTTCGTGGCTGTGGACTGGAATATACCTACATGGATACGCACACTCATACAATACACTCATACAATACACTCATATACTCGGACACACACGCACATACACTCACACACACACATACACTCACACACACACATACACACACACACACACACACACACACACACACACACACACACACACACTTGCATGCCTGCATTATTATAACTTGTATCAAAATTGTACCAATATTTATTTAATGTTATTATTGTTAAAATTGGATGAGCTAGGCCTTCTGACACAGGTATTCTTATGCATAACAGAAGTCCTCAACCACAATTACTTGTCAATATTGTATAAGGAAATAAATCATTTTCATTTTTTCATTTCGTAAAAAAGCCTGCCAAGTCTGGCATCTAAAACTTTAGTTTTCACTAAGGGAATCTAAATGTTCGTTACTTGCATATTTTATGAGCGGCCGTTAGAATTGGTAATACAAAGTAGGTAGTAGTTTGAACTGCGCTCCTGTGAAATCACGTCCCAAGTAATTTATACTCAATTCGAACTTTACAGTTTCAGTTATAAAACTTTACTATTAAAAACTTTGAACAATATCGTTAAATTGAAACCAATTTCATTGATATTCAAAAAGCTCTAGAATCCATATTGATTTAGGCTGTTAGAAATCTGATTCGATCGATCCTCAAAAAATGCACTATGTCATGTCAAACTAACTATTGCGTATGTAATTTATCTAGGTAGTGTTTCGTGTATCAAGATATTTAGTTTGCCAGAATCACCTCAGTTAGCTCAGCTGTTGGTCTCTAGAGACAAAGTAAATTGAGTATTGCTGGCCCAGAAGGTTAATGTACATAGTAACATAAACAAACTTGGAACTGCGTGCTTATTGAAATGTATCACGTATCATAACTTCAATAGAAAATACTACTAGCTAGAAATATAATAATATAGTACGGATGTCGCCATTCTATATGAGGATGTTTTAGTATCATTTCGAAGCTTCCGTGTCGTTTGCCTTTACAGTCAACATGCATAGTCAAAGCATATCCAATAAAGTATCTGTTAGGCTAAACCAGCACTGCGAAAAAATATTTTTATTCTAGCGATTTTTGTTTCGCGTACGGATTTCACCCACCACGCACTGCGAATGCGCGTCGTACAATTCCATTCCGCACAAAATACTGCACGGCGTGAAAGTATCAAACCACGGTTTTTTTTCGCAGTGCGGCCCTAGCCTTATGTTAATGGAATTCATTTGAAATATGTCATATTAGGTGATAGATATCTCTTCGTTCGTTCGGATGCCGAATAATAATGAAACTGGGTTGACTGATTCTTCTAACTGGTTTGCTGCGACTTATTGATTGATGCAGATCCTTGTCTTCTGATACATCCCGCAGTAATAAAAAGTTCTGGTTTAACATCAAGATCAGATCGGTAATTGATTCTTAATAGGTTGTATCCATACAGACCACTGTATTATTAGTGTAAATAAAGGGCTTGATCACAGTTAAGAGCTAACTTATGGTTATAGATTAAAAAATCTCAATATTTGGGATTGTCGTTCGTTTTACTGTTACTAAAATTCGTTAAAATAGAGGCGAATAATGCGCAGATTACGGAAAGATCCACTGTAAGATCAGTCGTGCTGATTGCGTCGAAGAACTTGTACTTATGGTCGCGATTTGAATTCGAACATACACTAGCCTCAGTAAAGAATTATCTTCAATTTGATCGAACCTTTAGATTCAGAAGAAGATAGGAAGTATAATACCTTTATGACTACGTACTGCAATATGTCTACGAGTAGTCATAAAGCGACCAAGAAGGCATGGCAGTGAAGAGCGCATACCCGTCTTGCTGTATGAAACACACACCCCCTCGAGTCTTCTAAGAACAAGCAACAACGCTAGTGCGCTTAATTAGTTGATGTGAACATAATTTATATGAAAGCTTTCAGTGTAGTTCTAGAGACGCAGGATGGCGTAGAGCTACGTATAAGCTCTGAGGGGTAAAGGTATAACTGACACTTGATATAACTGCAGTTTAGTGATGCTATCTAACTAAAATAAATGCATGAAGTTGTACAGTTTGTGGAAAACGCACTCAGTTCTGCCGTGCATTTTCCACTAACTGTACCTACTACTTTTGTGTACCTAGCTGTACTATTTTAGTACTAGACTACTACTAATCTATATCTGAAACTGTACGGTTAATAACTGTACATTTATTTTATTTTATCGCAGGAAGCATTATTATCGATACTGAGCCCAAAACTTTTATTTTTCAAATATTTTATCAGTCTGTCTGTTACGGCATCACGTTGAAACTATAAGGCTGATTAAAATGCAACTTCGCGAGATTTTTATTATATTGTAAATTATTAAAGAGAGGCGTATTCGCTAACAGACCATACTTCCCTTCTAATGTCTAGTGTCTGTCTGCTTTTACGGTCCATCGGTTTAACCGATATTGAGGAAATTTGGTACAGACATTGGCTGCGGAAGGACATACTTATTATTTTTATCTCGGAAAATCTAGTTCACACGGGATTTTTCAAAATCCTAAATTCCTGCGAACGAAATATTTTTGTTAGATACCTACGAGTATTTGACTAATTTTAAAAGTTTTACGACTTTTTAACGATGAATTAATTGCTTAAACTTACTTTTTATCTGCGAATTACAAGCAACCATGAGAAATTGTTTTGAAGTTACGGGTCTCTGACAGACGGACACCTGAAACATACCTGTATGTATGTTTTATGTAACCTAGGACCCTAGGAGCATTATGGCCGTCCATCGTAAGTGCGTGTATCTCTCGTGTTTTCTCTTTAGATACTGTAATAGGTATTACCTACTCCTAGCCTAGTGTTGGCGACTCTAGGTTCTAGAATCTAATGTAGGTAGAACGTGCAACTCAGATAGTTAGCCTAATTTGCTAGTGAGAAACACTTGAAACAATGTATATTAAAGTAATTGAATGGCCCTCAAATCTAAGGTACCTATTGTAATACGTGACCGACAAACGAGAGAACGCGACTCGACACGATGCGACGCGACAGTATCAAATAGTTGCTGATCCTTCAAGTCGATATAAAAGTCATGGTTGTTGTAGTGATTGGCCATCTGCTCAGGACCTTCGGTAATTTGCATTAAAGTAGTAACTAATTTACTGTAAACTGAAACTGGACAGCTGTATTAGCTTAGTTACAATTTCTACTTTTTGTAATTAGGACCCCGATTGAATGAAATGTTATATCTTTCCCAAACAACAAATAAATCAAAAGCCTTTACAACTCTGGAAGAAACCATATCTGTTAATTTAAAACGGAATGTTGAATAAATCAAGTTTGTACTGTTATTATAGAAGGCCTCTAGGCAACATTTCGAGCATTACGTTACCTTTATCTCTTGTGCCAACTGAAATATCTAGTTTGCCTGAGTATACTTGGCCTGGGGGTAAATGCTGGTGTATCCAAACACAATGTCGTCATAAGCCGAGTGAACGCAGCCAGTTTCTAGTTTGTCTGCCGCTAAAACTTAGTACCTATGCAGAACGGTTCAACCAAATTATCTTAATGAGGCCGGGGATTTGCTTGTTCTGAACTATTCATTTACACAACTAGATGGATAAATTATCATAATAACGTGATATTATATTCTACTGCTAATGATAATTGTCTGTTTAGATGTATAACACGTACTTAACGATGCCCGCGAATTCGTCCGCCTAGATTAAGCTTTTTGATGCGAGTTTTTTTTTATTCTCGCAGGAACTCTTTAATTTCTGGGATAAACTTAAGCATATTTCGTTTTCAGGGCCTAAGGGCCGTTCCAAATATCAGCCTAATCGACGGTTCAGTAATTGTGGCGTGAGTAACAACATCCAAACACAAGCATACAAATATCCAAGCATTTAGTTATAATATTAGTATGATAATGTACAAGTACTTATGGCAAAACCTCTTTGCAGTATCTATCTCTATTCATGTTGACGAGCAAAAAGGCAATAAGCGACAGTACATGTCATAACGGCTTCACGCTGTTGCTAATCCACGTGTTTAGACGTGTGACGTCTTGCGTGTTCTTTCTGACGCGCGTTGTTTCTTTTGGAATGAGAGTCGGAATGCGCTCTATACAAAGGAAGTTTGATTATGAGAATCATACTCCGTTTGTATGGGACGCGGTCGGGAGCGCGCGAGGTAAACCTCCTAAGCCACGGCTAAAACGGCCTGTAACTTGTTTTTCAATAGGCAATCAGTTCTAATGGACTTTGCGGCACCAATTCCCAAAGGGGTAAAAAAGGTAAATAAAGGTTAAATCAAATTTAACGCAACAAGATTTTGGCCGACCATTGTTACCTGTACAGAAAAGAACTCAACCCGGCAGAGTCGTGCCTCTATTAAAAACTATTGAAACGAAAATAGCACACTTAAATACCACATCCATACTAATTCATACTTTAATCTATATCTCGTATACATACTTAATATTATAAATGCGAAAGTGTTTCTGTCTGTCTGTCTATCTGTCTGTCTGCTACACTTTCACGGCCCATCTTTTCAATTTTGATGAAATTTGGTACAGGGATAGGTTGTATCTTGGGAAGGACATAGGCTACTTTTTATCCCAGAAAATTCAAGAGTTCCCGCGGGAATCAAAAAAACTTAGTCCACGCGGACGAAGTCGCGAGCATCATTTAGTACCTACTTAATATTTTTTATTTCGTAAAGTTTTACACAATAACAACACTCTTCGTACACTGCCCGAACGTACTCATGTCGACAACAGCAGTGGCGTACAAGTTATAGAAGCATAAAAGCACTGCTTACCCTAGCAGAAGTATCTCAAAGCTTTCCCATGTATCTATGTCCCATTTGCACAATCCCGGAAAATAATGTTACCCTCTCCTGCGCGGGACTTGTAATACAACGCGACGGGACAGCTGGCCGGGATTCAGATTATTGCGTGGGTACATACATACCTTAAATACCTAAGTTAATAAAATAACAACCCTATAGAAAGAATTGTTTTAATTTAAGTGGCTTATTCTATTAGGGATCTCTCCGAGCCCGCAATATAACTTTTTAAATTAATGCATGACGAAAACACTCCGAGGGCAAACAGAAATTGGGTTATTATAACGAAGAACACAATAAAGTGGAAGTTGATTTAGCGCTTTCTCCTTATAGAAAAAGTTGCTAGTATACTTACCTACGGATAATAATTTGGTACGTAATGTATGTTTCTTATACCTACGTCATTTGTTTATGCCATGCTATTTTTACTTGCGACACTTTATTAAATTAGAGAAGACAGAATGTGCAAAACAACAATAAGTAAGTACTTATTTGCGATATATATTTTCTTTTCTTTTTCATATCTCAAGCCCTTAAATATTTAATGACCACTAAAAAATCTACAGTAGACTAAAATAATATGTTTACTGACTATTATATAAGCAGTTTGTAACTTTCTGTTGCCTAATAGAACAAGTAAATAGTAATAGATGGCCAAAGCATATACATAATGACATAGTTGCCTAATTCTGTAATAGAAATAGAAATAAATTTTATTCAAAACAAATTTTTAAAGTGATTAAAAGAATCGTCAAGGGCTTTCCTAGTCCTACTGAGATTAAGAATCTAGACTTTTCCTTGCTACGAGAAGAGCCAGTAGCAAAAACTCGGACTCTATATTTAATTAATAAATAGTTTTTAGCAACCATTTTTTTAGTTATTTTTTCTTCGGTTTTCAAGACACCGTACATAAATTACAAACATCTGTAGAGCAAATATCTTTAGGTAAAGATATTATGTCACCTTATTGCGGTCGGGGTGAAATAGTTAAGCGACACCATAGATTATAATTCATTAAAGTAATTAATGGAGTTCAGTGACATAATGATACAACTTTCTCACATCCTCGTAGTTAGGAGGGTTCACTCCAGGGGACGCAGGAGCTCGGTCACTCCCTGCAGGCGATTCGATATGGGAACTTTAAATAGCCTACTTGTTTGTGAAATACAGAGGTTTTACAGAGAGGTTAAGCGTTGAGATGCAGTGATATTGATTTGAGCATTCTATTCTGTCACAAAATTCTACAACCTATTATAAACTTGCCTTTACACTAGTTTAAGAAATCCATAAAAAATATGCTTCTGAAAAAAGTTCGTTATACTGTAGAAGATTATATCCATACTAATATTATAAATGCGAAAGTGTATCTGTCTGTGTGTTTACCTGTCTATCTGCTACGCTTTCATGGCCCATCTGTTCAACCGATTTTGATAAAATTTGGTATTGGGATAGTTTGTATCCCGGGGCATAGGCAAATTAAAGAGTTCCTGCGGGAACCAAAATACCTTAATCCACGCGGACGAAGTCGCGGTCATCATCTAGTAAATGATAAAAGCGCATGGATTTGAACTCCCTACAGCAATGCTCAGGACTGCGGTTCTTTATCGTGTATCTTTACATTAGTGTAAGTAATTGTAAATATATTTAATGTTTTTCAAAAGACAGAGCAACCGCCGAGTTTCTTGCTGGTTCTTCTCGGTAGGAACGGTATTCCGGACCAGTGGTAGATTCATTCGACTATTCATAAGCACTATAAGTATAAAAGTCTATTCAGTGAAACTCACTACGATAAATGTTTGCATTACCAAGGTGCCAAATATTTGATTTTAAGAATTTAATAGTTTTTCATTGCTACCTGATCACCTATATCTAGATTTTCATCTTTGTATTGAAAATTAATAAAGTAAAAGTTCCGTCAAAAAGTAACGGATACGGATATGGATCTTTCTTCACCCGCGGATACGGATACGGACATCATACATACATCACTAAATGTTCAACTAAGGTTTGCGTTCGACAATTTATTTTCACCGAAGAAATCTGTTCGTAGATACTGAAGCTTGTACCTACAAATAAAAAAAAACACTAGTGAACACCATAATTATGTGAAACAATATTATACGGCTCTATAATGTTATGGTGATGTTAATCGATAACCGAGCTGACCAAATCATATCTTACTTTTGTAAAATGAATATTCATCCACGCGCAAGCATTATTCATACATGGATGCAGGCTGATCGAATTTCCATGAAAAATGTTCGCTATTAATTCCTCTTTATAGAGGAAATAATTTAAAAAAATCACACGAATTCGTAAAATGCCCAAAGCATGTATTTGAACCGCACGGATAAATAAGTACTTAGGTAGGTAAATAATTTTATAATAAACGATTCTCTAATAATTAATTGACCGAGGAACGATTGGCTTCCTATATTTTTGACGGTTTTCAATTATTTTACCGTTCTTCGCCGGAGTTGAATAGACCGATATTAATTAATTAACTGTTGGGTTATTCAATATAGGATATATTACAACCTTACTTAATCAAAAATTTCATATTTCACGTAATTTTCAAACTTTAGTTATTTTAGTTTTGATTTGTTTAAATTGATTATAATATTGTCTATCCTTCATCGCAATACGATGGTTTGCTATCCGTAGAAGTAAATTTACAATAACCTATAAATAATGGAATGGAAATACCCTAAATTAGGATCACTGCTAGACCTATTACCTACCTACACTTAACCTAAATCGGTTTTCCGATCACCTATCAGAAAACAGATTTAGACCGACGTTGTTCTAATAATGGTAATAATTTATTTCTGAAACTTGAAAACATAGAGCGATAAGAAATAAGAAAAATGGTTTTTAATTTTTAAAAAAATGTTGTCTTCGAAAACATATTTTGTTTAGATCAAACGGAGAGAGATTTTTTCAACAAAAATATATCTTAAGCTATCTAATCAACTCTTATAGTTTGCGACATTCTTTAGAATCAAACTTGTTCAAAGTAAGTTGCCGATTAAGTTGCATTGCAGTAGCATGGCAAGTTGCTAGTTGCGAGTTGCTGTAAACAGACTGACCGTAAGTCCCATTGTAAGTCAGCTCAAGCCATCGCAACTCTAGTTTGTTGTCTTAATAACTTTGCGTAATTACTAGGTGCAATACATGTACATAATTCAATTAATATTGCTGTAGTAAGTTATAGCTTACTAGTTACTAAGTACTTTTCGAGTGTCTACAGATAATTAAAAGGATAGGCTGTTATTATATCATTAAAAAAGAATTATTTACATAATTAGCTGTTGCCCGCGACTTCATCCGCGTGGTTTAAGTTTTTTGGTTCCCGCGTTTATGTCACTCTCCAGGTCCTCAACTGTACCAATGCCGAATATCACGTCGATCCGATGCTCCGTTGCGGCGTGATTGAAGGACAAACTAACAAACAAACACACTTTCGCATTCATAATATTAGTATGATGTAAATAATTTTTGTAAAGCACACTAAGTAATATCATATGGTGAAAATAATTTTGACAGTACGAGTATTATAATTTGTTCATTAAAAATTTGGTTATTGTCATCTGACTTGAGTTGAAAAAAGTTAAATTATAATTAAATTCCATGATTTGGCCAATTAGTGGAATCAAAAACTTGCGAAAACCGCGACAACGCGACAGTGACATTAAAAGTTTATGGGTATTTCGTTGCAATTTTGTTACATTATATCAAATCAAATAGGAAAAGTTAAATTAGCACATTATTATTTTTTACAGTGTATCAGCTACTGCCCTAGTTCATTCAGTGTGATTGGCGAAAACGCTTTCTCGCGGATTTTTATCCCCAATGCATTGATGTAGAATTTTAGTAAGGCATGACCGTAACACAGCTGATATTGTGTCGTATGGATTATGCTCGGGTTAACTCCGATTTTAAAAAAGCGAAGTAAACAAAAACGATCACATGTCCCTAGTTATAGGTACTCGGAGAGTCTGTTTTCCTAAACTAGAGGAAAGGTTTATTTTTGTAGGCTTTCTTGGATACGTTTACCTTACGGGAATAAAAAATATTAGTAAAAAAACTACTGACCCGCATTTAGATATCTATCGGTTATAACTAGGTACCGCTTTATTCGTTCACTGGGTACTACTAAATAAGAAGCGAAACCTATTTCGGTGTAACATCTACTCGATTCTGATTCAATATCGATATCGAACGAGTGTACCGCGCTCGATTAGATTTGTTTGCGTCGATAAATGGCACTTACGAACCGAGTCTGGCGCTTGTTAAACTATTTACCCGTTACGAGATGTTGCTTATCGGTTTGCTTTGCATGCAACTTGCTATTCGCTAACCACGATTTTAGTTTTAATAATATAACTAATTAACAACTATTTTTAGTAATTTCATTATCTTTCATCAATAGTAATGTGTAACATAACTAACTAAATATTTCAACTAGTTCAATGCCTCTTGGTCTCGCGTGCCACCATTTTTACTTAATGAGCGTTCTTACAACATCCGTACAAAGTTTCAACTCGATAGGATGAATAATAAGTAGGCATATAGAAACCGGGGCAAACAAACTCATGTGGTTCATTGAGTTATATTAGTAGATAAGTACTATCCGGTTCAACAATGTGGAAATATTATGAAATGTAGCTCTACTTGATGAGCTCTGCTGGTAGAAGCGTGTTCTTGGAGAGGCAATATAATAATAGTACAACGGATGGGGTTTGAACCATAGACCTTTCGGATTACAGTTCGCCCCTTAACCGTTGAGCTAAAAAGCTTCGTGATTTAATCATTTTCCCATTTCAAAACAATTTTTTACAATTTCATATAAGTCCAAAATCCTGTAACTATCTAGAAACATGACTAGTCGTAAAAATAAATGTTGTTGGAAAAAGTTTCGTCTCAGTTATTGAAAAGTTAAGTCCAAACAAACTTCGCACAAAGAAAGTGAAACAAATAACTTGGTTGCAGGTTTTTAGACTTTATTTTATCCGCGACCTAGTTATTCCAACTATATTTGAACTACTATACTAAATATATATATATATAATAAATATTTAAAGTTGCGATAAGTAGGTAATTCTGTACTTTGAAATAAGCAATTTTTTTAAAGTCAATCTTGAAGAACAAGGGGGTGTCGTATTATTGTGTAGGTAAGAACGAAAATTAATGCTACAAAACGGCAGACAAATGCATATTTTTCCGTACAGAGTATGTTTCGTAGGCTTCAATGGCTGTGACAACGTCACCAGGGTGAGGGCGAGTGCGAGGAAGGCAACGAGCACGCTTCAAAGACGAATTGAACATCGATATATATGTAGGATGGGCCCTTTCATAGAAAAAAGTTGGGCGTTCGACTTGTAGGGCATGCCCCTCACCTGTATAAGCCTGTCCTTGTCCCCGCCATAGCGCTGTCCCGCTTTTCAGACTAGATGGCGTTAGTAAAATAAGTCCACATTCTTTGTTTGAAGGGTCCGTCTATGTAAAGATACCGTAACTGATTATCACCATCATCTATCTATCTATCTATCTATCTATATCTATATCTATATCTATATATATATATAAAAATGAAACCCGTTTTCCTTGGTCACGGCATCACGCGTGAATGGCTGGACCGATTTCACTAATTCTTTTTTTGTTGTATTTGTTATTATTAGGAGAAGGTTCTTACGGAAAAAAATATTAAGAAAATCTCTAAGAAATATGGAAAAATATACATTTAATTTTGCATACTAAGGCGGTACGAAGTTCGCCGGGTCAGCTAGTGTTTTATAAGTAAGTAATTTTTAACGTCAATAAGCGTACCCAGAGTGTACCTATATTGAATAAATGAGTTGATTGATTGATTGATTGATAAATATATTGAGGTTGTTTAGACATCTTTGGGTATAGGCATTGTAATGCTCGCAGACCTATGGTAGTAGACGTGATACAGACACCTACACTTCACAGGCTCGGCAACAGGCGGTAAGTACAAGCGCACGTCTACACTCGCCCGCGGCTCTCGTATTACTGCCCCTGCTTTACCTCTCGCCTGCTCGAGACCGTGTTCTTGTATTAGTCACATCTAACACAAACACTACATCTCTATCTTATTTAAATTCTTTTATTTCGTAATTAGATATATAAAATACAATTCGACTTCATCACTTTTAATCACTTCTGTTCACTATGTTCTTCTGTTGGTCTATCTCCGTCTTCGTTTCTTCCTATGGCTTGCCACTCGCCTTCGACTTTCTTTAGGTGTAAAATGTTTCTCCTAAGTCTTTGTCCTGTTTCTTCATTTCTAACCATTACGTCACCGTCTTGGGATTTTTCCACGGTGTGCGGAGTAGGGTTATAATTTGCTGTGAGTTTGTTTCCTTTTTCCATTTCCTTAACATACACTTTATCTCCTTCAGCCAAACTACTTTCTCGCGCTCTCCTCTTCCTATCTCCATATTCTTTCCCTTTTTCTTTTTCCTGTTTTTCTTTGTCTCTGACCTCCATATCATTTTCTTGGTTGCTTCTGTTTATGTCCTGTACTGTTGGTATTTTGTCTCTGTTCTGTCGCTTAAAGAATAGCTCAGCCGGTGTTTTTCCTGTTACAGAGTGGGGTGTTGAGTTATACATCATAAGGTATTCCCACAAGCTTTCTTTCAGGTCCTTCTTTTCTATTTGACTTATTCTGAGCCGTTTCAATATGTCCCGATTTTGTCTTTCTACTTCCCCGTTCTGCTGGGGCCAGTAGGGTACAGAGTTAAAAAGAGTAATGTTGCACTCCTCGCAATAGGTCTTGAATTCTTCGCTTACAAACTGACGTCCATTATCTGCCGTGATTGAACTGGGATAGCCTAGTCGACTAAACATTTCTTTAAGGATCTTTATAATCTGAGAGCTCGTAATCACTTTTGTGATTCTGACTTCTTTGTATCGACTGTAGTAATCGATGATTACCAGCAGGTAATCATGGTTGGGTAAGGGTCCCAGCAAGTCCATCGCGATATCGACCCACGGCGCAGCAGGAAGATCTCTGCGCTTCATAGGAACCGGCAAGTTAGGTAGTCCGACCAAAGTGCATCCTTTACAACTTTTAACCAATGATTCTGCATCTTTGTCTATTCTTGGCCACCAAACTTTAGATCTTAATCTTGCCTTTAGTGCTACGATTCCGGGGTGCCCTTCGTGTGCTGCGTCTAATACCTTCTTCCTGAGCGCACGAGGTATGACGAGTTTAGTCCCTCGCAACAACACGTCCCCGTAAAAACACAATTCATTTTCAAATATCTTGTATCCTTTAGCTAGTTCATCCCAGTCTTTATTATATATTCCTCTCTTTACACTACATATCTCAGTATCAGTCTCAGAATGTCCAATTATATCCTTCATAGGTATTGCGCATGGTCTTGCATTGGCTACGATCTGGTGAACATAGTCATCTTCTCTAGAGTTCTGTGGGATACTGGAAGTTTGGGGGAGGCGTGATAGTGAGTCTGCCACATTGGTCTTTCCAGGTTTGTACTTGATATTGTAACGGTATGCCTGTAATCTTAACACCCATCTCTCTATGCGCGCACATGGTTTCGATTTCGGTCCGAAAAGTACCTCTAAAGGCTTATGATCGGTAATCAGGTCAAACTCTTTTCCAAAAAGGAACACATTGAAGTGCTCTATGGCCCAGACTAAAGCTAAAGCTTCCTTCTCAGTCTGGCTATATCTGCGTTCGCAATCTGTCAAAGTCCTATTTCCATATGCGATTATCCGAGGTCCTTTGCTATCAATTTGTACCAGTACAGCTCCCAATCCCACAGGACTTGCGTCAGCAATTACCTGTGTTTTGTCTTTTACGTCATAGTATCCCAATGTGTGTATTTTTGTTAAAGCCTCTTTGAGATGTATGAAAGCATTTCCTTGATCTCCTGTCCAATATTCAGCGATGCTAGCATTTTTCCCTATCTTCTTCCTCAAAAGTTGTTTTAAGGGCTCAGTGATGGTAGCTAGGTTCGGTATCCATTTATTTATATAATTTACTAGACCCAAAAAACTCTGAAGTTCTTCGATTGTTTTTGGCTCCCTGAAATTTGCTATACTTTCAACGTATTTATTCAATGGTCTTACTCCGTCTGGTTTCAGTTCATGCCCTAGAAAGTTCACCTGTTGCACCTTGTAAATACACTTGGCTTCATTTAGCAGAACATTGTTTTCTTTCAGTACTTTAAGAACCATTCCCAGTCTCTTATCATGCTCTGTCTCACTGCTCCCAAACACAAGGATATCATCGATAAAGTTGATGGTCCCTTCACATTGAATAAGCATTTTTTCCAATATTTTCTGGAATAGTTCAGGCGCCGAGGAAATGCCAAACATTAACCGCTTGTAACGGTACAGTCCTTTGGACGTTATAAACGTAGTCACGTGTCGACAATTCGGGTGTAATTCCACCTGGTGGAATGCGTTTTTTATGTCTAGTTTCGAGAAATATTTTGCTTTTCTTATCTTTGGCAATAAATGTTCCATCGTTGGTAGCGGGTGATTCTCTCTCATTATTGCGGCATTTGCCCGTCTCATATCGACACATAGCCGCAATTCACCATTATCTTTCTGTATGGGCACTACTGGTGAAACCCACTTTGAAGGTTCACGAACTTCCTCTATGATGTCACTATCTAACAATTCTTTTATTTTCTTCTCTATTTTGTCAACGATAGGGATCGGTATACGGCGGTAAGGTTGTGATACCGGTTTCTGTGAGTCATCGATAGGAATCTCAATCCGTACGTCCTTAAATTTGGGAAATGGCTGCGTTTCAATCTGATCTATGCCAAGTCCCAATTTCAAAACACCCAAACGTAATGCTGTATCTTTACCTAATAGGTTCCTAGATCCTCCGGTTATCACATAAACCGTTGAGCGTTCAGATCGGTTATTCACTTTTATGTCAGTTTCAAACGAACCTTTGACATCTAAGGGAGTTGTACTTCCATACGCCATCAGTGTCTTATCCGGCTTTTGAACCTGATTAAAACTAATTACTTTTAGGGTCTTCAAGTTGTTCCACGTTTTGTCTGTGATTAAGTTCAGTTTGCAGCCCGAGTCAATCAACATATTCATCTTGACACCTCCTACGTCGCATTCAACTGTCGCATCATTATTAACATTGAAAACGTAGCCGATTTCTCCGTCCTCTATATAATCTGTTTCTTCACCTCTTTTAGATTTCTTATGTATTTTCTCATCTCCTGGTTTTGTTGTTTCTTCTGCTTTCCTTTTCTTTGTACTCTTACAGTACTGTCTAAAATGCCCTATCTTTCCACATAGATGGCATTTTTTTCCTCTTGCAGGACAATTAGCGTCGTATGATTCGTGTCTTCCATTCCCACACCTATTGCAACCTTTTTTCTTCGTTCCTTGATATTCTGTGGTTCCAGGTTTTGTTTGCTTGATTTTTCCGGCTTTATACCCCATTTATGTCTTGTTTTTTACTTTTTCCTTCGTATTCTTCCAACTGATGCTTTACCACCTCCAATGTGTTTGCTTCTGTGATAATTTTATTAAGTGTTATATCGTCACCTATGGTCAAAATCTTCTTCCGCAGATCTGTCGAAAAACACTTCTCCGCTATCTGGTCAATTAGGTGTTCCTCTGTTTTATCAAATTGGCATTTCGTAGCTTGTCTTCTTAGCCTTACAAGGAACTTTTCAAACTTTTCACCCTCCTCTTGTTTTATAAGACGAAAAACGTGCCTCTCATAGACTTTACTTTGTTTAGGGGTGAAATAGTCGTCAAGTTTTCCTACGGCTATCTTGAAAACATCTGTGCCTTCAGTAGAATCTGCGTTTTCTCCAGGTAGGTTGTAAAATACTTCTTGAAGATCCGGTCCACCTAGCCATAGTAGTGTAGCCCTTTTTTTTACAGAACATTTTATATCAGTAGTCTCCAAGTAAAGGTTTAAGGAACGTTTCCATTTTTCCCATCTAAGACCCACTGAGGCCCCATCGCCTTCGAGGTCAAGTTTTTCTATAGGCGGACAAGTACTATTTGCCATAGTCTACGGTGTATTTGGGGTAACCTGCAATGGAAAATAATTCCTACTTGACTTTGACCATTTCCAATTTAATGGGGGTGGTTATACCAATCTCCGACTGTGTGGAGTATTTACATACAGGAGTTCCCAATTTAATGGAGGTACTTTACTAATATAGGTACCAGTGTTCCCAGTTTAGTGGGTACCACAATACAAAATCCAATTAAATGGGGGTATTGTTAACCGAATACCAATTTTTCTAAGTATTCCCAATTTAATGGAGGTACTTTTACCAATGTTCCCAGTTTAGTGGGTACCATTTCTGCTTGTGCGAAAATATCTATAAATTATTGTTTCCAAAATACTTAACTTTTACAAATAGTATTGAGAATCAGATGAGATTCTATGTGGGTATGTATGTACATGTATTGGGTTTAGTGAAGCAAAACGTTTAACGTAGGTAATAAATAACTGAATGTAGCACAGCTGTACATAAACCAGCTGTAGGTAGGTAGGTAAGTACCATGGTCATTTAAATGTATAAGCACTTTATTTAAAGTCACTAAATATCCTAACACCTAGAACAGTTATGCTCGTTGAGCCAAAAGGCATCTAGGTAAAAGTTAAAACCAAGTCATCATTTAACTAATATTAGGTATAATTTTTGTCGTTAGATTACGCATTCACGCATACTGTAGGTAAGTATTCTTACTGGAAGATTCCTTGTTTTCATTAGAATAAAATTAAATAACGATGTTGTGACAACCGACCCCCCCCAGACACGCAGACTTGCTGGCGCCAGACGCGCGCTGCGCGGGTAGGTTATAGAACAAGCTGGTATACTCGTGCTTATGACCTGGGTACATACCTACGTATAAAGTAAATATATTTTGCATCATTATACCTCATTCCTTCTTAATGTTATAAAATTACCTAATTGATAAGAACTTGGCATCAATATCCCTTTAGAGTAAAAAAAAATTCTTAGGTATATAATTTCTACCGACCTTTTATCCCGTCGCCACATGTAATGCTCGCAGACCTATGGTAGTAGACGTGATACAGACACCTACACTTCACAGGCTCGGCAACAGGCGGTAAGTACAAGCGCACGTCTACACTCGCCCGCGGCTCTCGTATTACTGCCCCTGCTTTACCTCTCGCCTGCTCGAGACCGTGTTCTTGTATTAGTCACATCTAACACAAACACTACAGGCATCGTTCTCGTAATAAGGTTCTATAACTATAGCACAATGATATATTTCATTTGTGTACTCAAAACAATTCGTCGTATTTAAATATACGTGCAAATAAAACATCATGGTGTCAGCCTGTCCGTTTGTTCGACGCTTAAATTTGTCACAGCCCAGGTAATACCCTGATCTCGCGCGATGCCTGCATTCACGCCTATATATTATTCATAACCTTTTCAACGAACGGCCCGGCCCATACGGAATATTAGAGCACATCTACAGAGTTTATCCGGGGTTTTCAAATTCATCGCTAACTAAATTGTTTTTGATATTTTCGATTAT
This sequence comes from Erebia aethiops, assembly GCA_923060345.2. Lineage (NCBI taxonomy): Eukaryota > Metazoa > Arthropoda > Insecta > Lepidoptera > Nymphalidae > Erebia > Erebia aethiops. The sequence goes on from OV281081.1 coordinate 25,471,417, forward strand.
ATAATTTTATTTGTTTATTGCGTTTATACTAATGTAGCTTAAGTATAAAGCTGTAGCTTAACCACTACCGTTCAAGAAGCGTGATCATTTGCGAGCATAAAACATATTACTCGATGTGTAGGCTTTCAAACATGCAAAGGCTGTTGTAATACATGGTTTTCGGTCTTTAAGTATTTGTTGTTAAGTTCAAATTAAACGTTTGAGAAACTAAGCTGATTAACTACAATTTTCTTACACAATGAAATTGTGAATACTTGCTGATGGTGCATCTGTTGGTTGGTTCTATAATGTACAGTCGTACATATGCTAGCAATTATACTCCCAGTAATTATATAGCTATACTGCATCCACTTGTTTGCTTGACTACACCCAGGCCCTAGGGCTTTGGTAATTATTATGGTTTTGATAATATGAATTGTGTTTAAGGTTATTAAACTATGTTAAGCTTATTTTATGCTATGTTTAAAATTCAAAAATGCAGTGAATAAATTCTTCTTTTCAGTTTTTAGTTTCATAAAAACATGTCTATAAAATAATTTCAAACATTTGGCATTGGAACTCTTTTGCGAAGTTTAAATATTTTTATTTAGGTTTGTTTTTATGGCTCGGTATTTTCGGAACGAGCAATATATTATGTATATTTCACACATAATTGTTGTTACAGAATACCTACTATTATTTAAGATTCCAACAATATTGTATGTTTGTTTAAAAATTCGTAGAAATCAGTCGGGATTGCAAAATTCTATTTCAGTAACTCTCAACGGTATATGCAAAGAGCCCACCGTTCGGGCAAACTACAAAAGCTCGTGAAAAATGTATACTAGATTTAAGTACCTATGTGCGAAATTCAGGCAGCCCTCCGGTACTACAGAGAATTTTAAAATAACCGTAGAAGATACTTCGATGTGAATCTATAGCTCCAAAGCTTTTGCTCCCTTTATCTATTCCGTGTTTGATATGATCAAAACTAACCTCCGTTGACGTTGACGACCTCCTTGGCGCAGTGTGTAGCGCTGTTGCCTTAACGTGCGGAGGTCCCGGGTTCGATCCCCGGCAGGGTATAATTTCTGAGTTTTCCCTGCCTGGCCTGGTAACGACGCCTGGCCTCACCCTGGCAAAGACGTGCCGCCAAGCGATTTAGCGTTCCGGTACGATGCCGTGTAGAAACCGAAGGGGTATGGATTTAATATAACTGCCATTGCCCCTAACAGGTTAGCCCGCTACCATCTTAGACTGCATCATCACTTACCATCAGGTGAGATCGCAGTCAAGGGCTAGCTTGTAGTGGATAAAAAAAAAACGTGTACCTAAGTTTTTCTATAGGTTCTCTGAAATAAACTTTATTGTCAGTACGAGAGATAGGCAATTGTGTTTTTTGAGTCAATAGTTTTCATAAACTTTTTAGCTTAATTACTAAAACTTTTTAGTGTTAGCATAATTCGACTGCATGACTTGTAGTCGAATCATTATGCTAAAACACTTTTTCGCACCTTTTACTCTGCTTCTGACAATCCGCATTTGGCCAGCTTGGTAGACTATGGCCAAACATGCTTAGTAGTGAAATTATAATGGATTGAAGTGATGATAATGATGATGAAGAATTTTTATAGATAACTAGCTGATGCCCGCGGCTTCGTCCGTGTGGATTGAGGTTTTTTTGTTTCCGCGGGAACTCCTTCGTTTTCCGGGATAAAAAGTAGCCTATGTGCTATTCCAGACTATAATCTTTCTCTGTGCCAAATTTCATCCAGATCCGTTCATCAGTTGGGGCGTGATTGAGTAACAAACATCCATACATCCATCCAAACTTTCGCATTTATAATATTAGAGACTATAGTCTGCTGTTGAAGTTGACGGCACATGTATACAGGGTGGCCGGTCAATTGACGTCACAAAAAAAAATTTAGGTCCGGTATGTTGTGGGGTATCCGAATCACCCCCATGTATGTTCCGCGATTTTTTATAGTTTCGGAGTTATGATTTTTTTTTCGATTTTTTGAGGAATTTCGACCTGACCATCTTAAAAAAATTCTAAAAAAAAAAGCACAGACTTTTTAGAGTTTTTTTTTTTTGCAACTGAATTCCCATAAGTGGCACTTTTATGCATAAAATAATCAGCTTCGTAACTTTGATGAAAGTTATGAACATGTTGGTCTGAAGTTAAAAAATTACATTCTGTGAATTATGACTTAAATTTTCAACTTTAAATTAAAAATCTAAACAGGTGACCTTATGATTTCTTAGTTAGTCTTAAAAATGCGCCACACTCTCAGCTTTCATAATAATAATAAAAAAGTGGTACTTAAGGGGGGCAATTTGGCTAAAATCGGTCTTCAAAGACAGCAAGGTGGAAAATTCTTAAAATTACCCAACTGATTAAAAAAAACATTATCATTCCTACGGTTAATTTAATGATTAGAGAATGCTGAAAACCTATCGTGTTTGTTGGATAAGGAAAGTTTTAAGTAAGAAGTAGATCATAATTTAAAAATCATTTAATATTTTTAAAATTTACAATAAATTTTCAAAGTGGCCACCTCCAGCAGCAATACACATTCTACACCTTCGTAAGAAACGGCAACTTTTGCCTGCAATAACAATGGGCTGAAAGGACAAGAGACCGTATTGCTATCTCTCTCACGCTTGGTGGCGTGAGGGTCCAAGCGCAACCGAACTAAACCAATGCAAAACAAGTTTGTTAGTTACCGACCTCAGTTGTGCTCACATTGTGTTGATGGAGCAACCTACAGAAACTTCTTGGAAAATGAACTTCCATTGTTGCTGCAAGATGTGAGTCTCGAACTTAGACGCACTATGGTGTTTCAAAATGACGGCGCCCCGTGTCACTACGCAACACAAGTCCGAAATTATTTAAATGAAACATACCCCAACAGATGGATAGGACGGAGTGGACCAATTAGATGGCCTCCACGCTCACCTGACCTCAACCCCATCGATTTTTTCATTTGGGGCTATTACAAGGAAATAGCATACGCCCGAGAATGTTCGAGTGAACAAGAGCTGAGGCAGAAGATTGCAGAAGCCCAACGTGTTGTCAAGGCGAACAGAGAAGCATTTAGACGATTGAAACACAATTTCTTACGAAGGTGTAGAATGTGTATTGCTGCTGGAGGTGGCCACTTTGAAAATTTATTGTAAATTTTAAAAATATTAAATGATTTTTAAATTATGATCTACTTCTTACTTAAAACTTTCCTTATCCAACAAACACGATAGGTTTTCAGCATTCTCTAATCATTAAATTAACCGTAGGAATGATAATGTTTTTTTTAATCAGTTGGCTAATTTTAAGAATTTTCCACCTTGCTGTCTTTGAAGACCGATTTTAGCCAAATTGCCCCCCTTAAGTACCACTTTTTTATTATTATTATGAAAGCTGAGAGTGTGGCGCATTTTTAAGACTAACTAAGAAATCATAAGGTCACCTGTTTAGATTTTTAATTTAAAGTTGAAAATTTAAGTCATAATTCACAGAATGTAATTTTTTAACTTCAGACCAACATTTTCATAACTTTCATCAAAGTTACGAAGCTGATTATTTTATGCATAAAAGTGCCACTTATGGAAATTCAGTTGCAAAAAAAAAAAACTCTAAAAAGTCTGTGCTTTTTTTTTATAATTTTTTTAAGATGGTCAGGTCGAAATTCCTCAAAAAATCGAAAAAAAAATCATAACTCCGAAACTATAAAAAATCGCGGAACATACATGGGGGTGATTCGGATACCCCACAACATACCGGACCTAAATTTATTTTTGTGACGTCAATTGACCGGCCACCCTGTAGATATACTTAAGTAATAAGTACTCATGACGCTACCATGATATACCGCTGCCTGCATAAGGTAATAAATACAGGCTCATGATAACATATCAGGTATACCTAATATTAGTTCTGTAAAATGAATTTTCATTCTCAACGGAATTGTTGTTTGTTGGTCCGGATATCACAGAGGAACTGCTGACCCTATTGTATTGTTTTCACTGTTTGAAAGTTTTAGTTTTCAGTTAGTTCGGTAAAAGTAGAGCAATGCGTCATTTACTCGTGGGTAAAGCTTGTAAAAGGGTGATTCCTCCTTTTTAAATGGTTAAAATGTTCTAGAACTTTAACCTGACTGCGGAAATAATATTGTATTTTTTTTATTAATTCCCAGTTGTTGCGGCGTGATTGAAGGATAAACGAACAAACAAACACACCTTAGCAGTTATAATATTATAATGATTGTATGCTGAATAGATCGTCGGCTTATGTTATATAGGCAGTAACTTATGCTGCCTGCTTTAGAGAACCATAATTATCTCGTATAAAGATTTTATGTGGTTTTTAGCTATTAAAATTCTACATCAATGGGTTTCTCTGTTTAACTAGAATTATGGCTTTCATAACATAGAATAGGTACCTACATTCTAAGCATTAAGTATTCCTACTTATTTCGCACGAACTTTTCCTTATTAACCTAGGTGCTGACTAAACTTTCGTAGCTAAGCTTAAGCGCTCACACAGGCAAACACATTTTGTCACATAAAAAGCTCTGTAGCAAAAGTATAAGAAGTCCGACTCATCTCTCTTGCGGCTTTAACAACGGTTTGCAAAATGAAAAGCCTTGTCGCACTGATTGTGCTCGGACTGGGACCTCGTGTCACAGATGCCCATTTTACATGGTGAACTTATCCGATATTGTTGTAAAAATACGAGTTATTTTCCGATGAAAAATCCACGTGAAAGGACATTGACCAGCGCCCATACAAAGTTCGCCTAAGAACCAACAGTCATAAAACATACATTATCAGATTTAAAATAACACATGAATACTATTGTAATTAGATTTGAACAACGGACACTTCAGAGAATTTATTTATTACCAAAAATATTTTCAATTTTGAGGTTATTTCGACTCAATCTGCTTGAAAAATAAATATCATGTTCAACAAGTTTCGTCGTAGTTCACCAAAAACTTTGAAGATGGCGTTATAAATATTAATTTATTGTACTTTCAATAGATGGCGTTGCGAGATTCGGAATACTAGAGCACTCAGCGCTTCAAGCTGCTTTTATCTTATTTCTTATGTTACGGAACCAGCGCTCAAGCGGTGGTCTTGTTTATTATTTTAACCTGTAAGTTATAAGACGGAAAAGAACGGTAATCAGTTTAATACCCATTTATTTCTTTTTTAATTAATTTTAAGTGTCCGTTGAAATCTAATATTTGGAATAAAGGTTAAAAAATAAGCTAAGAATTTCTGTATATTTCAAAAGTATGTTGATTCTTAGGCGAATTTGGACAATGTCCTTTATGCGTTTGAAACAGTGTTTTTTTCAATGATGTGATATCGGTCGCGGACGGTGAACTGAAAAATGAATATAAATCATTTGTTCAACATAGTTGCGTTTACTCTCTGCTTTGTTTTATAAACTTAATAAAATAATATTATCTCTTGTGGTTTTTCAACTCTGTGTCCACAGCCTGTGTCGATGAAATTGCTGCAAATAATCTTAAAATATTTGTCGCGATGATTGCGCTGGGACTGTTGGTGGTAATTAGATTTTCATGATGTGTATCAAAGAAAGTTTAATGATTGTGCTTTGTTATTATGTTTCTTGTTTGGTTATTATAGGTATACCTGATAGGTATTGTTTTTAAAAAAAACGTTAACGAAATCATCTTTCTTGTATAGACAATGTAAATAAAAGCGTGTCAGACCGCTATATATCACCTTTTTTATATTTTATCGTGGGACATGCTAATATATACCATGTGAAATGTGAAGGTGATACTGTTTTGTTATCAGATGTATATTTTTGTGTTTCAACTGAATAGCATGAATTTCATGCTTTTCATTTGTATTGTTAGCGGTTTTTTACTTCAAATGAGATATTTTACAGGTACAAAATAATAATGACTTATATTTTCAATTTTTAAAAAAAAAAAAAAACAAACATTCGCTGAGCTACTTAAATGGGTTTGCCCAGAAAACTAAGGGTGCAAAATTCTCAGTTATAAGCTCACTAAAGGCAGTTTTGATGATGATGACTTGTTTGACCAAATCTCCAATAAAATTATTGTTGCAGGTTGGCGCAGCTATGATGTCCTGTCCTCTGCCCCTGCCGCTACTGCCGGCCCTTCATCCACAGCCTGCTCTGGCTTCTGACTTCCCTATCCACATTGGAATAAAGGTGAGAACAGCTTAACTATCGAAATAACAATTTTCATAACAACCAACGAGGTTTCTTCTTAGTTTAGACCGTTCTTTACTCATGAGCTAAGTCACATGTAGGTACATCTTTAGTAGTATCTTTATTAGTTATCCGTTGGCCTAGGTGAGCGATGAAAACAATGCAACATGATACGACTCCATAGCAAAGAGATGATATGGAGGCGACAAACACATACAAGACGAACTTATCTACGCGACAGCGTAGCCCACGTAAAGTGTCAACTACTGTTTGACTGTCGCGTTGCGTTGTCGCGTTTCGCTTACGTACGGACGGGTTCAGTAAATTTTGTCTTTTGCCTGCATCAAGCATTTATTTTCTTAAAAGAGTAAATTTATATTGTTGTTTCACTGAACCAAATGCTCCATGCGGTCCGGTCCGCTTTTAAATCATAACCCCGCTTCATTCAATATCTCTCCAGCTTTCCCTTTAATGAATATTAACTTCAATCGCTTCCAAGCTTTTGGGACATGTAAAGTATATAAATACTTGAAAATTGGCACTTACCTATAACAATAGGTACCCTTTTATTAAAGGTAAGGGGCAATTTTTTGGGATACCGCCCAAATTCCTCAAAGAAATTTTATTGTGTTTCACTTCATCACCGCACTTTCTCAGAACTGAATGTGTCACCAGCTTTGCACCACTTGTATAATAATAAATTAACCTATAATTTTACTTTTAACTCCTCAAGAAATAAAGTGTTGCTTCTTTTTACGTTCATAGTTTCGTATAAAGTTTTGATTATAACATGATATACAATTAAAAAAAAACTTCTAACGTTAGTTTCTCGCAGTACAAGTTACTTGACATAAATCTGAAAAAACTTTATTGCTGCCATTCATGTCTACTTACAATTTGTTACTATAATTTGTTGTTTTTATTGTTTTTCGCGCAGTTAGTTATTTTATCAACTTAAGGTACAGATTTGTTTTAAAAATATATTATTGGAAACATGCCTTAAGTAGATATCGGTGTATCAAGACTCTGGGCCTGAAGCAATTTGCGTAGAACTTTGGCTTGGCTGTTTGTTTATGTGTTGTAGTCCGAAGCCTACATTTGGGCAAGTCTAGAAATGACCTGTGTGCTTACTCTGAGTTTTTACATTGCAAATTCGATTGATCGTATTGAACGTTCGATCACATTAGCGTCAAAGTAAAATGGACCCAAAGCTCCTGCTTTAAAGACACAAATTCAGCGTTTGGAGCACTGTCTGAATATAACACACGAAATGATGAAATTAGCTCTAAACCAATGCTTTTAAGGTTCATTTTACTTTAACACTAATGTCATTAATGTCCTTCCCCGGAATACAACCTATCCCTTTACCAAATTTCATCAAAATCGGTGGAACAGGTAGGCCCTGAAAGCGTAGTAGACACTTTCCAATTTATAATATTAGTATAGATTAACTCATTCATTTATACTATTTCGTGTTTCTAACTAAAATTTCATCACATTTATCTCTAAATATAGGCTTACATTACTTTTTTATTTCCTTTAACATTTACTGTCTCGAGTCGTCGCCTTAGGTAAGTCGGGCGAAAATAAATATTTTATCCGGCCGCCTCCTTGACGAGTTTTAGACAACTTAAATTGCGAATGTATCAAAGCCAAATAATATAAAGTAAGCGAAGAGTAGGTATAAGGTAACTTCGCAACAAACTTTGATGTTAAGCTATACACACACAGACGTCCTGTAAAAATAATATAAATTAGTAAAGTTGGTAAGGTCGTCAAAAAAGTATTTCTACATTATTATATTAGGTAGAGACGGTACCATTTTTGATATTACAAAACTAATATTTTTACGAAGATTGTTGTTTTAGGCACTATATCATCTTTTCTAACATTTATATACCAAAATTACATTTGACTGCATATTAATACTGATGTGATGTGACTTATGTAATCGATGTAGCTACGTAAGTTACTCTATTAATTTAACATTGTTGTTTGTCAGATTGCTTATTTCTAAGTTATCTATTCATATTTCATTGTATTACGTTGACGTTCATACCTATTAGTGTTACCTTACCTTCTAACTACTTAGTTAGTCAATTAAGGCTAATCTTCTTTTCTTGGTTTTTGGCTTTCAGTAGCAGCACCATGTAATTTTGGTTTATCTCTAAACTTAAATGACACCTTCTAATATATTGTTGTCCTTTTCGTAACACTCCCTGCGGGCAGGGCTAGCAAAATATTTACAACTATCACTTTAGTTTAAAGATTGTGTGTGAATTAGCCATTATGTTTGAGACTTAAAACGTTATCACTCAAATCTTACTTCTTATTTAATATTATTAATGCGAAAGTTTGGGTGGGTCTTTGGATGTATATGGATGTTTGTTACTCGATCACGCCCCAACGGCTGAACTGATCTGGCTGAAATTTGGCACAGAGATAGATTATAGTCTGGAATAGCTCATTGGCTACTTTTTATCCCGGAAAATTAAAGAGTTCCTGCGGGAACCAAAAAACCTCGAACCAAGCAGACGAAGTCGCGGGCATTCGCTAGTATAAATATAAATCATTTTTGGTTTCAATAAAAAGCATAAAGTTCAGTGATTTAGGGATACAATCTCGTTGATTTTAATATGCGGACTGGATCTCGTTTACACAATTTAAGCGCGCGGGGTCATCAAAAATCTATTAAACTGCAACTTTTACGGTCGTTCAAAGCATGGTTTCATCACAAAAACAAGATGAGTGCACGCCTCGATGCATAAGTTTACTCATTAAAGGCCAATTTCCTCAAACGTCAAGAGAGCAAAATATGAAAAATTCACTGTTGCAAGTTCGCCCGTTCGAAAGAGCAACTTTATGAAGTGTACTCGAATAACGGCTCGAGAGCAGTTCCGAAGTTATGCTTCTTATTTCAAACGTACTTTTTTTCTACGGTGTGTGTCAACCTAATTTGGATGGCTGATTCAATTTTCAACGGAAGGCCATATTTCAGTAGTCGCGGACGAGATTTCAATTCATACATAATATTTGAATAAATAAATATGCATGAAAGCAATTTATAGAGCCCGCTAGGGTCGGCGGCTGGGCGGCACAATTTCGTAGGCTCATTAGTAGCCTGCTACGGTGCTACGCTCGCTACGAAACTATGAGTATATTGTAACCTTTGCATCTTCTATTGTTTGGTGACAGCTCTGATTGTTCTACGGGCGAAAACACATTTCACTAAGGACAAGACAGGAAGAAAGGAAGAAACGTCCACGTCGTAGGGTAAACACGTTTGGTCCGGTCACAGTAGTCTGTTCAGCTCCATATAAAAGTGTGCCTAGTATGTTTGCGCCCTGTGGTAGAATTTCGCTAAATTCTTATGTACAAAAAATAGGGCTTATTTGGTTACGCATAATAGACGTTTTCCGCCAATCTCTATAAGCCAGGAATTCATTAAAGAAAAACATTTTTATCATTAAAATGCTGCGTAAACATCTCTAACAAGAAGCGACGTCGTGGACAAAAAACGACCAAATATTAGTTGCTGTGCGACGCTAAATGAAAAGCATTATCTTTCATAATAACCGTTGCGCGTCGCAACCTAACGCAATACCTGATGTTTTCATTATGACGTACCATCCATCATTTCCCTTGCACCATAAAATAATATGTGACAGGCGTAAAATGTTCGAAACTATCCGTCACAACATCTCGATGCAAATCGTAACCTACGAAAAATCGCTCAAATCAGTCTTATATTGTGTGTAACAACCCATCAAATTTTTTGGCATTCGTGCCGGCAAACCAGGAAACCCAGTTTGGCCAAAATGTCGCCGTTGACGGATAAGTTATAGATCACATCATCATCACTATAGAATACTAGTACCTACTAAGGTTGCGCCTCAAAAATGTCTACGTTATGTATTTGCATCGATGTTCAATCATTCGTTCATTGAAAAATATATCTTAAATGGTTCCACTATCTTCAAAATTTTCTATGTGCTAAGAGAAAAGTAAATATGCATCTTCTAGACATTGACAAGATTAATGGTGTTAAATTAATAACATGTTCCATTAGGTATGGCTTCAAAACCCTTTTTGTATTATCTTCACACCACTTTGTTGTATTACAGCCACGTACTAGAGCTTTATTTTTCCATACTCCTTACCTATATATCGCTAATAAAAGTTTTCTAATAAAGGTCCCAACAGCTAAGTTTTTGTTTTCGCTTATTACCTACAGGTGACAATTGATAGCGATAGGTCTTTTTAACGGACTTGGAGAAACAAAAGTTTCTGTATTTCGAAACTCCGGAGACCGCTGGAGCCCACTGGACATGGAGTTCGGTTTAAGTTATTGCATATTACTCTACTTTGGCGCACTTTGAAGTTATGAGAGGATTTTTCTTCGTTTGAAATAACGCTTATTTCGCTATAACAATTAATAATATACCTACTTGAGGTCCACCGTCCATCCGTTATTGCGAGTCGAATCGAATCGAAATCATTCGCTACCTATATAATATTTACTATGAAACTGCGTCGCGGCATGCCGAAGTACAGAGTCGAGGAACAAATGTGAATCGATTCGATTCGATGGGATTCGGCTGTAGTCGACTTCAGGCTTTGAATGAGTCTTATTACCTGACTAGCGACCGCCTGCAAATTCCACATACAAGGAGCCTCTTCTTCTGCAAAGTTTCAGCTTTCTTGGTCCAAAGGCTTGGGCTGGACGTTAATAAGTCAGTCAGTGAGTGAGTGAATTAAGACTATTTTTATTAGTGAGAGAATCAGGATTAGCGCCATGCTTGCTTTGTAACATGAGTAAGTTAGGTAAGTCTAAAATGAAGTTTTACCACAAATCAAGAGCAAAAGTGAAAGCTATTCCCAATTTTAATTATTACTAGCTAATCCCACGATGAATTTTTAATAGTACCTACCTTACCCAAATGCCTTTAACCTTTTGACTGCTAAAGTATTCATTGTGTTTTTAACAAAAAAAATGTAGCAACTGCTCTACGTAACAGGTTGGCGGATTAAACTTAATCCAGTATTTCCTGAAAAAATTCACTGACCACCACTTGTTTTCTTCCCCTGCTATTGTATATTTTTTACTTTGCTTACAAATTAAAGTGTAAATGAGGTTTTTCCTACCGCTTTTTATAGTCTCTGGTTTTGTGATGACTTTGCCTAAGGTTACTACAAACGGCCTTTGGTAGGTATAATATATTTTACCACATTAATCTTCACTAGGTACTACGTGGTAGTTAAGAAATAAAGTTTTTTTTTATATACCCTACATTGAGTAGAAGTTAACCCTTAAATTTCACATGGTGGTAATAGATGATGTAGTCTTAGATAGATCTTGGGGTGTGATTGAGTAACAAACATACATCCATCCATCCATACATCCATCCATACAAACTTTCGCATTTATAATATTTATTTATTTATTAGTATAGCGCTCTCTACTGCGCCAGGGTGGTCGTCATAGTTATCCCGTATCGTTTGTTTGAGAGCGCTGATCTCAAAAATTGTTGAAAGTATTTTACCAACTTAACATTTCGCCCATTGGGCCGCGAACTATGGCCCCGGAGAAGTTTACTAATATTCTGGCTATCAAGCGTCCAGCAGCATTGATAAATGAATATTTAGCATCTTCATATCAATTTTCTGATCAGTCAAAGCAATGGACAGGGTGACATGCACCTTGATTTGATGACATCACGATTCAAGTCAGCAGTTTTTTTTTTTAATCTACCTACTATTAGTTGGCCCTTGACTGTGATCTCACCTGATGGTAAGTGATGATGCAGTCTAAGGTGGTAGCGGGCTAACCTGTAAGGGGTATGGCAGTTATATTAAACCTATAACCCTATTCGGTTTCTACATGGCATCGTACCGGAATGCTAAATTGCTTGGCGGCACGACTTTGCCGGTAGGGTGGTAACTAGCCACGGCCGCAGCCTCCCGCCAGACCAGACCAGAGAAAATTCAGAAATTATAAATTCCCAAATTGACCCTGCCGGGGATCTAACCCGGGACCTCCGCACGTTAAGACAACAGCGTTCAACACTGCGCCACGGAGGTCGAGTATAAATCTATTTTGCTTGTTATTTATACGTTCATGTATTCAAGTCTATCCATGCGATGTGGGATAAGCTAGAAGTCTATTAGTAGCTATTGTAATATTCTCTCGTAGCTTATGAAAACTAACACTCGTGTTAGTTCAACGTGTCCCTTAGTAGAAATACGTGCTTTCGCAATGAAGGTGGGCTACAAAGGTTTGCCATGCTGTTGGTTTAGGTTTAATCTTTATTAACATTTTACTGCTATTTAAATAAGCTCTAATATGCATGAGCACTTGCCACAGAATAGAAAATATGTAGGTTTAGAAGTGTAAAGGAACCCGAACTTTTCACTTTGCTCGTTGACTAGATTATTCAGACGTATTACATATACAGTACGTCAGACATAAAATACTTAGTATTACATAAATATTAGTTATTAAGGCAGACATTTACCTATTTTCATAACGTTAAACTTAAAAACGCAAACACACTTGGGATTGTTTTTTAATCTGGTGGACAAACTGACTTAAATAGAGCCCCACACACTAATGCGACCAGAAAATACGTCTTTCCTCTCCACAAATGAGACAATCCGTTTAATTTTCCGAAATAAAAACGTCCTTTAATATACCCTAGCTAAAAATCTCTTTGTCAGCTTTGTTGCGTATTGATAGTGGGACAATCTATCACAGTTTCACTTAACGTTATATTAGTAGACGAATGGCGTTGTTAACAAGTGAATATAATTAAAATGATTAAAAAATACCTTTGGATTCTTATTCACATTTTTATTAAATGATATTTTTTTGTGAATCACTGGATATTGAACTATAGTGTTAAATACTTTTGGAATCTACTCATCATTTTATGATGATTATATAGTTAATCTTATTTTCGAATTTTTTTTTCAACTTCAGTCTTTAATGCGGGACCATGGTCACCTCATCAATATTTTTTTAAATTTTACTAGCCTGTGTCACCCGAAATAAGCTAGGGATTCTAACGATACCTCATTTATAAAAGCGGTTCAGGCGTATAGAAGTTATGGTGGAATATACAAACTCACATACATACATACATACATATATACATGAACCCTGAAAACAATATACTCCTTTTTTCAGGCAGTCGTATAAAAATGACCCTCCGCCCCGGTGCTGACAAAAGAAACCATCCATTCTTTCATGCTATCCACACTAATAATATTATACTTCAATAAGAAAGCGTGTCAATCTGTCTGTCTATCTGTTACATTTTAACGGTTTTTGATGAAATTTGGTATTAGAGATTTTGATATTAGATAAATATTATTTGGTACAGCAGATGCCCGCGACTTCGTCCGCGTGAAATAAGTGTTTTAAATTCCCACGGGAAGTCCCTAATTTTTTGGGTTAATATATAGCCTATGCCACTCACAAATAATGTGGCTTTCTATTGGTACCAGAATTTTCAAAGTCAAGTCAAAGTCGGTTCAGTAGATCCAGAGATTACTCCGTACAACCTCACAAACTTTACCTCTCTATAATATTAGTAAGTATTAAATAGGGGGGGATTCCCCGCTAGATAGGGATATATTCCCGTGGGAATAAAAAAAATTTAAACATTAAACAACGCGGATGAAGTCGCGGGCATCATCTAGCTTCTAATAAATTGGAATTCTGTGGCACATACTGTGTTATCAAACCGACTCTTGTTTGCATGCAATATGGCAATATTGCAAACTTGTAAGCGCAGTTCAATAACAACAAAAATGGTGTCTTGTATATGTCACCGTAAGATTGTAAAAACCGTTAGATTGTAATATAACGTTTTTTTATCTCGATAGATTATAAACTGTCGACAGATTGTGAACCGTAAAATACTGCTTACAATTTAACGCTTTTTTTTTCGGTAAACTGTAATCTATTAGGTATATTAACCCGATAGAACCTAAGTGCCCTACCTGACGGGCACTACCTGAGTATTCATGTCACTGAATATAACACCCTAACCTAACCTATAGTTTGCGTTTACAATCTTACGGTGACATATATATTAAGACTCTGGTTTATTGTTTCCTTTATACTATAACTAGCTGATGCTCGCGATTTCGTCCGCGTGGTTTAAGTTTTTTTTTTAATTCGCGCGGTAACTCCTTAATTTACCGGAATAAAAAGTAGCCTATGTCACTCTCCAGGTCCTGAACTATAAACCCATGTCAAAAATCACGTCGATCCCTTGTTCTGTTACTGCGTGATTGAAGGACAGACCAACAAACAAACACACTTTCGTATTTATAATATTATAGTATGATATATTATGTAGTTTCACTTTCGTTCTGTTATCATGGGACCATTTTGTTCCACTCTAGAAAATGGCGGATATAGGTCGAAAGCACAGAAATTCGAATAAGTATAGAAGCATGGGATTGTCGCCGCACCGATGGGCAGTGACCCATCGTTGCTGCAAATATAGACTTACATATTTGAATTGCTTTGGGTGCTGCAGGAGAGTGGAGATAAGTTAGTTGTTTCTTTTGTTAAAAAAATTGATCTACATTAATAGTTTAGTAGCGTATACATAGCTTAATTTATCCAAAGAGCAGATTATGCTCGCATAAGTACTTAAATATTCTACGTTTTGTCTTCAATTTAATCCACTCAGCGCACCTTGTTTTCTTAAGCTCCCTAACTTCAATATTTACCACCACATCCGCTAAGAGATTTTTAATTTTTAATGTGCGCCGACGCCGTTAAACTTCTTACGGGTAAATCTGCCTGCCTGAAATTGTCGCAGCATTGTGTGCGCTGAATTTATAATGTTATATGTGAGTTAATACTTTATAACCACGCCTGGAAAATGGGAACATGGACTCCGTTTTAGGAACGTTGCTAAGTGGTATTGGGAAGTGAATACCTAAGATCAGTATTACTAAGAGATCGGTTGAGAAATCTTTTACCAACGATTGTTTGGAATAATAAGTTCTTATAGTCAAATACCAGATTCGCTCGGTTGAAATTTCCGAAATCCTTTCGTAGTCCACGTCGTACAGACCGTAGTCTTTAGAGAAACTAAAACTAAATACTTACCTAATGAAAGTTTCAAGATCCAACAGCCGCTGAAATGTACCTACTCATATAGGTACATCAGTGGCGAACCCTCTATAAATGTTAAAAAGCCGGGCTTGCCCAATGCCCTGTGCCCAAAACAAACACCCAAACATACAAACTCAATAAATAATAACTCAGTAATTAATCGATCAGTTTAAATTTCGCGCGTCCTACAATCTCAGTTCAATGACCGCTTGCGATTACGTCTTACGAGCTTAGTTGAGTGATGAGTGAGTGAGAGGGGCTGTGGCTTTGAATTTTCTGTTTCATGTCATACATTTTGTCTGTTTAATCCGATATAAATTCCTATAAATAGTATAGCGACATCTATGACCAGATATGTTTGGCTTTTTTTACTACGAACGATATTTTCATATTTATAATCCGCCTAATTTAAGAAGTCCTACGGGAATTTGTGGAACTAATACTGTACATACAAAAATGGCTTAATTAGACTTCTAGCGCCGCCTCTAAGGGAATTCTTTCGTTATACGGACTAAACCTTCATAAATTCAGTGTTTGCTTTTTGCTGTGGGAGTGCATAGTGAAATAATATTATAATTCGTGAATGAATTATTGGTAAATTTTGTTCAAAATGAGTTTAGATTTAATTAATATTGATCCTTGTGACAATTTAAAGTGTGTGCAAATATTGATTGGCGAAAATAAGGTAAAAAATTTAACTTTTAAACAGAAAAAACTTCTTATAAATTCACCAAAACCTACTCCAGACTTGTGTATTTCATAAACTTTTAAAAATCGAAAAAAGCATTTTAACAGATCCGCGTATAAAACTTAATGGATTGTCGGTTGTTCTCATACAAATAAATTATATTGTTGGTGTTGCATATTTTTTTCTAACGAAAATAACGTTTGGAATTCGAATGGATATGATGATTTAAATAATTTACGTGGTGCTATAAGAAGGCATCAAAATTCCCAAAACCATATTATGAGTTCCGTTATTTCTCTTTGTAATTTCGGAAAACAACGCAACAAACTTCTTTGTCCCGCCAATTGGCAAATGAAATTTCAAATCATATAATTCGCATTTCGCACGTACCTAGATCACAAATGTAGTGTACCATTGCTGACTTATGTATCTTAATTCTGTCTAGTAGTAACTTATGCCTTCTGTGTGCTTTGATGAGCTCGTCAAGACAACATAAGTAAAAGTAGACGGAAGAATGCGATGGGCAGCTGGCTTGCCTACGTTTGAACCCTACGGCACGCCACTGAGGTACATTGACATGTCAGTCAGTCGATTCATTTTTTTATTTATGGTGAGTAAAATATAACATATTTAAATAGGTATACCATTTAGGGGTTTAATGTAACTGACATACCCCACTAGGTTAGCCGCCTATCATTTTGGACCACTACTCTTATTACTTACCTCCAAGTGAGCTCACAGTCAAGGACTAAGTTGTAGGGATACAAAAAAATTGTTACAAAAGATTATAAGGCCAATTTTTAATAATGACTTATTAATAAGCCACTTACCTCTTATTAAAGAACGTTGTCATTTTGCCCAAAATTACATGTACCTACCTGTAAGAAAAAAAGTTGACCAAGTAATTCTTAAGTTCACGGATGATCTATTACGCGAGGTACAAAAATTTCCCAGGTAGGTATGCTCGTATTGTGCAAAAGTTCCGTAATTAGGACGCCGAAATGGGTATCTTCCCCTTACCTGCTCTTTTGTGACAAATTTTCCTTAATAACAGTTTTTTCTTTCACGGGTTTCTCGCGGCATTTATTCTTCATTGTTTTATATTCTTAATATTGTTTTATTTATTACAAATAAGGTAAAAATCAAATTAAATATGCTCTTATAAATTAACTTTTATAGCGAAAAACTTGTAGCATCACGGAACTCAGCATCACGTTAATAAAACGAGATATTATCAAACCCAAGAAAAGCAATAAACTAATTTTCTCTCCGAAATTATTCAAGATAAAGTTCTACAACGCAAACATTTCCAATATAGAGACTTATCGGAAACAAATCCAATCAACCACTTGACGGAAGTTAATAGAAAATGCTCTTCAATTAAAAATCTGTAACGAGTTCGATTACATCCGAAAATACTCAGCAATCCAGAATGTTGCACAAATTATCCGTCCTATTCCTGTAGCGTCGCTTAACTTCTTTAAAGGAATATCCGATCAAACGTCAGCGTAAACTAATTCCACTGAGCAAACTCGAAACTCGCTTTAAAGAAGAAAAAAAGGTTATACCGATATCTACACCGGAGCCAACTAAATTGGTTACCTATTACACTGTCGATTTAACCCAGCCTATCGAAGCTCAAGTTACTAAGCCTTAAGAGACGTATCCTTCAGCTTTTCATAAAATAATATGTTCCACTTTTCTAATTAATTAATTTGCTATGTATCGATAACCTAACGTAAAGTAAATGTCGCTGGCACCAAATGAAGTGGTAAACGCTTCACTATAATGAATTTCAAATGAATTGGGCTTTCACATTGATTTGTACACATTCCCTGACTTATTTCCGTTTGTACAATATATTTAGTTGTGTTTGTAAACTAATTTGTCATATTGACTCTTAAATGCTAACTGAATATTGGAATAGATTTACCGATATTATTTTTTCCATCGGAGAATTATCAAGTTCTGAACAGCTAGGTTATTATGGGTTTAGAAAGTTCTAAGGATAAGACTTGGGGTTCTACATACCGTAAGTTAACTTTTCAATTAATTTTCAGGGCCCGCTATTATCCTGAACAACGCACGAAGAGAATAAAATAGACTTAAAGTTTAAATAAGTGAATTAAATAACGCTTGGCGTAAAGTGCCGGTTTGGCGTCGCACCTAGTGGCCGACCGTCCCATTACGTGAAATGGTCAAGGTAATCAAAAATCTCTATGAATTATTCACACCTCTTACGCCACGCTAACCCTTCCCTGTTTTGGGCTTTTTGTAAATATATTTTCTAAATCACTCATCCACTCGCTCGCGGTCCGTTTCGCAATGTACTCACAGTATGAATTTTCGATTAGAATTTCAAATTGGAATTTGGTCGCACTTTTCCTCACTCCTTTAGGCTTCGCATTGGTTTAACATTTCGTTGATTTTGATGTTTTTAGTAATTTGCACTGAAATTGACTAATAATAACAATCGAAGAAGTAAGGCATTAAAAATCATGCGAGTATTATTCATCTCTAACCCTATGATTGTTTTTGATGAATTATAACTAATTGGTGTAGTGTTTGTTTTTTTTAATAATATTATAAGTTACTTGTTTTACAATATTGTGTGGCTGTGTAGCTGGTGTTTGTTCTCACTTAATTAAAGTACTTACTTACTTACTAATATTTTTTTCGTGTCTTTTTTTTGATTTCTTGTTTTCCTTTGTGATGTCATGTTTCCTCTTGCACTAATTCTGTGTTATGAATACGGAACCACAATAATCCACCCTTATCTCGAACATCGACCTGTTTTGAAATACCAGCTGATTAACTAATTTCATTTTGCGTGGGCTGATTCAATGTGCCTTCCAATTATTAACAAAATATTGGTGGACTTAGTGTGTCATATTCAAACCAATCAATATACAATATCATAATTCAATCACAAAAGCTAGCTAAAAGTTCGTTAATTGCTCTAGTTATAATCGAATGATATTGAAATGATACCTAGGTTATTTAAAAGATATATAAAGATAGGTATATTAAAATGACCACATCATAGGACGTACATGATAATTTTGAAAACTGAAAATGACCGCGAAATTATTTTAAAGCTGTACATGATAATTATTTCCATTAATTTCGAGTCTTTGTTTGCAGTGAGTTTGAATCAGTGGAAAAGTATGATTTTCAACAACATTAACATATTATGTGCATTGAAATACTAATTTGCGGTATTCATAAGGATTGTATGAGCGTATCTAGTTACGTGGCAACAGTAAACATATATTATATAGTGTTATTATGAAATGATATTATTATACCTAATTAGTTTTTGCGGTTTGAGATCTTACTAAAATTATAAATGCGAAAGTTTGGATGGATGTATGGATGTTTGTTACTCAATCACTCCCCAACGGCTGAACGGATCTGGCTGAAATTTGGCACAGAGATAGATTATAGTCTGAAATAACACATAGGCTACTTTTTATCCCGGAAAATTAATCCCGGGAACCAAAAAACCTTAATCCACGCGGACGTAGTCGCGGGCATCAGCTAGTTATTATATAACATTTTTGTATAGCCGATTAAAAAAAAAAACATTTTGTGCTAAAAAAGAGACCTTGTTATAATCGCATAGGTATTTGCACAAACGTGTTTGAAAAAACCCAGCATCTGATATCGTTATCTGGAGGTTTCATAGCGGCTTTCCACTGTTTCATTCAACATTTTGACATCTATGCAAAGGCATCGATCAATATATGAAACCGGCATGAAATGTGAAAATTCAATTCATGCGAAACATAAATAAAATTGTGAAATAACGTAGAAAAACATATTTTACCTGACCAAACTCGAATGTTGGAAAGCTATGGTTATAAAAGATTTTGTGTATGTACCTTCACCATTGCGTTTCGTTCTCTTGAAAGGAATAACACTAGATAAAGCCCGTGACTTCGTCCGGATGGATTTAGGTTTTCCAGAAGTCCCGTGGGTTCCCGTGCCGTGGGGTGGTTAACTCTTTGGCTTTGATTGTCCTTCTACGGGATGCAACCTAACTCGTGATTTTTCGTGTCGTATCGCTATCTTTTAATTAAAATGAGGAACCTATAGGTAAAGAAAACTACTGCTAAGAAATGATATTGAGAAATTGCAAAGAGATCTGGAGTCGCGTAGAAAAACTATAACAACTAATCCATACTAATATTATAAATGTGAAAATGTGTATCTGTTGCATTTTCAGGACCCACCCGTCTAACTGATTTCGACAGAATTTGGTACAGAGATTGTAGCATCCTGGAGATGCACTGCCTATTTTATTATTTGTGACGTAAAATCAATGAGTTCGTACCGGTAAAAAAAAAAATTAATTTACATCGATGAAGTCGCGCGAAGCCATCAGCTGAATTCTTACTAATATTATAAATAATAATGGATATTTAATGTTTGTTATTCCTTCACAATGACTGAACTGATTTTGCTGAAATTTGGAATGACGATAGCATAAATAATCTGAATTAACAAAAAGGCACATTTTATCCCGGAAAATTAAAGAGTTCCCGCGGTAATCATAAAAACTTAACTCACGCGAATAAAGTCGCAGGAATCATCTAGTCTAATAATAAAATTATTTGCTCGAATAAACCAAACGTTGAGATGATTCACGAACACAGATACGCTATCAGGCATACCTATCGACCCAACAAACAGATTATACTCCTCTCGCTATCCCGTTATCTTTCGACTTCTTCCAGCCCGTATCACTTTCCGCGAGCGCGTTCTTTACCCAATTATCCGAAGATAAATCTCACCTGTGACTGCAGAGGAAATAGCGGATGGAATCCTTGTATTCGGGAATAATACCAGTCTAAGGATTTGCGCGAATTCGTTTGCTTTGTTACTTTTCGATTATGTTGCTTCGTCTTCATTTGGATCGTCTGATGGATCGTAATAATGGAATGTAATTATTTTGTTCAACGGAAAAACGCCTTTGAATTTGCGATATATTCTTCCTGAAATTTTCGATTTAAATTAACGAGAGCTTATAGCCCAAAGAAAAAATACCACGTACATAAATTATGTGATGATTTTATTATAAGTAGGTACTTATTATACCTACAGCATTCTTAAAATATTTTTAAGTTTTAGAAAACAAGATGTAGTAGACGGCAAAAGCAGCCAAGCAAAGTTTTTCCTATATGAGCGCCACATTGGAGCTTATTATCCAAGGTCACGCCCAGAAAAACTGGAGTTCTCCATTTTTAGTGTTTCCATTTATCATTTTCATTACGTTATCTAAAACAAACTACCTATTATTACACTAGTAAGTATAATAATTGTAAGCAAATACAATTATTTATTCGCTCTAAGAAAGGTATCCACCAATAATTGAAAAAAGCTAGAAATCGAAAGTCGCCTTCGCTAAAGACGTCTATTAAAAACCTGATAAAAATAAAATTCTGTTTCCGGTGAGGTTTCCGATACAATTAATGTCAAACAGAGTGATCGAGGCAAGCTAACTAGTCGCTGGTACAAAATATTGCCCGATTCGAATAAAAAACTGATTGCTATCTCACTTTGATGTTGTCGGAGGAAATGGGATCTGCTTCCGATCCACGAGAAAAAGGGAATAATCTTCTCGATTTTAGAGTTCCGTGATAACTAAAACCGTTTTAACTTGCACTGTATATGATCGCAGAATAAGTATGGTGTGTAACTAAGTCACACGATTTTATTTATTTTTAGTGTATACTAGCTGATGCCCGCGACTTCGCCCGCGTGTCGTAACCAATTAATTTTCCCATATTTTCTCACCCTTTAAACCTTCCCTGGACTACTACTAACATTTCAAAACCAAAATCAGCAAAATCGCCCCAGCCGTCCTCGAGTTTTAGCGAGACAAACCAACAGCAATTGATTTATATATAGATTTTATACTAGCAGATGCCCGCGACTTCGTCCGCGTGAAATAAGTTTTATGAATTCTCACGGGAACTCCCTAACTTTTTGGGTAAGTATATAGCCTATGACACGCACAAATAATGTGGCTTTCTATTGGTACTCGTACCAGAATTTTCAAAATCGGTTCATTAAATCCAGAGATTACCTCCTACAACGACGTTTTGACGACCTCCATGGCGCAGTGTGTAGCGCTGTTGGCTTAACGTGCGGAGGTCCTGGGTTCAATCCCCGGCAGGGTCAATTTGGTAATTTATAATTTCTGAATTTTCCCTGGTCTGGTCTGGTGGGAGGCTTCGGCCGTGGCTAGTTAGCACCCTACCGGCAAAAGACGTGCCGCCAAGCGATTTAGCGTTCCGGTACGATGCCGTGTAGAAACCGAAGGGGAATGGGTTTAATAATATAACTGCCATGCCCCTAACAGGTTAGCCCGCTATCATCTTAGTCTCCATCATCACTTACCATCAGGTGAGATCGCAGTCAAGGGCTTGCTTGTAGTAGATTTAAAAAAAAGAACCCTTTTCATACTAAGTAATATCAACCATTTCTAAAATCCTCGTGATTGGTGCCAGAAAGGATGGCGTGATATCAACTGAAGGGCCCGGTGTCGACTTCTGACCGTTTGGAGTGCCGATCTAATTTGCCGAATTGCGGAAGCATATGAAAAATCGATTCGCCTCACTGAAAACAGTTTGTGAGAAAACTTGAAAATAAAAGTCGAGTAGGAAGGTACTAGGTACTCGCTAGAAAATGGCTTTTCACGCCCATACTTAGTCGAGATTTTTGGCGGCTATTACAAGCGCGATTTTTTTCTCACAGCTAAAATACCTAATTGTTGATTTAATCTTATGATCCCACATCACTTAAACCACATAAATTATTTAATAATTTTTAAGAAATACTCAATGAAACTTTTAAAAATAGCGCGCACAAATTAAAGATTTGTATGAATTGTATCTACGGCGCGTTGTTGTAATTGCTTTTTTTTTAAATTGGCTTCATGGCTCTAGGTTCTAGTTCTTAACTCAGTAACAGCCTGAACTATTCAGCCTTTACTTTTTTGATTTATAAAACCTAAATCAATTTTATTTTATCATATTAAATACAATTTTTATTTTATGAATTAATTTCATCAATTCACATCTAAATGTTATTTTTTAGGTTTTCTACATACAAAGTCAATATCATTATGCACCTTCTTGCAAGAAAACTTTTTATTTAGAAGTAAAGTTTACTTAAAAAAATTAAAAAAAACTGCATGAGGGCGGTAAATATTTACTGCACGAGGGCAGTAAATTTAACTTACAAGCCCTGTTTACTGCCTCTGTAAGTGCATTTCTCGAGCAAGTGTATTGAAAAAATTATTATGCCTGTTTAGTTTTTGTTGAAGTGAAAACTTCTTTAAGCGCGTTGAGCACTTTTTGGTAGGGGGTAAAATGTGGAATACGCGATACCGACCGCGAGACCGACACCGTTCCTCTTAAGACAAAAGGTCTAAGGTATAATAATATCGTACTTTCGTAATTAAACTTTAATGCCTTACTTTTAAGGTTTATTTTAATAAGTGTTGTGTAGCCGTGGCCGACACCTCGCGTTGTTAAGAAGACAAAAGGTAAAAATATAGTACAATCTTAATAAAACTTTAATGCCTTAGTTTTCTTACTAGTATTATAAATGCGAAAGTTTGGATGGATGGATGTATGGATGGATGTTTGTTACTCAATCGCGCCCTAACGGCTGAACGGTTTTGGATGAAATTTAGCACAGAGATAGATTAAAGTCTGGAATAACACACCAGTCTACTTTTTATCCCGGAAAATTAAAGAGTTCCGCGGGAACCGAACAACCTCAATCCACGCGGACGAAGTCGCGGGCATTACCTAGTAAGGTTAATATTTGAAATATTTTTATTTTTATTTTTTGTTACAATTAGAAAAAAAAAGTTTAAATATTTGTTTTCACTTCTAATATTTATTTTAACGACGCTGTCACCGGTACGCTTACTCTGAATTTTCACATTGAAAATACGATTGATCGACGTGAGAGCTCACCACGCCAAGTGTAAGCGAACGTTAAAGTAAAATGAACCTTAACTGCATTGTATTAGAGCTCATTTCATCAGTTCGTCTATTTATTCACATCCAGCGCTCCAAACTCTGAATTTGTGACTTTAAAGCAAGAGCGTTTGGGTCCATTTTACTTTGACGTTCGCTTATACTTGGCGTGGTGAGCTCTCACGTCGATCAATCGTATTTGCAATGTTAAAACTCAGAGTAAGTACCGGTCAGATAAGTTTTTCGGACTATAGTCATCTTGCGAGACGTTGCACGCTCTTATCTGTGTATTACATAAATATAAAAGTAACATTAATAACTCTATGGCATGTTAGCTGTTATTATTTTATTTGACAACTTATAAGTACGTACGAGTTTGTGTGTCTGGGAGTCTAGTTGGTAAGAAGAGAAAACATACAAAACGTGTTTAGTTATCGTTATATTTTCAATTGCCCTTTATTTACCTACCTATATCATAAATTATTTAACAGAGTCGTAATTAGACCGTTTATTCACGCATAGTACCAATGGCTCTGATTGCACCCATGTCGACGGTGCCCAAACGAAAACAAGTAAATTCAATTGACTTTTAATGATGCAAATTTTTCGAATTCCATTACGAATCAGTACTACGTGGCATTGCGTTGATCAAAGGCGTTTAATTTCCATAATCAACAGGTCAGAAAGGGGTTTACAATATGTTTTTATGTGGAGTTATTGAAATGTTAAAAATAACGATCACCTTTTTAAAAAATATATTTTGCGATATAAATAAAAATAAAGCGTAAATATTTTAGTTCATGTGGGCCTACTACAAGAATATAATAAATGTGTAGGATAGAGGTAAATAGAAAAACCAATTGGAGCTACTCCAAGCTTACATCTATGAAGATGGTTGGATTGGATGGATTATCACCATTATATTGTTACTCGTATATGTTATAAATAACCGGACATCAATAAGTGTAGTATACTTACCTAAATTGAATAAACGTTCTTTGACTTTGACTTTGGTTAGGCTAACTTGATAGACACTACAGAAAATCACAGCTCACAGCTGAAAATCAGCGTTTTGTTTCGTATCTGTGTATTGTGTGTGTGTGTGTATAACGCTAAGCTGTTCACCCAAAATGTTTCATTATTCTGTATTTATGTTTTGTCTGTGACACCATTGTTGATTAAATTGTTTTTCTTTCTTTCTTGGCACGTATACTCTGCCTCGTTGGTCTAGTGGTTAGCATGTTCGACTGCGGCCGACGAGGTCCCGGGGTCGAGTCCCAGGTCAGGCCGTAATTAAGTAGTGGGTTTTTCTGAATATAAATTCTGAGAACTAGCCCGGAGTTAGGAAGTTGGCGGTGTGTCAACCCGTGCCTCGGAGAGCACGTTAAGCCGTTGGTCCCGGCTATTATCACTAACCTAACTGGAGCGAGCTACAAGCAAGTCTGATTGCATCCAAGCGCTAGCCTATATATTAAAAAAAACTAACATGATAATAGTCGTTAAAGCCCGCCAACCCACATTGCAGCAGCGTGATGGGTCTAAGCTCTAATTTCCTCTCTCCTATGAGAGTGGAGGCCTGTGCCCAGCAGTGGGACGTTAATGGGCTGTAGTGGACGTATACTCTACAAAGCAGATTCTACTGAGAACCCTTTTCCTTATGTCCAATTTTGTCATTTTCAAAAGTAATCAACTAGTGTACCTTATAATTTATATTATCTGGAAATCAAGAACAATCTTTTCCGTTTACAACATTGTATTAAAATGCAACATTTCGAAATAT
Source organism: Erebia aethiops (assembly GCA_923060345.2). Classification (NCBI taxonomy): domain Eukaryota; kingdom Metazoa; phylum Arthropoda; class Insecta; order Lepidoptera; family Nymphalidae; genus Erebia; species Erebia aethiops. The sequence goes on from OV281081.1 coordinate 25,497,214, forward strand.
CGCATCCTGTGATACAGCTATAAATAACGATAAACAAACAGGGGCTTTGATAACACACGGCAGCAAATATTATATTTTGCCGTGAGCGAGAATTCAGATTTCTGATGGTATTTACGTTACGTCTTCTACGTAAATCTATAGTAAACAAGAACAAGTCATGGCTTGAGTATATTTAAAAAGTTACATAGAATTTTCAGAGCCCCGTCAAGCCCCGATAGAACAAGATCTAAAATTATATGATTTTTTCGTTTGGTTTAGGTATACCGAAGAACTTTGATTATTATATGCCTTATTAATTTATACTAGGTGACTAAACTAAGGAACTAATTAGTTTATCTACTCCAGCATCGAAAAGTTCCAATTTCGAATTTGACAACTATATCGAATTGAACCCTCTTTCGTGTTCTCGTTTCGTGTGCTTCTCATAACGATACAGTTCGTTGTATGGGAGCTGTATCGTTATGAGTCGTAGCTGTATCGATATGGTTATCTTCATAAATAGGATACCTATAGCTTAGCGGCTCTGGGTTCTGGCACTTTCCCAACCAGTCAATTGATTTGACTTTTTTATTAATTTACAAAGTAAAAAATTATAAAGACGTCCTTGTCGTAGATAAAATCTTGTATGCAACTGTACGTAATTAGTCATTTTAATTCTCGTACTATCCTATTTTGATACTCGGCAAGCCTCGTACCAAAAAACAGCACTCGAATTAAAATGACCCTCATTACGATACAGTTGCATAAATAGCTATATTGATTGATGTCCCTTTCATAATGTTAGGATATTGTCCTGTGAATTTAGTTATGAGACTAATTGATGCCTGTGACATCTTCCGCGTGGTTTAAGTTTTTTTTATTCCCGCTGAAATTTCTTGATTTTCCGGGATAAAAAGGTTATGTTTTATTCCAGATTATATCTATCTCCTTGCTTATTTCATCCAGATCCGTTCAGACGTTCTGGCCTGATTGAATAAAAAAAATCCATCCATCCAAAGTTTCACATTTACTTACACTTTTTCAACAGATTTAGTTCCAAGATATGACATTAATTTATATATTTTCGGCATTAATATGTACCTATAGTTTTATAAACAGACCACCAATTTTCATACCTAGCGGGCTTTATCCGACCTTCGCAAACATTTAAGGACAACCCAACAGCACTTATTAATGATTAATTATTCATCATAGTAATCAGGACCGGGCGGTGGCTTAACGTGCTCTATTAGGTACGGAGATAAATTATTGTCCTAACTTTGTAATACCACAGCCAATCATCTAATCTGTTACCGTCTTGGTTTAATCTTGCTTAAAAAAGGAATAGGTACCTTTAATAAAGAAAGTTTCAAAACAAATTTCACATACACTCAAAAATCTATTGTTTTGAATAAATCTAAAAGAATTTGATCCATCTGTTTTATTTGTAAATGTTGCGGAGAAGTCATAATTTGTTTGTGAAGTTCATTAATTATTTCAAAAATGTATATAAAAAGTGACAGATGGAGTGGCATTGGTACATTTCAAGTTGAATCTTTATTGCGGTACCTAGTCACTCATCGATATTCCGTCCCTCGGCGTGAAGTTATTATATATACAACTTGGGACGCTCGCGCGGCGCCGGTTTCGGGTGACTAAGTGATATATGGGCACTGAGGAACCCTAATCCTTCAGAGCGGAACAGACTTTCACGCGCGGCGAGCCTTCAAGACTGCTGACTTGTCAAGCTAATGAGCTAAATGCGTGTTTTAGAATTGTCACGGTTTTTGTTACCCACAGTCCTAATAATTAAGGAGAGCCGATTATAGCATCAGTTATTCGACGAGCGGCGTACGTTAGACCAAAGTTAGTATTTTTGGTGAAATAGTGTGAATGATCCTCCTGAACTTCTTTCAACTTTATTAATCAAGTGGAAGTAGAATCATACTTCACATTGAATGCTACGAAAAAAAGTTGCTATTTGTTCCTGCGATATGTCCCCTAGTGAATAGGTAGGTACAGACTTATAGACAACATCAACATACCTACAGATATAAGATTTCGTTTAGCGAGTACTTTAGATTTCTGCTAAGCATAATAATTATTAGAAGATATTTACGCAAGCTGTGTTCGTCAGAAACTTGGTGAAGTACATCGCAAATCGCAATCAAAGGGCCGTATAAAAGGCTTAACTAAATTAATTTAGCTGATGATCTCTATGCAAAATTGAATTACGGCTTTGGAGGATTCCAAATTAGTTTGACCTGGACAATAGTTGTCATAGTGAGACGATTGTTCAAATATTTGTAGATTTAGTCAAGATGTCGTCGTAAACCGAAGATACTGTCCCGGTATTGTCTCGAAGAGATTAGTTTCCTCACAATTCTGCCCTGTCATCGATATACGGATTAATTTTGGGTGAAAGGGTCGTGGGCATTAGGATGTTATTGTTTATATCTTATTATTTTTATTTCAATCAAATACTTATTGATCTTAATGAAATGTGAAACCTGCATCATAGAAAACTAACTTTTATGTTAACATGTTAGGTATACCTATTCGTGTTTACGTTAGCTCATGGTCGATTTTTCAGCTGCTTATTTTGTTCGGAAACTATAATGGCTTAACATTTATAAAGAAATTTTTCAGCATTTCTTTCCGAGCACTGAGCTTTTCAAATTAACTTGGATTGTGAATCTGACAAAACTCGACGTTTTCCTTCCCTTTCTCTTTCATAATGACTAGATTTACGAAAGTTACATTTCCAGTCATCTGTAAAGCATACGCTTTTAAGAAGCGTAAGGTCACGGTTTTAAATCAAACAAATATGAAATAGTCAGAATAGACACTATCATAACATCGTCAATCCAAAATTCAGCAAACATTCAACCCGCCTGCAACACCGGCCCGCATCGCCGCAAGTTTCACGTTGATTAAAGATAGCTATATCAGTTTCGACCTTTCATTAGAACTGGCACAAAGGCAAGCGCAATTACATCGGTGACATCTGGTGGCCTTATCGTGAAAGGGCTGCATCTTAGGCCACACAATTTAGACTATCTCAAGCTATGGTTGGTTTGTTATCCAGTTGAACTGGCTTGTTACACCTTTGAGAGTGTTTTGATGTTTGTTTACAGCTGTTGTTCCCAGCTTAGAGTTCCGTGGAGTTCAAGCAGAGCTTATAGTTTTATCCAGTTGCTTTTTTGTATGTCTGTGTGTCACAGCTATTTTAAAAATAAACTATATGAGATGTAGGTTTAGTTAGAATAGGTACTGTAATAGAAATACTTTTTTTCAATGTTTATAATGATACCATTTCACGAAGGCATATGCCTTCGTGAAATGGTATAAAATATACCTGCAAATTCTGGAAAAAGATTCCATCTGCTGTGTTTCCCCAAAACTATAATATGGGTACGTAGTAATAGTTAGTATTCTGTGTTATAGGGCTATTCAAGGGTTCCTGAAAATGACCGTGGACGGCGTGACATGCCTGCACGTTTGCTTGCTATTCATACCATCGATATATTATAATATGTATGTACTAGATGGGCACTTTCATAAAACAAAAATGGGCGTCCGACCTGTAGAACGCGCTCCACACCTGTATAAATCTGTCTATGTCCCCGCCACAGCTCTGTCCCGCTTTTCAGGCTAGATGGCGTTAGTAAAATAGGTCCACATTATTTGCTTGACAGGGACCGTCTATGTAAATCGAAGTCGTTGAATCATACAAAAGTAACTTCTTACGATTTACTGAAAGCTCTTTCTGATCAGGTCACATAATCATTCAATGGTTGTGTAAGGATCACGAGGCTTTAAAATACTTTCAAATAAGAAAAGTTACACCATCTGTAAGTATTTTACTTTAAGAGTGACATACATAAATGTATAGGCTGTCTCTCAAAGTAATTTTACTTCTTAGATGGATCCGATTTAAATTATTTCTATAATAACCCGAGGATAAGCTTTAAAGTCTGAACAACCCGATGAATTATTTAAAGAGGAATTAGTATAAACCAATTCTACAACCTTTCTCTTTATCCTGCTTTGTTATGGAAACATTTTTCACTTATAACGACAATAATATCAAGTCAATGGGCATAATAAAACTTAAAGCTCATCTACGAGTAACTCCATTAGTGTACAATTACAAGTTATGTCCAAGTAAATGAAAAAACTAGAAGTTTAATTCGCTATAATCCGCCACAGAAGGCAAATCTATGTGGTACAGTGCGTATCTTGAACTTGATGCCTGCGATATTCACCACACCACATAAACTCTCTAAAATACCCTCAACGTACGTTTCACTCCGATACCGGAGCAACTTCAGGAGATGTTGACTCTACAATGCAAGATTGTAAAGTGACGATTTTGTCGCAAAATCTGGCTTTTACACCTTTTTGGCATGACTCAAACTATAGCCCCGCCCCGTCCCCTCTACTACTATATTATATAAATTGAGTAAAGGTGAATTTGATGCGTTTATTTGTTTAAATGTAAAATCAAAATATGAAAAATATCATATTTAGGTAATTTCTAAAGAAGAATTCCTTCATACAATTTCTTACGACTAACAATATTACATTATAGTTTTGCCTGTCGTCTGTTTCATATTAACAGCTTTGATTTTAATATTTAAAGAACAGTCAAATCAGGTTTGCAAGCTGACAAAGGACGAATCGTAAAATGTTATATTTCCAACCGAAACACTGTCGCCGTAATACCGTTGATACGAACAATGAAGGAGACATATTTGCTTTTATTGCGTCTTTCGGTTTGTTATGATACGAAACCGTGTGACACCTCAGATTTTGGAAAATCATATCTTGTGTTATTACTTATTACACCGCTTTCTACGATTGTCAACTTGGTATCACTGACTTTAGGCACTGCGCAAACGGAGACACTTGTGTTGTGTTGTGTGTCACATGCCACTATTGATTATTTTTTTTAATTTTCATACAATCAGTATGAAATCAACAAACAACAGCGCAAACGTAGACATTGTTTATGTTCATTTGACACTTTGGAATTGCCCGTCAAAAGGTGTGAACACCATAGTTCTCTGTGACGGTAGGATCCCGTGTCGGTATCAAAAAGTAACTTTTGCGCAACGCTTTAAACTCGCTAAACAGCTTCAAGCGGACTCGTCCCAAAAAAAATTGGCAGTGTACTGTGTATTGTGTGTGTGGGTCTGTAGTATATTTATATTTAAGACCTTTTGTCTTCGTAACAACGCGGTGACGGTGTCGGTGTCGGTGACGTGAATCCACAAGTTTACCCCCTACCAAAAAGTGCTCAACGCGGCTAAAGCAGTTTTCACTTCAAAAAAGTAAAACACAAGGTTCTGAAATCCTTAAGAAATAACAGGTAATAAGATAGTAGGTAATAAAATGGTAGGTAATAAATATTATTCTTTTGATATAATTAATCAAAATTATTTTTTTCTGTTTACAGGTAAGCAGCGAGGTTTTGAACTAGGTATATGAGGTAATATTTTATACGCACTAACATTACAAATTAATCATTGTATAGCAGATTGTTTAGGTATTGACGTGTCAAGTCCTATTAAACTTATAGAAGATCAATTAATTAGACTAGTAATTAATTAGATTAATAAAGTTGTATGGGTCTCTATATTCTCTTGTATACATTTATGGTCGAGGTATCTACGTACACAAATCCATGGTCGAAATCACAAATGTATTGACTAGAGGCATACAATTAGCACTCAGCAAATTACTATTAATACAGAAACAGCAAACTATCAAAACATGAAAAGCCAATGCTGAATTAACAATAAAACAAAACTGATGCTGTTTAATGCATAGTTATTAAATCGAAATAACGGCATTAAATTCCCTTTATTCAGAATTCAGTTCAATAAATAATTAACTGATTTTAGTTTCCGCTTAATCGGCTTTTTAGAAAACTCATTTGACTGGCAAATTGTTTTGCTTGTGTTACCAACGTGTTGCTTACGTCCGCCAGGGTTGCGGTTTTACGTTATAGTTTCAGAATTGTATTTTAGGGTTCCGTACCTCAAGAGGAAAAAGGAACCCTTGTAGGATCGCTTCATTGTCTGTATGTCTGTCAACCACCTTTTTCGGGTGGAGGTATCAAGTTGAAATTAATATCAAATACCTTAAATAATATATAAAAATAGTCTTCGGGCCCTTGGAGCTGTACTTTACATATTTTGACACTCGCCAAAAATCAAAACCTATAGGGTATTTCCCGTTGTTCTAGAATCATAACATTTGGCAAGGAGTAAGGTCTCACAGAACAAATATAGGAAATAATCTTAAAATCGATTAGGATTCCATACTCATCGGGTGTCGAATTGTTTGTCACGCTACCAGTTTAGCGCCAGATGTAAGCCAGTTATTTCTTTTTTTTTCACAGCTGACTTGTTGTTGTGACATTTTTCTTGTTATTTACTAAAATAATTTGTATTGTGTGGTGGTACGGAACCCTTTGTCTGACTTGCACTTAACAACTTTTTTTTAATTTATACCACAAAACTCAAACTCAAAATTCTCAATTTGTCTTATGATATGCCTTGTTTTGCCTGTATCGGCTCGGAATGCAGATGAAATAACAAGGATAGGAAGCACAAGCATCTATGCTATAATGGTGATGGAAATCATAGTGAGAAAACAAACACCTGAGAGTTTTCCACGATATTCTCAAAGACTTGAGAAATCTGCCAATTCGCACTTGGCCAGTGGGCGGGCAATGGCCTAAGCTCTTCTCGTTCTAAGAGGAGATCCGCATGCCAATTTTATTCGGATTATTATTCTGAATCTAATCATTTATATCGTCAATTAAAATATATAGGAATGAAAAAAAAAAAACAAAAAGGAAAAACAGATAGGCTTCAATTCCCTGTTCAGTTTTGAATAAAAATCAATTATACAAAATTTGCAACAAAAACGGTAAATCCGTAATCCCCCTGCAAATAAAACAACGGATACTAAATAAAGAGCTTACAACGTTAAGAGCAAAATGGATTTAATAAAGTTCGGCTCATGTAATGGCTACATTATTAATTTAAACCGCAAATATTGCAATTTGTACGCATGTGCGATTGATTTTAGGCAAAACAAAATATGTTAATTTGCATCGGGAAATTATACGCTTCATTAAATTTATTTAAATAATAGGCTGATGCCCGCGATTTCGTACGCGTGGAATAAGTTTTTTAATTTCCACGGGAACTCCTTAATTTTCCGGGATAAAAACTAGCCTACTATACTCATGCAAAAAATCGCGTCGATCTGTTGCTCTGTTGCGGCGTGATTTGAGGACAAACTATCAAACTAGCATACAAACACACTTTCGTTTTTATAATATTAGTATGATTATTTTCAGTGAAATACACTTGGACCACACAATTGATGTGATAAAGTCTTACCCGTGGATGATTAGCTAAAATATATTATGGTAAAATATTCGTAAGCACCAATTCACCATATTTACATGTAGCAGACGCGGTCACGGTTGTTAGATAATACTGGATAATTAATCTCTTCGTTGCATTTAATATTGAATTATAGTTAGATACTTAATCATGCCTTGTTGTAGAATGATAATATTTAGTCACAAATGTCTACATAAACTACAAAAGTGCTTGAAAATTTTGTGTACTGAAAGAACCAGATGTTTAACTCGCTATAATCCGCCCCAATAGGTAAATCTATGTGGTATCAACAGTGTACTACACATTTTCACCACACTACACAAGAACAACACTACACAAGAACACAACCACCACCACCACCACTACAGCCCATTAACGTCCTACTGCTGGGCACAGGCCTCCACTCTCACAGGAGAGAGGGCATTAGACCCACCACGCTGCTCCAATGCGGGTTGGCGGGCTTTAACGACTATTATCATGTTAGTGATAATAATCGAGACCGACGGCTTAACGTGCTCTCCGAGGCACGGGGGTGAAGCACCGCCAACTTCCAACTCCGGGCTGGCACTGAGAATTTCTTAATTGAAAAACGCAATACCTAACAATTTTTATGCCTAACCGGGAATTGAACCCAGGACCTCGTGATCCGCGGTCGACTATCCTAACCGGTAAACCAACGAGGCAGTCAAGAACACAACAATTAGTATCAACAGTGTAACACACATTTTCGCCACACTACACAAGATCTGTGTGGTGTGGTGAATATTGCAAGCTACAAGTGCAAGATACACACTGTACCACATATAGATTTACCTATTGTGGCGGATTATAGCGAATTAAACGTCTGCTTCTTTCATTATCACGGACTTCCGCAAAGTAACGTCTGCTTCTGTCCAATATTTTGTTTTTTCAACAGTAATTACCAACAGTTGTACAACTTATATATTAAGTAACAACCTAAATAGACGTTCAGATTAGAAACATTTTTGATTTTCTATATAAGTTGTATTTGTTTACTTTTTATTTGTCACTCTTTGTTTACAAATAAACAATATAAAATAAAACGTAGATAATTAATAGAGTAAGTACCATAACCATTGCGTATTCAGGAAATAGGTTAATATAGTAGTTTCATCCAACTGAAAATGCCCCAGGCAGGGCATTTTTTGCATTTATGTTGTTATGCATATTTTTTTATAGTAAAGTAAAGTAGTAGTTAATTAAGTAAATTTCATCATCACTTACCATTAGGTGAGATCGCAGGGCTAACTTGTAGTGGATAAAAAAAAATCTTTTACGTTCTCTTTAATAACACCGTACTATGTACTGACTTACAATCATGCAAATAAATAAATATTCTATTCTATTCTATAGCGGCAGTTCAAGCCCAATCAATTATCAAGACGTGCAGTCCTGTCTTTTTTAATGATCCTAGCAGAGGTTGTCTAATTTAAAAGTGAACGCGTATGACAATAATTTCTTGGCTAAAAGATCCGACCGTAGACGGCCACTTCCGTCAGCAGCGCGTCGCAAGGCGTTATTTTTTTAAATCAAAAATAACTACATACTTCAAAAAGTTACGTAAGTCGAAAACATCATTACAAGATGAAGCGAATACGTCATTAATTTACAGCCATAAGGCATCCACTATATGAAAATATAGCCCTAAGATAATTATCACACGACAAGAAGCTACGTACTAACGAGATACATTAGTTAATGAGACAGAATGTTTACTAGTACGGGTGAATCTCGGCGAATTGAGACGAAAAACATTATTTCGGAGTGTGTTACGAAAACCATTAATGGGGAAGCAAACACTACACGTAATTAAAATTATTTTGGCCCTACGAAATTGGATATCGATTTCAAAATATAATATTGAATTAAGTACTTACTTACTTGTTTTATCCAAATGGTTTATTCTAGCTTTTGCCCGCGACTTCGTCCTCGTGGACTACACATATTTGAAACACCTAATTTACCTTCTTAGGGGTTGAATTTCCAAAAATACTTTTTTAGCGGATGTCATATTAATAGCTATCTGCTTGCCAAATTTCAGCCCGATTCGTCCAGTGGTTTGAGCTGTACGTTGGTCAGTCAGTCAGTTAGTCACCTTTTCATTTTATATATTTAGAAGACTAGCTAATGCCCTCGAATTTGTACGCGTGGATTGAGGAATTTGGTTCCCGCGGGAACTCTATAATTTTCCGTTAATTTTCCGGTATAAACAGTAGTAAGTAGCCTGTGTTGTTCCAGACTATACTTTATCTTTGTGCCAAATTTCACCCAGATCCGTTCAGGCGTGATTGAATAACAAACAAGCATCCATCCATCCAAGCTTTATAATATTAGTATACGTACTTATATAACTAATAAAAAAAACACAACCTGCTCGAATGTGAAGTGAACCTATAAGCTTACAGCATGTAAAGATATAATATAATGTAGTAAGTATTTTATTATGTATAATTAAAGAGTTCCCACTGGAACCAAAAAAACCTCATTCCACCCGGACGAAGTCGCGGGCATCAGATAGTAGTAAATAAAGTAAAAAGTAAAAGACTAACTGAAAAAAGACACCCCACAAAATAGCTGTTGAACTTTGATTTGCTAAAAATCTGGATTAATTAAATGGGAAAATTCTCAACTAACAGTTAACAAAACGGGCGGGTGTCCCGATCCAATTTGCGCTATAATTATGGTGTCATCGGAGAAGGATTTAATTAAAGACCTTTTTAGAGGCCTCCGAGGTAATTGCTGTTCAATGACTCTCTGTAGTCCGAGAGTCGACTTGTTTTTACCTACTTGGCGATTATGTTCGAGCGTCTTTATTAGAGACTGCTCAGTTTTCTCTTGTTGTTTTAAGCCAACGCGGGCTTCATTGTTCGTAGAATGTTTCTAATCAAAATCACTTTGGTTCAATAATGTATTTTAATTAAGATTTTGTTTAACTATAGGTATTCTTAGCTTTCTTCATAGGCCAGCGCTTAATTTTTCAATAGTAGTATTTCTTTTTAATGAGATTACAAATTGTGGTCGACTAAAGACTTCTTAGTAGACCTTAAATGCATTTAGTGTTCAATTTCACCTTTAATCCACATTTTGTTGCCAGCCCCATCGTAACCTAAATTATAATTTTAAAAAACTTAATCAACCTTAATTAATTAACTTAATTTCAATAACTATACAATTGATCCGGTAGCTGCTGATAGTACCTAGGCTTAGAAGGCTTGTAAAACTACCTACGTCATATTTGTTCAAATTATATTTCTGCATAAGGGCCTCCCTCTGAGCGCTACATTTGCTACATTCGACTAGCACGTGATTTAGGATGTATTCGTAGATAAAATATGTGGTGAACTACCTTAATTTGAATATGTAAAGTCACAATAATCCTTTAAACGAGCAATTCTTGTATTATATAGGTATATAATCTGAATCTCGGAAACGGCTCCAACGATTTTTATGAAATATAGTGAGCAGGCGGTTTCGGGGCCGATAAATCGATCTAGCTAGGATTCATTGTTAAAAAAATGTGTTTTTATCCGTGTTTTCAGACAATGAAAACCTGCTACAATATCATTAGAATACGAAGGTACATTTCGCCACAAGGTTATAATATATATAGCTCAGGTGGAAAATCGGGCGGTCCCGAAACCAGAAGACTGTTCGTGTCCAGATGTTGCCATTTATTGTCCGATTAGGAGGCGGCGCCACTGCTGCGTACCAAACACCGATCTAACGTATTTAATTAGATTTAAAAAGTAAAAAGTGTATAAATAAGAGTAAAAACGTTATTAAATTATTGAACATTCAGTGCTATAAACCATATTGTGTTATCCAAAAGTATATCGAAAGAGAAACGCTTAAAAACGTAAAATAAAAAAGTGCTGTGTAACGGCCGCACCAGTTTGAACTTTTTCCTACCGATAAGTGAACGAAATAGTATTTGTAAATCAAATTCTGGGGAAAAAAGAAAAGAGATAATAATTATAAAGTATACTACATAGAAGTGACGAAATTCCCAAAACAGGAATGATTTGCTCGGCATGTGAAAGAAAACTACTCAAAAATGAAACACTGGTATGTACAACCTGCCAACAAAAATTCCACTTTGCATGCCTCAATATAACAAATGACTACTACTTGGAACATAAACACGCTCTTGACAAAAAATGGAACTGCCCAAATTGCGAAAACGTAACCCGACGTAGAAAAAATGACGATACACCGGTAAGAAACCGAACTTCGAACTCCTTGAACGATACAATCATATCAACAAATGATCCCAGCGACGAACTAACGGAATATGAAAACAATAAATTGATTCTAGAACGCCCATTGAACATAAACTCAAATATGGCATCATTCGATTCTGGAAAAAACCACGTCACACTAGAAAATATTAGTGAATTGCTAGACACAAAGCTAAAAGAAAACAACGAAACTATGCTCTTTGGCTTAAAACATTTTATACAGACAGAAATAAACAAAGCTATACAAAAAATTCAGCTTGAAAATATACAACATATAGAAAAAATTCAGGAACAGCAAACAAAACAAAGTAAAGAAATAGAACTAATTAACAACAAAATACAGACATTAGAAACAGAACGATTAAGACTATCACAACAGGTACAAAAAATACAATACGAAACAACACAGAAAGTCAAACTATATTACGAAGATAACTCTAGGAAAATAGTTATACACGGACTCAACGAATACTACCATGAAACTGAGAATGACCTTCTTAACCGCGTAACTAACATGTTTACCGATGTTTTACATATCGACTTATACGACTACATCGAAAATATCCACAGAATAGGAAAGCATAACTCTAAACGACCTCTTGTCGTAGAACTTCTATCGAAAAGAATGACTAACTACATCCTAAGAAACACACAGTATTTCAAGGGCACGGGAGTAACAGTCTCAGAATATTTAAACGAGCAAAGCCTAAAAGAAAGAAAGGAACTGAAATACCAACTGCGCAAAGCAAGAGAGGACGGAAAATATGCAATAATAAAAAACAATAAATTAATAATTGAAGGGAAAATAGTAGAACCACCCTTCGATAACATATGTAATGACGATCGGACGAGAATATCAAACTCACCTCAATTTTCCACCATTCCAAATACTTCAAAAACACACGCACTAGATAAGAAAAAACACTCGCCACATAAAAGTACATTTCGGAGCTACAGAGAAGTTTAACATATTATTCCAAAACATGCAGAGTCTTTTTAATAAACGACACTTAATCGAAGAATTTTTGGAAGATAAATCATATCAATTAATAGGTATAACAGAATCGTGGCTAACACATGAAAAATCCGACTTAATAAACATAAATAATTATAACCTAGCATCGTCTTACTGCCGTGAACACTACGCGGGCGGTGGAGTATGCATTATACTGCAAAATGACATCGAGTTCATAGAAAGAAAGGATATTATGGATAACTCTGAAGAATATGTAATAGAAGTGTGTGCCATAGAATTAATTAAACTAAGAACTATTGTAATCGTAATATATTGGAATAGTAGGGAGACGGATATTTTTTACCAAAAATTAAACCAAATTTTAGATCTATTACAAAAAAAAGACCGCAAAAAGAAAATCATAATTGGCGGCGACTTCAATATTAATGTACTAAAAAAAGATAACCATTCAATGAAGTTATTAGATTTTATGCTTGAATATAACTTTAGCCAACAAATACAGGAACCAACTCGGGTGACAAAAAATAGTTCAACATGTTTAGACTTAATATTTTCTAATTTTCCTAAAACACACTTCGACATATCAGTAAAAGACCTCGGTTTTTCGGACCATAAGGGCACAACTATAAAAATAAAAACAGTACAAAAACATAAAATGAAAACTTGGACAACGATAAAAAGATTTTATACTACTAAGAATATTAATAAATTTAAAACTGAACTAAAAAATGTGCAGTGGCATGACATTATAAAAACAAATAATTCAATTAACGAAAATTATAATTCATTTAACACGATACTGAAAACAATTCTCAATAACTGTATTCCCAAAAAAAAGACAAAGCTTGGTTTTAAAATAAAAACTTACTGGCTAAGTAAAGGTTTAAAAATATCCTGCAAAAATAAAAGATCTTTAAAAATTTTAACTAGTTACTCGAAAAATAGAACCTTAAAAACACACTACAAACTATATGAAAAAACCCTCAAGATAACAATAAATAAAGCTAAAAATCTCCAAGATAGCAAACGTATTAAACAATCAGATAATATTATGAAATGTATGTGGCAAATAATAAAGGAGCGTACTAACAAAACAGGAACGAAACAACACAGTAACATAGAATTATCGATCCATAATAAGCTAACGTCTGACCCAGTTATGGTAGCAAACGCATTCAATAGTTTTTTTGCATCGGTAGGCCGACTGGATGGAGGGGGCACTCGGCCGTGCGGCAGGCCAGTGATCAGTCCTACGCCAAACACCATGTTTTTGCAACCGGTCGATCCGCGAGAAATACACCGTATAATACGTAATCTAAAAAACAAAAATAGTAGCGGCATAGACGAATTACCCCCCACTCTTATAAAAAAATGTGCTGACGAACTGACTACACCACTTACAATATTAATCAACCAATCATTCTCAGAAGGCGTATTTCCCGACCAACTGAAAATATCTATAATTAAACCTATTTATAAGAAAAACAAAAAATCGGACCCCACAAATTATCGCCCAATTGCGCTCTTACCCGCTATATCAAAAATATTTGAAAAAGCAATGTGTAATCGAGTCTATAATTTTTGTGAAAAATATAACATATTCGATGAATGCCAAAACGGTTTCAGAAAAAATAGGTCAACCATACTAGCAACATATAAATATATAGATCAAGTCCTCAACACACTAAATAACAAGGATTACGCGATAGGTATTTTGCTAGACATGACAAAAGCCTATGATAAAGTGCAATATAATATCTTATTAAACAAGTTATACGACCTAGGCATACGAGGCTCCGCACACAAATGGTTCGAATCATATTTAAATAACCGAGAACAATATGTAGAAATTACGTATTATGACCATAGATCGGACGAAATAAAAAACATAAGGTCCAACGTAGAACTTATTAATAGCTCAATACCACAGGGAAGCGTACTTGGATGTATTCTATTTTTACTTTACATTAACGACCTTCCAAAAATCGTACAAGACTCATGCGTACTATTTGCAGACGATATATCTATACAAACTTCATGTAAAGACATTAAAAATTTAAATAATAAATTATACGACATCCTCCATAAGGTGAACGGTTGGTTGAGTGACCACAACTTAGAGATAAATTTCCAAAAAACAAAAATCATGCAATTTAGGCCTTATCAAAAAACACCTTTAAACATAAACTTTTCATATAATGGGATAAATCTAGAATGTGTTAATACGTTCACTCTGCTCGGGATAGATATTGATACCAACATAAACTGGAAATCTCATGTCCAAAAAATAAAAACGAAACTATCCAAATTTACCTATGCCCTGAAAGAACTAAAAAAATCAACGAGCACAGAAGCGGCAATTTTAGCATATTATTCTTATGCAAATGCTTGGCTGAGCTATGGTGTAATATTGTGGGGAAACAGCACAAATGCACCAGAACTATTTATACTGCAAAAAAAATGCATAAGAATAATAAAAAACTTAAAGAATCGGGAAAGTTGTGTACCTTACTTTAAATCATTAAATATACTAACCCTGCCATGCATTTACATACTAGAATCAGCTAAATTTGTAAGGAAACAACCGCAAAACTTTAAAAAGCTAGAGGACCTACCGCGACGTTACCAACTAAGACCCACGCGAAAAAATAATATGATGATTCCCAGTTCCAACTTAAATATCCATAGTACTGGTCCTAACCCGATGTGTGTAAAAATTTATAACAAAATCCCAGACCACATCAAATCCTTGGAGAATTATACAGCTTTTGTCAACTCTTTAAAAACATTTCTCATTGATAAAGTATATTACAAACTAAATGATTTTTTGGAAGAAAAATAAGGCAGCCGTCTCTCTACGACCACTGATTTTTTTGCTGTGCCCCACCGGGGTTCCAATATTGTTACGAACATTGTTATTATTATCAACTATTGACATGTAAATTACTATTATATTGGAATGCAAAATAAAAATGAATATGAATATGAATATGATTATTTTTTTCCCTTTTTTAAATATAATATTTTATTAAAAATATATATTATATGAAATTAAATTATTATTAAAATATAATTTCCAAAAAACACGATTTACCAAAAATAAATTATTACCGAGTTCATCCAGGTACTACTACTAATTAATAATATGATAAACTAAACTTTGTGTCTTAATTTTCACATATTTTCAGGGACCATTGTGAAATATAAATGTGAGCTATAAAATTAGACGTGTCATTTATTTTAGTAAACTAAAAACTTAATCTTAAACTTCGAGATTGCAGGGTACAACATGATAGCCGCACTGTAGTTTAAGAATAATATAATTCTCAACACACATAAAGTGGCTTTAATTTCACCGCAATTAGGCACATAATGACACCTATAATCAAACTGTGACTTTTACATTACTATTATTCACAAGTGAGTTATAGAGTTTTTATTTTATTTTATCTACTAAATAGAATTATTTTTTAGTATTATTTTCTTCACAAGTGTGTCGTATGATACACGTGTGTATTGATGATTACCGTCCTCGGCTATCTTAAGACCCTTACCTAACGGCTCGGGTCTCAATGGCGCCTCAGCGGTAATCACCAACATTACACACTTGTACCATAAAGTACTATAATAGCAACAGTAAATCTGGTAGGTACCGACAGGCGACAAGATCGTAAACATAACGTTAATCGGATTTTAATATCATTGGCTAGTTACCGCTGTGCATAACACTTCACTACACTTTGATGGATGGTCAATGGTCATCCATGTGACAAATTTTATAGAGCCCTCAGGTTATTAGTTTCAATAGGTACACAATGCGGCTTCGTACATTTACGTTAGACAATAGTTGCACGCAAATTCGACGATTAGGATAAAAGCGTTTAGGTATAAAATAGCGTGGACAAATTGCAGCTAAGGCTGGCATGTTTATCATGGGAGCTGTGCATGAATTATGAACCGATGGTTAGCTTAAAATTTATAACGCTATTAGTAAATGTTTGCGTGACTTTTGGGATGGTTAAAACATATTGTGTGAATAGTTTTATGAGCATAGGTACTTCGATTTATTTACATACTAGATGATGTCCACGACTTTGTCTGTGAGGATTAAGGTTTTGAAAATACTAAGGTAACTTTTTGATTTTCTGGAAATACCGATGTGGCATATGTTCCTCGGGATGCAAATAGTCAATATCGGTTTAAAAATGGGACGTTGCGTTGAAACGTACCTACAGCCGCAGCCAGACTGACAGATGTAAACTTTTTAACCAAAAAAGGAGGAGGTTCTCAATTATCTCCGTGGTTTCTGAACCGATTTGATTTTTTTTTCTATCAGTCTTTAGAGGAATCTCTCGAGGCGGTCCCATAAATAATTCTGTCTCCAAATCCTCAACCCTGACATTAAAAAGTTAAAAATAAAAATTCTTTCCGACTTCCAACGCCATTGTAAAGTAATAATAAATAATTTTTATTTCTACCCACGGGCGGGTCTAACAAGGATAAGCAAAGTTGACGCATCAGGCTCGCCAGACTTCAACATAGTGGGTAGAAATAAAAAATATTTATTACTTTACAGTGGTGTTGGAAGTCGGTTTTTTGAAAAGAATTTTTATGCATTTATAGAATTAGCACAGAATAGGGAATAGTGCTTTGTATTAGTACGGACTAGCAGGTAAATTCAGACATGTCTGCATAAAAGGGGACACAAATATTATTTGTGAGGAGAGAATAAAGTTATTATCTTTATCTGAGAGTCAGAAAATCAGGAAAAAATATAATCATATTTTAAGGAAACATTATCCGTGCCTCATATATAAATTTAATAGACCTACCTACTCCTATATACGTGTAATGGAGAATATATTATTTATTCGTTAGATATTAATTAATTAAGTAGTTATTCGTAAATCTAATTTGGTGGTAACTTAATGTTCCAGACGTAGCGTTAAAAATATTGTATAACTAGCTGATGCACGCGACTTCGTCCACGTGGAATAAGTCTTTTTAATTCCCATGGGAACTCCAGAATTTTTCCTCGTCTTGTCACTCTCCAGGTCCTCAACTATGCCCATGCAAAAAATCACGTCGATCCGTTGCTCTATTGTGGCGTGATTGAAGGACAAATCAATAAACCTACAAACAAACAAACAAACACACAAACACACTTTCACATTTATAATATTAAGTATGATAGTTAGATATACTTAACAGATACATGATAAATAAATTACTTACTGTAAACTTTCGTGAGTTTCATATGAAAAATTCCTTAAATCCAAAGGGTAAATGTGCGAATATATTTAATTAAAAACGATTATTCCGGTAGTTTTCCGTTTTATCGACATTTTATGGGATATAGTAAATAAAACTCCATTCGAGTTTTGTGTACCGAAAAGCGACTGGATAGTTTAAAGCTTAACCACATACTCGTCGGGACCATTGCGTTCGATAAAAACTAATTAGGTTATTGAAAATCCAATTTAAATTTGATATCCTTATTGTGTTACAATTAAAGCTAATTACTGGGAAACTATTAATTAATACGCCCGATTAAATGCGAGTTGTAATCAACTTTATGGAGGATTGTGCTTTTTGCTCAGGGAAACCGATCGGAAAGTAGAAGTTTGTTTTATTAAAATTATTATACATTTGCAGACGATGTGTGACTTACGAGACTGTTAACATTTCATGAGAACTCACGTAAGCGAGTTTGGTAAAAATTACAAGTGTGATATCTGCCCAATGCTTTCTTGTGCTATTTACTCGTATTATATTATTATCCTATATAACAACACGAATAACTTTCAAATAAATGTTTAAATAGTAGGTAGTGAGTTAAAACTGTTAAGTATCTGCATTATATATATAGACCTAGCCTTATCCCATATTAATTGGGGTCGGCTCTCCTAACCATTTTTCTCCAAGCCGTTCGGTCTTGGGTCGTCATTGTGTCAATTTGGACTGTTTTCAGGTCGTTCATTATGACTGCCATCCAGCTTTGTCTGGGAGACCCCGTCGTCTGGGTCCAGCGCTAACATTAATTACAGTTCTGGTCATGTGATTTTCAGGTCTTCTCATAACATGGTTATACCACTGCAGACGCCTCTCTAAGAGTTTATCCTCGATCTGCGCTACTTTAAAGGTGTCCAGAATATGCCTATTCTGTACCCTATCAACTAAAGTGACTCACCCCGCCCAGCTCAACATTTTCAATTCCGCTACGTGAAGCCTAGAAACCTGGGTTTCTAAGCTTCACGTAGTCACGTTCACGTTTATTAAGTACTAGCTGACCCGGCGAACTTCGTACCGCCTTAGTATGCAAAATTAAATGTATATTTTTCAATATTTCTGAGAGATTTTCTTAATATTTTTTTCCGTAAGAACCTTCTCCTAATAATAACAAATACAACAAAAAAAGAATTAGTGAAATCGGTCCAGCCATTCACGCGTGATGCCGTGACCAAGGAAAACGGGTTTAATTTTTATATATATAGATCTGCATTGTAATAAGTAATTATTTAGTGGACGTACTTTTGTCAAGATTTTTTTTGAAAAGTTTTTTTCCCCCTATTATTGAGTACCAGCGAGGTACTCATTTAACTTCGATCTAGCCTTACTAATTGGCTAATGAGCAGTTTTTCTTTAACCTAAACTTATAATTTATCTTATGTACTAAGAAATTGTCCATTGACGCATCTAAGTCTTTCTTGATAAACTTAGACACTTGGTTCACGTATTCTTTTAGCACTACATTTTACACTGTTACTTATCCACCCACCACCACTACAGCCTATTAACGTTGCTGGGCACAGGCCTCCACTCTCATAGGAGAGAGGGAATTAGAGCTTAGACCCACCACGCTGCTCCATTGCGGGTTGGCGGGCTGTCACTTATCACCACCACTACAGCCTATTAACGTCCCACTGCTGGGCACAGGCCTCCACTCTCATAGGAGAGAGGGAATAAGAGCTTAGACCCACCACGCTACTCCATTGCGGTTGGCGGGTTGTGTCACTTACCTATCACTATGAACTAACTCATAAGGCTTAGTCCTTTTTAGTCTTCTCACTAATTTCGTTACGTCGAGCAGCTGGATTGCCTCAACTTTAACGTGGTGATGAAGCCGATGGTCGTGGGCTTAGGAAAATTTGGTTATAATTTTAATTTTAAGATAAAAGTGGTTGTTCTTTCTAGATCATAGTAGGACCACCAGCCCAGACACTGTGTTATTAATTATTATGTGGACACGATCGCTTATCGCAAAGATTTCCATTTTTATATTTTTTGGGTAAAATCATTGCTACATATTCCCTACATTTGTTTGAATATCCTCTGATTGGTAAATCTAATAGGTAAATGTTATTTCATTTTCTAGGAGATGAATTAGCATAATATAGCTTTAAGGATACTTGAGGCATTGTACGAGTAGCTCATCTATATCTGTACTAATATTAAAAATGCGAAAGTTTGACTGGAGGGATGGATGTATGGATGGATGAATAGATGGATGTTTGTTACTCTATCACGCCAGAACAGCTGAACGGATCTGCATGAAATTTCGCACAGAGATAGATAGTCTGGATTAGCACATAGGCTACTTTTATTCCGGAAAATTAAGTTGTTCCCGCGGGAACCAAAAACCTCAATCCACGCGGACATTGTCGAATAATGCATCAGCTAGAAAAATATAATTACTTAATTGATATAAAAAATATCGCTCATTGAGTGGCCTGGCCAATCGCCGAAAGTTTTTGTGAACTCTGTTTAAACGGGCCATCGATTTTTTTATGTAACTTTTTACATAATAGAAGCCTTTTTATTATATATTCATTAATTTTTAATTAAAATCGCTGTAGTTAATGCCCGTTTATGTCGCGGCTGTTCGAAAATTAATAATTATTTTTAAGTGTCTACCATGTAAATATATTAAAATATTCTGTACTGTACTTAAGGTAATGCGAAATCAATTTATGATTTTAATATGCGAATACTTTATTATGATTATAACCGTTTTTAATCAAAGGTTTAACTTTTTTTTATTTTACAACAGGATTCAGATTTGATTCAAATATCTTGTTCAATGTCTTGTTGGCGGACAGAGCTGTTATTTCGAGGAAACTTCAATAAACCGCCGGAAATGTTAAGACCTTAGACAATCTTATGGTACAGATAAAATAAAATTTATGTTTCCGAGCCGTGAAATCCGAAACGGTAATAATTTAAAGCAGTCTGATTCGACACTCAATTTGAATTCTCGATGGTATGTGCGCGATCTTACGATTCGCCGAATTGTCTCTCCTATTGGTTTCATCCCTAATTTAACTTTTAAGGAAACGGATTGAAGTCACCAAAGCAGAAAGTTGTATGGAACCGAACGGGAGCCGATTGATAGGCCCTATTTCGCTGGAGTGCCTCATTACTTTGCTGTGAAACCACGTAATTTCGGTGGTAGCAAACACAACGCTGTGCAATATAAGATTTTATATTATTTTTAGGGTTACCTCCGTTTATACGAGTATTACAGGCCTGAAATAGAGGTGGTTAATATAACACGTAGCGCAATATCATAGGGCGCTATTGTTCCATAGCGCGGATAACGTGTTATGTGAGGAGCCACGTTAGAGTTAGTCACGCGTAATGCGCTGTTGTGAGTGAACGTCATCTTTGCGTGTTACGAAATTTAGCGCGCTACGAAATTTTGCGTGCTGCAAGACATATTGCGCTTGCTGGCCGCCTACACGCTTTCTTATAACAAGCGCGTTATAAAATAGCGTATTTAAAAGCATGCTAAAAATTTATAGTTTATTGTCCGTAGTGTGCTATGGTTTTATAGCAGTTTTGAACATCTCTAGCCTGAAAACACTTGTCGTACGCAAAAGAATACACTAATTACAAGTTACAGCAGCTCCAATTAAAAGCAGCTCAAGATGATAAAGTATATCTAAAACGAATGGAATTTAATTTACCCTTAATGATGTACTTTTGGTATTTTACTTTCTAAAGGTGATATTTCAAAAAATGATCATTGAAAGTGACCGGAAATTAGTAACATTGACCATCATACTTGCCTCGTTGCATTGCAATTCGTTTGGTTGAAGTGTTCTGTTTTTGGTAAGCTAAGATACCCAGATAACCTACCTTTATTTGATACCTAGTTATGTGATCTACAGTTTATTAAAAAATAATAGCTAGGTACTTGAGGTACTTTAAGTATTTTATCGAAAACACATATACGGATAGAGTACGTAACCATAAATTTTCTTTTTCAACCGGTCGGGGTTTTTGAGGGAAAAAACCTCCCGTAGCCAATTTTGCATAATAACTTATTCTAACACGGCGAACACGGATCTAATTGGATTTCATGTTTTGTCTGTTTTATTTGTGTTCCGGCACAAAATATGAAACAGGGTTCGTAGAGTCGTTTTTGGATATGTTATAAACAAGTAATAAAATTAAAAATTTTAAAAAACCCACGACGAAACAACAATTAGAACTTAGCAAAAGTATATATAAAATAATATCTAAAACACAAAACTGCATATTTGCCGGCTCAGTAGTTCTTTTGGCAGTTTTTATTTTTCACCAGCGTGGTGGACTATGGCCAAACCCTTCTCATTCCGAGATAAAACTTGGGCTTAGTAATGAGCAGAGGTGTCAAATAGTGTTAAATTTTAATATTCTGATAAAAATTGTTTAAAAAAATGTGATCACTTAAGGAGTTCCTATAACCACCTCCTGGCTCCATCATAAGACCCTGAGCAGCATCTAGGTACAAAGTGCTAGTCAAGACAAATCAAAAGAGTCCAAACACGACGGGTTTACGATAAGAACTTAAGGAGTTCCCATGACCACCTCCTGGCTCCATCATGAGACCCTGGGCAGCATCTAGGTACAAAGCGCTCGTCAAGACAAATCAAAAGAGTTCAAATACAACGGGTTTACGATGAGAACTTAAGGAGTTCCCATGACCACCTCCTGGCTCCATCATGAGACCCTGGGCAGCATCTAGGTGCAAAGCGCTCGTCAAGACAAATCAAAAGAGTCCAAACACGACGGGTTTACGATAAGAACTTAAGGAGTTCCTATGACCACCTCCTGGCTCCATCATGAGACCCTGGGCAGTATCTAGGTACAAAGTGCTAGTCATGACAAATCAAAAGAGTCTAAACACGACGGGTTTACGATGAGATCTTAAGGAGTTCCTACCACTTACCAAATCACTAGCTCAGCTTGGTTGTCTATGGTCCTAAAATATATCCAAGAACCTTCTCACAAGCTATACATATCTGATGCAAAAAAACGCATCTCAATCGGCCTAGTACTTTTTGAGAAAAATGGTAACATAATATTGAAAAATTAAAATCATAGACTACAGCTCAGCTTGATTGTCTATGGTCCTAAAATATATCTAAGAACCTTCTCACAAGCTATCCATATCTAATGCAAAAAACCGCATCTCAATCGGCCCAGTACTTTTTGAGATAAATGGTAACATATTGAAAAATTAAAATCATAGACTACAGCTCAGCTTGGTTGTCTATGGTCCTAAAATATATCTAAGAACCTTCTCACAAGCTATACATATCTAATGCAAAAAACCGCATATTAATCGGTCCAGTAGTTTTCCAGGAAAACGGTAACAAAAAAGTGCACAAACAAACAAACACACAACCTCTTAGGGCAAACACATATACCGTCTCCGTTTCGTCGAGGGTAAAAATGTTGAATCGAGCAAAATACAATGCAAGTACTTATGAGTTAGTAACTGATGCCCGCGACTTCGTCCATGTGGATAAAGGTTTTTTGGTTCCCGCGGTAACTCTTTAATTTTTCGGGATAAAAAGTAGCTTATGTGTTATTCCAGATTATAATAATCTATATCTGTGCCAAATTTCATCCAGATCCGTTCACCTGTTCTGGCGGAACGGCTGTATAGAAGTATAGATATATAGTTCGCGCGCGAGTTGAATGCAGAGTAAATGTGACACATACATTTACTCTGCATTCAACTAACGCGCGAACTGATTATCCAAAAGTGTATATTGCAACTATTGTCTGCCTATATCAATGCTATTTTATTGCTCTTTTCAATCCTCTTCTTTTCAGTCTGGAAGAGTTGTAACTTGTCCTTTAATAAAAGTGGAATTGATATTGTAAAAACAATCATAAAAGTTTCTACCATTCTCTACCTAACAGTTGTTAGGTAAACCGTTTGATAGAAAAACTATATCTACACCAAAATAAAAAACACGTATACAATACTTATCACGTAATATAATATTTTCTATTAATGTTCAAATTACTTTTGAATAGTCTACGTCTCAAAATGTACCACTATTTCAGTTACTTCAAACTCAAGTGAAATAAATTTAGCTTAGCAGCTAAAAATACTTTGTAGCAAACATTTATAAAATTCTAGGATATATATCCTTTATCCAACCGTATCATACAAGTATGTTGACAGACAGCAAGCCACTGTTAAACGTTGCCTTAACAAATATTTTCGAGATGTAACTACTCGTGGAACATAGAAATATTTAATGTTGCGTTCCGTTTAAAAGAGCCCTGCTTTATGGAAATTTTAAATAAGTAAGTAGACTCCGCGAGATTCATTGCAAAAGTCAATTTACAGATCCTCCGGTTGCAACTTTTTACCTCAGAGAATAACTCCTGTTTGATTTATGCATTTTAAAGAGTATTTAATATTTACCAACGCGTCCGTACGTTGGTATATTCAAAATATATTATGTGTGTTCTTCCCATCTGATATTTGTATTATATAATAACTTTGCTTTTCATTACATTTTTCAGTGTACACCTTTTAAATTTTCAGAGATGTTGGTTATTATAATTTTAACTATGTTTTAATACCTGTGCTGTAAGTTTCGAAAGTAACTTGAAATAATAAAAAGATTCATTATACATGACATTTACAGCAATAAAATACCTAAATCTGAAATCACAGTACCTGCCATATATTTTTCTTGTAAGTCGCATTTTAGTAAAAAAGTTTCCGAAATGTATGAATTTTTGTTTTAATAGTAAGTACCTTTCTACAAACATATTTCGCTAGGATATGGAATGCCCTTCCGGCTTCCGTTGTCCCCTCCTCTTTTAATATAGGTACCTTCAAATCACGAGTGAATAGGTATCTTCTAGGCAAGCGTGCCCCACCTTAGGCTGCAGCATTTTTGTCGACCTCCGTGGCGCAGTGTGTAGCGCTGTTGCCTTAACGTGCGGAGGTCCTGGGTTCGATCCCCGGCAGGGTCAATTTGGGAATTTATAATTTCTGAATTTTCCCTGGTCTGGTCTGATGGGAGGCTTCGGTCGTGGCTAGTTACCACCCTACCGGCAAAGACGTGCCGCCAAGCGATTTAGCGTTCCGGTACGATGCCGTGTAGAAACCGAAGGGGTATGGGTTTAATATAACTGCCATGCCCCTAACAGGTTAACCCGCTAACATCTTAGACTGCATCATCACTTACCATCAGGTGAGATCGCAGTCAAGGGCTAGCTTGTAGTGGATAAAAAAAAATCACCACTTGCAAGCAAGTCTGAATGCAGCCAAGCGCTAGCCTATCTATATCTATATCTATATATATAAATAAAAATGAAACCCGTTTTCCTTGGTCACGGCATCACGCGTGAATGGCTGGACCGATTTCACTAATTCTTTTTTTGTTGTATTTGTTATTATTAGGAGAAGGTTCTTACGGAAAAAAATATTAAGAAAATCTCTCAGAAATATTGAAAAATATACATTTAATTTGCATACTAAGGCGGTACGAAGTTCGCCGGGTCAGCTAGTATATTAAAAAAATACATAATGGAGTTTACTATTAGCTTATTGAGTAAATTATAAATTAAACTTTCACAGTGTTCATCACAATCCTTATTAACCCCAACCTATATATAACACTTTGGTAAATTTTTAATTGATATAGGAAGTTGCTACCTGCAAACTTGACACAGGTAAGGTTGGAAGTTCAAAACCGTAAACTTTACTTTGTTTATGTAACTTCAGTTTCCGGAAGCAGGTAAGTTTGGGAACATTGTGGCTTTAATGATCTAATATGAACAAACGTCGAGGGTATTAATTAAGGATTCAAAGCAGTTATAATATAGCGTCAATAGCAAATAAAGAGCGCTCATAGTAAGGCTTGTTATTAAAATGTAATATTATCATTAGTTGTTGTGTTGGGATTATTCAATGAAAGGGAAGGGAAAGAATTACATGCTCGCTGTGATTGAATCAAGTCGAGAGCTCAGAACTGACATATACAACAGCGCTCAAACATTGCGCCAGGGGTGCCGTCAAATATTATGCTATCATTATAGCATAATATTTGACGACACCCCTGCGGCGCAATGTTTGAGCGCTGTTGTCTTAACGTGGCAGGTCTCGGGTTTGATCCTCGGCAGGGTCAAATTTGGGAATTAATAATTTCTGAATTTTCTTTGGTTTGGCCTGGTGGGAAGTTTCGGCCGTGGCTAGTGCCCTACTGGCGAAGACGTGCCGCCCCTTATAGAAACTGATTTGTAACAGGTTGGCCCATTATCATTTTAGGCTGCATTATCACTTACTATCAGGTGAGATCACAGTTAAAGGCTAACTTCTAGCGGATAAAATAATAAAATAATATTTAAAAATGAAAAAGTGCGACTTGATAAATTTTGATAATATTAGGCTATGTAAAGAAATAATAATAAAATAAATAATAAAGTAATAATTTAAAAAAAAATGTCTTCAGTTGATGTCTTGTTTTATAGTTTTTGGTATCCAACCAGTTGGTTTTTTTGTTTTTTTTTTTAAATTAAGTACTTTTGACGTAATTATTGAATCTACGACTTGGTATACTTGGTATTTTTTCTGACAAGAATAGTCATAAAAGAACGCCGAGTGTGTCACATTGGTCCAACACATTGGCCATGGGTAAGATAGAGTCTTCAATAAAAATTACAAATAATAGAGCGAACGAGGACCTATAAATAATATCGAGTAATTTCCATTCTGAATTTAAGATATTAAAATCCAAAAAGACGACAATGTAAGCAGTTTGCAGTTGACAAGTGTCAGATTTATTGACGTGTTCACAGTCGACTAAGCCCATTTCCACGTAGCTCTACTTGTTTCATACTGGAAATGGTATACCTACTTACAAGTAGAAAAAAATATATCAAAGTAAGTAAGTACTAGGCTTTTCGATGACTGCTATGTAACTATGAATATTTATTCTTTGATATCGTCGTAGTAGCCGCCACAACCAATAGAAGTAGTTTATAACTAATTGGGGACTTTAAGGGCAATAGAAGAATTGCAGCGGAATTGGGGAACAGGGAATATGCATGTATTTTTTTTTTTTTTTTTAAACTACCTATTTTATAAGTGATTATATAACCGGAAAAAAATATAACACTTGCAAAATTTTATTAAATAAGCTAAAAAATAATAATTAAAACTACTATCATTTTCTGACGACTTAAACGCCCCCATCTATTTATATTATCTATCTATCTAAAACTGCACCTGACAAGATATATTATTCATATTGCAAATACGAGTACATATAATATGGAAAAAGTGGTGTAAGGTCAATGAATATAATATCATTGTGTAACAAGGTGATGAGGAGAGAAAATGTATCGTTCTTGAGTACCTAGTTTATATTGTTGTGAAGATTATTTCGACGTGGGTATTAAATATGTATGTACCTAGTGAACCTACCTACCAAAAATCTTTTTCATTAGGAATCGCGAACAATTTAAACAATAAACTAACCTAAAAAATGAATGTTAATGAGATGTCAATGGAAAAAATTTTGCTCGCTTCCAAATTTTTATTTATAAATATTGGGCTCGGTATTTTGGATTATTATTGGCATCAAATTGGCGCTTATTCGCGAAATACCCCGTGGTATTATTTTCACTGTTTCTCGATATGCGATATTAACAGTCGTTTTTGTTTCAGAGCGAGGCGTTGCCACGCGGTGTCACGGCTTCCAGGGGCCTCAGCGGGCAGTCGCCTGCTCTGCAGGCCTTCTGGTTGCCGTTGCCGGGGCTTAGCGCGCTTATAGACGCTATTGTGTAGTGTTTTAGTTTTTTCTATTTTTTCTTTTGTTGTGTTGTGAAGTATGATCACTAGTGCATCTCAAGTTGAGTACATAGAATGCCCACACTGTAGCGATGGCAAGCTGTTTAAAGGTCGTAGAGGCCTTAACATACATATCGCACGATGTCACGGACCACCAGCAAGGCCTTTAACTTGCCCAAATTTCGTGTGCGATCAAACGCAAACAGGAAGTCAAAACCAGGTACCCTTCGAAATTTTATTATCCAAATATAATCAAAATATTCCTTTAATAAAACGCATTCCGCGAGGGGCGAGAATATCATTGGCTAGATCCTTATCGCATACAATCCAAAATGTCTTATCAAATTCACTTTTGGCTTGGCAAAATCTTTTTTTGTTTTCATATAAACATTTTTCAGTAAATAAATCAGAAAGCGGGTCGTTATGTTCAAAATTAAAAAAAAATTGTTCGGTTGATCGCGTTTTCCAAATTCCTGACTGCTCATTTCGAACACAAAATTACAATTTAAAAAAAATTGTGGAAAACAAGGTTATGGATGGGGATCTTAAAAACGCAGCCCGCATTTTGTTTTCTAATGATACGCTGGCTCCATTTAATGATGAAACGCTAGAAGCCTTACATGACAAGCATCCTTTACCAAATCCCGACTCTTTGCTTCCAGACCCACCTTCAAATGTTTCATTTTTACAGATAAAGGATGAAGAAACTTACGCTGCGATAATGTCATTCTCCAGTGGCTCTGCTGGTGGCATGGACGGCATAACACCACAACATCTAAAGGATCTTGTGGGAGTTACTGCTGGGGACGCCGGCAAGGCGCTTCTGAGTGACATTACCAGACTTTGTAATTTTATGTTATCTGGCGAGGTAAATTCATCCTTTTTGCCATTCCTTTACGGTGCGAGGCTCTGTGCTTTTAATAAAAAGGACGGTGGGATCCGGCCCATCGCTGTTGGCTGCAGTTTTCGCCGTTTGGCATCAAAATTAGCGTGTAGACACATAGTTTCGACCCTAAAGGATAAATTCCAACCTATTCAAGTTGGATTTGGCAGTAAAGGTGGTTGTGAGGCAGCGGTGCATTCGGCTCGTACTTTCTTAGCGAATGGCGAGGTTGAGGTACTGCTGAAAGTAGACGTAAAGAATGCTTTTAATTCATTGGACAGGGCAACTCTGCTTAAGGAAGTTTTAACACAACTTCCCGAAATTTACCCGTATGTTTGGCAATGTTACAGTTCTGCTTCAAAATTATTTTTTGGAGATGGCGACATTAAGTCCTCTGTAGGTGTTCAGCAAGGGGATCCCTTAGGTCCAGCCCTGTTCAGCTTAGGGATCCACAACCATATCTCAAATTTAACATCTAAATTTAACATATGGTATCTTGACGATGGAACCATTGGAGGCAACGTGGATGATGTTCTAAAAGATCTTAACAATGTTAAGCAACAATTTGGCAAAATTGGTTTAGAACTAAATTTTTCCAAATGTGAACTGTTTTTTACAGAAAATCTGTCGCAAGATAGAATATTATCGGCTTCTGAATTATTTAACGAAATTGCCCCTAATATTAAGATCCTTGATAAACATTCACTTTGTCTTCTTGGTGCTCCTCTTTTTAACGAAGCCATACAACCAATCTTGGACAAAAAAGTCAAAACATTTTCGGCACATTCTGACAAATTGGGCGATCTAAATTCTCACATTGCATTTTCGATTCTAAAATATTGCCTATTTGTACCTAAATTAATTTATATTCTCCGTGCGAGCCCAATTTGGAAATTTCCTGGACTACTCGATATCATGGATGCCACCTTAAGAGATACG
Source organism: Erebia aethiops (assembly GCA_923060345.2). Taxonomy (NCBI): domain Eukaryota; kingdom Metazoa; phylum Arthropoda; class Insecta; order Lepidoptera; family Nymphalidae; genus Erebia; species Erebia aethiops. Next base: position 25,526,768 of record OV281081.1, read on the forward strand.
CTAGAAAAAATTCTAAATTTATCTTTTGATGATCAGTCCTGGAATCAAGCTACTTTACCGGTCAAGTATGGTGGCATCGGCGTGAGAAAAATTTCCAGTGTTGCTCTTCCGGCTTTTCTGTCCTCTGTGCATAGTATAAAAGAGCTTAGTTCTCAGATTCTTAATTCTAATTCAGTTTCATTGATCTATGCCACAGAGGCCCTAGATAGTTGGAAGCTCAGGTGTCCCAATGACGACATCCCGAAGGGATGTTTCACACAAAAACTTTGGGATGTGCCGTTGGTTCGGCTGACACATACAAATTTGGTTCAAAATCTTACGAGTGAAAGAGATCGAGCAAGGCTTCTAGCCTTATCTGAAAAAGAATCCGGGTATTGGCTTCATGCCTTGCCATCGAAAAATCTCGGCACTCTTTTAGATAATGAAAGTTTTCGTGTGGCTCTAGGTCTCAGATTGGGAACACCCCTGTGCTACGAGCACAGATGCCCGTGTGGAAAAGAGGTTGATAAATTTGGAATTCACGGACTCTCTTGCCAAAGGAGCGCTGGTAGGCTTTTTCGGCATGGCTCTCTCAATGATACGATCAAAAGGGCTCTTGCCACCATAGATATTCCTGCGCTCATTGAGCCGGCAGGGATTAGTCGGGATGATGGCAAGAGACCTGATGGATTGACGCTGGTTCCCTGGGAACGGGGACGGGCGCTAATGTGGGACGCAACATGCGTAGACACATTGGCCCCGTGTCATATCAGGGAGACAGCATCAAGGCCGGGAGCCGCAGCAGAAAAGGCTGAAACCGGCAAGCGGCGGAAGTATGCCTCTCTCATAGAGAGTTACATATTTGTTCCGTTTGCCGTGGAGACCCTGGGGCCATGGAGTCTTAGTGCCAAAAAATTTTTACGAGATATTTCACCGCGGTTAATTGCCTCATCTGGTGACAGAAGGGCTGGCTCATTTTTTGCGCAAAGGATCAGCCTGGCTGTCCAGCGCGGAAATGCAGCCAGCATTCTTGCCACCATTCCACGCGGGCATGATTTATATAGTAATTAGGTTAGGCTAGCTAGCATTAAGTTCTATTGTATTATTTTCAATAAACCTAAAAAATTAATTACATGTTCATAAAACTATTCTGATTCCCAATTATTAATGTTACAAATTTATAAAATATATTATGGTTTTCATTGGTCAACAGCTGACTACGAGTCTTGATTTTGATCACAAAATCAAGACTCGTAGAGGAGGAGGAGAATCAAGAGTTATAACGATAACTAGGTTTTTTTGTTTGCACTGTTGAAAGTTCTATTGGAAAAGAATTTCTCAGTTGCCTTGACGAAAACAACCTAGTTTGTTAAAGTTCATAAAGATGTTCTCAACATTTAACGTTCCTAATACCTACATATCTCTGATTATATAATATATACTAGCGCCCGCGACTTCGTCCGCGCGGTTTTGGGTTCCCGCGAGAACTCTTTAATTTATAGTTTACTACCAATAGTTGTTTATTGTGGCGAGTCTTTTTTCACAAGAAATCACTGCTTTCAGTTAATAATTCCCAAAAACACTAATAATTTATCATAAACAGCGGCAAAACAATGCGAATAACCTTCAATAATCATACAAAACAAACGACCTGTTAACAGTCGACTCAGACTACAGAGTGGATGGTGACGTCATGTTTCGTTCCGCCAATAGCGTTGCGTTTTGGAAATTTGAGCGGGAACTTGAAAAATACTACTTTTAAATAATTAAATTTATTAATAGAAACACGATAATATGTAAAAATAATCATCTGTATATATTTCTTTAGCAATAAAGATTACACATAATTTATTTTGTCCATTTCTAAATCACATGCATATTCCCCATTCTGTTTCACAGCGAGCGAAGCAAGTCAGCTAAGCGGTGCGATACAGATTCCCCGTACCACTACTATAGATGTCCATTGTTAGATGAAGGTCTCCTGCATGGATCTCCTCAAGACACGACCTTGTGCCGCTTGCTTCCAGCGGATCCCATTTACTCGCTTGAGATAATCCGTCAATCCAGTGGGGGTCGTGCGATGCTGCGCTTTCCGGTGCGAGGCCGCTATTTAAGCACCATCCTACGGATCTCCTCATTTCTGATTGGATCACGTAGGGATACTTCAAACATATAGCCCTCTCCATCGCCCGTTGAGTGGTCCTGAGCTTTCTTTTCAGGTCCATAGTGAGCGACCATTTTTCGAATCCATATCTTGGCGTAATTTATGTATCCCTAAATTAATAGTGCATATTCTTGAATAGAATCGAATGTGCCTATGAATTTATTCGCTTCCAGTATTTGTACTTCGGTGAAGAGCAAGTCGTCATTTATTGGCTGACGCGGTGCCGCTCGGATAATCCTACTACGTCAGCCTCGTGACCTCTTTAATCCTTCTTCCCTTTTCGGCAAAACCGAAGCCCCAGCGTACTTTGTTGAGATTAAAGATTTCTTCCTAAAGGTTTAACTGCTGATTTTAAAGTAAGATCTTTTACGAGGTTTTGAATACTTTGTATGTTACGGGTTGAGACGGAAAAAGGAAAACTGATGGAATAAAATCTTTCGGCTACAGGAATGCTAATCACAGTCCAACAAAACAGTTTTAAACTGTTATAAAGTAAGTATTTAGCTAAGCATTATTTATCCTATAATAAATTTGGTATTACCTAATATATGGGTAAGAATTGAACACTATTGTCTAACCTGGGTCTGAGTTTTATTGCGACTGAAATAAGGCTGGATTATCCATATCGATGCGAAAAATATGTCTGTTGGTCCTTTTCACGGCCCATTTGATAGCTAGCATCCAGGAGATGCACTTATTATATTTTTTATCACGGAAAATCAAAGAAAATAACCTAAATCCACGCGGTTGAAGTCGCGAACATTATCTAGTTATGAATATATTTTTAAAAGTATCCACTTGTGAACTACTTAAAATATTTACGTTCCTATTAAGGTTTAGAAATGTAACCAATATAAATAACCTCTTCAGTAACTTAAGCTACAAAACACATAATAAATCTTTCTGAAGTTCATACATATAATAATCAGCGATTTAATTAACGCAGCAAAGTGTATCGGACTACAATATTTGCTTCTATCTAATACTCAGCAGCGAATGGACTAACTTGTAAACTAATAAAAGCGATCAATAGGTCTTTTCATCAAATTAATAAGGCCACTTAAGCAACAACTAGTAACTTGAGTACGGAGTTGTAATACTTACCAGTTACCATATATACGAGGGCGATTCTCGGGTGTCCTCGAGTTTTGGCGAGGAACTTGTAAGCCGCTTAACTGTGTGCTCCTCTCATGCTAATATTAACAAAATTACTCGACCAACCAACTTCTGTACGGGCGTAGTTATTTGAATAATTGATTTCTGAATGCACCTGGTTGTGTATTCGGAATTAATATTTTCAAGTTCTTACGTGGTAATATATTTTACCACCTTCTTAGTAAAGAAAACCACCGTGAGGCCATCCATAATGGCCTGAATGTTCAAAGGTGTGTGAAGTCTGTCATTATTACTAGGCCATCGTCGTAGACTATGGACTAATCCCTTCGCATTCTGATAGGCGACTCGTGGTAGAAGGGTTACGGGAAGTCGTTACTGCTTTCATACAGGTTCCCTAGTGCAGCAGTAAAAAGCTGTGTTTTAAATGATGTATAGAGAGTGTTTTAATAATGAAAAACTTTGAGTTGAAATAGTTAATATAAAACTTTATTGTATTACTTTTGATAACTGTGTATCATGTAGATTTTATGTTTTTAATTAAATAAATGAAATGAATTGAATGTTTATCAACTATTAGATAGAAATAACCAGCTTTGCTTTAGTTTACCAGAGTTTAGATAGTAAACCAAGATCTAAGTATGCCTTTTGTAAGAGTACACTATTTCTATTTGTCAATGGGGGCGGTAAAGTAAGTACCTTGGTACTAAGTGGTTCCTGATAATCAAAGTGCTTCTGATACCTCAGACTTCATAGAAATGTTATAATAAACTCAACAAAATTACCCGTTTAACCAATTTCTGTTCGTAGTTATTTGAATAATTGCCACGGATCTCCGAACTCAGGCAATTTGGCAAACATTTGCAATCCGCAATCAAAGGTTCAAGTTGCCCCGGGTGTAGGTTTAAGTTGCACGAAATGAAAACTGAACTAGTATTGCTAGTAGTCAGGTTGGATTCGGTAGTTTTACGCAATTTAATAACGAGCTTTCGGCCATGTAAAATTTTCTGATACATTTGTACGGGTGCATGTGATATGGCTCGACCGTAATAGTTCTCGACAGTAATTATCTTCGTCCGGGCTAGTGTCGTACCCGTCGTAGAACCGTCGTAATGTCGGGCCTTTGGTTCGACCCTTTGAGTCTTTTGCATATTATTTAAACAGCGTTAAGGAAGTCTTTACCACAGAATCCGTGGTAAAGAATTCCTTAGCGCGATTCAGACAATTTAATTGGGATTACATTTTGTGTTAGCACCATCTATTGTTGCAGATTTCTTACTGTAAGGGTAGTATTCTGTGATCTTAGAAGCTGGTCCATTGCAATGATTAGATACCTCAGCTTTTAAGATGATGCAGAGAGAGAGATGGCGAGAGTGGAAGAGTCAATAAGAGGGAGAGATACCTAATCAACCGGAGTACTGTAGCAATTACTATTAGTTACTTAATAATACTAATTAATACGGTACTCCTGTATGCTGGCAAACATTTGCTTTGCGCAATCAAAAGCTCGAACTATACTTACTCGTATCTGCTTATTTGTAACTTCAGTTTCTTGTACGTATGTAAATAGTTGTTTTAAACATTCTTTATTAAAAATATATTGCAACACATAATTATGTTAAGTATCCATTGCTTTTTTATTAAAACTTAATAATTTGTCAAGCATACGTAGTAGAGAACCATCGCGAACATCACACAGGGACAGCGACTACCATATTAAAAATATTTATTTTTTAAAATTATATTACACCCTTCTTTTGCGTTAGGGGTTAAAACCGTAAGTTAAATATAGTATAAATATTCCTTTTTATTCAAGCATTTTCGACTTTCACTTAATTTGTAAGCCGTTGGTAGGTACTTGGTAGGACCAACGCAACGCAAATACGCAATTCCTCCAAATTGATTCCAAGTCTTCTCGTCACAATTATGTTTCGTATAACTACTAGATAGTAGATCGTGACGATTTTAATGAATTTTAACCGACTTCCAAAAAAGGAGGAGGTTATCAATTCGGCGCGTATGTTTTTATTTGCTTGGGAACTTTGGTTTTCCGGAATAAAAGCTAGCCTATATAACTCTCCAGGTCTTGGACAATGGCAAAAAAGCTTTGGCATTAAAATATTAGTTATACCTGTTACTTTTTTGGGCACTTTGGACATAGTGATGCAAAAATAAAGAAAATACAGAATGTCCTAACGTATATTAGGTTTATCCTAATATGGGGTTTCCACTAACATTGTATGTGATGTTTAACTTGAAACTTGACGCGAAGTGTTTAGGAGAAGACAAATTAAACAACAATGTATGGAATTAACTCATCTCCTGAAATTTCGCTGGGGTATTTTATTTCATTCTCTTTATGTATGTCAATATGGCAGTGGATGTTTTATATCTTCAAATTGTCTGTCGCTGCGTGTCCTTCTATTACTATAAATGTGAAAGTATGTGTCTCTCTGCTACGCTTTCACATCCCACCTGTTCAAACAGCCCATGAGGTCAGCCGAACACTTATTCTACCAGTTATAAAGAAAAAAATCTGCAGTTATTTGTCGCTCGTCAATACACGTCCACGGCTGGACAAAGGTTTCCTGCATGGACATAGCACACGGTCTTGTGCCTTTCTTTCAGCGCAGCGGCTAAACGATCTCAAGCGAGTAGCTGCCACTTGAACTAGATTACTCCTAGACAAATCTAACATCAAACGTTTATTAAATAAGTTAAATATAGCAAAGCTTTGTTGGAATTACGTCATCGTGCACGATTGTCGAGACTCGAATCCCGACGCCATACAAGTCAATGTGATATTCGAACAATGAAGACATGATCTTAACAATACTAGCTGGAGTCCTATTACAGGCTTAAGGCTTGGACACATTAAACTCGTAAGAGTAGCGATTAACTGATATACCTATTGAGTATTGAGGATTTAACTGAACTAAGTATTTCACAATGCGGAATGAACTTCTGGATGAAAGGCAAAGAGATAGATTATAGTTTAGAATAACACATAGGCTACTTTAAATCGCACCGCGTCTCGGCAGTCGTGCATTATAGCCACTTTGCTCTGCAATGTGACATGATTCATAAAGTTCCGATCTTAACCCAAGTGTGTCAATCGTTTAATAACTAAGTATTCCCAGACTGTCTTTGGCCGTAATAGGTAGCCAGTTGAAATTGTCGCGGAAGACGTGTTACAAATTGTAACCCAGGGGTTCCACGAACAATAAACCTCGAAAAAAATTGCTTTTTCCAACGTACTTTATTTCAGCTTATTTCTAATAATAACAAATGTCAGATACTCCGTAGTAAAACAAGAAACAATAAATTATGATTCTCTAACCATAGGGCTCCAAATTTATCATATGCTACCGTTTTAGAACCTTATTGTTCGATTGTGATCTTGATCAATGATTAATTTGCAGTGCGAGATTATTTTAAAATCAATAATTACGGATAGAATATACACGCAAGTTTATTGTGAGGACGACGCTGTGCCATTTCCGTCACGCTTCGAATCTGTCCAACCCTTTATAATGTAACCGCAAGGCAGAGGCCTTATCTGCAAATTAGTAAGGCTGTCATTGCAGACGTCTCACTTCGTAATGACAAGGTATTTCTAGACGTAAGCACTCCTTAGTTCTGACGTATGGCTGAATACCTCACTTTGATCTAGTCAAATTAACTATCCAGCAGTAAATACCTTTTCGCAGAAAAGCCATACGGTTACGCTCGTATCATCTAGTTAAATCAAGGTAAAATATCTCTCATGAGGCAAACCTGATGCAACCAACGTCGTCCGCCATTCATTATTCTAAAATCATACGTGTGTTTGTTTGTTGGTTTGTCCTCCAGTCACGCTGTAACGGAGCAATGGATCGACGTGATTTTTGTCCTGGGTATAGCTGAGGACCTCGAGAGTGACATAGACAAAGTCGCGGGCATCAGCTAGTTAATTATAACTTCGAATGCCCCTAACCAAATAAAAAGGCAACTAACTATACTCCATGATGCTTCGTGGAGTATAGTTGCAGTGATGATTTTAATTTATACTAACCACTGTTATTTATTCTTTCAAATGTGAACTACTATAACAAATAACAAAAAAGAACACTTGTGACCACCTGTAAGTACACATTCCAAAGAGGCGTTTGAGCGAATCATCTTTAACCAACAAGGCGTTCAACATTAAATGTTAAACGAAATTTTCGTTGAAATTATTTCTGTTTACGTAATTCACGTAAACAATGCTCTGGAGTGGAACTCAAGTCAAAACATAGAATAGAACAAGTGGGTGGCGTGTGTCGCATACCAAGGCTGAGCAACAAGTGAAATCTTATTCTTTACGGACTTCCAGCGATTTGAAACTTTGCTTTTTCTTGCGTTTAGCGATTAGTGTATTTTTTGGAAGGAATCTGTAATTGATTATATTTTTTTAGAAGTATTTAGTAGGTATTTATTGTTCTAGGTAGATGTTGATTTTTCTAAGACAATAAAATAAAATCGGTTAATAAAAAGATATCGGTTGCATCCTGCAGAGAGTAAGACTTTCCGCAGGATTTTTCAAAAACCTTAATTGACGCGGATGCGGTACATATTGATCATTATCTAAATCTAAAAATGTTTCACGGCCCATTTTGGAAATAGACACAGGCTATCTTAGTAATCCAGGAAAATCATAGAGTCCTCTCTGGATGTCAAAACCTTAATGTGTCAAAACATCTAGTGTTTTACCAGTTCTTATCAAATTTTACCCTAATTCGTAGCAATATTAAACTAAATAACGCATAGGTATACACAGGTACAAAGAAACCTCGTAACATTAAAATATTACGTGTAGACTTAGGCACTTGGAATTGAAATTTAAAAGTCGTTAAACATTCCTTGTCGTCTCAACGTTATCTAGGGTATTCTAGGGCATATGCTCCTGGGAGCGATGCATTGCGATTATTTCTCCGTTTAGAATGTTCCGAACATTTGCGGTCGTTAAGGCGGACATGCCTGCATGCTTCCCGGTGCAACATAATGATAAATAGCTTTTTAAATTCTTCTAGTATGTTGTAGGTATACTTGTTTTTATGCCTTGTTAAAATATCCCTAAACTATTATAGTATACTTGAAGATGCCCGTACTTCATCCGCGTGCATTAAGGTTTTTCAAAAGATTTTCCGAGATAAAAAGTAGCCTATGTCCTTTCGCGGGATGGATATTTAAGCATGTGCCTTAATTTCGTCAAAATCGGTTGAGCAAATGGTCCGTGAATGCGAAGCATGACAGTTATATTTTAAGTCTTTTAGAACTGAAGTCTGCCCACTTACTTTACCTGAAACTGTTTCAATAGCAATTAAAAATGTACAATGTTATGAAAATCTTGTGGTTTTTTAATAATCATATTACTATAAGTATTACAAGAGGATAAAGCATGAAGATATTATAACAGCCTGGAACACAAATCCTCTTATACCTCGTTAATACGTAAATGTAGACCGAAAATATGTAGCTAAATACGAAGGTTGTCGGAGTGGCTCGGTACTACAACTATTAGGTACAATGGGCCAGGCCAAAGCTGGAGAGCCTTAATTGGTGCTCGAGCTTAACTATCGCTTACAATTTGCACTATTTAGATTCAATTGCTCGTTTCATGTCAAATAATTGTGTGGCTTCGCACTGGTGCGCTTGCTATTGAATGTTAATCTTCTTATCTTCTTCTTCTAGTGCCTTTTGCTTTTGTTGGCAAACATTAGGGCTAGCTAGGTTTTTAAACTCCCGCGGAACTCTTCAATTTTTTGGAATAATAAGCACCCTACGTCCGTCCACGTAATGCAACTTGTCCCTGTATCAAATTTCGTCAAAATCGGTCGAACAAATGGGCCATGAAAAAGTAGCAGAGAGCGTATCCATCCACTATCCACCACTACATCCCATTAACATCTCACTGCTGGGCACAGGCCTCCACTCTCATAGGAGAGAGGGAATTAGAGCTTAGACCCACTACGCTGCTCCAATGCGGGTGGGCGGGCTTTAACGACTATTATCATGTTAGTGATAATAACCGGGACCGACGGCTTAACGTGCTCTCACGCGGGGGTGAAGCACCGCTAACTTCCTAACTCCGCGCTAGTAAGTACTAAGAATTACTAGTCAGAAAAACCTAATACTCAATTATGGCCCGACACGGGACTCGAACCCGGGACCTCGTCGGCCGCAGTCGAATATGCGAACCACTAGACCAACGAGGTACTAACTACCTCGTTAAGAGGCGAGAGAGCGTAAAGTATGGATTAAAATGCATCCAGAAAGTGTTACACCATGAAATATGAAAAAGGCTAGTTGTGAAACGTATACAAAACGTTCAGTACTACGACGATGACAATAGCCGAGTCCTAGAGCTATAGAAATCCGTAATTGGTGCTCAAACTCGCTTACAATTTGTGCTCTTTATATTCAATTGCCCGGTTTATATCGTGTAATTGTGCTTGGGTTTTGTCTAATATTTATCATACGAAAAGTCGGTCTGGATCTTCGTCTTATGCTATCATCGTATACCTAGCTACTTGCGCCTGTATGGCTTGCTTCTATGACTAAACTAGAAGAATAAACTTTTGCAACTGCTTTTGAATCGTTAAGTGAATCTACCGCTGGTTCGGAATGTCATTTCTAGCGAATATAGCCAGTAAGAATTTGCGATTGCTCTTTAAAATAAGTCATGAATGATAATATAATTATATTTAAAGTGAGGATACTAGTAACGACAGTCCCAAGCCTAGCTGAACCGAGTCAAATCGGGCTTTAGCTTGTAAATAAAGCGAGGTAAGTGAGGACTGACGAATAATAGTAATCCACCATCTGAACTAAATGCTAATGTAAGCATTCTCTGTTCCATCAATCATTCATTATTAATTTATTAACTGACGGATATAGACTTTGAAGCTCCAGGGGTTTAGGCTGGGCGTTGCGTGATTGATTCAGGAATTTTCTCTTTTTATCTAGAGATAGATAAGCATATAACAAGAGAGATAAATAAGCATAAATCAAAGTCAAAAGCTATTTATTCAAATTCGGTACACTGTACACTTTTGAGTGTCCATAATAGACATGATGACAGTAACCAAGAATTAATGAAATGATGAATTTATTTAATGATATAGGACTCATGGATTATAAAAAACGTATTTATTTTTCTATTTCGAGTGATATTTCTATTTATTTTGATAAAATTAAACTATAAAATACAGCAATCCGCCATATTGAATTAAACACCAAGAAGCGAATGACGTCACAATTGTTTGTTTTCGAGCTTTGACAATCACACTATTGTTTACTGCACACTGCACGGAGTACATTGGTAAAAACAATAGTGACGTCACAAACGACGCCATGACACTCGCGAGCGTTTTGGCGTGAATTTTAAAAATTGAATTTCAAATGCCAATTTTATCTACCAAACCTTATTTTTCTGCTGAAATAAGATATTTTTTCGAAATAGTAGATACTTTCGAACATAATCTGACCATTTTTCAAAATCAATCATTATGCCTATTGTAATAATTAATTACGGTTAAACAACTGAATTAAAACTACGGAGGTTTCAAACGAGCCCAGTCTAAGATACATAATAATTAATTTAGGAATATATTAATAATATATAATATTGTTTAAAGCAACGATGTATACCTATTATAATCCATTACTTATTAGTGATAAAATCTCAGATTCTTAGTACACGGTAAGATATGAAGACAAATCCAACTAATTACGTTATTACTAGATACATTTAGTACCGTACTTAATAATGGCTGAAATAATATACTGAAATCACTTCTATTCATGTTTATTATAATTTTGAAATTAGAGAATTTCTCGCATAGGTACCATGTACCAGGTTCTAATTGGCCAACAATACAGCCTTAGGGCTTAATTTGATGGAGCGGTTTACGCGCGTTTGACTACCTTATTTCGAATTTTAGCATGTCGGAGTTCAGCAAACATGTAGTTTCGCTATGTACCTAGTATCGTAAAATTTGAGAACCAGTTTTTGCCCTCACATTTCTACGTGTAAATTAAGGTTTCTTTGAGTATTTCTAATTTTATGATTGAGAACTATCTGTGATTATTCATCAACATAGATTCCGCGATCGATCCGGGATCGGTAACAGACAGAGAGACTAACAGAAATATTGAAAACTAGATGATGCCCGCGACTTCGTCTGCGTGGATTAAGGTTTTATGATTTCCGCGGGATCTCCTTATAATAAGTAGCCTATTATTATACCTGTATTTTTTTAATTTCTAAGTTTATTTATAATATTATAATATTAGTATGGATTGTTTTTTTCTGTATTGTTTTAATTGCTGTAAAATTTTACTGGGCCCTTTTCATAGTAAGTAATTGCCGCGTCTTCGTCTGCTTGGAGTTAGGTTTTGAACAATCCTATGGAAACTCTTTGATTTTATCCGGGATAAAAAGTAATTTTCTCTGACAACTTATCTCTATAAAAAAGTTCGTATGTATCATATGGGCAGAAGGGCCGTGATAGCTCTGAGTGGCAGTATGGATAAGGTAACGTACGTGAATTGTTAGGTTTTTATAAATAAAAATTATTTTTCTTTGTTTATTCAAAAATATCTTGAGCGACATTGCAGAATGTCGTACTCAATAAAACCTAATAAACTGGCTTAAAGTTCGAGCGATGAAAGCAACATTCGAAATTGTCCTAAGACCTTGGCACTACCTGAGTTAAAGCTTCTTTACATCAAACGGCATAACAAATTCATACATTATGTATAGACGGCTTAATGGAGCTGGCATGAGGTCAGGCCGACTTGGCATTAAGAGCTTTCGGTGAGGCTAGGGGTGGGGGAGGGACCAAAGTGAATATTATAACAGGATAATAATAATATTCCTTGTTTTCCAGCTGCTAAATAAACAGTTGCGGCTCCGTCCGTCGTCGCCGCTTTGCTGGCAAAGGCTTGGTACATCTGAGATTCTCAACTCAGAGATCGCAATTGTGGGAAAAACAGCCCAAGAAAATTGCTGCTAGGTTAATGCTAAGAAATGTAGATTTACAAAGTAAGGTCTGTAATTACAAACATTGTTTCACGACCTATTTAAAGTTGTTTCAGTTTGGGGTTTATTTTTGCTTTTATTGCTATGAGCGTTAAACAAAAAATAAAAAACAACAGAAAATGTTACTACTTGTTATAAGCCTTTATCGTCTGAATTGTGGTTAGACGACAAATAAAGTTACGAGTATATTCCATTCCCTTCAGAGTGAATAAATATTTGTACAACATTCACTATATAAATGAGAAGAGGACGAAAAGTACATTTTGCTACACACAAAAATTAATTTACCGGCTTTAGCATCTGAATGAACTTAAGATCCTTTCGTCGAGAGGTACATTTACATAAGTTGTTACGAAATCCTCGGTTACCGTAGCAGTAGACTGTCGTTCATTGTTCCCTTATTATGTAAAATTTCAAAATTTGAAATGCCATTTAGTGGCAAACATTTACAAAATTTTAATTGCGTATATAATAGGTACATCGGCATTGTGGTTTTGCAACTATAATAATATTACGAATGCAAAATGTCTGCCTGTCCGCCTGTATGTATATGCCTGTCCGCTACATCTTCGTGGCCTGTCTGTTCAACCGATATTGACATGGCTACTATTTGTCCCGGAATATTTAGTTTTTTTTAAATCCCCATAATCCAGGAATCGGATACTGAGGACTAAAATTGAGGAGTTGCCTGGAGTAGTATGACCGTCTCTCGACTGCAAGCTCTATACCAAATATCGTCAAAATTGGTTTTGCAGAAATGTCGTGATGATAATAGTAGCAAACTGATATAATAGAGATAGACACATTTTGGGCATTTATAATATTGGTATATGTTGTACTAGATGATGCCCGCGACTTCGTTCGCGTGGACTAAGTTTTTTTGATTCCCGCGGGAACTCCTCAATTTCCCGGAATACAATTTTCCATGATAAAAAGTAGCTTATGTCCTTTCCCGGGATACAACCTATCAATGTACCAAATTTCATCTAAATCGGTTGGCCGTGAAAGCGTAGCAGACAGACAGAAACACTTTCGCATTTATAATATTAGTAGGATGGATTATCTGATAAAACAAATAATATTTAAGTATAATTAATGTTGACTATTCCTAGGTTGAGTTCTAAAATCATCTAAATAACGTAAAAACTCAAATTTTAACGTATCGAAATCGTTAATGTCAAAATCGTATCGCTTCTGTCGTCAGTAGTCACCTAGGAAAACGTGTCATACAGACAATACAAGTTATTCTTAAGAGTCTTTACATTTATTGAAAATAATACAATAGAACTTAATGCTAGCTAGCCTAACCTAATCTTATCTTACTTACTAATATTATAAATGCGAAAGTTTGGATGTATGGATGGATATTTGTTACTCCAATCACGCCCCAACGACTGAACGGATCTGGTTGAAATTTGGCACAGAGATAGATTATAGTCTGGAATAACACATAGGCTAGTTGAAGAGTTCCCGCGAAACCGAAAACCTCAATCCACGCGGACGAAGTCGCGGGCATCAGCTAGTTACTATATAAATCATGCCCGCGTGGAATGGTGGCAAGAATGCTGGCTGCATTGCCGCGCTGGACAGCCAGGCTGTTTCTACTCTAGGGATAAGATTCTTAACTTTTTTTTTGTTTTTTATCCACTACATGCTAGCCCTTGACTGGCGATCTCACCTGATGGTAAGTGATGATGCAGTCTAAGATGGTAGCGGGCTAACCTGTTAGGGGCAAGGCAGTTATATTAAACCCACACCCCTTCGGTTTCTACACGGCATCGTATCGCAACGCTAAATCTCTTGTCGGCCCCTTTTTTCCGGTAGGGTGGTAACTAGCCACGGCCGAAGCCTTCCACCAGGCTCTAGCCACGGCCGAAGCCTCCCACCAGGCAACTTGACTTATCTTTAAGGGCTTTAGATATTGCAAGCAGTCAGTTTATTTTATATTATACAGACAAGTACAGGAAGTCCATAAAGACATGATGAAACTGTATAGGTTCAGATTTCCATTCCTACGGAGTCCTGAAGTGAACCTATCCGATTAAGGCATTACGCGAAATCTGTTTAGCGAATAAAATTTTAATTTAGCTTTAGACTTTTGAAATAAAACTGTTGCAACAATTTTAATCTCGGTGTATAGCTTAACGCGCTATCTTCCAAGTGAATGCACCAGTTAAGTACCAATTATCAAGCTCCCTTTGTAAAGAAAGTTCATTGTGTACGCTGAAATAGGGTTGTCGATCGTTTAGTTTTTCCTAGGTATGCACTATTTTATATTAGTTTATATTGAGTACAAGATCTAGGATATTTTTTTCCGTCCTGCAGTTGCATATTATTAGTCTGTGATTTAAAACTGGTTGTTATAAATCACAGACAGGGCTGTTAATATAATAAAATTATATTTTTTGTTCTTGCACCTTCCTTTCTTTCACATCATGTCTATGATTATGATGTCAAGTAAATGCTATTCTAGACTCTAAAATTGTAACCTTTCAACGAAGATTAGATAAATTATTTTCACTCTTCACGACCTTCGTGGCGCAGTGTTGAGCGCTGTTGTGCGTAGGTTTGATCCCCGGTAGGGTCAGTTTAGGAATTTATAATTTCTGAATTTTCCCTGGTTTGGTCGCGGCTTGTTACCACCCTACTGGCAAAGATTGCCGCTAAGCGATTTAGCGTTCCAGTACGACGCCTGGTAGAAACCGGATAGGGATATGAATTTAATACTACTGCCATGCCCCTAACAGGTTTGCGCGCTACCATCTTAGACTGCATCATAACTTATCATCAAGTGAGATCGCAGTCAAGGGCAACTTGTAGTGGATAAAAAAAAGATTAGTGTAATATTTTTCTCTATTTTCATTCAACGACAGGAGTAGCAACCCTATCTATTAAGAGAGTCGCCTAGCGTATTTCTTAAACTTACGTACACATGAGCTTAACTTATAACAATGTCGTATACAAAGGGCATTTACAATACAGAGTAAATACAATCATTTGGATACAAGGTCGTACGATACCAGCCTAGGGAGGGCCTAAGTAAACCGCCTTTGAGTAACAACAGCCACAAAGTATGAAGAAACCGCCGACGGACCGGACAATTTCGCCGTGAGGGTTGACAAATATTCATATTTAATTCTACTCTGCCTTTGAACTTGCCTATTAGCAAACAGACCTTTCAACGACCAATTTTGCATAACGTTAAAACTTTACAATGTTAATGTTTTATGAATATAGAATATTAGTTTAAATCAAATCAAATCGAATGTTTTTTTTAATTAAAATAAACTTTTAAAAGTACTTTTGAATCGTCAAGTGAATATACCTACCACTGTTGTTTGTTTGTGAAAAAGTTCACAAACAAACAAACACACCACCTCTTAGGGCAAACACATAAACCATCCCCGTTCCGTCGTGGGTAAAAAGTCATTTTTGCTTTTTTAATCATTATAAACACTTTTTTTCATAAGAAACATTTTTAAACGATTTTTACAAACTCTACCAATATTATAACAGCTGTTATCCTTGAGATTAACTTACTTCAGATCAATGAGCTAGGTTTTGTAGAACATTATGGTAGAAACTGACTTTATGCTTAGAGAAAGCTCCTTTATCTCATGATCGCAAATATATTCTATTGAATACATTTTAACTTTTAAGTACACATTAACTATTAATTAATTATTTTTTTACTGCTGTTCATAATTTTACTCTTCTTACATCTATAGTGGCAAATGATAAGAATATCGATATATATCCTGCCAATACTTAGTTGGATCTATTTACTAAATAACAAAGAGCAAGACCTCATATACATCAGTTAGGAAGCGAGACATTGTTGCTCTAGTAATCATTATTTTGACAACTCTGTGCCTCACGATAAGTATGACCGGATTACATTTGGATGTTGTGGAATCCTTAAAAATAATTCCGTATACGGTTCGATATTTCAATATGACACAGGGATTATTATTTCAGGGGATAAAAGGCGAGAGGGTGAAAGCCGGCGCCCCCTGCTAAGCGGATGAAATACAAAATACATTTTCGAACGGCAGCATGCACGCTACCACATTCATTATTAAAATTTTAAAACTAATTCTGTACTCTACACCCATCCCGGCAACACATTAACTCGTTACCCTTCGTGTTAATCTAAATATCCTATTCTGTTTGTGATATAGCAAAAACACGGTATGCGGTTAGCCATACACAGTGCTAAAGCAACGAAGAAGGACACTCCTTACATAATTAACGATTCATATAATATTATATTCTGTTTTTAATTTTGCATCCCGACAAGTTGGGTCACGAAATGTGGTTGGATGAGCCTCCATTTTGAATTTCGTGATCTGTGGAAATAAAAGGAAGTACATTAATTTAGAGTGTATTTCCCTTAAACTTTGATTTTGTTGGACTATTTTAGGTAATGAGGTTTTCTACAGATTTGCTTTCTCTTTACTTAATCGGTAATATGACATCGATTTTACCATCTTTTGAATCTGTGAATATAAGGTAGGTACCTACCTAAGAAAATATTTAATTATGAAAATGACTTACTAATTTAATAAATAAGTACTTGAAGGATTTGGACACTTGACATCTAAGAAATGAGCAAGAAATAGATTAACTGTAATCTGATTAGTCAACGTCAAGTGCTTTTAATAAATGAAAAGGGGTGTGGACTAGGGATGTTATAGATATCCGAAAATGTTACAGAAGCTTTCGGATATCCGAAATAAAAATTTACCGTGAATTTTGGATTCCATAATACTTACTTATAATTTATAATGAATCTAGAGACAAATTAATATAACGAGCCACTTATATTTAAGTACATAGTTGTAAATTTTCTTCTTCAATTTCAGATTTTTTGCAATTCCTTTTTTTTTATATTGAAACCATTTTAGTAACTTTTGTATCGTGTGTATCCGAAATAAGTTTATTTCCGTATCCGGAACCGATGAATCGATATGCAAATCCGAATTTGCATATTCCTAACAACCCTAATACGAACTTACTACGTATTATAAATTATATAAATTTTGATTGAATCCCTATTTGTTATTAAATATCAACGCCTGTTTTGCTTTATTAATTGCTAGGAAAATCATAAAACCATGAAGTTAGAAATGGATATTTCTTCGAAGTCGAAAGGTTCATACTGCCAAGCAAGTGTTGGACACTTATACCCTCATACGGTTCATAACACACTTCGCACGGGTAAGTTATAACTAAGCAAGAATATAGCTATTCCCACGTTGGAACATCATCGATTTCAAGCATTTCGGGTGAGATTGTGGTTTAGGGTACAGATGCGGGTTTATTTTGCCGAACATAAGAGATATTGTCATCTTGGCCGAAATTCGACATCATCACCAATGCACTTGCATTTTAGATCATAATTTACAAACTTTACCTATAATTTCACATCTGATAAACTTATAATTTGCACTTCTAGCGGAGGATGAACTACGTAATTGGTTTTTATTAATTCAACACTCAGGGAGCAGGGTACAGTAACCCTACGTCACACCTGCATTTGTTGAACTTTGTGAATCTATGATGCTCATCTGAGCAAGACGGTCCCGTTGCGATTACTACGTACGTACTATAAGGCTTAGGACATATTAAATGCCAATCAATTTGACACTCTCACCCTGATTTTCATTGACTACCTATCCTTTTTATATGAGAGTTACTGCAATCCGCCCTACTACCATTTTTTAGATAGAGCTGAAAAAAAACGCCGAAAAATGCTATCATACGAGTAAGTTCTAGAACAAATGGGGAATAGAGGATCCGCATTTTTTTATCTTATTGTTTTCCGTGATTACCTTGACATGATAGTTACATGACGTGAAATGTGCTTAAATCTGATTTATGTTTACAATCAACAGCTTTAAGTACGTCTAAAATATACAAACTTACTAAACATTTATAATTGTTCCCATTTTTAAAACATCTTTAGTGTTATACTTGTAAACTTTTACCACTTTATGTCTGAAAGTTCATTTTAAAAGTGTTGAGTGCTTTTTAATTAGCGTTATTCTTTTATTCCTCTATTCTATCTTATAAAATTAGATTAGACAATAAATATAACAAAAATTGCTTATTTTAAAAAGGAGCTGAATTTAAAAAAGGATTGATAAAGTACCAACGAAAGTTCGCGGTCTGCTTTTTCATATTTTTTTATTTAACATGCTTAAAATTTTAAGCAGGTCTTTTATAATTTTCCTGGACTCTTACTATTTTTTAGATTCTTTCAGTTTGTTCATGAAAGTTTTGCTCAGAAGCAAGTAATAAATGACTGACAAAAGTCTTGCTTAATAGGTATTTATTTATAAGTGGTAGGCATGTATTACTTCATTGCTATCTTCTTTTTCTCAAATGTTAAAGCTTTCCTTTACATCTTTTAAATTAACCGCGATGAAATGTCTTTTAAGAATTTTGCAGCTCATGATAAAACTCCATGGCCCTCCAATCCAAGGGTCTCTAAGGAAAGCGGTACATACTCGTATATTATGTAACTCTCGATGTGTATAGGACACATACTTGCGTCGCTTGCCGGTTCCTGATATATCTGCTGCGGTTCCCTGTCTTGATGCTCTGTTCTTTCCTTGACGAATATATCATCTCAACGTACGTGCCACATATTATTATATTAACTATTCGGTCCCTTTTCCCAGGTAACCGATGTTTTCTTATATTAAGTACATCTCTTAACTTATTCATAGTTAATTGAGAAAATATGATCTGTTATTTTTCTTTTCTTTCTGTGTTTTTGTCTTTTATTTTTAGCTTTTCCTTAATTTAGCTAGAAAGCCCTTTAATATTTTATTTATTTATTTCCTACTGTTAGTGTAACATTGCTTTGGTCATACACTGAACATTGTGAATTAAGCCTAACTATACATAATACATACACCATGGTAGTGCATGTTGCAGTAAAACAGGTTAATTCTCAATACAAAAAGTGCATTTCAATCCCAAACCATACGTGGCGGCAACGTAGCGTAAATGCCACGGTCACACATCGTGACTACGCGATCTGTGCTACTTTTTCATCACTTTATGCCTTATTAAAACAATTAATGCGCAGCTACTTTTATATGCATAGTAGCTTCTTCCGCATATCCGAAGGTTTTGAAGGTTGACGACCACCCTGGCGCAGTGGTGAGCGGTTTTGTCTTAGAACTGGGAGGTTCCAAGTTCCGTCCTCAAAACGTACCGCAAGGGAGATTTGGAAATTTATTTAGAATTATAATATTAGTAGATATTATTATATTAATAAACTGGATGATAAGTATCCACGACTTCGCCCGCGTGGGAACTCTTTCATTTTCCGAAATAAAATGTAGCCTGTGTTAATTCAGCTTTCTCTATTTCACGACCAAATCGGTTCAGTCGCTGTGGCATGAAGGAGTAACATCCAAACATATAAATTTACAAACATCCAAACATGTTTATGATATTACTAAGATAAGATTGTATAAAGTTTGTAGGAGTGCAGATATAACAGAAGTACTTAAAGAGTAATATAAAGCGTGTCGATTTATTTAGTATGTACCTACTAGATGATGCCCGCGACTTCGTCTGCGTGAATATATCATTCCCGCGGGGAACTCTTTAATTTTCAAAGATAAAAAGTAGCCTATGTCCTTCCCCGGGATACAACCTATCCCTGTACCAAATTTCATCAAAATCGGTTTAACCGATTTTGCCGTGAAAGCGTTGCAAATAGACAGACAGACGCACTTTCGCATTTATGTATTAATGTTAGTATGGATTAAGTATGGATTACTCGGACTGCCACTGGAAGCCTGTTTATTGTTTTGGCCGTTTCTTCGACCGGTATTTTGCATTTTTCCGATGCACCGCTCGTGGCTATTTTTTTGTCGGACTACGTTTACATTATGATCGTCAAAACAACAGTCTGTTGTTTATTGAAATACTTTAGTAATAAACTTACAAGGTATTCGTAACATGTTCATTATATCAAACAACAAATATTTTAGAATCGCTATTATTTTAGTGCGCTTCGATTTTATGATTTTAAAGACTTTAAGGCTGAAATAACAGATTTTTAAAACAATAACTACGGAGATCGTTTGCGTCCAGTATAACTAAGTTTTTATTCAAATAAATGCTTATTTATCGTGATAGTTTGTACAAAGATTTCATTCATTGTGCAATGGATTCAGCATATTATTAAGGTCCCAATCCAACGCCCAATGTTAAGGTTAAGTTACGTAACGCCCGGCCCGGCGTAGACGGCTTGGCGGCGCGCGCGCAGTGTCAACGACCGGGGCCAGCGCGGGCGTGCCACTCTAAACTAAAGAATTCGCATACTTACATATCTTATCTATCCATATTGTATGGATAGCCATGGCCTCTGTTTAATGTTCTAGTCAACGTTCTATTTTGTATATGGCATTTGAAATTCTGTCTTAGCGTCTGAATATAGGGTTTAATTTACTAGGAAGCGGCTTTCAACGATGTGATATTGACTCTCTGATCGTGCATTCCTATACTAACTATGATTGCCGTGAAGAATTTACTCGTAGGTACAATAGGCAATAACCCTATAAAATGAAGCATGGAGGTTTAAATGTTAATTATAATATCCCTACGATATCTAAACGAATAGTTATGGGCTAAGGATAGGCCTCTAACGACCTCTTTCTGTGTGGCTATCGTTTGGAAAGCTTTATTAAAGTTCCATGAAATCTTTAAATAGATTTTGCGTACGCCGGAACATTTATTTTTTCTCTCATTTCCATGTTGTAGTTAGATTTTACAATAATAAGTGTAGTCATGACAAAACCTTATATCGGATAGTGACAAACTAAAATGGCGAACTGCTTTGAAAGTATGTATTTCATTTAAAAGTTTATCTTGATTCTAAAATAAAGGCGACAGTGTGGTTAATTCTATTACTACAGAATCTCTAAGCTAAACTTAAATGATACAACTAAATGTATTGCTGTCCCTTTAATAATAACTCCAGTGGAAAAGGCCAGCTCTAGATTAGTTCGTGAGAGTTTGCACAGAATTGACGACCTCCGTGGCGCAGTGTTGAGCGCTGTTGACTTAACTTGCGGAGATCCCGGGTTCGATCCCCGGCAGGATCAATTTGGAAATTTATAATTTCTGAATTTGCCCTGGTCTGGCCTGGTCGAAAACTTCGGCCGTGGCTAGTTACCACCCTACCGGCAACGACGTGGCGCCAAGCGATTTAGCGTTCTGGTACGTTGCCGTGTAGAAACCGAATAGGCGTATGGGTTAAATATAAGTTATAACTCCCATGCCGCTAACAGGTTAGCCCGCTACCATCTTAGACTGCATCATCACTTACCATCAGGTGAGATCGCAGTAACTTGTAGTGGATAAAAAAAAAGAATTAGCAACAAACAGCTTTACAAAATAAGCTGATGGTAAGATCCTGCGCCACTACGTTACATATCTCTCGAAAGAGCTCCTATAAGCCTATTCGAAACCGAAACACTAATTTCATAAAGGAAACTTTAGACAAGGGGATCAGCCTTTCGAAACACGTGTCAGTTCACCACAGCCCGTAATTACCTTGCCTTGTACTGATGACAAGAATTAATTAACACTATCGAAAGCAGACGCCCCGCCGGTAACGCTGACACTCGCTACTTACGCGTAGGTACCTACGCCGTTTGTCTCATTAACGGGATTTACCAAATATTATAACTATAACTGCCTCGTGGTTGGAATGTTCGACCGCGGCTGACGAGGTCCCGGGTCGAGTCCCGGGTCGGGCCATAATTAAATATTAGATTTTTCTGACTAGAAATTCTCAGTACTAGCCTTGAGTTAGGAAGTTGGTGGTCTTTCACCCCAGTGCCTCGGTGAGCACGTTAAGCCGTCAGTCCCGGTTATTATCACTAACAGTCGTTAAAGCCCGCCAACCCGCATTGGAGCAGCGTAGTGGGTCTAAGCTCTAATTCCCTCTCTCCTATGAGAGTGGAGGCCTGTGCCCAGCAGTGGGACGTTAATGGGCTGTAGTGGTGGTGGTAGATAAAGCGACTTGGAACCAAAATAGTTTTATCACTAAACGTAATCGTGAATTCATAATGCATATTATATACATGTGCAAGTTAGTGTCAACGGCTAAAGTTTAACGGTAACCGTAACGCAAGTAGTAATGAGTATAATTCGCATGTATAAACAAAATATGAAGATATATGTTACTTTTGTGCCAATTTTTTTTAACAGATTGACCCAATGCTTTAACTGAATGTCAGTCAGTTAGCCCTTTATACCTATTATTATGTCCACTTTAGACTAGATCCGTACTAATATTATAAATGCAAACGTCTGTCTCTATGCCATACTTTAACGACCCATCTTTTCAACCGTTTTTGATAAAATTTGGTACAGAGATAAGTAGTTGCATCCCGGGCTACTAAGGAGTTCCCGCGGGAATAAAACAATGTAAATCCACGCGGAAGAAGACGCGGGCACAATCTAGTCTACACTAATATTATATTTATTTTTTTGTTTATTTGTCGGTTTATCTTTCAATCACCCCGCATCGAAACAATTGATCGACGTGATTTTTGGCATTAGTATAGTTTAGGACCTGGACAGTAACATGGCTACTTTTTATCACGGAAAATTAAGGAGTTCCCGCAGGTATAAAAAAAACTTAAACCACGCGGACGAAGTCGCGGGCATCAGCTAGCAGGTAATAAAGGCAAGTTAAAACCAGTGATAAGCCGCAAAGTACAATATTTTTACCAACTTAAACAGATCTCAAGATGGAAATCTTTTAATTTTCCGTTTACTTGGACTTTCATATTCGATCCAAGTTTTGTTTACCTGATATTCACTAACAAGACGTGCGTAATCTGCTTCTTGCGTACGAAAAAGGTTTTAGTCGTTGAAAACATACGGATGCAAAAGCTGTCCCCATACCGTTGTATTCGACACATTATTTATTTTAGATTATTATGAGCCTATTTTTCGGGTTTCATATTAAGTTTTAGTTTGTACAAGGCTACCCAAACACATTTTATTACTCATAGATTTCTGATTGGGAAAATCCGAAAATCGATAAAGTAAATATCTACAGATGCGATGTAACACAAAATCTGATGGAAAAGTGTCGCTTTAACTTCATTTTGTTTACAGCGGAATAAAATAAAATTGAGTTCTTAAAAGGGTATATAGTTATTAAAAAAATTATAAATAGGTAAGTTCTATTCAGATAATGTTGAAGCAAATCGCATCAAATACAAATGGTTTAAATGGACTAATCATGGTTGAGTTGATATTTTCACGGACACTTTTAAGACGACTGGAAGCTCATTTTGTATTTTTTTCATCATAAAGCTCAAATTAGGTACCTAATTGCAATTTTATGATATCAGACAATCGCATTCCTAAGTCGTACAGATACGATTTTTAACTAGCATTGCAATATTTTTTCATTCAGCACGCGCGACGCGGGTTGTCTCGTCAGAAACGATTCCTTGTGTTTATACTGTAAAAGTAAATAGTGCGCGACGTTAAAAGGCGCTTAATGCCCCTAAGCGTATACAATGAGCTTATACCGGATGCCTCTTGTGATGTCCTCTAACGAGTCCGATCTTCAGGATCAGTACAATTTCATTCTCGTGATAGGGCAACTGTAATAGGTAGGTACCTAATCCTTGGCTGCCTTTTTGTCTTTGGTATGCGTAATATAGTTAAATGTAAAAAATGATCGGATTTTCATAATGTTCGGACTATGTACCTACATATTATATTATTTATTATCTGTTTGTTACCAACTCTACCATTACGTTTTATTAAAACTAGCAACAACTTTAAATTGTTTGCTAACAATAATTGTAATAATTCTTTTCTATTTGTAGTAATTTCTTTTCATGAAAATGTAAATTACACGAGTGCATTAATTATAAAACAGTAGGTATAACAAAACAGTGTAGTGCTTGTAGCACTAATTTGATCAAACATTAAAGTTATACTCATGAAAAGTTAGTGTGGCCAGCGGTCATGCACTGGTGGCGCACCGCGGCGATGTTTGTTGCAAAGAGTAGCGGAGCGAGGCTCTGAGCGTGAGATGCAGAGTCGGAGGCTGAGCGAGCGCGGCGCAAGCGCCCAGGTGAGTCAGGTAGGCCCGCCCCTACGCCCTCCGCGCGCCTCGCGCACCTGCCTCGCCGCTCAGTCCACTGCCACACGCCGGCCTGGCGACTTGTGCTCCGTGCACGCCGCCACTTTCTCCATACTCTCGCGAGCCCTGCGCGTCGTTTCTCGCTTCTCCCGATCGCTCAGTTTCCCGCTCCCTACCGTGTTCCGGCCCTTCCCGTACCCGACTCGATCCGCCGCGAAACTTTTCACGAGTTCCCGCGCTATTTCGACTTGTACCGGTCTCTTTCGGGCATTCGACGACCGGCCGGAGACGGTACCGAGGAGTCGGCGGCGCGAGTGGCCGTCGAAAGCTCGAGGGTCGGCCGTGGATGCGGTCGTAGAGACGTGGGAGAGGCCTCGAGGAGGCCGTCGGCACGCTGTTCCCGCCGCAGCTTGGGTGCGTGTCCTACGCGACGCCGTGCGCCTGCTGCCCGCCGCTGATCCTGCAGCACCCGCTCCCATTGCCACTGCCCCTTCCGTTGCCCCTCGCCTTCCCGCTCCAAACCCTTGACCCCCAAGTCGCTAAACACCAGCGTCTACTGCTCTCTAACATGGTAAGTCCGCTCAATGTTTCCCGCCTATCTGCATGCACTCGACCGATGCAAGTTTCCACGAGTAGAAAGCACGACGCTCGCAAAGTTCGCATCTGATAACAACTCGCTCCAAACTAATGGAAATTCGGCGATAACATCGCTCTTTTCATATGGTAAGTAAATGTCGTACTTCTGTGGGACGTCCTACAGGGTCTGGACATATAAAAAAACAGTGTCCAGCTTATACCAATTGGAATGATCGACAATCAGGTAACTAGTTGAAACTTTGAAAGTAAAGAAATATCAGTGGACTAAAAAAAATGTGTAAGCCTGAACGAATTGGTTTTCATAAAGCTTTATTTAAATTTTGTCTTAACTTATTTTTAGCCTATTGTGCTCATTTCGTTTCTCTAAAAACCCTTTTCATCTAATAAAAAATAAATTTTGCAGAAATGTTTTGATGCTAGACACCTAATTAATTCTAAATAGCATTCACAATGTTTACATATGTACTCAGTAGAGTGTTTCATCGGGTTATATAGAATAATAAAGTTCTTGTGTCTGTTATTAACAGAAGTGCAGATCTACACGTGTTCACGATAGTATTCGAGTAAAACTCTTCCCAAGCTCAAGTCACTGAAAACTTAAAACACAGTTTGAATGCAATCGGCGAAGTAAAGAGGCGGAGATCGAACTAAACGAGCCAAGCCGATAACTAAATCAACTTTTGTTTATAATTCGAGGGAGATTCTTATCTCGTTTCCGATGTGCCGACTGGTCGCCCCAGCCATGAAAGTAAACGGTGATGACAGAAGTTTCACTCAAAATGGAAGTCGCATCAAAGTTTTCTCATTAAGACCTTCCGTCAAAGGTAGTGTGTTTACGTTATTTTAATACCTGCTTATTGCCCGCAGAACTAATTTAGGACTAACTTTATAACTTTCTAATTTTTTTGTTGTTAGAAAGTCAAATAGACAGATTTTTGGGAATATGTAATAAATTACGAGTCTATGAGAAATTGAATATACTGAGCAAATAAATGAACTTAATAATTTATCTCCATTAGATACTCGAATGTATTAGAATTTCCAAATAACTTTGCCAGCGGCGTTATGAACTTTCCCAGATCATTAATGACTGAATTAAAATTCACATACAAATTCCACACAGTATATAGGTATCTTTCTGGTTAAGGTTTAATATGGGTTAACATCTTGAGA
Organism: Erebia aethiops; assembly: GCA_923060345.2. Taxonomy (NCBI): domain Eukaryota; kingdom Metazoa; phylum Arthropoda; class Insecta; order Lepidoptera; family Nymphalidae; genus Erebia; species Erebia aethiops. The sequence continues at coordinate 25,553,003 of OV281081.1, forward strand.
TGTTAGTCAATTAATTCAAACGATAATTTGAATGTTTGTCACGTTCATTGAGAATAATCATAGACGCGACAAAGTAACGGTTGCAAAATGTTTCTAGACACATTACGATGTTCAGCTACCCATGTGAGGCTTGACCGACTGACTAACGGGAAATATGACTATGTTATGAATGCTGGGATTGTAGACCGTTAATATTTTATTTATAACTTAGTAAAGTTATTGAAATAAAAAATAAATTGATTGAGAGAAATTGTGTATCTCTAGATGTGCATACTTAATGTGTAAATTTATATCCTGACATGGTTCAAGTTGGTTAAACTTTAGTAATTTTATATGATCTGTTTTTACTGATCATAAAAATACTTATTATTGATGCTTAAACAATGAAAAAAAAAAGGTTAAATTGTATTAGATATTAAAAAGAATTTTACCATCTTTCGGTAATAAAACAATCGACTGCAATGAACTCTCAGTTGATTCTGCAGTAAAGATTATAATTCTTTAGTAAAGATTATAAATCTTTACTAACCAGGCTCCTTTCAGATGTGATTTCTGAAACTCATTTCTTATACAGACAATTAAGTTTCTTAACCCAGCGGGTTGAGTTTTACTTTAATATGATAATGTAGTTTCTTCTTTAATATACATGACATAACGTAGTAATAGTTAGTAAGTACTCTGTGGACTGTGACATAAAGGTTTATTTACTAGGCCATTTGTGATCGATAATAAACATAATAATATGTGACCGTCGTGGTCAACGAGTTTTGTTTGTGTAGAGACCACCACAATTGCCTGTGATCGCATAGCTCTCAAATCGGGACTCGGGACTCTTAAAGTCCAAACCGTTGGCATTTTAACGTGTTATTATATTGGATAGAAGCAGGCGTTACTTTGCGGAAGTCCATCATAATGAAGGAATCAGAAGTTTAATTCGCTATAATCCGCGACAATAGGAAAATCACAATACAATTAAGGAATGGTACAGTGTGTATCCCGCACCTATAGCCCATATTCACCACACCAAAGAAATCCCCAAAACTACCCTCAACGTACGTTTCACTCCGATACCGGAGCATCTTCAGGAGATGTTGACTCCACAATGCTCGATTGCGATTCCTTAGCAATCGCATTATAGCAAATTAAACTTCTGGTTCCTTCATCGTGTTATGTTATCATACTCTATTCTATAATATTCTGCGGCATTTTATAATAGAAATCACCGCTTGCATGTATCATGGTAGCCGCGCTCGTCATTATATTAGTTTCACCGCAATTTCGCTCGAAAGCGCGGCGCGACCGCGCGAAACGGCGTTCGCGACACAAGTATGCGATTAATTGCATACAAACCATCTAGCCTGTGTAATAATTTCTATTTAACAATCAATTATACGACAAAAACAATAACTTCCAAAGAAATACCGATAGCCGATTCACTGATCGCGTTTTTACGGCTCTTATGTGCGCACAATTCATGCAGGAATGTACTTTTATTGACGATTTTTAAGCTGCATTTCTCATATCAGAAGTATCATCTTTAATTTTTCATAAAATAAATAATTGATAGAATAGTGGTACCTTTTAATACTTAGGATACTCTAAAATGTTAATAGTAGCATGGGCTATCAATCAAATAAATATTATAAATGCGAAAGTTTGGATGTTTGTTAATCCATCACGCCCCAACGGCTGAACGGATCTGGATGAAATTTGGCACCGAGAAAGATTATAGTCTGGAATAACACATAGGCTACTTTTTATCCCGGAAAGTTAAAGAGTTCCCGCGGGAACCGAAAAACCTCAATCCACGCGGACGAAGTCGCGGGCGTTAGCTAGTAATAAAATATCCAAAAGCTATAACTACTTTATTCAAACCCTTAAAGCGGGACATTTGAGCCAAAATAATGTAATTCAGGCATACTCGGCCAGTCATAAAATTCTTATACACAGTTCTTTATGTGAGGTTTCTAATTTCTATCATCATTATGACTGTGAACTCCGAGAGGCCCCGTTGCGTCATTGGGCAAACTATCATTCAACTGTAAACGTAAGCGGTGGCGATTTAATGAATTATTTAGTTGGTTTCTTATTACTATATAGGTAAAATATAACTGATTGGCTCTTGAAATTCCATTTCAAGGGAGATTTCATAATAACTTATACTTGACATGTTTTTAATTATGTAACCTCTTATTATTTTTATCGTTACAAGAGTAAGTATAGAGCAACAAAACATAACAGGAGATAAAAATGATTTACTCAATCATTATTATTGAATTAACGGCATTATTTTAAAGGCGGAGACGGTTTTTTCCGTGATTGTTAATTAATGAATTACTATTATCTTATTGGAATTCGGAACTACTTTGAAACTTACATAGGTACGTACCGTACCTAATGGTACGATCGTTTCCATATAACAATTTCACTGGCAAATAATTCGCAAGTTAAAAAGTATAATAAAAGTGTAATATTGAATAAAAAAATGTCCTGTAATCTCGCTCCGTAAAAGCGCTTGAATGTTTTATTATTTTTCTTTGGGTCAAGACATCGTTATGACATCCGGAAGAGTACTCGACTCCCCGCGTTCAAGTACTAATTCGTTGCCGTTCTTAATTCCGATGTTGACAGATACAATTACATAGCTATTATATACGACGGGTTCTCTTGAAAAAGGTTCGGCACTCGTGCTACGAAACTTTTACGTGATCAACATTTCATCTACACTTGAGTAGAATGCCTGGGGAGGGGGTCTGGGCTAAGCCCATATAAATTGTTTCTTTCCGGTCGATTCTTCGTTACTGAAGAACTTAGATGAGATCAACTGTGCTATTTATATTTTTACAGTACTTGCACAAGAGAAATTGCTTTTGAGCTATTGCCTCTCTAGTCGCCGCAACGTCTTAAACAAGCCCAATCTTTTTACTATGACTATAGACTTTTTATCATACCTTTTAGCTATGATAGACTTCCATTCAGATGCACAATCTGAGCCTGTAGATTGAAGCCAAAATTGCTTGGGTTGTTGTAAATGGGCAGCTTGGGTTGTTGTAAACTAGTAGCCTATATACCATATACTGAGTTTATTTAACTCGGTTTACAATTCAAATCACCCACATTCCTAATGTGTCCTCTATCGACCAATGAAATTCTGTTCTGAAATGCGCGCGCGCCTTACGCCTTAAACACTAGCACGCTATCTTCTGTACTTTAGGCCAGAATTAAATAATAAAAGGTCATCGTGCCGGCTTACGAACCGGAACGCTCATAGACTAACGTGTGGCGAGTAAAAAACCATCTTACCATTTGTTGAAATAAATCAATAATTTTATGATCGCTTCACTCATACGCACCTGCATTTTTTGTTAGTCTTAGTACGTATCTTTGTAATTTTTTGCTTATTCATGTTTAAAACTAACCCGCCGTTTTTTTATCGTCTACATCTACACTTGACATCATTGTCCATTGGTATATAATGAATAAGTTTTATCAAATGCATAGTATGAAAAACAATATAGTTCCTTTGCGTAGAATACTCTTCTAAAAATGCGATTATGACAAAAATACCTAAGTACGAAAAGGTACTAGGTAGGTAGGTAAGACCAACTAATATTTTAACACACATAGAGGCCGTGGGAAACGGAAACGTTAAAGATTGGCAAAGAATAATTTAACGTCATAAGATTCCATGTTTCCTTTCACACCTGCCGAAATCCGGAAGTATTTGTTAAATTGCAAAATAATGTGCATTAATTTATCACAATAGCTACACAGTCACAGCTTACCCTTCTTTTTGGAGCAAATCTTTAACTTTGCAAAGAAGCTATTTTTAACCCATTCAAAGAGCATTTCTCGTGACTCAATCGAGTGTTAGAATTTTATTTCTGAGACCGCGAATGGTCTTCGTCGAGTCGTTTTTCTTCCAGCTCAGAAGAAAGTTGGAGGTGATATATTCGTATAGCTTCTGGCGACTTGAAATTATGCCGCTGCAATGGTAAAATACGGTCCTAGATGTCAGGGTAACGAATTTTTCTCTCTAATTACTTGGTGTCAGGGCGATTGTGCAGGAAGTGCTCTCGCGCCGGACAAAGGAGTCTGTGACGTTCATTAATAAGATCCTTCTAACTGCAATTTCCCTGAATAAAACCCGGGGGTCTCGTTAAAAATATTAATATCGGCGATATACCCACCGCCTTAATGGTGCCGATTATTTAAATCCTTTGTCCTGCTTAGCAGTTTCGCTTTAATTACAAATTCATTTGACTAACGTTTATAATACGGTGCACCGGCCGCGGCGGGTGATTAGGGGCAGCTGCAAATAAATTAAGTGGGAAAAAGATTGATTTTATACGAAATTTTATAAATATCGCTTCACGAAAACCTTGCACGGAGAGAAAGCTCAGATAAATATTTTCGGGTTATTAAGTAATTTTTGTATTCCTAGATGGAAAACGAAAATCCATAAGTACTTATTATAAATGCGATGGTATCTGCTATCTGTTACATTTTCACGGCCCACCTCTTTCACCTATTTAGATTGGTTCAGTTCCGGAGACGGATATAGGATATAGTTCACTTATCCCGGAAAATCAAAGTTTTGACATGGAATTTACCAAAATGATGATTATGCAAAGTCAATGTCTGAAGGTGAGTTATTTCGATTCTCACAGAAAATTCACAGTATGGAGTGGTGGAGTAAAAGTATGTACAAGGTCAGACAAAAATTAAGACCTGAATTATTCAAAGCTATAATTGAGATGCCGAAGTTACTGAGCGAAACTAACGGAGAGTTTATCCGTGGCGTAGACTGTCACTCGACATAACTATGTATTATATTATTACGATTCGAGTATCTTCCGTTGCGGAAACATAGTCGCGGGCGTGTTGTAGTATTAAATAAAACGAGAAATCCGACGTACTTACCTATATTTTTTCACCCATTCTTTTTTTTCTTCATAAAAATACTAGGACTCCGTCGTAAATAAACAACCCCGAACGCTGAGCGAAAAATCATCTGAGAATACTTTTTTTGACGCAGTAATATAATTTCACTTTTGCTACGTACAAATTCATTTTAATTTTGCGTTTGCCATATTTCAACAAAGCCTGTAGCTAGATCCGTTATAATGTCTTCATAAAAAATACGTCACGGCGAAGAAAGGATAGAGGGAAAAAGGTGCTTCTTCCCTCTTTGTGATACAGGTAATGAAAAAAAATGGACTAGGTCATCATGAAAAGCTTTTACATAAGCTTATTAATTTTGCTTTCCTTTCTGACATTCTTTGCAAATATAATCGGATTTTTTATTCTACGAATGTGTAGATTGTCTCTGAACGAGACAAAGAGATATTTAATTATTATTTGTTTAATTTCTGGTAGATACCTGTGTTAAAATTTACAAAGTAACATCAATAAACTATAATCTATACAAACAATAACATTTTCTTTAAAAAAAAAGGCTGTGGAAACATGTCTTGAAATAAATTCTGATTTCCCAGGGCCAAAAGTAGCCTATGTCCTTTCCCGGGATACAACCTATCCTTGTACCAAATTTCATCAAAATCGGTTGAACAGATGGGCCTTGAAAGCGTAGCAGACATACACACTTTCGCATATTTTATAATATTAGTAGTATGGATATGGATGTATGGATCTACGCCTTATTGTAAACACGTGAGATGAAAACGTAATCATTACAATTGCCTAGTTTTTAGGTCTTGTACGTAGGTAACCTAGAGCAGTTCACATCCAGGCGTGTGAAAGACGCCGTGTGAAATAACCTACAAAGGGACCGTTCAGAGCAAAAGAAACACTTTGTACTCGTTTCCAGTAGGTACAGCTATAGATGAGTAGGTACCCAAGATTTATTGCACAGATTCGTTCTTGAAGGACGTAGATGACCGATGTTTAAAACGGACCGCACATATAATTGCCAGTAATTGCCAGCGTGATATAAAAAAAATTTTTTTTAGTTTAGTCCAAACGGTTTGTTTTATTGTTGCCTTTTCAGTTAAGTTTATAATATATATTCTATATAAAAGGAAAACAAAACATTTTTTTTTTAAATAGTAAAATTCTAGTAAAAATAATTCGGTCTGAACAAAAAAAAAGGTTTTTTGTTTGAAAATAAGTAAACAACGGACTAATTTAACTATTTTTACTAAAACCAGCCGTATAATGTCGTTGGACACCCCGTAAAAACACAGTTCCTTTGTTTTTATTATTAAAATATAGAAAAATAATAAGAAAATATAAATTCGCGAATTTCATGAGCGAGATCCAAAGCTGCGATATCTTGCTTACGACGCTGCTCTTTTCAGAATTAGCTGCTATGACCTACTTAGTGTGCAAACTAAATTAATTACATATAGGTACACTGTCTCTCTCCATTTATACTAGTGGAAGAAACACACAGGTTAACGCTTTTTTGTCACGTACAATTTTTCCTGTCCAGATATTCCCGACGTTTTATCTTGCCAAAAATAACTATGTATATACTAATAATATACCTACTTACTATAAATATTTTTTTTTTATTTTAATTTTAATCCACTACAAGCTAGCCCTTGATTGCGATCTCACTTGATGGTAAGTCATGATGCAGTCTAAGATGGTAGCGGGCTAACCTGTTAGGGGCATGGCAGTTATATTAAACCCATATACCCCTTCGGTTTCTACACGGCATCGTACCGGAACGCTGAATCGCTTGGCGGCACGTCTTTGCCGGTAGGGTGGTAACTAGCCACGGCCGAAGCCTCCAACCAGACCAGACCAGGGAAAATTCAGAAATTATAAATTCCCAAATTGACCCTGCCGGGGATGGAACCCAGGACCTCCGCACGTTAAGGCAACAGCGCTACACACTGCGCCATGAAGATCGTCAATATAATAATAATTCATTAACTATTCTAAAAACATATATTAATAATAATCAATGAATGCTATTTCAGTCCATCACAGTCTTCTCGCTAAGTAGTTGCTGAGCGATAGTTTTGATATCGTTCGTTACAGCGTCCGTAAACCAATATTGCATCTAATGGCCGCCCATTTGATTGTTTATACAGGTTTTCCGCTGTAAAAGTCCAAACTCACCGTGAGATTTAATACTTTGCTAACAAATAACAAATCGGATTTCGTATTGCACGGAACGATCTTTTGATTTTAACTTTTAAAAATACAAATAGTTACAGCAAAGGTTTTTAGTATTTGCTTTCATGTGTTGTTGTGTAATCGTAACTACACTGAAATAAACAATTTAACTACTTAGGTTTACTTACATCTTTACTTAAATTTAGGAAATAGGAAGTTTAGCTATGAAATTATATCTGTCGTAGATAAACCTCCAGCAGCCACCATAGCAGCTAAAATTTGGTAAACAACACACTAATAGCTTTTTTTGATTCAGTATACAACTGCTATTAACAGATCGTTCGGATCTTATCATAAAGGTAACTAAGGAATTACCTTTTTAGCGAATAAACATCGGAAAATATGAAGTTTTCTCAAAAGATTTACTTAGCAACGATGAATTTAGTAGGTATTTCTATACTGACACTATTAAAATTGAAGTATACTGAATATAATTGCTACGTGCCGCTTTAACAATGTATATAATTCAAATATAAATATTATAAATGCGAAAGTTTCGATGGATGGATGTATGGATGTATGGATGTATGGATGGATGTTTGTTACTCAATCACGCCCGAACGGCTGAACGGATCTGGATGAAATTCGGCACAGTCTATAGTATATAATATATTATAGTCTGGAAAAACACATAGGCTACTTTTCATCCCGAAAAACTAAGGAGTTCCTGCGGGAACCAAAAAACCTCATTAGCTAGTAATATTTAAATTTTCATTAAAAAATACCTATACAGGAAAGTGGAATTAATTTACCTTCGAATACCACAACGTCGTTGTAATTCCGGCTAATCTACAAGAAAATGCAATATAAAACTAAAATTTTAGCTTTAAAGAAAGCTCAATAGATGGTAACCGCAGCCATAACTCATAAAACAATAGCGCCGCTCCAGAAATAGCCGCGGAGAGCAAACAGACGGCCGCGCAGACGCCGGCTTTTAACACTGTTGAGATAGAACCAAACCTGTACTGTGCACAGTTTTGAAAAGATATACATAACGTAGACCAACTTATTTATTTATTATGTTGTACTAGCGAATGCCCGCGACTTCGTCTGCGTGGTTTGAGGTTTTTTGGTTCCCGCGGGAACTGTTTAATTTTCCGGGATATAAAGAAGCCTATCTGATATTCCAGACTAAAATCTATCTCTGTGCCAAATTTCAGCTAGATCCGTTGAGCCGTTGGGGCGTGATTGAGTAACAAACATCCATCCATACATCCATCCAAACTTTCGCATTTATAATTATTTGATTAATATTTATTTGTTGTTGTATTTTCTCTGAGCGCATAAGAATAGTATTTCATATGAGTTTTTCTATGTGTGACTAGATGATGCCCGCGACTTCATTCGCGTGGATTGAGGTTTTTTGATTCCCGGGGGAACTCATTAATCTTCCGGGATAAAATGTAGCCCGTATATTAAGATTATGAGTATGTAGCTACCTCCGTTTCCCCGACCAATCAATCATTAGAGTAACAAACATCCTATAATATCCAAACTTTTATATTAATAATAATAAGTCAACAATATACTAACAGTCATCAAATATAGGATGTAATAGACTACAATGCGAAGTGGAATTAAGACTTAGCAGGAAAGCGGGTCCTGGCGAGAGCCGGAATTAAAAAGAAGACGATTTTTTTATTGTGAGATAGTCTTGCGCTTCACGACAATCTTGCTTAGCGCAAACCAATGATGCGGTCTTTGTTGGAACGCGCTTGCCTAGAAGATGCCTTTTCACTCTTGCCTTGAAGGTACCTAAATTATACGTGGCAGGAGACACCGCTTCACCTTATGCAGAATACCAAGTTTCTTGGCCGCTGTTTTGGCCTTATTTGGATTATATAATAACAGCTGTAACTAATTTCTACTAGTTTAGGAGTAAACTTTATGTTATAATTATAAAACCACGTGTGGTTTGTTTGTTGACGCAATGCGAAATATTTTCTTTGTACGAAATTTCGACAGCGCCTACAAGAATAGCGTACAACAGTTCACGTAACCATAAATCATGCCAATATTAACACGCCAGTACACATTTTACTAGCGAATAAACGCAACTTACTCGTATTGTAACATAACACAGTGATCCTTACAGCACTCATATTAAAATCCATAATGCAGTCAGAGCAAGCACGTCCCTGCAAATGTAGTGAAAAGTGAAATTTTTTTTTTTGATGCGGAATCCATAAACTCATACAGCGTTGAAAACGAAAAAGATACTCAACGCTTTCTGAATGCACCTGAAAACAATTCAGCAACCGGATGCACTGAACTAACTGGAAACAATAGTATTACATTCCAAACAGGGCATGACTGAATCTGTTACAACTTCATAGCCGACTGGGCTCTGTAAATCAATATTGCGTTCGCGTACAAATAATACAATAAAAGTCATTAATATCAATATCTGTATGAAACGCATGTCAAGCAAAGCCAAGTGTAATTCCGTAATGACGGTGATACAAAATAAGGTCTAGCCCCACTACAGATGCACGGTAAATATTCTTTGTGTTCTATGGAGCTGGGCGGCACGGAGATACACTGCAACATATTTGTCCAAAGTATACTTGCGGCGCCGCGTCTCTGTAGTGGGGTTAGACCTATAATGCTAGGGACGTCGTCCGCGTGGATTTAAGTCTTATAAATCCTGAGGGAACCCATTTTCCAAGTTAAAAAGAAGCTTTTTTCATTCACCCGGTTTGGAACTATACCCATGCAAAAAATCATATCGATCCAAGCTTGCAAATTTATTGATAAAGATTTCTGAAGCTGCCAGAAGACAAAAATCTCTGCAACGACGTATATTTAAAATAATACATGATTGATAAAACAATGTCGTTATTTTAAATCATCATACCTTTTATTTAACTCAAGCGCGTATGAGAAAACCGTGGCTCGCTCAAATACCCAAAATTATACTTAAGAATGTGAAAATTGTGTGCCTGCTTTACACGCGCACTGCAAAACTTTGCAAACGCCGCTAAACAATTGTGCAAATGATGTCATGCCTTCGCAGCAGTACATCTTTAAGCCCTCGGCACAACCGTTTGGTGCGAAGTGATGCAGGCTTAGGTTTCTCGTGTCTGAGGCCAAATCGCATAGTTTGGAAATAGCCCGCGCCCCGTACCATTACTAATATTATAAATAAAACTGTGCCTATTTTTCCATCTGTCTGTGTATGTCTGTACGTTTTCTTTATCTTATAATAATAATAATTAATAATTTATTTTTTGTATTTATTTTGTAAAATATATCTTGTATTTTAGTTAGTTTAGTAAGTATGTATTTATTCTGTAGGTATAATTTCTCATCTCTGTATTATTTATTTATTTTTATCTTTTCACGGCCATCATCAGTTCAACCTATCAACTGATTTATTAGGTACAGAGATAGGTTGCATCCTGGGGAAAGACTACTTCATATCCCAAAAATCAAAGAGATCCCACAGATTTTTTTAAACAATTCAATACGGATAAAGTTACGGGCATGTTCTATTTGCGTAATGTACGATGTTTAGGATGACTTTTATTTATTTATACATTTTGTACCAGTAATTTAAAAATAAAATAGTCTTGTTTAATGACAAGGTATGAAATCAAAGCAAAAAAATACGATCGCGCATCCAATAGATAAGTTAGTGAAACGGGGCTTGTCCTAATGTAAGCAAATTGCCGTCACAGCCTTTCAGCGTCCGGTCTCGGCTATCATTTTCAAGATAAGCGCTTAAAAGCCTGCTGGAGAACGCTTTTCAGTAGACAGACTATTACGTGAACAGCAAAAAGTGTGGAAAAACCCCCGTGTTTCTGTACTTTTTTCTCGCCTTCGAGTGAAGGTACTACAGCTATTTACGGTTTTATATACGTACTCCTACGAAAATTATGAGTGAAATGTGCCTATACTTACGAGGATCGATATAACTAGAAACACACACACAAAGAAAATATTTATTTCAATAAATGTTCAATTATTCTGCGATATGGTATTATGTTTATCTTTATAATACGGCCCATCCGTCGAATCGATTTTGACCAAATTTGCATCAAAGTTTTCTTGCACCCCAGAGCCGTCTCCGGGGTGGGCTCGGATTTGTATCCGTATATAAACCCGAAACCCAATAAGTTCTCGCGGGATTTTTGAATTACTTCAATTAAATACACGCGGATTAAGTCATGGGCATCATCTAGTTTTTCAAATTGTCATATTCTTAAGCAATAACCCGGATTTCTTATCTGATTAAAATTAAGTCAAAGGCGTTTACGGTAGAGGTATTTGCAAAGGTTCAAAAGTATATATAAAAAAGTATAATCGAATTAAATTGATTAGAGAGACTTTCGCCCACAAAAATCGACATAAAAATCCACTGTGTACAAACAAGGTAATTCCCAGTAAGATGATGACAGAACAACCTAATAATCTTAATGCATTGGATTACAAAGAGCTTTCCTTGGGCGGGCGGGGGATTTTTATAATGATAAATTTTAACAACTTCAGTTTATTTTGATACAAGCTGACTTGTTCCGGTTTCGCACGCGTGGGAACAGTATGATATAAATGTGTGTGTAGTGAATAGCGCCTTCAAATACAATAAGAACCCTCATTGTTCAACTGGTTATAGTTAGTACAAAATCCTTTGTTAGTGGAAAGCCTTACAACTCCACCCGTGGACAACCTCCGTGCAAGAGTAGGTATAACGTTTCTAGACTCGACGATTTGATTTATTTATTATATAATATAATATTATTGTTATGTACATGTATAGAATATTAAGATTAAGTGCAGAGATAGAAAAGATTTTTGAGACACAGAGTAACTACGCCATGATTTTGGTTCTTAAAACACATCGGAAGTAATGTAACATTTCTTTGTGTTTACGATAAGCTAGTCGGGAAGGAGAGGAGCGTAAGGGGGGAAAGTTAGGGAGGGAGGGAAGGGGTACTTGCATCGTAATGCCGCTGCACTTGCCCTGGTCAGGAAGCGCGGCGGAATGCCGTCAGGCGCGTTTGTACCAAGAGGGGGGACTGTAGGGGGCAATGCACGCTGCGCCGGCGCAGCTCTCGGCCTCCCATTCAGATGCTTTATTTACTGTTCTAACTTTTGTGTTTGTGTAGGTTCACTTGCTATGATTACGGAGAGTAGTTAATCGCGAAAAATAGTTTCTTTTTAAATTTACTATGTATCTGGTTGTACAATCATGATGTTCTCTGGAACCTGATTTTCACTGTTAGTGTTAATTTCATCAGAGTGTGCCATTAGATCACTAGTTAGCAACTTTTTTTTACTTCACTGCAACCCTTGACTGCTATCGCACTGGGTGATGATGCAGTCTAAGATGGTAGCGGGCTAACATGTAGACTAGGTACTAAACTGGGTATGGCAGTTACTTTAAATCCAAGCCAATAAATTATTTCTACACAGCATCATACCGGAATGCTAAATCGCTTAGCATCATGTCTTTGTCGGTAGGGTACTAACTAGCCACGGCCGAAGTTCCCAAATTGACTCTGTCGATGATAGAACCCCGCATCTCCCTTTTATAAGACCACAGCGCTCTCACTGCGCCAGGGAGGCCGTCAAAACTGCAGGTAAACTTTATAACTTGGAAATGTTAAAGAAAAGGACTCGGAACTAAAGTAGCGCGTTATCATTATAGTAAACGCACGAAACACTACATCTATGTTTTAGTGAGTAAAACAATCAGATAGAGAGCACGTGACATCACACACGCACGTAATACTCGTATTTCGTCATCGTTCCGAAGCCGAGAGCCGTAATTGTGTGCAGAGCTCGGAGCCGCAGCACGGGAATGCACTCGTTGTATGCGCACTCGAGGATTACCCGCTAGTTGGCGGCCAGCGATTAACTGACGCTCGCGGCTTGCTATTGGTTTGTTCCAAACAGCAATATCGCTGGAATTTGCGTCCAAATGCATTATTACGGATACGGATTGTTCAGCCGTATATCTGAGTAATTATCTGTCATTTCGGAAATTCGATGCTCACCGAATATTTACGTTAGACGGGAAGATCTGGAAAGTTTTATGGTGCATTAATTAGATGATGCCCGCGACTTCGTCCGCGATGGGTTAATATTTTTTAATGCCTCGGGCACTCTTAAACGTAACTCCATCACTCCATCTCGAGATGCAGTTTAGCTCTGTACCATTTTTCGTCAACATCGCGCGGTTGAACAGACTGACTGTGAAAGCGTAGCAGAAAGACGGACAGACATCGTTTTGCATTCATAATATTAGTATGGATTTTGGCAATTCGATGCCAACCGAAAATTGACGTTATAGTGAAAGGGTGCCCCATCACTTTGTACTGATCTTCATTGGGACAATTTTTAGGGAAATATTTTAGCATTTTCAAACCAGTGGTACACTCTTATAAGACTATTATCGTAGCGCAACTTTGAAGAAGGCCTACATGAAATCTTTAAATCTCGATATCGACTTTTAACATTTACTTTGGTGGATCGAATAGATAAGTACCTTTTACCCTAAGTTGAAGGAAAAGTTAAGGGTGAGTTGAAGAAAACGTATGGATAAGTGGAGTAAATACAGACTGCTGGAAAATAGCGGTGATTTCCCGGTCCTATTATTATAGAATGAACTCAATGCGTTTAGATTAATGATAGTTCATATAAAAGACTCGGTCGTTGAAATTTCAAGCAGCTCGAGGATCTCTTGAAAGTTCGTCTGCTCAATTGATTAAGAGTCATCCTCTCTTACCATGGTTTAGTAGTGCTGTATGGCTAATCTTGTTGGATTAGACTTAAAATATGGAATCAAGTCAACCTGTTAGGTAGGTATTTTTCATAGTTTCATTGACTAACCATTATTCTTTTTTTTTCAGGTACGTACGAGCATTGGTAGTGAAATAAATTTTCTTTCGTATGTATGTCACAGTGCGTAAGTAGCAGATTTATTGATTAAAAAAAATTTTGCCCGTGCTGCTTCATGGTTCAAAGGTAGCTGAAACTCCTGAACCTACTTTAATAGAGCCAGTGTTTTACGTTAATGACCGTTTTCGTAACAACGCTTAAAGAAAGGATCCGTGAAAGTTGCCCACAACGTCAAAAACTTAGCGCAAAGTGCTATTTTTCAACGTCACTAAAACAACGACTCAAGTTTAAAATAACGTTATCGTTCGTTGTAAAGGTAAACCAGTCTGCCTTCATACGACCAACTTGTCAGTACTATCCTGAAGGTGCTTTTATAAACAAAGTAGTTGCTGGCAATAAGTTCGCCGCTGGCGTAATTAGAAGGTTTAAAAGTGTTTTATATAGTCTTAAATACAAGGTAATAATTTATAATTAACCATTCCGTCATTCTTACTTGATTCTTTCTATTTTGACAAATAATTGTACAAACGCTGAAGTCGAATACTTTTGAAATAAAGTATCCTATACTTCAGAAGTATTCGACTTACGCTGTTTAGTTCGTAAAAATCCACTGCGTGACGTCATTTACTACAGCAAGGTTTTGCATATTCCATACCTTTAACAAAACAAATACTTTTTAATTCATGTTACAACAACAATTAGTACATACCATTACAATAAATGTTTCAGTTTAAATATTAGTAGTTTGTAGGCATACTTTCAGTTGCATAAAACTGTAAATAATTTTCTCACCGCAGTGCCGTGCTCGGAAAAAAACACTGACGACAGTCGTTCTGAATGGTAGTGTCTCTCCGAATAGTGATTACACTCGAGAGCTCAGAACGAGGTGAACAAACAGAAAGGCTTTCAGAAAGCAGGTGTAGCTCTGAGCTGCAATATATCCCGTATTTGGATATTCCGGAGGTTTTCATTGCAAATATTTGCGTCACTTTTCGGCAACTTCACTATTCTTGGCTCTATTCGATGTAAACTTTATTGACGTGCGTTATATAACAACGTATAAAGAAAAATAAGTTTAGATGTAACTTGTAAGTTATATAACTCAGCTTTTTGGACGAATGTAGCGTTCAAGCGTCACTTCCGCCGAAATTGACTGCAAAATAGAACAGCTGTTTAGAAGCCGTGTTATTAGAAGCTTATAGTTAGCCGTTACTACAGGTTAAAAATGCAGTTGTTCTATCATGAACAAGGTTATGATTTACGGCAGCGGTGGGCAAAGCAAAAACGCCTCAAACCGTTCGCAACAGGCAATGAAATATGTATGCATTCGAATAACAAAACATCGGCTAACTAAAATTTACCGTGTTCCACAGTTCCCCATGTAAAATATCGAATGTGCCGCCAGTCCCCAGGTGTGGTTGAAACGGCGCAAGTTTCACTAATGTGTGGCTTAAATGATGACAGTGTTGTGGGACGGGCTCACCTAAGTCTGTGTAGCTGCCCGACTCTATGGCCTTCCAGATATCGACTTTATTTATGTTTTGCTTCCAACTAAACTAAGCGTTACAGATTTTATCTTACGCTTTATGGTATGCGTGTAACTTTTTATTTATTGCCGCAACTTTTAAAAGATACTACGTATTCGCGCGGAACGGTAGGCGATGTTTTAAAGATGAGATTGCTAAATGATGTAGAACGCTCCACTTTTAAACGATATGTGCTTTTTCTGGTTGTGTTTTTCCTCTGTAATAGGTAACATTACTATTTACTAGCACTATTGAGCTGTTCAGTCTGTTTATTTTTGATACTAAATATAATACCTACGATGTTATCTATGATCTCCACTATTAAATATTGAGTCGTCAACTTTTTGATACGTTAAATCCTAGGAATATAACAAATCAATCCACTTGATAAGCGTATTAGTAGATAAATATTTTCTTTGACTCAATAATTACTTACGACAAAAATCGCTTCAGGTCACAAAGATCGGTAAAAATCTAAATAAAAATTTAATTTCAATTAAAAGGAATACTTATTAGTTACAGATGCAATTTGTAGCCGTAACAGAAAAGTAGTCGTAATTTTTTAATGCAGAAAAATACTTATTATTATTATGTATAGACTACACTAGAAAATAAAGAAAATTTATTCCCTTTTCCACGTCTGAAACAGTTTGTATTCGTCACATATGAGAAACATTTTGTAGTAGGTACGTTTCCGAGGCCTATTTCCCCCGAAAACGCACTAAACAACCCACTCCCAGTAGAATTCGTAAGCAAATCACCAGTTGCTTATAAATCGCTCTACTCCGTCCAAGATTTATTTTGTTTCTCTGGTCCGAATTCGGAGCTCCCATAAGTTTGTATAAACCTGTTTCTCGTATTTTGTTCATATATCTACGTATATATAAACCTTCATGTTTTCCTTGTCTTCAACCGATACTACATCTGGATATAGGTCTCTTGTTAGACTTCCACACGCCGGGATGACGCTTCTTGCGCCACCTGAATCCAGTTCCTCCCTGGGAGTCATTTGAGTCTTCGAACACTGCGCTTTCCAGTACATGGTAGCCATTTAAGCACCTTGATACAACAATTTCTATCCGATTTCTTAGTGTCTCGCCTATTGTCATTTCGGTTGAGCTATCAGTAACTCTAATCTTCTAAGGAAAGTAAATACAAAACAAACTTTTGTACATTTTCTGTTCTTTTTTATTGAATTAAATAAAAGTTTTTCGCAACATAATGTTTTTGGTACATTTTCTGTTAACGAGCTATGCGATATTTCACTAGATACCTACTTACTCAAGTTTCAGTAAAGAGAGGAAATCGAATGACATATTCATCTTGTGGAGTGCCGTGATATCCCTAGGAGTTTCGGGATATAACTGACATTCTTATTTCCCTGTGACATACAAAATAGAAATTAAAACACATGCGGCCGATTTCGAATTTTAGCAAAAAAATAACAGTAGCGCGCTAACTGTCGCGTATGAATTTCAGTGCATTCGTTAAAAATCATCGAATGGTGGAATGAAGGTATTGTTATGCAGAAAATAGTACAAAAATAGTAAAATAGTCGTGTAATGAAAGAGTGGAGCGCGACATTAATTGTCCCAGGTGTCGATTACTGCCTCGCCTATAATATAGGTATTTTTGTAATGGATTTTTACGTTTTTTAACCATTGATGTAGAATTTTAGTACCTATATTCTATTTCAATGTTTTTAACGGTTAAGTTTGACGGACAATGATTCAACCATTAATTTTTAGTGTTCCGGACTTGAAAGAAAAAAGCAGAAAACTACAGAAAACTCATAAAATCTGAAAGAGTTCTTCGGTCAGCCGGAAAACTCGTTCTTGCAGTGCCTACTTATCGGACAAAATATCTCAAAAATTCATTTATGTTCAAGGCCATTAGCTTGTGGAATGAACTGCCCTCGCAAATACATCGAGCTAAAACTCTTAATAAGTTTAAAATTGACGTGAAAAATCATTACATGTCTCTCTGTAATCATCAATAGCGACATGTTTAATTTGTCCATTATTTATATGTGTATTTATTTATGTATTAAATCTAACGTATGTCTGTTTTATTTATTTTGTATATATTAGTGTATTAATATGTTATAATTTTATGATATTGGTTAGTTTATGTATCTATTAGTATTTAAGTTTAATTTTATGCACCACCTCCTACTGTCCACTTGCTCATTGTCTCCGTATCGATAAGGTTGTCTGGAAGAGATCGCTGGTCAGCGATAAGACCGCCTTATTGTACCTACGTTTTAAGTTTTCATTTTTGTAATCTGTTTCTTTTGTGTTTTTGTGGTGTACAATAAAGTAAATAATAAAGTGTATGTATAATACATACATAAAATCTACTTGTTGTTAGTCTGTCCGACATATTTTATTCTGAATCGATTTTATAGCTCCATAGAAAGATTATATTATGTTGATATTTTTTTTTACTTACGGCATGTGAAAAAAGTTAAAATTAAAAACTTGGTCGTGATTTCGGTTCACAATAAGATTTTTTATTACTAACAGAACTCTTATTTTCTTCACAAAATATATAATTTGGTAGAAAAATGGTAACACGATTCTTCAATTGTATTTAGTTGGTAGGCAAGTATAGGACCAAATCGTTGATAAAGCCTGTAACTAAATTGCAACATCACTCACATTTTCCATTATTTCAGATCGTTATCACTTAAAACCCTGTCAAAGATTAAATAAATATGCAAGACGTATTTCTACCAACAAACAAAATAATTATGTCTCATCATCATCAGCCAGGACATTAGTGTACCTATTTATGGCGATCAATACAGATAAAAGGTATTATTAAAGCACATAAGGTTTTCGGTTTTTCGACGTCGACGTATCGCTATGGTTAATCAGTAGCGTGTTATCACGCTCGTACTCAAAAGCTTGTCACAGACGACTTGATAAAAACCTTGATAAACTTCGTCCGAAACATCCAATATATTGATTTTACCAGAGAGATGACAATTCATAGAGGGGGGAATGTTTCTGAAAACAGCCTGTACCTGACTGGTTAAATAAGGCGACCGGTCAAACTTTTACTATGCGACAGAGAAAAATAAAAGCTGATCAATTAAACCTATTGCTATTTTGACGCTTTTAATAAAGTGACCGTTTACTTGTGGTTTACGGAAGGCACACAGTATGCCTTTACGTCAAAAGCATTAATTTTATTAGGTGTGCTAAAGGCGCACAATGAAGTAATAATTATCCTGTTAATATTAGTTTCAATACATCTTTGTATGAATAAGTATGGACATTTTTTTCCTCGCCTGGTGTATGAGTACTGCATCTCTATATTCTGTAAGTTTATGGGCTTTACTAACACCCATTTTTAGTTCAGTTTTATCGGTTTGTTATACTCGTATTGTACATTTTATTTCCTTTTGTGTTTTCATTTGATTAATGGATCCGGAGTCCCATGATATAAGCCGGACTCAGTCAGTAATACGTTACATAATATGATATATTTCCTAAAAATTCTCTATAACTCACGCGTACAAATTGTGACCGTATTTTTTTTTATTGAGAGATAGGCTTGCGCTTGACGACAATCATGCTTAGTGTAAAGCAATGATAAGGTCTAGGTTGGAACGTTCTTGCCTAGAAGATGCCTATTCACTCTTGCCTTGGAGGTACCTGAGTTTTACGTGGCAGGAAACACGTGCGCTTCGAGGGAGTTCCACACCTTAGCGGTTGAGATCAGAAACGTCGAGCAAAAATTTTTAGGATAAAGTTTGGTTTTAGAGCTCACGATTTTTTTTTCATAAATTACTAGCTGACACGGCGAACTTCGTACCGCCTTAGTATGCAAAATTAAATGTATATTTTTCAATATTTCTGAGAGATTTTCTTAATATTTTTTTCCGTAAGAACCTTCTCCTAATAATAACAAATACAACAAAAAAAGAATAAGTGAAATCGGTCCAGCCATTCACGCGTGATGCCGTGACCAAGGAATACGGGTTTCATTTTTATATATATAGAAGATAGACGATAGAAGTCGCTGAGGTTACTATCATCATCTATTTCATGTTTTCAAAAATGCGAGGTTTTTAACTTAGCCTTACTGCGTCTCGCTCATTCACATGGGCAGAAATACACGCTGCCCAGCCAATGACTAATGAGAAATCGTTAGATTCACTTTTTGCGATTTATCGTACATAATTGAAAAGCTTCACTCCATTTGGTTCCTAAGTAGACACGAGTAACATAAAAATCTTCTATCAATGAACTTGTAAGATTTAAAACAAACTCGAAACTAAAGTTTTCCGGCGAAAGCAGTTAAACTAAGACAAGGTACAAATGTAACTGTAAGTAGAATTAGGCGGCGAGTAAATCGGCGGTGAAGTAGGTACAACTGATAGAACAAAGCTCTGTCCAAACACACGTAAGCGCAAGTTCAACATCCGACCCTGAGACCAGGAGCTGAATGCTAACACTGCGGAAACTACACTGCGAATGTGATAACTTGCACTTGAGACTATAAGATATATAAAACTTTGACTCCGCCATACTCGTAGATATAGCAAGAAAAGATTACAATTATTTTGCTATAATCCGCCAACAGAAAAAAATATGTATGGTCAAGCATGCAGTTACAAGCGAAGCACCGTTTACCTTCCCAACCAAGCAAGAAAGCCAAGTTCCCAAGCAAACAATGCCACCACCACTCACATGCACCACCACACAAGACTTTTATACTATTATATACGCACGTTTCGACCCGACACCAGAGCATCTTCAGATGTCGACTTTACAATGCAAGATTATCTGGTGACGTTCATGTCTAATGCGAACGTCAAAATAATTGTAATCTTTTCTTGCTAAATCATGAACTTTTGCAAAGTAACGCCTGATTCTGTACAATATCCACCATAGATGACTCGTAAGTTACCGACTTCCCATAGTCGTATAAATCGTATAATTAACGGTTGGTGCAACCATTCTAGACCACCCATGACCCAGGAAGTCCCTGCGCCCCGTCCTACTGGATGTAACTCGCAAAACGTGAAATGCAGTATGCACCTCATTGGCAAGGCAGCTTGTGATCCATACGAGTGAGCGAGATAGAGTCCAACCTTTTGCTTACAATGTGCAAGAATTTTCCCTTCTGTAGAATTTCCCACAATATAATTTCTAAAATTATAAAAAAAAATATTAATATTATTAATATTATTATTAATTTATAAAAAGCTTCATCATAATTTTTACGCGACATCTTAGCGGAACCTCTAGTAGGTTAGAAAATTACTGGTAACCTCCAACAAGACTAGAAGAAAACAATAATATCAAAAGAATCCAGTCGAGAATCGAATTCCGTGCCTTAAATAATAATACACACTGCGCTCACATTTTCTCCAGGGAGCCCGTGAAAAGCTTTGCTAGATAAACGTGCATCCCTGGTTGCAATTCGTTTCCTGAATTACTTTAAGATTGAATTAAAAATAAGAGCCGGAACGCTAATACGAAGTAGTAATTTTCATTTATTAAGACGCTGTAAATTTCTCTAGAATGATTTTTTCTCATTATTTTTTTTCCCCAGTCCAGTCACTTCTAATAAATGCAGTTTCTAAGACAATGTGTATTAGTAAGTTAGATCCATAGGTACGCTATGGGCTTAAGCTTTATGAAAACACTAAGATCTGAGCCAAACTAGTTTATTACCGCATTATTGCGTCTGATGTTTTTAGTAATGCCCTTAAAACAAAAAAAAAAGACAGGTACTTATTGCGGCACTCAGAGTCCCATTATCATAACTTAAGGAACTCCTTAGTTTAGACTGCAATACAAAAATCGATGCTAAGGATTTCCTTAAGTAATGATTAGTGACTCTGAGTGCGTGCAGTTAGCGTTTGAGGTACTCTTATATTGTTTCAAATATAATTATTCGTTGCGCTTAATCGCATCAAAGATACCATTTGAATATTGATAATACACTAGTCACATTTTGCTATAAATATATTCTTGTACCTCGTACATCATTCATTCTTTTTTCACGTGCGCAGTACTTAAATATTTCAAAATAAATGAATATATATTTTCACCCCTTGATATTGTAACTATGAGTATTACAAATTATAACAAAAATTGTCTGCTAGAACTCCCCCGAGCATGGATCCGGAAACACAAATAAGACTTACTTACGTAGCACCATGGCGACCACAAATATAGGATAATACGTAAATAAATATTTGTTATTATACGATCCAACCGATCTTTGTCCCTTAAAAGGTCCGCCGGTTAATATTGTGGCTTTATTCCGTAGTATTTATAAAGTTATATTTTAGAATAAATGCTCAGAAGTTCTATTGTTCCCTTGTAGAGCAAAACAAACTTGGAAAATCGGGCTTGTTATAAAATATTACTTTTCTATACAATAAAACAATATAATAATAACTAATATAACTAAACTAGCTTCTGCCCGCGGCTTCGCCCGCGTGGCCTACAAGAACCAAATGTCAAAGATAGGCAAAGTTGACGCGTGAGGCTCGCCTGACTTCAACATGGTGTGGAGAAATCAAAATTATTTTTTACTTAACAGTGGCTATGGAAGTCGGTTTTTTGGAAATAATTTTTATTTTTAACTCACCAAAGCTTTGTAGAGGAGCGAGTACTGAGATGCGTACTTGACATCTTTACCATCAGAAGAAAAGCTGATCGACATTCCAGCTTTTACCAGCAAAAATGTCATAATACAAACTTTTAACCCCTATTTTACCCTTTGGGAGGTGAAATTTCGAGAAACCCTTTCTTAGTGCAAACCTACTCTACACAAAAAACACACCCTCCAAATTTCATGTCTATAAGACCAGCGGTTTAGGCTGTGCGTTGATATATAAGTCAGGACTTCATCCGCGTGGTTTAAGCTTTTTTCCCCACAGGCACTCCTTGATTTTCCGGTATAAAAAGTAGCCTTTATCACTCTTCAGGTCCTTAACTATACCCATGCAAAAAATCTCGTTGATCCGTTGCTGCGTGATTGAAGGACAAACTCTCTATTTAACGTCCTTGGGGATCAAATTTTCAAAAATGGTGAAAAATATACTTCTTCATATTTAACCGAATGCTCAAATACCAACTTCCATGGCTTTGACTTGAAAAATGAATGACTTTCATACCAACTTTCAACCCCTATTTTACCTCTTTGGGGGTGGAATTTTTAAAGCTGTGACACACGTACTTATTTTTTTTACCGATAGCCGAAATTCCAAGTTTCGTTGATATAAATTGAAAAAATCTTGAGAAATGGAGGACTTTCATGCAATTTTTCATCCCCTATTTCACGCCTTTGGGGGTCGAATTTTCAAATTGGTGGAACACGGACTTCTTCATATTTAACCAAAAGCCCAAATGCTAAGTTTCATGGCTATAACTTGAGAAATGAAGGACCCTTTGGGGGTGGAATTTTGAAAGACTGTTGGTCTGTTGGTCACATACGTACTTCTTTATTTTTTAACGAAAGCTAAAATACTCAGTTTTGTTGATATTACTTGAGAAATATCTTGAGAAATGATGGGCTTTTACACAAACTTTCATCCCCCAGTTCACCCCTTTGGGGGTCGAATTTTCAAAAATGGTGAAACACGTACCTCTTCATATCTAACTGAAAGCCCAAATGCTAAGTTTAATGACTATAACTTGAAAAATGAAGGTCTTTCATACAAACTTTCAACCCCTATTACACCCCTTCGGGGGTGGAATTTTGAAAGCTGTGACACAGATACTTCTTTTTCTTCGTTAATATGACTTGAAAAATATCTTGAGAAATGAAGGACTTTCATACAAAATTTCACCCCCTGTTTCACCCCTTTAGGGGTGGAATTTTTAAAAACTGTGAAACACATATTTCTTTATTTTAAACCGTTAGCTTAAATACCAAGTTTCATGGCTATAACTTGAGAAATGTAGGACTCTCATATTAACTTTCAACGCTTATTTTACCCCTTTGGGGGTGGAATTTTGAAAAACTGTTGGTCTGTTGGTCACATACGTACTTCTCTATTTTTTAACGAAAGCTAAAATACTCAGTTTTGTTGATATTACTTGAGAAATATCTTGAGAAATTATGGGCTTTTACACAAACTTTCATCCCCCAGTTCACCCCTTTGGGGGTCGAATTTTCAAAAATGGTGAAACACGTACCTCTTCATATCTAACTGAAAGCCCAAATGCTAAGTTTAATGACTATAACTTGAAAAATGAAGGTCTTTCATACTAACTTTCAACCCCTATTACACCCCTTCGGGGGTGGAATTTTAAAAGCTGTGACACAGATACTTCTTTTTCTTCGTTAATATGACTTGAAAAATATCTTAAGAAATGAAGGACTTTCATACAAGCTTTCACCCCCTGTTTCACCCCTTTAGGGGTGGAATTTTTAAAAACTGTGAAACACGTATTTCTTTATTTTAAACCGTTAGCTTAAATACCAAGTTTCATGGATATAACTTGAAAGATGACGGACTTTCATACAAACTTTCACCCCCTATTTCACCCCCTTAGGGGTGCAATATTGAAAAATTGTAAATCACTTATTTCTGCATATCTAACTGAAAGCCCAAATGATAAGTTTCATGGCTATAACTTGAGAAATGAAGGACTTTCACACAAACTTTCAACCCCTATTTTACCCCTTTGGGGGTGAAATTTTGAAAAACTGTGACACACGTACTTCTTTATTTATTACCTAAAGCCAAAATACCAAGTTTCATGGATATAACTTGAGAAATGACGGAGTTTCATACAAACTTTCACCCCCTATTTCACCCCCTTAGGGGTGGAATTTTGAAAAATCCTTTCTTAGTGTGCGCGTACGTCATAAAAGTAACCTACTGTCAAAATTTCAAGTTTTTAGGCCCAGTGGTTTAGGCTGTGCGTTGATATATAAGTCAGTCAGTCAGGACTTTGAATTTTATATATATTATTCTGTTTTGTAATCCCAGGGACCCCTAAATATCGATTTTGAAAGAAATCGATCGATTAACAAAGAATTTCAAAATGGCGCTGATATTTTAAAACTTTGGTAACAGTTTCCTGTATTGAAATCCCAGGGAGCCCTGAATATCGATTTTGAACGAAATCGGTCCATTAACAAAGAATTTCAAAATGGCGCCGATTTTAAAAGCTTTGGTATCAGTTTCCTGTTTTGTGATCCCAGGGAGCCCTGAATATCGAATTTGAACGAAATCGGTCAATTAACAAAGAATTTCAAAATGGCGTTGATTTTTTAAAACTTTGGTAAGTTTCCTGTATTGAAATCCCAGGGAGCCCTAAATATCGATTTTGAACGAAATCGGTCCATTAACAAAGAATTTCAAAATGGCGCTGATTTTTTAAAAATTTGGTTTCAGTTTCCTGTTTTGTAACCCCAGGGAGTCCTCAATATCGATTTTAAACGAAATCTGTCAATTAACAAAGAATTTCAAAATGGCGATTTTTTTAAATTTTATTACCAGTTTCTTATTTTGTAATCGCAGGAAGCCCCGTCGTGGGTAAAATGGAACCGTATCAAAATCTTGCACAGTTCTACAGTCTTGTAGTATTCTTCAATATTGGCCATATATTTTCTATGGAGAAATAAATTCCGCCATCTTGATTTTTTTTCCTGTTCATCAAGTAGACCTTCAGGTCCTGATCATCTTTTGCCTTCTTGGCAACTGGTTTCTTACCAGTCTTCCATCTTTTATACTTTCTGAGATAGAAACAAAACAAGTTTGTGTGGCAGACATCTTAAATCCGCCATTTTGAATTTTTTTTTGCTCTTTGTCTATTGGATGAGGTTCCGAGTGACATTAGTTCGAGGACCTCCCACCTATCTTCAATACCTTGGCCGTTCCCTTTACCCGTCTCCGAAATCCTCAATCATCAGGTGTCTCCATATTTTTTTTTCAAGTTATATTTTCTGACTTCTATACGAAGCCATCAGTGAAAAAAAAATTTTTCATACAATATTTTACAGGAGGACATTTTTGGGGAAAATCTCGAAAACTACCCCAAATGTGGCAACACTGTTTAGATATCTCGATACTGCCGGTCGAGCTACACAATCGATCCCTACATGTCAACTTTCCCAAATGTTGCCAACTGCCTCAAAATCGTGATCGAAATTTTCAAAAACACAAAAAGAATACAAAATGGCCGCCACCTCGTTTCACAGAAGCATTTTACATAGTTTCATAATTTTCCCGTAAACTACAGGATATACCGCTCCTGATGACGTTTCAATTTTTCATCTCGCTCGCACCCAGCCGAAATGCTTGCTCCTGAAAAAAGATCATGTCGAAAATCACTTTTACTTTGATAAATTCCAGTGTTGCCAGACCTCGGCGACGAAAACACCCAAACGTCATTCGTACAAGTGGGACACGTGGTCGCTCATACTCGAACTTTGCAAAAAATACGTATTTCGATTTTTTTATTTTTGGGGTAAATCTTGAAAATTTCCCGAGAAATGGGGTAATTTTTTTTCCCCAATCCATTCTTCGAGTTAGTACACACAATCGCCCCGTACAAGTCGAAACGCTCCGACTTTGCCAACTGTGAGAAAATTGAATTTTAAAATTGCGTTTTTTCGTACCTCAGACCGAACGGCCGCCGCGACAGCCGCCATCTTGAATTTTTAAAAACCACTCCCGTTCTGTCAAAATACAGGATAGCTGTAGGCGAAAAGAGAAAAAAATATTACGCTCGACCACGCCGTTTCAGATCTGTGGCGCCGCGGTTCGGGGTCGAAAAATCAAAAATTTCAAAACACTACATCTCGGCCGCCATCTTGTTTTTCCAATTTTTTCCACTCATTCTATTGATCGTTTCCTAGTTTCTTCAATCCTTGCGAGTTTAAACGAAATCGGTTTGAAAACAAAAGAGTTGCAAGAATCACGTCGGCCGCCATCTTGTTTTTCCGAAATGTCATAATTTTTCCCTACTCGACTCCCGCACCCGAACACATCTCCAGTACATCATTGTATCGTTTTCTGTCTCTTTCTAGGAGAACAATTATGTCAATGAGTGAGTCAGTCAGTCAAAATGGCGCCGATTTTTTAAAATTTTGGTATCAGTTTCCTGTTTTGTAACCCCAAGGAGTCCTAAATATCGATTTTGAACGAAATCGGTCAATTAACAAAGAATTTCAAAATGGCGATTTTTTTTAATTTTAGTACCAGTTTCTTGTTTTGTAATCGCAGGGAGCCCCGTCGTGGGTAAAATGGAACCGTATCAAAATCTTGCATAGTTTTACACAGTCTTGTAGTATTCTTCAATATTGGCCATATATTTTCTATGGAGAAATAAATTCCGCCATCTTGAATTTTTTTCCTGTTCATCAAGTAGACTTTCAGGTCTTGATCATCATTTGCCAAGAAACCACTCTTCCAACTTTTATACTTTCTGAGATAGACACTGACGAAATTTGTATGGCGGCCATCTTGAATCCACCATTTTCGAGTTTTTTTTAAACTCATCGCAAATTGGATGCGTTTCCGAATGACATTAGTTCGAGGACCCCCCACCTATCTTCAATACCTTGGCCGTGCCCTTTACCCGTCTCCAAAATCCTCAATCATCAGCTGTCTCCATATTTTTTTTCGAGTTAAATTTTCTGACTTCTATACGAAGCCATCAGTGAAAAAAACATTTTTCATACAAAATTTTACAATAGGACATTTTTGGGGAAAATCTCGAAAACTACCCCAAATGTGGCAACACTGTTTTGATATCTCGATACTGCCGGTCGAGTTACACAGTCGATCCCTACATGTCAACTTTCCCAAATGTTGCCAACTGCCTCAAAATCGTGATCGAAATTTTCAAAAACACAAAAAGAATACAAAATGGCCGCCACCTCGTTTCACACAAGCATTTTA
Organism: Erebia aethiops; assembly: GCA_923060345.2. Taxonomy (NCBI): domain Eukaryota; kingdom Metazoa; phylum Arthropoda; class Insecta; order Lepidoptera; family Nymphalidae; genus Erebia; species Erebia aethiops. The sequence continues at coordinate 25,580,408 of OV281081.1, forward strand.
CATAGTTTCATAATTTTCCTATGAACTACAGGATATACCGCTCCTGATGACGTTTCAATTTTTCATCTCGCTCGCACCCAGCCGAAATGATAGCCCCTGAAAAAAGACCATGTCGAAAATCACTTTTACTTTGATAAATCCCAGTGTTGCCAGACCTCGGCGACGAAAACACCCAAATGTCATTCGTACAAGTAGGACACGTGGTGGCTCTTACTCGAATTTTGCAAAAAATGCGTATTTCGATTTTCTAAGTTTTGGGGTAAATCTGGAAAATTTCCCTAGAAATGGGGTAATTTTTTTTCCCCAATCCATTCTTCGAGTCGGTACACACAATCGCCTCGTACAAGTCGAAACGCTCCGACATTGCCAACTGTGAGAAAATTGAATTTTCAAATTGCGTTTTTTCGTACCTCAGACCAAACGGCCGCCGGGACAGCCGCCATCTTGAATTTTAAAAAACCACTCCCGTTCTGTCAAAATACAGGATAATTGTAGGCGAAAACAGAAAAAAATATTACGCTCGACCACGCCGTTTCGGATCTGTGGCACCACGGTTCGGGGTCGAAAAATCAAAAATTTCAAAACACTACAGCTCGGCCGCCATCTTGTTTTTCCAATTTTTCCCACTTTTTCTATTGAACGTTTCCTAGTTTCTTCAATTGTTGCGAGTTGTAACGAAATCGGTTGGAAAACAAAAGAGTTGCAAGAGTCACGTCGGCCGCCATCTTGTTTTTCCGAAATGTCATAATTTTTCCCTACTCGACTCCCGCACCCGAACACATCTCCCGTACATCATTGTATCGTTTTCTGTCTCTTTCTAGGAGAACAATTATGTCAATGAGTGAGTGAGTCAGTGAGTGGTAATCGAGCTATATATAGTATAACTAGTGTTTCGCCCTGTGCGCGAGCTGCTAAAGCAGCTCACGGGTTGTGGTTTTTGGGATATTAGGGATCCTCAGTTATCGAATTTGAACGAAATCGGTCAATTAACAAAGAATTTCAAAATGGCGCTGATTTTTTAAAACTTTGGTAACAGTTTCCTGTATTGAAATCCCAGGGAGTCCTAAGTATCGATTTTGAACGAAATCGGTCCATTAACAAAGTATTTCAAAATGGCGCTGATTTTTTAAAATTTTGGTTTTAGTTTCCGGTTTTGTAACCCCAGGGAGTCCTCAATATCGATTTTAAACGAAATCAGTCAATTAACAAAGAATTTCAATATGGCGCTGATTTTTTTAAATTTTGGTAACTGTTTCCTGTTGTGTAATCCCAGGAGGTCCTAAATATCGATTTTGAACGAAATCGGTTAATTAACGAAGAATTACAAAATGGCGCTGGTTTTTTTAAACTTTGGTAACAGTTTCCTGTATTGAAATCCCACGGAGACTTAAATATCGATTTTGAACGAAATCGGTCCATTAACAAAGAATTTCAAAATGGCGCTGTTTTTTTAAAACTTTGGTAACAGTTTCCTGTATTGAAATCCCAGGGAGCCCTAAATATCGATTTTGAACGAAATCAGTCCATTAAAAAAAATTTCAAAATGGCGCTGATTTTTTAAAATTTTGGTTTCAGTTTCCTGTTTTGTAACCCCAGGGAGTCCTCAATATCGATTTTAAACGAAATCGGTCAATTAACAAAGAATTTCAAAATGGCGCTAATTTTTTAAAACTTTGGTGTCAGCTTCCTGTTTTGTAATCGCAGGGAGCCCCGTCGTGGGTAAAACGAACCCGTATCAAAATCTTGCAATTTTCTACACAGTCTTGTAGTATTCTTCAATATTGGCCACATATTTTCTATGGAAAAATAAATTCCGCCATCTTGAATTTTTTTCCTATTCATCAAGTAGACCGTCAGGTCCTGATCATCTCTTGCCAAGAAACCACACTTCCATCTCTTATACTCTCTGAGATAGACACTGACGAAATTTGTATGGCAGCCATCTTGAATCCACCATTTTCGAGTTTTTTTTAAACTCATCGCCAATTGGATGAGGTTCCGAGTGACATTAGTTCGAGGACCCCCCACCTATCTTCAATACCTTGGCCGTGCCCTTTACCCGTCTCCGAAATCCCCAATCATCAGCTGTCTCCATATTTTTGTTAAAGTTATATTTCCTGATTTCTACACGAAGCCAGCAGTGAAAAAAAAAATTTCATACAAAATTGTACAGGAGGACATTTTTGGGGAAAATCTCGAAAACTACCCATAACGTGGCAACACTGTTTAGATATCTCGATACTGCCGGTCGAGCTACACAATCGATCCATACATGTCAACTTTCCCAAATGTTGCCAACTGCCTCAAAATCATGATCGAAATTTTCAAAAACACAAAAATAATACAAAATGGCCGCCACCTCGTTTCACAGAAACATTTGACATAGTTTCATAAGTTTCCCATAAACTACAGGATATACCGCTCCTGATGACGTTTAAATTTTTCATCTTTCTCGCACCCAGCCGAAATGATAGCTCCTGAAAAGAGACCATGTCGAAAATCACTTTTACTTTGATAAATTCCAGTGTTGCCAGACCTCGGCGACGGAAATACCCAAACGTCATTCGTACAAGTGGGACACGTGGTCGCTCGTACTCGAACTTTTCAAAAAATACGTATTTCGATTTTTTAATTTTTGGGGTAAATCTTGAAAATTTCCCGAGAAATGGGGTAATTTTTTTCCCCAATCCATAGTTCGAGTCTGTACACACAATCGCCCCCTAGAAGTCGAAACGCTCCGACGTTGCCAACTGTGACAAATTTGAATTTAAAAATTGCGTTTTTTCGTACCTCAGACCGAACGGCCGCCGCGACAGCCGCCATCTTGAATTTTTAAAAACCACTCCCGTTCTGTCAAAATACAGGATAATTGTAGGCGAAAACAGAAAAAAATATTACGCTCGACCACGCCGTTTCGGATCTGTGGCGCCGCGGTTCGGGGTCGAAAAATCAAAAATTTCAAAACACTACAGCTCGGCCGCCATCTTGTTTTTCCAATTTTTTCCACTTTTTCTATTGATCGTTTCCTAGTTTCTTCAAGCTTCGCGAGTTTAAACAAAATCGGTTGGAAAACAAGAGAGCTGCAAGAATCACGTCGGCCGCCATCTTGTTTTTCCGAAATGTCATAATTTTTCCCTACTCGACTCCCGCACCCAAACACATCTCCCGTACATCATTGTATCGTTTTCTATCTCTTTCTAGGAGAACAATTATGTCAATGAGTGAGTGAGTCAGTGAGTGGTAATTGAGCTATATATAGTATAATAGATTAATATAATTCGAAATTATTTCGTTACAATAGCGAAAGGTACCTACAATTAAATCGATTTTGAACTACGTAAACAGAACAAATATGGTCCCTGGAATTGTTTCTTAAAAATGTTCATTACTTTGTTCAAATTGTTCTACAATTATTATCATAAAAACTAAAACCTGTTGACTTAAAAGCCCTTATTTAGCGTATCTTATCTGAGCGGCGAGCGGCGGCGCTGGCGAGCTATCAGAACTGGCCAATTGTTTGGTTAGGTAATAGAATACGATGTGCTTAACCAACCCATCGGACATTACGGTTACACTTTACAACCGTTAATTGCCCATCAAATAATTCTGTGGACGACTAATTTAATTAATTCCGACATAAACTCAGACGCAGGCTTTAATCGTTGCATTAATTTGATCAACTTATGTTTTGCATTCCTCTTTCTCTTAAATCTTCTCTCTCTTTAAAGTATAAAAAAATGTCGCATTTGTCTTTGTCCGATTAAAATTTCCAAGGTGGACATTTCAAGAGGAAGGTTTATTGTCTATTAGAATACCCAAGCTCAGTTAGGTCGTCGGGTCGATGCAGATTGCATTTAGAATTCTATGATCTAGCAAAATATATTTACATATTTCAAAATAGATAACCTTTAAGTTACTGAGTTGAGCAATTTTCAACCGAATATTGCTCAACTAGGTTATATTAATGGAATAAGAAAGGCAAAAATGGTGCATCAACACCATATCAGCATTACGCTGAATCGATGCACTTTTTGGGATTTTTTGTGATACACATTATGGTTTAGTATTTACGTTTTTCTGTATTTTGTTTGTTTTTTAATCTGTGTCTATTGTAATCCCAAAAAGATTTATTTATTTATTTAAAATAAAGGAAATAAAAACACATCGAAAACAATAAACAATAGCCACTTTTAAAATGGAGCTCTTTAATTGCACATGTACCCCTCGCGTAAGCTTTATTATCGGAAAAAATGTACACTGACACCATTTTTCAATTTTATATCGCAGTTGGAAAATTGTCGAAATTGTACGCACTTCGCTGGATCTGTTTTTGATATGGAACTAAATTTTAACGCATATTTACAGCCTACCTTAGTACAAACAAGCGAGGTTGACAATAGGTGCGGAGCTCTATAAAAAAATAATGTGTAGTTGGATTTACGAGCACTGGGAGCCGAACACCTGGACAGTGCAGGCCAATAAACTGGCAAACAATTTCGTACAAAATACCTACTATAAAATCTGTATTAATGTAAAAGTTGGTTTTACATGAACCGTTGATTTGGCGTTATTTATTTTAAAAACAGTTTTCGTAAATTTTTTTCTTACACGATAACATTTAGGTAATCGTCCCATTTTGATTGCTAAGTATATAAATAAGCTTTAATGATCATCTAAATGTATTATCCATATTGTCGATAATTTTAATACATTATTAAAAATACCATAAAAGGTAAAGGATATATTATTTTGAAATTCCTTCATTTTCCTAGGTGTCGATTGAATCGCAATAAATTTTAGGGTGCACTACCTACATCATTCAATTTATAAAGCTTTCACTTTGTTTTAATCAGAGGAAAGTGATAGTGAAGGAATTAACACCGGCCCTCTTTGATCAAACAACAATTTGCAGTGAAACTCAATGCTTTGTAGCTAGATGGGACAATGCGTTTGTTCATCCCTATATTCCTCTGCCACAGATCAAATAAAACTATTGTGTGTTGGGTAGGTACGGAAAACATTCGCATTCTCTCTCGTGCAAGTGATATAATATAATACTACCCATTCAGAAATGAATTTGAATAGGTGTTTGTATGTGATTTTGAAAATAAAATGATTATTTCCATGCCTCAGAGAGCACGTTAGGCCATCGCATCGGTCCAGGTTACTATCGCTTACATCTGATAATAATAACCGTAAAGTGGTGTCCTAGATAAGCGACGAAAGAGATACATCACAGAAAATAGCTAATTTTTCTTCGCGACAACGTAGCACATGAGACAGTTCATGACTCCTGTTTAATATTTTCGCGCCGCGTCGAATCGCGTGGCTCAAATATCGTCGCGTAACGAAATATTGCGTTGGTATCTGATGACACCCCGTAAAACGATATTGAGTCGTATGTGGAATGTCTTAAAAACCACTATCGTAATTGATGATAAGGGCTCACGAGAAATGAGCCACAGACAGTTCTTAGTTTAGTAAGTTAATCTAGTCTGTGCAGATAAATATACTTAAAAGTGCGCGCGCGGACTTTTTATCCGCTAGACAATTTTATTTGTCCATAGGTAGTGTGTTTTCGCCCTTCAGCTTTTTTTAATCCCGGAATCTTAGTCAGCGGACTTTTCCTTTTATATTGCAAGTGCTAAGAAGTCTTGGTCGTGCTCGTATGTGTACGTAATACGCGTTCTAAAAGCACATTTCACGGCACTTGAGCGTTCATTAATCGCGCGAACGTTACTCATGACTCGAATATGAGATGTTTATTCAGTGACTTTACGCTTACAGATAATGTCGAAGCTTGAATTACCAAGAAAATTAAATCTCTACCTGATTTGTCTTACTTTATTAAAACACATTTTGTATAAACTACTAGATGATAGCCGCGAATTTAACGAAAGGGGTTTTCAGAAAATCCCTAAAAACTTTTGAGTCTTCATATAAAAAGCAGCCTATACCCTCTATGACCCTTCCCAGGTCTTAAACTATAAGCATGTAAAAATCCGTCAATCCGTTGCTCTGTGGCGGGTCGCGGCGTGGTTGAAGGACATCAACAAACAAATACACATTCTCAATAATAATAATCTAGCTAGGGAGTCGTGATATTATCTATGTTGAATAAGTAGCAGGCGTTACTTGCTGTGTCATGTAACGAATTCATTCACGTCATGGAACAAACTTTTTTGTTATAATCCGCTAAACCAGATAAATTTGTAGCGCCTGCTCTCCCACAACTACTCTCTCACTCTGATTCGTATTCCTCATCACTCAGGGTCCTGACCCCTTTCCATTAATATCACAGCATGAGAAGGTTTTGTGGGATAATAATGCACATTTATGCAGGAAAAGCAAGCAATACGCACTACTCTTGTGCTTCTATGCACAGATCCAAAACAACAAAAGCTACCACAGTAAACAGATACAACCAGTATGGAAACTACCTAGAAACGTTCGAAACAGCTCACTCACACAAACGTGCGCAGCGAACATGCGATGACGCGGCGCTTACTACTGACGGCACTGCGACGAGCGCTTGGGGTCTCGTCGATGCAGACGTTTGTGTGAGTGAGCCTGTTTCGAACGTTTCTAGGTAGTTTCCATACTGGTTGCATCTGTTTACTGTGCTACTCTTGTTTACTCTTGCTTCTATGCACAGATCCAAAACAACAAACTGTATCATCCTAACCTGGATCATCCTATAAGGAGATGTTGACTCTGTCTATATCTAATTCAATTCAATTGAAAATGATATAGGTATTATTAAGATCATTGTAGCGGATTATACTAATCCTAACCAAGTAATAGTGAGTTTGTTTTTTTAGGCTATCACGGCCCACCTTTTCACCCGATTTTGATGAAATATATACAGACATACTTAGTTTGTGTCCCGGGTAAAGTCATAGACTACTTTTTATCACTGAAAATTGAGTTCCCTTTTGAGAATTAAAAAAAACTTTAACTTAAAAAATAAGCTTGTCACTCCTGGTGAATTATTATTACCTACTAGCTGATGCCCGCGACTCCGTCCGCGTGGATTTAGGTTTTTTGGTTCCCGCGGGAACTCCTTAATTTTCCGGGATAAAAAGTAGCCTATGTGCTATTCCAGGCTATACTCTATCTATCTGTGCCAAATTTCATACAGATCCGTTCAGCCGTTGGGGCGTGATTGAGTAACAAACATCCATCCATACATCCAAACTTTCGCATTTATAATATTATAAGTAATAAGTAATAAGTAATAAGTAATAAGTAATAAGTAATAAGTATAAGTATAAGTATAAAGTAATAAGTATTAAGTATAGTATAGATACTGTTCATATATAGATTATAGTATACCTACCAATAATAGCGTCACCTGTCGATATTCTATAGGCTAATCTTTTTCTAGCCCAGTTAATTAGCTATTAAGGAGATCAAAGACACAGTTTGCGATCTCCCCGCTAAGTCCCCATTCAAGTTAGTAATGAGTCTGACAGTTTAAGTTTCAGATCCGTCCGACACAATGTAATCTACTTTTCTCAGAGTGATAGAGAATAAGGTTCATATCCGGATGGCAAGGTCGTTCAACGATAGTTTATCTGATTTAGAGCTAACACAGATGACCGATATCCGTCATCGGACGACGTCAGACGGTGAGCAGCAAATCCGATTATAAACCGACTTATCGTAGGAATGTCGTCCATTTTTACTCGTATGTTTAATTTTTCCTCACTTAAAAATTGGATGGATGAAAATTAGTCAAACATAACAAAAATTTTCGTTGATCCTTTTTTGTGGGATGTCTGCGTTGAAGTAGTGAATGTCAATATAATATGTTCGCCGACTTAAGTGTCCACGATCCAACGATGTCCAAAGAAACCACGTATTAGTGGATAACTTATGTTGGATGAATTTATGTGGTGTGATAGTTTAGTAAGGATTAAACGTAGGGCCGGCTCTTCAGCTTTGCAGTTCGGTCGCGTTCGCCGAATACCTGGGTTGGCGAGATTGGCGTTAATCTGTTAAATCGACTGAGGAATGAATGTTAATTTGATCCTTCGGCCCAATATTGTTTGCACGGTTAGTTGATCGGCGTGATTGCGAATTGCGATAGCTGGTTGATTTGGTGCTCACCGGGTTTGATTATGTAATCAAGTCATTTTAAGAATGCGAGTTCAATTATGCAGGGTATAGCCACTGTACCTAAATATAAAGGCACTAAAAATAATTCATTATTAAGGCCCTGTGTAGCTTACAAGGGAATTTTTAAAAGCAGTGTATCCATCAAACGGTGAAATAATGTATGCTTGTAAAAATAATTTGCTGTTTTCAAAACCTTTGAGCAGCCATTGACGCATCTCAAAACACAATTAAAAAAAACTGCATTGAAATTTGTTTTAAACATGCCCCGTAATTTACATTTTAAAGCAATTTTTCTCCTTATTGAAACCAATAATTAGGTCTAGAAATATATAAGATAAAATTTATATTTCTAAATCAAACACATTGTCGGATTTATTTGTATTGAAAAGTAAATATTATTTTTTTTACAATTTATTTCTTGCATTTTTTGCGACATGCGCTTGCTCGATTTCACCCCCGCGCGCCTGTGTTTTCATCTCGTGAGCTCACAGCGCCTTAAAATTCATCGCCGCGCCGGCTCACTATTACTGAGCACGGGCCTCCACTAAGAATGAGACCCCTCTAAGAGAGAGAAATGATAAGTATTCAGATTTCAAATGCTTAAAGGGCACTTCAAAAAGTAAAGTTAGAGGTACCCATACCAATAGGTAGATCGAAGTCTACCAATTCGACTTGGTCGTTATTTCTTGGAGTTATTTTTTGGAATTGAATTCGGTTCTCTAGCGAGAAACTTTTATTAGTATGCTAAAGAAATGCTAGTTTGAATTTTCTCTTTACTAAATAAATCAGAATTGAATTCATACTGAACACGCTAAATGCCTGAGCAACAAAAGAGTAAATCTTTGTACAAGTTCCTAGACAAAAAGCTTAGTAATTTATAAATAATCACATCGCTCCGAATGACCTGTTTACATGCACCGTTAGCAGCATTCCACGAAATAATACCCGCTTTCACGGAAGGATTACATAATGTTTTCTTCGCAAATCCTTTATTCAGTCGCATTAGATACGCAAATTACCCCAATTTCCTCATCGTGGCAACTGTTGAAATTTTACAAGGAAACGTTCATAACCTCACGAAATGTGTCTTGAAAGTTTTTCACGCACTAATTTACGATGCTCAGTGCTCGCGCCCGGTTGGCCGACTAGTCCAGCGATTTATCCTCGTACAAGTCCTCGGGACGGCTTATTCCGGATATTGAAGCACGTAATCTCAATACAGTGTGTCTCCACTCGCAATTTATCGGACGATGAATGGTGCTGCCATTATTTTCAACCCTTAACGTTCCTACTTATTAATATCAAGATAATTTATTGTAAATTGCATTTTGCACGAGTGATCCCGTGCGTGAATAACGGCATGGGAATGACGGTTAATAAAAGGCCTCCCTATGTGTGATTTATTATATTTGGGAGGTACCTACCTGAATCGATCTTATAAACTGACAGAATATCATATTTTTTGTAGTTTATCTCCTTTAGAATCGATTTTCTTTATATGTAAGCCCGGGGTATGAAAATTTATGGGGAGTAAAAACGGGGAGTAAAATCAAACTTTCTCCGTTACGTTATTGACTTTGACTTTATGGTTCCATGGTAACACTTGTTTATGTTTCCATGACTATGTAATGTATTTTGATGAATATAAATAAATGTATCAAGCATGCTTTCAGTAATGTAAAAAAATGCGTTCATTTACCCTCATTTACTAATCTATCATCAATCAAAATAAATATTATAAATGCGAAAGTTTGGATGGATGGTTGTATGGACTTATGGATCGATGTATGGATGTTTGTTACTAAATCACGCGCCAACGGCTAAACGGATCTGGCTGAAATTTGGCACAGAGATAGATTATAGTCTGGAATAGCACATAGGCTACTTTTTATCCCGGAAAATTAAAGAGTTCCCACGGGAACCGAATAACCTTAATTCACGCGGACGAAGTCGCGGGCATTAGCTAGTATTTTATATTCGTTCGTAAAGAGTAAACTCTAGTCGTGCATCGGAGCTGACACACAATTTTATTGTTTGATTTATTCGTGACAAGTATTACGCTAAGAGTGCACTTAGGAAGATTTTAGTAATATTTTTTATCTCTAAAAAGATAGCTCGCTAATCTTGCAAGTGAAAAAAATGAGTTACAAAAGCATATTTTTCTTTATAATTAAAATTCAATTAACGGTGATAAAGGCAAGATAAGGGTTTGCATATTTTATGATCTATTTTTAGTGAACTGTTACAAAGGCTCACAGCAATTTCTTGCACACTTCCACTTTACAAAGTTTCAGTAAACAAAAGACTGAGGTGCTGGTGGGTAAGCAAATTAAAATTTTATGCTTTTAATATAATTTCTTCGACGAAAGCTAAAAGCTTAAACTATGTGCAACTTTATACCCGTGACAAAGGGATATTAAACAAGTCCTTCTAATGGATTAATTACTATTCATTATTGTGCTAGTAAACGACCGCTACTTTACTCGCACAAGTATAAAAAATTCAACTCCAAAAATTCAACTAAAACTCAAAATATTACTTAACTTTTAGTAAAAATTACTCCTTAATCACACGTTGTACAGATAACATCGAATAAGCATAATTCTTTTGTTGAACATATAGGTACTAGATAATGAAACTAGATAAACCCGCGACTTCGTTCACGTGGTTTAAGTTTAAAAGATTCCCGCGGGAACTCCTTTAATATTCCGGAACAAAAAGTAACCTATGTCACTCTCCGGGTCCTCAACTATACCCATGCAAAAATCACGTCGATTCGTTGCTCCGTTGCGGCGTGATTGAAGAACAAACCAACAAACAAACACACTTTTAATATTGGTATAATATTTAAGGTAAACACCCAAAAAATAAAACACTGGCAATAGAATTCAATCCGGCAATATCAATTTGGGTCATCTTTGAAGTCATTTTTTTTAATTAAATTCTTATGACAGTAGTTGACATATAGTTGCAGAACTATTAAACTTTCATAGATCGTACCTATATTTTATTCTCCGTTAATATCAAAAATACGTACCTACGTATTATTATTTTGTTACACGTAAATAAAGGAAAATACTAGCCATTGACCCATTACGCGTTTAGTACGGAAATGGCACGTACCTATTGATTTAGGGGCACTAAACTGTATTATTGTGTTTAAACCAGTTTTCTGGAATAAAATTTGTTTCTATAAGCGAGGAGAGTATGCAGTGATTTACTAGCGGAGTTTTCGGCGAGTGAAAAATGCCAGGCCTTGGCTCACCGATATTATTATGTTTAAAAGTAGTTGTAAAGTAGAAGAAGCGAGTTTTGACGCTAAACATACCTACGGAGCGAAACGCCTCCTCCTAGGCGTAGAATAAATTAATTTCGAATCAAAAATTTTGTATACCTTTCGTGTAGTTTCGTTTCGTGTAAATCCTGTTTGATCAAAATTTTAGCGTCTAGATTGTCATTCTTTAAGTAACTTTTTCAAGAAAATTTATAGTATATTTTAGGAAATTGATTTTGACACTTAAAATTAAAAATTGAGTACCTAAGCATAAAGAAACTGTATTCATTTATTACTGAGGGCCTTAGGTAGAGGTACAGTTTTAACAAAATAAGTCATCTGTAAACTGTACGTTAGGTTTCTGGAAGATCCTTGGTGTATGCATACAAAACTGCTATTTTACACTTGCGTACGTTTTGTTTACATTCTGTACGTATGGCAAACCAAACGATTTCGGAGCTTCAAACTCTCATACATATTGAACGCAAGCCATTTCGTAACAGTTTGCATCCAGGTTGGTATGTAAATGTATATATCCTTACTTAAAAATCCACACTCGGATTATTGATTTCTACCAAATTTAGAACGAAAGCTTTAGCTAACTACTAATACGTGTGAATATCACTGCATGCACATAGATAATTTGTTGTTAGTATCCACTATCGTATAATAAAAATGGCCCAGCTTCGCTCACAGTTACAGTGAAAACCTAAAACAATGCAAAACCTTGTTTCTAGACCAAGTATATCAAACAAAAGTGTGTGTATGAAATTCACACATGGCAGAAGTGAAACTTCAGAAAAGTAGCCTACGAGATTCCTACATTCTCTCGCAGGCTAAATCCTATATATTTTTGTCTCTTTCCGGTGTCGCTTTTTCGATCCATTGAATTTGAAAATCACAACGATTCTGAAGAAGTTTCACTTCAAAAACTCCCACAGAATTTTTAAACACCTAACTTGACATGGAAGAAGTCGCGGGAATTTTCAAGAAATTAAAAATAACTTTAATGGTAGGCCCATTAATAACGGTGCAAAGACCAACATCAGAAAATCATTGCCACTGTCATTAGGTCCTTCATTACGTCATGGTATTGTATTCCATCACTCATCGCTCGCACGGCTCTTGCATAATGCATTTCTTGCGCCGACCCCCTACCCTTCCGTAGCTGAATGGAATTAATGGGCATACCTTTATTATGTACCTACGAGTATGATATAATTATTGATGTCCGGAGTTGGGCTAGGTCCTTCTTTGTCTAGAGATTAGCACGGTAATCATCATCGTAACCTTTTCATCCCTTAACCGGCCGGATTTTCTGATTATTATCTTTGAATACTCTATGTAATAATGAAATACTCGTAATAGGTAATGTCCTTCCGACCGAATTTCGGCTACGGCGCCTGATCTCCGTAGAGATTAGCCATCTGCACGGGATATATTATAGTGCGCAAACACAGTTGCAGTCTATTCCCTTACTCTCCTAGTCGCCCAATAGGACGGAAAATCCGCCACGATCGGAGAGAGATCAGGCGTTGACGGCTGTACGTATTGTCCAAAGCATAGGGATTTAACACCGCCTATTTCTTGACTCCGGACTAGCAAGTACTGAGAATTTTTGTTAGGTATGTATATAAGAGTACGAGCCAAGTTTGTGTTTCGTTATTTATACACAGAAGGATTTATTTTACATCGAAAAGTTGGAATCTAGACTCAAGGAATTTGAACAGCAACTTTCTTTTTATTCACAAGAGTTTTTCATTTGAAAAGGAAGCTGTTTTTTATTATCTCGAGCTGTTCATTTAAAATGTTAAAAGGAAATTGTTCTTTGTGTAGGTGACGTAAAACTTCTTTTTGGCTCTGGACGCAAGGTGAGTGGCGTAACTGTACCTACCTAGAAGAAATATGTAGCTATTTTTTCACTTTCTATGTACCTACTTATAAATACCAAGTATCCTAAAAACTATGATAAATGGTTATTAAATGTGGGGGAACACAAATGTATTAAAATCCAGCAATGTATATAGTTTCTAAAGAAGCTTGCCTATTTATTTATTATTCACAAGTGAGTTGTAGAGTTTTTATTTTATTTTGTCTGCTAAATAAAATTATTTTTTAGTATTATTTTCTTCACAAGTGTGTTGAAAAACGTCGTATGATACACGTGTGTATTGATGATTACCGTCCTCGGCAATCTTAAGACCCTCACCTAACGGCTCGGGTCTCAATGGCGCCTCAGCGGTAGTCACCAATATTACACACTTGTACCATAATGTACTATTATTGCATAGCTCAACAAGATGCTAGACTCATCCTGATGCAGACGAATTTTAATAAATGAAAACGGTTTTTTTATGTAAATTATTTACATTGATACCTATAACTATTGATGTCTGAAGTTTTTGCTCTTATCTATTTTATTTATTAATTTTTTACTTTAGACTTGAATTAATAATATACCTACCTAGGTACAGTTCGCGCGCGAGTTAAAGACGCGAAAGTAAATGTATGTGTCACCATACATTTACTCTGCATTCAACTCGCACGCGAACTCTACATAAACTTGTTTGCCTGTGCGTATACCAACCAGCTCAAATTCTTCACACTCATATGTGGCAAGTTGGGAATAAGCACGAAAAATGCGTGCGATGAGTTGATCAACACTATAGAAATTCATGGTCATTGCCATCGTTACGTCATGTCATTGTCTTTCAGTCATGGCGCGACGCACGGCTGTTGCATAATGCAGCCATTGCCCCGACCCCATGCCCTTCCGTAGCTGTGCGGAATTAATGAGCGTACACCTTTATTGCTTATTTGAACCGACTGTCGGGCTCTATTGGACTGCTCCTGCCGAACTTGCAAGTTATCTGCTACAGTTTTTACGTAATAGGGATGATATAAAAAATAAATTATTTCTAACTGATTATTAGGTTCTAAATAGAGGGTCTTCCAAACCTAAAATCACACATCCTTGGTTAGTTTTAAGTTTGATAACCATTTTAAAATATAGTTTAAAGAAAAAAAAGTGCGTTGAAATTTGTTGACGTCACAACTGTAAATTTCATATAGGTACCTAACTACCACACAAGAAGCGCGTTTTTAAGTTTGATAAAGAGTTGCTGATTTGATTGAGTTGTCATCATCCCTATTGTTTACGTTAGACATACGTCTATTTTATTCCACTTAAAGTTAGCCCTTGACTGCGATCTCACCTAATGGTAAGTGATGATACAATCTAAGATTGTAGCGGGCTAACTTGTAAGGCAGTAAAATTAAACCCGTACCCCTACCGGTTTCTACACGGCATCGTATCGGAACGCTAAATCGCTTGGCGGTATACGTCTGCCGGTAGGTACAACTAGCCACGGCCAAAGCCTCCCATCAGACTAGACCAGAGAAAATTCAGAAATTATAAATTCCCAAATTTATTCTGCCGGAAATAGAACCCGGGACTTCCCACGATAAGACCACAGCGCTCATCACTGCGCCAGGGAGGTCGTCAAAATGTGCCTTCGCGGTTTGATTCGCCACTCCTCGGTAATGCCATCGACACGTCGCGCATAATTTGGTTGGTGCAAGACAAGATTACTCCGTGTAAACATGTTGCTCGCGTCACGTTTGCCACTCGACCTGCCCCTTTGCCAATGTTTAAATACACCTTAATCGCGGGAAGGAGTAAACTCTTTTGTTGGAGTTTGAACACCTTGATCTTTATTTTGAAATTGTTTGATCGGAAACACTGGATTTAATTATTGTTTTTCTTTTGAACAGACACTTTGAAGACTTTAGATCCCTTTTGTAGAGATTCTCGAAATCAGTGCAAAGAATTTCCCAAACGCCTGAAAAAGCTCCTTACAACACAAGTCTTATTTCGTGTGCTATTTAGAAATGCTATCAATACATGATTGTAAAAAAAAAATTTGCAACCTTCAAGTGCAAGATACACTCTGTACCACTGTGGCGGAAATTAGCGAATTAAACTCATAGTTTCTTCACTATTTCAAAGTACCTCAACCACCCAGCTGAGCTAGGCTGAAATTTTAGAAATATTGTGTTACATCCGTTAGTATGTTTTTGTACAGGTCCTAAGAATACCCTCACTATAAATTAAAAAAAGAAAATAATATTTTGCATCGAATTGTATCTAGTTGTAATTTATCTTAATCTTGTACGCTCAAAATGTTTAATCTCCTTAGCCTGTAAGTTGCATATAAGTGAATTGTTAATTCTTAATGAAACAATAAATATCTTAAACCAGATATCCTTCTTATTGAGGATTCTTACTACAAGTTTTAGCGAAAACCTAGCCGGCTAAATCTTAAGTTTCTAGACCCAACGGCATAAGCTGTAGGGCTGTAGCTGTAAGCTGTAAATCAATCAGTTGGTTTATGATTTAAGTACTTACGAGTAGGTACCTGTCTTTCCCACTGATAATTCCGTTTTCCCACTGATACTGGAGTTCCATCATTTTCATCGGTGTGCCGGCCACCATAATATGAATATAGCCAGGTTTGCGCACAAATTCACAAGTAAATTGTTATTACTCGCCCATCGCACCTACTCACGTATGGATAGACAGTAAATTGTACGTTTGATGAACCCATTTGCGCCTGGCTCATACATCCGTTTCCGTATAAAATTAATTGGGCCGTGACGTACGGAAGGATGCATGGCAACAACTCATGTAAATTGCTTAGGTATACCTTCTCAGTGTTGAGACTGAGATAGTTGGAATGGACGTGCCTCATTTCGCAATGTAAAACTAAATAGCCCTCTGAATTGCAGCGTGGGTGGAATTCCACAGCTTTATCAACGATGAATCTCCGTTTTAAATTGGAAGTTTATTAATCGTTGTTGTTTAATGCAGACAATTACATAAACTCTAGAAACTGTGCAACATATACTCGAAAACTTCTTTGAGTTTGTATTTTTTTTTAATTATTTTTGTACACAATGTAATGCTCATTGTAACACAAAATAAAATTAACATGGCTAAGGTGAAGCTTATCTCTCTAATCCAAAAATTATTCCAGCTTCCCTCGTAAGTATAGGTTGTTTCTGATTAGCAATACTTCTTTGGAAAGATTGTTATCATATCTAGTAGATTCTATCACACTCCTTAGTAAATTGTATGGTCCTAATACTTAATTTTATAAATCTAAGCGAAGCCATCCCATTTCACGGTTCAACTGGTGTTCGGATCTTAACGAAATTTGGCGAAGTACAGCGAAGATTTGTCTTGGAGACAGAGTAAGGGCATAACATTTATCAACAGGTTTCATAATAAGCAATCATTCATGCATATCATGACGCGGATTAAAATCCTGACCAGGCTATTTTTAAATTAATTAAATATTTTTTTCACCGTTCTCATTTCTTCGTATTTATTTATCTGTTATTAAATAAAAATAATAAATAATAATATCTGATTAACAAATCGGTGGTTGTAGTGTATCCGGCTCTAGTACCATATGAGTAGGGTTAATTCTATCTTTATTCGTGTTCGAATCAAACATTCATAATCTGTATGTTTTCAATACTTCCTATTTCTCTTTGGAACCAAGGAAGTTTTGCAGAACAAAATCAAATAATTCATATTTAGATTAGGTATGATATCATCATGATACCCTTAGTTAATTTCTCATAATCACTTTTGCGCTCCAATGCATATTGATACACTAACATGGACTAAACTATGTGATTAATACACTCGTAATTAGTTCTAAACTAGATGGTAAAGAGATTACCTGTGATGAGTAATCCTTTGTGGAGCTGTGTTGATACGCTTTGAGTTAATAGCCACCATTATATTGCTTTCAAATTGTATATCTGATCATTACGTATATGCCAAAATACAGTCCTATTAGAACAGTTATTAAGGTACTCGTGTCTTCGTTTGCGTATACCTGGGTTTTTAACAATCTCGAGGGAACTCTTTAATTTTCCGGGATTAAAAGTTGGTCATTCTTTATTGTTGACTCTATCTATGCAAAAAAACATCGATCCGTCGCTCCGCTGCAGCGTTATTGTAGGACAAGTCAACACAGTGTAGATAGGTCAACATTAATCTAGTGTCACGTTTTAAAATTTTTGAAAATATCTGCAATTTTTGACAGACAAAATTGCGATAAAAATGTGTCTGAGAATTGATTTAAAAAAGCGGAAACCGATAAAAATGTGCTTCATTAATGTAGAGATAATTCATGATAATTACAACAAAGTAAAGTTCAATTAATTTTATTAAAAGGTTCACGGAGATTTCCACTTAGTGAAGAATAGAGATAAAAGCTTTGATATAAGGCTTGTAGGTCACTACTGTACTTTAGCAGTCGGAGGAATTGTTATTTTCATTTATTCATTTACCAACAACTACTTGAACTAGTTTACGTATTTACTAATATTTTTTAATGACGGTTAAAGGTAGTTAACTAGATATTGTGTTTTAAGATCGCGTAGAATGAACCTTTATTTATTTACTGAAGAATATCAGCCATGTCAAATATTGTTTATATACTTCTTTCCCCTCCAATTAACCGTAAAGTTGTGCTAGGAGGTAGGAAAATAATGCAACGGGAAGCTTTATTGAAGCGTTGATTCAATTCACGGATTTTAATTTGATCTTTTGTGATTGATATATAAATTGGGGCTTCAAATAATTAGTATAATGTGCAGTTATACATACGAGCCTAAAAACTGACCAAGTAAGTGCCAGTACAAGCATAAATCAAATCAAATCAAAGAACGTTTATTAAATTTAGGTAGGTATACTACACTTATTGACGTTCGGTTATTTATAACATACGAGTAACAATATAATGGTGATAATCAGTACGACATCTTAAACTAAAGCTACGAGGGTTCGAAACGCGCCCTGGTCTGAGAAGAGCCCACAACAAACTCAGCCGGGTTTTTTTTTTCATTATCACCATTTCACATAAGTAGGTTGGGTCCCATAATCATGACTTAGATATTTGCCAAAAATGTTGACTGTCATTATTTCGTAAACGCGACTATTTTCCCAAAACCTCCCCAGTAAACGTCATCATGATTTTTGAGTTCCTATTCAACGAAATATCATTTCGAGGGGATAGACCATAATTTGTTTTATGGCTCTCGCTTTTTCTTTTTTCGGTGGTAGCCATTGATGTAGAATTTTTTTAGTAGTACTCATTCTATTTCAATGGTGGTAGCATATACATACGAGTGAGTATGTCAGAGACATACTCACTCGTATGTACATATTTTTTTCAAAATTTTAATATGTCTATGTGTATCAGTTTCTAAAAAATACAGCTCCTAAAGTAGAATTTTATAACGCCTGTGACACATACACGGACTATTTGACTACCTGAACCTAAATCAAAATAATTGATGGTATTATGAAAATTGTTCACAACCCATATATTATCAAATAGGTTTCTGTTTGGCGTTGTATAGGATCATTAAGTGGCTTGATGGTACTACATTACCGCTAGAGTCCTTCGCTCCCTGTAAGTAATGGTGGAATGTCAATCAGGTAATGGTGTAGCTTTTATTGCGTCTTTTTGTTTGACGGTAAAACCTGAAGGTGACGTGAGGTTGTGTAGTTCCATACGATAAGAATTGATTGACAATGGATACCTAACTTTGATCAACTGTTTACGTTTTTATATTCCTCTTCTTAAAGCAAAAAGAAAAACTAGAGTAGATACAACAAGAAATAACAATTTCAATAAGTTACATAAAATACAGCTGGAAGTTTTCGACAATTCTTATTGGACGATATGCTGTTTTTACGAAGTTTGTTTACATACAAATACTTATTTTGTTATAAAAAAATAATATTATTGTTGAAACCTAATCTAATTAACTTATTACACGACTCCAAATGTGTTAAAGGGTACGCACCCGAAAGCTGAAACGAAGTTGCAAGTCAAGCGAAACCAGCGCTTTTGTTCCGAGGATGAAAGGTGGTATTTCCTTGTCAGGGCAGCTCATTAGCATTCATTGTGTGCCTGCGACCGCGCTCTTCCGAATAAAGCATCTGTTAAATGTCTCGTGCTAGCTAAAACTTAGCCGTAATTATCTGTTAACATTCCCAAGTTTGACCCCGCGAAAATCTTCGCCGAAAATCGCGTAGTTGAAAACTCTCCCGAGGCGTTTTACTTCCCTAATAATCAGGTTCATGGAGATTTTTAATGAAAAAGATTGTTCGCTGTTATTTAGAAAGTTAGTAAAAGGGATCTCGTCGAAAGTTTGTTTTGATTTAGTAGCAGCCCCGCTATGTTCATTTTATCCTTTTCAGTAGCTTTGTATCGGATAAAAAGTCATTAAAATTTCACTATGACATGTTCATTGCAGATTAGCTTGATTATATATAAGTCATTTTACTTGATTCAAGTCTGACGACCTCCCTGGCGCAGTGTTGCGCGCTGTCGCCTTGACGTGCGGAGGTCGCGGGCTCGATTCCCGGCAGGGTCAATTTGAGAACTCATAATTTCTGAATTTTCTCTGGTCTGGTCTGGTGGGAGGCTTCGGCCGTGGCTAGTTACCACCCTACCGGCAAGTACCGCCAAGCGATTTAGCGTTCCGATACGATGCCGTGGAGAAACGCCGACTAGGGGTACGGGTTTAATATTCAAATGGTTTTTATTCTAATAAACTTTTACAAGTAGGTACTTTTGAATCGTCGAGTGAATCTACCACTATATATAACTGCCATACCCCTTATAGTTTTTACCGCTACCATCGTGCATCATCACTTACCATCAGGTGAGATCGCAGTCAAGAGCTAACTTGTAGTGAAATAAAAAAACAGTTGAGGTTATATTTATTGTTAGTATAAAAAAATTGTTTATTGGGTATCCAATAAAACCTCTCCAAGATACGCAATAGGCCTTGAAACATACGTAGTGAGCTACTCCAGAACCCGCCTAAAGCATCCGATCACTATTTACAGTCGTACTGTCAAAAGTTTCATATAATCGCCATCCTTCTATAAAATTGTCACCACACGAAGAAGATAGAGGTAGTAGGTACCAAAAACAATTTTAACGCTAAATATAATATAACTTTATACCATAACTCGATTTATTACGAACTCATTTCTGAGCTCGGTTAGGGTATTCAAAAAGTCATTAGAAATAATCAAAGGGGACTTTTGATAGGGGGATTTGCGAAGTCAGCATTTTGGAATAGTCAATAAACCGTTTGATAGCATTAATCACGAGTGACGTTATAATTCCGTCGGTTATCGTATGAAAGCAAACTGAATGTGTTTCGATAGATTCAAAGGTATGTTGTCATATCGATTTTCAATTAATCTTTTGTTCGGTTTTTCGGTGAGCCACCATTATGACCATGCCCGGGATATAATTCTTAAATACAATTTTTCCATATTATGTTTTACTGTTTATCGTTCAACTGTTCTATGATGGTTTAAAATTTAAATGATTTGAAATGAAAAATATTAATTAAGTATATTATGCTGTATTAACATGATAAATGCGAAAGGATGCCAACAAAAGATCTTGATTAATTTTTGTAGGTAATTAGAGATGATGGAAAAATTCGCAATCAAAGAGTTCCCGCGGGATTTTTATAAACCAAAATCTAAGCGTACAAAGTCGTAGGCATCATCTCGTATCATTTATAATAAATATCGATATCATGTTTTATTTACTTCCGTTGCTTCGTGTGCAACGTAAGTACGCAGGAGGACATCGTTGGCTCATATCCGTTCTTCAAATTCTAAACAATCCGGTATGCTAAACAAACACCGGCTACAAATATGGAATCCACATCGCAACGTCAGCCTTCATTTTATTTTCATCTATTTTCCATTGTCTACGAGTACTTCTCGTACTTATTTTTATTTGTAGATTTCAGTTCGAAAAAAAGTCTGGTCAAGGGCGTGTCAGAACACGTACCCCAAGGGTTCCGTATGCCCACAGGTTCCGTTCCGTATGCCAAGCCATATTTGCTAAAACTTTGGCGGTAATTATTTCTGCAGTCGTTTACAGAAATTATTGTTAGATAAACATTTTAAAGAATAAATAAGACAATTCGAGGCTTCAGATCAAATTTTTGGAGTTTACCTCCTTTAGAATCGATTTTGATATCTAAGCCCGGGGTGTGAAAATTTATGGGGAGTAAATTCAAACTTTCTCCGTTACGTTATTGACTTTGTTTCCATGGTAACGCTTGTTTATGTTTCCATGATGTAATGTATTTTGATGAATATAAATTAAGTATACCTTATAATTAATATAAATAAATGTATCAAGCATGCTTTCAGTAATATAAAATACGTAAATTTACCCTCATTTACTAATCTATATATTTTATAATCGTTCGTAAAGAGTGCGTCGTGCGTCGGAGCTGACACACATTTTTTTTCCAAATAGTTTTTTTTGTTGGAAATACAAATACATAGGGATGTTTATGAGCATACCTAACAGGTTTCTATGTAACTGCTAAATTTCAACTGGACACAATTTTAAGGTTTCCTTATTTTATACAGAACCCTTATACTGACTGCAGCGTGCAGCGCTTGTAATTGACAGCTGCAGAAGCATCGCTAAAAATAGAACGCAATGAAAGTATAATATTTTTACGAATTCCGCGTAGTGCACACAGAAATGGACTTTGACGAATCTGACGGTGTTTTTATTGCTCTATTCACTTCTGAAGTAATATATTACTATCACAGTATTTTTATACGTAGAAAAACAGTGTAACCTAGCAAAAGTTTTTACACTCGTTACAAATACCAACCGCCTCCAGTTTCTTCACTAAATTGAATATTTGAATTGTTGTTATTTTAAAAAAATACCAAAAAACTGAACATAGGCCATTCAAAGGATTTTTTTACACACTACAAGTTAGCCCTTGACTGCGATCTCACCTGATGGTAAGTGATGATGCAGTCTTAGATGGTAGCGGGCTAACCTGTTAAGGGCACGGCACCCATACCACTACCAAATACCGGTCTCCACATTCTTGAACCGATTGAATCCAACTCCTTAAGACTCAGTGGGTGGTTTATCAATACTTTTCAGATCGGGATGCTATTGTAGTTCCACCAACATCCTACGCATTCAAAGCTACTGCTTTGAATGCTTGACACACACTGCTTGCTCACAGATTTGCTTTTGACTTACTAGTCAAAAGCAAATCTGTGAACAAAACAAATGATAATGGCAAAATTAGACCAGAGATACCTGTACAGTCAGAGGGACGAGTGGCCTAGTTGCGACAACGTTGACCCAAGTCGGTAACTGGATGGGTGGCTGAATTTGGAAGTCCGAATTTGGTCTTTTCGTTTCCTCCTCTCGGAGAGCATGTTAAGTAACCTTAGAGTTGAAAAAGTACTCTTAGCGGAGTGGTATGCGGAAGAACCTGGGAACCCACCGCATTATCATCCCAAGAAAACTCCTGCCATTAAGTGACTAATGGAAAGGGGTCACGATTCTCAGCAATGAGGAATACGACGCATAGAGAGTGACCTGTACAGCCTATAGAAATATTATAGACGATATCACAAAACTACTATTTATGCAGCACAAGCAGCGTAGAGAAACGTACTAGTACTATTTATGAAGTCCGTGTAGTTATTTCGGAACATAGGTAGCCTGAATAGACTGGAGCAAAAAAGGGTCGATGAAAAGCAGTCAGTGACGGTATTGAAAAAAATCGCAATAGATACACGCTCGTTTTATGGTCGATATGTTAATAAACATTCGACGTGCTTTGAATTGATGAGATTAAGGTCCATACGAGCGGAGCATGCAAAAAGATTAATAAACTGACATTGGTGTTAATACAAACAATGACGTCATAACTTTGAATACTAGTGTGACATGTGCATGCTTGTTGTCTGCATTAGTTTATTAGTTTTAAATAATAAAAAGCCTCTTTATATGCTTATTGTAGAGGAAAATTTCTTAATCTCATGTGGGAGATTTCTAGTCAACTTAGGCTGGTTAAGGTAAAACACGACTCGTAGCTCTAATTTAATTTAAATTTAATTTATGATACAAAGTAAGCGAAAATACGTCTTAGCCCTGTGGCAGTTTTTGAGGTAAGAGACTGACAGTCGTTCTTTTTTACATTATGTGGCAGGGTGAATGAACTGTGAACGACATAGACTATAAAAATATTTTATGATAGGTTTCCAACATCTCATTGAATTAGACAGGAGAAAAAAAAATTATTGAATTAAACACGTGTTCGTTAATTACTTTAATAGGTAATTAAGATCTCCGACAGATTAGACCGGACTGGACTAAACGTCAGATGGGAAGGACGTTCCGTCCTGTCGCGCTAGTGTATGAGATTCCATATGACGTCAGTTGCGCTGAAATTTTGTCCGCCCCAGCAAGGTTTTTATATACTATATAGGTACTATGTGTTTGAGCTTTTACTCATATTTCTTGCCCTGTGCGCTAATTTTCACGAAACTTTTTCATGTTATGTCAACGAATGTTTGAATATAACGTGGACCTTCCAACGTAACGTTTGCGACACGGACAGAGATAGACATTTTGGTGAGTATTTGGATATTCTTTCACAACTAAAGTTATATTATTCGTGTCTTGACTTGACTTGACGACTTGATTTTTTTATATCTAATTGAACCAACTAAACATAATTATTTTAATAGTCTAGACATCTTTCGTAATAAGTCCTTCTAAAATTGGAAACAATAACGTTAAAAATATTATAAAGAATCATACCCAAACATTGATGTAGAATTTTATTACTCATTCTATTTCAATGTACCCAAAAGAATAATCTATTTACATTATTTTTGGTACAAAATAATGTTAGCATAAGAAACTTTATCGTTTAAATTCCGAGAGTCTTCATATTTATCGTTTAAGATAGACATTATGGCTGTGATTCACTCGGTATTAATTTAAAAAATACAAAACATACTTTGCGGAATAATTCACGGCAAAATACACGTAACTTTATTAAATTCCCTCCAGCTTTATCCAGGTAGCTTCGTAAGACTTCACTTTATGACTCAATTTAAAAAATGCTTCACATTACATGGAGAACTAATATATTGCGGACCAAATCCAAAAGAAAACAAAACTTTTGCACTTTATTTTTGAAAAGGTGCAAAAGTGAACTTGATCTCAAATATTTTACCAAAATATTATAAAATTAGATTTAGCGCCTAGATTTTCACTGAATATTCTTTGGAAACTTTACATCCTAACCCCATCTAGTAAGTATATTTGTATGTACTAAAATTATATGTATATTGTGTTTGTTTGTTGGGTTGTCCTTTAATCACGCCATAACGGATTGACTTGATTTTTTTGCACTGGTGTAGTCGAGTACCTGGAGTGTGTTTCCGGGGTTTTAAAACCAAAACTCGAAGCGGACGAAGTCGCCGCCGTCATTCCTTTTAATATAAATATTTATTATTATTTGCTTCCTCGTTTCTAATCCGAACCGCTAGGATATGGAATGCCCTTCCGGCTTCCGTTTTCCCGTCCTCTTTTAATATAGGTACCTTCAAATCAAGAGTGAATAGGCATCTTCTAGGCAAGCGCGCTCCACCTTAGGCTGCATCACCTCTTGCATGCAAGTCTGATTGCAGCCGAGCGCTAGCCTACATATTTAAAAAAAAAAAAATATATAAATTCACAACATTGGACAAAATGCGACTGATTCGGAAGTTCGCTGAAAAAGTATTTTTGATCAAAGAGCCGAACCATTCGCGTTATCGGGACTTGTTCCAAAACATTTCGAGTGTCTCTCGCCCCACATTTTATTTACCCCAAGAATGTGGACTTTGAAGGCGGAAAGTAATTTGTTGTTAGTAAAGATGTGACGCTCTCTTTTAGATGCCCGTTAGATTACACATTTCCTACCCATGAAACTATTTTAATCTTTGTTTTGTTGACTTAACTTTATCTTATTGATGTCCGAGCTTCCCAGTTATCACTAAATCTATCGTATCAAGTACCTATCTATACCTGCTTGGTAGAACTGTTCCATTATTTCTAAGAGGTGTTTATCGATATTTACCAAAGTAGGTAATATTATTATGCCTGTAAAGATGGATTGGATGGTGCAAACCTTTTTTATAACCGTAAAATACATATACTAATTAATATTATTAATGCGAAAGTTTGTCCGTCTGTCTGCTATACTTTCCCGGCGCATCTTTTCAACCGATTTTAGCAAAATTTGGTACAGAGGTATTTATGCCGGAAAATTACCTAACTACCAAAGGCCAAATGCCGTTCTCAATAAATAAGTAAACACGAAGCCCGAAATGTTTTTAATTAGCGCTTTTCATTTCGGTAGTGTGTTTTCATAAGGAAGTAAAATATACCCGAGTTGGGTAAGTTATCCTTTTCTCTATGTATTTTCGTTAATTATTAAAAGTGTTTCTACTTATCTATTTAAACATACTTAGTTTAAGTAATAAATTTGTAAAATGTTCCTTTTAAATTTTATTTGTGACTAATTTACCCGCCCCGGTTTTGTTCGCGTGGAATTTCTGACTGCGTTTTCTTGTTATGAAATCTTAAGTCAGTGATTAGTGATAATCATACGTTTATACGTCGGTCAGTCTGTTTCTCCTCTTTTACATATATCCTCGGTAGAGTCTTGTCATAATATCACAAGCTATACAAATTGTCGTACGTGAAATAAAACATTTAGTTTAATTTCATATAAATAAAGATTATTGTAGGTACTATAGTATAAGTAAGTAGGTACCTAATTATAATATGCTTAGAAGATTTTACTTTCAACGATACTATAATATTGATTGTTAAAAAAATATCTAGATGTTTTATTTAATAAATAAATATGAATTAATGTCGTAAATAATTGCCAAAGGACATAAAAAAAATTTGGTAATTATGAAGTGTATTCGCAAAGTATCCACAAATCATTAGTGTTCGTTTTGTTACCAATACGCCCTGGGCGGACGTCGTACTGTGTAAGACTTAATAAACTTTAAACAATGCCAGGAAGATGCGATGTCAGAAGTTGTGGCAACTCTAAGTGAAGGTAGCCGAAGTTATGCCCCTATTAAGGTACATAATATGTCTAATGTTCAAATAATTAACATACACCGTCAGTGTTTGCACTTACTTTGGAGAGACTTGGGAGAATTGGATAGAATGATGTACCTTCTAAGCAATGATAATATTTATTATACTCTATTAGAGTCAATAGACTAGGAAGCATAAAGTTATTTTATTGTGATAGTGTAATTTAAAAGAACAAGTGATAGCGTTTAATGCTATAGAATATCTCTTGATAACGGTGAAGGAAAACATCGTGAGAAAAACTAGATAACCTACCATAGATTTCTCCATAATATTCTCCAAGGTTTGTGCCAATCCGCATTTTTCTAAGGTGGTGAACTATGGCCTGGTCGAAACGAGTAGGGATCCGTGCTCAGCTGTAGAGGGTCAGCGATTGGTTGTGGTGATGATGATGATACCAGTATTTGATCGAAACGCTCCACCGTCTTACAACAGGAGGTTTTAGCGTGAGTTAAGTAATGTGAGTAAAAGCTTACTTTACAAATTAAGTTTATTGTTTCTTCGCAAATTAGAGCAATGCACAAGTCTTAGCCGAAATTACAATTGACGGCCTCGTTTACTTAAAAAGGCCTTGAGGCTGACGCCTCGTTCTTTCAAAATCACTTCGGAAGTCCTCGGCTTCGCCTCGTCCTTTTAATAGGACTTCGCCTCGTCCTTTCAATAGCACTCTGCCGAGTATTGCTTTATTACCGGCCTGAGCAGTAATGTACTATTTTGTACATTTTAAAATAATGGCAACATAATATTAAAAATAACTGAAGTTCAGAAAACAGGCCCTCGAGCACTGAGCCTTGTAACGTCGCTTTCATGAATTTAATTTTAAAAAGAGAAAAATTAATTAGGTTTTTGGATAACTTATTGTTTAATAAAATTTCACCAACCCATCCGCTTCTTTAACGCAAACATTTATTCCATTTCTCCGTTCTAGAGCGGCCCGGTAAGTTCGATTCGCTTTATCGCTACTTAAGTGTAGAAATAAAAATGCCAGCCTACACCAAAATAGCCTACCACTGTCCAAGTCCTCAACATTACCTCGCACGAAAAAAAGTCACGCTGATCCGTTGCGCCGTGATTGAAGAACAAACCAACTTTCGCATATATGTATAATATTAATGCAGTCGATTCTGATGAATTCTGACTTCCCTTGGTCTTTTTATTACGGAAATAACGAAAATGTCAAGTTCTTATTGTATGTATATATACTTAATAGGTACGTAAAAAAATCATATTTTTGATACGTATCAGGCACGTATACATACAATATAGGATATAATTTGTGCTCCATTTCTATGCATGATAAGCTGTGTTGGCGTAGTTATATCAAATTGGGGTTGAATCTATACCCGGCTAAGCTCCTTTGTGACTCAAGCGCCATTAATGGAAAATCATTTTCCCTCGACTATGAAATTGTGATCCACGTATTTCTCGACAAAAATGTCGAAAACGAAAATTAGAGGTTCTATTATTTTGAAACATACCGTTACGCTTCACTAAAATCTTGCTCCCAGAAATAATTAATCAGTGAAGCTATAGTCTGCAAAAAAAAAAATATTTAATTAGATTTTATTTATTGTGGTAAATTCAAATTCAATTTGAATTTGAATTTGAATTTGAATAAGGTGGAGCGCGCTTGCCTAGAAGATGCCTATTCACTCTTGATTTGAAGGTACCTATAGGTAGGTAGGTTTTGAAAACTGAGTCGTAAGTCATATGAAAATAAAGCCGTCATCTCTGAATTAATAGTGGTTCACCCCGAACTGAGACCTCGCGGCGCCATCTATTGACATCAATGTGAAGTTCTGTTAAAAATACTGAAGCTCATTAAAAATTAAATAATTTCGTTTCCTTACAATATTTATCTAATTTTAGTATTTGTCGTTCAAGAACAGGATATAATTCAAATTATTGATCAAGTTCCAGAGTCAGCCTTTCAGAAAATTTAGAGTTCTGAGGTCAATTTTGCACGTTAGAAAATCTCCACTTTGAAAGCCCCCCATTTCGTCAATTTTAGGGGTAAAATTAAAAAAATGTATATTTTTGGACTCTATTCCTAATTATCTTTAAAATTATATACCGCAACCCTGTGTAACGCTATTAAAATATTTTACTTCGCATACGCTTCTATGAGAGCCCCCCTAATATAAAGATTTTTATAAATTTTTAAGCCATATTCGGCTGGAGGCCATTGGTTTACATATTATATTTAAAGCTAAAGTTATTACGTTCAGTAATTCAGAAGTTATAATGCTCTGACAGACGGACGGACGGACGGACAAGTGCAAATTCACTCAAGTAGACTCAGAGACCTTCGCTTCGCTCGGTCAATAACATGATTGTCTCTATCATACATCGCTGCTGGTCTACTCTTTAGCGGAAAACATTCTATAATAAACCTAGATTCACGGCCGCACTTGAAAAGCTGTTTTATTTATAGCAAGCAAAACAAATCTCGAAACGTATCTAAACCCTCTAACCCAAAGAGGCAATCGATTGGGGTTAACAATCAAAATTCTCTTCGTAATTGAGCATAATATAACTCGAATTGGATTAAGTTTTGTCGGTACAATATATTTCTATTGTTTGCACGCCTTTCTTGGCCGGCTACGGACGGGGCTTGACCAACAAAGGGGCATTTAGCAATTCTCGTTGAATGAAGTTAAGCGCAGATTGTGGTCTGTTGCTACTAACTACCTCTACTTGTACCTACCCTTACTATGGATCGAGCAATACTGAACTGTAAAGGGGTTGTACGACTAAACGCTGTCTATGTATGTTCTAAATGAGTTTTGTATTTGTTAGGGTTGCGTACCAAAATATGTTTCTTCTTTCCCCAACTTTTCTTTTTATATTATATGCAATGTTTTTTCAACACTGTCCCCACTACAAAGGTTAACTGGAAGAGAATACCTCTAGGTATTATGTTCGCCTTTGTGCATTGTAATGTAACATGTGCAATAAATAATTAAATAAAACAAGCAAACAAACAATCAAAATGCTGAGAACAAACCTTTTCGTCACAACATACCCGTCCGTTTGTCCATTACAATTTTCAGATTTCAAATGAAAGAACTAGAAGAAAGAAAAGAAAGACCGTTATAACAATAAAATTGTAAAAGGGGTAAGGGCATCATGCTATGAAATGATTTTATTTACCCATACGTTCAAAACTAGATTTTGATTTACATGTTTTAATGTTAGTAGATGACTAAATTATCAAAAACCGAAACAGATCAGTTTTTTTTTTAAATCTTAAGACCAAAATTTATTTGTAAGCTTCATCGGGGAGGTATGAATACTGAGTTGTGCAATCCACTTAGCTTTTATTGCTGGTCAAAGTTTGAAGGTAACAGTAACGAAAATTTAACAATCTGTTGTGAACCTGGACCTAAATGACATATTTACGCACAAGTAACTTAAACTTAAAAAGTTACCCTAGAGCCTCATATAAATTTAAACGTGTACCCATTTTGCATGACTAATATCTCATGACTACGGGGCAAGTTTGGACAATGCCCCACACACGGTTTAGGGTAATGAAGTTACGCGCGTATTGTACGTAGTCTGTCACCGCTATTATAAATCGTTTTAGAACGCCTGTGTTACTACGTGTATTGTTTTACTCAATCGTTTAACTCCACATAGTGTATAGGTACAAAACATAGGTAAAAGTTTCTGTTTAATTATATAATTCGCCACCCACGAACGTTTTTTTGGATTCACCTCATTTTACTATGTTCTTGTTATTGTAAAATGAAGTCGGAACTTTTCGTGTCTGTTAGAGAGGGGTATATTGGAAAGTGGTTTTATTGAATTTTACACCAATAGATAGAGAATTTCTCGATGTCCATAACTTTATATTAAGATCTAAAAGGAGATTCTTTAAAACAATATAGATTTGTGTAAACAAAAACACAAATTAAAATGAAATATTTAATTAATAGAACTGAAATACCAATATTCAACTAACAGGTAAAGGAATTCATTCAAACTAAATTAAATTAAACACAAACGGATATCTATTTGCATGTCTTATCCTTGGGCTGCCACAGGCGGGGCTTGACCAACAATGGGGCATTTAGCAATTCCAGTAACGAAGTTAAGCTTAGATTGCGGTCTGCCCCTACTGAATCCTGGTGAAACCGGGTACAAATGAAAATGCTTAGGCTGATATTATTAATCTGCCTTAAGACGGCTCTCCTAGAACATTAATATCGCTTGCGTAATTTGCGTAAGAAGTATAACACGAGTTCACCGAGAAAATAGCCTGGGTTCTTGACTTTGATATAATTTTGAAATTAAGTATGTATCAGTCGCTAACATGCCTGTTAGTAGTGAATTGAAACCAATGCTCCAGCCGTTCGGATGCAATAACAATTTGAACTCTGATTTACTGATCTTAATTCAGATCTGGTTTTACCTAAATAGCGAGGAGGATGACATTACGCTTCAGATTCCTACCCTCGGATCGTGATGCTGCTTTGTTAATGTCCTCATAAACCTTAAAGACATAGAATCTATCGATTTTATAACCTGATAATATTGCGGATAAAATAAATTGTTCATGATTTTCTTGATAAATACTTTGGCTGAATCCAGATAACTAGGTGAACTTCTTTCATGAAAGGAGTATGCAAATAGTTATACGCTATTTAGTTTTCCCTACTGATTTTTATTTCTTGTTGCAGGTGAGTGAATCTTCACTACTTGAGTGCAGCAACGGGCGCTACACAGCGTCCGAAACGGTGAGTTCCTTTCGAAAATATTGTTGGTTATTTGCACATCAATACTATGATATAATTGCATATACATTTATATATTTAGGGTAGTGTGTTGTAAGGAACCTTCGTCCAGGAATGGACGTCTATGGGTTGAGACGTGTGTGTTGTAAATTCTAATAGTTATTTGTTCAACAAGATAGCAAAGTTCGTTTTTGTTGAACAAATATCTATTTTTATAATTACTAAATACAAATTCAGCTATTAATGAATACTTTTGTGTTTACGTCGCAATTTGATTTCGAGATTATGATAGCAATCGAGCTCTTATCAAATGATTAATATAATTATTGTCGTAACCAATGACCTTTGGTCGTAACGCTTTAGCCAAGTTTTATATTTAACTAATATCATTAAATATCTCGTGGAACCTCTATACGTTTATCCATTTACTCGTGAAAGTTTTAAATAGAATCCATATCCATACTTAATATTATAAATGCGAAAGTGTGTCTGTCTGTCTGTCTGCTACGCTTTCACGGCCCAACCGTTCAACCGATTTTGATGAAATTTGGTACAGGGGTAGGTTGTATCCCGGGGTATGACATAGGCTACTTTTTATCCCGGAAAATTAAAGAGTTCCCGCGGGAATCAAAAAAACTTAATCCACGCGGACGAAGTGGCGGGCATCATCTTCTACAAAAATATATTTAAAAGCAATTTAATTATTCGCCCACTTCTGGAATTATGTATTACAATATTCAGAGACGGACATAGCTCTAAAATCAATGAGTTCCCAAAAGGATCTTAAAAACCTAAATCCACGTCATCGAGTTACAAATCATTTGTTAGTTATTTATACGTGCTACCAGTTTGAGTAACTCGTTATTTTCAAATTTATATTAACACCGCCTTGGCTAACATAACTCGAATTCCAATGCAGGTAAATCCATTTCCTTATTTAAGAATAAAAAAATACTTTTGAAGAGACCGAAGAGTTAATCAACAAGATTTTCATACTTTCAGGAGTATCAAAGCGAACGCGGAATCCACAAAGTTATTCGGCTTTTTTGCTATTTCAAACTCCCGTAAGTCATGTAAACATTTTTTTCCAGTGGAGTTTTTTGTACATACAATTTCTGAATACGATTTCGAAAGAAATGAATGAAAACCGCCGATGTATAGACTCTTTTTTTGTTGCGAATGTGTCAATATAGGTATTTACAATCATTTTATTGGAATTGGGTAATAAGACTTTTTGATTCGTTGGGCCTTTATTAGTAGTTTATTAGTATAATTTAACAACTGAACGTACATAATTAAATAGATTATAGACAAACAAAATAAAATTGTACTCCTCACAAAATCTAGGCCAAACGCTAAGAAATTAATTATTAAATACGTACCTGTCTATCGAGAAGTTGCTAATTTTAGGTGTGCCTTAACGTAATCCTACTAATATTATGAATGTGAAAGCTTGGATGTTTGTAAAGATATTTTAAAGAATTTGATTTCGACGTGCAAAATCTTAATTTTCTACATAACTAAGTATCAAATGGTTTGAGCTGTATTTCTCAGTTGTTTGAGAAAAGGTCAATACATCGTACCTTCATTCTTGGTATCTTTTCACAGTACGAGACCAAAGTCAAATTACGGCCCAGTTTTTAACGCCACACTGTTTCACGTTCTACAATAAAAAAACGGAATATCACTTACGCGATAAATTTTAAATTCTATTCTCATAAAAGTAGAGTTCATAACTCCGTGAACTTTGTCTGCATTCCTCTAAGGCGATTTAGTTAGATGAAAAGTTAATGAATTGTTTTAAGGACTTACACAATTTTTATATGCACGTAAATTTGTCGAAACTGTGTATTGAATCCTTTTTTATGTAAAAAATCTTATTTTTGTTCATTAAATTACAATATTCATTCCTTTTCTTTCGATACTTTTAAAGTAATACAAACAATGCCTTCTGTGTTCTGCCACTCATTTTATTGTGGACACACCCGAATGATACGCCTTCAATCAGTTTATTTTCCCGAGCTTAAAATGTTTGGTTAATATAGTAATGGAATTATTGCCGCATTTTCGAACATGGCTCATTTTATTAACTGGCATATCTCGGCAAGCACACAAACATTTTGCAGATGACGTACCTATATGCATCGAAAAACGGTTTCATAATTAAATTGCAATCAAATACTTACTTCGGAATTCTAGAAGCGATGCCAATACGCCACGTAGTTTGTACTACAGGCAATTATAGATTGGAATATATGAATGGAAAGAATTTCATTTTAAAGTACAGTAAGCGCGCAGGTGAGCTGAGCGGTCGTGGCGATTGTAGACCGACTGAACGACTAGCGCTGCATGTTTACCTACCAATTAGCATCCAGCACGCGGCTCGATCCGAAGAATTACATTCCTTATTTTCCCGGTAATAGGCATTACGATTGAAATTATGAATTTATTCATGTATTATAAAAAACGTATTTATTTATTTTTCTATTTCGAGTGAGATTGCTATTTAGTTTGATAAACAAGTGGTTTGCCCCGAACTGAGACCTCGCGGCGCCATCTATTGACATCAATGTGAAGTTCTGTTAAAAATACTGAAGCTCATTAAAAATTAAATAATTTCGTTTCCTTACAATATTTATTAAATTTTAGTATTTGTTGTTCAAGTACAGGATATAATTCAAATAATTGATCAAGTTTCAGGCTCAGTCTTTCAGAAAATTTACAGTTCTGAGGTCAACTTTGTACGTTAGAAAATCTCAATTTTGAAAGCCCCCCATTTCGTCAATTTTAGGGGAAAAATAAAAATAAAAAATTTTTGGACTCTATTCCTAATTATCTTTAAAATGATATACCTACCACAACCCTATGTAACGCTATAAAAATATTTTACTTCGCATTCGCTTCTATGAGAGCCCCCCTGAAATAAAGATTTTTATAACTTTTTAAGCCATATTCGGCTGGAGGCCATAATGGTTTACATATTATATTTAAAGCTGAAGTAATTACATTCAGTAATTCAGAAGTTATCATGCTCTGACAGACGGACGGACAGACGGACGGACGGACAAGTGCAAATTCACTCAAGTAGACTCAGAGACCTTCGCTTCGCTCGGTCAAATATAACTATAAAATACAGCAATCCGCCATAATGGATTAAACACCAAGAAGCGAATGACGTCACAATTGTTTGTTTTCGAGCTTTGACATTTCACACTATTGTCTACTGCACACTGCACAGAGTACATCGGTAAAAACAATAGTGACGTCACCGGCGTCATTACAACGGCTAGCGCTTTGGCGTGAATTTTAAAATTTAAATTTCAAATGCCAATTTTATCTAACAAACCTTATTTTTCTGCTGAAATAAGATATTTTTTCGAAATAGTAGATACTTCCGAACATAATATGACCATTTTTCAAAATCAGTCATCATGCCTATTGATATTAGATTCAAGACCTCTTTCTGTACTTACCCACTGACGAGCTTTACTTTTGTTCCGATGTTCGCAGAATTATGAATGAGTTTATTTGAGGGCTTGTTACGAATGCCGTTTTGTTTGCCTTGGTGATTCCAATCAAATTCCTGTGTGGCGCATGGAAGGTTTCGCATGTTTGTATTTCTGGTTATGTCTGTACGGATTGTTTCTCTTCTAAGCATATTGTGTACAACGTAAACAGATAACAGTCTAAATTGCAGAGCCGCTCTCGTAGGATCGCCTCACCTCTCGTACGCGGAGCGTCGACGAGTTTTTGAATTTTTAAATTACTCATTGTGCGATGGAATGCTGCTAGTCGCGGTGCTTCATAACAACATAGGATGCGCAATCAAATGTGCACTCAAATACTTAGACTTATGCCTCAAAATACAAGAGCTCGTTGGGCAGTTGGCACACTTCGCATCGGGGCCGACGATATACTCACAAGTCTAGGACGCGGTCCTCCGGAGAGTGATACTAACGAATGTAGTCCTAAATATTTGATTGTTAAAGTTGAAATATCCGTGGCGCTCGATTGTACTCGTGATATCCAGCTTTTAAATTAAACGGGATAGAGATACATCTATGTAATCCATGAGTTAGGATGCAAGCTCTAATGGATCCATGAAACCGTACACAATACTGTCAGAACGTCTTCATATCGTCGATGCGAAGCAGACATTTTAAGTCGGAAATAAGTTTTACATATGCAAGCGAACCATTCACCTGGAATGGAACGAGATAGTGAAACAATATAGCGCGTCAGAAAGATCGACCGCTTTCGAGTTTCCACCAAGAAAGTTATACTTACGAAAAATGGATCTACGAATGTTACGTTTTGAACTATTGTTTCGTTTGCGTAATACATTGTTTTGTTTCGGACGAAACTAGGTATATTGCGCAACTTATTCTGTGCTTTCTCAAACTTTATGCTTTGTTAATGTATGTCGTTGCATTCGTTAAATCCAGTTAATAATATGAAACTCTATTATGCTGCATTCTACTAATTTGTAGTTTCTAAAAGGAAAGAGCTGATAGTGGATGTTATATTACTTGTCTAAAAGGTTTCATTGTTTATATTTCGTTTAAACCCGTAGGAATGGTGGTATACTTACTTTTATGCTGCAGTATGAAAGCTGTAGAATTTCAATATATACTAAATACTGACAGTACATGAATCTCAGGCCAGTTTATTAAAATAATGTGATCGTGGTAACCATTGTTTCTCATACAAGTAATCGTCCAAGTCATCGACAGAACCCGTTCCACGCCGGCGACGCGGTACAGCGTCGTAGAATGTTATTACCTCGGCAACCGGGAAGCGCAGGCGCAACTGCGTGCAATAGAGAGGGGAAATGAAGAAAGTAGTTAGTTAGAGTGAGATGGTGTCCGTGGGAGGAGGCATGGGGTCAGCGAAAGTGCATTGCCACGGCCATTGCGCCGCACCCGATGGGAAAAGTAGTTCTCGTCGTATGTGGAATATTCACCATGGGAAATTGTACGAATATTGCATTACGAGGTTTATATGCAGCTTCATTGACAAGCCGATGAGTTATTTGTCGATCTTTGCAGAAATACGTATTCATTACAGAAATTTAATTCTGTACTCATTAGAGAAGACACGTCCAAACGTCGTCGTCCAGACGTCCACAGGCCGTTGTGACAATCTGCCTTTGGTTCATACAAACATTAATATGTTTCTGTTTATAGGCTGATCATAATATATAAATCCTTCAGTACAAAATAAAAGTTGTTAAACGGAAGAACTTTTATGTACCTATGCGTACCTAATCATAAGAGCAGACATATTATATGTCCAAACGTCTATGTCCATGTAAACTTTTAAGCCCGTATAACTTTGGAGTCTTTTAATAACTTCGACTAATTCTCTGAGCTAAATATATTAAGTTCTAAAGCGTGTCTACACAATAATTTCATTGAGTTTGATTGGTAAATGATAATCAAATAGGAATCGAATTTTTTAACTAAGTAACGTTTGTACATCTGCTCTGAATACACCCCCGACCTTCATTTTTACCAGGTTTGGATATAAAAAGTTATTCATACTTATAAAATAAGTAGGTAGAAATATCGATCATTTCAATTTGAGAAAGAGAAAACGTGTCAAGTGAGGTTCAGATCTCTTGTCTGACTGGTGGCCGTCGAAACAAAAGGTGCTGTGAAGGTATCCCCTTGAAGACGGCTGAGATCTTTAATCCAAGGAATTTTGGCTTTATTATACTCCTATTATTATATTATTTACTTGCTGACGCCCGTGTCTTCGTTCTCGTGGATTGAGTTTTTTTGGTTCCCGCGGGAACTCTTTAATTTTCCGGGGTATAAAGTAGCCTATGTGTTATTCCAAACTATAATCTATCTCTGTGCCAAATTTTATCCAGATCCGTTCAGCTGTTCTGGCGTGATTAAGTAACAAACATCCATCCATACATCCATCCATCCAAACTTTCGCATGTATAACATTACTATAGAGTATAGTTGAAAGTAATCATATGTATAGGACATCAAAAATAAAATAGTATAGAGTTTAGGACAGCATTGTTGAGGGCTACCAAATAAAAATTGGGCGCTGTTTATACCTTTACCCTTGTGGATAACGGTTCAAGGTTCTGGAGGTAGGAACCTTTAATGGAGAATTTTCAGTGGTAGATAAATTATAATCAGCTTCTTCTTGGTTACTAAAGTATGCTTTTTCTCTAAAAACGGAAACTAGGGGATTGAACCTTAAAGCGAAATAAAATAAACATGAAACTAGTTACGCACCTGAAATAGACTTACAAAGCTTATTTTGCTGAAAAGATTTATGGCATGCGTGACTACAATGTTACCGAGTCTATTTTTATAATGATGTGCACTGTGAGCTGTATTAATGTACATCATTACAGGATATTTACATAAAATATCTTGTAACATACGTTTTATTATTCAAACGCTCTTTAATTAAAATGACTTTCACTTTTTACAGGATTCTAGTTAAAAACTTGTTACTCTAGTTGGCACTGGTATTATTTTAGTGTGCTTAATTTTAATATTTGCCATTGTCCTCAGAAATAGTAAAAAATCAGCTTAACTGATCATGAAATCTATCTGGTTTTTGAAGATATATAATTTTGACCATTTATTCATTTATTCAATAATTATATTAATAAGATAGTAGTTATATCCTATTATTGGCTAACCGATATATGTATATGTCACCGTAAGATTGCAAAAACCGTTAGATTATAATCTAACTAGCGAATTTGTAAACTGTCGACAGATTACAATTTAACGCATTATTTTTCGGTAGATTGTAGTCTGTTAGGTATATTAACCCGATAAAATCTAAGTGCCCCTGATTATTTACCTACTTACTACCTGATTATTTATGTCGAACCCTAACCTACAAGAAAGAGACAAGAAAACGTAAATACAATGAATATTTCAAAAATTGACACTCAGAACATTGAACGGTTTACAATCTGTCGACAGTTGACCATTTCGTTAGATTAAAATCTAACGGTTTTGGCAATCTTACGGTGACATATGGTTTAGACATAAAAAAGATATAACTGCAATTTACGAACGCAATTTGATTAAGTACAACGCTAACTATACTATAATATGCAACGAATTTAATAGTTAATGCTCACGACGCGTTGCCCGTATTCGCAAATTACTATATAATATATACCCGTACTGGCACCCAGGAGAGCGTTGTGTAGATTTATGTATGCTTGGAGCTTACCTTCTCCGGTTCGAATCTGGTACGCAAGAATGAATATATGCTAAGTGGTACATACATGCTTACCTTTGAAACTTAGGGTTTTATTACATACCTATGTCTAAGAAAAGTATATTATGACCGGTTAAAGGGTTTTTTATTGATTAATTTTTAATATTTCAAATAGAAAAGGTAGAGAAGACTGATCAAACGATACGCGCCATTTGTGAAGATTTTTGGCCCTATTTTTGGCTCTGACACTGACGCACAAAAGTACACCCACCCACCTTCCCTACTTTTCCCTCTACTACTCCCTACCACCAATTTTTCTGTTCATACTTTTTACCCTCAAAATTTAATCACAATGGCTGTTTATTTCAGAAAGTAAAGGTTTTCTTTTATTTAACATAAAACCATGCCGTATATTTTTACGAATATACCTATTGGACTTCCGTTTTTAAAAGTATCGTTAAAAAGACTCGTTAAAGTTAAATATTAATGGGGCCGCTATTTCATTTACTCTGAAAGTGCTTTACGGGGTACTTTAGACGCTTATTATTTGGAAAACGGTAATGTACTGTACTGCTTTTTCGTAGATATTTATTCTTTCGAGTAGCGAGAAAATTCATGCTTAAGGCTCTGTCATAGCGTGAAATCGGCAAAACGGAGTT
Organism: Erebia aethiops; assembly: GCA_923060345.2. NCBI lineage: Eukaryota > Metazoa > Arthropoda > Insecta > Lepidoptera > Nymphalidae > Erebia > Erebia aethiops. The sequence goes on from OV281081.1 coordinate 25,619,475, forward strand.
TTTTAAAGCAGTGTATCCATCAAACGGTGATATAATGTATGCTTGTAAAATAATTTGCTGTTTTCCAAGACCTTTATGAAGCCATTGACGCATCTCAAAACACAATTTAAAAAAATCTCTGCATTGAATTTTTTTAATAATTTCTTAGTTTACTTTTTAAAGCAATTTTTCTCCTTATTGAAAAATTTACAAATTTAAGATAAAATTTATATTTTATATATCAAACACATTGTCGGATTAATTTGTATTGAACAGTATTTTTTTATTTACAAATTATTTCTTCCATTTTTTGCAACATACGCTTGCTCGATTTGACCCCCACGCGCCTATATTTTGATCTCGTGCACAGAGAGCGCCTTAATCCTCACTTTAAAGAAATCTATTTCACTGGCTTTCATACATACATAATAATTATATATTTTTAATTACCTTAACCGTGCGCTGCGATATTTAGTTGGTAAGCATTTTGGCAACAGAAGCATCAAAAACACCCATTTCGATACCCTAAAAAAGCTATTTTTTAAACTTTTTATACCGTAATATTATGGTAATATTTCTATGCCTAGAATCACAAGCTCGAAAACAAATTCCAAACTATATGCTTACCTATTTAGTATTCTCATACAGCTTATACACTAATCGTTTATTTTGTTGATACAAAACAGAACAGGGGAAACATCACACATGCCTATTCAAAGCTTACAAATGACACATTTAATTTGTAACCAATTAGGAAAACGCGTGTAATTAGTATGACATAATAAAGCCCCACAAATAATATAACAACCAGTGCCTAACCTCGGGCAGCCAATTATAAATTAATCTACAGCAGATTACACATAGCCGGGCACTTTCAGCAACTTTTTAATTAAAATTCTTCTGTACAATGTACGAAGTTTGTCGGCCTACCTATAATTTCAATTTTTACTTTTGAACCCTCCTCACATATGGCCTTCGTTCTCAAAGTTAGTTAGCCTTATTTGGTGGAGGTCATACTGCATTGTAGAGAAACATCCCGATTATTTTATTCATCCAGTTTGCCCCATGACTACGATCTCGCTCGGTGTTTAAAATCAACACAAGTGCTTTTGATACGTCAAGTGATCTAAGGATGGAATGCCATTCCTGTACTGAGAAGAACTTGCAAAAAGCTCTGCGTTTGCTTTATTGGAAAATATGTTAGTGATGATGCAGTGTATTATGAAAACGTACTGCTAATGCTAAATCGCTTGAGGAACGGCTTTGCTGGAAGGGTGGTTACAAAACTGAAGCCTATACTAGACAACACCATCAATAAACAAAATCTCATGTTCCTATGCCTATGCATGAAGCTGTAGTTGTGTTTGTATTTAAGTCACTTTAAATAGATATACTCATATATCAGATCTCTCATTGTTATGTACGACCAAGACTTAGCTGGATCATTATTCATAATATGACTTCCTCGACAATAAATGAAAAGGCATCATTTATACTGTCGCGTTACCTTGTGGTTGTTAGGCCTTTTCATTTCGCATTGCTATATTTTACTGTTAATTTTATATGACATACATAAATGAGATGTGATGATTCATTTCCGTGATATTTAATTATCCAATTTGATACACGGGCATTACTTATAAGAAAATTAAAATATATGAGCAGGGGGTTACTACCAATGATGTTACTACCATCGCTTGAAGAAGTATTACTTCAATATGGCAGTTTTATGTCACGCATCTTGACGTCCCTAAAATAAGAATCATAATTATTCTAAAACACGAACTTAAACAATATTGAAATATGTAACTCGGTATTTAATCTGAGTGCCGGCCGCATCGCGCCTATTGAACGTTACCTTATTCCTATAATATCTCTTATGATATTCATCTAAATTAAATGGTGTAAAGGACAATTTTTATTTTTATTAAATACTTGAGATGATTAACATATTTATTTTGACAAGGAATGTCGGTAAAAACACCTTCGCAAGTAAAGCATTGGTTTAGACCAAATTTGAAAATCATAAAAATGTTTATTGTGAGTCAACCTTAAAAGATAGATGTATGTTATCGCAAACTTCTTTTAGAACTTTTTAAGTGGAACAGTTTCACCATACATTGGGGCTGATTCTGTATAACACAATCTCTAAACTAAACTAAAATGGCAGCTTTAAATCTAGCTCTGTCCCTTTCCGTAGGAAGTATTATGAAAGGGTTAGCAATATTTGTAATGCTCTAATTTTAGTTTAGTTTAGAGATTGTGCACTACAGAATCAGCCCCATTGTTTTCGTGTAACTTTAACTATTTACGCAGCGCACGCCGCGTAAGATCTCGGAAGAGAGGATTTTTTCCGACTTAGTTCACATAATTGCAATTTTCGTAAGGATCTCTAATTTATTGTAGCTTTCTATACTAATTTGTAAAAACTTTGTACTGAATCTTCAGTTTATTATCTCTCATCTATTTAAATATACTGATTTCTATAAAATTATTCCTGAACATGTTTTACATAAATGTATAAAAATACTACACAAAACACCTTTATAAATAATTCTGTAAAACCTTCACTTCCTGCGGGGAAGGACCCAGGCAGTCGGTGGTCAGGGCTCCAGAGAGAGGAACCTCCTCAAAATTCGTGATGTCTTAAGGATAAACTTTAAATATTATTATATATACTATATAGTCTTTATAATAATGGTTTTGCGTTTAAAAAAAGTTAGACCAGAAAAATAAAGAACACTCCAAAGTAGCCATAAAACAAAATACCGATTTAAGGCAGAGAGACGGAGAAAACAGCGTCATTTTCACTACCCCACACTTTTCGGCGCCCAGAGAACCACTCAACCCAATTCTTTTCATACTTATGACAGCTGGTATACTATCGGGCTTTTAAAGAAACCTATTCATTTGACCTCAAGACGTTAGGGAACTTAATAACGGGGGACGGAAGCCGAACCGTGCGGCGACTGAGGCGCATCATCATTACGATTTAATTTCAAGGGAAAACGCCCGTGACAAAGTCTACGTTGCCATTATTCTGTTCCACCTCAGAGGGTGTTTAATAAACAAATGACGCGGGGCCTCGTAATGATGTACCGGTCCAACCCGCGCTGCCTCTCGCCTTGTAAAGCCTATTTTATGTTCTTCGTAAGTGTACGTACCGACGACCGCAAGCGAATGAGACCATTTCAGGAGTGCTACTCTGATATTTATAAGGATACTAGATGATTCCCGCGACTTCGTCCGCGTGGATTAAGATTTTTGATTCCCGCGGGAACTCTTTAATTTTCCGGGATAAAAAGTAGCCTATGTCCTTCCCCGGGAAACCATCTACCCCTGTACCAAATTTTATCAAAATCGGGTGAAGAGACAGTTTTTTTTTATTCCCGCGGGAACTCTTTATTTTTCCGGGATAAAAAGTAGCCTATGTCCTTCCCCGGGATACCATCTACCCCTGTACCAAATTTCATCAAAATCGGTTCAACAGGTGGGCCGTGAAAGCGTAGCAGACAGACAGACAGACAGACAGACAGACAGACAGACAGACACACTTTCGCATTTATAATATTAGTATGGATAATACAGTTCATTTTCGCACAACGCTTCCTCAAAACTATTCACACCTTATGCAAATAACCATAATGTAAATTGGGTTGAAAGTTGTAATCTAAGTAGTTTGAAGCTCAAGATTTTAATTTCTATTATGGCTGTTGGTTAACCCAGAAAAATTGCTGCCGTATATAAGTAGGAAGATAAAAGAAAAAAGGTCGATTCGAGTCGTAATTTTTATTTCAGTCAGACTTAAAATTGGAATAATTGCTCTTAAAGATTTTGTCCCGAAAGCTGTAAAATTACGAAGGAGATAACAGGCGTTTTACCTGCTCCACAATTCCCCCTAATTTATTCGCTAAAGTTGTTGTAATAGTCACGAAATTTGGGGTCTTCTCATATACGAATTTTGATCTTAAAATAGTATTTATCAAAATATAAACTGCTAAAAGTAAGTGTAAGGCGGTAAGTGTGACACAATTATTGAAATCACAACTATTTATTTATAGATTTTGTAGGATCATTTATTAAAATGTAGCTTTAAATTATTAATAATCCTTGAATAATAACAATTATAAAGCTTATACCTACTTATAAGTATCCTTACGTTAACTTTCTTATATAATTCTGTCAGTGGCGTGCACAGGGTTTTTAGGGTAGGGGTAGGTAGCTAGGGTAGGCATTAGTTAGTCAAAATACCTATTCACTGACTGTCATAATCAAAAATGAGCATTGACTTATTTCCATTTGGGTAAGCAGTGCTTTTATGCGTCTATGAAATGCACGCCACTGAATTCTGTTCTATAGCAACTTTTTGATGGCCAATTTTAAGTTTTCGCGAAAGTTAATTTTTATGCTTAAGTCCAGTTCCATTTAGGCGATTAACGACGGTAATTATCGATAAAATTGAGCTGGTTAGTCTGTGTTCATAGGTTCATGTTAAAGATGAAATTTAGGTAAAGTTAAGAAACCTTGACTTGTGCATTTTGCGTCTATTAACGGCCAATGTTTAAACTTAACTTTAAACCGCCAATCAAGTTTATGTTAATAAAGTTGGATTCAGATTTTGTCAGTCAGGAAAAAGTCGAAATAACCCAGCGCCACACATAACACCGACTGTTTTTTTTTTTTTTTCTTGTCATATTTGACAAGAGGCAGCTTCCTCCAAAGTGGTGGTCGGTTTTTGGCTTAGTTTTAATTTATGTACACTTAAGTTTAAGTTAAGTTTAATTTTTTGGTTTACATTTATTTTGTATCTTATTTATTTTCAAGATAAGTTAACACAGACTGTTTACATTGCGACAAAATGGTCTCGATACTTACAAACATTAGCACCTGTCACGGTGTCGCTGTCTTAATAACAGTATTTATAAGGAAAGCTCGGAACACGAAAATACAATTTGGTAAAAGGTGGATGTTGTCACAGTAACGCGAGTGAAACATTAAGGCTGTGTCGCGTGCCGCTCCGAGCTTTACAACAAATTATATACAAATAATAGGAATTGGTGAAATGCCCAATGATTCTGGCGATACTTTGGTACCATCCTGCCTATTGTATTATTGAACTTTTACGACTGGTCTATTAGAGAGTAAATAAATCTATTTTGAGTCACTGACACACCGACACACTTATACAACTAGTTCCTTGTTCCAAACTTTGCTGCTATAGTTTCGGCCAGAAAATCGGTGTGTGTCGCAACAATTTTAAAAATAAACTTTAAGACCTCTAAAACTTAAATTAAGCTCAGTTCTGTAAACGTGTAACCACTATACAGTTTATTTGAATTAGAAACAGCTGATTTTCTTAGCATGAAAAGCGGAACCCGAAAAATAAATGATTGATTTTACCCGAGTGATATCTTTTTTCTTTTGTAAAATCGATGTCATCATAATGATCTATTGATGATATATTTAGACCAAAACCAGGTTTTAGTGCAGTTTTTCGTCATGAACCCGAAAAATAAATGATTGATTTTAAACGAGTGATATCTTTTTTCTTTTGTAAAATCGATGTCATCATAGTGATTTATTGATGATATATTTAGACCAAAACCAGGTTTTAGTGCAGTTTTTCGTCATTATTTCATAATAACGAAAAACTGTATAATAATTCATGTAAAAAACTAAATGATCACTTTCAAAGTATAGCTTCTAGTAGGTTTGATAATTTACAGAAAAAAACTCTACCAGGTCATTTTCTTTTTGAAAAAGAAAACTCTACCATAATTCGCTAAATATAAACGACTACAATACAATATGACTACTACTGTTTTGTAAACAATACAAGTCTTATTTTGTTTACAAACAGTTAACGAGCGTTCAATCAATCAAAGTTAAGGTAAACCTGTTATCGGGGCTCCAGCGGATATCCGATTATGCAGTAAAGGATTATCTTACACGGGACGAAGCTTTGGCGGACAATCGCTTTGAGTATGTTAATTTAAATACATCGACGATTCAGGCCGCTACTGTTTTACAAAATTTATTTTGGAATTTCACAAAAACTTTTTTTTTTCTACTTAAAAAATTCTTACACTGTTAGCGGACAATAAACAGCTTTAACCTATGGGTCCAGACGCAGAAAATGTTTCACCGGAGTGAAGAGTTCCTTCATAAAATAGGTGAACACTAAGAAAAACATTTACAGAAATCCTAAATAGCAATATTATTTATATTGAAATGTGGATACAATTATTATGTAATAACCAAAATAAATAAAACGCTCAATGTTGTTTTTATGTTTTAAATTCTTCAAGTAGGTACTGTTTCGATAATGTAGGTTTTCAATCATTATTATTAATTTGAAATTTCAAGCATGTTAAAGCAGGAAAATTTATTAATAAAACGCGGTTGCTTTTTGTTAATATTATGTAATCAATTATTTTATGTATTTGATAAAAAGCAATACAATCCTAACCACCCGGAGCTCTTTCGTATAAAAATAGAAGGGAATTATTTAACCTCAAACGTGCGAATTCAATACATCAGGGTCCAGTATAGAAAGAAAAAAAATAACAAAACGTCCGAAGAGGTCCGGATCTCATTTGGACAAATCGCTCGTAGCGGTCAGGTCAGATACCAATAACAAGGGCCACGTGCTATTGTATTCCTAGCCGTCATTAGACGCTTCCGCAACCTCAACACACGGTATTTACAATCGTATTGCTATATAAAGAGCATGTAAATTCACATGGCAGTAAATTTGATCTCACCAATTTAGTTCAATATGACGACCAAATAGCCGAACATCGACAGTCGATTTGTTAGTGCTTTATGACGTTATGAGATAATATAGTAAACGTTTGTATAACTCAATTCACCAATTTGTCATTTAGCCATTGATGTAGAATTTAAGTAGGTACCTATGTAACAAATTGATTTTGCATTGACGTTAAACAACAAATATTTTACATAACAATTAGGTCAAACAGCTAAAGCCTAGTATCAACTAGGTCGCCGATACGAATCGGAGTTTTTCCAACTCCTATATTTGTTTTTCTATTTTCAACACGCTAGAGTTACGGATTCGCACATCGGGTCTCGTTACTCAATTTCATCCCACTTCCTACTATGCGAAAGTATGTTTCTTTGTTGGGATACTGAGTGAGAGACTGACGTTAAAGATCTGGAGCGGATATATACTCGTGTGCCTGGAGAGTGTCATTGAGTTATTTTAAACACAAAAAATAATTAGTCTGTCCATTATTTATAAGAACTAAACACAAACGGACGGAGTTGTAGCATTATAATAGTCAAATAGGAGAATATTTTCGACAATTTAATTAATGCTGGGCTTCAGATACACAAATGATTTAATTAATAAACTGTCCTTCTTAATCTTAAGTATTGTAGGAACGAACGGAAACATATCTTGTATTGCGCTCGTTTCCTGCAAAGAAAAATACTGTAAGATTTTAAACACACTTTATAATTAATTAGTCGCGTGGAACAAGTAGCTAGTTTGACTACGAAAATTAAAGTAGAGGTACATTTAAAATTATTCACAATTTTAAACACAGCGCACTGTAGAGCTGAGCAAACGCGACTTTTCATGGCAGTTAATTTGCGAAAGGGTTACATAATTTTAAGTTGAAGATCTGGTGTAGTGGTGAGCGCTGTGGTCGTACAGGGATTCGATGCTCGGCTGGTTGAATTTGTGAACTTATTAATCTATACTAATATTATAAATGCGAAAGTTTGGATGGATGGATGTGTTTTACTCAATCGCGCCAGAACGGGCTAACGGATCTGGATGAAATTTGGCACAGAGATAGATTATAGTCTGGAATAACACATAGGATGCTGTTTATCGCGGAAAATTAAAGAGGTCCCGCAGAAACCGAAAAACCTCGTGATAGCACTAATACATTTTAGGAAAACTTGTTGTTATTGTTACGTATACTTTTTTATATTTATTAACAACCCTAATCCATGAGTAATGATCAATAACATCCACCGTTAGGTGCCTACTATATAAATTAATTACAGCTTCGTACCAAGAAGTATACTCCATAGTTTTTAGGCTCTGGTTTAGAGATGCTAGGATATGATTGAATCACTACGTCTGAGATTCTCATTACTCATGATCATATTTTAAGGAAAAGTTATACTTCATACTCGTACCTTTCGAGATATCGGGTCTTAGTAAGCCCAATTATTTGATAAAAGCTTCCGTAAGTAGGCCATTAACATCATAAATAATGAACAACGTTACCGATAAAATTTTACCGTAACGAATTTTATCAGATCCAAATGAATACATTGCGTTCAAAATATGTATAAGCAACCGCAGCCATTTATACCGTCTCGTATATATCAATTGGATGCAAAGATTCGTAAGGAGTTCTATTACAATGCCGTTAAAGTACAATTTTCCTTGACGAGACCCAAAACCTAATACGATCATGAAGAACTTTACTATCTCCTTATTTAATTCAGCAGCTTCCATAATAAAACACGGGACAGTCGTTCTCGAGAGCAACGCAAACTCGGACTTGTTGCATTTAAGTTAATTAATCCTTAGCTACATCAGATAAGGTCTGGCGTCGCCCTTAAAGCCACCTCGGAGAATATAGTTATTGATGGTAGGGCGTAATCTTGACCCAACTAAGTTTAGTTATAGTTTAACATTAATTCACCCAAAGTTATATTATCATGTGTTTTCATATTTTATGTTTCATAATATCTGAAAGATAAGTATTTTAATTAATAATATGTTATCGTATATTTCTTACCTAAACGAGTGTTTTGTTGAAGAATAAACGAATGCTTCGACGAAAAAAATGGATTTGGTAAGCTAAAATCCATACTTAATATTATAAATGTGAAAATTAGTGTACCTGCTTGTCTGCGTCTTTTCAACCGATTTTGATGATATTCGGTATATATAAATAAGTTGTTTTCCGGACAAGGACATAGGCAACTTTTATCCCGGAAAATGTTCACTAGGGGAAAAATCAGTAATATTAGTATGGATTTTAGCTTATCAAATCCATTTATTCTGTCTGTCGAAGCATCTGTGTATTCTTCAAAAAAACATACGTTTAGCTAAGAAATATACGATAAAATCTTTTCCGCTAACACCATAAGTCCTTTTGACGAAATAATCCGTTGGTTTCCCTTTAAGTGAATTTTTAAGTATTCCAAGAATTATATTATTGGGAACGCGTGAAGACGTGTAGCTAACTCAAAAAGTTGAGGTACGATTGCTGAGCGAGAATTGGGTGCTTACTACCATCGTTTAAAGCAGTAATATTTTGATATTGTTGACGCTCTTGTTTCAGAATTATGATCCTTTTATTACGGGCGTCATGGTTCGTCATACAAAACTGCAATATTAAAATAATACTGTTTTTTGCGATGGTAGTAAGCCCCCTGAATGCGTGCGACAAGCGGCCTAATCCGGCCTTAGCTGAGTCAAGGAAATGAGACTCATGCAAACTGCCTCCTGATTCCGCACCGCTTCTTTACTTATAATGTATGTGATGTGAAAGCGTTGGCTCCGCTGTTTCTTATGAATTTACGCACGAATTTTCCTCGTTGCTCGGGTGTGAACAACGATAACTGTCTTGGAGTGATTCCCAACAATTTGCGCAGGATTTTGTGGCGGTTCGGGAAGTTAAGTTGATTTTCGCTAAGCATATTACAGTATAGATATTATGATTTATGAACTACTACAAATAGGTTTTTCTAAATTTCCCGGGACGAAAAGTAGCCTGTATTCGTACCTAAGAATGGGATGAAACCTTTCTCTGTACCAAAAATCAAAAACAGACAGGCAAAGTTTTGCATTTGTTTTGTGTAGTATGAATATTGTCCGGTTATCATGCTCCAAGATTGTACCAAGAGACCTTGGATTAGTGGGGCTGATTCTGTATAACACAATCTCTAAACTAAACTAAAATGGCAGCTTTAAATTTTAGTTCTGTCCCTTTCCGTAGGAAGTATTATGAAAGGGTTAGCAATATTTGTAATGCTCTAATTTTAGTTTAGTTTAGAGATTGTGCACTACAGAATCAGCCCGCATAAAATGGGATTAGAGATGTGTGCAATCTGTATGTGTTCTTTGTTATGTTGGGGTTGTAAGCTATCACGTAGTGGACGAAATGCACTTAACTGAGAGATAATCATAACATAAACATTATGGCGATGAATTTCAACGATCAAAGTTAACTTAACACTGCCATGTTTCTCCCTTGTGTATTTGTTGCATACAATAGACTTTCTAACAAATTCCTTATAATATAATATTCCTTTTACGCACCATTAGTTTGATTCTATGTAGGAACTTAACTATTCATTTTCTAGTTAAGTGAAGATTGTAGTGCTAGTTCAGTTTTAGGATGATGGTCTAAAAATTTTTAATAGTTGAAAATCGCTTGCGTAAATTGTTGAGTTTACGAAAGCTTGGTGACTGACTGTTTTTTCTTCTTCCTCCGGTGCCGGGGACAGCTTTCTGGTCCGACCGTTGTAAGTTGGAACGGTCTATATATAGCGCTAATCTCAGAAAACTTTGATAGTGTGTTTCAGGCTTGTATGTAACTTATAAGTTTTCAGTCGATTATCTATCCTGCGATGTAGATACAATTAGCGCCATCTAGTTTGCACTGTGGTAACCGCTACATGTTAAATTGATCTACTTATTTTGGCAAAGATGATTGATTGAATGTGTCCGAATTTGTATGAGATTTAGAAGAATGTTTTTAAATTTTTTTGGTGAAAAGTTTGTGGTCCCTTAATTATAAGGCTTAACTACAAATTTTTTTCGTAAGGATGAACTTGAGGTAGATAACACTTGAGAGGGATGAACTTGAGAGGGATATTAAGGTCTGATAATTTCAGTTTTGAGATTTGAATAGTATGTATATAATACGCGTAGTTTGCGGTGGCTTTCATCGTCTTCCTTCAAACCCATCACAGAAACTAAGAGCTTGAATTAATTAAACATTATCAGATTAACAATTCAATACAGCAGTGGTTAGAGCGTTAGATAAGGATCACTCGCAATAGGGAATATGCATGTATTTTTTTTATTTTTTTAAACTATTCTTTAAGTGATTACATAACTGGAAAAAAATATAACACTTGCACAATTTTATTAAATAAGCTAAAAAAAATTAATTAAAAGTACTATCATTTTCGGACGATTTAAACGCCCCCATTTTGGCGCGCTCGTTCTGTGACGTCACCGTCCACTTTGAATAAATTATCAACGAAGTGTTTGATTCAGTTTTATTTTAAGTGAGTGAAGTAAAGCGTAAAAGATTAACTTATTGTGATGGAAGATCACCCAAAAGCTTATTATAAATATTGTATCGTCCCTATGTGCAAAAATAATATTAAAACTGCACCTGACAAGATATATTTTCATATGCCCAGAGATGCAAACTTAAGGAAAAAGTGGTGCAAGGTGATGAGGAGAGAAAATGTATCGTGCTTGAGTAGTTTATATTGTTGTGAAGATCATTTCGACGTGAGTATTAAATATGTATGTACCTACCTACCTACCAAAAATCTTTTTCATTAGGACTCGCGAACAATATAAACAATAAAGTAACCTAAAAATTTAATTATATTATGTTCATAAAGCTATTCTGATTCCCAATGTTTTTACTTATTTATGATACATTACAGCTGACTACGATTTTTGATTTTGATCACAAAACGGTAAACTTACTTACCTAGGTTTTTTGTTTGCACTGTTGTTAGGTTCTATTGGAAAAGAATTTCTCAGTTGCCTTGACGAAAACAACTTAGTTTGTTAAAGTTCATAAAGATGTTCTCAACATTTAACGTTCCTAATACTTACATATCTTTGAATAAATAAAATTTACCTACTAGCTGATGCCCGCGACTTCGTCCGCGCGGTTTTTGGTTCCCGCGAGAACTCTTTAATTAATTATAGTTTACTACCTATTCTTAGACCTACCAAATATACAATAAATTGGTCAAGCCGTTTCGGACGAGTTTGGTTACAAACACCGTGAGGTGTTTGTTAGAGAATTTTATTTATTAGATGTGGTACTTACTAGTTTTTTATTCCACTTAATTAAGAAGGACACTTATTTGAAGTAGTTCAAAAGTCTACTTATTTGTACTCACATAATATTATTTCTGTTTTCAGATTCAAAAAGATACACAAAATTATATGAAATACAAAATAATGACATTGGAACATGGACAAAAAGTGTCACTATTATTAAAAAAAGGTGTTGTACCACATATATTCCAGTGTCAGAAAAAAGATAAATTGCGGCTACCACCAGAGAGAAAAGGTGCTTTGAAACGGAACAGACAAGCACTGATTGAAGAAGCTCTAGCTGAAGCTTCTTTATTTGAAGCTGGTCCCAGTACGGCATCAATACCAAACTGTATGGACGTAGAATTTAACAGCCCCGAGATTAAAATAGATACTGAAGCTACTAGTAAAAAAATATTGCATGATGACAAAGCTGTTCAAGTTACTAGTAAAATTCATTATCGAAGCAAAGGTGTAAATGTGAACTTAACAGCAAAGAAAAGTAGTATAGCATTATCTCCGTTTTCTATACCATCTAAAAATAATTCTACATCTCCTTTAAAATCTGCTAAGTCTTCTACTATAACAAGAAAATTATTCTCAGACAACCCTGCTGATATTGTATCTGTCACTAGTGTTAATTCACAGTCTTCAGTATCAACTGATTATGAACCATTACATAGTTCATCTGATTCAAGTTGGCTTATTGAGGATGAAACAAACAATGATCTACAATTTAAGAACATAATGCGTAGTGGCACATTGATTGCTTTAGAAAGGGAACCTAAAATGTTATTAGGTTTACCAAAGAACACATTTTATTTAATAAAACTATTAAGTGAATATGTTCCCATTTCTATTATAGATATTTTTATTACACTAAGAAAAATAAAATTAAATGAATCTTTTAATTTATTGGCTTTAAACTTTGGATATTCACAGAGCGCAATCAGCAGAATTTTTTCTAAAAGTATTGTAATCATTGCAAAGGCATTGAAAGAGTTGATTGTTTGGCCAACACCATCACAAATATTTGAAAAATTACCTATTTCATTCAGAGCTAGGTATTCTTATGTTGTTTCTATAATAGACTGTCTGGAGATACAAATAGAAAAACCTACAAATCCAGTGCATCAGTCATTAAGTTGGTCGCAGTATAAGAAGTGTAATACTTTAAAATATTTGATATCATGTACTCCAGATGGTCTTGTTAATTATATATCTGATGGATACGGTGGCAGGGCAACAGATGTCATGATAGTAGAAGACTGTGGTTTCCTTGAATACTTACCTCCTCAAAAAGCAGTTATGGCAGACCGGGGTTTTAAAGATTTGACACGACTGTTAACAAACAAGAACTGTACCCTTGTTAGACCTCCCTCGGTTTCAAAATCTACACCTAGTACAAAAGAAGATGTCAGGCAATCAAAGCAAATAGCGGCTTTAAGAATACACGTAGAACGTGTCATAGGTAGACTAAGAGAGTTTCATATGTTACTGCCTCACGCTTGTATTGACCATAACTTGATCCCTGTAATAGATGAAGTAATAACAATAGCGTGTGGATTAATTAATTTACAGTATGTGTTAATAAAAAAGTAATTTTATTTTGTATAAAAATGTGTTTTATTTAAACAAAATAGGAAAAATTGCATCGGACCAAAATTGTGTGCATTTCATTAACAGATCCTCACAGAACTCCTTGTCATATAGTTCTTCAATCACATTAATATTTTTTGTACTTTCAAAGTCACTTGATGCAACACAGAACAGAGCTTTAGTTCTACTGTAAAAATGCATTTGAAGTTGTATCTGTGCTTTGTATTTTAAAGAAACTTGGTTATCTTTAATGTATTGACTCATTGCTTTCTCAGATAAAGGGCATTTCACTTCTATAACATAATCTTCAGTAAGCCCATCAGGTGAAGCACCCACAATAGGATATTCTGAGCTTAATTTTAAGCCACACTTTTTAATTTTTATTTTTCTCAGTTGTTCAACCTTTTTTAACACTTCATTTTCGAGAAGCCGACCTCTTTTCATTGCTTCGGTGTCTTTTAATTTTGTTGCCCCCATTATAGATTCAGTCAACGTACCATGCAATGTTTTACAGTGGGCTGCTTCATGAGCTTTTGAAGCAGTTATACGAGCATATCTAAGTTCATACCACAATGGACAATCATTTTGGTCAACTGTTGCAAGTGCAGCCTTCTCACAAGAATTTTCATCCATCGTTTGTTTACAAAACTCTATAAATTCTTGGGCATTTGTAGGTTTACTTTGCATGCTACTTATTAAATAATGAATCGACAATTTTTCCAAGTGATTTGGTACTTTATAATATTTCATAAGTTGACTATCCATATTATCAACATTGCTACTGTAATCTTTAAAAATTGAGAGAAAACTGACATTTTGTGATCCCCTTGAATCATTACTTGTCATCGGTAATGAACACATGTCTTTTGCTTTTATAAATTTTAAGCTTGTGCCTACCGAAGATAACTTAGGCTTTTTCCAGTAACATTCTATACTTGTAGATGGTGGATCCTCACTGCGTCTATGAAGCCAGGCTAAGAAGGCAATGGCATGCTTACAGCCACCTAAAATAAAAAAAGTATTGTTATTCTACGTACAGTCAGTACAGTAGCTTTTACCTGTACACTTGTTTATCATGTTTCTTGCAGGATCTATTTAATTTATCAGTAATATTCCCTTATAATCATACTAATATTATAAATGCGAAAGTGTGTTTGTTAGTTTGTCCTTCAATCACGCAGCACCAGAGCAATGGATTGCCGTGATTTTTTGCATGAGTATATTTGAGGACTCGGAGAGTTACACAGTTACTTTTTATCCCGGCAAATTAAGGAGATCCTGCGGGAACTGAAAAACTTATTCCACGCGGACGAAGTCGCAGGCATCAGCTAGTATAATAATATTATAATGTGAAAAATTGTGAGGATGGATATATGTAAAAGGATGTTTCTTTTCCAAAAAGAAACATGCTTGCATACATCCATCCTCCATTATAATATAATTATGAGGGAATATGACTGATAATTTTGATTTAATAACGTGTTGTTATCGTGAAATTGATAATGTAAGTGATTACTTACCTAAATGTGCTGCACAATCTTCACATTGAACAGACAGAATATTTCCCTCGGTCTCATTACAAGTAGTAATCACATTGTAATATTTTTGACGGACATTGTGCTCTGGTGTTATTTTAGCCTTTACCACGCAGAGATCTTTCTCACGTTTTACTTGCACATATCCAACGGCTGAATCGCCATAAGATTCTCGTTCAGATCTGTCACAAAAAAATAAAATTAGCGGTATATATTTCAGGTTATAATAATTTGATTGACTCATCTCACGAGTATATCAATAAGGAATATGAAAATTTATCGAATATCCATAACTTATTTACCTTGCAGCTTTTACTCCTCTTAGTTCAGCGGACGTAAAGTCAAAATTATTTGCGAAGTATGTAGTCATCATGAACACATCAATTTTAGGCAGATTATCCGACTGTGCCTTGACAAAACCGCTTTCAGTCATTGTGGCGAGTCTTTTTTCACAAGGAATCACTTCTTTCAGTTAAGAATTCCGAAAAACACTAATAATTTATCAATAACAGCGGCAAAACAATGTGAATAACCTTCAATAATCATACAAAACAAACGACCTGTCAACAGTCGACAGACTACAGAGTGGACGGTGACGTCATTTTCGTTCGGCCAATAGCGTTGCGTTTTGGAAATTTGAGCGGGAATTTGAAAAATACTACTTTTAAATAATTAAATTTATTAATATAAACATGATAATTTGTAAAAATAATCATCTGTATATATTTCTTCAGCAATAAAGATTACACATAATTTTTTTTGTCCATTTCTAAATCACATGCATATTCCCCATTAGACCTCCGCTATATCATATCTAGGGTTACCAACCCTTCGGGTCCGACCCAGACCTACATTTTAAGTTGTTGGAGCTTGGCTTCTTTTGACTTTTCATCTCCGTGAAATACAGATTTGAATAATTAATGTTTATCTCGATTTAGAAATCCCTTCTTTGCTAAGTAGTTGGTTTAAAATATTCGCTGACCCGCTCGGTTTTCGCTCTTGGAATTTGAACTTGGATTGAGCAGTTATAGCTGTATGGCAGTCATTCAATTACTTTTAGTTTTTATAACAATAATATACATTATTCTGGATGTTTTAACAACAAGCTTTTTCACACGAATAACCTATACTTATTCCCATATTTCGATTTCCTGGATCCTGGACCGACCGACAGATTACATCACGGTAATTTTAACTATATTGATAATCATAGGTACCAATATTTTAAATGCGAAAGTGTATTCGTTATATTGTCCTTCAGTCACACCGCAACAGAGTAACGGATCGACCTGATTTTTTGCATGGGTATAGTTTAGGACCTGTAGAGTGACAGAGTTTTTTTTTATAAAACTTTTTTCTACACGGACTAAGTCGCGGGCATCAGCTAGTATTTACATATTTCGTCATCAACCCTAATGGTGCCCTAACACATAAATAACTTCTAACAAAACCATTACCATCTTGTTTCGAGGAAACCCTGTTAATTAATATCGGTATTATAATACCGTAGTAGAAGATATTTAATATGCCCACTAGCGGATTATATCTCTTTGTGCGAGACAAAGTAAAAGCTCGGCTTTGAAAATCCTAATACTCCATTGTACATAATCAGTAACAACGAATGAAGGTTTACTCTTACCTTCGGAGAAACCGAGAAACTAAGATTTTACATAAATATATAGATGATGCCCGCGTAGATTTAGGTTTTTGAACATCCGGCGGAAGCTCTTCGACTTTCTAGGATAGTAGCCTAAATCTCTAGATTGTACGCTATCAATCTCTACCAAATTTCGTTAAAATCAATTGGGCTTATGGGCTGTGAAAAGGCTATAAACGGACTGACATTTTGGCTTTTATAATTTGAATGAAGCATTAATACTTTGATTGAATACTGGCAAAATTTACAGCAGAAACTGACAAAAATATTATGTAAATAAATATTTTGCTTATTGCATATCAACCTGAATCCTTACGAGGAGTTAAACAACTTTACTGTACTTTTTTCAAACAATGAGAATATAGCATACCGTTAGGTTAGTTAATTATTGATTATGCAAGATCACCATAAGCTTGTGTTGATCTACCATTTTCCTTTGTATTTTTGCATGTCAAAGCACAAAAATGCTGCCAAACGTTGTACCCCGTTGTGCCCTCAGGTATTGTGAGTTTGACGAAAACTCACGGCAATAAACAAAGCATTTCCAATTTTCCAGCATCACCATAAGCCTATTAGTCTCGTATTGTCCACTACTATTTTTATACTACCTCGACACACACGAAACTCAATACAACATTCAATTTTGAACTTTGGTTTTTTAATGGAATAGCTTTTGCCTGCGGCTTCAATTTAAATTCAGATGTTTTTTATTCAAATAAACTTTTACAAGTAATTTTCACTCGTCAATTGAATATAATCTAACTGCTGATATTTCGATTTTGATTGATAAATTTCAAACCCTTATATTACCTACCCCCATAGTGGTTGAATTTTTAAAAATCTTTTTTTAGCAGATGCGTCATTAGAGCTATCTGTATGCCCACCCGATCCGTCCAATGGTTTGAGCTGTGTTGAAAGATTTTTCTTTCATTTATATTGTTTACATATTCTACCTACTAAGTACTGTCACAAACATAAATCAATTGGAATAACTTAAGCCCCTTACAACACCTGGCGACTACTTGGAAACGTACATTATATTACAATAAACTTAATAGAAACAGAAAACTTAAGTGATAGACCCGTACCGTGGGGCACCTTACCTGAACCCTTTCGGTACAAAATCTTAATGCAAACTTACTAACAACTCTGTATTATATCTCACCCGGTTTTCTGACATCTGTGTCGCCTATAAGTAAAGTTCAAATGTTGGAACAGTGGAAGGGAATTAAATTCGAGAATATTAAGGGTGCTGAGATGTAGGCAGCAGATATGTAACAGCGTAAAAGCGTACCTTCCGCACGTATGACTTATGTTGAGTAATAATTAGTACAAGTTTTACTCGAGTGTACCAGTGTACTACTGTAACAAAACCATATTAATATTATAAATTTGACAGTAAGACGCAACAGCAGCGAATTGAGTTGAATGATTTTACATGATTGCATGATTATACTTGCCGTTTAGGAGAGTGACATAGGCTACTTTTTATTATTATCAGATTTTTTTGTAAATCAATGCGGACGAAGTTGCGGGCATCATCTTACCTAACTCAATCCTAATTTTAAATCTAGTCGTGCTTTTTAATCTAGAATAGCTTTCAGTTTTTTTCACACTTTCACACTTTTTGCCTGCATGGAAGAATCGAAGGGAGGCCTTTGCCCAGTTGTGCGACAGCATAGGCTAGATTGGATTGGAGCTTTCACACAAAATCTTGGACCACACAAATATCTACTCAAAATCCAGATTATACATCTGAAATATACATAGGAAAACTAAAGATAATTTTATTTACGAGTGCATTCGCCATAGACTGAATGTTTTAAGAAATATATTATGTATCTGGCTACATCAATAAAACAATGCTACATTATACTCCGATGTAGTGTATAATCAACATTCATGAATTTTTGACAGTGATACTTTTTTTATAACTAGCCCGCGACTTCGTCCGCGTGGATTGAGGTTTTTTGGTTTCCGCGGGAACTGTTCACTTTTCCGGGATAAAAGTAGTAGTAGTAGTTACTCAATCACGCCAGGCGTTCTTTTAACTTGATCCAAACTTTCGCATTTATAATATTTGTATGAAATCCAAAGTTTTGCAATTTGTTATGTATGGCCCGTGAAAATTGTATGTTATACTAGATGATGCCCGAGACTTCGTCCGCGTGGATTAAGTTTTTTTGATTCCCGCGGGAACTCTTTAATTTTCCGGGATAAAAAGTAGCCTATGTCCTTCCCCGGGATACAACCTACCCCTGTACCAAATTTCATTAAAATCGGTTGAACGGTTGGGCCGTGAAAGCGTAGCATACAAACAGATAGACAGACACACTTTCGCATTTATAATAAATATTAAGTATGGATTCAAACGTTCGTTCATCTTCATTCCACTCATTCTATGTAACATCATTCACTCAACGCCATGTCGCATACATTATTTTGTATGCAAAACATAGTCACTCGTTATTCGCTAAGTTGAGCGTTGTGCGTATTAATTGAATTTATTCATACAATGATTTGAGCGTACATTTTGGGGTGGTGGCACGCACGAGTTTTCGTAATATGATGTTATAAACGATGTTTTTTTTTTGTAAAAAGATTGCCTAAAAATTTTTGATTCGATGACAAATTCATCCTCACTGCACTCTTACTTGGTATACTTGGTATACGAGCCACTAGGTATTTATATATATATTATAATATATACAAATATTTGGTATAGAATCCCAAATTGACCATTCGCGGAATCGGGATGATCTCGGTCTAGAAAACATAAAGAGAGAGACAGAATTAAATAAAAAGACAAATCGTTTACTTACCGATATTTTTATTCAGTATTTTTTGAACCATGAAGAAATTTTGTATCTGTCAATCAAAAAGACAGGCATTTTTTGTTAATCCCGAAATATTTAATTTTGGTTAGTAGCGCCTTCGTAGCGCCCGTCGCTTTGCTTCAGCTTAAAACGGCCCCTCATGAAACTCAACGGAGCCTATCTGCCATTTTATAAGTTAAAAATACATTTACCTTAAACATAAAGCGCTTATAAAAGTGTACTGGCACGCAATTAACACAATTCTATTTCATCGTGACGGTTCTGAGATAAAAATGGAATAAAAATAATGGATTGATGTCAAACTTGCCGTGAAAAATTTTAGTCAATGGGGGAGATAATTTCCTCGCAACGAGAGGTGTTTTATAAAATTTCGATGAAAAATCGTCGCTGAGTAGCGGTCTCGAGGGCGCGCAGTCGCCCGAAGTTGCCGCGGTAATTTTACGTCATTTGTTTTCTATGAATATTTATTAGCCGATTCGAAAACAATGACGATATTGAAATTCAATATGGGTATTAAATGATACGTCTACTTATTTGAGCCGCTGTATTTTATACGGTACATTAACGACACGCTTGTGATAATTTTGTTTTTTTATTTGCTTAACGAAACTTCGGCCGTGTGATTCGCCCCATCGCTCGCGGGGGCTGTAATAAAACCGCGTCCTAAAAGCGGTGATATTTAAATTTACCACCGTGCAAACTTCGTCGCCGGCGACAATTCAATTACAACTAATAGCCTCTGATTCATGTTTGTATTGCTAATTAGTAGCCGGCTCAAGTTTTGTCACTCCTTACTTACTGCCGCTTTTACAGTCCGTATACTGTCTGCTTTGTAGATTGTTCGGTCGGTGAATTAAAATTATACACTCACTTCGTTCGCAACTTATTTATATGTACTGTATACTATTTTATTATACTGTTATTTATATACGAGTATGTCACCGTAAGATTGAAAAAACCGTTAGATTGTAATCTAACTAGCGAAATTGTAAACTGTCGACTGTTGAAAGACACGCCGCAACACACAACACATTCTCTCATTTTTAATTACTATAAGGTATCTTAATCGGATTTCCATCTAAATCAAAGTTTGAAATTGAATTGATTTTGACTCGGACTTCATTAATGAATATTGTTTAAAATATTCTTTACAAGGCGAGATTTTTAAATTGCACCATTGTTTGACATATCTGATTATTATTTTCTTTGGATTAACCGAGGTTTCCTCGACCTTAGACCTGATTCACTAATTTTTGTACAAACAACAACTTATTTCGCAACTTACAAACATCTTATGACTTGACTGTAGCAATTGTATGCCTGAGGTTCATTTAGGAGAAGACAGAATGAAACCGAACTATCAAATTTCAAAACAGTACAGAATAATCCCCTTAAAATATCTCCTTGATTGATCAAACTATTGATAAAGTAGACGTTTGACCACAAGTCGTCGAAAGACCAAAGGAAAATTTCGATGAAAACAATGTCTCGCTAAAGTTCGATAAGCCGCAACCCGCAGCTACCTAACCCTAACCGAAACGGGCATTCGGAGCAATAGGAAAAACTCCTAAATCTCGTTGTGGAACCGCAAGGTACACGCGACGCGGGGTATTAGGAGTTGTTGTTTGCGTCCGTCTTTTCTCTTATCTTGTTAATGCTGCTAAAGTTGGTTACTAGTTCTGAAATATATAGTTGCGGACTAATAAATTATAAAAAAATGTTTCAAATTCATGCCTTACAAGCAATTTTTGATAAATAAATATCTATCCGCAACATCATCATTGCTTTACATTATTATTGCATATACCTCACCAAGCATGATTGTCGCCAAGCGCAAGCCTATCTAGCAATAAAAAAAAACAAAGATACCAATTTCGTAAGTAGGTATGCCAGGCCAAGTCATGAATTTCATAGGTTTTTAAATCAACATGTCAAATAATGCTGACAACTGAAAGATATATTATGGCCAGTTTGTGTGTACAGGTTTTTCGAAGAGACAATTAGTAAATCTTTCTAAAGTAAGAATTATTTTTACTCCTTATCTTGAAAAGCTTGCAGTAGAAAATATATTAGTATCCTTACGTATAATCGATCGCCTACGTCGTAGCAGCTACGACAAACAAACCTCAAGTTCTTTATTATTTACCGGCAGCACACAACGAAAGTATCGATTCCAAAGCAATAAGACCATTGCATTAAGAAAATCTAGTCCACATATCTGGAGCACTTAATACCAGGATAGTAGACTGTAGAGACACAGTAGCTGTTGCTATTGTACTGGCAGCGAAGCGGGCGCTCCAACCTGTTGCACTGAACTATTTTATTAGCACGAGTGTGTCGGTGGGCCATTCTTTACGGCTCTTTTGTTGGCGTGGCGTTTAGTACGCTGCAAGCTCCACGATCGTGATTGGCTCGGTTTATAACGCAAACAGCCGGAATATTTTCAGTCTGTGCCGCCCTTTTGTCTATTGTCATTCGTTTTGTGTGCTTAAGGCGCTGTCAGCTCTTAAAATCAAAACACAAATCGAGAGGTTGGCTCTCCTCAGTCCTCACCCCTCACGCCAGTTATGCCCACTTCGGCCGGGTGGCGCTCCCGTCGCGGTTTTCTTTATTTTCGCGCGCTTGTCATAGCATGTCACGGATGCCCTCGGATGACAAAACACGGTAACTCAAAATTTGTGAAATTGATAGAATAACGTAAGTGAGTAAATCACGTACCAAAGTCTCTTACATGAGTAGGTAATTGACAAAATACCTATTGTAAATCGCATATCGTGTGCAAATCCATTTTAATACTTAATATTATAAATGCGAAAGTGTGATTGTTAATTGAATTGCCCGTCAATCACGCCGCAACGGAGCAATGGTTCGACGTTATTTTTGGCGTGGGTATAGTTGAGGGAGAGTGACTTTTTATCCCGAAAAATTTAGGAGTTCCCGCGGGAATAAAAAAAACTTCAACCACGCGGACGAAGTCGCGAGCATTAGTTAGCCCAGCATACTAATATCCATACAAAATATAATAAATGCGAAAGTGTGTCTGTCTGTCTGCTACGCTTGCACGGCCCAACTACTCAAACGATTTTGATGAAATTTGGTACAAAGATAGATTACATCCCGGAGAAGGACATAGGCTACCCGGAACCATTATCCTGGAAAATTAAACAGTTACCGCGGGAGTCAAAAAATCTTAATCCATGTGGACGAAGTCGAGGGCATCATCTAGAGTTACATAAGTATCTTATTTACATAAACTACTTACGTGAGTTAATTACAAGTATAATTGTGGCATAAATCAATATCATACGTATATACAATGTACTTACCGACTAAGAGTCTGATATTCATTTTTTGTCAGAAACAAGAAATACAGATGTTATTTCAAAAATTTAAATAGCAAATAGATGTTGGAAATTGATCATTGAAATCAATTTCTAGTCTTTTGCAGACATATAGTATTATTTACAGTGTTTGAAAAATACTCAAAAATAAAAAACGAAGAAAATCATAGAATTTTGGTGTCATGATTACAATTTTTTATCTTTACATACAGAATTATCTATATGGTAGAACTTCGTAAGAGCCAAAACCGCAAATTAGCCGATTTATGTAATATTTCAAATTTGTACGTTGTTTCCGTACTCTAAAATTATAAGTTTGATTGACAATATTATGTCCGAAGCAAAACCTATTATATTAATTAACTGGACTTAGGTTGGGTGAAACTAAACAAATTAACTTTTTAAAAATCCCACTCAATCAAAATTAAAAATAAATCTCGGGAACGGCAAATTTTCAACTCAAGGAAACGGGAATAAAATTGGCCGATTCCCGGGAATTCCCGAGAATCGGGATTTTTTTAAAAATAGTTATTGCTACTTTTATGTACCTTATATCCAGTTTTTTTTAAATTAAATACAAGTTAGCCCTTGACTGCGATCTCACCTGATGGTAAGTGATGATGCAGTCTAAGATGGTAGCGGGTTAACCTGTTTGGGGTATGGCAGTTATATTAAACCCTAGTCCATATCCCTAATCGGTTTCTACACGACATCCTACCGGAACGCTAAATAGCTTGGCTGCACGTCTTTGGCGGTAGGGTGGTAATTGGTAACTAGCCACGGCTGAAGCCTCCTACCAGGCCAGACCAGAGAAAATTCAGAATATTTAAATTCTTGAAATACAATGCAAGAAAATATTGTTGCCGTGAATTCATTACGGTCCTTTAAGTAACTCTTTCGAAATTGTCAGTCAATTGAACAAATTGGTACTCAATGGATTTCTAAAGGTTTGTACACGGTTAAGCTTTTACGGCCCCGAGTTTTGCATTGGAAACGAGTATTGTATATATTAAATTATTCAGGTGTAACAATGGCGCTGACATCTGGTGAAATAACAAGGCGGCATATAGAGAAATTAAAGAGGGACTCTTAAAAGTTCAAACAATAATATATAAGAAAATAACACTTGGAGCTCGTAAAATCTAGAACAAGAAACATATCCGAGATGAGATAAAATATCAGAAAGGGAGAATCGAAGAAGACAAAACGCAAAAAAAAATTGTTACTTATAATCATTCTTACAATGTGATTTAACATACTATACATTGGTTGGAAGTTCTACTTATATTTTATAGACGACGTTTTACATAATTTAAGTACAAAATAAAGAATAAAGAGTTTAAAATACTCAAAAGTACGTAGGTACTTTTGAGTATTTTAAACTCAAAAGTACGTATTAAAATACTCAAAAGTACGTAGGTACTTTTGAGTATTTTAAACTCGACTATTATAGTTTTATGGTAAGAAAGTACAATAATTCTTAACATTGTGATCAGTGCCCTTACTTTTCCTTTGAGTAATTGTCAAGGTTCCACTGACAAATTGTCCTCTCAAAAAATCCTCCAAAAAGTTTGGACAGATGGATGTATGGATGTATGAATGGATGTATGGATGTTTGTTACTCAATCACGCCCCAACGGTTGAACGGATCTGGCCGAAATTTGGCACAGATATAGATTATAGTCTGGAATAGCACATAGGCTACTTTTTATCCCGAAAAATTAAAGAGTTCTCGCGGGAACCACAAAACTTCGATCCACGCGTACGAAGTCGCGGGCATCGGCTAGTATTGCATAAATGCTTATAATATTGACAATTTATCAATAATATAAGTTATTGTTATGTTATATTTAAATGTATATTTTTTATCGTAAACTAACTTACTTGCAAAAACAAAAATAAAAAGCATTGTCTATTTCAGAAGTTATATAATAAATTATGACATAAATTTGCCTTTACGTTAGTCAAAAGAACTAAAATTATCAAATTTTGATAGTGTTTCTGTTATTTTATGTTTGCTGTCCTATTTTTGTGATTGGCATGATTGGTAAGACTAGTAAAACACTTCTGTGAATCTTATCTAAAGTTGTTTTTTTAAGTGCCTTTTGTGAGATAAAGTTTAGTTACTCAATGGAATAATTCTCCGTCACTTAATTTTAAAATGATTGTTTTTTTTACTATAATTTAACATAATATTTGTAAACAGTGCTACTGCTCATAAAGATAAATAACTAAGAAACACAAATTTATCAATAAAATAACAAAACATGATGAAAAAAAAACATCGATTTTATTTCATGTACAATTTTACAAAAATACGCCCAATTCCCAAATTCACTCTGCTGGGCATTAAACCCGGTACATCCCACGTTAAGACAATAGTGCTCAGCACTGCGCGAGTGAGGTACCTAGTCAATAGGGCATGCTCCCGATAATTCCTGGTACCAAAAATTCCCGGTACTTCTGAATAATTTTCAGTCCCGGTTCTCCACACCATAAAACCGGTACTTTTGATACTTTTGAGACTCGAAGTACATACATTCTGTCGATTCTTCTCTAATTAAGTGTGGATATTTCTGCATGTAACAATAATTTAATTCACTATACTGTATTTTATGCTCACAAATTCGAGGTATTAGTTTAAAAACCCCTATTTTTACTTTGGCTATAACGATTATTTTACTGCCACTTCGTACAGTTTCGTATGTTAGTCTTTCTGGTAAGTATTATTTACCAGCAGAGAAGAGCTTTTTTGAAGATCAATGAATTGATGGATCTGTCACTGGAATAAAATTTGTTCAGCCATAATAAATTACAGTAGATTATGCTATATTCTGTTAATTGTATCGTTACTTTCATAAATTTCACATGATGATTGATAGGAAAATATTGATAGACTGTAATATAAAATATACCTCATAAGCCCGAGGCTACTAAATTTTGATTTTTGACTCCACTGTCAATTATACCAATAGCGGAGGGAAAGAAAATATGGATATCCGTATCCATAATTCCCTAAGATGCTCAGGAGTTCTCCATACAATGTTATGTAAAAACCAAGACTGTGAACAGTCCAATCTTTATGTATGGATGTGAATCCTGGACAGTAACGCAGCAGTAACGAGGCTCTTTATGGCTGATAGGAAACGTCTTTAGAAAATCCTAGGGTCCTCGATCCTAGGATCCTCCATACGTACGGGGAGGACGGTGAATGGATACCAAAAATACTAAGAGGTACCATATCCAATATAATTGTAGAGACCAAATCAGCGTGCGGCAAAACCAAAAAACGGCACAGAATAGGAGAGAGTAACATCTTCACGAGATTCTCTTGGGAATACTGAGTATGGGTTGGAAAATATTGTTGATTTAGATTAACATTTGTAATTCTTTGAGGTGAGGTTACTACGTACGCCTGTCTATAAAAAAAGACCCGTAAAGGATCACTTTGTTGTCCGTGTATCCAAGCCTCAAGGCTTGTTTCTCATAAACTGCTTGATGTAGTAAATTTATATTTGCACTGGCTTCTAATTGCTATAAAAGTAGTTACATATGAGCGTATCACG
Source organism: Erebia aethiops (assembly GCA_923060345.2). Classification (NCBI taxonomy): domain Eukaryota; kingdom Metazoa; phylum Arthropoda; class Insecta; order Lepidoptera; family Nymphalidae; genus Erebia; species Erebia aethiops. The sequence goes on from OV281081.1 coordinate 25,646,059, forward strand.
ATAAAAAAAATTTAAACTTTTCAAAGTGTATTTTCATACAAGACGCAATCTCTGTAAAACCTATGAACTACAATAAAACTTTGAAATTTGTAACGAAGCGAGTTATGGTACAAGTACATGAAAAAATCATGAATTTACAGTCCTGTGTGAAATATTATGCGATAAATTTTTGTATAATGCCTAATGAATAGTAATATTCAGTATATTCCTGTGTGAAATATTATGCGATAAATTTTTGTATAACGCCTAATGAACAGTAATATTTGGTCTATTTCATACTTTCTGTAATGTCTTAGCCGTGTTTTTGTGATAATTTAAGGTAGTATCGAAAGTATCGAAAGTCCCGGGAATTCCCGGTTCCGTGCCAATATCGGTCCAAAATTTCCCGGTACTCAAACACAGCACCGAATGCATGCGCTAGTAGTCAGGGAGAATTATAATAAACAAGTTAAGAGATCAACTTGTTCTCAAATAAAACGGGAAATCACAAAAAAAACCAACGACGTATTTCCCGGAAATTTCTAACTCCCGGGTCCCAGAAACGAAACCCTAAGGGTATCTAATATCCAATCAATTAGTAATAAAACTTGCAATAGGCACTTATTTGAAGTATTTGAAGTATAGACACTACTAGGTCCTTACTCAGCAAGCTTTCGATATAATAATATTATCTGGTCGGTCTGGTCCAATGAGAGCGGACGAGTAGGCAGTAGCAAGCTGAAGTGGCAATGCTTGATTTTCAGTTTTCCTTTCTGTCTTACCACTGTTTTGTTATTTTCCATTCATATCAAAAATTGCACTGGAGGCATACTACTATCGCTTAAATCCGTATTGTTTTTATATTGTTGACGTTCGTGTTTTAGAATTATAATCCTTATTTTAGGACCTTCAAGGTACGTGACATAAAACTGACATTTTTAAGTAATACTGCTTTAAGCGATGGCAGTGAACCCTCTGACAGTAATTGGATGTTTGACAACTTACCTACTTCTTGGAAATATTAAAAGACGTCATTGTTACAACCAGCAGGAGTTTTTTTTTTAAATAGTGAAGCGACGTGCCTTTTTATGCGATATTTCGCAACTCGTATGTCAATCTAGTAATTACTAGTACGATTTTAATTTTGAAAATAGTTTTCAAAATAATTACGAAGCTGCAACACAAGCTCACTTGATTGTCATTTAAGTAGCGTCATCTTTGACGTTGGATGGTTTCTATGACCTGCCTTATTGATGTTGCCAAATAATAAAATATACATTTACAGCATTGCTTCACCAAAAATATTTATTTTAATACATAAAAAAGACATTTAGACGCCTGGGTATGTTTATAAAACAATACAAAAAGTTGTAATATCAATGTGTCAAATCGATTAAAACTTCTTCGTAAATGAAGTCGATTGTTGTCAAAAATCGAATGGATAGCGCATTACGGCATCATTATTTCGAGCTGTCAAAAGTTTGGTCAGAGAACATATATTCATACTTTATTTGATTATGTATTTTTATTTATATAAAAGAAGATAGCTCACGAAAGTTGTAATATCCACGTCTTCTGTCAATTCATGTTGAATAAACATTAGTCTTATTCATGTTATGTTTGAAAACCATTTTAAAATATCGATTTAAACGCTGGAGCAAAGGAGCACAGATCCATCGTCTGTGAAGTTCTTTCGAACACTGGCGGAGGTGAAAATGAGCTAGCGCTTCTCGAAAAACCGGAATACAATGGAAAACAGAAAATATGTGTACATTTTAATAAATATTAATAAATCAATGGATGTCATTTAGAATTTGGAATTTAATGATATATTTTTCAAGTAAATTGAGGTTTTCAATTTGGAGATGTGTTGATTTGAAAACTGAAATAAGAGGTATGTTTGAATTTATTTTTTATGCAGCGAAGTTGTTTAAATCGTGTTTTGGGATAAAACAATATCTGATATAAGGTCTTGAAAACATCATATATTTTTTTCAATCTTCCATATGCCACCATTTAATGGATAAACTGCTTTGGAGACCCCCCCCCTGACCACACACAGCGCCTTAAATTCCAATTCTGTTCCGGCCGCTCGATGAAAATGTCCTCTACAAACATAGCGTGGTCTTTTTATTTTCATTACGTACCTATATGAAATTAATATAGCAGCAAAACGCCCGAAGCACAAATGTTCTGACTGAAAAGAGCGCCTTTATTTATGTAATGGCTGGGTTTTCGAATATAGGTTTTTTTTATGTTACCGCGGTTGGTATTTTACTTGGATCAATATAGCCATATTGACTAGAATATATTATTTAAACCTATTTTGGGAATTAGAATATTATACTTTAAACGAAAGTTCAAGAATGATTATTTTGACGAAGTTTGAGACGTTCGGATTCTATCGATTCTGCTATTTATTGATATCATACTAATATTATAAATACGAAAGTGTGTTTGTTTGTTTGTTTGTCCTTCAATCACGCCGCAACGAAGCAACGGATTGTCGTGGAGCATTTGTATAGTTGAAGATATGGAGAGTGACATAGGCTACTTTTTATCCCGGAAAATTAAGAACTCCCGCGGGAATCAAAAAAACTCTTAAACAACGCGGACGAAGTCACGGGCAAGAACTAAATATGAATAATTTAAAAAAATATTTTTAAATCTTAATATTTTAACATGTGAGGCAAAATATATTTGTTTGTCGGCTACTGTGAATGTTTGCTATTTAAAAATAAACAGGAATAGTTACAAATTTTTCTAAAAAAATCCAAAGTTATTTTTCCTCGAAGCTGAGATAATCCTCATTGTTCATCCGTCGTCGCATATGTCAAGACTACCATCCAGTGAGACGCCAATGCGGCCTGCATAAATTGAAGGCTTTGCAACAACGCCGGAAATTTCCCTCAGGGCTTTCAGCGAGAAAAAACTGGATTCATCTGGTTCTTGGTTCTTCCAATACCTCATCTATAATTCAAAATTCGCTATTACCGCCAACGAGCATTTACAAGGGCGTTTTTCCACAGCTAATTCTTTCAGACTGCGTTGAAGGAAATTATTTACACATTTTTATCTATACTATCTTTTTATATTATAAATGGGAAATTTTGGATGGATGGATGTTTGTTACTCAATCATGCCAAAACGGTTGAACGGATCTGGATGTAATTTGACACAAAGATAGATTATAGGCTGGTTTAACACATAGGCTACTTTTTATCTCAGAAAAAGAAAGAGTTCCAACCAACAAACTTCAATCCACGCAGACAAGTCGCGAGCATAAACTAGTTGTAAATAATGCGAATTGTGTTATTTTTTAATCGACTTCCAAAAAAGGAGGAGGTTCTCAATTCGGCGCGTATGTTTTTTACGTATAAACTTGTAGCGTTCTATTTGTTATTAAATTACCTCATTATTCTGATAAGATTGTGATGATGTATATGAAAATATGCACCCGTCCTTCAGGAGTATTTGTTACATTGATACTTCTTTTAGTAAATTTCTCTTGAAGCTTTACTTAAACATGGATATCGTTTATTAGCTGCACGGTCGTGAATGACTTAGAATCGATGCTTATATATTTAACAATTTTCTCCGCCTTTGAATTCAATAAAACAAGCTAAATAATTTACTACCTTTGACTAGATAGCTTAGAAGTTATAAGATTAATGAAGGATAACAACTTTATTCGGTAACCACTCTGATAGAATAAACAATTAAATTTTCGTGTTCTATGTGTATAAATTAACTCACTGTTTAATTTGTGAAAATTTATTCTAAAGTTTAACTAACTATCAAACGTATGAAGTTTGTGTGTTCAACTCGCTTGATATACGAGGAGTATTGATATATTTTTTATAGTTTTATTTTAAACACCATTTATAGGTAAACTGTATGTAATTGGGATCTTCCGACAAATCTCTTGCGGATTTCGCGACGCTGAGTCGATAAATAAGTTTCAAGAAAGCGGTGAAACAATTATTGCATAGTGCTATATTATGCAGAAGTACGTACTAACTAATCTTAATATTGACAAATAATAGGTCATTCATCCACTATTCTATACAATCTACATACCCGTATATGTACTCATCTTCAGTGATCCGCTCCTAGTAAAGCTCCAACGGATATACGTCACATGATTTGTGTGTTCCTAGCCGCCATGATAATTATGGTTATTTGCAGTGCGCTCCCATTTCGAAGAAACAACCACAAGAAAGCTTAAATATATATTAGTACTGCTGCCTACAATACACTGATTGTATTGTAGACAGCAGTACCTACTAACTAATTTTAACAGGTTCTTGATTCACTGTCCTACAATCTACATACCGGTAATAGAACTCATCCTCAGTGATCCGCTCCTAGTTAGCTCCCACGGATATACACATGATTTGTGTTCCTAGCCGCCATGATGTGGTTATTTGCAGTGCTCTCTCTAAGCGGTTCCATTCGCACGGCGCTGCACTTGCGCCGGGATTGCGATGTCATCACATCTCAACGGCTGTACGTGACCCTATCTTCACTAAACCGTAGACACCTGCTTTTCAACTATCATAGTTCTCTCGACATCTCGTTATAGCGCGAGGTGAAAATATTTCCGTGTAATCCTTTTCAAATTGGTTAGGTGTCCTCCCGATTTTGTTTATTGTTATATAAATTCTGAAATGAGTATAAAATTATCAACGAAACACGTTGATAATTTTATACTCATTTCAGAATTTATCCTAACAAAGTCTCAACCTAAAAGTATTAACGCTGAGTAAAAGTTGTCAGTAACCAGATTGTTTAGGATCTAAGTCAGTAATTATTTATTATTACAATATTTTAATAATTTCGAGTATTAGATATGGAGTACCTATGGAAGTATAGGTACTCTATAATATTCTGTCCGTTACGCTTTCAAAGCCGGATTTAACCGATTTTGACGATATTAGGTACAGACATAGGACCATGGGGAAGGACATTGGTTACTTTTTCTCACGGAACATCCAGAGATTTCCCATATTTGTGACAAATTTGCGAGTATCATCTTATATGAATTTATGTTTCGTTATATAAGAAAACGATTTGTTTCGAGACGCATTGTTTTTAATGGTTTCCTTATACCTATTTCCCGTTGTTGTTTCACAAACAAATAATTACATATTACGTTTCCACCATACAGTAATTGCTCGTAGCAGTAATAATCCTACAAAAACAAATTCATGATTGACTGACGTTACACACGGCAGAAAAACTGTTTAGTCAGTGGTGCGTTGAAGGTATTCAGTTTATAAATGGGGGCTTTCATCTGAAGAAAAAAACGGCACGGCACATCGCGTGATGAGATGGGATGAGCGATGCATCGATCGTGACGCTTGGAAACATTCCTCCCGGTCTTCCTTTTCTTTTTTAATGCTACGAATTAATAGTTGTTTTTAACTACTAAATAACTTAGCACTGCAATGGAACATATTCTATATTATAGAGTAGGTATGGTATAATCTAGTGATTTTATGTAAAAATATTGTAATTCATGCTTCATGCTTATATTTTCCATATCTTGACTTATTATTTACTTTACTATTTTCTTGCTTCCATACTAATATACATAACAATGTATTAAAACTTGTTCACATCCAATTCGCTTATCTAATTTGACGAAATTTGGTTCAGAAATAATTTGTATCCTGGAGGCCCAGCCCAAGCTTGCTATCGTTTACTTGGACACTTTTAATCTTTTAAAGTCAAAGATTTTCCACGGGGTTTTTAAAAACGCTGAATTCATGCGGACGAAGTCGCGGGCATCCGTCAACTTTGTATTTTGGTTTCGCTTCTTTACGATGTTAAGTTTTTATGTGCAAATGTAAGTAGGTACACTACAGTTACAGAAAATCGCCTTTTGAAATACGTGGCATGTCTGATAGGAATGCTTGCATACCTAAACAATAAAATTACGAACGAAATACAACAAAAACAATCATAAATTTATAATATATATATACCGTTGCGCACACCCGTTGATCTATAGCATGCGCGTGTATTCTGAGAAATTTCGATTTCCTTCCGTATTTGGATACACACAACTATTTTGGGATTTCACGTTTGTGTTTCAACCGGACATAAAAGCCGACGAATGACGTGTATAAAGTTACTTTAAATCTTACAAAATAACATCTCCTGCTGATTCTTCCTTCTAAGGTGAAATAAGTTTTAATGCTTTTGCTTTGAGAAAATTGTTTTAATTTTTAAACATTTAAAACTTTCGTCAAGTTTTGGTATAAATTTGGCTCATTACATTTTCCACTCATTTTATTTGTTGCTCGTAACAAAATACTAATTATATAGTTTTGAACTTATCTTCCACGAAAAGGCTCAGAAAAATTATGTTATTTATTAAAGTTGTTATTAAACCGTTTATAATGAATTTAATTAAAAGAAAAAAGATAAGGCAACAATGTGTATTCAAGGGGACAAGTCTTGGACAAGTCCTTGCTTTTCATAAAATAACATTGTTTGCCAAAAGTATTATGGGAAACTTCAAAACTGCTGTCTAATTAAATACGATAATATACTACTCTAGAGTTATGGACGTTTAAAACCTTTTGTCTTATCCTTTTCAAACTTGATGAAGAATGACTTAGCTTAGTTTATAATTTGACTTGAAATTAATTAGAAAATTTCATAATAAATGGTTCAAAAAGTTTAATTAAAGCAGGTAATGCCTACTTTTGTTTACAATCTGTGGCGAAGTCTGAACAATCTCATCCTAACAATAACGAGACGTAATTAGAACCGGGAAGTTTTTGCTATGTTTTGACAGCAGAATTGTAATCGGCAGCTATTCCGTCGGTGCTACCTTACCTTTTTGATTGACTTGGGCATCGTTTCATTATTAAGTAAATCCGTTTGATCTATCAAAACTCGAAGCTTGCTTGTTTACTATAGGTAACTGCTAAGTCTTTGATGTCTTTTTATTTTATAAAGAGATTTACTTACTTTATTATACGTAAAAGGCACTTTACTACTTTGCTTTATTTTATTTTATTCACTTTAAAAGTAAAAGATGCTTTAGCATATATTATGTATAAATTGCCTGAGGCACTTTATTTCTTCTATTCTATTAATAGGCATGATGACTGATTTTGAAAAATGGTCAGATTATGATCCGAATTATATACTATTTCGTAAAAATATCTTATTTCAGCAGAAATGCCCATAACAGGTTAGCCCGCTACCATCTTAGACTGCATCATCACTTACCATCAGGTGTGATCGCAGTTAAGGGCTAGCTTGTAGTGGATAAAAAAAAAATATAAGGTTTTGTAGATAAAATTGGCATTTGAAATTTAAATTTTAAAATACACGCCAAAACGCTCGCTGGTGTCATGGCGTCGTTTGTGACGTCACTATTGTTTTTACCAATGTACTCTGTGCAGTGTGCAGTAAACAAGTGTGTTTGTCAAAGCACGAAAACAAACAATTATGACGTCATTCGCTTCTTGGTGTTTAATTCATTATGGCGGATAGCTGAATTTTATAGTTTTATTTTACCAAACTAAATAGCAATCTCACTCGAAATAGAAAAATAAATACGTTTTTTATAATCCATGAATCCTATAGTCATTAGATAAATTCATAATTTCATTGATTCTTGGTTACTGTCATCATGCCTATTATCATCTTTTCAACGGATTTTCGATTTTGTATATTATTTCTACGAGTGTCTTTTATACCTATATACATACTTCATTAAAAACGTAAACGTTTGTTAACGTAATTATGTAAAAAAATGATGCATAGGTTGGACTTGTTAAGTACTTCTGGGCCATTCTGCCAACGCAAACAGCCATAATGTTTCATTATTATTGACTAGACCTTCGTGTTTCAGAATTATAATCCTTATTTTAGGAAAGTCAAGGTACGTGACATCAAACTGTAATTTTGAGTAGTGTTGCTTATAATTTATAAATAATAATACTGCTTTAAGCGCTGGCACAGGTCAAAAACATAAGTATTTTATTAATGTTATTACGGTGCTAAGTAGAAATTAAAGTGTAATCTCGGCGCCGGTAACATGCAATTTCGCAGCAATCTATTTACAGTAAACACATTTCCATTAATTAAGCGTAAAGAAGCATGCGCAGCGAATCGGCTCGACGAGTGGACGATCAACCGGAAATGACGCAGAAAATTGCTCGGCCGCCTCACGTGGACGCAATATCCTACGACGACTTCCAATTATGTAGATTATCCACCAGAGTATGCTCTCAATACATTGTTTCTACACAAATGCATTTAAATAGTGCACATAATAATTGGATACAGGCATACGCTTTCAACGAACTTTGTTGGTGGCAGAGATGGAAAATCTTTAGTGTACTTTAAGATTTTATTTTGAAAATTTCAAACAATGTATAAAAATATGTATTGTATGTATTGTTTTATATTTATATTATAGGTATAATCTATTTATGTCCTTTTCTTGTATGCATTACTTATTTATTTATTAAATACAGCACCATCCCGCGCTCCGGTTTATTTATCCATTCACCAAAGGTTGTCTGTAAGAGATTGCTCTAGCAATAAGACCGCCTTTGCACATTTCTATGTAGTCTTACTAGCTATTAAACTGTATACTGTATATTTTGTGTGCAATAAAGATATCTAAAAAAAAATATTATTTCTTTCTTGCTGGTTTTCGGTAGGAATGGCATTACGAACCAGTAGTAGATTTACTTGACTATTTGAAAGCACTTTTAAAACTTTTATGAATAAATACAATTTTATTTTTATTTTATTTTGAAAAAGATACAGTAACATAACATTACAATAAGTAAGTAAAATATATTGACAATAATTTTACTTTGATATCTGTTTTACCGATTTTGATAATAAATAATATTTACTTTGTTTATGATGTCCACATAATATGGCTTAGCTTAATTTGTATATGAGGAATATGGGCTTAAACCCTTAATCGTTTTCTACGTGATGGCATCGCACCGAAACGAAAAATCGCTTTGCAGTACGGCTTTACTGGTAGAACCAGTGGTTCACTGGGAAACCGGGCAGGCCGAAGAAAATTAAGATAATATACTTACTAATAAATAAATAAAAATTACTTATCGCTGTTTAGAATCGAACCCAGTCCTTACATCTTATATGTGACAACTTCGCTAAAGAGTTTAAACGTATTTCAATATATGTATAAAACATTTTTGTGATCTGTATCATAATATGCCAGTAAGGCGTATCGTATCCCTATAATAGGAACACGACCCATTATACATACTCGTAAACGAAAAATAATCCTTTTAAAACACCGGGAATGTGACATTTTCTATTCAATACACGTAACTTCAATGGCAATTTTTGTAATACTATAACATGCATCCGAAAACCACTTCCTACCACAATACTTGCTCTCCAAGATGTTTAGTGAATGCATATGTGAACCGTAAGGCAATATGCATAATGAGAAGTCGGGGGTTATTGCGCGGATCGGACCAAGTCGGCAATTTCCCGGCTCAATTGTTATGAACTCGCCTGGAGCGCAGCGTGCATTGATTCTTGGTTAAGTCAGATTTCTGCCCGATTTAAAGCTATTTGCATCACAATATGCACTAGTTCGGTTTTTTTTCATGTTTAGCTAACCCACTTCGGTTTCGCTCGGGTGGAATTTCTAAAATCCTAGGGGTCCAAGCTCATCATGACGTCTGGTGGCATTGTACGCGGCTAGTTAAAACCAAGCATCATACTCGATTTTTTGTGATCCGGTACGATGCACATTAAGTGTATATTAAACATAATTATATACTTACTTTGAATTGAGTAAACTTGAGTTATTTACGTCTCACTAACGTTAAAAAGAAAGATATTTCAGAGATGATGAATAAGTTATTAATCCCAAGATTTCATACGATTCTTGTGATTAAATTTTTAAATTGAATAACTCGGTGTTAGACGTCTTTTTAACCGACTTCAAAAAAAGGAGGAGGTTCTCAATTCGTCGGAATCTTTTTTTTTTTTTTTTTACTCGCAAGTTAAGTTATTATTAAAATATAAATATAGATTACATTTATACCTATTGTAAAACATGTTATCAATATTTTCTTTCGGTTTAAATATACAGGAAAAAGATAAAAAAAGTTCCGCATGAAAAGCATTTCCGTGGACTCTCATACCAATTACCTATTACGTTTTAGTGCTTGGGCGTTAAAGTCATTACAACTGCCCACCTTTATAGGCGATTGGATACTTATATCCAATCTGCGATAACGGTAGGCTTTTCTAGGACAGAAAATTGAATGACCTACTATTTCTTTTTGACCGTTTTCGAAACTTTGCTAAAACTATAATATTTTTTTGCTTTGAATAAGGCATGAATAATTTTTATTTTAGACTAGCTGATGCCCGCGACTTCGTCCGCGTGGTTTAAGTTTTTTTATTCCCGCGGGAACTCCTTAATTTTCCGGGTCCAGGTCTTCAACTATACCCATACCAAAAATCGCGTTGATCCGTTGCTCCGTTGCGGCGTGATTGAAGGACAAACCAACAAACAAACACACTTTCGCATTTATAATATTATATATGATTGAAAAATCGTTACTTTACTTGTAACCTACTTATAGTGTATTGTACTTGTATTAAAATCAAATATTTATAAAATTCTTAACGCAGGATGAAATTCCTACGCATAAAATCAAATCGTGAATTGAATTTATTGATCTTATCAATAAATCAAGAGGACTATACCTATAAATCGTAATAGGCCCATAATATTTTATTGCATCACCGGGCAGCAGTTAAATATAAATTTGTCAAAAGGAAACGATCCGATATGTTTTTAAGACAGGTGATATCACTTGGACGACACTAAACCCCTCCAATTACACCCCGATTGATGTTCGCGATCGCGCCCTGTCAGGGATCAAATTTCATCCAAGATAGACCACTTCACGCGCTCGCCTCCTCACTGCTTTCTTTTATTTCCGCGGCCAGACGTATTTGACATATTGCCCCGGCCCGCATAGAAAGATTTTATTGACCGGTTATTATTTTATTTTATGGACATCCACTCTTATTTCATAGGCCCTAAGTTCCGAGTTACGGTTTTTGTCGGGCGATTATTGGGGCAAGTCTTTTAGCGATTTCTAACACTTTTATTGAATAGTATTCTTGGGTTATGGGATTGTCGTAAAGGTTGCGTAATACAATTCCGTAGCCAATTTTTCTTTCGGCCCGTCTGATTCACCGTCAATGTAACTGCATGTTATATATAATATTGTTTGTTTTTTTATTCATATTTCAATTAAAGCACGATTTATAAAAGCTTTAATGAATTTTAAAAATGCTTAAATTTTTTTATGAAGCAATTATTACCAAAAACTATAAAAAAACCCGTGTGGTGTCATACCACCCTGTAAGAACATAGTTACTTTCGCTACTCTATTGAAAAAAAGAATACTTTATGAATGAGATTCAGATTTTTGTCGTGTACCTACGGTTTCCTCAGAACAGACCCCCGCATTTTATCGTCGTAAAGAACTATGTTCTTATTAACCAGAAAGTATAAAAGATCCGCTAACAAGCAGTTGGGTATTATAAAATTTTATAAAAACAAAAAACTAAAGTAGTGCCGTGTAGTGTTTTCAATCAAAGAAAATTACCCGCGGACTGGGAAGCCCTTTCTAAGGCTGGCGTTAGTTCTATACAATCCTTTTCGTCTCAACATTATCGTTCTTTTCTCCCCGAATTGCGGCTGTCCCGACGCGGCCGACACGTCCAGGTAATAACGCAATAAACCACTGAGAGCTTCCCCAAGAAAAGCGATCGAGTTTTCCTTGAACCTATCGAAGAGCATTTACCCGATTTTCTTCTCTGATGCACTTGAAAACAAACCTTATTTTCAATAGATTCGTGTTGTGTTTTCCGTTTGCCGTTACCGTTGGGTGAGCGGTGTGCAATCGGTCGGGATGCTTGACCACAGCGCCGTTTTTCGCGGTGCAGCCGCAACCCTGCGGCAATCACTTTGTGTAATTGAAAACTCGATGTGCACTTGTACTGAACACCCGCTTACAAATAAATCTTTTACTACCGTGGAAATACTGTGTATGTGTAGCGTACAAGGGCGACTTTTTCAGTTTTAGCGAACATACATGAAAATTGAGAAGTAGGTATTTAATTCACGTTAGGTTAATTTCACTAGCTAGCATACTGCTGCCACAGAATACTAACCATTACTGCTAAAGCTAGCATATAGATTGTAAACAACTTATTATTCGCGCGCGAATTGCAGCTTGTCGACCGATTTTTTTAAAATTGCAAACCCCATGGATGAGTGTTTTGCAATATTTAAATAGTAAGATACAGGATCATTAAAAGTAATTCCCCGTAAATTCGTATTTTTTAACCGACTTCAAAAAAGGAGGAGGTTCTCAAATCGATTGTCTTTTTTTTGTATTTATTTTACGCGATCATTCCGCCAATTATGAATCAATTTTGATGATTATTTTTTAGTTTGGTAGATCATACTTCAGAGGGGGTGCCATATAAATTTTATCGTAATTGAGAAAATCAACAATAAACAAAATATGGAGTCAACACTCCGCCATGTGGAGTGTTGACTCAACGATTGTTGTACCGATGGTTGTATCAGTTAATGGTCTTATTGCGAAAAGTTTCGATCAACACCTTAAGAAGCTTTCGCTTGGTTGTTGGATTAAGGGTCGGGTACAGAAGGCGGTTATCCTTGAGACGGCACGAATTGTGAGGAAGTTCCTCTCTCTGGAGCCCTGACCACTGGCTGCTTGGGTCTTTAAGACCCCGCAGTGGGTGAAAGTTTTATAAGGTTATTTTTAAATGTGTTTTGTATAGTATTTTATATATTTATGTAAAACGTGTTTAGAAATAATTTTATAAATTTGTACAAATAAATGAGAGAGTAACAAAATACATAAGTACCCAGATAATGTTTTTTACTTTTTCGTTTAGGTTAGTATATAACTGTAGGTATAGTTTCGAAGTTGTTTTTTGTTTTAGATGAAAGCGAATACCTAATTATTGTGACCCAATTTTCGTTGATATATTTTTTAATTTCAATGGCAAGTTAGTCGTAGGCTTGCAGACCAGATGGTAACTTGTTAATTCTGTGTAGTAGGTTTCATTAATTCCTTCCGGTTGGTGGCATTATTTGGTCAATAGGTTGGTTGGATACCAGAGCAGGCCTGCATTGATTTGGAAAATTATAACTTACTAGCTTGTCCCGTCCGCCTTCGTCGTGGATTTTTTTTGGTTCCCGGGGGAATCCATTGAGCCGCTGTGCCGTGATTGAGTAACAAAAATCCATCCATGCATCCAAACTTTCGCATTTATAATATTAGTATAGACTAGATGATGCTCGCGACTCCATCCGTGTCGATTTAGTTCTATCAAAAGTATTTCTTTATTTTATTTACGTACTCGTATCTTTATTGCAAACACATAATATACAGTAAGTACTTAATACAATTTAAAAAAGTGTGTGTGCAATTCACACACGGCAGAAGCGAAACTTCAGAAAAATAGCCTATGGGATAGTGAGATAAATATAACTTGTCATCTCATTCTCTTGCAGTCTAAATCCATTTATAAATATGTTTGTCTCTTTTTGGTGTCGTCTTTCGTTTCATCGAATTTTCAAATAACAACGATTCTATAAAGAAGTTTCACTTCAAAAAGAAGTAGTTAAACTACAAAGAAACGTCCAAAGGCGGTCTTATTGCTAAAGCAATCTCTAACAGACCACCTTTGGGGAAAGAATTAGTTAATAAACCGGAGCGCGGGATGGTGCAGTAATTAAAAAATGCAAATAAATGAAAATTTATTACACAGATTTAGCGAATCAAAAATAAATGCAGTTCAAATTATATGTATTTTAGCTCTAGCTTTTTTTGTACGCTTTGTTTGCAACAATTTCTTTGTACTACGTTACCACCATATTGTTTTAACTGTTTGAGTTGCTTTTCACGTAGTCAATAATGAAAAGCAACTCAAACAGTTAAAACAATATGGTGGTAACGTAGTACAAAGAAATTGTTGCAAACAAAGCGTACAAAAAAAGCTAGAGCTAAAATACATATAATTTGAACTGCATTTATTTTTGATTCGCTAAATCTGTGTAATAAATTTTCATTTATTTGCATTTTTTAATTACTGCACCATCCCGCGCTCCGGTTTATTAACTAATTCTTTCCCCAAAGGTGGTCTGTTAGAGATTGCTTTAGCAATAAGACCGCCTTTGGACGTTTCTTTGTAGTTTAACTACTTCTTTTTGAAGTGAAACTTCTTTATAGAATCGTTGTTATTTGAAAATTCGATGAAACGAAAGACGACACCAAAAAGAGACAAACATATTTATAAATGGATTTAGACTGCAAGAGAATGAGATGACAAGTTATATTTATCTCACTATCCCATAGGCTATTTTTCTGAAGTTTCGCTTCTGCCGTGTGTGAATTGCACACACACTTTTTTAAATTGTATTAAGTACTTACTGTATATTATGTGTTTGCAATAAAGATACGAGTACGTAAATAAAATAAAGAAATACTTTTGATAGAACTAAATCGACACGGATGGAGTCGCGAGCATCATCTAGTCTATACTAATATTATAAATGCGAAAGTTTGGATGCATGGATGGATTTTTGTTACTCAATCACGGCACAGCGGCTCAATGGATTCCCCCGGGAACCAAAAAAAATCCACGACGAAGGCGGACGGGACAAGCTAGTAAGTTATAATTTTCCAAATCAATGCAGGCCTGCTCTGGTATCCAACCAACCTATTGACCAAATAATGCCACCAACCGGAAGGAATTAATGAAACCTACTATACAGAATTAACAAGTTACCATCTGGTCTGCAAGCCTACGACTAACTTGCCATTGAAATTAAAAAATATATCAACGAAAATTGGGTCACAATAATTAGGTATTCGCTTTCATCTAAAACAAAAAACAACTTCGAAACTATACCTACAGTTATATACTAACCTAAACGAAAAAGTAAAAAACATTATCTGGGTACTTATGTATTTTGTTACTCTCTCATTTATTTGTACAAATTTATAAAATTATTTCTAAACACGTTTTACATAAATATATCGAAAATTTATGGAATCACTTCGTTGACCTTTAGCTGGCGAGTTATAATAACCTTAGGAGACGTCTTCGTACCAAGTCGCCCGCAAGACGACCAATGATGGCCGCCCAAATTGCCAAATAGAACCTACAACTACTTTATCATCTAAGTTATACACCTACTTTGCGTGCGAGCATTTACACATTGCAGGCCCGTTCCATTATAGATCAGACAAGCTTTTAAACGGTTTTTCTTTCAATTGCAATAATTTTGATCTCATTGTTGGCAACATACAGTTATAAAATTAAGTTAGGCAAAATTAACACTTCTACTAGCGCAATGTGTTTATTGCCCCTTTTTATTTTAAGGTGAAAATGCAGATTATATCTATTTACTTTCATTGATATGTTATTGTTCGATTAATATACTACAGGAATCGCATTACGCTTCATTTTTTGGCAACGTAACCGAATAACAAACCAAATAAGTGGTATAATGACACAAATTCAATACAATATAATAGCGTTGTTTGCAATTTCTCAGAAACGTCGACTCACGGTAGGGTCTGAAGCGAATGGATATTATCTATTCATCGGGGACCCTCGCCAGTGCGACCTTTAATAGAAGCAATTCAAGGAAAATACATAGAAATCACAATATGAACATTAACCTCCTGCTTCAGATCTTTTGTAACGAAACTTTTGTATATTGAAAATCTCCTGAATATTTTCAACAATAGCCTTTAAGATAAATTACTTATTCATGACACATTTGCATTTTTCCCTTTGTTAACGTGTTTTTGTACCTCGCACCTGTAAATAAATGCAACGCGAAAATCGCGGTTTTGATGGATTTCATACAGGCTGTTTTGTACGGTGTTATGTTCTTCGAAGTAAAATAATGAACTGACGGGTGGCGCGTCCATAAAATATGATTTTATCAGGCCGTTGGGAGGGACACGTTTTCGAATATCGTAATAAAAAAGTCACAGATGTCAAATTTATGACGTTGGACCATTGTTAAGAGATTAAAAGATTTACTACGGATTGGGTCGCTACGGTGCTACGCGGCTACGTTGCTACGACACAAGTTGTGCTTGGTTCACGACTTGACTAGTTGTAATCCTATAAGCCTGGAAAAGTCACGCCCACGAAATTGCTCATAACAATATAACTTACTTTAACACTGGAAAAACAGCTTACCTGCAAAAGAAGAAAAACACCATTAAAAACTAATATATAACAAATCACTTAGTGATATATAAGCTTTATTTAACCTAAGCCTAAGAGCGAAACCACACTACGAACTGGACAAGGGGACGCTTCGAAGGAGAACGACATTTTGTCCGGTTGCCTAATGTGCGGATTTCATAATACCTATACCCAAGTGCATAACGCGAACTTTTTGACCGTAGTATCTTTGCGTCCTAATAAGTACCTATTTAATAAGAATAAATGATATGATAAATAATAAATAATATAAATAAAAAACAGGTTTCTTTCTCCGACGACATTATTTAAACACATTAAAAGTTGGAGCCTTCTTTTAATAGTAAATTACCCCTGTGGCAGAAGACTCCGCTCTGATGATAATACTCGTAAATATACATTAAACAAGTCATTAATACACTGCATAAAAGTTTCGCAAACGATTTCCTTGATGTCACATAAAATATTGCTAAGTTGCTAAATAAATCACGGTGAACGCAAACGCTGGCAAATAAATTATTAACTTAATTCATCAAAATTAAAGGAGCAGTTGACAAAGCGCGGTCTTTCATTAATTCCTGCCTCGACTCGACTTTCATACTTCGGCATCGATTATCGAGTTAGCTCGCTTGATTTTTACTTGGGCGCCTGAAAATGGTTTTTGTACCCAAAAATGTTACGAATTTTTCGTGCTGGCTCTTTATATAATAGCCGAAGTTTATTTTTGTTTTTAAAATAACAGTTGCTGACTTTCGTTGCTCTGCCGCAGTAGGCCTTGAGCTTTATTTTTCTTTAATTACAAAATAGCATTACAAGTTAATTTCGAAGTTTTTTTTATTTATTCATTAATCTTTTAATATACGATACGAAAGATATTTTGGTTTATTTTAAAGGACTTAGTGTTAAAGTCAAAGTTAATTTCACCGTGTACGTTATTTGCTGTTTTACTAAGTTATACTAAAAATAATAAAAAGATGACAACGAAAGAGCCGACTATCTGGCTAAAGAAGCAGCTCTGAAAAATAAAACAGTGGACTATGATGCGTGCCCCATTTCTCACATTAAAAAAACGATCAGAAACACTTCAATTCAACTATGGGGCCAACGATACACTGAAAGTAAAAATGCGGCTCTGACAAAGGTGTTTTTTCCAAATGTGATTAGTGCATATAAGATATTAAACAAAATCAAGCTTACACCGATCCTCGTGCAGATGTTAACAGGACACGGCGGATTTGGACAATACCTTCACCGCTTTAAATGTAAAGACAACCCCTCCTGTGACTGTGACGAAGAGAGCGAGGAATCAGTTTTACATATTTTAACAGAATGTGCTAAATTTGGCAGGAAACGAATGGAACTGGAATATATAATACAGAGTAAGATTAGTAAAGAAACTATACCCGTCATTATTGCTAGCAAGAAGGTAAGTAAGAAATTTTTAGGATTTTGCGAAGAAATAACCAGAAAAGTTAACTTGCGAAACAACACTAGAATAGATTAATACTACAATAGGTCATAAACACCTAAAAGAGTATTATGTTAAGAAGAATAAAGAATGTAATTAGCATATAAGAAATCTATGTATAAATATAAGAATTCGTAGATGTATGAAATAATGTATAATTATATTATGTAAGATAATGTAATAATATACATAAAAAATATATAGCATTAATAATGAATGAAAGCTAACAAAAAAAAAAAAAAGTACATTAGCTGCTCATTCTCGTCCAACAGAGCAAGGCAACAAAAGAAAAAAAAAAAAAGCAAGCCATGTCAGCTATAAAAGGTCTCCGATCATCATGTCGGAGGACAAAAAGCGGACACACATATATAAAAAAAAACGGAAATATTGCTATATAAAAGTTGTGCTCAAAATGTTAACGTAAATATAAAATTGTAACACGGAATACAATACGAAAGTAACTTTTACTGAAATGTGTTGCAAACTCAACCATACTATAATAGCATTTCCCGGTAAATTTAAATATTAAAAGCACAGGTATGGTATGTCAGTTGTAATTAAGTAGATAATGATCTAATGATCCCGGTAATGACCGGGAGAGTCGGTGTGACGTCACAGTCACGAATTAGAGTTGAATCGTATACACGTGACTTGATACCTACTATATGAATTCACCATCAAAATTTCTTAACTCCCTACTTTTGAGGATTTCATGTAGTACGGTATACCTACAGCATCAGGATTGAGGATTTGGAGTCAGAATTTTTTATGGGACCACCTCGCGAACTTCCTCCTCTAACCACTGAAAATAAAAACGGTTTAGAAGCCACGGAGATATGCACCGACATAGGTACATTAAAAAAAAATACGCAGCGAATTGAGAACCTCTTCCTTTTTTGGAAGTTTTATATTATGTAACAAGATACTCTCAAGATGCCCTCGGTGGATTTTTTAAATCCACTACAAGCTAGCCCTTGACTGCGATCTCACCTAATGGTAAGTGATGATGCAGTCTAAGATGGTAGCGAGCTAACCTGTTAGGGGCATGGCAGTTATATTAAACCCATACTTGGCCGATTTTATTATTTTTAGTATAACTTAGTAAAACAGCAAATAACGTACACGGTGAAATTAACTTTGACTTTAACACTAAGTCCTTTAAAATAAACCAAAATATCTTTCGTATCGTATATTAAAAGATTAATGAATAAATAAAAAAAACTTCGAAATTAACTTGTAATGCTATTTTGTAATTAAAGAAAAATAAAGCTCAAGGCCTACTGCGGCAGAGCAACGAAAGTCAGCAACTGTTATTTTAAAAACAAAAATAAACTTCGGCTATTATATAAAGAGCCAGCACGAAAAATTCGTAACATTTTTGGGTACAAAAACCATTTTCAGGCGCCCAAGTAAAAATCAAGCGAGCTAACTCGATAATCGATGCCGAAGTATGAAAGTCGAGTCGAGGCAGGAATTAATGAAAGACCGCGCTTTGTCAACTGCTCCTTTAATTTTGATGAATTAAGTTAATAATTTATTTGCCAGCGTTTGCGTTCACCGTGATTTATTTAGCAACTTAGCAATATTTTATGTGACATCAAGGAAATCGTTTGCGAAACTTTTATGCAGTGTATTAATGACTTGTTTAATGTATATTTACGAGTATTATCATCAGAGCGGAGTCTTCTGCCACAGGGGTAATTTACTATTAAAAGAAGGCTCCAACTTTTAATGTGTTTAAATAATGTCGTCGGAGAAAGAAACCTGTTTTTTATTTATATTATTTATTATTTATCATATCATTTATTCTTATTAAATAGGTACTTATTAGGACGCAAAGATACTACGGTCAAAAAGTTCGCGTTATGCACTTGGGTATAGGTATTATGAAATCCGCACATTAGGCAACCGGACAAAATGTCGTTCTCCTTCGAAGCGTCCCCTTGTCCAGTTCGTAGTGTGGTTTCGCTCTTAGGCTTAGGTTAAATAAAGCTTATATATCACTAAGTGATTTGTTATTGACCGAGCGAAGCGAAGGTCTCTGAGTCTACTTGGGTGAATTGGCACTTGTCCGTCCGTCCGTCCGTCCGTCCGTCCGTCCGTCTGTCAGAGCATTATAACTTCTGAATTACTGAACGCAATTACTTCAGCTTTAAATATAATATGTAAACCAATGGCCTCCCGCCGAATATGGCTTAAAAAATAATAAAAATCTTCATTTCAGGGGGGCTCTCATAGAAGCGAATGCGAAGTAAAATATTTTTTATAAAGTTACATAGGGTTGCGGTATATCATTTTAAAGATAATTAGGAATACAGTCCAAAAATATTTTTTTTTTCATTTTTCCCCCAAAATTGACGAAATGGGGGGCTTTCTAAGTGGTGATTTTCTAATGTCCAAAGATGACCTCAGAACTCTAAATTTTCTGAAAGGATGAGCCTGAAACTTGATCAATTATTTCAATTATATCCTGTACTTGAACAACAAATACTAAAATTAGATAAATATTGTAAGGAAACGGAATTATTTAATTTTTAATGAGCTTCAGTATTTTTAACAGAACTTCACATTTATGTCAATAGATGGCGCCGCGAGGTCTTAGTTCGGGGCGAACCACTAGTATATTAGTTTTTAATGGTGTTTTTCTTCTTTTGCAGGTAAGCTGTTTTTCCAGTGTTAAAGTAAGTTATATTGTTATGAGCAATTTCGTGGGCGTGACTTTTCCAGGCTTATAGGATTACAACTAGTCAAGTCGTGAACCAAGCACAACTTGTGTCGTAGCAACGTAGCCGCGTAGCACCGTAGCGACCCAATCCGTAGTAAATCTTTTAATCTCTTAACAATGGTCCAACGTCATAAATTTGACATCTGTGACTTTTTTATTACGATATTCGAAAACGTGTCCCTCCCAACGGCCTGATAAAATCATATTTTATGGACGCGCCACCCGTCAGTTCATTATTTTACTTCGAAGAACATAACACCGTACAAAACAGCCTGTATGAAATCCATCAAAACCGCGATTTTCGCGTTGCATTTATTTACAGGTGCGAGGTACAAAAACACGTTAACAAAGGGAAAAATGCAAATGTGTCATGAATAAGTAATTTATCTTAAAGGCTATTGTTGAAAATATTCAGGAGATTTTCAATATACAAAAGTTTCGTTACAAAAGATCTGAAGCAGGAGGTTAATGTTCATATTGTGATTTCTATGTATTTTCCTTGAATTGCTTCTATTAAAGGTCGCACTGGCGAGGGTCCCCGATGAATAGATAATATCCATTCGCTTCAGACCCTACCGTGAGTCGACGTTTCTGAGAAATTGCAAACAACGCTATTATATTGTATTGAATTTGTGTCATTATACCACTTATTTGGTTTGTTATTCGGTTACGTTGCCAAAAAATGAAGCGTAATGCGATTCCTGTAGTATATTAATCGAACAATAACATATCAATGAAAGTAAATAGATATAATCTGCATTTTCACCTTAAAATAAAAAGGGGCAATAAACACATTGCGCTAGTAGAAGTGTTAATTTTGCCTAACTTAATTTTATAACTGTATGTTGCCAACAATGAGATCAAAATTATTGCAATTGAAAGAAAAACCGTTTAAAAGCTTGTCTGATCTATAATGGAACGGGCCTGCAATGTGTAAATGCTCGCACGCAAAGTAGGTGTATAACTTAGATGATAAAGTCATAGACTTAGAATGTACAAGACCAACAGTGACAGATTACGGTGTTACAAAAAATGAAATGTAAATGTGTGCGTGAAATAGTGTTGTCTTGACTCTAGCATAGTATTATCGATAGTCTTACTGGTGAAATCATAGGACTCTAATGAGTTAGTTTAACGAGGTAAAATATAACTATCTTTTAATTTAAAAAAATCAAATACATAAATAGCAACAAAGCTACAGCTAGGTACAAATTATTTATTGATGAGATGACCATGTTTTCTCTAAAAAGTTTTTCAGCGTTACAACACAATGCAACATCATTAGCTGGATATATATATATACTTATTGTGTATTTTCGAATAGTCTCTCTTAATAATTAACGAATTATTACATAGAGCTGTTGGGTCCGATAATAAACTATGTACCTACACAGTCTTCACACTTAACTCTTTTAATAATCCTTTTAATACATACAAATAATTAAGAAAAAAAGAATGTCCATTCATACATTAGTTTTCTCATTAATTCATTTAATTATTTATTATTCAGACTAATATCTATTTTTTTACGCATAGCCCATGATGCTACACCACTGGGGACGGGGTCCATACAATTTTGCCCACTGTTCTTTGTAGAGTTTTTTTGGGGATCTCATTACTTTCGTGCTAACTCAATATTCGATGTTTCCTTTGTAAGAAGCATTTCGATTCAAAATGCTTACTACAAACAGTAGAATTCTTCTTTGGAAACCAGGAGCCCCTATCTATAATCCGTAACCATTTGTTACGTAGCAAAGAATTGGTTGGAAACCTAGAACATAACATTGTAAATATTATGAGATACTTATAGATATTTTAGCCCCATAAAAGTTTTTTTTTTGATATTTCGAAAGAAAGCTTTTAAAATAGAGATATTTTTTAAAAATTCTGCCTGAAAATATACACTATAATTTTTTTGAGAAATAGAGCAGCTTTTGAGATTTTTCATAAAAATTGTTAGTTTACCGCCGCTATTTTTTTAAGGGTGCAAGTAGTTTTAATTTGATTAATTACAATAATACTCTGATATAATGTAAAAGTGACAAGTTAATAAAAATAAATAATAACCATATATGGCGCTCAAGTCATAGCATGACCTCCCCGATAAGCACTTAAATACATAATGTACTGAATTACCAGTATGTACAGTATACCCTGTATATATATTTCATGTACATATGAAATCTAAGACACGCCAAATAAAACAAAAATTAAGGAAAATATTTATTTCGTTCTTTTCTTTTACAGGAAAGTAGTGTTTAATATTGTACTCTACACACCTAAGCTTATGAGCTATCACGTCAAACCTACCGGCAGACACGATTATCGACTATCGATACTTATGACGTCATCACTTTGTCAATCCCTATCGTAACCAAACATTTTTAAGTTTTACACAAAATATCCAAAAATTCTTTATTTAGCAATGTAATTTGATGAAAAGTCTTAAGGGAAACCTATTATCTAAGCTTTCAATAGTTATTTTGCCTCATTTTCAAACAACAAGTGACGAAATAATGATTATGAATAATTCAGAAAAATATTCAGTAATTACCTGTGAAACGTGTATTTATGCGGGTTATTACGTCTTGTAACGTCACATTCATTCACTGAACAAGACACCATGGTGGCAGAACAAAGATTTTAAGTTTTAATCGTAAGATTATTAATTAAATACACAAAATTCACCTTGACTTGGAAAAGGCCGGTACGCTATGGCCTCTTACTCGCGTAAACAATGACATACTGGCCTTTTGTGTCGCTATCTCTTTTTCGCTCGCGGCAGTGTTTATTATCTAAATACCTCTCGCTCTCACGCTTTGTCAGTCTATTGAGCGTAGCGAAAAAATTCTAAGTCTATGGATAAAGTAGTTGTAGGTTCTATTTGGCAATTTGGGCGGCCATCATTGGTCGTCTTGCGGGCGACTTGGTACGAAGACGTCTCCTAAGGTTATTATAACTCGCCAGCTAAAGGTCAACGAAGTGATTCCATAAATTTTCGATATTATTCCTTCGCTGGCCGTCCGTCTGTATGTCAGACTGTCAGCAGGCTATATCTCATGAACCGTAATAGCTAGACAGTTGAAATTTTCATATAGTATGAATTTCTATTGCCGCTTATTTACTTATTAAATTAAATTCAAATATATATATCCTAGCCTTATATGCTGTATTTCTTGAACCGTAATGGGTGGGTAGTAGACATGAAATTTTCAAAGAGTGAGTAACACTATAGCCGATATAATAACAATTTATAATTAAATTAAAATAAAATAAAGAAGCTTGTAAAAAAGCACATAGGTAGTGTTAAATCTTGTACGGAACCCTTTGTGTGCGAGTCCGACTCGCACTTAGTCGAATTATTACATTTGAATACAGAATACTCAAAAAAACGTTTCATGTCGCATGATTTTTTATAAGTAAGAATAGATAAAGAATGATGGCTACCCCTCAATATTCGTCCCACCCATTCCACGCTATCATTGTGGCTCATTGTAGCCACTATCGCAAATTAACGATCTGAGGGCCCGTTCCGCAAAATGAGTTTTAGAGAGTGAACTCGTATTTTGGTAGGATAATACGTGATTTGTAATGAAATAATGAGGGTGCGGCGTTATATATGGAGCTCCCAGTGTCTGATAATAGAATTATTATAATGCTTAACCTGCTTTTAGTTACGTCCAATTACTCGTATCGTATAAGTTCGGTTTGCTTTACCACATTTGATTCGTCAATTAACGTGCTTCTATATCCAATACGAGATGGAGTCGCGACTTCGTCCACGAGAATTTAGGTTTTTTCACCTCTCATGCTCTAAAAAGATGTCATTATAGATGTCACTAATACAGCAGTGTGCATAGTCTATAGGTAAGTACAGCCAGACGAAAGAACATTGTATAACAACAGTAGAACTTACGGTAGGTAATGAAAATACACTTCCCTTTATTGCGACACTCTTAACACTGATTTTTCTTTTCTCCAACTCGAACATTTTATGCTCATCCCCGAAACTTTAGCAATCCACTTATATCAACCGTGAAACGCTAAGAAAAAAACTTCCTATGTTTAATCTGCTGGCTTCGAGGATTTCCCATTGAAATATCACGCCGAATGTTACTTTTAATAATCCACGTAGACATAATTTTTATTTATATACGACTTAAGGCAACTGAATATATTTGTGAGTTACAATCTTACGACTTCGCTTATCCTTTTCCCGTATGAGTTTTTGGTCGTTTATTTTGTGAGAAACGCACTTATTGCAGAGGAATATATTTTTGTCATAAGTACCTTTTGCACACTCTTCGCTAAAACATTCGAGATGAAATTGTCAGATACTGTTTGGCTTCTCGTTTCTTCCTGTGCAGGGCTTATTTGAGAAGTAAATGGGTGAAATACATAATTCTGTTCGCCCTACAGACATTTGTTGCTTACACCGTTGGAGCGCGTTGGGAATTCTTATCAACCAAACGCAGCACTTTGATTACGAAAGAAAGGAATATTTTGAGATCCCTTCGCTTGCTTTGTGTTTTCTGACACGTGTATGTAATTTATATCATAAATATCACTTGTATTCTCATCTCCCTTGCCCTTAAATATATCTATTTATCTTAATCATATTATTAAAATTTTCGGAGCTGGAATAATCAGTTTAGGTGTGAAGATTTAAGACTTGAATTCTCGTGGGAAGATTCTAAAGTTGGTACGACTTTCAGTAAGAATATTAAATTTAAATAGGTATATCCCAAACAATTTCCGCCAAAGACCTCTCAGTTTTTTTGCTATCCCAGCAACTTATTTCGATCATTGAAATCGGATCCGGATCGAATCGAGTCCCATCCCATACCTATCACTTATTCATCGGCCCATGAATACTTAAATTCAATCGTGAGCTAAGAAACAAGCTCAGTTAATGATGTTTTAGTTATGTTGAGTGTTGGTTAATACATTACGTCTCAAAATATATTTCCAATTCTATCATAATGAATTAATTATAATATATTAGCATGACGCAACGTTTTATAATCATAATAATATAAACGTTATTATACTCGTAGTCGACCAATAAAACTCTTTCTAACCAAATTTAAAAATTTCACTATTTTGCCCGGATTTATTGCTCGCAAGTTTGTAATAGTTTTAAAATATAATTTTTTTGATGAAAAATCGCAAAACACAAAGTACTTATAAAATGGGTTTGCAATAAGTTCGTACAATTTATATGATTTCGGTTTGCGGCGTATGTGGCTGCTGCCGCTTATCTATACTAATAATATAAATGCGAAAGTTTTTATGGTTGTTTGTTACTAAGAACCTCAATCCACGTGGGTGAAGTCGCGGCTATCGGCTAGTTTATAATAATACCGCAACATCTTTGTCACGTTATTTCCAATAAACTATATCCATTCATACGGACACAGATGAACATTGTATGCAAGCAAGGTGTTAAAACAGCTTGCTATCCGGGGATGAGATATTTACGGTTACCGTTCTCGATTTTATAGTTTCATCCTCTAATACTCTCGTAGCACTACATAAAAGTAATCGTAAAGTTTATATCACTGACATAACATTTGGCAAATGGGTGACATGTAAAAAGTCTTACCTACTTCAAGTGAATCGTCTTATTTGGCCAATTGAAGGTTTATTAGGTTGTCTGGATGTTGGGTTTGGTCCTTTTAGAAAATTAGGTCCTTTTTCTAATAGGTTCTTAACAAGGTACTGCTTCTAATACGCTGATGCTTAGCACAAAGACTACTAACAGAAATAACTTAGAACTTAAATACTTACCTTCAAGGCTAGAGTGAATTGGGATCTTCTAGGCCAGCGCGCTCCGACCTAGACCTCATCATTACTTTGTATTAAGCATGATTGTCATCAAACGCAACCCTATATCGGAATTTAAAAAAAACGTTTTTAAATTATCAATCTATAAACCCATAAGTCCTCCCTTCTCCCAATTAAAAAGCAGTTAGTACCCGTGCAACGTTAGAGTTAAGGACTTTGACTTGGGCAAAGTTTTGATTGGTTAACAAAATACCTACACGATGATTAAAAACTGTACACTACTAAACTGTTAACTGTTATAAATGCGAAAGTGTGTTTGTTTGTTGGTTTGTCCTTCAATCACTACGTAACAGAGCATCGGAATTCGGGTCGACGTGATTTTTTGCATGGGTATAGTTGAGGACCTAGAGAATGACATAGGCCACTTTTTATCCCGGAAAATTAAGGAGTTCCCGTGGGAAATTCAAAAACTTATTCCACGTATACGAAGTCACGGTCATCAGCTAGTGTGTAAATAAAAATTTAAATGGGCCAAAGGTTCAGTTGTTTGACGTATTCGGCCGTTTCCAATTTCTTAAATGTTTCTACCAGTCACCAAGGGAAAACAGCTGGACAACTTGAAACTAATAAAGGATTTGACGACGGTCCGGTAGACCACTTAAAGATAGTGTATTTGAAAGTGATATTGCCTACTTATTCTTATGTTCTGAAATAACACTTTGTAAAAAATAAGAAAAACAAGATCCTTTTTTAATTAAATAATTTTCAATGTTCAAAGTTTTTGATTCATACAATCAAAAACTTTAAAAACTGCTTAAATTATAACCCTTCTTTTGCTTTGCCGTAGTCGGATTAAAAAATGCGTATAAATGTAAGTTTTACAAAAATTTGGCCATGACTTCGTCCGCAATGATTTCTTTTTTATTCCCGCGGTAGTCCTCGATTTTTCGGGACATAAAACCTTGTGCCCTTTCCCGCGATGCCTCCTATCCCTATACTAAATTTCGTCAAAATCAGTTAAAAAGATGGGTCGGTAAAGCGTAGCAGACAGATATGCACACTTTCGCATTAGTAGTATAAAGTATGGATATAATGTAAGTATGGAAGTACAATATGTTGGTTTTGTGGGTTCCCAGGCCCTCCCAAATAAAGTATACATCAATAAGCATAAAAGGCTTTGTCATCACTGACACTGTCACTGACTTGAAGTCACTGACAGACAACCTACAGCCCAAACGGCTGAACTTTGAAATTTGTGCTTTCGGTGAAAAATGAAGAATTTTGTTTTTCAGATTTTTTCAGACAAAGGAACGGATCGACATGTTTCTTTGAATGGGTATAGTTAAAGACCTGGAGAGTGTCGTAGGCTATGTATATCCTGGAAAATTAACGAGTTCACGTGGAAATTAAAAAAAACTTATTCCACGCGGACGAATTAGCGGGCAACAGCTAGTAATTCGTATAAAACCAAAGAAAGTTCTAGGCCCGGTTCTATGTTTGAAGCGAACCGTTACTAATAAAAGATTTCTTAATTCAATAATATCCTGTTTTTTATACAGTTTTTCTCTATTAACTAAGCAGATAAGCAACTAAATAGCACCTTTTAATTCTATAATGTACCTAATAAAGGTTTTGTCAGGTAACATAAACCTGTGTAATATGTCGATGACTATAGGAAAGCATACCTCGACACGAAGCGTCGGTTCCAGAAGTCAAACTGTAACCCGCTGCAACGCACGTGCGACGTTCATTAGTGAAGTGACGCGTCCGACATCAGAATCTAATCTTGCCGCGTGTGCTGGTATGAACGGTGATAATAATTGACGCTCGGATTGGTTTGCAGGTGACGGTTGTAAGAAATGGAACAGCTTTTGTAGGCAAAATTTGACGACTAGCCTGGAGCACTATGTGGTCTTAGAAGTCCATGGTCTCGGGATCGAAACTTGGCTGGGCCCACACGATATACCTAATTTTACCTTTGTAGGACACGAAAAATAGATTCAGCGCATTCCTTTAGAGCGGTAACCTTAAAAGATTAAAGCGCAAAACACACAGGAAGCGGGCGCGGGTCGGGTCGGGTGTCAGGCGGGTGGCACGCGGGACCCGCGCGGGCCCGCGCCCGTCGCCCGCCACCACAAACAGGACGCGGGTGAGCGGGTAGCGGTAATTTCGTCGTATTACACGTATTCTCCGATAGGCATTCACACTGACGCGTGCGCGGGTCGTGCGCGGCGCGTGTCGGGAGTTGGTTTTGTATTTATTTACAAAACATATTATTTCGTTTTGAAAATGTATTTGAATGGAAAAATTTTAGAATGTTTTCTTAATATACCTATTTGTTATAAACTATAAAAATACTGTTTTGAAACCAAAAATATGGCGGCGAATTGATTTCAAATTTCAATTAATATGCCAAATGGCAAGGTTGCCGCTGGCAAGGTTGAAGGTACGCCCGCGCCCGACCCGCCATCAACCCGCGCCCGCGTTGTGTGTGAAGGCAACGAGCAGCGCGTCTCACGCGAGGAACCTGACCCGACCCGCGCCCGCGTCCTGTGTGTTTTGCGCTTTAAGAGAATAGAAGAAAAATTACCAAAAAAATCTTTTCTAAGAATACTTTAGAAATTAACCAATTTTTAAGTTGCTAGTAGGTACAAATAGAAAGGTGTATGTCAGATTTTCTCACCGAACGTTCCGTAGCTTGGAATGATATATATATAAAAAATAGTTGTTTGGTTAAATTAATGTGTTGTCTCAAAAAAAAACCTTTTCTTTGAGACCGCAAAACTTAGTTTGTTTGTAAATGATTACAACTGATTAATTTTTTAAATGTGCTAATTAGAGACAGTTTATTTTTCCTCGAGTTTACATAAATAAGTCAATTTCGGTAGTTTATGTCAAGACGTCCCAGATAAAATATCTGTGTACAGTTTGCCTGAACGGTTACATTTTACATTTTGTTTTTAACCATCAATGTTGTCGCTTTTATTTGTGATTCAACTACTATGATCCCTAACCAAGCCGCGTTCAAAACTTCAAAAGTAATAACTACTAATATAATTCGAGCAGTAAGTAATAATTGTAGACCTAGTAGTCTTAAACGTGGATTTAAAAAGAATGCCTAACTTCTTGAGAATAACAGAAAAAGAGATAAAACACATTTAGTTCTTAATTTAAAAAAAAAAAATTAAGAGCCGCTTGCTCAAGGACATTTAGACTGATTTAGTTAAATTTTGTAATGCTGTCCGTTTTTGGCATATGCATATTGTGGTTGCCAAAAAGGGACAGCATTAAAATATTTAACTAAATCAATTTAAGAGTTCTTGTGCAAGTGGGCCTTAGAAAAGAATATCTGCTATAAATAATTTAAAAACATGAAAAATAATAATACACTTTTCTGTTCACTTATCTGCCAGGTTCTAAAATTAAAAACATAGATTAACTTCTCTATTTTTATTTAAATGCGTAGTTTTATTTCACAACATAGAAAATAGACGCAGTGGTAGTCTTGGTGTTAGTAGATTGCAAATACCGTTTTGTGCAAAGAAAATCGCTTAAGGTGTGGGTAGGTTTAAAAATTTCACTTGTCAAGTGCCAGTATTCGTTTCGGAACCATTTCAGCTAACGTGTTTTATCTTAATTACTTTTAAATGCTCTTCCTTTTAACGTTAGACTTTCAAGATAGTTTTTTTCTTGTGAATATTTTTGTGTTAAACTTCGTACAATGAAATTTACTTTTAGCGATTTGATATCAAGATTGCGGTATGTTTGCGATGACCGGGATAACGACAGTGCCGCCCCTGAGGTAAGTAAGGAATTAAAATATAATTGTCGTTTTATTTATAGTACGAGTATGTTACGTGTAATTATTTAAACAAGACTGTTAGTATAGACATAAAACCTTAACAAGTTAGAGACATGAGATATTATAAATATTAGGGCAATCTATTAGGGCCCCACTAAGATAGGAGTTTCAACAACACAAATGATACCGTGGCTAAAATTCTATAAGTAGAAATGACTTTATTGCCTACAAGAAACAATGTTGACCTAGTACGGGGCCTTTACGCATTACCACAGTTTCCTGTCTTCTGTTTTGTATATGTATAATTCTGTACCTATGTTATGATGCAATAGACTAAACTACTACTACTACACGGCCAAAACAGTTCAAAACACTTTTATCCCCTAATTGCAATCTCCTCGCGACGATTTGTTAGGTCCCCATCTGTCTTGGCGGTACTTTGGTTTCGCTAGTTGCATTTGCCGCGTCACGGACTGAGCATTTATCAACGTATGGTTGCGAGTGCTGCCAGCACCTGGACGTTACCACTGTTTTCTAAAGCGTGTATTTGGTTTTTTTTCTTGGTTTTCCTATTCGTTTCAAGTGGATATGTTATGTTTGTGGTCTTTCACGTTGCTAGCACTATAATACATTTTTATAGTTATTACTACTTTTATAGTTAGTTTTTTTTTTATAGTTATTTTTATAGTTATCACTAGCTGATGCCCGCGACTTCGTCCGCGTGGATTAAGTTTTTTGATTCCCATTTTCCGGGATAAAAAGCCTAGCCTATGTCACTCTCCAGGGCCTCAACTATACCCATACCAAAAATGGCGTCCATCCGTTGATCCGTTGCGGCGTGATTGAAGGACAGACCAACAAACAAACACACTTTCGCATTTATAATATTAGTATGAAGTGTGATGCTTGAACATGGCCGTAGTAGTATATAAGTATAACGGATATAAATAATTAAATGCGGTAATATATTTTTCTTAGTTAGAACTGTGTAACGTGGTCATACATAAACAGAATATACATTGACTGATTTACATAAAATCATTATTATTGTCCGAATTTGCATATGAATACTGTTATATCATAAAAATCGTATGCTGATGTTGAAATTATGTACCTCTTAATACTAGAGAATCATTTTAATCATTAGGTTTTATATTCAAAATCAAATTCAATTTGTTATTATTCAAATAAACTTGTTACAAGTGCTTATGAATAGTCGAATGAATCTACCACTGGTTTGGAATGCCGTTCCAGAAGAACCAGCAAGAAACTCGGTATATAATTTAAATTAAAATATATTATTACAATTGTTTAAAATATATACACAACACTAGATGATATCCACGACTTCATTCGCGTGGATTGAGGTGTTTTGGTTTCCGCGAGAACTGTTTCATTTTCCGGGATAAAAAGTAGCCTCTGTGTTATTCCAGACTATAATCTTTCTCTGTGCGAAATTTCACCCAGATCTGTGATTGAGTTACAAATATATATATCCATACGTCCAAACTTTCGCATTTATAACATTATCATAGACACAATACTAGATAATGCCTGTGACTTTGTCCGCGTCGATTAAGGTTCTTTGATTTTCGCGTGAACTGCTTAATTTTCCGAGATTTAAAGCCCATAATACATAGGTAATTAGGTAGTCAGTTTAATTCAGTATATAATTAATCTCCATTCCACAGCTGTAGGCTACTTTTTATCCTGAAAAGTTAAGGAGTTCCCGTGGGAATTGAAAAAACTTATTCCACTTGGACGAAGTCGCGGGCATCAGCTTGTAGGAACATAAATTAGTCTAAAGTTCGACATTATTTGTAGGTGTATTCAAACTTAGATAAAACTACCATGTTTCATTCAGATTATTGATTTATCTGTTGGACATCTGCAACAAATGCCTAGTGTTCCTCTGTCTTCGTTGGGTAAAAAACTGATCACAAACATAAATCAAAAGGCTCTGAGAGGCCGGAAATTGATAGTGCTGTCCGCTCTCCCTGTATTATAACCCGCTGGCTTGTGTTTTATACCTATAATAGAGGTTTAAATCCGATCAAATTGGTTTTGAAAAGCGTAATTGAAATCAAAATGTCTTAACTAGTTAGCCTTTGATTCTATTTTTGAATAACATTTAGGTGTGTCTTAATTCGCCCAAGTCGTTTTTGGGATGAAAGTAACCTTCGCCTTATTTATAACATTCACATTGGCATTCATGGCTTTTCAACTAAGGAATGCTACTCTAAATTATTTGCATATTACTCTTTTTAAAAATTCAATAATTATAATTGTCCTTTAATCCAAATTAATATCATAAGTGCAAACATCCCGTCCAATCCTTCTAGCATATCATGCAACCCGAGGTTTTTGTTTAAAAAATTAACTCTTTAATTTTCCTGGATAAAAAATAGCCTACGTATTATTCCAGACTATATAATTTATCTCTGTGCCAAATTTCATCCAGATCCGTTCAGCCGTTGGAGCGTGATTGATTAACAAACATCCATTCATACATCCATACATCCATCCATCCAAACTTTCGCATTTATAATATTTATTTGATTGATAGTTGCACTAAGAAAAATATACTTTTCGTTTAAGAGCTAGTCCGCCCTACGATAAGTCCAAGCAATAAACTTCAGACGTCTGTCATACGCAGTTCGCAATCCAGTGTAGTCGCAATAGGGACTATCGTTTCTTTGCTCACCAGTTGGCGCCACTGTTGACTAAGGTCCAGAGATATAGCTGTCAAAGGCGACTTTATAAGATTGGCGCCGAAACAAAGTTTTAAATCTTGAATCTCATTAAGTTTATTAATTACTAGCGATCCGCCCCGGCTTCGCACGGGTAGCACTAATAATCCTAATATAATATACCTACCCAATATAGCCAGTGGGCAGTGGCAGGTTACATTTTAATATTACATTGTAAGAGTACGCCCCGTCCTCATTATTTCTATGATATCTCATAAGCTATTCATCTAAATTAAATGGTGAAAAGGACAATTTTTATCTTAGTTAAATACTTGAGATGATTAATATATTTATTTTGATAAGGATTAATACTATGTCGGTAAAAACACTTTCGCAAGTAAAGCATTGGTTTAGACCAAATTTGAAAATCATAAAAATGGTTATTGTGAGTCAACCTTAAAAGATAGATATATGCTATCGCTGACTTTTTTTTAGAACTATTTAAGAGGAACAATTCCACCATACATTGTTTTCGTGTAACTTTAACTATTTACGCAGCGCACGCCGCGTAAGCTCTCAGAAGAGACAATTTTTTCCGTCTTAGTTCACATTATTGCAATTTTCGTAAGGATCTATAATTTTTTTGAAAATAAAATATAGCCTATGTCACTCGCTGATAATGTAGCTTTCTATAAGTGAAAGAATTTTTTAAAACGGTTTAGTAGTTTTTGAGTTTATCCATTACAAACAAACAAACAAATCTTTCCTCTTTATAATAGGTATATTACGAGGTTTAGTTAACTATCTATCATCATATCGAGTAGCTATGCCGCAATGTTGTGCAGTTCTGTTTTGTTCGGAAAAAAGAGGAGGACACATGTTTCCAAAAGATAAAACTGTTCTAAAACAGTGGTTAGTGGCGATTTGCAGGAATAACTAATAATACCCCGACAAAAAATTCTCGTGTTTGTAAAAAACATTTTAACCCCGAGGATTATGTGTTACCCAAAGAATCAAATAAGTACAGAAAATCGTAAGTAATTATCTTTCTTATTCATCTCCTAATTTAAAACCAAAAGTTTTACCTACCTAGTCAAGAGAGAAGAGAGAAAGGAAATTAAAAGAAAACGTGCAGAAAGAGCTCAACAACGTCAACACGCAAAAAAAAGAAATTTTTGCGCTTATTTATGCGCCTCTTTTTCTTAATTCTGCCTTCAAAACGTTCACATTAATCGATAAATAATCCATATTTGCGATAATTTCACGAAGGAGATCACTTTTCAACAGGTAAATTAAAGAAATTATAATTTAT
Source organism: Erebia aethiops (assembly GCA_923060345.2). Taxonomy (NCBI): domain Eukaryota; kingdom Metazoa; phylum Arthropoda; class Insecta; order Lepidoptera; family Nymphalidae; genus Erebia; species Erebia aethiops. The sequence continues at coordinate 25,680,139 of OV281081.1, forward strand.
GTCACGAAGCCCGCCAAAACCAGTGAAAAGTGAATGATATTGGCTCTCACGCGACACCAGCGCCTCTAGTGGCAAATTCACGCGCGATAGCCCCCATTGTTTCGAAACAGTTTTAAATTTCATACTGGAACTGGTGGTATTAACGTTTAATGTACCGACAATACGACGGGACGACTAGTAAAAACTTTGCCACTAGACGATCGTAGGGTATCCAAGCGCTGTAAGTTTTGGATCAATGTCTGAAACTTGTCGTTGTATTCTGAAACTTGTTATTGTCCTCCGTAATACGTCCCCCGACCTGTTAAGATACAACCTTCGCTTAAGGCCGTATTGTTTTAATATTCTTGACGTTCATGTATTAGAATTATAATCCTTATTTTAGGGCAAGGCACGTGACATAAAACCGACCTTTTGGAGATAATATTGCTTTATGCGATGGTAGTAACTAGTAAACCCCCTGAACCTCGTTCGTTCAGTAGATAATTGTCAAATGTTCATGAGATTTGACATCTCGTCGACGCTTAAAAAATTCGTACATCGGAACACAAATAACGTAAGACTTATATGAACCTACTTATAAGGTCGTTGATCTAAATTAAAAAAATCAGTGCAATCAATTGATTGATGTATGGACAAATCTTTAAAATGTACAACTAAAGGTCTATTTGTGGACGATAAGCTTATTTCGACGCTCAATTACTTTCAATAGTGGAATGGAAAGTCATATCAACACTACAGAATACGAGATCAAAAGGGGCTCGTGGCCAGTAACGAAAGACGTTATAGTTTTAACCGTAGGAAGGTAGGAGGTAAACCTCTATACCTATTTAAAAGTCATTTGATGACTAGTAGGTATGTCTATAACCTACGTATGCAAAAAATCGAAAACTGCCTCGTTGATCTAGTGGTTAGCATGTTCGACTGCGGCCGACGATTTCCCGGGTTCGAGTCCGGGTTGGGTCACAACAAGTATTGGACTTTTCTGACAAGAAATTCTCAGTAATAGCCCGGAGTTAGGAAGTTGGCGGTGTGTTACCCCCGTGCCTCGGAGAGCACGTTAAGCCGTCGGTCCTGCGCCTAATCTCTCTCCGGCCGTGTCGGATTTTCCGTCCCATGCGTTGTATGATGGTTGTATGTCAGTCAGACACGTTTATAAATCAATTTTTTATACAGGTTTTAACGTGAAGAGGTGTTACCCTAGTCTTGCTGTAAATACGGTCAGGAGTTCACTTCGACCTCCTAAGAAGCAAATTTCAATAACCCTAGAAGTTCGGCACGGTTGAGTTTAGTTTACCCGTCTAAGTTTTGTAAAGAACTAGATCATAAAGCTTTGCAAGTTAATAATAATAAAATTGCTGTTAACTTTATAAGCTGTCAATTTAACCTCTTATATTCCTCTTATATATTTTATTTATATATTAAAGTAAATAAGAAAAATGTTTGTAATGTTTCAGGTCTGTACTTTTCTTGCAACAATGAAGCTATAGGAACATATAGTTAAATAGTGAAGTCTATTTTTAAGGGTTTACTAAAAGGTTACTACTTGATATCACCAAATAAGATTTCGCAGCAAAAAGCTAGTTAGGTCTATAAAAACATACAAAATAAGCGTGTCCACAATGTTTTGCGTTAATATTGCATCATCACCTACCTCGCCGTCTAGCGCAAGCCCTGCTTCAATAAAAAAATAGCACCCACCCCCGCGGATGGGGCTTAAAATATTCAAACAATGTATTTGCAGTCGTGCACTCAAATCTACTCGCACATCGAACTACGACGCATCATCAAACACATTCAATGCACTGTACTGCACGTGTAGGTACAACACTATGGCCCAAGAACCCATGGAAAAATTTAAGGAGATGCTTGATAAATAGTTAAAGTTTATTAGGTGATATTTTTGCTATGCCCGACTATGGCAAAAATACAAAATGGACCGTGGTTAGTAATATTAAATTAAAAAACTTTTAAAAGTGGAACTGCTATTTTATTCTTGTGTTGGCTGAATCATCAGCATCTTCGTATGTAACACGAACGCACGTTCTGCCTGCAAATTTAAGCACTATCGCCTTGAGGGTATTTCTGAAAATCTTGTCCCAAGTAGAGAATAACTGCAAGGTTCGAGACCTTTTACCGTTTGATTAAGTTATACATCTATGATAAGTCAGTCAATTAATGACAAGTCCGATTTTTTAAGATAATTTAAATCTTGAACCTACATGGACCTGTTGGCAAGTCTTGTTTACATAGGTAACTTAGAATCTTATGAAATGTTCCGCTTTTGTCAAGCACTTCCTCAATCTCCACCTATGAGCTCTTGGAGTTCTAGGTACAAATCCGACGTTAACTCGGCCGCTTGACATTCCACATGTTCAGTAGTTAGTAGTAATTGGTATTCAGTGCTGTGGAAGAGCCTGACTGAAATTAAAAATGATTGTATTGCCTTGCATACATACCTCCGTAACTGTATCAGTTTGCTTTTATTGGATTTAAGCGATACGGCGCCCCGGTGCTTTTATGGAAGGAATTCTTTAAATGAATTGTTTCCATACTAAGCCCATGGGTTTTTAGACATCAGTTAAAGTTATTATTAAACGCCTAGTGTAATATGCATTGTTGTAACAATCCTTGTTTCCTCCAATATAAATAGTTTTACGACTATGATAAAATTAAATCAGATAATACATATTATATGTTTATGTATAAAGAGGTAGCTGGTAACATTTTAATTACAAAGTAATCCCACGCCTAGATAAAATCACATTACCTTTGTTCAATTGGCTGCAAAACATGTACATGTACTAGAGTAATTAAATTACATATTTGGAATGTTTAATTTAAAAATAAAAACCTTTAAAACAATAAAACACTTCACTAAGTACGATCCCCTACTTAATTATATTCTCTCCCAAAGTGAATATTTTACCATTAATTAAACCGAACAAATTAAATCAGTTTCAATAAAGATACTTATCTCATGAAGTTTGGCAATTTACAAAAATCATCCCCATCATTATAATGTTGATATTTTGGTGGAAAATTTAAACACGCGAATTGCACACTTTTCCACCAATTAATGTTCCGAGTAGGGTTGGCACGCTTAATTCTTCGTCCTTTTTATATTAGGCTTCTTAATTTAAATGAAGAATTATGTGCTTCGTACTGCGAAATCTGAATGCTGGAATTATTTTAAAAGTGTCTAGGTATGTTCGTACGTTATACATATATATTTTGGTAAAACTTAGCTAATTTTTACTTTTTTAAAGAATACTAGCTGATGCCCGCGACTTCGTCCGCGTGGTTTAAGTTTTTTTGATTCCCGCGGGAACTCCTTAATTTTCCGGGATAAAAAGTAGCCTTTGTCACTTTGTCAGCCTCAACTATACCCATACCAAAAATCACGTCGATCCGTTGCTACGTTGCGGCGTGATTGAAGGACAAACTAACAAACCAACATACCAACAAACCATTATTGGTTTGTTGTTGTTGTTGGTTTGTTGTTTTTTATAAACCAACAAACCAACAAACAAACACACTTTCGCATTTATAATATTAGTTTGATTTGACATGTTAAATGTTCTTAAAATTTAACGTAAGTAGGCCTCCTAAGTGTTTTACGCTTACAACCTTTTGTTAAGCTTTTCTTAATTTTTTGCCTTACGAAATAATTATGATTTTCTTTTTAGATGTTATTCTCAGTGGTGTACTGATTTAAAATTCTTTTATTTCAGACTCGGTAAAAATATTTTTACTTCGAAATTGGCTAAAATCATTACCATTTACTCTACACGTAATCGCCAGTTGCTATCTCACAGAAGCATGGACCAAAATTTTGGTATGATGTTTCCCATTTAAAATATCGTTGAGGTAAATCTCTTTGTAGGAACCCTATCAAAAACGTGCAACAAAAGCCAGCTTGTCATCGTTCGGATAAATGTGTAAACGTTTACTCAACACATCGGACGTTGTGTGCATCAATTAAAAATATATTACTCGTCGGGTCACTGCGCTATTTAACTCTGTTGCATTCTATACGTGTACCATATTGAGCTTCGCACGGACTGCATAAATTTTTTATATCTTCAATATTGAAATTGTATTTTTTATTCACACTTCTAACAGCGAAAAATTCTGTACATCTCTTTAATATTATGTAGATTATAAAACCTAATATTAAGATGTAAGTAAAACATTATGTGTAATATCTTTAACACAATCAGGACAACAATTTAAATTGCAAAGTTGTTAGTTATCACTCATATTTAATAGAAATTAAAATTACGTGCAATTTATTTGTGACCTACATGAAGTTGCAACTACATAGGTATGTGTTTGTCCTTGAATAAGCATAAAACAAAATTACTGTAATGAAAGCACGTTTGAAATGAAAAATCATGAAATGTTCCATTGGCTTTTAGAGCAATAAAAAACCTATACTTACTAAAAAGTATTTGGAATATTTAAAGGCCTTTGAAATCACCGCTCGTTAAAACTTGGTATCATAGCGATGAATCATAGGAGACGTTTTTTTAGCAAAAACGTATTTGTACGACTTTCGTACTAACCGTTTAATAATTGCTATTCATTTTAATTTGAGATCCCGTATATTGAATTTGAGGTAGAGTTTACACAGCTTAGATACATACTCATTTTATATTGTATTTATCCTGCGTTACCTTAGCAAACTATAGCTTTTTATTACAAGAGGTAAATTTTTAAGGATAATGCTGAAATCATCTTGACATACCTACGTTTGTGACTTGTTTTATTCACTGAGGGAGATATTTCATTTCAATATACAAATATTAATTTCGGCTTCGATCTATCATTTGGGTATCGTTTTCAATAGAAAAATAAGTTAAAAAATATTATTATTTATTCTCGAACTTACCGAATGTCAGATCTCTGGTCTACTTTATTTACTTTCATCTCCTACCTGGGGTTGGCTACCCTTAAGGTTAACTGCATTACTGTACATCACAAGTGAAATTAGGCAACGCAGAAGAACTATCAAATACACATTTTATCAAGCACTTATTCAAAATTTCCTACCGGCTCTTGAGCAATTTAGCATGAATTTTCGCGTGACTTATTTTAATAAATTTTTATTCCAATTTTCGTAACAGTTAAACTGCCGATAGTATCAAAGCGCCGTATTTGTTCAACGATACGTTGAAAATATGAAAGGACAATTTTTTACACAATTTGCATCCATTGAATGCTCCATCTATTTTCGAAATACGCACACGATTTATTTGTTTTTTTAATCGTGTAAGTATGCAATATTGCATATTGAAATCCTTTTAATATACAAAAATTTGTGGCTTGCGCTAAAATTTATCCGTATTCTGCATTCATAGTACAATCAATGCAAGACATCTTGGTCGCGGCTTTTGCAATACTCGTCTATACTAGGGGTATGCTAGTTATCACTTATCCCTTTTCAGCTTCTAAGTGGCTTAGTACCTGAAACCTAAATCACTTGGAAACCTACAGATATTACTAGTATAAATACTATAAATAGATTCTTAGATTTTCAATCGTACTTGGAAATATAAATATTATTACCTGATTTTAAAACATATTTGTAATTATTATAATTTTTTTTAAATAAAAGCCTATTTGTTAAAAACGTTGAAATAAAAACAGGTTCTCATTCGAATTCCCTAAAGTATTTCATTTCAATCAGCGTCAGCGAATAAACGAGACGGTACCTTAATTATTATACCAGAAGCTGAATCTTTTTCATTCCGACCAACCGAATACAACCCTAAATAGGTCATCCGGTTGAAGATCCGGCAAAAAACGGAATCGATACAAATTTCTAACAACAAATATTTTCATTGCTCCAGCGGTAATTGAACTCAAGAGCATGGCGTAGGAATGATTATAAGGGGAACGAAGATTAGAAAATATACCTATGCGTGTCCATGGTATTTGCCGTTAAATCAGGTCAACAATTAAGGCCCTGTGTAGCGTAAAAGGGGGTTTTTAAAAGCAGTGTATCCATCAAACGGTGACATAATGTATGCTTGTAAAAATAATGTGCTGTTTTCAAGACCTTAGAGCAGCCATTGACGCATCTCAAAACACAATTTAAAAAAAATCTCTGCATTGAAATTTATTTTAACCATGCCTCTTAATTTACCTTTTAAAACAATTTTTCTCCATATTGAAACCAATAATTAGCTCTAGAAATATAAGATAAAATTCATATTTCTAAATCAAACACATTGTCGGATTAATTTGTATTGAAAAGAAAATATTATTTTTTTTACAAATTATTTCATGCCTTTTTTGCGACATGCGCTTGCTCGATTTCACCCCCGCGCGCCTGTGTTTTTCATCTCGTGAGCTCACAGCGCCAAGAGTATTTTTTGAGTATCAATTATTATATAATGAATCATACCTTTTGAGATATTTATCATCATCATTTCAGCGCATTAACTTTACTTTAGTATACTAGTGGTTCGCCCCGAACTGAGACCTCGCGGCGCCATCTATTGACATAAATGTGAAGTTCTGTTAAAAATACTGAGGCTCATTAAAAATTAAATATTTCCGTTTCCTTACAATATTTATCTAATTTTAGTATTTGTTGTTCAAGTACAGCATATAATTGAAATAATTGATCAAGTTTCAGGCTCATCCTTTCAGAAAATTTAGAGTTCTGAGGTCATCTTTGGACGTTAGAAAATCTCCACTTTGAAAGCCTCAATTTTGGGGGAAAAATTAAAAAAAAAATATTTTTGGACTCTATTCCTTATTATCTTTAAAATGATATACCGCAACCCTATGTAACTTTATAAAAAATATTTTACTTCGCATTCGCTTCTATGAGAGCCCCCCTGAAATAAAGATTTTTATTATTTTTTAAGCCATATTCGGCGGGAGGCCATTAGTTTACATATTATATTTAAAGCTGAAGTATAATTGCGTTCAGTAATTCAGAAGTTATAATGCTCTGACAGACGGACAAGTGCCAATTCACCCAAGTAGACTCAGAGACCTTCGCTTCGCTCGGTCAATAATATTATATCCTTCGAATCAATTTGGATAATTTGCTTCATATGAAAGATACAGTATGTTGTTCCTATTTGGTGATTATCTCAAAAAAACCCTTTTTAATAAGTAGCGTAAAACTTGGTAGTTCTTTTATCAGTAACTAGATGATGCCCGCGACTTCGTCCGCGTTTATTGATGTTTTTTTATTCCCGCGGTAACTTTTCAATTTTCCGGGATAAAAATGCCTATATCCCTACCTCTGTACCAAATTTCATCAAAATCGGTTGAGTGGTTGGGCCCTGATAGCGTAGCAGACAGACAGACAGACACACTTCCGCATTTATAATATTAGTATGGATTGTTACAATACGTCACAAAATGAGTTTTGAGCTCAGAAAGATTTGACCAATTGATTGATTGATTGTAGCGAATCAAAACCCAGGAAGGCGAAAAGAGAAACATACTTGAATCTAAAAGCCTTATGCTCAGACATAACGCGTGTTTATATGAATTTTATGGAGCGAGGATGCTGGCATATTTTAAATCCACAGATACCGATATGTTTATCTTGTCTCATCTCAATATATTTATTGAGGGATGTTACGATCGGGATCTTTCCTTATTGGTTTTGTCGTGAGATGTAACAATGTTTTCCATTTAATGTTATTCAGCTTGAGGCATTCTAATGGTAAAAAGTCAATTTTCTGTATCACCGCGCTCTAAAGCGTATAATATTCTACATGTGAGCCATTTATTGTTTACGAAAAAAATAAGGTGTGATAAGTTTTATACGAAACTTTTACCCCGTCACTATTTATTATTTTTATTCACTAATAGGTATGGTAGGTAGGTACCTAGTGTTCGACTGAACATTAATATGTCAATTCTATGGTCTTACTAAACTACTACCTCTACGGCTCTTGACAATGATAGCGCGATTGTGAGCGCTTGGCGGGAGATCGGTGCCTAATGTCAAACTGACCACTGTGTCTGTATTATAAAATTATCCAATAAATAAGAATTGAGTGCATAACCCGTGTTTGGATTTAATACTACAATCAATTTAAATTGGCTTCACAATTCTAAGGCTTCACAATTTTAAGATGTGACCGAGCGGACGGTCGCAAGCAAGGCGGCGCGCTTCTCGTGGCCACACCGCGCTTGGAATTACGTCGAGTGCAAAGTGACGTCAACATCGACGCGCATTTGTTTGAACTGGTTTCTGCGACAGTACACATGCGCGAGCGGTTTTTGTTTATGCTATGCGTTGTTTACATACCACCTAATAGTGGTGAGAGTGAATATATGGTATTGTTTAGGATTATTGAGCAACTTTGTAATAATTATAGCGAGGTAGTAGTGGTAGGAGATTTTAACTTGTATTCGTGTTCTGTAGATATAAATAATTATTTTGAATATTTTCAAACATATTGTGAGTTCACTCAGAGTAATACAGTAGGAAATTGTAATGACAGATGTCTGGACCTTGTCCTGAGTGCGTTATCAGCGGACGGGAGTGTGAGCGTGGGCGAAGCTGCGGCGCCGCTGGTGCAGGTTGATGCACATCACCCGCCGCTCGAGATCGCGGTGACATTGCGTTCACACCGACATCAGGCGCAGGCGTTAGAACCTGAGGCGAGCCCGCAAACACCAATAGGTTGGAATTTCTATAAGGCTGATTTTAGATCACTGTACTCAGCAATTGCGGCCGCAGACTGGACTCCAATGTACGAGTTAGAGTTGGAGGAAAGCTTGAAGTATTTTTATAAAATTCTTACGTCAATTATCGATGACTGGGTTCCGAGAAAAAAGCGAAGTCCTGTAACCCCGGGGTATAATTACCCCGAGTGGTACACGGTTGAAATAATTCGCAACATAGAATTGAAAGCGAATCTTCACCGGCGGTATAAAGCTTGTAACTCGAAAGGTAATTACGAGGCATTTTCGCAGTGTAGGGCAAAGGTTAAGAACATGATAGAAAAAGCTCACGATCACTATCAGCGCAGAGTTCAGAACCAACTCCTCAAGGATCCTTTATCGTTCTGGAACTATACCAAATCAAAAAGAGGTAGTAGGGCTCCGCGGAAAATTTTAAAAAACGGGGTTCTGTTGACTGCAGAGCAGTGTGCGGTTGAGTTCGCTCAGTTTTTCCAGTCCGTCTATAGCTCAGAGCGAGCCGAATTGAATGTTAGCGCGGCCATAGCAGCAGCGGGTGGAGAGAACGGAGCGGCGCGGGTCCATATCGATCGATTGACCTTGGACGAGGTAAGGCAGGCACTTAAACAACTTAAACCAAAAAAGTCAGCGGGACCAGATTGCATCCCACCTTACCTATTTAGAGACTGTCGATTGGTGCTGGCGGAACCGTTGCTTCACATATATAATCTGTGTTTGAAGAAAGCTGTGTTTCCTGAGACGTGGAAATTAACCCGAGTCGTACCGGTACCAAAAGGTGGATCGGGAACACAGTTGGAGGGGTACAGGCCTGTAGCGGTGCTTTCCACACCCGCAAAAGTATTAGAGTCGGCTATCCATAAAATAATCTACAACCAGGTTAGCGCGCAACTTTCGGACGCTCAGCATGGATTCCGGCCAGCGAGGAGTACTACGAGCAACCTTATCGCTTACATGGCTCATATTGTTCCAGCAGTTGACAGTGGGGGGCAGGCTGATGCAGCATACTTTGACTTTCGGAAGGCATTCGATCTAGTAGACAACGATGTCTTGCTTAAAAAGTTAGCAGCGGTTGGGTTCACTCCCCATTTACTGAATTTTTTTGCTAGTTACTTGAGAGATAGGCAACAATACGTAGACTATAGGGGTCATAGGTCAGAAACATATTTTACTAGATCCGGTGTGAGTCAGGGTAGCAACCTGGGTCCCTTACAGTTTATTTTAATGATAAACGACCTACCTCAGGTAATCAAGGATGCCAAGTGTTTGCTGTTCGCGGATGATCTCAAGCTCTCTCTGACTGTAGATGGCGAGAGTGACTGTGGGAGGCTGCAGCGGGACATTGATCGAGCAGTCAAATGGAGCAAGGACAACCGTTTACAATTTAACACCTCAAAATGTGCAGTTATCACCTTTTCTAAGGCACAATCCCCCATCCGTTATGATTATAATATCGATGGGGTACCAATGGTGAGAGTTTCAGAGGTGAGGGACTTGGGGGTTGGTTTGAACACAGAACTTACGTTTCGTAACCACATTGTAAAATGCTGTAAGAAAGCTTACAAAAATCTAGGCTTCTTACTTCGTACCGTTAGGAGCTTCAGTAACATAAAGGCGGTGATAGCCTTATACAATGCTTTGGTCAGGAGCCACTTAGAAAGTAGCTCAGTCATCTGGGCTCCACATGAGGCTAAATATAGCCTTATGTTAGAGCGGGTACAAAATAAATTTGTTAGGTACCTATATATGAAGCTATATGGGGTATACCCATACTACCCGTTAATGTACCCAACATTATTTGTTTTGGGTATGGTCGGGTATAATGAACTAGGGGTTAGGAGGGAATTAGCACTTATATTGTACATTTTTAAAATATTACGGGGGAAGTCATATAATGCGGACGTTTTAGGACAGCTGAGTTTACGTGTCCCGGACCGGTACGTGTGGCGCAGGCGCAGGCCACCGCTGCTGGCGGTGCCGCGCGGACGCACCAACTTGCTCTGCAAGGCGCCGCTGACGCGCGCGATTCGCACCCTTAACGTCATAGCTGAGAGAACGGATCTGTTTTGCTGTACTCTGGGTGAACTCACAAGAATTGCTCTGTGGGCTTTATGTTATCATAATAATAATAATATTTAATTAGTTTATATTTAATTACCTGGTTTATATTTAATTACTTAGTTTATATTTGATTAGTTTATAATATAGGATTATTTAGGTGTACTACACTAGTGTATTAGGGAAACCTGTAATGCTAGTTGTAAGTTGAGAAAAATAAAAATAAATAAATAAATTCTCATCATTACTAATATTGTAAATGCGAAAGTGTGTTTGTTTGTTTGTCCTTCAATCACGCACCAATAGTGCAATGGATCGACGTGATTTTTGTTAACGACCTGGAGAGTGACATAGGCTACATTTTATCCTGGAAAATTAAGGAGTTCCCACGGGAATCAAAAATACTTAAACCACTCGGACGAAGTCGCGGACATCAGTTAGTAAAAAATAAAAATTCACTTATAATGATTATCCTGAACAATTTCAAATTAAACGGGTGCGTCGCGTACCCAATTTAAGTTCCTCTTTAATTATTGGAATTCTTATTCCTGAAAACATTAATTAGCATATAATTATCACAAATTACGTGTACATGCATGTATGTAGAAAATACAAGGTTCGTTTTCCGATGTTGGCGTTTCATCAACATGGTAATCGTGCAATAACATTGGTTGATACGCGACTGCGGCTGCGGCGCACCTGCCTTGAATTAAATAAAAATAATCCTCAAAATAAGAGCAATAGGTTATTTTAGGGGGTTGTTTGCGAAGCCAACATTTCGGTGAACGTCGTTATTATACACTCAAAGTGCCTATCATTGTAAAAAAGTTTGCTGAATAGGCTTCATTAAAACCTTTGTGGGCTTTGTTAATATGAAAGTAAGCGACCTGAAACCGTTATAGAGACTAATTAAAAACAATGTTAATACGCGCTCCAAGTTAACGAAATTCCAGTAAAATCTAGGCAAACTTTATATAAACCTACAAATATTTCTTCGTATTATTAAGTACTAGCTTCTGCCCGCGGCTTCGCCCGCGTGGCCTACAAGAACCAAATTAATTACTACTAATTAATTAATTAATTATTACTAATTACTATACCTAACTAATAATAATGACTGTTTACCTACAAATAAATACAATTACCTATCAATGCTGATATAATAACAAAAATAACAAATGTAAGTACCTAAATTAAAATATTAATAAATTTATGAGAAAGATAAAAAGTGCAAAAATATTTGAAGAAAGTATTGACTGAGCTAACGTGTTATCAAGACAACCGTGCTTAAATCAATGAGCGCGTGCGCGCTTCGCCGCTCCTCTTATATACCCTCGCAGCTCGCGGTTGGTGCCTGCGACTGATTCACTGACTGACTGACTGACAACGCACAGCCTAAATCGGTGGTCCTAGAAAAGGTGTGTTATTTGTGAAGAGTAGGTATTCACTAAGAAAGGGTTTTTCGAAATTCCAGTCAATGGGTTGAATTTCCTGTGAAACTTTTTAATCTGTAGGTCGGTTGACTCGAAATCTGGTACAAGTACTCTTAAATTAATTGCTATGTCTTTTTTAACCGTCTTCCAAAAAAGGAGGAGGTTCTCAATTCGGCGCGTAGATACGCGCTGAATTGAGAACACATAAAAAAAAAGATTTTTTTAAATGTGTTCATGTCGATTGTCGGTGCATATCTCCGTGCTTTTTAAACTGATTTGAATATTTTTTTCATATCGGGTATTACCAAGATAGGCAAAGTTGACGCGTGAGGCTCGCCTGACTTCAACATGGTGTAGAGAAATCAAAATTATTTTTTACTTAACAGTGGCTATGGAAGTCGGTTTTTTGGAAAGAATTTTTATTTTTAATTCACCAAAGCTTTGTAGAGGAGCGAGTACTGAGATGCGTACTTGACATCTTTACCATCAGAAGAAAAGCTAATCGACATTCCAGCTTTTACCAGCAAAAATGTCATAATACAAACTTTCAACCCCTATTTTACCCTTTGGGAGGTGAAATTTCGAGAAACCCTTTCTTAGTGCAAACCTACTCTTCACAAAAAACACACCCTCCAAATTTCATGTCTATAAGACCAGCGGTTTAGGCTGTGCGTTGATATATAAGTCAGGACTTCATCCGCGTGGTTTAAGCTTTTTTCCCCACAGGCACTCCTTGATTTTCCGGTATAAAAAGTAGCCTTTATCACTCTTCAGGTCCTTAACTATACCCATGCAAAAAATCTCGTTGATCCGTTGCTGCGTGATTGAAGGACAAACTCTCTATTTAACGTCCTTGGGGATCAAATTTTCAAAAATGGTGAAAAATATACTTCTTCATATTTAACCGAACTCAAATACCAACTTCCATGGCTTTGACTTGAAAAATGAATGACTTTCATACCAACTTTCAACCCCTATTTTACCTTTTTGGGGGTGGAATTTTAAAAGCTGTGACACACGTACTTATTTTTTTTACCGATAGCCGAAATTCCAAGTTTCGTTGATATAAATTGAAAAAATCTTGAGAAATGGAGGACTTTCATGCAATTTTTCATCCCCTATTTCACGCCTTTGGGGGTCGAATTTTCAAATTGGTGGAACACGTACTTCTTCATATTTAACCAAAAGCCCAAATGCTAAGTTTCATGGCTATAACTTGAGAAATGAAGGACCCTTTGGGGGTGGAATTTTGAAAAACTGTTGGTCTGTTGGTCACATACGTACTTCTTTATTTTTTAACAAAAGCTAAAATACTGTTTTGTTGATATTACTTGAGAAATATCTTGAGAAATGATGGGCTTTTACACAAACTTTCATCCCCCAGTTCACCCCTTTGGGGGTCGAATTTTCAAAAATGGTGAAACACGTACCTCTTCATATCTAACTGAAAGCCCAAATGCTAAGTTTAATGACTATAACTTGAAAAATGAAGGTCTTTCATACAAACTTTCAACCCCTATTACACCCCTTCGGGGGTGGAATTTTGAAAGCTGTGACACAGATACTTCTTTTTCTTCGTTAATATGACTTGAAAAATATCTTGAGAAATGAAGGACTTTCATACAAAATTTCACCCCCTGTTTCACCCCTTTAGGGGTGGAATTTTGAAAAACTGTGAAACACATATTTCTTTATTTTAAACCGTTAGCTTAAATACCAAGTTTCATGGCTATAACTTGAGAAATGTAGGACTCTCATATTAACTTTCAACGCTTATTTTACCCCTTTGGGGGTGGAATTTTGAAAAACTGTTGGTCTGTTGGTCACATACGTACTTCTCTATTTTTTAACGAAAGCTAAAATACTCAGTTTTGTTGATATTACTTGAGAAATATCTTGAGAAATTATGGGCTTTTACACAAACTTTCATCCCCCAGTTCACCCCTTTGGGGGTCGAATTTTCAAAAATGGTGAAACACGTACCTCTTCATATCTAACTGAAAGCCCAAATGCTAAGTTTAATGACTATAACTTGAAAAATGAAGGTCTTTCATACTAACTTTCAACCCCTATTACACCCCTTCGGGGGTGGAATTTTAAAAGCTGTGACACAGATACTTCTTTTTCTTCGTTAATATGACTTGAAAAATATCTTAAGAAATGAAGGACTTTCATACAAACTTTCACCCCCTGTTTCACCCCTTTAGGGGTAGAATTTTTAAAAACTGTGAAACACGTATTTCTTTATTTTAAACCGTTAGCTTAAATACCAAGTTTCATGGATATAACTTGAAAGATGACGGACTTTCATACAAACTTTCACCCCCTATTTCACCCCCTTAGGGGTGCAATATTGAAAAATTGTAAATCACTTATTTCTGCATATCTAACTGAAAGCCCAAATGATAAGTTTCATGGCTATAACTTGAGAAATGAAGGACTTTCACACAAACTTTCAACCCCTATTTTACCCCTTTGGGGGTGAAATTTTGAAAAACTGTGACACACGTACTTCTTTATTTATTACCTAAAGCCAAAATACCAAGTTTCATGGATATAACTTGAGAAATGACGGAGTTTCATACAAACTTTCACCCCCTATTTCACCCCCTTAGGGGTGGAATTTTGAAAAATCCTTTCTTTTTTTTTTTTTTTTTTTTTTTTAATTTTTTTAATTTATTATCAAATCAAAATACAATACAAAAAGCTTAGTCTAAAAACACCGAAAAAACCACAGAGGTTTGTCCTCAGTGCCTAGCTGCAACGATTTGGTAAATAACTAATTACTTAAGAAATAATCCGGTTGTAAGACAATGTAGGTAAGTACTGCAACAGTAGGTGCAGAACGGGAAGAATCAAGTAAGTATGTGACACGTAATCGTTAGTGTGTTTACTAGGTTTATAGGTTTCTTATGTGGATAGGATTAGCACTAATATAATCTACATAGACACAAAAGACTCAGCGATCTACTTTGTTAAAAAATATTCTTTTAATTTATACTTAATGTTTTTAATATCTATTTTTTTAATCAGCGTTGGAGGTAGTTCATTTATGAATCGCGGAACCAAGTACATGGTGGTTCGCTCACCGTATGTATTGTTAGCGCGCGTAGTGTGCGCGTAGATTCTTAGTGTGCGCGTACGTCATAAAAGTAACCTACTGTCAAAATTTCAAGTTTTTAGGCCCAGTGGTTTAGGCTGTGCGTTGATATATAAGTCAGTCAGTCAGGACTTTGAATTTTATATATATTATAGATTAAAATTATGAAAACATACTTTTGACTAGATGATGCCCGCGACTTCGTCTGCCTGGATTTAGGATTTTTTAATTTGGTATCCCATAGCAGCTCTTTAAAGTACCGAGATAAAAAGATAAGGTATTTTATCCATACAAAAATCACGTCGATGGCCGGTCGACACACTTTCGCATTTTAATATTTAATTTGAATATATGTAGGAAGTAGAATTTTTAGTACCCCATTAGGGCAAAGCCAAAAGAAAAGAGTATGTATTTATGTATGTTCCACCATAGCGCCTAAACTAGGTACTGGGCTGATTTTAGTGTCAATCGATTCGTTATTATGGTCCAGGTAACATGGCTAAATTTTATACTAACAAAATCGATATAACGGATGTTGCTACATCCAAAAAAGTGGGGATCTTAAAAAATTTTTGTTTATCAAGAGGGTTGTAAGTATAATATGAGGAGAAAATTATGTATCAAGAGGAGAAAATTCTGAGTTCATAAATAAGAATCTTACTTATATAATATTATATATAATATATAATATATATAATATTATTATAAATGCGAAAGTTTGGATGGATGGATGTATGGATGTTTGTTACTCAATCACGCCCCAATAGCTGAAAGGATCTGGTTGAAAATTGGCACAGAGATAGATTATAGTCTGGAATAGCACATAGGCTACTTTTTATCCCGGAAAATTAAAGAATTCCCGCGGAAACCAAAAAAACCTCAAACCACGCAGACGAAGTCGCGGGCATTCGCTAGTATAGTATAATTTTAAAATATACTAAGCAACAGAAAAACTGTTTTTAAAAGATTATTTCCATAGCGGGCTTTACTTTTTTAAACTTTTTTATCTGGTTTGACCAAAGGCCAGCACCTGCTTGGTATTCTAAGATTGGCCAAGCTATCACTTTTTATGGGCCATAAATTTTTACCTACACCTTTAGTACACAATCCACGAAATTACATCATAGTGGAATAATTTACCACCAAGGGTTAGCGATTATCGTCAACCGTTAGTGTTAATAATAAGGAGCAACGGCTTAACGAGTTTTCCGAGACACGGAGGGACAGCAAAGGCCTATTTTAGTGTCCATTCAGCTATCACCTTGCGGTAACCTTTCTTCATGGAATAATTTTAATACACTCTCGTATCTTTAGTGTGTGTTATTTAACACAAAACTTGTTTGTGTTCCAACACCGAATTATCGAACCGAACAACATTCGGATGCAGTAATATTCTTCACCAAAGAACATTCCTTAAAAATTCCTCGTAGCTTTAGTTTTAAGATACCGTAACTGATTATCACCATCATATTTTATAAGTACCTAACTGGACGTCAGTAAGTGTAAATTGTACCTAAATTGAATAAATATATTATGACTTATGACTTACAAAATTCTAAAGATCTTTGTAAATTTTCACACCACATGCTCGACAATGCCGAATTATATGTCATGTAAACCTTACCGAAAACAAGACATTATATCTCTTTGCTTGAGCCGGGTTATAATGTTCTACTGAATTTCATTATAACCCGCTGGACAATAATGTGATTTTCACTTTCATAATTCTTATTGCTATGTACATAAAGTTTAATTTCGCTAAACAGAATGTGTTCTCAGCGGGCGCGGCCAACTCGATTTTAGAAAACCGAAGCCGTGGCCCACTATATTCGCACTGAGACGAACTTCGTTTGTTTGTCAAATCGAGTAGGCCACGCCAGCTGAAAGAAGTTGCTATAGCCGTAGCTAGTAGTACCTACCTTTAGAAGATTCTATAAATATTTCAAAAAAAATATCAAAAATGTCGAGTGATGAAAGTATTTTGACTCCAGAAGCTATTAAATTAGATGCCATAGGCATTGTCAATAATCTACTCCCAGAAAAGTCAAAGGAAAAATACCTGAGAGCCTATATAAAGATTTTGACACATTGAAAACTGCAATAGGCGCAAAGTCTGTGTCTGAATCAGTGCTTCAGGTCTATTTTGAATATTTATCAGCTACAAAGAAGTCAAGCAGCCTGTGGTGTATCTTTTCGATGCTCAGGGCAACAATAAGCGTCTAATATTATTTTATTTTGGTTTTTTATTGCCTCGCATAAAGTGAGAAAAGTAGAGTATACACCACCGGGATAAAACTGTTTTTTTCTTGGGCGCTTGAATCCCTCACTGCACTCAGGACTCAATCTTAAGTCCTTAAGACTTGAGTCCTTCGTTACGTTCAGGGTTCAATGTAGCGCCCGTGACATAAAACAGTGCTTTATCCCCTTGGTGTATAATCTACTATTATTTATGGGCATCATCCAGTCTAGGATATACTTATAAATTCCTAAGCAATCAGACAAACGAGCTGAAGAACGACCATTAATAATGTCCAAACACAAAACTCAGTAGGACTTTTATTTGTAACACTCGTAAAAGCATGGTTTATTCCTCCAGATGTCGGTAAACTAACTGCTAATGTAATGTCCAAAAGTTGTTTGACGTATAGGTAATCCATTCACGAGACCGTCGTGGGACCCGCTTAATGACACCCAATAAAATCTTTTTCGCCCGAATGTGTTCTGCCTGCGTTTTGGACGGGGCTAGAATACTAATACGCCGCTTTCATGTACCTAGATCGGTTAAGATCGATCTTAAAAAGTTTTAACAGTTCGGATGTTGACCATTGACTATTGATTAAGTAATAGGGATTATGCCTATATCAAAAATAAATTATTTCTAACTGATTATTAAATAGAGGGCCTTCTAAAAGTCCTAAAATTCACATCCTCGGTTAGTTCTAAGTTTGATAACCATTTTAAAATATAGAATAAAGAAAAAAAGTGCGTTGAAATTTGATGACGTCACTATTATGAATTTCATACAACATTCATACTAGAAGCGCGTTTTTGAGTTTGATAAAGAGTTGCTGATTTGATTGAGTTGTCATCATCACTATTTCTTTCGCAAATATTATGGTCTTAAAAAATTATCGTCCATGATATAGTTTTTTTTAATTCCTCGTGAAGTTTTCCTTGCACTTGCAATAATATTTGCACCAATCTTATACAAATCCCATTTGATAAAAGTGCCTAGTACTAGGTGGCACACGACATCGTCCAGTTGGATTTAGTTATTTTAAATATCATGTAGGAATAATTTAATTTTCCTTGTTAACAATTATTAGTCTGTGTCCCATGCAAAAATCACGTCGATTGCGGTATGATTGAAAGACAAATAAACAAACTTTCGTATTCACTAAGTAGCTGGATAGGCTATCCAGCTACTTAGTGCAGGATAGGGTAGGAAGTAAGATACATGTAACTACTGTTTAGGCGCGTCTTCCGGAAAATGCTCAGCAATATACCAATAAATTGGTAAAGACTCGCATTTTTAGATGGATTCACGGGCTACCGATAGAGAAAACGGCCCGTCGTCGTTATGTTCCCGCCCTCAATGCCGATTAATTGCAATAGCCATCGCGGTCGCTCGGCTGTTTTCACAAATAAAATTTCCTGACGCTTACATTAGGTATAATGTTATAGTTTTCCTTTCCCCGTCCAGACGGTATGTTTCGGCACTTTTTTATTTATCGGGTATTTACTTCTGAAGGTTTACTCCTTTAGCATATACTTTATTTTTTTTTTCTATTTATGCAGGTACACTACACTTATTGACGTCCGGTTATTTATAACATATACGAGTAACAATATAATGGTGATAATCAGTATGACATCTTAAACTAAAGCTACGAGGGTTCCAAACGCGCCCTGGTCTGAGAAGAGTCCACAACAAACTCAGCCGGGGTTTTTTTCATTATCACCATTTCACAATCATCTTAACTGAGGAACTATCAGAGCCATTAGAGAAAATCATTGCCAAGCTCCCTTGCCCTTGTTAAGGTTTTGATATTCCTAGTAACCTATTTGAAGGAAATAAAGAAGTTTGTTACGTCCAATTACGTAGAAACACTCTTATTACGGTATGTCTTGTCAGTAAGGCAGTAATTAGCAAATTCCAAAGCCTTTCACCGGATCCGGAACCTTTTGACTAAAGTGAATAGGTAGGTACTCTGCAAAACAAAGTACCTCTACTAACTAGCATACACTGAACAAGGTTTCTATACGTACTAAGCATAATTAAACCAGACGCACATTATGCTATTATCGTCCGAGCGTTTAGCCGACCTAGCATCCAATACACATAAAAATAAACTGTAGCTTCTATAAGGGCGATATAAATAGCTAAATAAGCTTACGTTACTGACAAAAAAGGTTAGCAGTGATAGTAGTCTCGGCAAAAAAGCTAGTGGACCCCAACATTAATTCCTCAGGCGACGAAACTTTACAGTATGATTAAGTATCACGAGTTAAACGTTTATTATAAATATTCAATAAAAAAACAGAAAGTAAGTAAGTTTTTTTTTATGCTATACCCAATTGTCAAAGCAGAAAGGTATATAATCGCGTAAACGCAGTTTAAGTTTCATAATAAAATCGGTTTAAATATCGAAGCTTTTCCGTGTGAATATTTATTTTGATATTTCGGTTTTGAGTGTAAATATACCTGTATTATTTTAAAAAGAAATTGAGAAAATATTCGTTTATTAATATTAAGTTAAGTATAAATACCTAACTTCCAAATGGTTTTTTTTTTGAGAAATATCCATGGTATAAGTTTTGGTTCATACCATACTACGCCCCTGCCAAGTTTCAGCATCTGAGGATTTAATGCGGGGGTCTTCATACAACGAACCGCCCTGTTTCCTAGACTATGGTATCTAATGTGCATTCTGTTTTATTAAAATAATGCAGCGAGCTTACGCGAGACACTATGGTGAATCCAGCAACCGCAGACCGCTGTCAGTATCACCCGATACCGACCAACACAGTTTGAATAAATAATTAACACACTCTCTCATAGCCCTATTTACAACTAATCATGCATGTTTTTAGTACACGGTAAAACAATTATTAATCAGTGAGATATTTAATTAATCTTTCAATAAAATTGATACATTAATTATATCTACACATAAGAAACTAGCTATGACTGCGATTTTGTCCGCGTGGAATTAGGTTTTCAAGAATCCCGTGAAAAAACTCCCGTGGAATTTTTGAAATGAAATGAAAAGAAATGATTTATTTATTTCACATAGGACAACTTGTGTCACTTATGATACGTCAAGACTCTACCACCGGTTCAGAAAGCTGTTTCTACTGAGAAGAGCCGGCAAGAAACTCAGCAGTTGCTCTTTTCTCAAAAAATAAAGAGGTTACAATATTAATACATACGTAACATTACAAGTATTACACTGAATTGTGGGTCACTGGATGCGAGGCCGGTTGCTTCCATGCAACTTTGTCGTTAATAAAATCGTCGATAGTATAATAAGTTAAGTATAGTATAATTATCTTTCGGTATGAAACATATCCTGTGGCACTTTTCATTACTTAACATGCATAAAGCTTGTCGATCCTTTGCTTCGTTGTGGTGTGATTGAGGGACAAAGCAAGAAAAAAACATACTACGAGTATATAGATTCCAGTGAGTATAGTGGTGACGTAAAATATGTACTTTCCGTTTCATTTCTTGGTAAATATCCCAACGTGAATAAACAAAATTCAAAACAATAACAACGGCAATAGGCAGCGACAAAAAATCATTTATATTTTTTTATGATCGGCAAAGCAAGTAGCATAAATATTTAACGCCGAAACCACTTTTCATGTCTTGCACAAATGTCGACATAATAAAATTCGCCTATTCGTTCACATCGTAAGCTTCCTAAATAACCGAATCTATCCGAACGGAACGAGAGAGTCGAATATTGTTGTACCCTTTTCATCGAATACAGTATACGCTCTATAAAGGTGCATTATGCCTTTTCCCCTCCAAAAATCTCCCTTATTATGTTCCCGTGTAGGCTATAAGGAAATTGGCTGAATGGCTTCATATGAAAGACTCGCGTAAAATCCGAGGGGTATAACCAACAATATCCTGCACTTGGCATTTGTACCACTAGCAATGGCACCCTAATTCGATGAATTGATGAGGTCATTGGGACGCTTACGTATTCCTTGGAATCCTGTAAATATATTATAAGAGGTGCGTTATGATGGATAGAAGCAATTTCACCTTTGCGAAATTCATGATACATAAGATGCTCCGACATTTCCTCCTGAAAGTGCTCTGGTGTTAGAGTGATACGTATATTGTTTTTTTTTTAAGTTTCGTGCTATGTTGTATTTTGGTCATTAGATCTTGGTATCTTAGTGTTGCATATTGTCTGCTTGGTTGCTTGCTTTTCCTGCATAAAAATGCAAGTCATAAGACTAGGAGGGCTGGCGTTGCATATCGCATGTTAAACGTTGTATTAAGTAGGTATACAAAATTCTATTCTTCAACAAGGACAAGCAAGCTTCTTTTGCCTTATGTCCCATGTTGAGCTTTATGAAAACATGTCAATTATACAGTGATTCAATGTACCTAGGAATGAAAATAGGATAGGTATATAAGGTGAATTAAAATAACAAAATCTTATGTCCATGTTGAGCTTCATGAAAACATGTCAATACAGTGGTTCAATATACCTAGGAATAAAAATAGGATATAAGGTGAAGTAAATAGCGAAATAGATGCTAAAAAAGTCTTAAGCGATATAACACCTTGCTTAGATAATTGCCTCCTCGTGTGACAAGAGCGTTAGCTCGTTTTTTGCACAAAGAATCAGCTTAGCGACTCATCGCGGAAGTGCAAACCTGCATTGTTTGTGAAATTCTCCACATACTTTTATAGTACTTTTTATCTATGACGCCTAGTTTTAAAATATCAACTTATTTCACATCGGTTAATGTTTTGAATAAAACAGTAAAGTCTTATCCTTACGTCGCCGGAATGGGATTGATATTGTTATAAACCAATTTTGGCAATAACCAACCTCTTTACCAAATTATTGTGTAAGTATGTAATAGATGTATGGAATGTATGTCAGACTGACGGTCAGACTGACATACATTCCCGTTTATAATATATGGAATCTTTTCTGAATTGGAAATATACCTATATTATGTATGTAGATAATCTTTTAGGTGCATGGAAACATACTTCAATAAAATTTTAGTCGATTTATTCGTCCCATGCATAGTTACGCGTAAAACGCAGTAGAATTTTAAGAGGCAATCAAATTACGGTACATATACCTTGATAAAGTGCGGTGTCGAGCATGGATGGAAATTGTCGCAAGACGGCCTAGCAGCTGCTTAACCAATACCGAAAACACCACAGACAAACAAAAACATTAAAAATTTCCTACATGAGGCTGCACAGACTATCGCGACAGGACGAAATGTTTTTCCCACACGAAGCAGGCGTTCCGCGCGGACGTTTTATCTTTAGTTGATCGCGTCTCGGGGAGTTGTGACGCGAACTCGCTACCTCGTTCGCCTCAACGATCCTCGCCACGCGCCAGTTATGAAAATTCCGACATTGGAATTTCGCCTCACACTAGAGATTTTTGCTGAGCGTTGCGGTTGTCGTCAGCCGGATTTTTTTAAAGAACCCCGAGTCTGTTACGTTTATTTCAGTCTGCATTTTATGGAGGCGGGAATGTGCTCCGCTTTGGTATATTTGTGGGGCCGCCTTTCTCATGAAATTGCGCTGTTTCATTGCTTACGAGCCATTTTGAGATCCTCGTTAGGGCAACATTTTTTATCGCGATGTATTTTTCTTCGCAAATTATCTATCGGTGCACTCTAACCCCTTTTATTGTTTTAGCCTTCGTGTAAGCCGATCCAATATGTTTCGCTTTACGGAACTCGTTACAGTAGTTTGGGATTTTCAGACGGGCTAAATTCTGATAGAAAATCGAAAACGCAAGACAAATTACACCGCTTTTGTAGAATATCTAATTACGTGTATCAATGTTTAGAATAAATGACCCAATGAAACAAGAAAGAAAGGGCGAACATAAATTTTCAAAACCCATCAACCATTAACAATTACAAAAGAAAGGTAAGGAATTAAATGTTTTATTCATTCCCTTAACGAGGAAATTACCGAGAGGGGGCGATGGATCGGATTGCAAGAGGACGCGAACAACCTTAGGAGAAGTATGCCTAATAGGCTTTTTAGGTATCTTCACCAATTAACGAAAGCATCTTATTTGAGTACCTTGTTGCTTTATTCCATAAATTTCACAATTACTCAATACCATTATAGCCAAATCGGTGTGGCTAAAATTTTGTTGACAAATAATTTTCGGGGAAATAAAACGCTTAATTAATTTTATTTTATTTAACTTTCAACTCTCGTAATCGTTACCTATTTGTTGAATATTTCACGAGAATCAAGACGTTTATTGCTAAGTATAGTATTGCTAAGTAGCTTATTTATTATCTTTTTAAGTAAATTATCTATCTTCTATCTTCTATATTTATAAAAATGAAACCCGTTTTCCTTGGTCACGGCATCACGCGTGAATGGCTGGACCGATTTCACTAATTCTTTTTTTGTTGTATTTGTTATTATTAGAAGGTTCTTACGGAAAAAAATATTAAGAAAATCTCTCAGAAATATTGAAAAATATACATTTAATTTTGCATACTAAGGCGGTACGAAGTTCGCCGGGTCAGCTAGTGTTATATATTTTTAAATTTTAATATAACTCTCACAAACCTTACCTGAAAACGCATTTGCGACTCACTTTGCTAAATCTACTACAATTTGATTAGATACCTTTCTTGATACCTTTTAAAAAACTTAATTCATCGATCGGGTAATACCCTACTTAAAGCTTTCTAAACTACCACGAGGGCTCGATTCCATTATTTAAAACAACGTTTACGTAACAAAAAAAGGGTCTCCGTGTTAACGCACTCGCTAAGTCCCTAAAACGTTTGCAAAATTTCAGCATCAACGTTCAAGATCGGGGGCTAATTACGTAAACTTTTGTACAAATTCCGAATGGGCTGTAAAGAGTGCGAATTTGCATCGAGGATATTTTTCGTCAACAATTAGCCGGTTAGGCTTTTGTCTGGCGGGGGTTGCCTTTAACGACGTTTTAAAAGATTTGAACCCGCGAGGCCGGGGCTTATCGCGAACGTGCTCGCCTGCTTGTTACAAAAACCCCTTTATTAACTTTACGATGTCTTTAAAGAATAACAGATGTAATAAATACGGGGTTCATTTTAGTACGCGGCAGTTTTATGCTTCTGAAATCTTTTTACACTCCATACTTTTTAATAACGCGCGCTAAAATGTTTATAGTTTATGAAAATTAAAACAAAATTATATCCTGAACTGGTTGCGGTTAAATATAACCTACGCTATGAAAATTGTATCCAATATAAGAAAAGTAGAATGAAAATAGACCCTATGGAATTCTGAAACAGCAGGTTCACTTGACGATTCAAATGCACTTGTAAAAGTTAATGCGAATGAAAAATATGTTTGTATTGATATGATTATTATAGGGAAACCGAGACCATCATCCGTAATATATCCGATGTTCAAGTTCTCGGAAATATTCTCGTGACTTCATAAGAAAATATTAATTCTATTTTACATCCGAATAATACTATATGGGAATATCACACATCACACATCATTAAACATTAATGATAACATCTATACTGATATTATAAAAAGGTAAAGATAGATAGATAGATAGAAAGAGGTAAAGTTTGTGACGTTGTAGGGGGTAATCTCTGGTTCTACTGAACCAATTTTGAAAATTCTGGTAAGTACCAATAGAAAGCCACATTATTTGTGAGTGCCTGATATATATTAACCCGAAAAATTAGGGAGTTCCCGTGGGAATTTAAAAAACTAATTTCATGCGGACGAAGTCGCGGGCATCAGCTAGTTATATATAAAGAGGACTCCAATATCGTACCGTTAATAATAAACTTGTTCGTTATAAAGGACCAATTATTATGAGATGCGAAAGGATTTGCATGTCCGTTTTGAGTGGCTGTGTGAGTTGCTGAATTGGTGCGACCAAATACTCTGGCTCTTTGTATTCCCTGTTCAGGAGAGCATTGATTTAACCAATAAGCCATCCGCATTTATCCGTGGTATGTTGAGGCTTTACAAACTAGGGGGGACGTGAACCGTTCTACAGCACTAGCACAATCTGTGCAACACGTCTCGCTTCCGGTATTCGCTACGCTTTGACTATAAAAAGCTTCGATGTAGGCGTGAAAGAGCGTTACTAAATTAGACTAGATTTAGCCAAGTCAATCTAATTTAGTTTAAAGAACTTGTAAAACACCCACAATACAAATTTATTTGAACTGTTGAAGGTGAATTTAGGTTTTGGTTTGCGTACCAAAAAATCACGTCGATCCGTTGCTCTGTTGCGGCGTGATTGAAGGACAAACCCTCTATTTGACGTTCTTGGGGATAGAAATTTCTAAAACTGTTAAATCCGTATTTCATAATTTTAAACCGGAAGCCCAGATACCAAGTTTCATGGCTAGCTTGAAAAACGACAGACTTTCATACAAACTTTCAACGCCTATTTAACCTCTTTGGGGGTGAAATTTTTAAAAATTGTGACACAAGTCCTTCTTTATTTTTTACCCAAAGCCAAAATACCAAGTTTCGTAGATTTAAAGAACTTTCATACAAACTTTCATCCCCTATTTCAGCCCTTTGGGGTTAGGTTTTTCAAAAATGGCGAAACACGCGTATTTCTTTATTTTAAACCGGTAGCTCAAATATCAAGTTTCATGGCTATAAAAAAATTGAAAAATGGCAGACTTTGATACAAACTTTCAGCGCCTATTTTACCGCTGGGGGTGGAATTTTGAAAACCCCTTTCTTAGTAGATACCTACTCTTCACAAAGAACACACCCTCCTAATTTCTTGTCTCTAGGACCAGCGATTTAGGCTGTGCCTTGATATATAAGTCAGTCAGTCAGGACTTTGATTTTTATATATATATTAAGATCGTGGGATTTGGCACTATTTTTTTAAAAATCTGAGTATTATATTTTGCAATTATCTCAACATAATAATTGATCATTTTCGTAGTAAGTGCAACGGTTGAAATTCTTTTTTAAAACATACCAGTAGAATACTATATTAATGCTCTGTGTCCATTTCAGAGTGTATTTTGACCTCTGTAATAATAATCCCTGTAAAATTCCAGAACCGCGTCCCACGAAATTTAATAAGTACATTCGGACCATACGCCCTAAGGCTACTCTATTTAATATAATACATTTGAATATCAGTTACTGATACATTTCTGATATAATAGTAGCTTGGATTAAGCTTTATGTATTTTAGTTTCATTTATCAGGTAGGTATGTTGGTTATTGTTAAAAGTGAAATGCAGATTATGTTATAGTATTTTTTATTAATTAAAACTCGTTTTCGATACCTGTTAGTATTTCATTAACGAATTAATTGCAGTGTGGTACAATGGTGGTAAGTAGAAACCGCTTGTTTGTTTGGATCTCTTTTGTTCGTCTTGATAAAATTTAGTTCCAAAGTGGCAATTCCTATCTTTTTAGGGTATTATATTATTCCTAAACGTCTACACTTCTGAGATGATTTCACTTTATAACCTTTCAATTCACCATGGATACTTCCATACTAATATTATAAATGCCTGGTGGGAGGCTTCGGCCGTGGCTAGTTACCACCCTACCGGCAAAGACGTGCCGCCAAGCGATTTAGCGTTCCGGTACGATGCCGTTTAGAAACCGAAGGGGTGTGGGTTTAATATAACTGCCATGCCTCTAACAGGTTAGCCCGCTACCATCTTAGACTGCATCATCACTTACCATCAGGTGTGATCGCGGTCAAGGGCTAGCTTGTAGTGGATAAAAAATAAAAATAAAATGCGAAAGTCTGTATGCTTGTCTCCTCCGGTACTTTCACGGTCCATCTGGTTAACTGATTTTGATAGAGTTTGGTACAGGCAAAGCATAGGTACAGGCAGGCATAGATTGTATCCCGGGTAAGGAAACAGGCTTCTTCTTATCCCGGAAAATTAAAGAGATCCTGCTGTATTCAAAAAGCCTAAATCCACGCTGACTAAGTCACGGAAATCATCTAGTTAAAACATAATGTATCTATTTCATGTCTAATTTCAAAATAACATTCCAAGAAGGTATTTATTTGATTAACGACTGCAAAAATAGGTTTGACATTCAATAATATCCCTAATGTAATATTGCATACGTCATAAATACAACGCAGTGGAGCTGTCTGTGGGAAACTCGTACAGAAACCCGAGGCAAAGGCAGCGGAGATGGGGATCATTTTCCAAATGCCGCTGGCATCCGGGATTATAAATTATATACCTGGGTATGTAGCTACAAGCTTAGGCTGCATTTTCGGTAATCAGCGGTGAGCGGAAGCGGAATAAAATACGCAGCGTTCCGCAACTTTTTCGGTGACCGCTATAGCGGAACACGCTGACCTGCCCGTGTCAACTACCCTGTATGACCGAGAAACGCTAACTTATTTGCGATATCACAGATAAGCTAATCCCACCCGTTACTCTCGCCGCGTTTTTTTCGCACGCCATCGAAAACGATTCTTGCAAATTGTGCGCGAGCGTATCGCAACAGCGGATCCGCTTCCGCCTCGTTGCCCACCGAAAATGCAACCTGAGGGGGCACGCCGCTGTCATAGCCCGCTTTGTCGACATTGGCCGGGCGATGTCCGTTGAAATGATTTATGTTTGCAAACCAGCTTGGGCCGTGGTCACGTTAGCAACTACGGGGAACTTTGTCCAGTTTCATGGACAATGCATTCACAAACACTCCCGTGGAGTTGGACGCATACGTGCAAATGCAAATGTGTTTACTGCAGTGCGATAACTTTTTTTTATGTGCTGCACGGAAAGGATAGTAGGTAGCTTTTAACCTACATCTACCTACTTCGTATAAAATCGACCCCGAGTCGTGACTTTCACTAAAGGACTCTTCCTCACCCTGGAGATAATTCCTAAGGGGCCAGAGATCCATACTTAATATTAATATTATTAATACGAAAGTGTGTCTGTCTGTCTGTTACGATTCCACGGGATTTCGATGAAATTTGGTACAGGGATAGGTTGGATCTCGGGAAAGGACATAGGCTAGTTTTTATCCCGGAAAATTAAGGAATTCCAGCGGGAATTAAAAAAAACACACGAATGAAATCGCGGGAATCATCTAGTATTAAATATTTTCATTGAATTTTTCCGTACATGACCATCGTATTGAATTGTGGCCTAAACCCTTCTCATTCTTATCATCTCTCAGATGAAACCAGTGGTAAGTAATGGGCCGGTGATAGTTTGAGATTTGAGAATAGATGATGATATTAATAAGGTATTGTTATATCATAAGTTGACCCAACAACCAGCCTGTACATTATACACCTCTTTGTTAGTGGAACCGATAACGGCAGAGTCAAAGCACAATTAACTAACTATTGCTAACTACATTTAAATAAAGATAGTTAGCTTTAAATTATTGGTAACCTATAGCTACATATGCCCATCGGTGCCTACTAACTGCATATTATGAAAAGTAGAGTGTTACCTTAGTCAGATCTTACTATATACTATAATATTATTATAAATATTATAAATGCGAAAGTGTGTTTGTTTGTTGGTTTGTCCTTCAATCACGCCGCAACGGAGCAACGGATCGACGTGATTTTTGGTATGGGTATAGTTGAGGACCTGGAGAGTGACATAGGCTACTTTTTATCCCGGAAAATTAAGGAGTTCCCGCGGGAATCAAAAATACTTAAACCACGCGGACGAAGTCGCGGGCATCAGCTAGTCTTTCACAAATATTGACGAAATCACTCTCGGCTGCTTAGCTATGAATAGGAAGGAAAATACGTCATTGAATAAATGACTACGCATTTGACAAACGAGCATTCACAGCTATATCCCGCGGTAAACGAGGAGAATGATCCTCCCCAGCGTATTATAAATAATATAAGAATTCCTCGAGGGGCCGCGAAAATGTACTGGTTTTGCCGTACCTTATACGCGTTTTTTGTTTAGTCCTGAAAAGTTTGACTTACCTACACTGGAGTTTAAAACTTCGTATTTCGGTAAACGTGTATATAAGTATTATTTTATTTATTTGATTTTATAAAAGTACGTACGTGTCCACATTAGATCTTTCTGTAACTTCACTTACTTGAATTAAATATAAAAAATAATATACGTGTTATTTACGTTTTCAAACAAATATATCAAAGTAACGACATGAATATAAAGTGCCATGTAATTTGCATTTTTCTCTGCAAATTGGATATAATGAAGACGCCCGTGTACAAAGATTTTAAACTATGCTTAAGTACCACTTTGCCATTCTAGAATGTTACGAAACATTATCGAATAACGCAATTCTTTTCAATAAGAGCTAGTAAAATGACTTAAACGCGCGTTATAAACTTAACGTAACTTAAGATCATAAACGCAGGGTGTCTGCGTTTATCTCAGTTCATTGTAAGTACTTAGACGACGTCCATTCAATATAAGAACGCATCATAGAGAGATAGTCACTGCTAGAAAGGCTGATACTGTCATTTCTTAATTTTTTATTCTATTTTCTTTTTAATGTCCTTTTCACTCTCTGCGTCGCATTCCTATATCGCCGAGGGTTGTTACCCCTCTTTTATAGGTACACACAATGGTAGATTTTTTTGGGTTCCATATTATATTTGCATTCGACACGCTATGTTATAGCCGCGCGATCTTCGGGCACAATTACACCAGTATAAGTGTAATCCGTACTTTCCGTGATACCTCGTAACTTAAAGTTGCGCGAGTTTTGATTCCTCTAATGTGTACTAAGTCTTCGAGAAGGCAAGACTCCCATTGCTCATACTTGTTTTTCTTAAATCTCTCAGTGAACAACTCTATTATGGCGAATCTTGTTAACGTTTGAAATGATTTTCTCTGCCCCGGGAATAATGAGTTCTGTGTTTTCACTCGAAACCCCGGTGACTTTTGTTTAATGGAATGATAATACGAATGCTGGCTTCTTTGTAGTGAGGGCTGAGGATATTGTTGTTTTTCCTCGGGCGGGTCACTTTAGTTCCCAAGGATAATTTCATTGCTTTTCTAAAATTTTCTTACTAATGGATTACATTGCGTACCCTGGTTTGTATTATATTACTGTTGAATTTTCCTTCAAAAAACTTCTGTTCAAGTGCTTTTTCAGTAAGACTAGAAAAACAAAGTAGTAGTACTAGCTAATGCCCGCGACTTCGTCCGCGTGGATTGAGGTGTTTCGGTTCCCGAAGGAACTCTTTAATTTTCCGGGATAAAAAGTAGTCTTTGTGAGCTTTTTTCCAGACTGTAATCTATCTCTGTGTCAAATTTCATCCAGATCCGTTCAGCCGTTGGGGCGTGATTGAGTAACAAACATCCATCTAAATTTTCGCATTTATAATATTTATTTGATTTGATAAAACAAAGTAGTACTTACTATATTTCACAAAAATTACAAGACACTTTTTTATCAATTGAATATATAAGTATTATTTTCCCTCATTTATTTGTTCGCCCATTTTACATATAATTTATTATTCTAGTTGAGCATATATTATTGTTATGTAACACTCATTGTATGTACAATATTATTTTGAATTAAAATGTTTGTAACTTATATATTTACTTAACATCATAGATATTTATTTATCCCTTAATATTTTGTTATACCCTAACATTACCATTTTTATTATCATTTATCCAAAAAGTTTTTTTATTAATCTTCCGAGCGGGCATTTTTACGACAGATGTGACCTGTCTTGTCTGTTTTGTGGCAGTGGAAATGTAAGAACTCTTAGTTCCGCTGGCTAATCCCTTGGGCAATGTATTTAGTTCTCCTAAGGAATCTCGAATCAGATCTATGTCTTCGTAGACAATCCTTGCGCTGTCTAGTAAACGAATTCGAGAACATGTAATGTTATTAACGAGTAAATCTCTAGTATATCTAGTTCGTTCATTTAATGTTATAATGTAAGTGATCTTTATAACTAGTAATAGTAGGTGAACTTTTAACATTAGAATAGGTAAGTCCACACGTCCCAAGATAGTCCGAGTCCGGTTCTTAGTTCTTATGACTTTCAGATTCAAATATACTAAAGATTTTCAATAGCTGTAAGTACACTTATTTCGCTAAAATATGTAGAAAAACAAAATTTAATTACGGCCCTGAATTAGCCACAATAGCTACCTACCCATCGTGAATGGAAAACTTCGGAGACCTCAACTTTAAACGAGTTTCCTCGCGAGTGGGACTCGCAAAAAGTGTTTTGTAAAAAACACCTTTTGTAAGTTCCATCACAAATACATTTACAAGTTTTTCAGTGAAAAGGAAGTGTATATTTTGTGGCGCATGCTTTTTTTCCTTGTTTATTTGATTAAAGCCACAATGTTGGCAAAATCTTTGAGTGTTCTTTTTTTGTTTGACTGTATAATGACGTCCAATTTTTAGTGCTGTTTTTGTCGTCAACTGAAGCTTAACTACACTACTGACTTAGTCCCCACTAAGCGGCATTTTTTCTTGGATTTGGTTTGGTCTGGTGGGATGCTTTGGCCGTAATAACTCATGTAATAATTATACTAGCAAGTTCGTGCTGCTAAGCCATTAGGAACTATAACACCTAGAAACCGATTACGGGTATGGGTTTAAAAAACTGTCCTAACCAATCCAGACAATACTGCCAGATAATATCGCAGTCAAAGAGTACTTCTAATCTGAACAGAAACTAAATTCCCTTACGATAAAACATCCACCGTCAAAATTTTAAACTGACCCGATAAAATCGATAGTTGAAACAAAATACGTGACAATAAACGGTACCTGGAGTTGAAATTTGTTACTAAAATCGCAAACTATGTTATCAATTTAGCAACGATACCCCTATTTAATATCAAATTTACGTTTTCCCAGAGGTTCAGAATTCGTGAACCGAAATTGCGGTATTGTGTTAAATAAATTGTTATTAATGACCAAAGCGCTCCTCACTTGCCATAATAATGGCTGCCCATATTTCTTTAAGGATAAATTTTGGATACATAGTTTTAAACCGGAGGGGATATACCTGCCGCGGTCTACCAGATCCTGTCTTACGGGGATCGCACACGGTCGCAAGCCAGGCTTTATTAATACTGGCAATACAATCATGATTATGTACAGTTCGCGCGGGAATTGAATGCAGAGTAAATGTATGTGCCTCCATACATTTACTCTGCATTCAACTCAACATACAGTACTAGTGGTGGAAGATTTAAAAGTACTAACACTGGCAGACGTTTCATGTTTTCAAAGACATAAAATAATTTCTGTCAGAATCACTTATGAACTTGTATAAATATGTCATGACTCATAGGTCTACGTTAGTGCGCCACGGCCACAGATCACGCTACGATGCTACGACACAGCCTACGAAGCGTTTAGTTGTCTGGCTGGTAGTTAGTAGGGAACCTATGAACCTAAAACACATTTACACATAAATTGGTTAATACATAACACGCATATTATCTTGCTTTTTTATGTCTATTAAAATCTGCTAACTGAAACCAGAGTAACACACCCTATAGTTAAATGAAAGATAAGTTCCGGTTCGCCAGGAATGAAGGGTTGTAAAATGTTTCAACCCTTCTTATGTTACTGGGCCAATGTTTCAGGCATATGCGGGCATTTTAACGACCCCCCTGCCCTTTGGCTGGTCGTTGCGATAAGTTCTAACTAGCTGAAGTTCCCAGATTATATTTCCGTATTTTTTTTAAAGCGTTAACATACAGGTGCAACGCTCGACGTCGCCTTGAATTACTGTATGAAGACATTCTAGGTACGGCTACTAACTGCTGTAAATTGCGAGGTACAAGCATTTTCAAAAGCGCTTTACCACCTTAATTATTCACTCATTCTTTCGTTTTTTAATAAAAATTCTTCAAAAAAAATTCAACCATTTCAACATTAATTTGTCTTACAATTTTCATTAATTTTTTTTCGTTACCATGTGAAAATTTTCATATTTTTGTATGGGGATAATCTTTGTCCTCCATTTAACGGCCAGAGTTCCATATGCTCTCGGTAAAAGGGTCGCTTGCTCTTTATTCATACTCTTTTACGATTCCACAGAAACACGGGAAACGCAGCCTAAAGATAACCCGGGGGCGAAGCGAGCGCTGTTGAATTTTTCGATTCCGCTAAGCCGCCTTAAAGTCGGGGCCCTTCCTGAATATTTTGATTTATTTATCGGCGGCAAGGCGGAGGTAAAAGGGTGGACCAAAAACAATAAACCTGTACTCATCGGTGACACTGTATAAACCTTGAAAGCCTGTGGTACTTTTTATTTCAATAAGATGCTTAGTTTTTACTTGATGTTTCACCCGACTTCTTTCGCGTGAAATAAGTTTTTAACAGCGGTGATAAGTAGCCTATTTGTAAGGATATCGATTTCCTCTAAACCGCCTCTAAATGGATAGGTAAGTACCTCTAATTTTTGATGTTAAGTACGTTCTGAATTAAATATCACTTACTTTAATTGTGAAGGAAAACGTTGTGAGAAAACTTGCATTCCCTAGAGTTCTCTATAATGTTCACAAAGGTGTGTGAAGTCTCCCACTTCCCACACCTTTGTGAACCTAGGTTCCCCTCCTCCTGCCTCCTCGTGGACCTCTGGTTTCCTCGTGGACCTCTGGTTTCCTTGTGGACCTCTGGTTTCTGGAAAAGACTCTGGAGTCTCTTTTCAGAGTTCTGGCCAAGTAGCGCGCCGGTGATGGTTTCAGATGATGAAGATTTTACGAAAAATAAGGTCCCGTTTGAAATTCTTAAAATCATTTCTTACCCAGTAGGTACCTACCTAATACTGAGTATTCTAATACACAGTCAGTCAGTTTTGAATAAAGTTGAGTTTGAGTTTATCCCCATAGGGGTAAGATAGGAATTATGCTCTAGAAATTCTTCAGGATAACTTGAAGGTAAGGGGAAAAGAGTCTTTGTGAACACCTTTAATAATTATCCACCGTATCTTGAGGCTTAACAGAAGCTCAAACAATTTGCGGCAGCAAAGTTTTATACTGAATTCTTCATTATATTGTGTAATAAGTGGAAGACGCAGGTCGTGTTAAAGCTTGAAACATACATAACTCGTGACTAAAGCTCGGCGCAAGTGCAACTACAAAAAACAGTCAAATCCCAAAACAAAAAAATCCCAGACGGCGCATGGTATCTTTTATTTTATTACTTGCTGATGCAACGCGACATTGGCGAAGTAAATTGTGCTGTGCTGGCAAAAACAAAAGCCACACACCAACCAACAACAACTACTTGCTGATGCCCGCAACAACGTCCGCGTGGTTTAAGTTTTTTGATTCCCGCGGGAATTCCTTAATTTTCCGGGATAAAAAGTAGCCTATGTCACTCGGTCCTCAACTATACACATGCCAAAAGTCACGTCGACCCGTTGCTCCGTTGCGGCGTGATTGAAGGACAAACCAACAAACAAACACACTTTCGCATTTATAATATTAGTATGAATTAGTATGAAGTATAATTTCGTTAAACCACGGAGTATGTTGCCTAAGTAAGTAACGCTGCACGTTGTGTTTGTTTCAGTCCTAAGAATTTTGACACCGCTTCTAACACTTCATTGTGATGCTAATTTAGGGCAGCTCTATGAATATGAGGGCGGTTCACCTAACACGCGCACTTTTTGCCTCGCGGCGCGGCGCTAAATTAATTTGAATAATACCACCGATAGGCAAGCAACTCCGCCGAAATTGTATTTTATACGAGTTTCCGGCTTAAGCACTCCGATGTGAATGTTGTGAGTATTTTCCACGCCAATTTTTTTAAATCCTTTACATGCGCGTTTCTGTGTTTGGTAAGAAAAGAAGGGGATATGAATGACATGTTATTTTTAATTAAAGTCACTTTTTGTCGTTCTTCATTTTTATCATGGAAAATAAATCTCCCTTTTCGCAGTTTATATACAAATGTTTTCGTTACTTTCAACATACGATTGTATGAGATGACATGAGATTTCATGTCCCGTAAACAAGCGTCTTGATATATATATATATATATAAGTATGTATGCACTTACGCCGAGCACACTCGTGATAAAATATATTTCACTTAGCTTCTAATCACGTTCCTAAAGCGAGAGTGTCCGTGTGCGGGAGGTAATGGCCTGAGTACTATGGCAAAATTGGCTTAAGCTATCTCGCGCGTAAAGTACATCTGCGGTACACGACGACAGGCACCAATTCAAATACGACATGCACTCAAAACGCGACCAATCCCCGGCACGGGAGTCGTACGTGTTCGTCATAGAAATGACGCGGGTAATTTTTAAGTATGCCTTTTCTGGTGCAAAATTTACCCGCTTTCAGGCCCGTATGCACGGTACGGCACTTAGAATAAATAAATCTACTATGAAACAATTGTAAGTAAGCTCTTTCATTCAGAACTCGTTCTTAAGCCGATTAACTAAAAGGCGGTGAAAACTTGATGAACTAGAATAATATGGAATTCTTAGTGTTTGCTCGCGTATAAATACTTATTGAACGATTTGAATGGATGCTATGAATTTTAATGCCCTCCAGAACGTTTCAAATTAAACCGGTGAAACTCAGATTCTGAAAATGTAATCTTAACGCAAAATACGAATAAATATAATAACGGCGCCTACTAAAATATTGAAAAGGCGACATAAAGCTATTTAATAACAAGTTTATGGGCCATCAAATAGAGCAATATCAAATGTTGCTAAAGTAGACGCTTTACGTAAATTGTTTTATATTTTCGATAAGCATAGTTCTAGCATATTGTGCCTAGCTAGTTATAGAACATAGTTCTTTTTGTGACAAGAAAGCGTTAGACTCATGTCTCTCCTTGTAGTAGTTTTTTATAGTTTGAAGTTACCCTTTGCCCAAGATCTCACCTGTTAGGGATAACTAACGTTGTTATAAATTAAAGTCACACCCCTAATCGGTTTCTAAACGGCATCGTACTGAAACGCTAAATCGCTTGGCTGTACGTCTTTGCTGGTATAGTGGTAACTGGTGACTAGCCAAGCCTCCCACCATACTATAGACCAGAGAAAGTCCGAAATTATAAATTCCCATTTTTTCCATAGAATACCTATGTTTCAACGACACAACACGGCTTGTTTTACGTAATAGCTTCGATACGATATATACGCTAGCTATGACATATTAACAGTAATCGATGGTTATGCCACTTTTTTGGGGCAAACGAAGCTTAAATTCAATAGTCAAATAAAAGCAAAACTTGGATGTCGAGCCAGTTCGGCTAACCGCTAAACGGCGCAGCTCTTCCGCAGCTGCTCCAAATGTTTGCCCATAATTGTTTGCTCACATATTCGTACCTATCTATTATTTGCACAGCGAATTACGCCTGTCGCTTTGTTACTCAAATAACGGCGATGATACGCCTAGCTTCTAATAATTGTTCTGTTTGTTCTAACTCTAAGCAAAATTTGTTAGTTAAACTCCATGTTAGAAGCCTTAATTACAATTTACACCTGTTTGTGTTCAAACAAGCTGATGTATGCGACTTGGTTTTGTATCTTAGGCCCACTGGCATAAGGCCGTGAAATGTGTTTACGTTCAATTTTCTATATCTGTACTTTTCATGTAAACCCCGGAATAAACTGACCAAAAAGTACACATATCACATTTGCTAAATCAGTATTTAAACAGTGCAGTTGTACAAGACAGTCTAAGTTTATAATTTCATATATCATAAGAATTTATTTCATAGGAACACTGGAGCGTATTTGCGAAATAATAGTTTAAAAAAACTAAAAAACACGCAGACACTCCGGGTCTCAGGAAAACAAAAAATCGCTAATCCTGATTATCCTAGTAAGGATAACGATTCAAACTGTTTAAAATATTGAATTGTCATCGGTCCTTAATAAGTATGCCAAATTTCGAGTTAATCCGACGTTTTAAACGGGGTCAAAATCATGTTCAAAGATTCCGTTACATACTAACATACATACGTCTGAAGCTAATAAAAAGCGTGTAATTAGGGTGACTAGCAGCCAACTGACTAGTAGCAAAGCCATAGATAAATATAGTCACGAATTATTTATTGAAAACTAGCTGAGGCTCGCGACTTCGTCCGCGTGGAATAAGTTTTTTTAATGCCACGGGTACTCCTTAATTTTCCAGGATTAAAAGTAGCCTAAGTCCTTCCCTAATTTTATTATTATTTTAAGTGATAACTGATAAACGATTCAACGAACTATAAAACTGTAAAAAATGAACCTCTGTATATAAAATTAATGTATTTTCACAACTGAATTCACTGAAATAAAAAAGTTCGGCATCCATTTTGGGCATAGTAGTCATAGAACAGTCGGACCATGTTGAACAAAGTTAGTCTATATTTAAAAGCTCATTTGTAACGGATTTATCATGTAGTTATTTTGTGATGATGTATTTTGGCTATGGCATCGCGTGTTGATTTTTATTCGTTTCTAAATTACAGTATAATTACCAAAAAATATGTGCTCCCTATATTTTGATAATAATGGGACCTTATTTCTATTATCGACAAAGCTTAAGCGTGCTAAGAAATTATATAAATGTAATGTAATGTAAAAAAATACATATATATAAAAATACATATATACACATACGGCAGAAGTGAAACTTCAGAAAAGTAGACTCGAGATAATGAGATAAATATAACTTGTATTCTAATCTCATTCTCTCGCAGGCTAAATCCTATTTATGAATATGTTTGTCTCTTTTTGGGTTTGGTTTTTTCGTTTCATCGAATTTTCAAATCACAACGGTGCTAAAGAAGTTTCGCTTCAAAAATCTATGTTAATAAATAAATTGAAATTGATAAAATTGATGATATAAATATGCATCTATTTCTATCTGAACAAAAGGTTTTGGGTTGAAATACCTACAGCTATGTGTGTTGTGGTCATCTTCTGGTGTTGTTGATCTTCAAAACTTATCTAAGCTTACATAACCATGAATAAATATTATTAATTTAGATTTTTTTGATAATAAATAAATTGACGTTGCAGTTACCAATTTATAATCTTCTTATATATATAAAAATGAAACCCGTTTTCCTTGGTCACGGCATCACGCGTGAATGGCTGGACCGATTTCACTAATTCTTTTTTAGTTGTATTTGTTATTTTTAGGAGAAGGTTCTTACGGAAAAAAATATTAAGAAAATCTCTCAGAAATATTGAAAAATATACATTTAATTTTGCATACTAAGGCGGGACGAAGTTCGCCGGGTCAGCTAGTGATAAATATAATAAAAAATTAATGTTTGACTTTGAATTCAATTACTGGTTGATTGTTTTGTTATTAAGTATTTCTGAATTCAGTGTTCCTTGTTAATATACTAATCGAAAAATGTTTTTATTTACAGGTAAGTGTCCGCATAATTGCCTTGGATAATTTGTAAGTACCTACTTATACTTGAATTGGTTGGAAAATGACTTCAAACTATTATACTCGGATTCATACAGCACGATTTTATATGATACAGATATGATAATTTTTACTTTGATTGATGACAGTTTGGTGTGTTGACCTTACCTGGTTGTGTCAACGGAGCTTTATTTTACTCTTGATCCGATCCGGTCCAGACCGATTTTCACCGCGCGATAATGTTTAGCATACGAACCATTCCTACCTATAAACTAAATACCTATACTATACCTATACCTATATATACTACCTATAAACTTAATTGTCAAATCTCCACCACTACAGCATATTAACGTCCCACTGCTGGACACAGGCCTCCGCTCTCATAGGAGAGAGAGAATTAGAGCTTATATCCACCTGCTCCAATGCGGGTTGGCGGGCTTTAACGGCTATTATCATGTTAGTGATAATAACCGTGACCGACGGCTTAACGTGCTTTACGAGGCACGGGGGTGAAACAACTCCGGGTTAGTACTGAGAATTTATAATCAGAAAAACCCAACCCTTAATTATGGCCCGACCCGGGACTCGAACCCGGGACCTCGACAGCCGCATTCGAACATGATAACCACTAGACCACTGTCAAATCTCACTACATATTATTTGTGTGATACTTCAGGACAAATATGTATGAGTAGGAACATAAACATTACAATGTAGCGGGACAGTCGGCTGATATAATCTGGGGTGTTTTATTACACACGAGGTTATATTGTACATAGATTCGAATCAAAGTCTGGAAACATTGATATCGTCCCGTGCAGCTTAGTCCTAATAACCGTAATAAACATCAACGGTAACGAGCAATAGGCAGCAATTCCTGCTGATGTTACAGT
The DNA here is from genome assembly GCA_923060345.2 of Erebia aethiops. Lineage (NCBI taxonomy): Eukaryota > Metazoa > Arthropoda > Insecta > Lepidoptera > Nymphalidae > Erebia > Erebia aethiops. The sequence continues at coordinate 25,719,866 of OV281081.1, forward strand.
GTTTTTATACACGGCCGGTACATGGGAAAGCTTTCTAATTGCCGGAACAATGCTGAGCCGGTTATTTGCCGGCGGCATTGTTTTTGTCTGCCGGTTCATTTTACCCCACCTTTCCCTGGGCGGGAGATTAATGGAATTTGAATACGCATAGCCTTTGTGCTCGGCTTTACGCGTAATTTGCACGTACACCGGCCCCGTGAGTCGGCATTTTATGTCCAATCTTAGGATATCACAGGTGCACGGCCTCTCTTTGACTCTAGCGAAAATCACATATTGCCCGTTGTGCGGGCGAACTTTTTCCTGCCGAGTCACTGTTGATACCGGGAGGGTATTATTTTTCATCCGCACCTTTTCATTCTCATTGTAAATAGTACAAAAGTAGCAGGCTGTCGATCTGGGGGCGGCTTTCAGCGAGATGTAGGTGGTACCTTTTCATCGTAAGATAATAACGGTAACGGTTTCAAAACAGCGTTGTTTATATGGTGGAATTACTTTTTCGTACGTTTTCAGGCGGCCCTCGATTGCTCCGCTCAATAAGCGGCTTGTGTACTCAAAACACTATCAATCATCCTCAACGCCTATACCTATCCGCCGATAAATTAAATGTACCTATTTGTTATAGGTATTGCGGCGCTATTGATTTTAGAAGGAAGGACTAATGTACGGTGTACTATGTAACTATTAAATGTAAACAAAATTTTGTTTTACTTTGTAACCAAACTGTAATTACTTGTGCCTGACAAAAATCCATCAAAGTGAGTTAAGCATATTGCAGGTAGAAAATTGGACATCATAAGTAAAACAAATAGCTTTGTTTACATCACGGAACGATCAACTAATATTACAATAATTAATTAATATTAGGTGAGTAAAGGCCTAAAGCTGATATAACGAATGAATACAGAATCATCTTTCCAAACCGGTGGTAGAGTCTTGACGTATCTATAAGTGACACAAGTTGTCCTATTTGAAATAAATAAATCATTTATCATTTATTTATAATAAATTACCTAGTATAATACATACATAAGTACTAAAGTGTACCTAGTTCGCTAATAACAGTGCATCAATCAGTTGGATTCACCTATTGAAAGCAAGCCCATTATCTTAATTGAGCGTCTTATGTCCGGGTACCTCTCAGCCGGATCGACGGCGTCAGAGTAATGAGGGACTACGCCGCGTCGTCAACCCTAATGTACATTTACATTGCTGTATCGTAAAGTCTATAAATACGACGATTCTACAACCTCCCAACGACGACCGATGGTAAGAATGAGTGGTAGGGTAGGTATATGTTTAATATAACTGCCATACAGGTTAGCTTTACCATCTTAATATAAATTTTTCTCAATAATAAATAATAATAATATTAATAAATAATAAATAATCTCTATATTAATGATAATGTATAATTTATATATAATAATAATACATAAATAATTTAACTGACGGAGCACTCATTGGCTGCTGGAGATAGGGTCACTCACAATCATACACATATATACACACGAAAAAAAAAACTCGCACACAAACCTACTTCACGACTGTCGTGAGTTAGCACCTTCTTTCAGAGCAAAACTCGCATCAAAAAGGTATTTGACACCTAGTCAGAGGATAATTTGAGTGCGAAACAAAAAAAAAACCATCTTAGAATGCTTCACTTACCACCAGGTGAGATTGCAGTGAATGGCTAACTTGTAGAGGAATAAAAAAAAAAAGAATCAAAATTTCAGCGGTTCGCCTGATTCCCAACATTGGAAAGCGAAATATCCAGAATTCGTATTATGGTCAATTGGGATATAAAAAAATTTGAACACGCCTATTCTTTTATAAATTCTTGTTATTGTCTGTTTCGTTCATTACAATTTATTCCTTTTATCTCAACAAAGTTATTATTACGAGTATTGACCTAAAGGGTACATTTTTTGCCTTTTTTCAGACATTAGAAAAGGTTAATTTAACTAAAAGAACGAGAAAAATATGAATGGTTTAAGAAATTTTATAGAACGCCCTTAGGCTTCAGGTACCCGAGCATTAATGATCTCAAATTTCTTCTTGCCCAATGAGCCCAAATCTAATTGAAGCATTAATTTGTTCCGCCGCGGTCGCAAATGGTTACGACATCTACGTAACGACCAAAAAAAAAACAAGCAACCTTAAACAGGTCGTTAAAACCAAAAAGCGAAAAAATATTCAAGTTTATTTCAATTAATATTATGAATAATTATAATTGCGTTTGAAGTGTGGCGCAAATGAACCATTATTGTCCAAACAAAAATTGCGATGGAGCGTTGTGTTGATTTATGATATTTTCAAAAACCCCAAATTAATTGGGCACCGGTGTGGCCACAAATTAATTAAAGCGCTACGGGTTTTATTAACTTATTGCAATTATATTTATCGGGCGATTACGAGCGCGGGCGGCCTTTGCCTTATATCTGCCGCACATGGTGCCACCGGTGGCGACTAATTGTGGACGCCTCTGGTAGACCAGTCGAGTTACATTCAGTTGCAGCTGATTTTTAGTCGTTTTGAATATTTGCGAGTATACAGCTATTCTACTATTATAAATGCGAAAATGTGTTTGTTTGTTGGTTTGTCCTTCAATCACGCCGCAATGGAGCAACGGATTGACGTGATTTTTGGCATGGGTAACTATACCCATCCAACCACTCCAACCAAACACTACTTTTTATCCCGGAAAATTAAGGAGTTCCCGAGGAAATCAAAATAACTTAAACAACGCGGACAAAGTCGCGGCCATCAGTTAGTTTGTGATATATGTACCTACCTGTAGTATTGCTGTACCAGAAGAAGGATAAGGTACTTACTTTTCTGGATCCTGTTTCATCGTCACAATGTCAACCCTTTGCATACTCACTAATGAGCACAAGTCTCTTTTCAGAATGAGAAGGGTTTGGCCATAGTCTTGGCTTTCTTACGCACTTGTCCAGCGCCACAGACTTCTGATACACATTTGAAAATATTATAAACAACTCTTAGGCATGTAGGTTTCCTCACGACATTTTTTTTAACCGTTAAAGCAAGTGATTTCTTGAAATTTCTTAAAATCCTCTTACTTAACTCTGAAAAGTGCGTGCCCGGGTATCGAAACCCCAACTACACGAATAGGAGGCCGGCAGTCTGAACTACTATGCTAATACTACTTTTAGTAAACACACATACGACGGTCACGTACGTTAATTCATCAGGGATAACTGGTCGGGAAAGTGCGTGCGCGGCGAGCTACAAGCCAGCGCTAACAATTACCGCAGGCTTCCCGCAACTTATGACTGCATCGCTGCCTTTCAAATGCAAGGTTCTATAAAAAATGTGTAAAAAGTCTCACCCACTGCTTGTGCCGGCCACTGGTCACCATTTGTGGCTCAGTGCGCGGCAAGCGTAAACATCCTCGTTGCGTTTGCGTCCTTCTCAAAATTTGATCAAAATCCCTGTAATCGAGGACAAATAAATCTCACCGTTAAATCTACCGGTGACCTCGCCGCCCGTGGTTCCGTCCTCTTCAGTAGATTTATAATCGCCTTTCTGAATAGAGCCGCGATTATATTAAGCCGTAAAATAGGTATTAGTTGAATATTACAGTGGCTATGGTAATGGTTTAGTCATAAAGCTATTATGTGGCGTAATATCTAATTCCTTTCATTGATCATTGCTGATATGTGGTTGTGGTACCTACAGCACTTAGTGGAATAACTTTTTTTAGGCTAAGTAGGTATTATATAACAATAATTTGAGCATTCATATTATTTGGTGAATAGTAATGTTAGTCATGACTTAAACCATATAATTTTAGGTACCTACTCGGTGTCACAAAATAAAAAAACATCAGTTAATTGATGACACCAAATGACCCTAATATTTTCAACCAAACCATCAAAAATGTCAAGTATGCATAAATCAATAACTAAATAAAAACCCGCTATTGAGCAAAAAGACCTTTTAGCCTATATTTTCTCATTCATTTTTTCATACGTCCGGTCCATTCAATTCGGACCACTCGGGCTCCGTACGGCGATAATTTACGGTTATCATTGATTAATAAAAATAAAGAAATATTGGCACTCCCACTGTATCTGACACGTTCTGAAACATATTGGCGCGATCCGGCAAGGGGCCGGTGGCCACTGACAAACGACTCGGGCCACTTCATTAATTGCGGCCGAGTTGTGCGACCGCTTCTAAATAATTCACATACGGCTGCTCTCAAACGGTGCATGCACACTATCAGCGTAGTGCCTTGATGAAATGGGTTACATAAGTGCCTATCGAGTAACTCATCTCGTTGGTAAAGTGGCAAGCTTATTTCGATGCGGAATATAAGTAAATTTGTGACCAAAGAGGGAGTGGGAATGCTATATATAGGTTATTTGGTTTGGAAATTCTCATTAGAACCCGCTAGGAAGTTGACGATAGCACGTAAAGTTGTTGGTCCTGCACCCCATAGGTATCTTATCGGTCTTGTGATATTGCCGTTTTTTGGACTGCGAGAGTGAAGGAATATAGAATTTGGTTTCACCTGTGTACTAAAGTTAATATCTTCTGCGTATTAGTCTCTTTTGCGATTGGCTGCCGTAGCCAAAATTTTGTTACGTGAGCATTATAAAATACATTATAAAATTCTGTTACGTGAGCATTATATAACTAAACTTTACAGCCGTAATAAATCAGAGCCCTTTAATTTAAACGAATTAAACCTGGACTACATTATAGCGACCCTGGCCGCGTTTGTTTATTTTGGTAGGTATATTTGTGCGACTAAGATATTTTTCCGAGACCAAAACATAATCTACTAGCTGATGCCCGCGTCTTCGTCCGCGTGGTTTAATTTTTTTTTTATTCCCGCGGCAATTCTTTAATCTTCCAGGATAAAAAGTAGCCTATGTACATATTGTGTGTGTATCGAAGAGCTACATACTGTGTAGCCCTGGGATACACATTACACACATATACCACCTACCCCTGTACCAAATTTTATCAAAATTAGTTGAACAGATGGACCGTGAAAGCGTAGCAGACAGACAGACACACTTTCGCATTTATAATATTAGTATGGAGTATGGATACGAGTTTCTGGAATTGTATTTCTCGAGTTACATAATACAATACGAAAAGTTGGTTGGTTGGAGTGGTAGGGGAAAAAAGTAAGGTTGTTTTGAGCATAAACCCCGGGCCTGGCAACTCAACTAAACACACATTAATTGCGGTCCAGCTGCCCGAACGCCTCTTAATAATTCATATTCAAATGTTTTCAGGAGGCTGCGGGCACCGTGCCTCCATCTGGCTTTTCAGAATATGCTGACACGCCAAAATCGTCTGTTGTATGTTTCTGCCAGAAATACATATTTTATTGCAACTAGATGATTACTCAGTTGTCGGCACGCCCATTCTATCCCACCAATATCTGCTTCGACTTCTTGGTATTTAAGGCAATAACATAATCTCATTAATCTAAAATATAGGTATTTAAAGGGATGCTTTAGTGGAACAGAATGCCGCCGACAGAATATATTATCACATTGGAGTCATACCTGCACATTAGCCATGAGGTGCCCGTCGCACTGCTCTATTCCTACTTTCTCTCTCTCTCTCTCTGCATTCTCTCCCTGCCCCATCGATGTCTCGGTGACCTGCATGGTTAAATTAATTATGACATCACTGTCATGATGCCCTAAGACCTAGCAGATCATCATTACAATACTCAGCCGTGGATGTGTAAAGGTTACATTGCACGATGGGCCAGAATCACTTAGTCAACTTAAGGATCCTGTAGGCGGTGTGGATGTAAAACACGACATCATCCTACACACTTCGCATAAACCAAGTTCCACGGGGAACCCGCAGGGGACAGGCTTTACAGACGCCTCTTGCGTCAACCTGCAACCATGACCATCCTGTCCCAATCCAAATTGCCTACCTATGGGGACAGGCTTTACGGTCCCATTTCATTATCATCCCTGCGGTTATTTAATCCAGGTAACCACCCTGTCCCACCTGGGGGCCAGGCCTTACGGACCCTTCATGCCTTTAAACCTACAGGCGTTCTCGCAACCCTCGAAACCACGTTTACACCTCCACGGTACACTTAACCTATACCTAGGAGCGCGCTCCCATAATGGGATAACCAACAATGGATGCTTGGAAATTCTTATATCTATACAATTAATAAAGGCCTAGGTACTTAGCTTTGATTTCACCATCTCCGCGTAACGCAGGGATCACAGCTTCCACCACACTTCGCGAGACCGCACAGCACGCCACTACCTTCACTGACCACCACTTTGAAAAGACTGTTAATGTAAAAATTCCAAAACTAAGAAGACCTATTGAACTATTGAACAATTGAACGACTGAACAATTTAACTATTGAACAATTTCCGGGTATGCCACAGACAAAGGATATTTAATTCTACCACAGATTAATGTTGCCTTTACACTTACCATAAATCTATGTATTTCGCGATAGTAATTATAGACTTCGCGACACTCCCGGCCGCAACAAAAGTTAGAATAGGCATGACAAGTTGCTCGTCCACTCTCTGATCTTCTGTAGAGCTTTAGTGGCTGCAACTCTCCTCACTCTGGTACTTTGACCCTCTTCTTCTACTTCACTGTCTCTCTTTGGTAGCTCAAATCTCTCTGAGTCGCTAACCTCTCTGTCTGATTCTTTCATTTCTTGATCTACAACTTCGCTATCAAAATCATCCAGAGTGTGTTCGTCAACTTGCATCGATGGTGAGTTCCCTTCGCGTTCTGTTTCCTCTGAGATAATTGCTCGTCTTTCTATACTTTCCTCTAAAGGTTCTATTAAACTTGCAGGAGCACATTCACTCGAGGTATCCTCTTTTTCAAACCTCATATCAATTTCTCCCTCTGACTCTTGAGCTTCAAGAGGATAGAGATGTGCTACTGACCTTGTGAACTCTTTATCCCCAACTTTTACTATGGCTATTCTGCATAAACCATCACTTCCCTTTTTAAGAGAAACAATTTTTCCTATTTTCCAGGTTTCCCTATTCTTGTTTTCTCCTTTTATTTGGACTATTTGTCCTATGGCTGGAGATAGTTTTGAAGTGACGCGTGGTTCTTTAAGCGAGTGTTGATACCTTTCTCGAAGACTTAGCAAGTATCTGTTCACAAACATCTCTTTAAATTCTCTTAAGATAATGAGACCTCTTTTCCAACTTTTTATAAGATCAACTTTAATCGTAGTACCTTTATCTATACAATCTTCAACTGATTCTTCCATAGTAATGCAACTTCCAGGTGTAAGAAAATCAACTGGCTTTAAAATTATGTCCAACTCTGAATCAACGCATGTGAGTGGTCGTGAATTCAATACGGCTTCAATTTCTTTAACAACAGTAGTTAGCTGGCTATCTGAAAGCATATGTTTTGCTAATGTGCGTTTCATACAATTCTTAGTTAATCCAACAAGTCTCTCATAAAATCCACCATACCAAGGTGCTAATTGTGGTATAAATCTCCATTTAATCTTGTTAACAACACAATACTGCTTCGAGAGAATTTCTGCTATAAGTTTGAAATGAGCTGCGTTATCTGATGTGATTAGTTGAGGGACCTTTCTGGTCGCTATCAGTCTTCTCAATGCCAATAAACCTTCCTCGGCTGTGAGATCTTGCACTAGTTCTAAGTGAACAGCCCTTATCGCTAAACAAGTAAATAAACAAATCCATCTTTTCTGACCATTCTTGACAAAGACAGGACCCATATAGTCTATTCCCACAAAAGTAAATGGTTCGCTGTAATTCACTCTTTCTACAGGAAGTGCTGGAGTAGGTGGTAATTTAAACGGACCAGCTCCGTGTTTAACACACCTTGGGCATCTCCTTATTACTTTCTGGACTTGAGATTTGCCTTGTGGTATCCAGTATGACTGCCTAATGAGACTGAGTGTGTGATTTGCTCCTACATGGTAATTATCATTGTGGACTTTCTTTATCAAATTGATTGTAAAATCACATTCCTTAGGAATCAATATTGGGTACCGTTTGTCAAATGACAGATCTGCATTCTGAAGACGTCCTTTGCAACGTAGCAATCCATCAACATCTTTAAATAACTTGAGGTTACGGCTTAAATCAGTTTCTTTCCCAGCAGTCTCATGGGCAAAGTGCTCTGCTTGAAGCTTCCTAATTTCTTCTGTAATACAAAGTGATTCATTGTGTCTAGTACCGATATCTTTTTCTGTGAAATTATTCTCTTTCTCTAAATTAACATTTTTTCCATTAGAAGTATTCGGCAGATCCTCCCGCGTCGAAAGAAAAAAAGTTTGTGACGTATTCTTAATAGGAAACGTCCAATTATTGGATTCTGATAAAAACTGTGGACCTTTAAGCCATCTCTCTTTATCTTCTCTAGAACTTGCCGGTCTAGTCGCAACATCCGCTGGGTTTAATTCTGAAGGCACATATTTAATCATGAGTTCTTTATTACTTTTTATTTCTTCAACTCGTCTAGCTACAAACGGTGGGAGTAATTTATCAGATTGGCACCACTCTATGACAATTTGGCTGTCTGTCCATAATGTTTGACGTCCTACTTTCATGTAAAATGCTTTTGAAACCATCTTAATTAGTCTGCAACCTATTAACACTCCTAGTAACTCTAATCGAGGGATTTTTAAGTGTTGTTGATCTTTTATAGGGACTAATCGCGTTTTCCCGATGATAAAGCTTCTCTTGGTTCCATGTGTTACATACACAACGGCAGCATATGCTTTGAGTGATGCGTCCGTAAAACAATGCAAATGATATTCTTCACTTCTTACGTTTTTCATGTAGCATCTGGGTACCGATATTTCCTTAATAGTTTCTAATTCTCTTTTTATATCCAACCATTCAATCTGGTTTTCCTTTGAGAGTGTTGTATCCCATTTAACTTTAGTCTGCCATAGCTTTTGCAGAAATAGTTTAGCCGACAAAATTTGCGGTACTACTAATCCACAGGGATCGTATACCGAAGCAATTACCTTTAAGACTTCACGCTTAGAATTTGCCTCTGTATCTATTTTGAATCTTAGGTGCAATGCATCATGCTTTAAATTCCAGTCTAGGCCCAAAATTTTCACAACCTTCTCCCCAACACTATCGGGTATCTTGTTTAAAAACTGTTTTGAATTTGAACTCCAGTCTCTAAGGTTCATAGATATTTGATGAAAGGTATTCTTCACGTCTTTGTAGAACTGTTCTGCTTCATCCTGCGTTTGAACTCCGCTTACTAAATTATCGACATAAATGTCTTTCGCAACCAATTGTAGTTGTTCATTTCCTTTAGAAAGGTGATGTTTAATCGTCGCATTTAGCAGAAATGGACTTGATATAATTCCGAAAGGTACTCTACAGAACCGTAAATAAACAATGTTATCGTTACTCGGTGGTTTTTTCACATCTTTCAACCAAATAAATCTAGTCACATCACGATCTTGTTCATGTAGCCCTATCTGAAGGAAGGCTTTCTCTACATCTGCTGAGAGAGCAATATTATGGCTTCGAAATCGAATTAGTATACTTGTCAAATCTTCTAACATCATCGGACCGCAATAGAGACATTCATTTAAACTTTTGTTACCTTTAATTTTTGATGAAGCATCATAAACGATCCTAATTGGTTTACCCTTCTGGGCAACGCAATGATGTGGTAGATAATGTACTGGATGATCCACATGTGCTTTACTTGATACTGCTTCGACTATTCCTTTCGATATTTGTTCTTGTATAGCATCATCATAAACTTTTAAGGTTTCTTTATCTAATCGTTTAACCAAATTTACTAAACGCCCATACGCTAATTCATGATTAGGTGTTAGTGCCGGAGGATATTCATTCCACGGCCAGCTGACGTAATATCTACCTTCTATTAAATTTGTGGTTTCATTAAATTTATTGATAGCCTCTTCCTCCCTAGTAATTTTAGGCGAATCGGTTATACCAATTGACTCCAGTTCCCAAAGGAATGCTATACTTCCTTGATCTAATGGCATGTCAGGTTTGCTTAATCTGAAATCAATCTTTGTTTGAAAATATGTAACAACTGACATGTGTTCCTCTTCCTTGTCCTCATGCGGAATCTGACCCGAAAGTATCCATCCAAACTCGGAATCAATTAAATATAAATCTTCATTTATCTGTATTCTATCTAAACAAAGAAATGAATAGTAGTAATCATTCCCAATAAGAATATCAACTCGATTCTGCAAAGATCCATCATCTGCCAGTTCCATTTTATTCCTCCATTCGTTAAGTTCATCAACATAAGGTACACCTTGTGAGATCATAGGTACGACGTTCGCATAAATAATCTTCCACTTCTTAGATCTAGTTTCTAACTTTAGTTGAACAACTGGACTATTAAATTCTTGTGGACTCTTTGAGCCAAAGGTATAGACTGATAAACTTTCATCCTTTTCTGTTGACAGATTTAATTCCTTTGCAATCTTTCGGGTGATGTAAGATCTCTGAGAGCCTGAATCGAATAGAATACGGCATCGCATTTGATTAGACTTATGTCCATCTCCCCGGGCTGTTACCACAGCTGTTTGAAGAGCCGTATGTCATATTCTATTTGCTTTTGTTAGAGTTGTGTTCTCCGATCCAGATTGAAATTTCTGTTGACACAGTGCACTGTGATGGTTTCCACGTCTCTTACAATAATAACAAGATTTACTATTACGACACTGAGCAACTTGATGACCCCTTTGAAAACATCCATAGCATCTGCCTTTTACCATCGATATTCGCTCGTTGTAGGTCTTATATTTTTCACATAGGTCACTAAAGTGGTCGCCTTCACAAAATATACAGGATGGTTTTATTCTTTTCCTTTGGACTTCATACTCTGACTTATTACTTCCTTTAAATGTTGTATTTCCTCTCTGTTCCTTTGGTCTTTCTCTTTGTGGGAACTGTCTCTTTCTAAAAGTTGGAGGTTCTATCTTTCTAACATGTGTACCCCAATCATTTTTTCTAAATTCATTTCTAGGTTGTCTTTCCCCCCTGTATTGCCTACGTCTTTGATTTTCTTGAGTTACATGTAAAGTTTCCACTGTGTAGTTGCCAACTTCTTTCGTGCTACTTCCTTGAGTGATCCTACTAGCGTCTTCCTTTGCTGTTATTATTTTCTCTAATTCTTCTCTTATTTCATTTATAGAATCGTCTTTAATTTTTAATTTTAACTCGTAGATAAGATCTTCAGGAAATTTACTAAATATGAGATGACGCAGGTGATTGTGATTCACATCCTCTCCTAATGACTCCAAGACTCGTAGATGTTTTTCCATTTCATCAAGTGATTTCCGACACGATGCTATCGTTGAGTCTGCAGTTGCCACTTTGGATAATGCTGAATAATGTGCATCAATCAAATGAGAACCTTTGCCATATCTTTCTTTAAGAGTTTTAATAGCTATGCTGTAGTTCCTGTTCGTCGTATCTAGACCGTCAATAGCTTTTTTAGCCTCTCCCTTCAATGAAGACTTAAGGTATAGCAATTTATCTACGTCTGTTATATTTCTGTTGTGGATATTTGATTGGAATTGATCCCAAAATTGATGCCAATTCAATATATCTCCTTCAAATTCAGGTAAATTTAGTTTAGGTAGACGGCATGATGTTATTGTATCCGCCACTTTATCTACCGGTGGGGTTTTATTATTATTTTGAAATAATTTTAACTTTACTACTAGCTCCGCTAGGCTTTCTTCAGCCCTCAGCTGTATTTCACTGATTTCACTTATTTCATCAGCTGCAGGATCATTTACCATCCTAAAATAATTTGTTAAATCATTCTCGAATCTCTTCAAGAGACTTTGCAATTTAGTCTTGATTATTTCTGCATCTTGGATTAGGTTAGCATTCAGAGAGCCGAGATTTACAGCTTGATTTGAGTGAGTTTCTATTTGGGTAATAAGGAGTTTTAGTCTCTTTAGTAATAAAGCATCCATGATGAATCTTCTGTAATTAGATATTAAGATTGGATATAACACCTGTCTTCTTTAAAAATATAAATATTTCATTATAGTTCAGTAATTACCTTTGCTTGTTATATTTACTTTAATAGATAGAGAATAACTTGTAAATGTCCTATAGTGTATAGGTCGAACTCGAATTCTAGTAATTCCACCTAAATAAAAAGAAAATACATTATTTTATTTCATCACTATTCATCCTAAAAGGATAATCAAGATTCAGTTGTCTTAATCTATTTTCCCGTTAAGATTTCATAAAATTATTTCAATCAATTCAGTTGTATTTCACTTGCTGTGTAAGTAACTTGCTCTTATACTATTTATCCTTTTATCTAATCAACTGTCCCCCTACACAATGTGGAGAGTCAGAGTACACACTCCCTTAATACAGGGATCTAACATTGAGATACTCTTCTCATAAATAAATAGTTATTAATACCTATTATAAACTTTCTCTTAGTATGTATACAGGTGTATAGCTTTGCACTATAATAATAATTGAAAGGTAAAAGAATTGAAATTTAAAATAACAATGTGCCTACCTGTTATTTTGAGGTTAAAACTAAATATTGCTTTGGAATAATACAATAGAATTTCTTTTAAATTCTAGTATAAACATACTTCATGTATATTCTGATTAATATAGGTATAATTAAACTCACAATTCTCTTAAAAAAAAAAATTTTGCTATATTTACCCGGATTTGCAAAATTACTCAGATCAAATAAATTCCAACATTAACTAGTGAATAAGGTTATTAACCCTTGGGTTTAGTACACAGGTATCTAATATCTACTGCTAAGTACTTATATACCTCTGTATCCCTTTTTAAAGATTAAAATCTTAACTTAATAATTTAAAATACATCTTTAATCTTTCTTATACTTGTAAATAGACTCTGAAACTTTAATAAGATAACACCAAATTGAATTTACCTAAACCTTTAAACAATTACACCTTCTCTAAAATTTCATAACATTAAAATGTATCCTGTTTTCAGGCAATTTCCTCTTACAAGATGTCGGATGTCATCTTCAATATGTAGTTAAGTTTAAACCTAGTATATAGTCACTAATCCAATTCTATTTTGGTAAAGAAAAGTATCAATGTTCTTGATGGACGCTCAGATATTCAAATAGTAGTACTGTAACACACTGGTAGTTATTATAGAAATATGAAATAACTCACTACATGTATTAATTGTGTTAAAGATTTCAGTAAATCAGACAAACTTCAGTCTCTGATATTAAGGCTGAATAATATGGCTTCCTTGTTTACATTGAGTAGGATAACTTTCACCCTTTAATTGCTTTTAATCCACTATTTCCATCCACTTAAATTAATCCACCAATAATGCAGTATGAAAGTATGCACTGAAATTTCATTACACTCCAATTCAAGTTGCTACCATAGACATAGGATTTTTTGCTACAGGTTTCACCATTTTGAATTCAACACTTTACAAATCCATCTCATAGACATAAATGACGCACCGGAAATCGTTCAACAGAGCCGCTAAATATACCGCTCCTTTTTCACTTTTACTAAGTTGGCACAAACAAATTTTTTGCCACAGAGAAGTTTTGACTTTCTTTTAAACAAATATCAACCAATAAAATCGCTTCAAACTCGTTCGTTCTATACTCTCTATGACTAATAAAACGAAGCAGGAAATTCAAATCTTTTAACAGTATCATGACTTAAGCATGCGGAAATCAATTCTGCCAACTTACCTGGGCCAATTTATTTTTCGCGCTTTTGTTGAAACTGCGTCTCACGTCCTCTATCGGCGAGTAGCAGAACTAATATTGCTATTTTACACCATAAAACATGAAAAATTAATCCAATTTCATCTGCTGTCAACGAAAACAATCACCACAACTTGTCGGCACGCCCATTCTATCCCACCAATATCTGCTTCGACTTCTTGGTATTTAAGGCAATAACATAATCTCATTAATCTAAAATATAGGTATTTAAAGGGATGCTTTAGTGGAACAGAATGCCGCCGACAGAATATATTATCACATTGGAGTCATACCTGCACATTAGCCATGAGGTGCCCGTCGCACTGCTCTATTCCTACTTTCTCTCTCTCTCTCTCTGCATTCTCTCCCTGCCCCATCGATGTCTCGGTGACCTGCATGGTTAAATTAATTATGACATCACTGTCATGATGCCCTAAGACCTAGCAGATCATCATTACAATACTCAGCCGTGGATGTGTAAAGGTTACATTGCACGATGGGCCAGAATCACTTAGTCAACTTAAGGATCCTGTAGGCGGTGTGGATGTAAAACACGACATCATCCTACACACTTCGCATAAACCAAGTTCCACGGGGAACCCGCAGGGGACAGGCTTTACAGACGCCTCTTGCGTCAACCTGCAACCATGACCATCCTGTCCCAATCCAAATTGCCTACCTATGGGGACAGGCTTTACGGTCCCATTTCATTATCATCCCTGCGGTTATTTAATCCAGGTAACCACCCTGTCCCACCTGGGGGCCAGGCCTTACGGACCCTTCATGCCTTTAAACCTACAGGCGTTCTCGCAACCCTCGAAACCACGTTTACACCTCCACGGTACACTTAACCTATACCTAGGAGCGCGCTCCCATAATGGGATAACCAACAATGGATGCTTGGAAATTCTTATATCTATACAATTAATAAAGGCCTAGGTACTTAGCTTTGATTTCACCATCTCCGCGTAACGCAGGGATCACAGCTTCCACCACACTTCGCGAGACCGCACAGCACGCCACTACCTTCACTGACCACCACTTTGAAAAGACTGTTAATGTAAAAATTCCAAAACTAAGAAGACCTATTGAACTATTGAACAATTGAACGACTGAACAATTTAACTATTGAACAATTTCCGGGTATGCCACAGACAAAGGATATTTAATTCTACCACAGATTAATGTTGCCTTTACACTTACCATAAATCTATGTATTTCGCGATAGTAATTATAGACTTCGCGACATCAGTGTCAGCGTGCGTCTGTCGAATCCCTGGGGGAATGGCTGATAAAATGAAAAAATGGGCCGTGACAAAACTAACAGACAAACAGATGGACGGACAGACACATTTTAACTTTTATTTGCGTCCCATAGGTATTTTCGATTGGCGTTTTTGTAATAGAAAGGTCATGGAAACGGCTTGAGATAGCAAATATTTGTAATCAGAAAATTCCAGTAAGTAGTTTAACTAAAGCGAAAAAATATGATGGATTTCATTACAACCCTTGATTAATATAAAGTTCGTAACATGCGTGGCGTATCTTTCCTTGTTTATGGAATCCACGCACAAAAATCTAAAACATTAAAATCATAGGCAAGGACCATCGATACGTACGATAAAAAAAGAAAACCACAAAACTTAACTAACTTACACGATAAACTAACAAGCAAGTGATTTTATTTTACTCACGCAGCGTGCTTCGAATTAACCTAAACTTCGTTTTAACCCGATTTTCACGATGGGATCACGCGACAACTGTACCCATTGGTGTACAGAATAATCCATGAAACATACTGTGACGAACTTATACATTATGAATGTACTGTGCAAAATCAACCAGGGTCGACTTCCGCAAGTAAGAAGACAGCGACACGTAACAGTAAGACGACCGCAACAACCTCTGATCTGCAAGCACTTGTAGGTACAGCTAGAACACCACACATTGAGCCAATCACAGCAAGTGGAATTTGTAGCCATGATTGACACTTCCCAGTGGCCTGAACTTCTTCGCTACGTTTACAACTTAAGATTTCTTATATTTTCTTAATATTGTTGCATATTGTGCAGAAGATCATTTTAAGTTGCAATTAAGTAAGAGAGTCAGATATAATTGTACTAAAATTGTATAAAGTCAACGAACTTCATTCAACTTTCGTTTATGAGCAAAACAACTTATGTTTGTGTCAGAATTAATGTTTATAGATTTCATAGTCACATAAAAATATAATATGAAAGGACGCGATGAATACATAATGTCTTAATCTGAGGAGTCCGATGTCGATTGCGCAATAACAAGAGGCTGGATGAGGAAAAAGCAGCTGCGTACCCACTCGCACCGCTCGTAACTAGAGTCGTTACGCAATTCGGGAACGGCCTAATTGATTCCTCGCCCTTTCGGCCAGACGGGGCGTCGCATTATCGAGCACAGGTGCCCCTTCTCTCCAATTATTTGCCTCCGCGCGATTGACGACGATATCGGCCCACCTCTGATTTGGGACACTCAAAATTCATTTCGTCTTTAATTGTACATCGGATATTCTTTTCGTGACACGACTCCGTTAGCAATAAAGATCCAACACGGCACTCCGTAACGGAAATGACTTAATTTTCACAGAGTGTTCGTT
The DNA here is from genome assembly GCA_923060345.2 of Erebia aethiops. NCBI lineage: Eukaryota > Metazoa > Arthropoda > Insecta > Lepidoptera > Nymphalidae > Erebia > Erebia aethiops. Next base: position 25,736,247 of record OV281081.1, read on the forward strand.
TCACGATCGGCGCCTTCGTCTTCCCTCTATTAACCGGTGTGTGTAAATCGAACGGGTCTTCCGTAAGGTAAAATATAGAGTATCTTCCGACGATTTGTATGCGCGTCGAACTCTCGATAAGTAATTTATCTAAAAGTATTTTTGACGGCAGACGTGAAGTATTATGGCGAGACGGCGAGAGTTCCGGACTGAGACGTGTCTTCGCTATTTCAATTACATTGAAAGCTTAATTAGTAATATTAACGAAGTGTCCTCGTTCCCGGTCAGAATTTCACAGAAGCCGAGTGCCCGAAGAGTTTTCGTACTCTTTGGTAGTTGGTTTCTGTGAATTTTCAAGACTTTGTTCACGAAGTCTTCGCTGCGGGCCAAAGTTCTGAGATGCTTAGACGAAATGTAGCTGTAATTAATGTAATGGACGTAACCTACCCGAGCGAAATTAACGCTATTCGTCTATAGCGAATGTAAGGGCGCACTCGGCACAATTAAGTCGTAGAGTGGAGAGAAATTGCAACAAGTGCAACAGGCCTCGCCCTGTCCACGGTCCATTTAACCCACTCAGTTTGCGGCCATTCCAAAACCAGCGCCAACTTGCGAAAGCATTCACGCAAACACCTTTTGCTACATAATATTGCACACTCGATTACGCTTCGCTTCATTGTAATATTTTTCTCAGTTTTAAAGTATACAGGAGAGTAAAGTTCAGCTTATTAGTCTACTGCTGAGTTAGTTTCTGCCTTTTTGACAAGTAATGGTAGATTTTTAAATTACTAGGCCTTTGGTTTGGCAATAAGTACTACACTCAATGATTGTAAGAAGCATACCGTTTGCTTCAGACAAGACTAAGACTCAGCTTCGATGATAAAGGTACCTACATACCATACTTATTCAATTCGCATTCTTTTATTTGTCATTAAATACCCACTTGGCCAAAATGTTAAATTTGGCGGCAATTTAAACGGAAATCTTACCGCCATCAAAATGTCATTCCATTGTTTACTTGGTCTTTTGTCTTTTCGCGAATATCTCTTTAGCGAGTCGTCTTCTTCGTTCATTTAGACCTTTTGGGACTTCTTACAGCGAGACGCGGCAGTGCACAATTGGTTTCTCCCGTCCTTTTTTCCGAAAGTATTTTCTTTTAAAGTCTGCGTTTGAAGTTCGTTTCGCGCGGAGCGTCAATACTTAGATTTCAACTGTGAGTGAAAAAATCAGTGCTCTTTATAGGTTCGTTCAAGGATGAACTTGTTAGATACCCATTTTTTGTTAAAATGAAAACCAATACTTAAATAGAAACTTTGAAAAAATAGACTAACTTATGAAACTTATTCTTAACACATAAATAAATAAATAGCTGATCCGCCGCGGCTTCGTGTGGTTTGAATTTCTGCAAATGCTTTCCTAGCACACCTACATGCATACCCTCAAGTTTCTAGACTTAATGGTTGTATGAGTAGGTATAGTTTGAAACAACTAACTCCATTAATTAATGCCGCGCTGACCACGCTCCCTGCACTATCTAACAAAAGTCGATAAAGTAGTAAATTATTCAGAAACGTTACATATGGCATTCCTGTTTCCTTACTAACAATTTGTCTAATGTGGGTAACGCTCCATCACTTTAGCTTTCTTTTCTTCGCTTAGGCATACGTTTACGCATGTATGAATTCACTTAAGTTTGACTTCCTGTGTGGTAACTAAAATCAGCTCTTAATACGTTTATATAGAACTGAAAATACAATGTAAGAATAGGGACTTGTTGCTGGTTTCATCCCTCAGTATGTGAGATCAAGCTGTCTTCCCGAACTAGCACTGTTCCTACCTTATCGTCAGGAAAACAAAGGGAAAAGTATTTTGTTGCGACAGTATCACTATCCGCTTGTGGACACATTATTTGTTTCGGTATTCTTATTCAGCGTTTTTGGAACTTTATTGTTTTGTGCAAATTGAATAAGTTATTTTTGTTCTCTCAGCTAGAGCGTCTTCTTCATTAAATTGTATAGCATTAAACAAAGTTCACTTTCGATTAGGTATACATGACGTGTTCGTTCATAGTTTCTAACGTTCCGATTAGATTTGAATGTGATTTTCCGCTGTTTCAAATAAATTATCTCCTAAATTATTATAACCTCGTATATTAGTTAGAATGGTCTGATAAAGAAGCTCTTGTAAGGGTTGGAAACGAAATTATATGTCTATTAATACTGAAATACTATCGGAGAGCTTCTTCTTCTTCCTGTCCTTGTCCCACGCTATGTGGGGTCGGTACAACATGTTTTCTTCTTCCACTCACTTCTGTTATCCGTCAACCTATCATTCACCCCTTTTATACGCATATCCTCTTTCACACAATCCATCCATCTTTTATTTGGTCTCCCTCTACTTTTTTTTCCTTCCACATGCATATCTTCATTCTTCTCGTAATACTATCGGAGAGCTTACTCCCTTAATAAAACAAAACCGCTCTACTTTTATACGCGAGTTAGTAGAACAAATGAGCGGCCCCGGTTTAATGCAATAAAGCGCTCGACAACGGTGAAATTTACCTTATTAATTTCATTAGCGCGAAATAATCACGCTGGTTGCCTTCACTGATCCTTAAAATTATTTATGAGGATACCCTTACACGGTCCCGCAATATTCCCAAAATATTTGCACATAATTTTGTTCGCCTTCGATACGGGTTGAGTTTGTGGCGGAGTATTTTCTTTGCTGTTTTAATCATATTTTTTTTGGTTACGCTCTGCTTTACGGTTAAGCCCAATTTCCTTTACACAAATTGTTTCTTATTTATCGAGGGACTTTGCCTCTTTGAGTTCTCTAAGTTTTAATCGTAGGTCGCTTGACCTTGGTCTAGCATAGTATAGCCCAATCAAGGAAGAAAAAATAGGGGAAATAATTCGTGTAAAAGCGATTTTTAGCATGGTTGTAGGGAATGGTGTCTGAAGCAACATACTCAAAGTACTGATGGAGGGGGGTGAAGCTAACGAGTAGGGGGGGTCGTAAAGGTCCCATTTTAAAGTTTTTCTTAAATAACTCGTAAACAGTGACTCATAGCAAAAAAAAATCTTTTACTCAAGTAATCTACATGAAATTCTCAACAAAAAAGATTCTATACACTTTTTCGCTGGGATTAATATTTAATGAGATATGAAGGAAAGAATATGGACAATAATAAAACAAACTTACATTTCTTTAAGTCGGTATGTGATTTATTAAAAAAAAACTAATTGTCTTCTAAATCATGAACATCATCATAAACATCATCAACATCATCGTAATCGGTGTTTTCGATGGGGCCTCCGTTAGTGCATGAACCGGAGCATACACCGCAGACACTGGAGCAAGCAATTCCTGCTTTCCGACAGCCGCATCGCACCCCACACCCAGTCGTGCATCGGCAATATATGGTGTTGAGAATGGAGTCAGGTGCCACTGGATCGTTGGTTGTCACGGGCTTTAGGATGTCATCGTCTCCTCTGGCCCAGCCCCATTGAGTAGGTGGTAGGGGGTTGCCGAGCCATTGTTAATGTATCTGTGAAAGAAGTAATAAGATAACCGTAAGTATTTAGCTCAAATATATATTTATATTACAGTATTTGACAATTTCTGTGATTAATGATACCTGCAGGTACACTCTCAAGAAGAGAGAAGACTCTGGAGAAGAAGAATTGTCTTGGCAAATGGAAACTGTTGAAGTTGTCGCACTGAAAAAAATTTGGTCTCCACCTTTCCACGCCCTGGTTTCATAAAGAACACGTTAATATTTGGTGGAGCCAATCCCATGAGGAGAACTACCAAGTCGATATCCTCCCCAACTATTACAACAGTTGGATGAACGGCAGCCTTATCCAACCCGCACCTGACAATAGTACCATCAGCATCTCCTGTTGCAACAGTTGTTTCAATCCCTGCTGCTGGGCGTGGAAAAACCAGGGCGTGGAAAGGTGGAGACCAAATTGTTTTCAGTGCGACAACTTCAACAGCTTCCATTTGCCAAGACAATTCTTCTTCTCCACAGCTTCTCTGGATGCTACACCACCTCCGCAATCTATGGAAAGAGCAAAGTGAGAATTGCTAAGCTGTTCACGGCTAAACCAGACCTGACCCAAAACATCTCAGATATTTTCAGTGAACCTTCAACATCACCTGAAAGTATTGAACAGGCCGGCGAGAAACTGTTTCTGGCAATTTACCAAGCGCCTGCCCAGAAACAAAATCTCAATAAATACCGCTACTCAGCTTTTTTAAGAGCATTGGTGAAGCCAAAATCAGATCTGGCAACTCTTCCTCCTACCAGAGGAGCTTCAAAGCAGCACTCGTTGAGAGTGTACCTGCAGGTATCATTAATCACAGAAATTGTCAAATACTGTAATATAAATATATATTTGAGCTAAATACTTACGGTTATCTTATTACTTCTTTCACAGATACATTAACAATGGCTCGGCAACCCCCTACCACCTACTCAATGGGGCTGGGCCAGAGGAGACGATGACATCCTAAAGCCCGTGACAACCAACGATCCAGTGGCACCTGACTCCATTCTCAACACCATATATTGCCGATGCACGACTGGGTGTGGGGTGCGATGCGGCTGCCGGAAAGCAGGAATTGCTTGCTCCAGTGTCTGCGGTGTATGCTCCGGTTCATGCACTAACGGAGGCCCCATCGAAAACACCGATGACGATGATGTTGATGATGTTTATGATGATGTTCATGATTTAGAAGACAATTAGTTTTTTTTTTAATAAATCACATACCGACTTAAAGAAATGTAAGTTTGTTTTATTATTGTCCATATTCTTTCCTTCATATCTCATTAAATATTCATCCCAGCGAAAAAGTGTATAGAATCTTTTTTGTTGAGAATTTTATGTAGATTACTTGAGTAAAAGATTTTTTTTTGCTATGAGTCACTGTTTACGAGTTATTTAAGAAAAACTTAAAAATGGGACCTTTACACCCCCCCCTACCCGTTAGCTTCACCCCCATCCATCAGTACTTTTAGTATGTGATAGCAGACACCATCCCCTACAACTATGTCAAAAATCGCTTTTACATGAATTATTTCCCCTATTTGGCAGTTTTTGGTCTTCGTTGATTGGGCTAGTAGTATTATGATGAAGCAGCCTCAGGTCGCGCGTGGTCCTTTAAGGGCAAGAAGGATGAGATAGCTGCACTTTCAGTTACTATGGCCAGGAATGAAGGCCACCTCTCAAAGACGTGATAAACTTACAAACTATAAATAATTATTAGCAATTAGTAGATCGTATATAATATGACGTGTCGTCACGTTGATGGCTAATAAATATCATGAAGGCGTAAAATTAATTGCTGTCCTATTCTTACGTTTTTATAATTAAATTAAGCATGTAAATTTCAAAATTCTGATAAGTACACTTATATTTTGGCTGCTGCCAAATTTACACTAGCTTATGTTTCGTTCGCTCGCCCAGCCAAAATCCACCATCAGGCTGAGCGCAATCAAGCACATCTCTATCACAGGTTTTGCAAAGCTTTATCGATAAAAAAGTAGTGAGAACACGTTGATTGTGCTTGGGCTGCATTTATAGCATTATGAAATCAGAGCTAAAAACTCCCCCCGCTTTTCACCCGTGACATGCCCCAGCAATGTCACAGCCCGCTACGCCCGCTGTCTCTATCCGAGGCGTGACCCCGTGACATGCCTCTGTCTCAATCTCTACAATCTGATCGAACTTTTACTGAGTTATGGCTCGACGAAGTTACAGAACTTCTTAAACTTAGTTTCAGTTGAGTTGGGTTTTTATTCGAAGCTTCGTATCATTTACGTTGTATTAAAAAGGTATTATAGATGCGGAAGTGTGTCTGCAGTTCTGACTATTATCATTCACGGTTCATCGTGTATATTACTAGCTGGAACCCGCAGCTTCGCTCAGGTTTACTTCGATTTTCATACAAATTTCAAACTGCTATTTTACCCTTTTAAGGGTTAAATTTTCAAATATTCTTTCTTAGCGGATGCCTACGTCTCAAAAATCTGTATGCCAAATTTCAGTCCGATCCGTCCAGTGATTTGCGCTGTGCGTTGATAGATCAGCCAGTCAGTCACTTTTATTTAAAATAATTATTTAGATTGTTTTGAATTTTTCTATGTTATTATTTTTCAGAAATTAATCTAGACCTACCTTCTTTAAAATATAGCAGAGTTTTTGTACGTAGTTAATATTAAATTGGCAATTTCTTAAATGCCGTAATATTTGACATGTGGATTGTGAACAAATCAAATTAATTTTCTTGAGGTCCCATATCTGCTATGTACGACTTTTGACAAGAATTAAGCAGCTTCAATCAAGTTTCATGATTAATGCCTACTTATGTTGTAACCCTTAACCTCACTTTGGTTATTATTCGCAAAAACGCGCAAAGTTTTCCAATTACCTATTCAACGTTCCATTCAGAAAAAATTCGTTGCTCTTTATACAAGCGACTCTATGAAAAGAAATCACCGAATAGGTGAGCGCGGTAAACTCAAGAGTAAATATTTGCGTATGTAAACTGGAATTATTCACGAAAAAAACTTTTAATGGCGTCCCCGGAGTTCCCGTCAAACATTTATCAACAAAAGAACGAACGTCCCGCAGGCGATAGAACTTGAAATGTATGGAAATTACCCAGTCACGAGCGGGAGAACAATTCACTAACGGCATAGGCAAATGTTTTTGTAGCAGCTTGTTTCGTCGGATTCGAAGTTACATCCGAAAGAAAGGTACAGATTCTGAATAATGCGCAACAATGTTCTGCAGGATATTATATTCATAACCCTAATTTAGCCTCGACCAACCTACAATGTTAGTTCTAATGTAGCTCACGATAAAAGGGTCGATTAGCGAGGGTAAATAAGCATCTGAGTGTAAGGCTTATGTGCCTGTATTGTATTTATATTAAGTATTAACTTACTAATTCGACTAACTCAATTTCATAATTTGTATCTTTCTATATTCTATACTAATTTCCATATACTTCCATACTAATATTATAAATGCGAGAGTGTGTCTGTTTGTCCGTCCGTCCGTCTGCCTGTCTGTCTGCTACGCTTTCACGGTTCATCTGCTCAACCAATTTTGATGAAATTTGGTACAGGCGTAGGTTGAATCCCGGGGAAGGACATAGGACTTTTTATTCGGTAATATTAAAGAGTTTCCGCGGGAATCAATAAATCATACTACACGCGGACGAAGTCGCGGGCATCATCTAGTTATACTTTATGCGAATTTTTGGATGGATGGCTGTTTGTTACTCAAGCACGCCAGAACGGTTGTACGGATCTGGATGAAATTAGGCACAGAGATAGATGATAGTCTAAAATAATATATAGAGGCTATTTTTTATCCCGGAAAATTAAAAGAGTTCCCGCGGGAACCAATAAACCTCAATCCACGCAGACGAAGTCGCGGGCATCAGCTAGTTATTTCATATACTTAGGACTTTTTTGTCACTTGTTCTGTCTTGACTTTACATTTGTTCGGAAAGAGATTCTACTGAGAAGAGCTGACAAGAAACTCAGCAGACACACTTTCAGAACACTAAAACTTAGAGTTTAAAGCAATATTAGCAATGTACCTATATCTTTTTGACAGCATAAACCAAAGCCAAAATATTTCTATTCAAATAATGCTTTATGTGTTTTCAAATCTATACCAGTTACCACTTAGTATGCCCTAAAGCTGTTATGTATATCTCAGAACATTTAAATAAAACCTTGCAATTTAACAGTGTGTAATATTCGGCACAAAGTTTATTCAATGGTACGGTTTTACTGAGTGGCAAATACTTACCTAACTTGAAATTAAATACTAAAGCACCAGAGATTGTTGAGTACATTTTATGATCCTTCTCATTCTGTGACTGGAGAGTTAATATTTCATAATTAAATAATTTGTGAACAGTGCAAACGTAGCTGCCGAGTTTCTCTGAAACTTTAAGAAATCGTAGAATTGTAGCTGAAAGTGCAAATATTGATATGGCGGCTGCCTAATTTCAAAGATTAACTAAGAAGTCGAATAGAATAAATACGTTCCGATCGGACACCGTTCCATTTGCATTTCAATCAGAATGATATAGCCGGTGGGAAGGAAAATCCGCTCCGTCGCCTCACTTAAAGCTTTTGAAATATTCCTATAACTTCTGATTCAACGAGAAAAAAGCCTATTTGAATTGGAAAGATCAAAGCGTAAAAATTTATCGTTACAAAAAAAGCGCGACAAGTACGTCCAAAAAGGCGTCAGGCACTTAATATTTCAACAGAGTCAGTGTCTCGTCTCTCTCATTCTATTTGTCTTTTCGATTGTTCCGGTGCATGGAATCCTCCATTACTCGGCACTGAAAGGAAAGTTTTGTATTCAATTTGGTATTATAATTCCCATTTGAAGTCGCCACGCACCATCGCACCGACATCGACTATGTAAATGGGCGGTTCCGGAACTTAGTCGCGTTTTCGTCAAAAAATCTCCAAAAGTTTCTGTTTGTACAAACTTCACCTTATTTTGAATATCGTTCTTCAGTTCCATACATTACCAATACCAGCAATCTAATACACCTAGGACTTGGATTCACATACGGAGAGTATCGGTAGGTAAAATTCATGTGCCTTTCGAATTGAATTTATTCATTTAACCACTCGTAAGTTACTCGGTTTTTGCTTTGTATTCACCTGACTTGAATTTTTATTCATACGCGCGCTGCCCGACGGGAGACGAGGCAACATTTCAGAGTTTCTCTTTAATTTAAAACGGAAACTTATCCCCGGGCTACCATAAAGTCTACATTTTCCATAGAAATACACTGAGCTCTTGTATTCTATTCTAGCCGGTGTCCGAGCTGAATCCACCTGGATTTAGACCCGCGCGTACATCGGTCGAACAGTGCCAGCGAGAGGGACTTGCATCTTATAGCGGGACAGGCTTTATTTTACGAGATGTTTTCCGCGACCGTTTCGCAGATACTAAAATAATAAGAGTTTTACGTCGCCGCGTATTATGTAGCTTTTATGGCCCCCCGAGCTCGGCTGAAGCGCTGTTACACTGGCTTACGAGGCTTCTTGTGACGAAATAATTAACCCAGTGTTATTCGTATTAGAGTCTGCTTCTACCTAACATTGGCTGCTTATATGTTTTACATTTTATTACGGTAATTCCAAAATCTCGTAAGAAATTTAATATCCATTACTTTATCGTATTATAATTTTCCACATGGCTTATAATAATTTGCGATGGCGCTGCTATTTTCCTTACAAAATTTGCGCCTTTTTCCCTCTACAGTATTGTTAGTGCTATAAATACAGTAACGAAAATAAATTGTAAGCCTTTCTGCCAACGTAACTGTTTTAAGCACAGGCTCCTAAAATCCTGAAGATATAGAGCCAGTCCGAACGTCTATATTCAGCCGAGAGACAAGGGACCGATAACAGATTACCCGCAAACACGTTTTAAATTCATTTCCCGACCCAAGAGCCGATCGCGCCCCGATAAAATGTGGGGACCTTCGGGGACCGCCGGGAATCGGGGACATATTTACTTTGTCTCCCCGCCTCGCCCGCGGCCAATTCCCCGCTCAGGTAACACACGAAGTGGCAAAATATTTGCACGGGGCCCGTTACCTGCCCATTTGGACTTAAGAACATTAGATCACGGTTCAGAATACGGCTTAACTGTTACTTGCTGCTTCACTTCCTTTTATATTACATGAGTAGCCTAAGCAGTCGCTACTTATATGATTAAGATAACTGTTACTAGATTAATATTAGCTTTTATGGTTGGGTTGGTTTTGTATTTGGCTTTTCTCATTCAATTATAATAATTGACTACGTCATAAACACTTCCACACCGTTTCAAAGTGTAAATTATATTAATATATAGAATCAGTTTAAAGTTATAACCACGTTTGCATTTGATTCCCTAATTACCCAGACAAGTCCCAGGCGATAACTCGAGTCGTACGAATCCGTGGCTTGCACGTATTTGAAACTCGTAACACGGTTGTTGCCGCAACCGCAGAGCCCTTGCGAACAACTTGTTCACCAAAGCTAACTCCATTAGTGCGTCAAGGACGATGTTTTGACTCCAGCTATTTTGGTGGGAACCGGGCCCCGAAAGCTTCATGTAATCCGGTCAACTGCTTTGTGCCATCGCAAAAGTTTCCCGCGATTTTATTGAATTACGTGCGATGCGGCTATTAGTCCATATTGGGTTGCTAACAAAGGCACGTACAGAAATATTGTGCGTTTACTAGTTTTACAATGTGGCCACGAGATTACCTATTAATAAAAAACGCTTAGATTTTGTTTAGAAACTGGACATTTCAATGTAATCTTAAAATAAGGTAAGCAATATCTTTTGGTATCAAAAAGCATTCTTACTCTTGGCGCTAAAGTAAATAATCGAATTCGAGAACCACAAGAAACACCGGTTTCTAGTTCATCCGTCCGTAGTTTTAACTTTAACTCAAACTTTTTGAAATCATTAAAATTACCAATTCACAGATAATGTACCTAAAGTATTCTAATTCAATCGTTATGATTGCTATTGTTACGTAATCAATGTTTATGTACGCCTGTGGAGCCAACTTCGGCGATAAACTCCTTTGTAGATAATGGGTGTTTTGGCAGATGAGGGACCAGATGAGCGAAGTTAAGATGAATGAATGGCATCTTACGTCCATCTCGGCAATTACGGGAGAGATCGGCGAGGCGGCGAGGATCGAGAGGTACGAGTGGATCGTAAACTATATTAGCGACGATTGTGACTAATGATAATTCGTTATGTTCCCGAGTTAAATCAGGTCAGGTATATTCTAATCAGTTCTCCTTTTGTAGCTTGGTAAGTTTTGTATATGAGAATATGTTGATCGATCGTCATAATACTTATGATACTAATATATTAATATAATTAAATAAGTGAAATAAATATCGCTGATAAATGACAGATACAAGGGAACATAATTAAATAATTTAAAAATACGACTGCCCTGCCAGCTTGAATTTTTTTCAAAAAAAATATAGTCAGTGTCACTCGGGATGATGATTCTAAAGATATCACAAACATCCAAATCTTTTCCGGCATTTAGAAGTTATGTTGTAATAAAGAAACTCACTGAATGAAGGTCTTTAAAGTCTAAACACTGGAATACGTCATTCAGGTTTGCCTAGTCCATATGCAAAAATCCCCCTCGAATGGAAGTAGGTACGGCTACCACTGCTACTACGTAACGATACCACAGTCATTAATTACCTTTGGAATCTTATTCACATTTTTATTAAATGATATTTTTTTGTGAATCACTGGATATTGAACTATAGTGTTATACATTTTTGTAATCTACTCATCATTTTCTACATGATGATTATATAGTTAATCTTATTTTCGAATATTTTTTTTCAACTTCAGTCTTTAATGCGGGACCATGGTAACCCTATCAATTTTTTTTTAAATTTTACTAGCCTATGTCACCCGGGATTAGCTGGGAATTCTAACAATACCTCATTTTTCAAAATCGGTTAAGGCGTAAAGAAGTTATGGTGGAATATACAAACTCACATACATACAAACATGAACCCTGAAAACAATATACTCCTTTTTTTCGGCAGTCGTATAAAAATAAAATGCGCCGCTATCATTATTGGTCACATATTAACAAAAAGACACTCGGCTTCTTACAGCTTGAAAAAAATACTTATTACAGCAATGGAAAACTTGCATAATGTAGACTACTTCTTTATAGAAACGTCAACGTATTCAATTTATTCTTCAAAAATATGTATCGAAAAGGGACTCTTTCGTACAGAGCGAAACACAAATATGCTGTTGCTAAAATATTTCAAACGAATTTCCTTACAATGTCTTTGATCGCTTTATTTATTTGAATCTATCGCAAAGATTATACAAAGTGAATATATGATCACTGAGCAAACACTGCGAACATAAAATTCAAATAACGCTTTCATATATGTGAAGAAACTAATAAAACACGTTTATGTTACCGCTACAGCGAGACGACTCCAGCTTGAAGTTGCAAAATAGGGACAAAAAGTGTTTAAATCTCGGCGGTTTTTATTTATCTTTACTGAACGCTGGCGGCGGTTAAATATTCGTAGCAAGGACTCATAGAGGCACAAACGCAATCCTGTGTTTTTTAAAATAATATATGGCGATGCAGGTTAACTTTTCTAAACCAAAAGGCTGAACATTTTTGCCAACGGAAACAAAATAATAAATAATAGGGAAAGATCTGCAACAATAATTTCTTTGGAAACGAAGCAAAACAATTTTAATCTAATGTTTGCATCTTACCTTTTATTTAGCGGGGTTGAACTTAAAAGTGCTGTTAAATAATAAAATCCCGACAAAAGCGTATAAAGTTTGATGCATTGCTTCAAAGAGTCCATCGACGGGCGGTCTTTGAGCTACGGTAACAAAACTACAAAGAGACTGATATTTTGTATTCCTTTCCATTTACATATCGTAACAGTCACATATCGCAAATATGGTAGAATAATTCTTGCTTTATTCGTAACTACTAGAGCATAAAATTTAAGCATCGCTGGCTTGTACTTAACTTCCAAAGGTTTTCTCCTAGAGTTTTCACAAACTGAAACACATTGGGAAAATACTTGTACGACACAGAAGGTTCTTTATCTAATAAATAAAAACATAGTTGTCACATGCACTTGCTTAACTGTAGGAAGTAAATGCTGTTTGTTATTCATTGATGTTTTATTAAAGTTGATTTTAAATCGTACACACGAGATTTTTCGAATAACAAACCGAATCGCGGTCGTGTATCGAGGCTCGACATAACATTCGGAAGGCAAAAAGAAAATATGAAAAGGCGGAATATTGCCCGACGAAATTACGATCGCTTTAGATTCCATACGGCCCATTGAGGGATGAATTGTTACCTTCCTACATTGCTATAAAGAATCTATTTGTTTTCTTCACCGAGCTAAGATATTGATTGTGCTCTCGTCCGATTGACGGAGATGCCGTACGTGGATTCAATCATGTGCTCTGTGGCGCCGAGGGCTCGGTTTTTAATCATGTTTTTTCTTCTTTTTCTCGGCCTCGTCTTAAAGGAAAAAGAAATTGAAAAGGTTTTATTGCAATACCAACAAGATTTGGAATATAGAAGAACCCTAAATATTGACCTTTTATTATAAGTTAAATTATGTTTTAATAGAGAAAACCCTGACTGCAAAATCTCAAGTTCGTAATGTTCAAGACCCATGGAATTGATATTTAGGTACGTTGATATTTCAGTCAGTCAGTTTCTACCTTATAATTAAAGAATATACAATGTAACTTAGTTATCGGTGTTTACTTTAGTTAAGTACACCGCACAAGTTGTTCTCAAGATGTCAAACTAAAAGTCCGCTAAGTAGCTTCTAGGGAATTGAATATTATTCACAAGACAAATGTGCCGTTCGAGTTTGATAGTTTCTCATTAGGAACCAGCCTTACCACAGGACTTACCATTTATTTTATATTAGTTCTTATAGGTCTTGTAATAAAGACTAGTGCTGGTTTGAAAGTGGTCGATTTCACCGCCCATGCCATAGCAAATTCACTGAGCCGATTTTCTGTGTACCTAAGTTGGGGACAAGTAAAGCATAAGTGGCTCTCGTCGAGTTGCAGTCAATCATAGAAAAATATGAAACTATAATAATGCGTGTAATGTTACCAGTTTATAACGTACTAGCCTGGAGTTAGGAAATTGGCGGTGTTTCACCCCCGTGCCTTGTCGCGCGGGAACTGTGTAATTTTCCGGGATACAAAGTAGCCTATATGTTATTCCAGACTATAATCTATCTCATCGCCAATTTCATCCAGATCCGTTCAGCCGTTCTGGCATGATTGAGTAACAAACATGCATCCATTCATCCAAATTTTCGCATTTATAATATCAGTGTAGAAGTATAGATAAATATGTACCGTTTATTTTAAAACCTTTTTTTATTATATTTATTTATGAATAAATATAGCCTTATTTCAAAGAAACTCGACATAGGATTAAGACAATCAGTAATTATGAAATAGCGAAGTCTACACGTTTAAATGTTTATGTCTAAATTATAAGTGAACCCTGGGGTCCTATAGCAGAAAAATAATTGCTACAGTGCAACGATCGCAAACACGCCTGATTGGCTTACACTCCTTGGTGATTAGCCAAAATTTACTTTAAAATACTTACCATACATTCTATCAATTACAAGAATTGCGATTGTAGCAATAATTAACCCTAACAGGTTAGCCCGCTCCCACCTTAGACTGCATCATCACTTATAAGCCATCAGGTGAGTTCGCAGTCAAGGGCTAACTTGTAGTGGATAAAAAAAATTGATGCATGTACTTCATATTGGTGAATCATAAAATTCTACATCAATGTGGTAAATAATAAACATCGAAGTCTCAGAAGTCAAAAGTTTAGCCAAAAACTATTTTGGTCCCCTTGCAATTAACAAATTCAAGAGAAATACGAGCAAGTTAACACAAAGCGTGATCCCTACAAAGGAATCCTGAAGGAGGCGGAAGCCTTTGTAGCCAACTACTTTTTTTAGGAACCTATAGTTACTTTTATCACCCGAAAATTACACATAGTTGAAGGAGAGTTTATTTAAACTATTATACTATTCCGAATTTATTCATGCATTGGATTTGTTTTATATTATTGAAAGAAATCAACGTCTGACTGACTTCAACACCTGTAGTTTGCTGAGAAAATACACGAGCAGTAGGTATTCATGCTTAGAAGCAGCAGAATTTATTATATTGTTGGAGTAAAACTAATCTGGCCTTTGCAAAAGTTTTGCGATAAATGCAAACACAGAAACGCCGGCAAGAGGAACAAAGGGCAGCATTTAAAGGCGACATTCATTTGCATGCGGGACGATTTGAATAAATATCGCGGCACATTGCTTGTATTTTATGTTTTTCATTATTTCATTCCGGGGAACTTTCATTATATTTTAATTACGATGAAGCGGAGTTTAATGTTTAATTCCCTATTCTACGCAATAAAGAAGTTGAAAATTGTTTTCATTATAAATGAATATAAAAACTTCGTAATCTATCAAATCTGAGTTTGATTAATAAACAGGGTATAAACATCAGGTAATGTTCAGTAACATTATAAATAACTACTTGGTGCCCGCGACTTCGTCCGCGTGGGTTTAGGTTTTAGAAAATCCCCGTGGGATGTCGTTTATTTTCCGCAGGATGCAACCGATACCTATCTAATTCAAATTTCTTCAAAATTGAATGAACAGAGGCTGGAAAGCGTAGCAGACAGACTGACAGACAGGTGGAAACACTTACACACTTTTAATATTACTATGAATTCACGACGGCGGGAATTTAAAAAAAATGGCAGTCAATGGGGTCTGCCGATAGAAGTGAAAACGAATATTTAAAATAACAACACAGCACTTTTAAAATAATTAAATCTAAAAAAATTGTACTATATTTTATATTTAA
The DNA here is from genome assembly GCA_923060345.2 of Erebia aethiops. Lineage (NCBI taxonomy): Eukaryota > Metazoa > Arthropoda > Insecta > Lepidoptera > Nymphalidae > Erebia > Erebia aethiops. The sequence continues at coordinate 25,751,750 of OV281081.1, forward strand.
GACCTTTTGTCTTCGTAACAACGCGAGCATGTTGCGCAGAGCATGTCGGTGACGCGAATCCACAAGTTTACCTCTTACCAAAAAGTGGTCAACGCGGCTAAAGATGTTTCACTTCAAAAAAACTTAAACCACGCGGACGTAGTCGCGAGCACCAGCTTGTTATAATCTAAAGCAAACTATAGCATGCCTCGCATTGCATTGAACCTGTATGTTCAATTAAAGTCCAATAACCGTATGTGTAAGATAATCCTAGTTCTCCGCATCGAACCCTCGGGTCAACATAGTTTAGCTATTGCTAGAAGTTGGAATGGTATGCGAGTTGCGCCCGAGTGGCGGTTAGCGCCTGACGTCTCTATTCATTACTGAGGCAACCAGCCTCCACAACTTTGTTCACGTAAACTCGCCCGTACTTTCCCTATAAAGTAGAGTTGTGACAGCGACTAATGTCTCTTTATATTGTTCTGGGGCTAAGAGGTTTGCTTGCGATGAGAATTGCAAACTTTTACCGGGTCTATTCAATTTGTTGCAGCCCAGTCTTCAAATATTTAACGCTGTTTCGAGCGGCGCAGGAAACTTAGTTGTGACCACCTACCATCCCTATTGAATAAAGAGCTATTGTAATTTGAATAAAATTAATGTAAACTACCTACTACTACCTACTTATATAGCTTGGTAACACAATTTCTGCTTGGTACAACTTAGTAATTTCTTATTTTATCCATATTTTAATGTACAAGGCCTGCGAAGGTAATCTCAAACTTAAATTACAATTTGCCGAAGTTTGTATCTACAGCCCAAAGATAAATTTCCTATTGCGTATTATTAATGTCAGGCGTCCGGCTGGTATCCGACTTATGGCAAAGAGTTATCCTTGATCGATTCGGAGTATCGATTATGAAGTTTGTGCGAAAATCATCCGCTTCGGGTGGGTGCTTGACAAATGCCCGTTATAAGCGGAGAACAAATTGGTGCAATTAATTACTGGTAGAGCTGGCAGCGTTGAGCCAGCAAATATTATCAAGATCGTTAATTTCGACATCTTACGCGAGACGGAGATGATATTAGGCGATAGAGATGGATGTGCGGTGCACGTCGCCTCGGTACGGGCCACATTACACGTACACATTACGCTCTCTTATTGCTCCGTTTGATTGCATTTTCTGTCTTGACACAGGATGCAATTTAATCCGTTGTAATTGACAGACATATTATATGTTCTAATTTGAACGAAATGTGTTATTTATTTTGTTAATATTGTTGAGTTCGACCAAACACATTGACATACAGTTTTGTAGCTGTCTTTTGTGATTATAGGTAAAAATGACTGCATAATATTATTACCTTTTTCAAACTCTAGCAGACACAGCTTGGCACAGCCCTAACTTCACCCACAAATGCAATAACATTGTTAGAGCTCGTCTAAATTAATAATGAACGCACCTCACTAATTACCGGTTCGCGTCATTTAAACACAAGTTGGCCTACAGATCCGGCCTATGATTCATATCTAAATAGCCGATGACTGAACGACCAACGACAATGTCAATTAATATGTATAACTACTTATTATCTACCTACTTTGCACGTATGCGTAGACACATTGGAGGCGCATTCATTATTAGATTAGACAGTATACAGAAGCTGTGACAAAAGCGCAAAATCGCGCTTGTTACCATTTTGTAAAACAAGGTTATTATCCTAAGCTTTGCAGTACCAATGATGGTAAAACAATACAGATGAAATCGAAGCGTAGCGCCATGAATCGTAATGAAAAGTACAATAATTTTATCTAACATAAAAACATTTTACGCTCGTTTTCAGCGGTGCTTATTAAATTAAATCATAATTTACACGCGTCGAGTTAAATCAGAATGTGGAGGTCGTGAAATGGCAATAAAATTATTAGACCCGCTACAGCCTTTTCCCCTACACATTTTTATTCTTTTCCATATTAGATACACTGGGCCAGGAACAATAACGTCATAAATGCTGATGCGATTTTTCATTCTCGTCATAAATCTCTCGACTGCGTTTTATACGGCCACAGAAACAATGTAATGACTGATTTATAATAATTCATATTATGATGAGTAAGTATATTCGGATTGTCTTGGAAATGTTACTGATATTTACTTAACGGAACTAAAATGGCAAGTCTTTAAAATCGATAGATATGGCAATCCCTTGCATACTCTCTACGGAAAAGGATAGCGATAGATTTGAAACCATCGGTATATATGTAGGTACCTACTAGATGGGTCCTTTCATAGAAAAAAGTTGGGCGTCCGACTTGTAGGGCATGCCCCTCGCCTGTATAACCCTGTCCTTGTCCCCGCCATAGCGCTGTCTCGCTTTTTAGGCTAGATGGCGTTAGTAAAATAAGTTCACATTCTTTGTTTGACAGGGCCCGTCTATGTAAATTGAGGTCGTTGGAAGAAGCATTAGTCGCAGTCTCTCATTATGAAACAATAAGTACCTGTCCTTTTTGTTTAGTTTGATAATGTTTCACAATAACGGACTACTAGTGCTTCTTTCTCGTTCTTTATCAGCAATATCAGCTGTAGTTACATTTCCACATTTAACAGCTCATACTCGTAACATCGACCAAGGCCCGAGGGTCATGTTTGCAGTCAAGCTCTATAGTAGTATCAAGCTAAAGCAGCACCTGTTAAGCCTGATTAGGAAGTTAGGTAAGAATAATTTTACAAGAGCCTGGTTTTTAAACATAAGCTTTTCTCGGACTTCCAAATTTGTTTGACACCTTATATTATCTTAATTTTTGTTTTTGTGTTGTATTATATCTGGAGGAATTGGAGTGGTTTACTTTATAAAATTAAACTAGAGTGGCTAATTCTTTAATGTTGGCTAATTGGCTTGATGTTGAGTTATGAGAGCATAACTCTCCCTATGTACCTAAAAGAAGATCACTCGATTTAGTCCTATCAATTATGTTTGGTGTAGAGATTGTGTATAGCAGGTAATAGCCATTTAGCCACGTTATATGACTATACTATGACTATGACTATGACTATGACTTATACGTCCACACTAAAACTATCTATCACATTGCAATACAGCAGCGAACAGTAGTAGTATAAATTAGTGTATAAAAAATATCGGAGAAAAAGAACTGTCATTTATTAGAAGCGGAATCGATTAACACCGTGAATAGAGTAAGTGGCGAATAAATATTTCATGCGACATCGATAGTTGGTTATCGGTCGTGTTTACGACCGTCATAAAAATCGCGACTGAGAGAAATGGTTTTATTGCCGGTTTATTCTTTATATCAGTTGTTATCTTTCATACTTTATGAATATGCGTGCCTAATTCTTTTCCTCTATTTACGCGTTAGTTTGTTTAGGATTATTTTCTTATATTTTGTTATCTATACTTTCATACTAATATTATAAATGCGAAAGTGTGTCTGCTACGCTTTCACGGCCCATCTGTTCAACCAATTTTGATAAAATTTTGTACAGGCTACTTTTTATCCCGGAAAATTAAAGAGTTACCGCGGGAATCAATAAACTTAATCCATGCGGACGAAGTCGCAGGCATCATCTAGTTAAATTATAACTAAAATGTCTGGTGGGAGACTTCGGCCGTGGCTAGTTACCAACCTACCTTCAAAGGCGTACCGCCAAGCGATTTAGCGTTCCGGTACAATCCCGTGTACTCGTAGAAACCGAGTAGGGGTATGGGTTTAATACTTTATCTGCATACGGTTTAATATAACTGCCATACCCCTAACAGGTTAGCCCGCTACCATCTTAGACTGTATCATCACTTACCATCAGGTCTGCATCATCACTTACCATCGCAGTCAAGGGCCAACTTGTAGTGGAAAAAAAAAATATGGTGTCCGCGTTGATTTAGGTTTGAAAAATATATTTTTTTAATAAAAAGTAGACTCATCTCATCATACCTATCCGTACAAAAACTCGTATCAAGGATTGCTCCGTTGCGGGTTGTTGCGTGTTCCAAAGACAAACATACACTTTTGCATTTATAATATGGGTTACATCTGAAAACAAAGTAAACGTCTTTGAATCACCATAAAAAACTGATTTTAATAAACATTTATGATATAATATGCAATCGCTTTAGGCAAGCAATAACGGCATGCCATTATCAAACAAGGTATTTAAATCCAAATTAGATTTCGAGGTTCTAAGGAGTAACCGACAAAGTATTTATTTAAATGTGGTCTGTAGATTGCGAAGGAAAATGCGGCGAAAATTATACCTAAAATAATATTGACTTAAGCAATCTGTAAAATAAGGGTCGCTTACTGAAATAACAATAAAATCTTGCGGACCCATCTTTGGGAACTTTCGCGGAACATTTTAATATCACTAATAGATTTTACGTATATAGATACATCACAATAGGAACCGATACTCTTGTCTGACTAAATAAAATATATCCGTGTATCCATTTTATTGGTGGATATAATCTGTTTCAGGAAACAGGGTTTTCGTGGTTCTCATCTCATCTCGTTTATATTTTGTCGAGGAAAGCTATTTATTTATCTTTTTGTAATTATTTTGATATACCTAGTTTTGATTGATTCAAATTTTGATTTAGTTGATTAAAATTATTTGTTTTCCGTTTCTATTTCTAAGTTCAAAGTTAATGTAAAACGTAAACTTATTGAAAAATCTTATTACCATGTAAAGGATTACTTAAACAACAAGGAAAGCTTGGCAATAATTTCCTCTAATGGCTCTGATAGTTCCTTATTTAAGATGATTTATGAGTGGTGATAATTGATTAATTTAAAAAAAACCGGCTGAGTTTGTGGTGGGCTCTTCTCAGACCAGGGCGCCCTCGTAGCTTAAGTTTTAAGATACCGTAACCGGTTATCACCATCATGTTTTATAAGTAATTTTTAACGTCAATAAGTGTACCTACAGTATACCTATATTGAATAAATGATTTGATTGATTGATTGATATTCAAAAGCACGTTATAGTAACTACTATAAAATATGTTAGCACTTTTTAAAAATGTTAATTGTAATGTACTAATAACTGCTTAAATTACGTTTTACAAAGTTTTATAATTTAAAACCATTAACAAATTACCAAGGACATGAAAATTTTCAAATAAATACGTATGCCATTAGGTCACCCTTATCTCGGGTAAAAGACTTGATAAAAGAGAACCACAATTTTCAAAGTGAGATCTACATTTCTCAAAAAAAAAACGCCGAGGTTTTTATTTGTCTGATCTCAGTAAACCTTACTTACTTACCTTTTATATATATTTTATTCTTGATAATATTCTGATAGGAAGGGTCCTTGTATCACATTCATTCAAATGACATATTGGAGAAACGTTTCAGAATGTTTTGATCGGAAAATATCCAAAGATTTCTTTGGAGAGTAAAACCAACATTTCTGTAAGAACCCAATATATGGAATTGATTTTGCACCGCACATATTCAACTAACGGTTGTATTATTGTTTGGTATTGGGGCAGGTATGTTACACTTACGTCCATTTACGCGGGAACATCTTTACACATTAGTATAAAAACTTGCGACGAATAATTGAGATCTATTAAGTCAATTATTTGAGTATAAATAAATATTGCTTTCAGAATATTCTTGTGCTACCTCCCATAGATTGGTAAAGAGAAAAATTGAAGACTAAATACAAAATAGGTAAAATAGATAAAATCTGAAGAAATGTCCTTTGTTTCTATACCGTGAGTCGACTGGAGTAAGTCGATGGGTATCTACAATAATTTAATTTATTGTTTATAGCTCTTACCTTCTGGCAAAATACTATTTGAACTTTTTAAATAGCGAATCTTTATTATAGTTTTGTATTTCATTTTCTACAGTAAGACATTTTATATGAAAAGGCTAAACTAATCACTTTTCGTTTGTCGTGAAACAATACAACATCACCCTCTATTAACTTGATAAATTGTTATGAAAACATGAATTGTCTTATTTTCTAACTTAATCCACAATTTCGCAACAAAATTTCCATCCACGTTGTTTCTTTGTTGTGAAAAATGTTATTTAATTTCGGGCAATTATTACACGCACTCTGCGGAATTACTCTCAGGGATAGAACCTCGTGTCAGTTTTTTTTTCTTGAGAGGACGGTTCGTTTTTCTACAATGAAAGCTTTATTCCATAAAATGAGATTCCCGCTGTTACCGTAATCTTTTTATTCTATTATGCAAATTGTAGGAAAGTGTTTTAAAACCATACTGAATTACTCTCGAAAAGTCTTTGGCGTCTCTTTTGAATGTTGACAATATGTGTTAAAACCGGTCAAATAACGATTCAACTGAATACTAATTTGTAAAAAAACGTTTTGTTATACTAAGAATAAAACGCAAAAGTATAAAATCTACTATCTAAAACCCAAAACGCTTTTCATAATCCTTGGCTTTGAACTTTCCCGTTTGAAATTGAAACTTGGTATTCATTTTGCTGTCCAAGAAACTCATGCATACGGAAATACTGTCCAACAACCTATAATCTCCTCAGGCAACGACACGTGACATAAAACTAGAGAAATAAGCTGCAGCGCACACTATTGCAATTTCGCCTTCAGCATCTGTTTCGTTTTGTGAAAAAAGCATTACGAGTGACGTGTGGGCTTTATTAAGTGTCTCGTGTGACGGATACCAGGGTGTAGGCAGGTGTGAGCGAGTGATATTTCGCCGCATACAGATTAGCTGAACTGAGAACGATGGCGCGCCGCTGTTCTCATTAAATGTCCATTCTGAAGGGCCCTTTATGGCCTTTTGGTCGCTTTGGATATTACTCCAAACGTGTCCATGGTAAAATCACTCGCGTTTATTGAAACGGTGTTGTTGATGGAGTCTCTTCAGACTGATTAAAAGTGGAAACTTTTTGGTGATAAATACTTGTACGCGCTGCATGTTGTCGGGCGAATCAATTAATTTTATGGTTCTCTGGTTAATCAATAACTACCTTTCTGAATGTTAGTAAGCTTTATGCCTTTAAAGCTAAGTCGAAGATGTTTTTTTTATACTAAGTTCTTTAACGAAATGATATCAGGATAACTTAGCCGACATTGACCGTCCGATTTTCTGACCCCAGACTTTTCCAACCACTTTACCGGTCGCTGGCAGCTCCGCGATTTCGTTTAAAAGCCTCCAACCGCGAGTCTCGCTGTCTCCACGAACATTTTATTTGTACATTTGCTTTATTACGTGGGGTGATTTATACCTCTGCCCGGTGCGTTTAACTGCTGAGGCCTGTCATTTCCTCGTCTTAAATTGAGATTGATCCGATGACAGGGGGTGGGTTGACGTCTGCATTCGCGTGATGTTAATTATATTTCACTATGCCTTATTTATTGTATCTACCCTCGTTATGTATATACTTAGTATATAGGAAGGGCTAGTCATAAAGTTTTTTTTGATGATAATATAGGTACCTATTCTATACCATTGAATAGGTGGTTTAAGAATTACGAATTATTGTAGTATTCAAAATGCAAATTGAAGGGCTAATAACAATAATAATAGCGTAAAAAACGCCTCTGGTGCAAACAAAAATGTTACATAAATGTACCAAAAATATCCTTGCAAATAATATTACCTACCTAAGATTACTTTAAAATTTTTAAAAGCCTTCACATTAAATATACCTACTTAATTACAAAATACTTCCAGAAAATATGCAACAATATTACGTGTTTGCATTTTGTTGTTGTACGAAATTGTATACCTGTACCCCCTGTACTACTGTTACTACCATAGCTTAAAGCAGTATTATTTCAAAATGACACTTATGCGACACGTACCTTGACCCCTAAAATAAAGATTATAAATCAGAAACACGAACGTCAACAATATTAAAACATTACGGCTTGAAGCGATGGTAGTATGCCCCCTGTTTTAATTTATGAAAAATAATAATGCCAGAGGTGTAAAAAGATATTTTTTAATTAAATTCTCTCGTTGTTACAGAGGGGCTCCGACGAGCTTCTTTCGCAGAGTGGCGTCGCCGTCATGGCGCCCGCCGCTCCACACCACGCCGACAATAACAACCAGGATTCAGCTGCCAAAAAGGTATTTCATGTTATATCCATATTAACACAGTACGACGGGTTGTGTGGCTGAAATGGCAATGCATGGTCCGAAGAACATGAACAAAGTCAATCACAATTGGCATAGAGATACCAATAGTGACCGGAAGATTAAAGCATTCCCATGGGATTCATGGGAACAATCAATGCGGATAATGTTGCGGGCATTATCTAGTTACATATTTTATTGAGAACTAAACCGTTATTAATGCTAACTTGTAAGAAAGGAAATACCTAAGGAAAGTAATAACTGGAGTCCGTATTCCGTTATTTGGGCACCCCGTAATAATTACTATTGATAACAAAGAAACGGTAAATCAACAAAAATGTAAGACCGAAGTATTAAAGTAAAAAAGCGCTCGTAAAGACCAACGGGTCGTAAAGGGACATCCCTAACGGCTTTAAGGCCCAAATTTTTATTAATCTTACCCAACTTGCAGATAGCGGATAAATCTCTTACATATTGAATAGAAATTGAATTGATAATTTTGAGCGGATGAATCATAAAAATCATCTCGGGCATAAACGGCCCTTATTGATTCCCGAATTTTCTATTGGACAATGTAATTATTCCGGCTGACAACAGTCCGATCTTTAGGGGTGCTTGCAAATGGCATATATTTGGGAAAAGGAATATTTTATCGGATTACTTTTTATAATAATGTGATTTATGTATTTTTAGCGTTTTCTTATTCTCGAATTTTATAGGTAGTCATTATCTGTAGTCGAAGAGCTGTCGACAAGAGGACCTGTCGTTGATTTTATCGTGCAATGAATTTGAACTGAACCTGATTTTTTTTTATTATATCGCTACTATACGAAAATCAAACAAAATTGTTTCTGTAATGTTGTCTCAAACCGTTTTAAGTTTTCAAATAAAAATAAGCACAGTAAACATTGTGGTTTGCTTGAAACTTCAATGATACAGTTAGTAGAGCGCGGTCTGGAGTAGGTACCCACCTACCGTGTGTTTCAACTGAATTGTACTTAAAACGTATGGAACTGTAATAAAAAATAAACAATGTTGTTACGGATTTTCAGTTGCATAGTTTTTTCGAGCTTATTTACATAAACTGGGCGCACGGGGTCGTAAATGCGTACTTTGTTTTGGTGCTGAATAAACAGCACTGTTTTGTCGGTCCGATTTGATCGCCAAATGGATTGTGTTATCTGCTATACCATAGATTCTGTTGCTCATATAGTAAAAGTAAAGCAAAAAGTATAATTTGCTATAAGGGAGACAACCTAAATAATAATGTAATTGATAGGTGGTGGTAAAACAGGCCTCATCGCTTAAAACATAGCAATCTAGTGGTATTAGGTATGAATAGCCATGTATAATGTGTAACCCATATTTTTTTTTTGGGGTCACAGTTTAAAGGTTTCCGTAAGGTTAGTCACAACTCATCACCATCACTACAGCCCATTAACGTCCCACTGCGGGCACAGGCCTCCACTCTCATAGGAGAGAGAGAAATAGAGCTTAGACCCACCACGCTGCTCCAATGCGGGTTGGCGGGCTTTTAACGACTATTATCATGTTAGTGATGATAACCGGGACCGACGGCATAACGTGCTTTCCGAGGCACGGGGGTGAAACACCGCCAACTTCCAACTCCGGGCTGGCACTGAGAATTTTGTTATTGAAAAACCCTATATAATAAATACCTATCAGTTTTTATGCCCGACCGGGAATCGAACCCAGGACCTCGTGATCCGCAGTCTACTATGCTAACCGCTAGACCAACGAGGCAAGTCACAACTGGTCCTTAGTAAATAATACCGCGTAGAAATCAACCTACTCCAAACCTCCCATGCTATATTATATATTTATACTATATTATATTATATTATATTATTTATATTATATTATTATTTGACTTCCGTGGCGCAGTGTGTAGCGCTGTTGCCTTAACGTGCGGAGGTCCCGGGTTCGATCCCCGGCAGGGTCAATTTGGGAATTTATAATTTCCGAATTTTCCCTGGTCTGGTCTGGTGGGAGGCTTCGGCCGTGACTAGTAACCACCCTACCGGCAAAGACGTGCCGCCAAGCGATTTAGCGTTCCGGTACGATGCCGTGTAGAAACCGAAGAGGTATGGGTTTAATATAACTGCCATGCCCCTAACAGGTTAGCCCGCTACCATCTTAGACTGCATCATCACTTACCATCAGGTGAGATCGCAGTCAAGGGCTAGCTTGTAGTGGATTAAAAAAAATAAAAATAACATACTATGTACCCTACTTACAATTATGCAAATAAATATTCTGTTCTATTCTATAGCCATCGCATTGCCATCTTAGACTGAATCAACATTTACCACCCGGTATCTATCAAGGCCTAACTAACTTATATTAGTTGAATATCAGAAATAAAAACAATTCGGTTGACCTTAATGTCTATGGATTTAGTCCGATATAAAGACTACGCGCTTGGTTATAACGAACTACCAACGAAACGAGGCCAAGACTCTGTTATCTAATTAAGAGATAACTATGTTAGGGCTAAGCGAAAGGGCTGAGGGAAATTCTGGTAGACAGGAACATTAAGAACATTACATGGTAAGGTATATAAACAATCAGAAGTATAGTATATATTTATATTTTATCTTTCATTAATAATAACTGACCGTCCCTGGCTTCGCATGTGTTGAATTTTGCTGAAAATCCTTTCTTAATTAGGGGTCATCATAAAGTTAAAACTCTTATGCAGTCTAAGTTTAATGACACCGTTTTAAGCTATACGTTGATATCGTTATAAGTTAATTACATACTAGCTTTGGTTAATATTACATACTAGCTAAAGCCCGTGACTTCGTCCGCGTGGATTGAGGTTTTGTGGTTCAAGCGGGAACTCTTTAATTTTCCGGGATAAAAAGTAGCCTATGTGCTATTCCAGACTATAATCTATCTCTATGCCAAATTTCATGCAGATCCATTCAGCCGTTCTTCCGTGATGGAGTAACAAACATCCATCCAATTTTTCGCATTTATAATATTAAGTATTAGTATAGATAAATGAATTATGAAATAATTCATAGAAACAATATTTTCTATATCGATTTAATGTTAAAAGTTAGATCTAACCATCTAAAATTATACATCAATGGATCTAACGCAGATTTAAAGTCGAACACCTTAACAAAAAACTTAAATAGTTTTTTTAGTTTTAACTTTCTTAAACTTGTATTGCATGACAAAATGTGTTGATGATTCTGTGATCAATGACTTCAACAAAACGTAAATCACAACAAACCTAGAAAGTATCATCAAAAAACCGCGCTCAACGATAAAAAAATAACGTTGAAAATAAAAGAATATCCCGAAAATTAATTATTTATATAAGCTTAGAAGTCTTGTGAGATGACAAAGGAACATTAGTAATGTTTAAAAGGAATGCCTCCCAGGCATTGTTGTGTTAAGGTAGAACGGAAAATGGTAAAATATTTCACCGCATGACTTCATAGAGATGTAATATTACTAGAGGATGCAATGTCCCGTGAAATGGTCTTGAACCTGACAAGGCTGGAGAACACTTAAAGGACACTTATTTTACTTGCTGTCAATAATATTATCATTATGATATGATAAAACTCTTGCGGCTATAGAGTAAATAAGTTCATTCGTCACCAGTCTTGCAACCAGTAGTAAACTGGGTAGTTTATACCTACTCATATGAATATTATTTACTTTCAAACCTACGTCATTGTAAACGTTAAGGAGTTGGTTGGACGTCTGTTGTATGAGATTTCATACTCTAGTAATATGACATACCTCTATCATGAACTAGACCACGCTGTGGTATTTATCTCTGGGATTTTTTCATACCATCTGACATAATGCCCGCTGACACGGGATATAAACTGCCTATACAGAAGTGGAATTCTCGTAGATATTCCAGCGTAACTACTATTACATTTGATTTATTAATTATTAAACATAATAATAATATATTGCACAAACATACACGTGGCTGTTGCTGCCGTCTACATAACCAAGGGGCAGGATAGAAGTTGCAATTGCCCATGTCATTTCTTTTGTGATTATTAATTAAATAGATGGTAATTTAGCTATATTAAGCACTGTTTTAATAAAATTTTATTCATCCAATAATAAAATTTATTAAAACTGGTTTGATTAAATTACACTAACCAGTCAGACAACTGCTTATTTTCTTCTAAAAGGTTCTCTCACTCCCATAAATAACTCAGTTTCCAGGAGAAAAACAAGGTCGCTGCGTAAGTTTTGCCGACCATTTACTCTCACTTGGCGGACACTGAAAACCTCGCCTCAGTAATCTTAATTACATTGTGATCTCGTTACACCGAGTCCTTAATTCATAATTAAATAGGGGCATGTCCTGGACTCGCTTATTTATTTACAATTTTTTTAATGGTGACGCGATTGCGTCTACGTTTTTCCAAGTGAAATAATTTCGATTGCGCTTTTTAAGGTTTTGCGACCCTTTCTTCTTTGTCGCGTTGAATATTCATTTAGAATCCAACGCAAGAACGGCAGAATTATTTTAAACGCACCTATTTCTCTTTACTGTTTTGCTCTTTGGTTCTGTGTTTTCGTTTTGATATCATAAAAGTCATATTTTCTATTATATTTTGGTAATTAGTATCTCTCAGTACACTTTTGCTGGTACACAAAATATACGATGCACTTAAACAAAGGCAATAACCCAAAACATAATATTGAGCATGGCTAATCTACCCTCGCCCTGGACCAAGTCATTAATGTCCAAATAAAGTAATTAATTACGTTCCCCGTACCTACTTTCCCCATTTTCTTGACGTTGGCCTGTAAAAACGTAGAGAACCCTGCAAAGTGAAGATCAATCAAATCAGAGAATGCTGCTGAACGACTACTTAAGCATTTACGAGGTTGTCTAACAAAATTACGACTTCGCCCCTCTAACTTGACTGTTACGCTTATTTACGGCAAAACGTATCTTCACTAAAATATTCTATTCCACCTTAACAAACGTTTTATTTTTTCTCACTTTATTAATTAGTTACTGTCTATACTCGTATACTTATATAAAGAGAATACTCGTACATGCAGGTACATGCAAACGAGTATTCTCTTTGTATAAGTACGTACATGTGAAATCTGTGTGTGAAATGTACGAGTTGCACGTACGAGTATTCTCCTTACCAAGTGTTTGGGCAGAAATATCTATACTAATATTATAAATGCGAAAGTTTGTATGGATGGATGTTTGTTACTCAATCACGCCCCAACAGCTGAACGGATCTGGATGAAATTTGGCACAGAGATAGCATTTAAATGTATTGCATAGTTTTAATTTTAATAGCTATTATACTATAAAGTTTTTTTATTAGGAAAATTGATAGAATAGGGGCTGTGGAATAACGTATTTTATTCCAAGTTGCGTTTATTCAAAATTCAATCTTGATATCCTTTAGGTATGAAACTTGGTATGAAATTAAACGAAAAGATTCTAGCGTCCTAGCGTCCGTTCCTATGAGAAAATTATACTTGTCTTTCAATGCCGCTCTAATTAATTAACAGAGAGTGTATTTTCTTCTTGGATTCAAAGCTTTTAATATGTCCTCAGAGAGCCTGTTGATATTTTCTCAGAGCATAGGTATTGAATTTTGAGAGTATTATCGGTTTCGGTTCCATTTCTGCTTTTATTTTTATTAATTGTGAACTTTCGATGAAATAAACAATTTGATTTCAGATTGTTTTATTACTTGGGTTTAATTAAATAAAATAAGTTTAAATTAATTAATGACGAACACCTATAAATATTAATTAACTAGCTGATGCCCGCGACTCCGTCAGCGTGGATTAAGGTATTTTGGTTCCCGCGAGAACTCCTTAATATTCCGGATAAAAAGTAGCCTATGTGCTATTCCAGACTATACTCTCTGCGTCAAATTTCAGTACCTTAATTTATGGTTTTTTCGATAATCTCAATAACGATGAACGATAGGTGAAAAATGTAAAGGACTTAATTGTACTACAAAAAGTATTGCATCAAAACTTCAAAAAAAGCGTCGTATCTCAACGGAGAACCGAGTTATTGTGAAAACACTGAATTTACCCCTTTTATCAAGATGGCGGAAAATGCACATAGGAAATCTTGGTCAACAATTTGAAGTTAAGCTTTTCTAGGCCTCCCCCACGTTATATTAAATTTAGCTTTCTCGGTTCACTTGCATTTCTAACCCGTTTTTTTTGACGTAATGACTGGACTAATAGTTCAGGACCTGGAGAGTGACAAAGGCTACTTTTTATCCCGGAAAATTGAGGAGTTCCCGCGGGAATCCAAAGAAAACTTATTCCACGCGGACGAAGTCGCGGGCATCACCTAGTAGAATATAAAAGTTCCTTCGATCTTGACTTTGTTACAGCGTAAAAGTTACCTTGGACATTTAATAACAATATAATCCGTGGGATGCCAATTAAAAGTTTTACCGGCGCAGTCTACGTCAATATTAAATGTTAATATTTATCTTATAATAGACCTGGAAGGCATGGTGGTTTTATTGCGCTTTGATCCTTACATTTAGGTATCTATTTTAGCGTTAATTTACTTAATCTGTGACCAAAATGATTCATTACATTCATGATAGCAGTCATAAATGTAATGAATCATTTTCAATTCTTCAGAGACTAAAATCCTTTTAATTGATCCTGTATTGTTATACAAGACATTCTTGTAGATAAGCGGGCCAACCTTTTAAGTACCTACTTCTTTCCAAGGATTTTCATCCATCGTTAATAAACCAACAAGTAGCAGGAAAAAATAAACAGACAATATTTTGTATTTCAACAATACGAACGAGGCCTGTACAATCGACATCAAAAGAACCAAATCTCCGTAAGAAAACAAATAAAAAAAAATATTTTTTCCAAACTCAGTTGAAAAGGGAGGAATAAATCGCGAAGCACGTTCGCCCACCTTAAAGGATACATATCGGTGTTTTCTCTCGTAACGTAACAGCCGGTACGTAAAACGTTAAGGACGACATTAAACTGACGTTGGGTCAGAAAATCTGCGAAGATCCATTTCCACATCAGACACTTTAAATCATCCGCTCCGTCTCACATTTCATCCATAAATAGTAAATCTTGGCTCGTACAAAAGAAAAAAGAGCCATATCGCGTGACATTGCCTTGCGGGGATTTCCGGGAATCGGTCAATTTTCCCAGTGATCGCATTGGGTGTGTTTATTGAAATGCCATTTATCGCTTCGTCGCCTCCGGCTCTAGGTCGTTAGGTGTCGTCCCGTCTGCTATTGAACTAATGAGGCTTTAGAGATTTACTTACTTTTTATTTTATTTTAGATATTAATATCGTCGAAATTACGAGCATCAGCTGTCAATTATTATTATTATCAGATAACTGATCTATTACTCTACTGATAATAATCAATAGACTATATTTTGGTATGAAAATAGCTACCTGTCTTTGTCCGAGGATCCGACGATTTGTTGCGGATATGAAAGAATTCTTTATCTGTGAACCAAATTAAGCAGAATAAGTACCTACGAGTAGCTAGATAAGTGTGAGGCAAAATTTAGTTTAAAATATTTTTTACTAGCTAATGCCTGCGACTTTGTCCTTGTGGATTGAGGTTTTTTGGTTCCCGCGGGAATGTGCTATTCCTGAATATAATCTATCTCTGTGCCAAATTTCATCCATATCCGTTCAGCCGTTCTGGCGTGATTGAGTAACAAACACCCATCCATACATCCATCCAATTAACTTTCGCATTTATAGGTAGAACCATCCATACTATAGATAAGATACTTTATATATACATACATACCATAGATACGAGCTTAATATATTATCGTCAGATGCCAGTATTTAATTATTATAATGCGTAAATCTCGAAGCCATCGGAATAATATCAAACGCTAACAAAGTACTAAACCCTTTTGATAAATTCGTCAATAATCATCCAAAGGCAGCTCATTTGTTACACATTTACGCCTCGCCGATAAAAGGCGAACATAAAAGAATGTTCCTCCGAATCTCGTTATACCCTCCAAAACTTCAACTCACTGAGATATTTCTTCTGTTTGGGAAATTCTTATTGCCATCTTGAGGTCTTTTACGCTATTGTAGTTGTAAAACACTACAGATGTTTTTGATAAATTTATTTACGTTTAGATAGAGCGAAAAATATTTCTTTTTTCATTCAAAATGTGTATTAGTCGTACTAATCTACATACTTCCGTATGTACGATAGTACTAGTAGTAGTTGTAGATTAGTACAATAGTAGATGTATATTTTAAACATGCGGAAGTGTGTGTTTTTTGTCCTTGAATCACGTCGCAACAGAGAAACGGATCGACGTGATTCTTTGTATGGGATGGGTGGGGTTGAGGACCTGGAGAAAGATATGACATGGCTCGGAAAATTTCCTCCTAACGAATTTTCACGGTACATATTTTTTAAACCTAATACAATGCGAACGAAATCGTGGGCATCATCTAGTATTTTATACTCAATAGTTGCTGATATTACGAAAACGTAAAAAGCATTCTACACTTTCGTTCTACAATAGACCCATATAGTGACTCTACTCTTTTATCCTTATAATCACTTCGTAAGTTATTAGGCGTAACCGTTCCACCCCAGTTTCAAGCACTGTTCCATTAATCAGTTGTGAAAAGTCACCGCACAGGTAACTCCTTTCACCTCAATAGAAAGTGAAGTGTCATACGAAGTTACAATATATTGGAGGGCCCGGTCGGGCCCGCCGCCCGCCGTAGCCCGTAATCAAAAGGCTCTCCTGGGAACAATAGCGCCCACATTGGTTCGGGACCGATAAGCCTCGACAATTATACTACATCGACTTTTCAATTATCCAACCGACTCTTCCCACGAACAATACTAGCTTTATTTATGTATATTAGAGCGGTCATTTTGTACGCCGCTTAAACGCGTATTCACACAAACATTATTCTCCATTAGCTGCGTAGAATGGACTTTTGTTACCTCCGTCCAAATTAAAAATATTTAACATTGTTTAGGTGTTTAATATCTTGCGCCCGTGATCTTTTCATTGTGCCTGTGTTACAAAGCGGTTAATTATTTATTTACAACGGCGAGTTAGTTAACTGTTCAGGCAAGATTTTTGGGTAGAATGAAATTGGTAGCAGTTATGCCCTGTCCTTGAAAATTAAAAAATAATAACTAAAAATAGGTTTAAGGAGTAATAAGCTGGCATAGTATGGGCATTTAATGCGGAGGGAAGAAAGGCATATTACGAGAAGAATGATAGATATGCATGTGGAAGGAAAAAAGAGTAGAGGGAGACCAAAGAAATATGGATGGATTGTGTGAAAGCGGATATGCGTATAAAAGGGGTGAATAAACGGTCGACGGATAACAGAAGTGAGTGGAAAAAGAAAACATGTTGTGGCGACCCCACATAGGTGGAAAAAGGACAAGGAGAAGAAGAAGAGGTTTATGATTATTTCTACTTTATTTTCTAATACAGAAGGATATTACATAAATATAAAAAAACATTATCATCTAAACTACTTTAACGATGCCTAGAACTTACGGTACTTAAATTAAAATTGTTTAAAATCTTTAAAAAATATAAAACGTTAGCCATCAAATATTAATGTTACAGAAATTTCAAAGTTAAGCTGGAGACATTTCACTTACAAAAAGTATAACAAGACACTTTCTTTTACGTGGATGCACACAATATTGCATTGTAGAATTTTATTTGCACAAGTCGACGTCAAGTTCAGAACAAAACCTTTTTGTTGTTGTGGCTCTTATATTTCACGCCTTTGCCGTTTAAAAACTTTAAAGTCGTGCTTGGTTTCTAGGGTTCCGTTGTAAAACGTGGAACCCTTATAGTCTCTTTTAGTCCGTCTGTTTGTCTGTATCTCACAGCCATTTTGGAAACGGACAATAAGACAGGAACGAAACTCAATATTAACATTTTTACCATTTTGGTACGGGACTCTAACTGACCCAGAGCCTTGATTATAAGAGCAGTTCAATTGAAATATAGCACAGTTAAAGATACCTTTCACCGATAGGAGTAAAAAGGCATTTCTAAATTTTGAACTCCAGAACATGAAAATGAAATTTAAAAAAAATTAATTAATCACCTCGAGGCACACTTCTTTGGACAGGTATTTGAAAGCCTCTATTTTAGAGGTTCCTTAAAAAGTATTTGGATAAACTTAAAGTTTAACAAACAATGACCACCAAAGTTTTGAGGAGCTATACGGAATCCTATGAGTGTTCTGACACGCGCTTAACCATTTACTTTTCTCTTTCACAGGTGAAACTGGAACAAAATGTCGGCAAGCCATCAAGGGTTATCCACATACGGAACATACCAAACGAGACGACGGAAGCCGAGATCATACAACTTGGCCTACCCTTCGGGCGGGTCACTAACGTACTCGTTCTCAAAGGGAAAAATCAGGTAAAGACGCAAAATTATACCCAGCTCTTGTACCGCCGGGGGTTACATAGGTGCTGCGATGCGAACGTATCCAACAATAACATACATAATATTGCTCTTATGTTATTTGTGTGTCTTTGTGGGTCACTTATTTTCATTGTCGTGGTGTTTCAACGTTCATCATTAATCAGTTAGGGAGATATTATAACTCAGATTTGGTGCGCTATAATTCGCTAAAGGTTTAATGTATCCCGTGTATCGAAGGCTACTTAATACCTTCCTTTCTTGAGGATGTGTAAGACTATGAACGTACATTTTCCTCAGTAAACAAGCAATCGCAGTCTAGGGCTAACTTGTAGATGATTTTTAAAAAACTTTTCCCTATGGGTATGGCAAGTTTTATTAAGAAAGCTCACACATTTATCTGCGTTTTTTACCATGCCAAAAAACGTCGATCCGTTGCTCCGTTGCGGCGTGATTGAAGGACAAACCAACAAACAAACACACTTTCGCATTCATAATATTAGTATGATGTGAAAGTAATGTTCCTTTGTTGGTAAGTCCTTCAGTCATGGCGCATTAACTTAAATTTTTGCGTATTTAGGTTACGTTATACCAGAAAATTAAAAATGTCATGGGATTCATAAAAAAAACACGCTGACAAATTCGCGGGCATCATCTAGTTCCATATAATGTTAACTAGATTTTTGAAAAAATCACCTTATCTCATCGGCACCTTGCTCAACTTTCCGCTCAAGAGTTGATAAACAACAAAAGATACCCAACTGCAGTTAGCAGTTTCCAACTAACATTGGATAAAGTGCAAATATTATTTCTTCCTTGCAATATCCATAGAGCCGGGCTATCTGGTGCATAAATAATGAACAAATCGCTTTAACTTCTGCTCTATGTTACTTCACGTCCCAAGAAAGTTTTGACGACTATTTTGCAACGACTCCGGTACTCATGCTCGCTTGCTACTCTGGAGTTGTAGGGTATTCAATTTGTTAAATAAAATAACATACTTACACTTACGTGCTTTTATTTTTATTTATTTGGCAACTAAAACAGATTACAATACTGATCTAACCTAAAGTCTTAGCTAAAAACATTTTAATCTTATTGTAATCCTAGAGAGTCGCACTACATGAATAAGGTTCTAGCGTGCAAAGTAAACCACAAAATAACAGACGATTATTAATACCTAGTATAAGTAAAGCGAACAGTGTTATCCTACTTAACTATTTTATACAATTAATTTATGAATGAAGATAACCTAAAGTTAAAAATATCAATATCAAATTTTCCAATTTCATTATACAATCGACACATTCTTATGATAGGATTGTAATATGAAGTATTATTTCTACAAACTTCGAGTGTAAATATTTTTGATCTACGAGTACATGCCGTAGATCAAAAATATTTTCATAGATATGCCTGGTATTCATTTAATCTGAGTTTTCTCGTTGTTATGCATACTACTACATAACATTTTGTTTAGATTTTTTTGTCTGCTACTTTTGTACGGTAGGTTACATCCGGGATACGGGCTAACAGACTATTTTTTATATCCCGGGTAATCAAAGAGTTACCCCAATATTTTATTAGAAATAAATATTTAAAGCAAAATTCCCATACGCATATTATAAAGAAAATCTCCCAACTTTTTAAACAATGATAATAATTATGTAAAGTAATTGATTTTTCTTTATTGGAAAAAGTGTTTCATTCAGATATAGGTACACCAAAATATGGGTAACTAGCAAATAGGGCGTTTAAAATTTTCAAGGCCAAAGATTGCTTTATAACTCGTAGGCACTACCTAAAATTGTATAGAAAATCATCGAAAATGATTAGACTCGTATTGAACAAGGGATTTATATAGTAGAGAAATAAGTTTTTCTCGCTCAACAATATATAAAATAAATTCTATTTAGTAATACCCTTTATCAAGTCCTACAAACAATACATTTTAATAGAGGAACTCGGTCATGTAACACCACTTCGTACAATAGACGCGGCGAAAGCGGAAGCACAACAAGTGGGCGGCCCGGTCTCGTCCGCAAATAGGCCACTAACCATCGTAGCACCGGCCTCTACCTACCTGTTTCCAGATTTATATTACCTATAGGCCCTGTGGAAAATAGGTCACGCTACAGCCCCTAGAATGAGTAGGAAGTTATACATGCCCTGAATAAGTCGCTTTACCTGAATAAATATAGACATTTTGCTTATTATACCAAACTATTCCGCAAATAGGCTGCTAACAATCGTAGCACCGGTCTTTACCTACTTTTTTCCAGATTTATATTACCTATAGGCCCTGTGGAAAATAGGTCACGCTAGAGCCCCTAGAATGAGTAGGAAGTTATACATGCCCTGAATTTACCTAAATAAATATAGACATTTTGCTTATTATACCAAACTATTCCGCAAATAGGCTGCTAACAATCGTAGCACCGGTCTTTACCTACTTGTTTCCAGATTTATATTACCTATATAGGCCCTGTGGAAGATAGGTCACGCTACAGCCCCTAGAATGAGTAGGAAGTTATACATGCCCTGAATAAGTCGCTTTACCTGAATAAATATAGACTTTTTGCTTATTATACCAAACTATTCCGCAAATAGGCTACTAACAATCGTAGCACCGGTCTTTACCTACTTGTTTCCAGATTTATATTACCTATAGGCCCTGTGGAAAATAGGTCACGCTACAGCCCCTAGAATGAGTGGGAAGGACAATTTTATACATGTCCTGAATTAATTCGTATTACCTGAGTAAATATAGACATTTTATTCCGCAAATAGGCTACCATCGTAGCACCGGCCTCTACCCACTCACTTGTTTCGCATTTTATATAACCTTTAGCACAGATTAAATAAAAGTCACCTCTGTAGCCCCTAAAATTACTAGAAAGTACAATTTATTCGATTTTCTCTAAATAAATCTGCATACCTCTGTAAATGCAGGCATTTTCTTACATAATTTTCCTTTATGGCAGAAAATTCCGCAAATAGGCCGCTAACCATCGTAGCACCGGCCTTTACCTACTTGTTTCCAGATTTATATTACCTATAGGCCCTGTGGAAAATAGGTCATAGGTCACGCTACAGCTCCTTGAATGAGTGGGAAGAACAGTTTTATACATGTCCTGAATTAATTCGTATTACCTGAGTAAATATAGACATTTTATTCCGCAAATAGGCTACCATCGTAGCACTGGCCTCTACCTACTCACTTGTTTCGCGTTTTGTATTACCTACCTACCTACCCATTACCATTTTGTATCCCGTGAAAAACAAATCATGTTATAGTCCCAAGTTCGAGTAGGAAGTACAGTTTATAACCTAGACATGCCCTCGAAAATCGCCTTATCCGTGATGATAAGGCATTTCCTGACATCAATTTCACTAGCTGATCGTTCCGCAAATAGGCCGCTTTTCGCAAATAGGCTACTAACAAATTTGGTACTGGCCTCTATCTACTTGTTTCTAGTACCTATATGCCCTGTAGAAGGGGTGGTCACGTTACAGCCCCTGCTTAGTACAGGAAGGAAACTTTATCCTCAACAGCCCACGGGAATTTCAAAAACCTGAATCCATGTGAACGAAGTCGCGGACATCATCTAGCAATAAATATAAAATGAGTTATAATAACAGCAAGGAAGCAACCGGCCTCGCATCCAGTAGCCCACAAGTCAGTGTAATACTTGTAACGTACGTACCTTATGTGTGGTATTGTATTGTAAAAAAAAAAATTGAGAATAAAGCAACTGCTGAGTTTCTTGCCGGCTCTTCTCAATAGAATCATCTTTCCGAACCGGTGGTAGAGTCTTGATGTATCATACGTGACAAAATTTGTCCTACGTGAAATAAATAAATCATTTATCATTTAACTGTTCAAAAGAGTCTCATAAAAAAGGAGAGTTTTAAGTTCTAATCCTTTCTTGCCTTGGAAATCGCCAAGCAGGCGTTAAACTCAATCGGTAAAAGTTTCGCAAAATGAAGCTCAGTATTAGCGGACATTAGTGAAGTTTACTCAGCTTAAGCTGCGAATCTTTCAATCGACTTTGAGCAAATGCTTTCTGATATCTCTTTTATGATCTTTTAGGACTTGCGTCTTTTCAAAATGGCACTACACATATAACACTTAGGCTACTGAGGGGTAAATTGAAGTAGGTGTAAATAGCATTAATATTACGTCGCGTCATGAAGTCACGTAACACTTTGAGCGAAATATGGGCCGGGCCAACGTTCCCTGCGCTTTTTTATAACTGGTTGTTATTGTTTAGTTATTGAACCCAGTCGTAACTCGTACCCCACGCCAACGTAAAGCGAAACAATTCTTAGTTTTGGTCAAGTGTTTTAGTCCAACCCGTTAACTAGAACTTTATCCACTACGGATCTAGAAACTGGTCATTTTTACAAGGGCTCTCTATAACATAAGCCTTCACGAAGAAAGCTTTTGGATAATTCCGACGCGATCTGTAAAATATACCTAAAATCCAAGCTGACGAAGCGACGGAAAAATGCTAGTTTTTTTTTTGTCCACTACAAGTTTATCTATAGTAAACATTGCTTAATCATTTGCGTAAATAAAAGATGTGTCACCATTTATATTTTATGTATTATGTGGCTGGGGTTATTAATTTATACTTTTTGCAGTGAAATTACAATAAATTAGCCCGAATGCGAAATTCCATCAAAATTCTACTTAGTGAAACTCAAGGGGTGGCAACGTCGAAAATAAATTTCAATTTGGGTTATGAATACCACGGCGCGAAGCGGTATATTTTTTTTTTTACTTTTATTGGGTAGGTAGATAATAATTAGTATTGTTTAATATTTGTAATATAATATGGGTGATTTTTATAATTTAATATACTTGATGTAGTTTTATATGTTAATAATGGATATTCATTTATCCATTTTAATAATAGTAAGCTTTATTGTCATAAGATTTCATAATTACTAAATAGGTATCTCGACAAGTGGTTCAAAAAAAAACAGTAAAAATGGCCAACATATTTTTTTGGACAAAAGTTAAATGTAAGGTTCACAATATTATGCAAAATGCAATTACCTATTCCAAGATATGTCGCATTAGTTCGTGTCATCATATCGTCGAGAATTACGTCCAAACAAGTTTAAGACGACATCCAGCCATTTTTATAGCCTGTTTTACGTCGAAACAGACTGTGAAGCACGTGCATCTCAGAATTTACGAGTCGCCGCTGACAAATTAAAAATGAGTTAGTTTACAGCCGGGAAGTAAAATAATTGAAAAAGAAAAATCTTATTACGTGCAGGCATAGGACAGACGCCCCGACAATGTTATCCCATCTAATAAATAGCCTGTATGACGACATCCACCCCGTATATATCGTGGATGGCGTGAAGAAATACAATCTCTCCTTCAGCAAGAGAAACAAGTCGAATCCCTTTTTTATGAACGGTCACGAGCTTGCTGTTTGTTATGAAATTTTCTGTATCTTTTCATTTCCGTCCACAGAGTGCAAGCACAATGAAATTTAAATGTGCTTTCACCTCCATATCTTTAGTGTTGTCACGTCATGGCTGTTATTATTTTCGTTCTCGGTGGGGGTCGCTTCTCATTATTGTTTAAATCCAGTTCTTTGAACCAGTTAATGGACAACATTTTTATTTTATTAGATACACCGGACAAATTTTGTTTGAAATTCACAGTAAGAGGTAGGAAGATTTCCAAGGTGTCGACTGAAAAATATCTTTTCTCAAACATGCTTGGAAATATTGTCATTATTTTCGAAAAAAGAACACGCGAAGTATCGAATTTTTGGACTAAGAAAATCAAATCCATTGCAGGAGCGTTTTTTGAATTTGGAACATTACAACGCACCTGCAATGTTGTATGAAACGGCGTGCTGAAGTTATTACTCTTTGATCGGATAAGTTAGTACTCTTTGATCGGATCTCTTTTGTCATTCTTGGCATACCATAGTCTCTTTGCTTAGTACACTGTATAGCCATAAATGCGTTTGCCTGTCGGCACAGATGATAAAAAAAAAATTGGCGGTAAAGCTGAAAATTCCTCTTGATTTGTTATTTACATACTTAATAAATATAAATTTAATACTAAGTAAAATGAGTTCCAACGGTTCAGAGAGTGAAATGGAGATTGATTGTACTCCACCAGATTTAAGATCAGAAGCCAAATTGGCAATGGAAAACCTGCTTCCAGCGAAGTCCAAAGAAAAATACATGAAAGTATATGAAAATTTTATGAGTTGGAAAAACGAGAAAAAGTGAACATTTTCTCCGAAACAGTATTTTTGGCGTATTTTAATGAGATTGCTAAAACTAAAAAGCCTACATTATGGGCAATTTATTCCATGCTGAAATGTACAGTTCATGTTAAAAACGGCAGTAACTTGAAAAATTATGGGAACTTAACTACTTTGCTTAAACGACAATCGACCAGATTCAAAAGCAAGAAATCGAAAATTTTTACTGGCGAAAACATAAAGCAACTTTTAATTAAAACCACAGATGGTATATATTTAGCGACAAAGGTAAATTAAATTTAATGTATAACATAAAAAGTATGTTTTATTTCCCTGCATTCTTTTGAGAAAAGCGCTATATAATATGCCTCGGCGGAAATGGCTATTGCCTGTCTCGTATTAGTGAAGTCCTCGCCTACGGCTCGGCCTTCAAACTCATACTCAACCTGCAATTGCCTATTTCCCAGCCTTTGCAATAATGTACTATTGTTGCACGTCCATATCGGGACTGTTCGATAGAAAGCACTATAAACCTGAACAAGTTTCGATCCTTTGATGGACTCTAAGAGAATGCTGAAAAGTATCGCAATTGACGGTAACCAAAGCTCGGGAGCGTCCAGTTACAAAGGCGGCATCTGTCGAGAGGTGGGCAAACATCGATGTGAATGGGTGCGGACAATCGCTTCCACTCTCGGTGATTAAAACGAAGAGCCGTTGACACTATTTTATGAGCGAGCGTTGCGTGGCAGCCATGTTCCCATTAATTTGTACGCCCTCACTCAGGTTAACGTTTCATCTGATTTATGAATCAATTCAATTTATAATATCAAAAGGCAATTTTATTCGGACACGAAAAGTTAACTGTTTATTTTTTTTAAACAAAGGTCACCCATTTTTTACAGGCGGTCGGACGTTTTTGATAGGCTGTGAAGAACAGGTAAAATTGCCGGTACAGGATTTTTATGACTTTAAACACAACACTTTGAATCCCATAACAAAAGCGTGAACTACAGTAATAATTCTATTACTATTCACTAATATACTACAACAGAATCACAACCAAATTAAAGGCACACCTCAACCCACACATTTTGAATAGATATTTTTGGAAAATATCTATTAAATTGTAAATATTAAATGAAAAACCAAGTCTGAGATTAAACAATAAATCTTTTAAAATTATGCCTATGAATGGCCTAACACCCTAGATTATAAGTACTAACATAGTTATTAAGATTATATTGTTATACTGACACTAAAGTGGACCACAAATGTTGTCTGAATTAAATAAGTGAAATTGAATTCAATAGGAAACGAAAATTTTCCTGGAAGTAAATACCTTATCTAATTAAAGTTTGTAGATAATATGAGAGCAAACTCTAAAAAAAGTTATAGCGTTATTTACTGAAGGTGTCTTATTAGCATAATTATCGCGCCTTGCGGCAGAGGTAGTGGCAGTCTGTTTAAATTTCCCAGTTCCATCCGCTTTTCACCACTAGGTATTTGTTTTTTAATTAGCACCAGACAAATTCTATTTTTAATTTGCGGCTTGCTACACGGGCTTACATCGGTGTATTTTGCACGTTGGTCTGCCATGTTCAAATGCCAAAAGCAGGATCCTGCGGTCGTGAATGGCGCGCACACGAAATAGGACGCGGGCATGCTAAATTTTCCCTTTAAAATGATCGTGGAAATCATAACGCATTTATGGTACGGCGCAGGGTTGCTGACTGCTGCGTGTATGCGGGGCGGGGATCAGTCCTGTTGTTTGGGCGCCGGGTTTATGTATGGCCGAGTCCATCAGAGCCGATTAATTGCGGACCGTGGACGCCACAGACACAAAACCTTGTTACCGGCACCTTGTTATGCTAACATCGCTTAGCGATGTATTCATTCGCAGAATTGTGCACAA
The DNA here is from genome assembly GCA_923060345.2 of Erebia aethiops. NCBI lineage: Eukaryota > Metazoa > Arthropoda > Insecta > Lepidoptera > Nymphalidae > Erebia > Erebia aethiops. The sequence goes on from OV281081.1 coordinate 25,778,444, forward strand.
AATACCTGGAAATTCATAAACTGTTTAGGACACGTTTATTGTCAAAAGTAAAATAGTGTTTTCAGTTTCCGTTGCATAATTTTGTTGTGATAATAGACAATAATGAGTAAGTATCTGATATAATGCTGACTCGCTTTTAGCAGATTGTGATGTTCCAGGTTTCTTTCAAAGTACTATCATCATCATCACCGCGTGCGTTTCTCGAATCAATATTTAGCGGCAACCATTAGAATTTCTGTCCACTCCCATATATCCAACCCCTTGCGTCTTTGGCGACCTAGAGCTCTCTTGCCTGCAAGCCTTCCTTCCAACGCTAGTCTTGGAAATCAGAATTGGGCGCTTTACTAAAAGCTAGTTTTCTCCGTATTAGGTATACTTGTCTCTACCATAATATTATGTTTCTTTGTGAGAAATAACTAATCACTCTAATTATGGAGCCTAAATATATAATAATACTATTATCGTTACTTTTACGAACTATAACTACCACCAATCATCCTGGTAAATTAGATGACACCTACCGTCGCCTGGAATAAAATATATGGGTACGACATACGCGGAGCGAGACCTCTCGACACGTCATCTTTCATTCCCATATATTTTAGTCCCGACTCCCGGTATTCGATTAGATTAGGTGATAGTTGTCGTAGGAGACCCACTAGGTACTCAATTTATGTTCTTTCTTTGTATGCGGTTTACCTCGGGTTATTTATATCTGGTATTGAAGCGTGGAATTTTTATTTGGTATATTTTTTAAAATATTATATTATAGTATATCTGTAAGTATCTTGTATTTAATAGAATGGATACATTTTACAGATTTACGATTTGAAAATCATGTATGTGTCTGTCTGTTACCTTTTCACGGCCAAAGGTACATAGCTAGCACGGGATCCTAAAAATCAAAATCCATGCGGACAAAGTCGCGTGAATCGTGTAGTACATTAATAACTTAAATGAGCATAATAAAGTTGAAATTATTAGAAACTTAAACCTGAGTATGGATATAAATACGTTTTGAGTCATGAAAACTAAATTTAATGAAGTTCAACTAAACGAACTTAAAATTTTGACTAAATGTTATTCAAAAAGTTCAGTCTTTTAGATAGAATAGTAATTTTAGATTGGACACTTTCTATTATTCTTAATATTCTTCTATAACCAAATTTTATATTACATATTTTGCAATTTTTTTGGACTTACACTAAGTAAATTTATTTTACATTCCTATCAAAATTTAAGAAACCGCCAGGAATTTAACCTGCATCCCTATCGCGGCGTTGGAGTACCTTTATTCCACATTTTAGACCACGTTTCCTTCACTGCTAACAGTGAAATTTTCGATAGGTTTGTATATAAGTCGGAGTAAAGGTTCTTATGAATCTTTTCTAAATCTAGGAATCGCGGGCATCATCTAGTTATAAAATAAAGTGAAACTTATTTTTGCTTTGGTTAATATAAGTAACTAGTACCTACTTTACTAATGAAGAAGTAGGTAGTAGGTACCTACTTGAAATAAAACTCAATGTTCTTATCAATTTTTGTTTGAAGACTATTAAAAATGTTTAGCTATTTTTAATGTTTTATCCTTTTTCTCTCACCAGGCATTCCTGGAGATGGCGGAAGAAATATCAGCGGTGGCGATGGTGGCGTACTTTGGCGGATGCGTCGCACAGCTGCGCGGGCGCGCCGTCTACGTCCAGTTTTCCAACCACAAGGAGCTTAAAACAGATCAAACTCACAGCAATGCGGTATGTTGACAAACTTTTTATTATTATTACATAAGTGAAATACCGCACCACAATAGTCACCGCATGTTGGCCTGGTGGGAGGCTACTATTAACATACAAGATTCCTCACGACGTTTTTCTCCAGTGATAGTATCACAGGCTTTAATGGTGAAGGAATCTATACTAATATTAGATATAGGTAAATGCGAAAGTTTTAATGAATGGATGGATGGCATCAGCTAGTATTATTTAATTTCTTTAATTCACTTAACCTGACAAGTTAGAGTGCTTGCTCAGGGATCGAAACCTCTATGTATAATGCGTCTATACCGCTAGTGATACCGATCTACGAGTATCACTGCATAACCTCCTTTTGCACGCACAGGTTTTAGTGGATTCAATTCTATGATTGATCTGAAATCTTATTCCCTCCCAAGGATGTCTAGTAAGTTTAGTAGATTTAAGCCGTATAAATATGTAAATAGATGTAGCTTCCGATGAAAGTACAGTATCATAAAATAATACTGCATTTGCACATTTCTATATAATATCTTTTAAATAAATCTTTACCATTTTTTATTGTTTCTATTACAAGTGTGTGCACGCACTTAAAATATAAAGAGCTCATCTATCTATCTATCTTGGAAGAAATATCTCAGAGTTCATAAAAACCGCGTCCCATTGGTTTCAAGGCAGGATTGAGGTTTGAAGATTGAATCAAATTAGGACTGTCGTGCCACAGAAGTGTGATGGCTCATAGTATGAAGATACATGAGAAATTACATAAAAAGGTATTCTAATTCCCGTCAGGAAGATCTAATTAATTGGTTAGCCGATTATCGAATCGGGGAATTGGACAAACTTTAACGATCTCCACCGCGCGCTAATACCTTTTCAAGTTTGATTTTCAAGCACGTTTGATTCCTAATCTCTAATCCTACGTATTACCCACCTACTCTTACCTCTAACGCTTTTTACTCGGAAAACATTTTTACTGTATTAAAAGACACTCTTATCAAATGCCCTGAGAAAGTAAATTATAAAAATTACAGGAGTTTAGTATTTTTTCCTTACAAGAGACAAATTTAATAGTACATTATGGTACAAGTGTGTAATCATCAATACACACGTGTATCATACGACGTTTTTCAACACACTTGTGAAGAAAATAATACTAAAGAATAATTTTATTTTGTAGATAAAATAAAAAATAAAAAAAAACTCTGTAACTCACTTGTGAATAATAGTACCTACCTAATGAAAAAATCACCGTTTGATTATAGGTGTCAATAGGTGCCTAATTGCGGTGAAATTAGAGCCACTTTATGAGCAAGTGTGTTGAAAACAAACTTATGGCATATGTCTTATTTTATAAGAGCTCGCATCTTTGTTATCATCGTTGTTCGTCGTATCATCTCGCTAAATATAAAAGCAGATCATACATTTGGATATTCAATTCAAACCCAACGGATCTATCACTAACTGCTAACTGCGTAACGATAGTTCAATTAGCTTTGTTTCAACGACAAAAGGATTACAGAGTAATATGCAATGGAGTAGTAAAGCCGTTGCCAATGGGGGAAGCCCTCTGTGGCCTGAACTGCACTCAAACTATTATATATAATCTTTCTAGTGGAATGGAGAGCCCACAATCCTACATACCTAGAACTGCTATTGAAATACCACAATGTGTCGACTGTCGACCCTCAAATTGAGTTGTATTGATTTAATTGTTTGTATAACATGATCCGTCTAGGTAAGACACGATCTATATTGAGTTTGTTGTTGTAAAGAGACACTTGTTTTTGCCTTGATAATATGAGTCTAATAAGAAGTTCCAAACTCGATAATGAACTAAAAAGCAAGATTTTTCACAAGCAGTATAATTTTCGGCAACCCATGTCCCATTTACTGAAATTTTTAGTGGACGGTGTATATACTGAAACGAGTATTAGAGGATAATTTATATTTTTTGCACTCGGAACCCCTTTTCACTGAGTCCGGCCGGCTTGTATAAAATTAACGCCATTCAACGTCTTCACAGCGGTAAAAATTAACCCTTTTACTAGTGCCTGCCGCTTTTATATGAGCACTTTTTCTAACTTTTATTAGGTCTAACTGTGAAAATGTAGTAATTGGATGGTGCTTATTACTGCTATGTATAAAATTTTTGGAGTGTACGTGATTTGGATAAAGTTACTATTATATGGCGTACTGTTGTGTTAACGTACCTACACGTAATTAGTTATTGTATTGGCCAGAACAAATTTTTTGCATTTTTTTAAATATTCCACTTAAAATTAAAATTATTGAATATCTGACTAATGAGCAATGCATTTACCTTATGGCGTAAATATTCTGTTTAAACTTGTAGCCATTCTGTTAGAACTTAGAGAAATAAAATGAAGTTATTTTTAGTATCCTATCCCGAAGGAAGTCGTTAAATTCGGTAACACGACACGAATGAATGGATAAACGGCTAAATTAGATTCGTTTATCCGCAAAACCTTCAGAAAATACTCTTCGTTCATTTGTTGTCTCATAACATTTACTTGGAATAATCGAGAGGGCTGCTTAATAGATCCCGTGGTTGGCTTCACGATAAATTACTTTCAATAACAATTAATAACTAAAAGCTTTTAAAATGAAGTCCCGAGGTCTTTGCAAACAATTTCTTATAAGTCTGTTTATTTCTGGATTACATTCCTAAAATAAATCATAAAACTTTCTATTATAACAGTTTATTTTTGTTTATATAGGGTATATGTATATATTTGTCATCGAGATCTTTTCGACTGGCTCGTACCTTACATTATTATCTTTGGACAAAAGGTGGAAATATGAAGTGTTTTATGTTTATAATGTAATATTATTACTGTAACATACATTTAATTCTCGACTGCTCTGTGAAATTGTCAGCCGGCTGAAATATTTTAGTTCTAGAAAACTCTGTCCAATAATATATTGTTGTATATAATATTTATTTTATAGATATATAGATTATTGATCAGTTTCGTATATATAGTTTGATGTATAATACCGTAGAGAACAAACTTTTGTCGAGAAAGAGACTGTGCCGAAGGCAATGTACCACGAAGAGGACTGCCCATGAGACTGGATCAAAATAAAGGCCAATGCGTGTAAAATACGATATTGTCAAGGAATTTACAGCCAAAGCAGTCTGCCAAGGCTATAGCCCCAAGAAAAAACAGAACAAAAAGCAATACCAAAATTCGTTTAAGAATAAAAAAATAATAACATACATCAAAAAGAGAAGTTAAATAATGTATTATTAAGTAGGAACAGAAAACACTTAGTGAACAAAGGTAAGCAGCTTTTGAACAAGATAACACATTTTTAGATATTATCTTGAAACAATGTTTGTGACTACCATATTACAGTAATTGAAATGGAGCTTTCATCTCTTGTAAATAGAAAATTGTAATCGAGTATACATAATACAGTATGTTTGATGAAAATGATGACTATATTTGGAATTTAACTTTTTTATGTCACTTTGTTTACTCGATGTGATATTACAGGCGCGGATACTTTTTGTACCGGAATAGACCAGCAAATAATTTTTCATATAACCTGCATTGAAAATGGGAGTTTCAATGCCTGTTGAGTCAATTCCAGACGAATACATCATTCAGCGGGTAGATAATCATCGTTTTCTGCCCTAGGCGCACAATATATTATTGCTTTCCGGCACGATGCCGTTTTTAAATACAAAATACAAATCAGTTAAATTAAAATTGCGCCCTCTCCAAGATAGTCCGCTTCCATCTGACTTTTCGTACCTTATCAATGCACTAACTTATTATCGAATAAAAAAATGACAGGTAGTATTCTTGCAATAAAAAAAATAAGTAAGCAACATAACATTCAATTAAAACATGAAAGCGAGAAGTAGTTAGCTAGGTGTCTAGCAGTAGACATGAATAATAAAATTGTTATAAAAATTTAGTCTAACTGACCATACCTAACCAAGCACTACCCGACATCGATCTGCTATTGAAAGACACTACTAATGGGTGTTAGAATAGACCGTTTGCTAAGTTATTGTTCAGATAATAAGTGATTTCCTTTGCTACTATATTTGTCCAACCATTTATTTTACTTATGACATAAGCACGCCTATGAAGTGTCATAATTATTGACAGTCAACCATCGTCAAAAAAATGCAATACTCCATAGACACATCGTTTTTTACAACAGTGAAGTGACGTGCCCTGTTATCCGATATTTTGTAACTCGTACGTAACACTAAGTACAGATAAAATAAGTGTTATATCATAAATTTGTTCCGAATAAACTGAAGCTACCAAGTTAGCTCTTGACTGCGATCTCACCTGGAGGTAAGTGATGATGCAGTCTAAGATGGTAGTGGGTTAACCTACCCACTACCATCTTAGACTGCATCGAAATCAAAAGAAAGCGTGGTCGACCCAAACAAACCTGGCGGCGTACGGTTCTGGCAGAGGTCGCGAGGATAGGGATGACGTGGGATGAGGTCAAGGGGGTAGCTTCTAACCGGTCGAGCTGGCGCAACACTGTAGACGCCCTCTGCCCCACTAGGGGGACATAGGACACTAACAACAACGTAACACTAAGTACAGATAAAATAAGTGTTATATCATAAATTTGTTCTGAATAAACTGAAGCTACTACTACAAGTTAGCTCTTGACTGCGATCTCACCTGGAGGTAAGTGATGATGCAGTCTAAGATGGTAGTGGGTTAACCTACCTACCCCTAATCGGTTTCTACACGGCATCGTACCGAAATGCTAAATCGCTCGGCGGTACGTCTTTGCCAGTAGGGCGGTAACTAGCCACGGCCGAAGCCTCCCACCAAACCGGGCCAGAGAAAATTCAGAAATTATGACAAATTGACCCTGCCGGGAATCGAACCCGGGACCTCCCACGATAAAACCAAAGCGCTCACCACTACGCCAGCGAGATCGTGAAATTAATATTATTAAGTTGACACACCTAACATAGAAAGCGAGGCAAATAAATTCATTAAAGGCAATTAAACACGAGTCATGATAATATTCATCTCATCGTTTATTAATCAATAGTATAATAGATGTTTGATCGGATTGTCAACATTGCAAACAAGCGTCTGAGTAAACACAATGGCTAATTAATGTGATGATTAATCTCAAAATGGATACAGCTAGGTGTCTATCATCTATTTGTTTATTAAGATTGTGCTATTTCAGAAGTTACCGCACATTTACCTACTCGTTATCTTGGTAACGCCCCCGGGTAAATGTAAATACATCCAAGAAACACATTTACTAACACGTTATGTAAATAGATTGATTTTATTTTTAACCAGCTGATGCCCTCTGATGACTTCGTGCGCGTCGTTTAAGTTTTTTGATTCCCGCGGGAAGGACAAACCAACAAACCAACAAATAAAAACACTTTCGTATTTATAATATTAAGTATGATAGACTCATAGCCTTTGATGAATAGTTACAATTTTAGATATATATATATATTATCTACTACAAGCTAGATTTAGGACGTCATAAAGATTCCATGAAAATGTCAGCTCACCAATTATTGGACATATTATGTTATGTTTGTGTCCATTTATGTGTATAAAATAATACATAATCGATATATCGATTTAACAATATTGATATCTGGATCAATATGGATAAATTAAATATGGATCAATATTTAAACAATATGGATTTCTTTATTATTTTGTTGTAATTAAGGTTAAGGAGTTAATAAAATAAATAAAAATCTTTTTTGAATTAAGAATGCAATATGATATACAAATGAATCCCATTCATAATATTATGATACCTTTAGTAACTCTAAAACTTTGATCCCCACATTTCGGCCCGTTTTGTAATTCTACATAAATGTGCAGTAAAGTTTGTAACTAACCTGACGGGGTCCCTAAGCATCTATACCTTTCTCTACTAATAAAACTCAATGTTTCTTTGTAATGGCTCATGAATCATCTAGCAGTAAAACCCTCATCATCGTTGCGTCCATAATAATCCAAGATCTTTTAGGGTTTCAGAAGCTTCGAATTCAATCAACCCAACGACTAGTTTAAGAACCGATTTCAATGAATTTAGTTTACATAAGACTGGCTTAAGTTACGCGTTCGAGTTATAGAAAAGTTGTAAAAATGATCAAGTATAAATCAACAAAGTGAAGGCAAGTGCTTTGTTACGTGATCGAGTATAGAACTAGTATACAACTATGACACACGTTTTATATGAGAGTTTTATATTTAACGTGTTCGAGTATCTAAATAGTATACAACCATGACACACTTTTTAGAGGTGTATTTTTGCTATGCGATCCTGTTCAAGTATACTGCGCTTTGTTCGTTTTAATGTTTTGCCTATTAACATACACAGCAAGCCAGATTTATGTTTGCCTCTTAACATACACAATAAGTCAGTCTTATGTATAGGATCAATCATATTATATTTCTATGCGAAATATATTTAAAATCAAGAGAGTTGACCTTATATATGGATAGTCACTCAGAGTTTCGATTTCTATCTTATGTAACATACATTTAAGTTGTTCCATAAGACTCCATAAGGTCTCACAGTGGTGAAGCTAATTATCCCTAGTGGCAAGCATCTTCCTTTTATAAAGGAAGGTGCTTTGTTTGGCATCATATACTTTAACTAACAAAATATATGATGGTTGGAATGGCTCCACCCCGCCACCAACGGTAGACTTCTTCCCACCCTTGGTATTCCAAAAGGCATATCGATACATGGGAACATGGGCCAATAAGCCTCATAAAATACCAAAAGCCAACAAGCCTCCCCCCCCAACCACTAGGCATCAACCGCGAAATGGCGCAACGTACTCGAGTGTACTTTAGAGTGGTGCGTTCCACTTATGTCAGCATAAAGCTGGATAATTACATTTTTAAAGTGGTGTAATCCCACATATACCTGTAATAGGTTTCAAGGATACACCAGGCGCACTGCAGGGATGTTCGCCGCAACGAAACAGAGTCCACAGGCGTGATGCAACCTTCAGTATTAGTATATTAATCAAATATAGCGCGCAACCATCATGGGTAGTAGAACATTGTTTGAAAGTAAGTTTGATATTGGTAATAGTAAACAGAGTCCTATCAACCATGATTAGTAATCGTTCGATCATAGCGAACATCGTAGTAATTTTATACAATAATTAGTTATCGTTCGACCATAGCGAACATAGTAATTTCATAGGTATGTTGTTACAATAAAATCGCATGGTAAAATCAGACGTACTGTAGAACATAGAAATGTACACGAAGTGTACTAAGCACAGAAAGCAAGCTCTCTGGTTCAACAACAACCTATCCCATCTTGACGTCCTACCGAGGTAAACATCAAGACAGAACCAGCCGTGCCGATGCATCGCCGGAGCGAGTGATATATTCTACAGGCCCAACTCAACCTGCAATGATAATTGTATGTTATGGGTTTATATGTAATATGTTATATTTAAATATGTTATAAATCCACCATAGGCAGATTGAATATCGTCGGACGCTCTCCAGCCAGGTTCACGAAGTACAAGTACTAAGGCTCCCTTACCAGATTGCATCCAACAACTAGTATGTATGCAATACAATATTGGCACAACGAGCGAGCATGTTCACTATCATCACAAAATTTTGACTCAATTTCAATGAGACTACAAACACCACAAACAGTACACATACACATCGTGTTCCTCGTACTGCCGAGTGGACTGGACGCCGGGAAGCTCGTTAGTAAGTTTCCATGCTCCCTCGATTAGATCATATATACTACTATGTACTACTATTATTCTATTATTGTTTTAATATTATTTTACTATTATTTTATTTTAATATATTTTAATATTTTTTTTTTTTTTTTAATAATAAATTATTTTCCCCTGAATAGTAAGATACGTATAGTTACATTCAACCCCCTAAATTCTGTGATGTGTGCAAATAGTTGTTTTATGCAGCATGCGGAACAGAATTTACTTTACTAAGAACTTTTTGTAATATTTTATACGTACGAACATCGCAACCCCCAGCTTCTTCGATTTCATAACAGCTTTAATCCTATCTAATCCTATCTTCATATTTATAACCTACAATTATCATGACTACTTTATTTCCTATTCTTCCTTCTACAATTCACGTATTCAAGTCATAACCTATCAATTTTCGTTGATGACATATGTCATAACCACATCAATAGTTTTTGCAACATAGCTACTACTTACCCTAACCTTCCTCCAATTCTTGCATTTTGCTCTTCCCATCCATCCTTTTATGCACACATACGACATTAAATAATACAAAGCATAAAGTCAATATTCTGACTGTTTTCCTATTTCTTTTCCCTCCAAAAACATTTAATCATACCATCTTCATAAGCCCTATTATTAGACAACCATAGGCAACCCCCCGATTTTATGATTTTATGACGTAAATACAGCTTCCTGTTGTCAAACATGACACATTCTCTATATTTCCCAAACTCGATAATCCTTTATCTCATATGTTCAGCCCTAATAACTATTCTACTCCTAATTATATTGCCCTTTCCCTAATATATATAAGTAGCAAAATATCACTACATAGTATTCTAACCATTTGACGATCATCGACCACCCTTCGATGATAGGATCCTATGACATAATTATGTATCCTTGTTATCTAATACGTCTAATTGCATCGTGTTCCTCTTAATAAGTCTAGAACTTGTTCACTTTTACATTAAGCAACCTGAGCATATGCTTACACCCTCGCTTTTGTTCTACTTCACAACACTCCAACTTTTGCTTACTCTTATTTCTCTTTCAACTACAATTCTTTCAATACACATATATTTACCTTGCTAACATCTTTACTTGTACTCCATCTACATTACTCCATCTTTTACTTCGTCTTTCTCTCAATGTCTCCATTTATTTCCTCTTTCAACTTACAACTTATTCCAATATGCATACCTTGCTAACATGTTCACTTTTGCTCCTTAGAATTATTTATATTCTTCCAATTTTCACTAAATCTCCTACTTGGAATTTAATAATTTACGATGTTTATCATATTTCTCGTTTCTTTAATGACTTGCTTCTTTTAAATTTAACCTAACTTGTCTACGTATATCACCTACACTCATGTTATTTTGTGTCTATTTCAAACACTTATCAATTTTTAATCTTTTACTTTTCCGGTTTAGAACTTCATTTGGTGTATAAACTATCCTATCATGTAACGTATTATTATATAATTCTTTTCCTTACTCAAATTTTATGATTTTTATGGCAATAAGTTCTAAACAATCTATCTTCCTAACTCTTTATTATCTCGTTCACTGGCGTTAAACCCTGGTTTCCTCAATGTAGTGTGTATCGTCTTAATTCCAAGAGACTCAAAACGTTCCTTAAATGCCCTACTAATGAATTGAGAACCATTATAAGTCAACAACAACTTTTATTTTACTAAAAAGCTTCAGTTTTGTTAAACAAGACTGACCCGTAGCTTTTCATAATGCATATAATTTTATAAATTTACTAAAAGAATCTTGTACTATCAGTATATATATACACCCGAATAATATTACTAATAATTTTCTTTATAAGTCAGCCATAACAATTTCACCTACATCATCTATTATTAAAGATTCATAAAGTCCTCATACCAAGGCGGTACGAAGTTCGCCGGGTCAGCTAGTAAATAATAAAGGATATATCATATAGTATGAAGATGAGAAGCGAGTATGATACGGTCCATAGTCGACGTAAACAAAAATGACAGATTTGACAATTGAAGTTAGCATTCATTATTCATTAATCATTTTATTCTGCGTCTGCCATTTTGAAATTTGTTCTTTCATGGCGAGCAGCGTTGGTTGTAGGTGTGTACTCACCATGTAGTTTTCTAATATTAATTAAATTAAAAGCATGAATTTAAAATACATCGTAATTAGAGCTTATCATGTTATACATTGATGACCAAAGCAGTATATTTTCCCAAATACTCTTGTTATCAGAAGATTATAACCGATTTCAAAACATAACCTTTAAATGCAATGCTTCTGATGATAGTTGCACTAAGCACCCTTTCAATACTCATGTCTCTTCCTTAGTAGATCCATCCGCCTTAAATGGGTGATGGAGGGAAAAAGAGGCGACAGTAATGTCACGTGCCACGATTCCCTAATGTTTCCAATCCAGGAGCAGGTTGTTTGTTCATGGTAATGCACGTTGCAACGGTTAGTGGCGACAAACTTTCAAAAACTAGTCTTTTATATATAATGGTGCGTCGATATTTTAGAACGACATGAAGCGCATCCGACATTCGCCTTTATTCTGTGGAATTTGACAACTAACGCTTTTTGTCACTTCGGAAGAATTCCGAGCGCTAGCGATTCGCGCGTGGTGAATCGCGAAGAAATCAATTTACATCGCGCGATTTAAGCTACGTGTTCGGTGGAGTGTTAGTTGGAAGTAAACCACAAAATCAACGTGATTGCAATTCAAATTATATTTCTGTGATTCTGTGCAAAATCCTCCTTACCTGTCTACTCACAATGTATATAGTATGGACTCGGCCACTGATGATGCTATGACCCATTTCTATATGAATTTGTTTAACAGCTTGTTTAGCTTTGTTACGTTACAATAACCGATTTTGAATTTCCTAACTTCTTTTTCGTAAGTAATTTTATTTCTACTAAAAATCATCTGAAACTTGTGGATTCCCGGAAGACCACTGCTGTGCTTGTGCTCTCACCATAGTCACAGTAAAATGCTGAGTGAAGTCCATTTTTGGATTATATAACTCGTATTTCTGTCACATTCCTTTCTACTATAATTATTGTATTGTAGTTACAAATAACCGCTCTTTCTTTCTTTCTAACAACTCCTTGTAAATAATTTGACAAATAACTCTATCTCCTTGGTTAGTTCTAAAATACACTATGCCATTATATTATTCTATTTTCATAATGAGCACACTATATCCACTAATAACATTTTGTGTTTCTATATCTCCTTTTTGCAATTGAGGCAAAGTTCTAAGCTTTGAATTAAGCATGTTATTTACTTAAATAGTAAATTCCGGGCATAATAGAATTTTCTTCTTGCATTTTATAACTATCGGCTGGATACCTGGATAAGATATCAGCAAACAAATTATCCTTGCCTGATAATGTTCTATTTCAAAATTAATTTATTTTAAATAATACAGCCAACGTGTGATTTTACTATTAAACAATTTCCATGTTTTTACAAATAATAGAACTTTATGATCTGTTTTTATAACTACCTTTGATCGTCGTAAATAAGTTCCAAATTTATTTAGACAACTAATTACTACAAAGAATTAGAATTCTTGTTCTATAACTCTTCAGTTCAATTCAGCCCTTCAAAGCTTTACTCATAAAACTTACATTTTCCTATATTACACTTCATTCACTCTAATTATTCGTCAACGCTTAACAGACACACTCTCCCAATTTTAAATTTGTATTTGTTATACCTCACACATAGACACCACAAAGATACCTCAACCCCCGGTCTATAAGACGTTTACACATCCTCTATCTCGTGTTACTTCTTCCACTTCTTATACAACATCACACAACCCCCTGTCCATAAGACGTTTACACATCCCTTAACTCGTGTTGCTTCATACCACCTTCCATACAACCTCTTACTAACAAGCCGTTAGGTCTATTTGAACTCGAAAGCTTCCTCTGACTCTTTCCATTTCACGGTCAACATATTGTAGGCTTTCGCCTACTTTAGCCTACCTATTTTACTTTAACCGGGACCCAAGAGATAACTTGCCTTGAACCAAGTATCCTGGTCACGGCACCATATTGTAACTAACCTGACGGGGTCCCTAAGCATCTATACCTTTCTCTACTAATAAAACTCAATGTTTCTTTGTAATGGCTCATGAATCATCTAGCAGTAAAACCCTCATCATCGTTGCGTCCATAATAATCCAAGATCTTTTAGGGTTTCAGAAGCTTCGAATTCAATCAACCCAACGACTAGTTTAAGAACCGATTTCAATGAATTTAGTTTACATAAGACTGGCTTAAGTTACGCGTTCGAGTTATAGAAAAGTTGTAAAAATGATCAAGTATAAATCAACAAAGTGAAGGCAAGTGCTTTGTTACGTGATCGAGTATAGAACTAGTATACAACTATGACACACGTTTTATATGAGAGTTTTATATTTAACGTGTTCGAGTATCTAAATAGTATACAACCATGACACACTTTTTAGAGGTGTATTTTTGCTATGCGATCCTGTTCAAGTATACTGCGCTTTGTTCGTTTTAATGTTTTGCCTATTAACATACACAGCAAGCCAGATTTATGTTTGCCTCTTAACATACACAATAAGTCAGTCTTATGTATAGGATCAATCATATTATATTTCTATGCGAAATATATTTAAAATCAAGAGAGTTGACCTTATATATGGATAGTCACTCAGAGTTTCGATTTCTATCTTATGTAACATACATTTAAGTTGTTCCATAAGACTCCATAAGGTCTCACAGTGGTGAAGCTAATTATCCCTAGTGGCAAGCATCTTCCTTTTATAAAGGAAGGTGCTTTGTTTGGCATCATATACTTTATCTAACAAAATATATGATGGTTGGAATGGCTCCACCCCGCCACCAACGGTAGACTTCTTCCCACCCTTGGTATTCCAAAAGGCATATCGATACATGGGAACATGGGCCAATAAGCCTCATAAAATACCAAAAGCCAACAAGCCTCCCCCCCCAACCACTAGGCATCAACCGCGAAATGGCGCAACGTACTCGAGTGTACTTTAGAGTGGTGCGTTCCACTTATGTCAGCATAAAGCTGGATAATTACATTTTTAAAGTGGTGTAATCCCACATATACCTGTAATAGGTTTCAAGGATACACCAGGCGCACTGCAGGGATGTTCGCCGCAACGAAACAGAGTCCACAGGCGTGATGCAACCTTCAGTATTAGTATATTAATCAAATATAGCGCGCAACCATCATGGGTAGTAGAACATTGTTTGAAAGTAAGTTTGATATTGGTAATAGTAAACAGAGTCCTATCAACCATGATTAGTAATCGTTCGATCATAGCGAACATCGTAGTAATTTTATACAATAATTAGTTATCGTTCGACCATAGCGAACATAGTAATTTCATAGGTATGTTGTTACAATAAAATCGCATGGTAAAATCAGACGTACTGTAGAACATAGAAATGTACACGAAGTGTACTAAGCACAGAAAGCAAGCTCTCTGGTTCAACAACAACCTATCCCATCTTGACGTCCTACCGAGGTAAACATCAAGACAGAACCAGCCGTGCCGATGCATCGCCGGAGCGAGTGATATATTCTACAGGCCCAACTCAACCTGCAATGATAATTGTATGTTATGGGTTTATATGTAATATGTTATATTTAAATATGTTATAAATCCACCATAGGCAGATTGAATATCGTCGGACGCTCTCCAGCCAGGTTCACGAAGTACAAGTACTAAGGCTCCCTTACCAGATTGCATCCAACAACTAGTATGTATGCAATACAATATTGGCACAACGAGCGAGCATGTTCACTATCATCACAAAATTTTGACTCAATTTCAATGAGACTACAAACACCACAAACAGTACACATACACATCGTGTTCCTCGTCCTGCCGAGTGGACTGGACGCCGGGAAGCTCGTTAGTAAGTTTCCATGCTCCCTCGATTAGATCATATATACTACTATGTACTACTATTATTCTATTATTGTTTTAATATTATTTTACTATTATTTTATTTTAATATATTTTAATATTTTTTTTTTTTTTTTAATAATAAATTATTTTCCCCTGAATAGTAAGATACGTATAGTTACAAGTTGGAGCATCATTTATAATTATTACAAATTTCAAGTCGATAATATTAGTATTACTGAAATATGACAGCACTTGTGTGGAGGGCTGTCATATACAACCTTGTCACATCATAAGGTTTCCTTTTAAAATTCTGTTTTTTTTAATTTTAAAATATTCCCCCGTTATTTTGACATTTCTTTGTCAGTCCCATTTCCTCAGTTCTCAAAACGATATTTCATAATGATGTGATTCGTGCCCTGCGGGAAAGTCCTTAACATTATCAAGGACTTATTTTTCGTGACGATTTTTGAGACAGGTCTTCTATTATTATTTCACTTTTGACATCCCTCGTTAATGGATACCAACAGCTGAGTTTTTGCTAAAATAATTATTCGGCAATATTGGAAATGACTAAGGAATCAGGATAGTTACAACATTTCGAATTCGAAATTGTAATTGTATTGAATTGTTATCTTTAAGTTAGCGATTAAGTTTTGTTGGAAATTTGAGTTGAAATATATATTTTTGTAATCATTTGATTCTTCAGCCTTATTATCTCCACCAAGTGATAATCCAAAATGTTTATTCATTAAAAAAAGTATTTGTGAATCACACACGGCAGAAGTGAAACTTCAGAAAAGTAACCTACGAGATAATGAGATAAATATAACTTGTATTCTATGTTATTCTCTCGCAGGCTAGATCCTATTATGAATATATTTGTCTCTTTATGGTGTCACTTTTTCGTTTCATCGAATTTTCAAATCTTATACTATTAACAGACGATCGAATTTGGTACGAGCCGGACAGCAATCCGCTCCATACCATATCCGTTCGTCTGGAGAGTTGTCTGCCGAACATTATTATTATTATTTCGTGTCCGCTCGGTTCGATGGTTTGCGCGTCGAATTTGGTCCGCTCCGTACCAAATCCGCGGGTGTGTAAGCTCGGACCGGACAAACGCACGGCAGTCGCGATCGAAACCTTCTGGAGGTAGCACGTGCGTCAGCGCATGTTCGCACTATGGCGGAAATTCTAACAGAACGCGAAGTTCTTGTCGATGTTTTGGCACTCTATAAATTTAAGAGTTCCGCAAAGGCTTCGTGATCTAGTCGCAAGTATATACGGAAGTCTTAGCAATCGAGCGATTTGATTAAGGTGGAAGACAAGGGTCTGCCCGCGAAATTCAAATTTAATTTGGATTTTCGCAATTTGTAAACTAATACGACAAAGTAGGCATATATTACACTTTCGACGACACGTTCACGACACTTTCAAGTAAAGATTTTTATATAAAAATCTTTACTTGAAAGTGTCCAGTTTAAGAAATTAGTCAAAATAATGAGTTTGACGTGAGTTACTCACAAATTAGTCATTATTTTGACTAATTTCTTAAACTTCATCACGATTTTTCAAATATATTTTTGCCCACTCCTTTCTTTTTTTCGTGATGTTTGTGGCGGCATTACTGTTGCCGCAACAACAATCGCAATTTTAGCGCGCTTGGATAACGTCGGAGGCATGACGTCTGACCTGTGTGTACGCCACGCGGTTAGTGCGAGATCCGGCCGTCTGTTGTGTCTAGCGGATCTGGTATGCCATACCAAGTCCGCTGTCCGGCTCGTACCAAATTCGATCGTCTGTTAATACTTTTATAAACCGAAAAACATCTCTTGAACATTTTGCGTCATGAAGGTAGTAAATATTTCAAACTTGGAAGATGTCACATAACTCGAAATGTCTTTGTATTGTATCTTGCGCTATTAAAACTTATAATGAGGGATTTGGGTGAACAGACAGACTTGACATTGTTATCGCTATACCTACGTGATTTATGTACATCTAAATAATTGTGTTAATTTATACCACTTACATTTTACCAGTAGTGTTTCTGACATGGCATGATGGCGTTTTGTTTCAGTATCACCTAAGACAATTCATAGACAGCTAACGCGCTTCCCGCATAAAATCATCAGAGTAAACATGTACCTATTGGTGATTTAAAATTAGCGTATAGTGGCTACGTTTGTTATCTTTACGCATCCAGGGCCGTAAAACTGAAATCTGCTCAAAAACCTCTATTTTTCATTGTACGAGTAAATAAACGAGTGAAATTCGATTTTGCAAAAATATTTTTAATACACCTACGTAAGCAAGCTAGCTTTGGAATTTTATATAAAAGCACAGGTGTAAGTGTTGGAAAGTTCACGTAGAAGGTTACCTTCGCCAGAAATTCATACTTTTATTGAGCACCGATGCATTTTAAAACTCGAACATTCAATGCAGGGCTTTGATCAATCATGCGACGCAAAAGGTTTTTGTGGTGGCTGAATAAAAGTCTCCAATCGCGGAAGGAGTTATTTTGTCGCTCCGACGTCTGCTTGTGGTCGCGCTGAAAGATTGCACGTCCTGCGAATAAGACCTTTTTAAATAACTCCAGTTTGCCACTGCACTTTAGACGACCGGCGATATTGGAAAAATATTATTCAAGAACTCTTAACTTCAATTATTTGTGCCACACTGTAATACCTAAATGTTTGAACGGTCTCCTTTGAATTTATAGTTTGCAACTTACCGATAATATATTTGGCTGTTACTTAGTTCTGTATTTATTTTATGATGTATAGTTGCAATTTAGATAAGTACTAGATTTTAACCCGCTTTTATTTTTAACAACCTAAACTTTTAAACTATCATTTAAAGTATTTTATTATTATTTATTTCCTTTGATTTTAAAATTATAAATGATACGAGACTAAATATCTTCCGTATCGAGTTATTCTCGTAAACAGGCGGCATAAAGAAAGGGGCGGTGAGCACGGGAAAGTCAACGTGAATTTGTACCAAGGCCTTTGCCGTCGACGGCAGGCTTACCGTGACATGGTTAAAGCCTTATTTTTGTGTCTGGCCTGCACGCTTGTCAGCTTGTCGTCGGGTACAAAGCCATGTGAAAATGTAGGATCAAAGAGTGCCCTGGCTTGTACGATCATGACGGCTTATTTTACACAACACGTATGCCCAATTTAAATGTCGGTCATTTTAACACTTTGCGCTTTATATCAATGTTGAGGTAGCTTGTAAATTGTCGACTTTACAAGGCGATGTCAACATGGCTTTGTTACAAAGTCTACTCCGCGTCAGTTTTTATTAAGTTTAATTAAAATAAATACGTGCGAAATACTTTCGATGGCAACTTATAATATTCAAAATGGCAAATCCCATTTTTAACTCTTATATCTTATAAGATATCTTAAGTGTTGTACGAATGTTGCAAATCAATAAAAAAAACTTAATTAAATAGTTTTTGCTTCTCCGTAAATCAAACGACAAGCTAAAGTCACGATTTCTTTTATACATTACTTAAGTAGCCGTTGAATTCTCTGAATCTTGTTTATCCTTGTTTCAAGATTTAGTAAAATTACCGATGAATCCATTAATTATTTTGAATTAATTAACTAAAACTGTTGTCACCAAGCCATCCGTGTTGCAATATTTAAACACAGAATTCTTAATAGGTACTATCTTTTAGGGTACTAAAATTCTACATCAATGTTTAGGTACCATAAATTACGAAATTATCGTCAATTTACTAATTTGAACTGGGAAAACATGTTCCAGAAACCGATGGTTATCTTACCTGTTAACTGTCGGAGAACGATTGTTATACGTATAAAAAGGATCTACGTAACTTACTTTTGTCTCATAAAACGAGGACTTGACGTGACAATAACACAAGAGGTTTATTTTATTCGGTCGCAGAAAGAGGTCATCTCGAAGTCCCTATTTCCTAACAAAGTAGTGGATTTCCCAACGATACAAAATAAGTTTATGACGTCCCTTTGTCTGAGCCGGTCAATGTTATCTACTGGTCTCTGAACACTCCAAGGTGCGCGAGATAACTCGTATTGCGTCCTATTGTGGTCCGACTTACTGGAGATAAGTGGCATATTTATTTTTTACGTGACTCTAATGTGGTTTATTTCCTGCAATAATGTTGAGATGTTGTGACGTGATCCAGTGTCGCTATTGTAGCGAGTGATTTGTAAAGAAGGTTTACGGTTTACTTACTGAGAAGCTCTCTAGATCCTAGGTACGGATCTACGTGCAAAAGTTTCTATCGCTCTGGGTATTGTGATTTAAGCTTGCTATAGAAATTCATATATGATTTGTATTAAATCCTTCCGTTACTTCATGCACTGAATAGATAGATAGGTGAATAATGTCTTGCAGGGATTGTATTAAAGTTTAGATTCACAGCTTTACTTATTGGAATTATAAATGCAGATCTGTGATTTCCCGTAAACGTAATAATGTCTTCAAAGATCTTCCGCGTAAAGGTAGGGAAGCATACTTTTTTTGAGTCTCGGAACAAATAAATTTTCTCAATCAAAATCTAGAAAAGTAACCAGCACTTACCAGCAACTAACTTGCTACCTTGGTAACTTGCTAGCTTGGTAACTTTACCAGCAATAGAATAGTTATTAGTAAAAATTTACTTTTTACTTACTTTACTTTTGATAAAATATCAGAACATGTTTTAACTCTGAATGAAAATTTATTGCTATGAGATGAAGTAGTATTTTTTATTGCAGAAAAGTGTGATCAATTTTATCACAGAAAGCCTTTTGGACAATAAAATTATTAAATTGTTATTTTGTTCACAGTCAGCGTCGGCGCAGGCGGCACTTCAGGCTGCGCAAGCGATTTCAAACAGCGCGGGCGCGGCTTTAGTTGCCGGCGCAGGCGCAGCCCTTCAACCAGTGAACGGTGGAACAGAAATACAGGTTAATACAATTAACTTTTTTACCCTCGACGAAACGGAGACGGTATATGTGTTTGCCCTAAGAGGTTGTGTGTTTGTTTGTTTGTTTGTTTGTTTGTTTGTTTGTTTGTTTGTTTGTTTGTTTGTTTGTTTGTATGTTTGTTTGTTTGTTTGTGCACTTTTTTGTTACCGTTTTCCTGGAAAACTACTGGACCGATTTATATGCGGTTTTTTGCATTAGATATGTATAGCTTGTGAGAAGGTTCTCAGATATATTTTAGGACCATAGACAAACAAGCTGAGCTGTAGTCTATGATTTTAATTTTTCAATATGTTACCAGGTGGTCATGGGAACTCCTTAAGTTCTCATCGTAACCCGTCGTATTTGGACTCTTTTGATTTGTCTTGACTAGCACTTTGTACCTAGATGCTGCCCAGGGTCTCATGATGGAGCCAGGAGGTGGTCATGGGAACTCCTTAAGTTCTCATCGTAACCCGTCGTATTTGGACTCTTTTGATTTGTCTTGACTAGCACTTTGTACCTAGATACTGCTCGGGGTCTTATGATGGAGCCAGGAGGTAGTCGTGGGAACTCCTTAAGTGATCACATTTTTTTAATCAATTTTTATCAGAATAATAAAATTTAACACTATTTGACACCTCTGCTCATTACTAAGCCCAAGTTTTATCTCGGAATGAGAAGGGTTTGGCCATAGTCCACCACGCTGGTCAAAAGAACTACTGAGCCGGCACATATGCAGTTTTGTGTTTCAGATATTATTTTATATAATTACTTTTGCTAAGTTCTAATTGTTGTTTCAATGGAGCTCTGCAGTTCGTCGTGGGTTTTTTAAAATTTTTAATTTTATTACTTGTTATAAGATAAGTGTAACTTAGTAGGCTCACCAAAATAAGAAATTGTGACTATGTTGCGGCCACCCAGAAATACTGCAAAATTTACCTATACACGAAATCATACCTAAGTATTAAATGTGCCGCAAAAAGCTTTAACGTAATAAAGCAGACTGAAGCGTTATGAATGTGACAATTTCATTAAATATTTGAGAAGACAGTGCCCAAATCGCTAGCGGATGGCTGACAGAAGCATCCCTTTATCCAACAATGGGACATGTGTGACAATCCTTTGAGGTAGGTAGGTCTATCAATATCTCTGGACTAAGCGCGTACTTTATTTTACTGTGCTCATCAGTCCAATAAATTATAAAACTCCCTTTTTTGATAAGTTCTAATTTGTGGTACGTACGTACTATAATAATACATAATATTCCACGTATTCATAACAATAAAAAAAACTTTTGAGAGGTCACGATGTCAAAGTAATTAAATTTAAAAGTATTCTTTAATAAAACATGGACGATTCCATTTTAATAAAGTAAAAGAGTTATTACAATACAGTATCAATCGTTCAAGGTTTCCCCCTCGATACCTAGGTATGGACTATGGATATAAATACCTTTTATAAGCCCCGGGCAAACCTCGACTGACTTTATGATTTAATTAATTATTAGGTAGATACCATTATAATTATAATAAATGAAAAGAACGAGAGGAAAAGCTCAGAAAGATTTTAATTAAGGCTATTAACAATAATTAATTACCTACGTTATTAGTAACCTCTGTAATACGAATGCCAGACGGGCATTTCAACTTTACGTCAAAATTATTTATTTATTTAACGTCTCGTGTACATATTTTGAGTGAAACAATCTCTTTTTATTATTATTCTGTTTCACCAATAGTAGGTACAGGTTATCTTGTATGAAAATTCTACGTCGAAACATAAGTTGGTGTTGACACCCTGTAAACTCGACATATACGAAAATAAATATGCATTTGTTTGGTTAGGATAACTGAGTCTTATTAGCACTGAATATTATCCCGGCCCGTCGGTCCTGGTTATTATCTCTAACCCTTGATGATGATCGTTAACTTTTGGGTCCAAATTTTCAGCGACATTCTAAACTGGTGGCAAAATATGCCCGATAATATTCAGCAGGTATTTGCCTCTTTAATTTAAATATGAAGTACGGGTACCTACTGTTATATTATTTCTACCGAATAGTATGATGAATGTATGGTCGATAAAGAAAACGATACTGAGGTATCTAGAATGTCCCCGGGAATTTAATAACACACTTTAGCGAAAATATATTTTTCCGTTCTTCCCGTAAATGAGCATCAAATATGATTTAGGCTCTTAATAACATTATATATCAAGATAATAGCCCGCTATACATTTCAGGTATTAAATCGTACATTAACGTTACCTAAGGGTGACGTAAAGCAAAGGAGATTATCTATTTAGTACAAATCCGAACCAAAGCTGATTACGGCGACCATCTTAAATATTACAAGCTCGTTCCGTTAATCAGATTTTAGTTCCTAAGGGAATAGCTGTGTCTAAGGAACAGACTGATAGAGCTTCTGAACTGGATGCAAAGAGTGTTTATTATGCAAACTAGTGCATAAGACGCCCCTGCTAAATACTTGGCAACTACCCACAAGGTGCTAATAATCGCATGGTGTAGACTGCAGAGCTTATTCGCCTAGCGACCTGTTGTGTTGGTATGTTAGTGTGGTGGGATTAATTTAAACTTATCTTACTAATATTATAAATGCGAAAGTTTGGATGTATGGATGTCGGTATGGATGTATGGATGTATGGATGGATGTTTGTTACTCAATCACGCCCCAACGGCTGAACAGATCTGGATGAAATTTGGCACAGAGATAGATTATAGTCTGGAATAACACATAGGCTACTTTTTATCCCGGAAAATTAAAGAGTTCCCGCGGGAACCACAAAACCTCGATCCACGCGTACGAAGTCGCGGGCATTAGCTAGTATTATTATAGAGGAAAGATTTGATTGTTTGTTTGTAATGGATATACTCAAAAAATAATCAACCGATTTTAAAATTCTTTTACCTTTAGAATATAGATAAGATAGAAGATAGGCTAAATACTATTAATTGCAATAATGTGAGTTAAGTCGGAAAACATGTCTACGATAGTACAATATCTTTTTTTAAGGTGGACTCACAATAACCATTTTTATGATTTTCAAATTTGGTCTCAAACAATGCTTTACTTGCAGAGGTGAAGCCGGAGCGGGTTGCTAGTGGCTTATACTCACGATACTTACTATATGACAGCAACAGTTTTACGGAATCCGTTTAGAACGAAGTATTCGCCCCTCTGGAGCTTCTTTTGATGAAATTCTCTAGGAAGTTTAATTTAATTTTTTTTTACACCACTACAAGTTACCCCTTGACTGCAATCTCACTTGATGGTAAGTGATGATGCAGTCTAAGTTGGTAGCGGGCTAACCTGTTAGGAGCATGGCAGTAATATTAAACCCATACCCCTATTCGGTTTCTACACGGCATCATACCGGAACGCTAAATCGCTTGGCGGCACGTCTTTGCCGGTAGGGTGGTAACTAGCCACGGCTGAAGCCTCCCACCAGGCCAGACCAGGGAAAATTTAGAAATTATAAATTCCCAAATCGGATCCGGGAAATTGACCCTGCCGGGGATCGGGATCCAAGGCAGGGTCAATTTCCCGGATACCGGAGGGATTTTCAAAATCCCGGATATTAAGTTTTAGATTTTGATAGCTGTGATAGATATCAAACCCTGGTTAACTGAGACAGCTTTTCGGATTTATTTGCGTTATAAGCATTAAAATATCACTGTTACAATGGTGAAGGAAAAATGCGAGTTCTCCGTAATTCCGTAATGCTCTCAAAGGTGTGTCGAGTATTTCAATCCGCACTTGGCCAGCGTGTCGGACTATGGCCGAAAACCCTCTCAGGAGACTCGTGATGAGTAGTGAGCCTGATAAATTGATATGATGATGTACATGTCATTCAAGATATTCATGAATTTATGTACCTTAATAAGTGTTCAATTTCTCGTTGGCGGCAACATAGTCCCAATTTTTAATTAAGTGATCAGCCTGCTACGTGAATAAGTGAGAATCAATTCTTGATGGATTATGCCTTCACCTGAAAACATTTTTCTTCAGCACGATGCCTGGGTATAGTATAGGTAATAATGCGTCCGCACGATGCCTGGGCTAAATAGGTACAGTATTATTATACCCTATTTAGCGTACGATCCCTTCAACTACTAAACTATTATGATGCTTTCAAAGTATGGATAGGACGAACTTTCCGCCACAACTGATAACTGACGCTTTAAAATTACTGTTTGCAAGGAAACTACTATCAATACTCGTAAATTTTTTTCTACTTTATTAATAAACAAAATCGATGGAAAATAAATTTCCTTACTCTTAATGTAAATGCATTATTTCTCAGACGTGGCAAGAGCTCATATTCTCACGGCCCGTGTACCGATAAGGGTACACAAATTACGCTACACTGGTCTATGCCTAAGATGTAAAATGTTTTAGGAATGTTGACTCGAATTGATGTGAAACTTTGGTTACAGGGAGGTCCAAACACAGTGCTACGAGTGATCATAGAGCACATGCTGTATCCGATAGTTCTTGACGTGCTGTACTCAATCTTCCAGCGGTACGGAAAGGTGCTCAAAATCGTCACTTTCACTAAGAACAGTAAGTACCTAATTCCTTAAAATAAATGGCTATCAACGGAATCCTACTTAAATTATTATGAATGTGTGACGATCAACCGAACAACTCGATTTTTTGTTTGAGTACTTAGGTATAGTTAATGATATAGACTGACATGCACGTTTTATCGTGAAAAGTCATTGAGTTCTGGAATGCAGGAACTCAATATTAAAAACGCTTTAAGATTGTGATATATTTAAAAAAAAAGAACAATGTGTTATGAGCGGGCGAGGACTATGGGGAGGACAAAACATTTGGGATGTTTATTATTTACATCCTATCAAAACCTTTTAATTACAGCTCAACGTTAATTTCCGAATCTAATTATGACATAAGCCCTTTATCGCTGTAGTACGTGTATTCATCCCCACAGGGTAGCATTGAGTGAAACAGCTATTAATAATCGAACCGAGGTGGGCATTAAAATTAAATTTGAGCGGGCATGTTGTAGTGATAGATTTACCAAACATAACGGAGGTCCAAAATCCAAGGGCGCAATCCGTTTAAAATTTAAATCGTACCCTCATGCATATCCTAAATAAATCCCGCACACAGGAGGCAGCCAGGTAGGTAGGTACATATTTGATAAGCCTTGCCCACGGCGCTGTAGAAGCACTGTGTACTGCTCACTTTCGGCTAATTATATAACTTCGTTAATAACTAATTATGCTTATAATGTTTTAAACTTAATATTCTTCTAAGCGCAGATATCCTTGTGGTTAAGACTTTGGACTTATAAGATTTGGGCGGTCCGGGATTCGAATTCCACACACGCAACTCTTACTTTTCCAATTAATGTGCGTAATTATTTATTTATTTTCAATTTAAGGATTTAACGGCGAAGGACAAAAATAGTAGTATTTACGACTGTACACTTTCCTCGCGTCTTTTCTGTTATCAGTCACATGAATTTTGATATAACCATGGATTTTATTGTTTAAAAGCTTAGGTATACTGAACTAAATTTCGAAGAGACTCGAGAGCCTAGTGATTTGTCAATTTTTAATTGGCACGATATTGCATATTTACACATTTATAATACATTCCCATGCATTATGCGACTGTGCACATGCCTACCGTGTTTTCTGCTATCAGTTTCATGAAATTTTATACACGGTTTATTATTAAAAAGCTTATACTGAACCGAATTTCAAAGAGACCCGAGAGCCTAGTGATTTGTCAATATTTAATTGGCACGATATTGGTAATTCTCTTCCGGAGCGCTCATAATTCGTCGCTATCTTGACACTCCTCTGGCTAATGCACTGGTTTCAATTTCCTCTAGTACCGC
This sequence comes from Erebia aethiops, assembly GCA_923060345.2. Taxonomy (NCBI): domain Eukaryota; kingdom Metazoa; phylum Arthropoda; class Insecta; order Lepidoptera; family Nymphalidae; genus Erebia; species Erebia aethiops. The sequence continues at coordinate 25,804,730 of OV281081.1, forward strand.
TACCCAAATTTCTGTTTGCTTTTTTACCGCACATTCGTCAATGTCCAGTGAGAAAGGATTTTGTTTTGCTTTGACCAGTTCGCAGTTCAGTGAGCTTACTACCATCGTTTAAAGCACTATTATTTTCAAATTGAAGTTTTAGAAGAAGTACCTTGTCGACCCTAAAATAAGGACTTTAATTCTGAAACAAGAGCATCAATATGATTTTAAAAATACTGCCTTAAGCGATGGTAGCAAGGCCTTTGTTCTCACTGTAGACATTACTTACTTTTTAGCAATGCAAAAATACGCTACTGTAGTAGCACGTAGTAGACAAATGATAATTCGCGGAGCAAAGATTTGCCGCCTAATGAGGAGCAGTCATTACATTCTTTATAGCAATACACTTTTGAAAATACGATATCCAAGTTTTTCCATGAAATTAACTCAATATTGTACCTAAATACTGAATTAGAAAGAAAAAAAACTCATTTATTAAGTATTGAAGATTGAAGTAGTGTAGGTATATAACTGATATTCATGGATAGAAGCAGGTGTTACTTTGCGGAAGTCCATTATAATTTAGGAACTAGAAGTTTAACTCGCTATAATCCGCGACAATAGGAAAATCTATGTGGTACAGTGTGTATCCCGCACCTATAGCCCGCGATATTCACCACACCACATAAATCCCCCAAAACTACCCGCAACGTTTTTTGACGACCTCCGTGGCGCAGTGTGTAGCGCTGTTGTCTTAACGTGCGGAGGTCCCGGGTTCGATACCCGGTAGGGTCAATTTGGGAATTTATAATTTCTGAATTTTGCCTGGTCTGGCCTTGGTGGGAGGCTTTGGCCGTGGCTAGTTACCACCCTGCCGGCAAAGACGTGCCGCCAAGCGATTTAGCGTTCCGGTACGATGCCGTGTAGAAACCGAATAGGGGTATGGTTTTAATAAAACTGCCATACCCCTGACAGGTTAGCCCGCTACAATCTTAGACTGCATCTTCACTTACCATCAGGTGAGATCGCAGTCAAGGGCTAACTTGTAGTGGATAAAAAAAAACGTACGTTTCACTCCGATATCGGAGCATCTTCAGGAGATGTTGACTCCACAATGCACGATTGCGAAGTGATGATCGTGTCAGAAATTCCGGCTTTTGTACCTTTTTGGCATGACTCAAACTGTAGCCCCGCCCCGTCCCCTCTACTACTGTATAAATTGAGTAAAGGTGAATTTGATAAGTTTAATCTTAATAGAAATAATGTGTTAAATTATTTCTAATTTAGATTTTCACATAGATTTTCCTACTGTGGTGATGGTGAATCAAATTTCAAGTTCCTTCAATATATCTCTGATACCAGTCACCACCAACCATTATTACCAAGTATTCCTAATATTAAATGTTGACCTGCGTCAGACGTGCATTGTGCAACAATGCTGTGAATTCGTCGTCTGTAACGTAGGTACGTGACGTACCCATAAAATTCTTTCACTGTATGAAATCTCATACAACAAATAGAAAATTCCCGAATCACTCACACACTGACACATCAAAGCCCAGCCCGACCCCCGACCTAGAAAGCTGAAATTTTGCTCAGGAATAAAGCCGGATTTTTTGAAATTTGAAAATGAATCCACGGGCATGCACTAGTACCTAATTATAATTATAATTAAACGAGTATGATTTAGTCCTCGACAAACAGAGTGTGGGGCGCCCCCCGGCTAGGTGGAGCGACGACATCCGGAGAGTGTCTGGCATCAAATGGATGCTAACAGCCAATGATAGGCTATGTTGGCGCAATCTCAAAGAGGCGATCTGAAATTCCACTTTTTGACATCTTAAACCAACCTAAGCTACGGGCACGCTCTTATCCTTCGTCGTCTGTACTTTGCATTTTTTATTTTCCTAGCAAAAGTTTTTCATAGCTTTACATACAAACAAAACATTTCAATCCTTTGCACAGGTATACAAATATCACTGCAACCTGAAAAATTGACGGAGGATTCACGTAGAGTATTGACATTCAATACCCTCCCTTTACCCCGGGGTTTGCAATACCCGGTGCTATAGACAAATATACCGAAATCGCCCCGTACAAAGCTAAATCGCTACAAACCGTAGTAGATCGTAGATCCGAAACGTATAAATCCCTACTTCAATTATCCTGTCTCGTGGGGAGCAAATAAAGCACATATTTCGTATACATTTCACTTTCAATGCCCTACAAACGGTCCGTACCCAACTGAATTTAAGTAAGTTACTTATAATGTAACCTACACGATACTCGTTTATAGGGGGATAACTTTGTTTACTTTTTCCATAGTACACCATTTCATGCAACTTAAGTTATTGAACCTACAAAAATGTTATACTGCCTTATTAAAATTCAATTAATTCGAAGACCGACCTAGCAATGTTTGCCTAATGTTGATTTGTAATTCAATAAAGGATTTCCGTCTATTTATTATATTTTGGTATTGAAATGGCCACTGAAAATGCTTTATAACTTTAACCACTTAGGAGTTGTTAGCAATTTTGGATTCATGTTGTTTCTCCTCGTTATTTTCGTAAGTTCTGCGAGTTTATCTAATTAATATTCCGTAAGTTTTTATCATATTACTATTAATAAAGGGGAAGGAGTTGAAAATTGTTTCACGGAGTTCGTCGAATGTTTTGCGTTGTTTATTTGATAATTGCTTTCTGTACATTTAGTCGTTGTGCTTATAGCGGACGACTGTAGGATCTTATGCTTTTAATCCTTTGAAAAATATTTTAAAAACTTTAATAGAAGTTTCTTAAACTCGTAACGTTATATAACTTATTTAAGAATTTCTTGCCCAAATCTTGTTATACGAATCTGCGAGCTATTGCTTGGCCAGACATTTTGAAAATTGTAACATGATAGAGGGCGGTATAGAGACACCTATGCATGTAAACATTGAAATTTAAAAAAATACACAATATAAATTAAATTGAAGCAAATTGAAGCTACTAAGCTAATATTTCGAGCGCGGATTTTTATTAATCAAATCATTGAACAAGTGCTGTGCACATATAATAAGTACTAGACTAGGTAAGCCCTGCGACTTGGTCCGAGTGGATTTGGGTACAACCCGTTGGAATACTTTAATTTGGAATAAAAAATAGCCTATGTCAAACTATGGATGTAGCAAAAAATCACGTCGATCCGTTGTTCCAATGCGGCATGATTAAATGACAAACCAACACACTTTCTGCATTTATAATATTAGTACTTTAACTAAAACAAAACAAAAAATGTTTTGGTAAAGATCACAAATCTAACCTGCTATTGTAATCATTAATATTATAGAGTATCAGTCGAACGAAATCCTTAATTACGCGAATCCTACGACATATACACGACATCCTCCGCAAACAGGGGACGCATAATAATTGTAGCGGTCTGCTACACCTTAATAAAGCCAATCGACTGAGGGGGTGAGGGGCACGGGGAGAGGGGAGGGGGTGGGATTACCACGATCTTCATTGAGATTTGTTCTGGGATTAGGAACGTGTGATATAACCTTCGTTCTTACGTGATGTGTTGACAGTGTGATGTTGTGTTATGATTCTACCACAGTCTAAGGAAATTACATTATTTCCTACCAGTCAGTCTAGACAGAGCAATACTGCGGGTTGTCGGGGGAGTGTATCAGCCAGCTGGCATAATTTTCAATATAAAATTCTGTCACTCTATTTCTGTCCAACCATTTATTTTACTTTTGACATAAGCACGCAATTATTGACTGGCAACCGTCGACAAAAAAATGCAAACTCATTAGACGCATATCGTTTTTTTACAATAGTGAAGTGACGTGCCCTTATATCCGATATTTCGTAACTGTTTTGAGCCACTCGTCTAGTAATTACAAGTACGACTTTCCTTTTCAAAATAGTCACGGAGCTTCTAGCTTTCTTGATAGTCCTTTAAGCACCATACATTTTTGGCGATGGATGGTTTCTATGAGCTGACGATTTCATGTTCATTTACTACTGTTATATATAATTGATTTATTTTAATACATACATTAATAAGTTTAGTCATTTAAACGCTTTCAAACGCTTTCAATTTTTTTATTGTTTTATAAAGGTACCCACCTTTATAAAACAATAAAAAAAATTGAGCAAAGATAATATCAATGTGGTCAAATCGATTAAAACTTCTTCATAAAGAAAGTCGATTGTTATCAAAAATCGAATCAGTAACGCATTGGAACATCATTGACTCGACCTGCCAAAAGTAAAATAATTAATGATTGGAGTTTGGTGTTCGAATATTGGTATGCAGTTTGGCGGTGAGAATGAATGAGAACTACGAATGACTGGATACTGGAAATATATATCCAATAATCTAACTGGCGAAAATGTAAACTGTCGACAGAACCGTTCAATGTTCTGTGTGTCAATTTTTTATTGACACACAGAACATTGTATTTACGTTTTCTTGTCTCTTTTGAATAGTTCTTGTTTCTCGTTTTGTAGGGTAGGTTCGACATAAATAATCCGGTAGTGGCACTTAAGTTTTATCGGGTTAATATACCTAACAGATTACAATTTACCGAAAAATAATGCGTAATGCGTTAAATTGTAATCCGTCGACAGTTTACAATTTCGCTAGTTAGATTATATCGAACGGTTTTTGCAATCTTTCGGTGGCAGATATATACTAACGCTGTGATTCTACTAAGAAATCGAAATTCCGTATCCCATTTCACAAACGGAGCAACTTAAACCAAAGGCGAATGCACTAAGCTCAAAGTTTCGTTTGTAACCGATGTCAGTGATCAAACGCAAGTTCAGCCCTACGAAAACTCTTTGAAAATGACACAGAACTTTAGTAATTAAGCAAAAGCTAAATCAATAGAGTCGAGCTTGCTTCGTGAGTGGGTTTTTTTAGTTTTTTCTTTTCAAACTAAAAATCACTTTAAATCGTGCTTGTTTTGTACACGAATTTCAGAACACTCTCATAATTAAAGCCATCCACTTTGAACAGTAAAGCTGAGTTTTTAAATGTAAATAAAAGACGAAATATCGCGATACAACGCGAATTTGCGTAATTGTACGCTTGCGGGTGTCGCGAGTTTTAAATTACATATATTTAGAACAAACGCGTCAAGGGGGTCGGCCGTTTGTGGCGGTTCAACGTTCACAACTTTTCATTCTGCTCTTTTCGAATGCCTGAGCGCAACGAGATGAAAGGACGCCTAAATTGCGAAGGAGAATGCATTCACCTTGACGTAGGACGGCCCGAGGTAAAGGCAGCGAGATTTAAGATATCATATTATATTGTAATTGGTTGGACGCCAGAGACGAGACTCGCTTAAATTTACATAGCGGAAGCAAAGGAAGCTACCACTTTCCCTCAGCGAAATGCGGATTAGAGAATTTTAATTTACAACCTCAGCGCCCATCTTGTGTTTACGGAGATATCGACTTAAATATTCCATAAAGTAATTGCGTTCTCTACTTGAATTTTTAATAAAAACATCGCATAGGGATTGATTGGAATCATTTGAATTTCTTGAGCGCAATCGGCAAGTATAGTTATTGAATTAGCCCTCGAGTATTTCAACTCGAATAAATAAAATCGAATAAGGGGTAACTGGGTGAAGTTGTTTTAAAAACTTCCGGACCGGCTGTTGTTAAACTGTCTGCATTTTTGTCGCACGATTTTCATAATATTATAACGAAGTCGTACAGTTAAAGATTTAAAGTCATTCAGTTATATTTTTTGTCCGAGAAAACGCTGCGCTGTTTACGAACAAAATAATATCAGCAGCCGCCCAAGCATAACCAGGGTGGCAGTGTTATCTCGCGGCTTTTCAACGACAAAGATTTGAAAGTCTGGACTGGACACATTATTACTCAGTAGCTGATGCCCGCGTTTTCGTCCGCGTGGTTAAAGTTTTTTGATTCCCGCGGGAACTCTTTATTTTTCCGGGATAAAAAGTAGCCTATGTCACTCTTCAGGTCCTCAACTATACCCATACCAAAAATCACGTCGATCCGTTGCTTCGTTGCGGCGTGATTGATGGACAAACCAATAAACCAACAAACAAACACACTTTCGCATTTATAATATTAGTATGGATTTCATTCATAACTAAAATTCTGAGAGCACAATTATTATACGCAATGGATATAATTTAAATATGTTGCTAATGTGAAACCAAAGCAGAACTTTTAAAGGCCCATTTAACCACTTTGTTTCCAGCTAACCTGCGTCGGTGAATCTAAAAAGGTTTTTAAGGATGACAGCTATCCTAGAAAAGCTTTTAGACCGTTGGAAGAATGAAAATATGTTTTATCTGCATAAACTTTGCTTTAAATGACTAGTGGTAGTGACTACATTTTTATAGATAACTAGCGAATGCCCGCGACTTCGTCTGCGTGGTTTGAGGTTTTTTGGTTCCCGCAGGAACTCTTTAATTTTCCGGGATAAAAAGTAGCCTATATTCTATTCCATACTATAATCTGTCTCTGTGCCAAATTTCATCCAGATCCGTTCAGCCGTTGGGGCGTGATTGAGTAACAAACATCCATACATCCATACATCCTACCAAACTTTCGCATTTATAATATTAGTAAGATAATTATAATATTGTGTGAAGTGGTTGAACACCCGCATTTTGTTGGAATATGCCGGACAAGTTTCTAGTCACTAGAATAGATGACGACAATCATGCTTAGTGCAAAGCAATGATGAGGTCTAGGTTAGAACGCGCTTGCCTAGAAGATGCCTATTCACTCTTGCCTTGAAGGTACCTAAGTTATACGTGGCAGGAAACACGTGCGCTGGGAGGGTGTTCCACACCCTAGCGGTTCGGATCAGAAACGTCGAGCAAAAACGTTTTGTGCGGGCAGATTGAACATCAACCACATAAGGATGCCAACGCAGACGGTTTCTCGCTGTTCTGTGGTAGAACGGGGAAGGAGGAACAAGGTTGTGAAGTTCCTGAGCACACTCTCCATGGTATATCCGATAAAAAACCGATAAGCAGGCGACATTGCGTCGGTGCTGTAAACTGAGCAATTTCGCCTGCGTAAGTGATTGATCGCCTATTATCCTTCGGGCCCGGCGATCTATAGAGTCTAATGTATCGAGTTGGTACTTGGCGGATCCATCCCAAAGGTGGCAGCAATACTCCATGCCAGATCTGACTTGTGCCTGATAGAGAACGAGGCGCTGTTTTGGCGTGAAGTATCGCTTCACCTTGTTCAGGATGCCAAGTTTTTTGGCAGCTGTTTTGGCCTTTGACTCGATACATTTCCCGAAATTGAGATTGGGAGAGATGTCGATTCCCAAGAGCTCAATGTGATCACTTATCGGTACGGATATACCCTGGAAAGTAGGAGCCAAGGTGAAAGGGCTCCTCTTAGCGGTGAATAAACACGCTTGTGTTTTGGTGGCGTTAAACTGGACTAGATTGGCGTCACCCCATTCGGACACCTCCTTAAGAGTCAAGTTTACGCGATCCACCATTGCCTCTCTTTGCTCAAGTGTCTCAGAAGCACTGGCTCGAGAGCTGGACATGTATCTTTCCGCAACAGTGCTGTCATCAGCGTACCCAAAGATGCCGGGTTTGAGAAGATCGTTGATGTGCAGCAGGAAGAGTGTTGCGGAAAGAACAGACCCCTGAGGGACACCGGCATTAATAGCCATTAGGTCAGAAGAGTAGCCGTCAACGACCACCCGAAATGACCTGTCACTCAGAAAGTCAGATATCCAGCTACAGAAACCAGTGGGTATCCCGTATGCCGGGAGCTTATTGAGAAGACTGCCATGCCAGACCCGGTCAAAAGCCTTTGAGATGTCCAAAGAAACGGCGAGCGCCTCGCCGTGTTTCTCAATGGCTTCACCCCATGTATGCGTGGCATACACCAGAAGATCTCCTGTAGACCGATTTTTCCGAAAGCCGTACTGATGGTCTGACAGAAGATCGTTATCTTCTAGGTATGCTAGGAGCTTGCCATTGAGTACACGTTCCATGCTTTTACAAAGGATGGACGTGATGGCTATGGGTCTGTAATTGGCCGGGTCAGCGCGGCTCCCCTTTTTCGGTACTGGTTGCACATTAGCAACTTTCCACGACTTGGGGACTTGAGCAGTTTCAAGAGAGAGGCGGAACAAGCGTGTTAGCACAGGAGACAACTCAGGAGCGCAATTTCGCAGGACTACTGCAGGTATACCGTCAGGGCCACTAGCCTTACTCACATCGAGGTTCCGAAGAGTTTTAAGGACCTCATGCTGGCGAATGCGTATCTCGGACATAATAGAGTCGCATGGTGGAAGAGTGGGTGGAGTTTTACTTCTAGCATCAAGATGTGAGTTTTCTGCAAACAGAGACGCGAGAAGATTCGCTTTATCCGTTGCAGTTACGGCCAAGGACCCATCAGGTTTCTGCAGAGGCGGCAGTGATGAACGGCAAAAATTATTTTCGACCGACTTCGCAAGGGACCAGAAAGCCTTACTACCACTGGGGTAAGTGGCGAGCTTACGTCCAATGCGATTAGTGCGACCGAAACGTGCTCGCTCTAGAACCCTCTTGTAGGACTTGGTGGCAACATTGTAATCTCTTTTCTTTATTTTGACATCCGGAGCTTTAAGAGCGCGTGCATCTGCCCAAGTTACAAACGCAGACTGCTTGCAGGCCTCTGCAATTGCACATTCAGCATTGTACCAAGGGGGGGTCTTGCTATCAGGCGATATGTCAGAGAATGGAATGAAATATTCCATTGCCTGGCGTATCACTTCTGATATAGCACTCTCACAGCTCGACGGATCGTTGGTAGAGAAACAAAGTTGCCGCCACGGATAAGACGCAAAGAAGTGCCGCATCTCATCCCAATCTGCTGACCTGTATCTCCACACCCGCCTTTTAACAGAGGAATCATAGGCAGGAGGGTGATAATTGGATACAGATTTCACCAGACAGTGGTCAGATGTGCCCAATGGGGCAGATACTGATACCATAAACCTGTCTGGATCGGTTGTCAGCAGAAGGTCCAAACAATTGGGTGTATGTCCATCGATATCCGGTATCCGAGTGGCCTCCTGAACCAGCTGAGAGAGATCTAGCGATAGTGCAAAATTGCGCGCCTCTCTTCCAGCGTGATCAGTTTTCTGGTATGGGAACAGCCACTCCTGGTGGTGGGCGTTAAAGTCCCCCAGAAAAACCAGTTGCGCGGCCGGATAACGATGCTGGACGGTGTCAGCTGTTTTGCCGAGATAACTGAACAACTGAGTCGTCTCCTGGTCACCGCTATGCGATCGATAGACGCACGCATAAATAGTTTGCTCTAAGCCCGTGTCTACCAAGCACCACAAAACAGAGAATTTTGGTACCTCCAAATTACGGAGACGCTGACAGCAGATGTTATCACGAGCGTACAGGCATACCCCCGCGCGAGGTTTAAATTTGTGCTCAAGCGAGTAACCAGGGTATTGCAGGTACGCTACATCCGCTGGGGACTGAATTTGCGTCTCCGTAAGGAAGAGCAGATGCGGCTTTGCCGTCTCAAGATGGTGGTGGACAAATATTATATTAATAATAATATAATAGTTAAATATAACTGCCATGCCCCTAACAGGTTAGCCCGCTACCATCTTAGACTGCATCATCACTTACCACCAGGTGTGATCGCAGTCAAGGGCTAATTTGTAGTGGATAAAAAAAAAGTTAATAATATATAATAATACACGTTCGACGAGGCCGACCGACGGGGTCGGACCATAATTGACGGGTTTTTCTGACTTGGAATTCTCAGTACTAGTCCAGAGTTAGGAAGCTGGCGGTGTGTCATCCCCCTGCCTCGGAGAGCACGGTCCCGGTTATTATCACTAACATGATAATAGTCGTTAAAGCCCGCCAACCCGCATTGGAGTAGCGTGGTCGGTCTTAGCTCTAATTCCCTCTCTCTTATGAGAGCGGAGGCCTACGCCCAGCATGGGCTGTAGTAGTGGTGGTGGTGGTGGATGTCAGAAAAAAGAAAACGCCTAAAAAGTATCAATTAAAAGCTGTTTTCATATTTATGGTATAAAATTCGCGAAATTGTTTTAAACGTTTTATAAGTTGCATCTGACGTTCGGGCCAGCGGTCCTAAAGAAAATATGAGCCAGAATAAAGACCATTTAACCATTAAATATGTATGAGAAGACAACGCGTTACTTTTCATTTGCCTCTACGCTCTTGGGTGGAGTTTGAGTGTCTTATACTCTATATTTTATAGCTTCAGCGAATTGTTCGAGAAAAAACGGACGATATTACTAATTATTAACACAAGTTTCCTTTTTGTGTTGTAAGCTTTACGGATACAGATAATAAGAACTGAAAATACTTAGAATCCATACGAGCATACCTTTATTCTTGTATGATTTTTCACTACGTTTTTTGTAATGGCTTACTAGGTCAAATTATAATACATAGAATAGACTGATAGGTGACTACCGCACTCATTCGCACAGGTCGGCTTATTCGCGTTCACTGTCGACGAGACCTTACTTATTCGATAAAAAAATTATGCTTATATATGTATATATAAGTTAAAAATTGTATATACCTACTTGATGTAATGGTGAAAATGTAATGACAACTGCTTTTACAAGAATGTACGCAAGCTTAGGGGGTCATAAATGGAATATACAAATAGAACTGCAACCCCTCTGTTTTACAGGGGCCCATAGCGTGATTCTTTAGTCAGATGTTAAATTTAGGATGTCGAATAATTTATTTCTTATATCTAAGTACCTTTATAGATTCATATTTTTATTGCGTTGAATACTATTAAGTATACTAAGTAAACAAATAGAATCGTTGTTCGGTATTCTCACGTATGCTAATTTAACTGACACTAAAAAACGCTTTTACAAGAATGTACGCAAGCTTAGGGGGTCATAAATGGAGTATATAAATAGAACTGCAACCCCTCTGTTTTACAGGGGCCCATAGCGTGATTCTTTAGTCAGATGTTAAATTTAGGATGTCGAATAATTTATTTCTTATATCTAAGTACCTTTATAGATTCATATTTTTATTGCATTGAATACTATTAAGTATACTAAGTAAACAAATAGAATCGTTGTTCGGTATTCTCACGTATGCTAATTTAACTGACACTAAAAAAGGAAAAATATGGCATGAAAGCGGGTCAAAATAAAAAAGACATTATCTAATGGTACATAATTTGACGCAGGTGTTGCCCAAACGATGTAGCTCCTGTGTAAAAATGTGAATTTATACCTACCCTCACACCGCGGACAACAATGATCGCACCCTTAAATTAGGAGCTCCTTCTTTATCCTCCGCAGTAACTAACTAAGTCCAGCCTCTACTTATTTTTGTCACAATTTTTTGTTTACTAGCTGATGCCCGCGACTTCGTCCGCGTGGTTTAATTTTGTTTTTTTATTTCCGCGGGAACTCCTTAACAAGTTCCTAATCCGTAATCAGGTCCTTGATGCAAAAAATCACGTCGATCCGTTGCTCGGTTGCGGCGTGATGGAAGGACAAACCAACAAACAAACTCACTTTCGCAATTACAATATTAGTATCATTTTGATCTTCCTTTTTAACTATATACGATGCCCACGCCTTATACGTTATATATACGTTTCATATAAAACAAATAGAATCGTTGTTTTCCGGGATGCAAGCTACCGTTTATACAAAATTTCGTCAAAATCAGTTGGATGAAATTGCCGTCATCATAAGGTAACAGACAGACAGTTATTATTAATTGAATATGATGCGACCTAATTAAATGATTTGTTTGCCTGTTTTCCGGGGTAATCTTTGAAACGACTGGACCGATATTTCCGTAAGCAAGTAGAGTGTATATTCTGAGCAATGAAAGGGATCATACGGGAAAGGATTCTTAACTACGCATGAAGTAGTGGGTCAAGGCTGGTCTTTAATAAACTGAGTTCATAAGAAACAGTTTGTTAAACATAAAACATCATTAATCAACCGTAGCCCCAAAATGTTCTAAACTTTCACGAGTCGAGAGAGTATAAGCCTTGAGTAAACGTATCAATTTATGCTCGCTAGAGTTCACGATGGAGGCAAAATTACATGAAACTTGTTTCGCATATTTGCTAGAGTGAAGATGATAGAATAGCTGTGGTGCACCTGAGACGGAACTCCACAAACTCCTGGAAGAGATGGATCGCGTAGCGCCCCTCGCGTGGCGGAAACTTCACATTGTTTAAACGAACATGATATTACTAAGTCGTCAAACATTGAATGAGTGTTTCGGTTGCTTAAAGATCTAAGTAACTTAATATGTAATTTTACTGTTAATTTTAGGGTGAAATCACACTTGTTTGCAACGATTTGATTTTATTTTTGTTTAAAACGGCTCTTTTGTATGAAGATGCGTAACGATCAATTCTCTTTCCAATGACTAAATAGCCAATTCAATTTAAAACAATGCGAATCGATGCTGATACTTAGGTGTGATTTCACCTCGCTATAATGTTACGATTAAAATTATTAAACCTACGTAACGGTACGTCTAGATAAAGCATATAACGTTTTACGTTCCTAGCATTATGCATCACATTGCATTGTTTAAAACACACGTAAAAACTACTAAGCATGTTATAAAACTATGAAGCATAATATAAAGTTAACATTTATATATTTTTATGATGTTATATTCTCCAATTCTTCTGGTACGTCGATCTAGATGCACCTTAACAAGCCATTCATTATAATTTTCAAGAAATAAGACTAGTCCGAAGGTAGCGGAACTATGTAAATCACTTTGTACAGTTTTAAAGATGAAAACAATTCTTTTGCAGATTCATTTCAAGCCCTAATCCAGTACCCAGACACCGGGTCAGCGCAAATGGCGAAAACGGTGAGTGCTGAATACTTCTTTTTGTTTTTATTTAACTGTTTGTAAAGTAAAGCAATAAAACAAAGTTCTTATTGCCGCACGTTTCATTCACGTTAATGACTCGCTCTCGAACTATCCGGGAATGAAGTGACTTAGTCTTATCTGCTCGTGCCCCGGCTGCGTACCTTCACGGTCCGAGAGCTCGTAGGAAACTTAGAGCTGGTGCTTAACATAAACTGAAAGTACGGTCGTGGCTGCATTGCCCATAGTACCAGAGAAGGGTTTTGAATTTTAGGTAAAACTGAAGTATTTGGGGCTACGGGTGCTACGAGTTTAACGATCGCAAACACCTCTGATGGTCGCAGTAATAAATACAATAAAATCAGACAATCATGGTTATAATTGAGATCATATCCATAATTGGTGCAACTTGTATGAAATAGGGTTATACTCGTAGGTTTATCAACTGCCAGTGTTACAATAATTCCAAAGGAATAGCATGAAAGCGCGTGTGAAAAAGAAACATTGTGGCGGATAGGATAAATCCTGGATATAAAATTTAAATGAATCATTATGATCATATGACAATTTTAATTAATTTTGTTTAATCAAATTATTTCCGCAAATCCACCGTGGTCCAGCTGGCATTTCTAATTTACCATGTTACTCAGTACTTATAACATTTGTCAAGCATCTATTCAAAATTTACTTCGAGCTCTCGGGCCGTCGGCTAGGCTAAGACTTTCATATTGATAGTTGTTCTTAGTTTTGTTTGAAACTTCCGTTTGTGTCTAATTGCATTAGTAATACATAATCTCGATTGAGTAATTACTTATAAGTCCCACTCTAGGAGAATGATTGAGGCTCTTACCCGTAATATTACTAAGTAATGTGTTTAAACAGACAAGTCTTCAAAACAATTTTTTTTATTCCATTAATGGTAAATTAGTATACAGCGGGTAGGTTAGCTAAGTCAATGCTAGGTAAATATTAGTATGGCAGTTTAATTGAATACCCATAATCTGTTTTTATTCTACGTGGCTTATAAAAACTGCTGAACTCTACTCTCACAGTCTAATGAGAAGGCAGGCCGAATCAACTAGAAACCTTTCAGTCACAAAACCAACTGTCTGCCCACTCACAGAAGTGTGTCTCACTGCCATTTCAGATATCCAGAATTCTTGACAAAAACTTCCAATAGGTACCTACCTCTTTCGGCCCGTGACTTGAACCTTATGGTCCGCAACCGTATCACAATGGTCGGCATCCCGAACCAGTGGTAGATTCATTCGACTATTCATAAGCATTTGTAAAAAGTCTATTTGAATAAAAAACTTTTGAATTTTGAACAGTTAACAGCAGTCATTGGAGCTAGGCATTGGATAGCTTGACGGCCTTTCTGGCGCAGTGGGCAGTGCTGTGGACTTACAAGTGAGAGGGTTCGATTCCCCATGATTAAAAATATCCGTACGTCCATCGAACATAACCGTTTATTGTAGTTAATAACAATAATATCGAGTTGGAACTCGGCAGCGAGTGCGCTGTTGCAATGGCCTGAGCTCGGCGCCCACTCGCCGAGTGGGACATCATTTTTCTCAGCTTAACTTTCCCCATTCGCTATTCATTTGCGTTAAAGTTGAGCGTACTGCCGCCTACTGCAGCGACTGTTTAAACTTTATTTCTGATGCAGCGTTCAGGGCAAATTAAATTTCGTTTTGCGGCTTCCGCAAACTCGCTTTGCTAGCATAATAATTATTTGGCTTTGTTTTTTCGTTTCCTCAACTGTTATGAATCGCGGTAGATAACTTTACAGTCGATAGCGCAGGTACTTTTTGCTATGCTAGTCTTCATATTTTTGTTAAGTTTGTATATTATCTTTCGGGTCAAGGTGGAATGGACTGAATTTTACATTTCAGAGGAATACCAACCATATTAACTATACTATAATTAAGTTTTATAATATACTACGCGACCAAGCTAACTAGGCACCTAGAATATATTACGTCACGTGGGTTTAAGGTGCCGAGTTCGCTTGGTCGCGTAGTATGTCTTCTAACCATTAAAGTTTACGTCCAAATAATCCACACCATCCAAGGAATCGTATTAAAAGTACGCGCACGTTCAAGGTCTAACCACACTTGAGACGCACGGAGCGTCACGGCACGTGGTGGCAAACATTATTTGTCTGAACCACGACGCGACACGATATGACGTCATAGAAAATGACGGACTTACATACGCAACAACGTAGGCCACGTAAAGCTATTCTTTGACACCGTCGCGCTGCGTCGCATTGTGTCGTGTTGTCGCGTTTATCGCTCACCTAGGACAACGGGTCAGTTTGTAAGGGGCCGCGTCCCTTAAGGGGGTCCAGCTCCATACAACCTCATACAAAGAATACTTGCCGCTACGTGCCGCGCGGCGCCTCTGTAGTCGGGCTAGACCTTCAATGTGACCTCCTGTTGTACAAAAGGCCTTTTTACGTTTTTGTATATTACAAATTGGAGGTATAATATTTTGACTTTATGATGTACTTAGTTTTGGAATTCTGTGTTATATTTTTAACGAACAAATTGCTTGTATTGTACACGTATTTAGCGACTGTTCGTAGCATCATTATCATTTGGTATCAAATTCCCAGGAATGGTCCAATTAGTGGCTCCAATAAAGCCTTTTCCAAAAATACTTTTAGACTCACTATTTATAAGAAAGGTACAAGACTACAAGTACTTAAAAACGAGCATACTATGTTCTGTTATTCGCGTGATTGAATTTTTATTTGTTTATAACAAATTACTATTACTATTTGTTAGAATCTCAACGAACACCACGTCATTTTGTAAGCATAATTCCAGAAGTGGGTGAATAATTAAAATTACCTTTAAAATATGTTTGTACTCTCTTCAAAACTCACAACTTGCAGCGGTTTCACGAGATATTCAATGCAAACAGTTAATTATAAAAACTTGGTAAAATAAAGAAAACACTCACCCGATCCCGGCCACGACTGCCTTTCAATCGTCAAAATATTCGTATTTATGCAAATTATACCAATATGGCATATCACCGCCAACAAACAGACCGACTGAAATACATTGAATGTATTTCAGTCAAATATCGGTTTAATTAAACCTTCTTCAATAAATAAATTAACAATCATTTATCTTTTCTAAAAATTCTACTTCAATTTAAAAGCAAAGCTGACAATTTATATAGGCGTAGTCATTTGCAAGCACGCAAAGATAACCAGCAACCATAAGAATTACTTTGTCAGATTACAGTCCGAAATGAGGAAGCCCTTACGAAACGGAGATAGACGTAGCATTGCCGTATGTCCCGTAGCAGCCCGAATCGTGAAAACTTGCAACGTTAAGTCCTGTTTCACTTTAGTGCTACGATATTAGAGTGTGTCACTACACTATAACAGCTATCATCATTACATCACATACCTATTTGTGTGAAAAAACTTTCAACGATCGAAAGCCACACGATTAGACAATCGTAGCATTGGCGTAGCAGAGTGGAGAAACTTAGCAACGCTAAGTCCTGTTTCACATTAATGCTACGATATTAGAATGCGTCGTGATACCTCGTACCTCGTGTTGCCTCGTTGGTCTAACTGCCTCTTTGGTCTAGTGGTTAGCATGTTTGACTGCGGCCGACGAGGTCCAGAGTTCGAGTCCCGGGTCGGGCCATAATTAAGTATCCTGTTTTTCTGATTAGAAATTCCCAGTATTAGTCCGGGGTTAGGAAGTTGGCGGTGTTTCAACCCCGTGCCTCGGAGAGCACGTTAAGCCGTCGGTCCCGGTTATTATCACTAACATGATAATAGTCGTTAAAGCCCGCCAACCCGCATTGAAGCAGCGTGGTGGGTGGGCTCTAATTCCATCTCTCCTATGAGAGTGGCGGCCTGTGCCCAGCAGTGGGACGTTGATTGGCTACAGTGGAATTCACATTGCTAGTTTCCTTTAGGGAGTTTATTTTGTCTGTTTATATAATACTAGCGATCCGCCCCGGCTTCGCACGGGTAGCACTAATAATCCTAATATATACCTACCCAATATAGCAAGTGGGCAGTGGGCAGCTTACATTTTAATATTATATTGTAAGATCATTATTTCTATGATATCTCATAAGCTACCTATTCATCTAAATTAAATGGTGTAAAGGACAATTTTTATCTTAGTTAAATACTTGAGATAATTAATATATTTATTTTTATAAGGATTAATACTATGTCGGTAAAAACACCTTCGCAAGTAAAGCATTGGTTTAGACCAAATTTGAAAATCATTAAAATGGTTATTGTGAGTCAACCTTAAAAGATAGATATATGCTATCGCGGACTTTTTTTTAGGACTTTTAAAAGAGGAACAATTACACCATACATTGTTTTCGCGTAACTTTAACTATTTACGCAGCGCACGCCGCGTAAGCTCTCAGAAGAGACGATTTTTTCCGACTTAGTTCACATTATTGCAATTTTCGTAAGGATCTCTAATTTTTTTGAAAATAAAATATAGCTTATGTTACTCAGTGATAATGTAGCTTTCTAATGAAAAAAGAATTATTAAAATCGGTCCAGTACTTTTTGAGTTTATTCGTTACATACAAAAATACAAATCTTTCCTCTTTATAATATTAGTGTAGAAAACATATACAAACAACTTTGTATAATAAATCTTTTGAAGTTCGCAAGTCACGATCAATCAGGGCGTAATACAGCTTAAATTATCAACCAGATAAACATTATGCAAAAGCTAAGTCGAGGGCAATCGCTAATTCTATACCATATTAATGTTCTCAAGCGAGGTAGCCGCAACGAAATGAAGACACTCGTAGTATTGGCGTAGCAGAGTGGTGAAAACTTAGCTACGCTAAATCCTCTTTCACTTTGCACTCCAATAAAATCGTGCCAGGTGTATATTTCCTCCTGCATCTAGTTCAGAGAGATTTATTTATAAACTCTAATTGGCGAGAGCAATAGGTAGGCAGAGTTGCAGAACTGACTTTCAAAAGTTGTTTATTCAAAATAAATACCTAGATATCATTAAATATCAGCTTTTTCCATAAATGCAATTATTATGCCATAGATGACTAAATAATATTATTTTTTGTAGTGCCGCTTGCTCGTTCATTTGTTGACATAATATTATGCAACAAGCATTTCTTGATAAATATTATTCGCTACCCATTTTTGTTGTTGTTAATGTTTGTTGGTCTGTCACGCTGCAACGAGTGACGGAATGTTGCCCCGTATACCTATTTATTATTATTGCATGAACATAATTAAGACCCTGGAAAGTGAAAAAGCATAGGCATTTGGATTTTTTAAATTTTAAACCCATTCGGACGAAGTCGCGAACCTCAGCTAGTTCTAAATAGAGCTAAAAATTACAGATCATAATGGTGTGTCGATTAAAAATTAAGTCGATAAATCGATCTAATCTATATCCACAAAAGTTTTACACGCAATTAGCATCGTTTTCATCTACAAATTGAATTGAACGATGCTTTGAATTTGATAATGGTCTGTTATATTGTGCTATAATAATCCAGTTCGTGGCTGAATTAAGATTATTTTCTAGTCCTAAAGCATTCATAAGCGAAGCGCTAAATCTGTTTCAAGATTTGTACCCTGAATTGAAGTGTACCCTAAGTAATACCTACACAGAGGTAGCTTTTTAACCGATTTCAAATAGGAGATTCTTTAGTCGAACCGCATCCTTACTTAATATTATAATGTCTACTCATATTATAAATGCGAAAGTGTGTCTGTGCATTTGTCTGCTACGATTTCACGGCTCATCTTTTCAACCAATTTTGATGAAATATTTAATAGGGATAGAATGAATCCCGGGGAAGGACATTTAAGCTTTTTATCCCCGAAAATCAAGGAGATTCCGCGGGACTTAAAATAAATTATCCATGCGTACGAAATCGCGGATATCATTTAATTTTTTTATACTTAATTTGTACTGGGAGTGGTTTAAAAATTATATAAGACTAGTTGTTAAAAATTATTAATTGATAGATTGCTTGTTAAGATGTCTTTGCCTATACGTAAGCCTTAACCTAATGATAAAGTACTGTCGAGCAAAAATCGACATGGTAAATTATAGTTTTTGCTGTAATAGGTCTTAAACCGCAACATTGTTTCGCGAACTAACGATCTGCTATGTCGGCTACGGGCTGGAAGACGCGCTTCAAACATTATGGGTCGTAATATTATTCTAACATGTACATATTATTATACTTCCCATTATGCGCTTTATATGAAAAGTTTCATCATAAAATCCACATCAATTGCTTATTGCACTGACAATGTATGTAGTTTATAACTTTACTAGCGAATGCCTGCGACTTCGTCTGCATGGTTTGAGGTTTTTTGGCTCTTTAATTTTCCGGGATAAAAAGTAGCCTATGTGCTATTCCAGAATATAGCCGTTGGCGCGTGATTGATTAACAAACATCCATACATCCATCCAAACCTTCGCATTTATAATATTAGTAAGATATGTATAATAGGTTAGCGAATGCCTGTGGATTAGCTCCGTGGGGATTTCGAATAATTCGGCCTAACTCTTTTTTTAAATAATAAAAGGAACTTCGGTGCAAAATTTCGTCCACGTGGGGGTTTTAAATTCGTCGTATCGGTTAAGCGAAGGGCCGTGTAGTCTCTGTTTGTGGCAGACAAATAAAGAAGCCTTCAGTACAAATACAAAATATGAGAAATTACAAAAATGCTTAAATACTAAAAATGACGAAAGACTTCGACCACTTGTCGGTCTAGATGTGATGTGACTTATTGTAGACCGCTGAAGTCGTTTTGAAAAGTTGTTTTAAGGAAATAAAAATCGTTTGCCAGTTTCGGTACAAATATAATTACGCATTTTCAAAAACTACGAGTATATTCTGCCATGTGAACCTGATATCCAGCTGACTGGACTGGCCGCGGATTTTTCTTAAAACGAAATTGAAACGTCCCGCAAGGTAAGTGGCAGCAGGAGTAAGAGGTACAAAGTGAAGTGAAGCCGGATAGTGCTCCAACCACAAAGGGCACAGTCGGATGTTGGAGCACTGAAATCCCCCGATCCCCGACTCTATGATCCTTGACATAAATCTCTAACCTCGCCATCAAATCTTTTCAGAGGGCGGCTTATGCGCGCAGACATGAAATGTAAGCTCTTAATGTGCTCAATTCTGGTACCTATATGTCGTATCCCGTTTTACGAGTAAACATGTCCGTAACGTATTACTCGAGATTTTCCGGAACTTATTTGCTGTTCCTGTTAGTTTTGCTTGACATTTCGTTTTCAACAAAAATTTCATGCAAAAATGTGCATTGCATATGATTAATGTAATATTTTGTAACATTATGAACGATGAACATTTATTTAGTACCTACTCCCGTAAAATCATACACCTAAAATTCAAATATTGATTCAAATTTATCAAACTCTATAACATGAACCCTAAGGATTAAGTACGAACTTTTATGACTTGTACTATTTTCTCGTGAAAAAAGCCAAAGGGTAAAAGGCTTAAAGCAAGTAATTTTGATAAAAGTGGATAGATTTATGCTAATGTTTCAATTTGACAAAGCACATCAGCTGATATACCCTTAGTTAGTAAATACCGGGTCTTTTAATCAAAATCACAGCACTCCATCAATAAAGGCGTGATTGATAACAATGTGATTCATTCGCGCCACGGAACGCCCCGTGTTCTACTCGTTCTCGGTAGCCCGATCCATAACCGCGGCGACAACTGCCGGTGTGTCAGTGACGATCACTCATATCAGTGCTCGTATAAGTAGTAACCTACTGCTTACGATACATACAGTTCTTTTGTTTATCATATCACTACCCTTACAAATTTTATAAAAGACAAAGCATGGATTGAGAAGGATGCTAAAATTCTCATGGAAAGACGTACTTAAACGAGCTAAGTATAGCCCAAAGCTAATGACAACCACAGTACAATCCGAACCTCCTTCGAAGATGATCTCATTCCAAGTTCCCAAGGTTGCTCCTGGAGGGCTATATACCGGGGAAAAGACCCTCTGAAAAACGTTGGAGGAAGTCGACATAAAGAAGTGGACCCGTAATAATTACCTACTCATAACTAAAGGAGATAGCTCAAGATCGTAAAACATTTCCCTTACTGACCGTCAAACTTAAATTTGATTACGGCAGCCGACGATGATATGCCGTCTAATATGAGTTGTTAAGTGCCGTTCGAGTATTTATGGTGTCCAGTAATAAGTTAATACAATATAAGTCAAGTATAACATTATATTCATAACTCGCGCACCCTCTCAGACGACGTTCACAGGTTAAAGGCGATGCGTTTTTATTTACATTTCAAAATTGCACTTTGCACCGCGACCGTATCTGAGCGGGGCTTTTCAGGTGACACCGGGGACGTGTACAAACAATGTATCTGTCGAAAATATGATACTCGCGCGTCGTGGTTTCCTTGACAAATTGTGCAGCTGTTTTTCGAGACCTAAGGAAACTTTTAAGTGAGAAACTGACGGCTGCTATCTCAGCTGGACGTGGTAGCTATATTAAAGCGTAAGTTTTGTAGTGTAACATAGAAGTAAGCTAACCTGGACAGGTTATGGCAGTTAATTATATTTACCCATACTTTATTGGGTTCTATTCTATACGAAGCCGGAAAAATCAACGACAAAAGTATTCAAAGTAATTGTAGCACCATCGAACATACGGTGAAAATTTAATTAAGTTACGTATCTTAAAATGGACTACGAAAGCTTCTTACTGGAACGCAAAGCGCTTTGCGGTACGACTTTGCTAGTAGAGTGGTATATGTAGCTACTGTAGAAGTCTTCCATGTAAGTATAACCAATCCTGAGTCAAGAAACCATAAATTCCTATCTGAGCTTACACCAGAGAGTTCGAAAAAATATATTTTAAGATGCTCCGTAATTTTGCTGCGGCAGCCCTGAATTGGTATATCTCATGATTTACGGCTCGAGATCTGTTTTTATGCAACTTTATGATCTCAGCTGTCACCGAAATATCCCTTTGAATGTCTTTTACATCCTACCTGACATTGGAGTAATGACTTCGGAACTGAATGTTAGTAGGACCTCCTGAACGCCATAAATCAAGAATTGAATGATCTTAGGGCAAGTCACAAAATGTCAGCATGGAACTTCTCTCCCATATTATTCTTCAGTACTCCAACTTTTGCAGGTGGAAGACGTTTGGATCTCATTTACATTTTAAAATCACATTTCAAATCATGACTGCATCTAAGCGAAGCTTTTCCATCACCACAAGGAAGGAAAATATTATGATACTTAAGCTTTGTGGTTTCTTTGAAAAATTTCGCAGTTATTGTCTTTCCGCGACCTAGATCCGAGAAGTTTGATAGATTTTTTGACATGATAATATTATGCTTCGAGGTGAGGAACTCATGAGTTTTTAGAAGTTACAATATTGATCACATTTATGTTTAGGTAAAATTTCCGCCTCGGCTTCGGCGTAGAATACTCTGTTTCTTTTAGGTATCAATCTTAACTAAATTGAATTTAATCGAATGCTTGTTATTTTATATTGCCTGATAAAAAAGGAACGTCGCAACCATTGACGGTGCCGAGTTTTAAATCGCTTTGTGGGCTAAGCGGGGATTTTCCGTTAACACGTTTCCAGACAATGTATGATTGTCGAAACTGTGTTACATACATTTCGGGGTTCTTTGATAAATTGTTCTCTTTATGTTTGTCCAAATGTATAGTGTACGTGTTTCCATTTCAAGTGAGAAACTGCATAAGTATTTTGTATTGGCAATAATTACTTTTTAGAATAATTGATCATATGCCTGAAAGTTCTCCATCAGGTTCCCAAAGACTCAGGCGTGTAAAATCGCACTTTACCATTGTGATGGATTATAGTGAAAACCTTTCTCATACTGAGAGAAGACGTGCTTAGTAGTGCGCTGGTGATTGGTTGAGTTGATGGTGATGATCTCAGTAACGTCAAATAAAATTCAGCTTTGTTCAACTATTGTAGGATTTACAAGGAGCGTATCTTGGTAAATCTCCTATGGTATAAACCAGGTTGATTTTATAAGTCATTGTTTTATTTCCATTTTAAAAGGCACTTTACACGGAAATTGTTTCTAAGAATTAGAGATTTTCCTTTCACACGGGGACGCATTTTAACATATTTTCATATTATTTTTAATAATATTCAGAGTAGTATAGTAGTTTTCACTAAACTGGTAATAAGTCTTTGTAGTTTGTATTAAAATTTGTTTAGTGTTAGTTTGGAGATTCTTCCACCATCATTTTAAGGAGTCGCCTTTTGATTACTTTGTTATTTTAAGCACAATTTAAAAACGAAATTGATAGAAATATCACAGAAAATATGTATTCTATTTTATTAGCGCCAACGAGTTTATTAGTAAACAAGACAATTCTGATCCATGCTGATCGATAATAAGTACTCGCAGCTAGCTCGCAACTATTCACGCTTCGCTGACCTCGCAATGCTCAGACACCATTAAAACTCAGTTGGATTCTCATCTCTAGCATTTAATAATCAAATCATATTTATTTCTAGATCCAAAGTTTGCGAAGCGTTTAAAGACGATGAGGACGTTGATAGGGTTGCAGGTATAGGTACCTACCACCTGTTCCGTTATAGGGATTAGGTGTTCCAGCGAACCGCTAAGTGATCAACACGGGTATTGTGCGTGATTCCGTTTTAATTATGAAATTATGAATGAAGACTTAATATTTTTGAATGATGTAATCAATGGTCCCAACACCTAAATAATCCTGAAAATTCCCTAATCTCAGAATATTTGAAAAAAAAACTTTCCTCATTCGACCTGATTTATAGGTACCTGGTAGGTTCGGTACATAGTCTAGTATTTTGAGCTACCTTTCAAGAGAGTTGGTTAGAAGATGGAATTTAGGATCAGTCTCGTTTATTGCACGTGCCGATGTCGCCCTTCCTTGTTTAGATACCTACGACTTGTGTCAACAGCGTTCAAGCTGCACTCTGCATCGCCTCGTTACGTGTCAAACATTGTTTAACGCTACTGTATTCTGAGGTTTAACGGTTGTTTTGTTAGTGTTCATCGATTTGCTCAACGTAATCTTTGTTCTTAATCGCTTGCTCTTGGCACACTAGCGGTTGGAACACACGTTTTTGTTCTACAGCTGTAACTATGAATATACCTACTGCTATACGTCTTCCCCGAATTCTATTAGTGACATTTAATTTCTCAGTATGAACTTTTATTCTATTTACTTTGGCTAAAAATTGCCGTGTTAATTTTTATTCATCATCGACGTTGTTTTAAAAAATCGTCATCTCTTGCTGGACATAAATACTGTATTGTGAAAGAAATTTCAACCTTCACGGTATTGTGCCGATTTTGTGCTCGTGTCTCCGTCTTGACCGTTTTTGTACCAAATTAAAAGGTCTACCAACACTGCACTGTATGCCATTTTTGCACCATCATCATGACCGTATACCGAACGAAAACGAACGTATTTAAAACGGAGTTTGGCGGTCATCCCGCGAAAATCCGCATCTTTTAGCTTTGGCTAAGCCCTGTCCACCCCCTTATATCATGTAAACACTTGCGCCTTTGGCGACCTGGAGTTCTCTTGCCTGCAATCCTTCCTTAGAGAACTAGTCTTGGAGGTGACCATCGGACTCTTGCTGTAAGATTTTAAAAGTTCTTTAACTTGTTCAATTTTTTTATTCACATTTTTTCTTTCTATTCGTATGGAACTTTATAGGAATTATCTATAAAAAATATTAATTTGAATGCAACCGCAAATCAATAATTCGGTCTCTCCTGCCCACTATTGCATTTTTAACGTCCCGCCAACAACGTGCCTGAATTATATATGATGTACTTCAAATAACGCCGCGTTTACAAGCGTTGCAGGTAAAACTATGCCATTATGTTGTGAAACAATACCAGTATATTTCATAGACAATGCCAATTCACGCTTTCGGTAACAAAAGTCGTCGGTTTCATTATTCATGATGTCACAATATAGTTCAACATCTGCGGGGCTAATCGCTAATATTGGGTTACGGTAGGGAATGGGGATGGTATATATTAAGGAGCGGTTTTTGAGCAATGATGGCACCGATCGTTGTTTGTTTGTCAGCCACAATTAGGTTTACCGGTGGGTATTAATTACATTGTCTAATGGAATGGAAACAGTTTGCAGTAAAACGAGACAGGGTGTCGTAAAAGCCTGCCCACTGAATTTTGCTCTGTCACAACTCATAACTTACTTCGGTTGTGAATTTTTACAAATGTTTATAAAAGAACATATTAACATAGAATTTTTTTGCTGGCATAATTATATTTTGGACAGAAAATAATATAGTATAATAAGTATCTGATGAATACTGCAATTTATATTAACATCCATGCAGAAAACACGTATGTATATAATAATAAATATACGATACGGGGCAATCACATTTCCGTTGATTGAAATTTTGAATGACCTCCGTTAATTCAATTAAAAGATAAACAGATTGAACGCGTAATATGGAGCTATAATAATTTTGCTCGGTCTTCGTTTTAAAAGTTATTTATCAATAACAGATCATTACGCATGGACGATATTTTCGTTGATAAAATCTCTTGTAGACCTTGATAAGATATTTTCCACAGCTTTTTTATTATACAATGGATATTTTGCAATGGATTTTAGTCTATTGACTAAAATCCATTGCAAAATAACCAACGAGCCAACGAGTACTTATTAACCATCGGCCAATGAGAGGTAATGTGATCACAGCTATGCTAAGGACAGCGGTTAATTATGTATCTATATATTGATGTAATTATATTTTTTTTGTTCCAAAGATCAATTGAAAGGAATGGCATTCCGAACGAGTGGTAGATTGACTCGAGGATTCAACAGCACTTTTATAGTCTTCTGAATAAAAAAGATTTGAATTAGGGTATTTAACTGTAGCTACGGCGGTAGGCCTCCAGTTGATATTAGTGTTCATTATAATTCGGTTGGCCGTAGGATCGGTATCGGAACTTGGAATGGTCACGCTTCAGATAAGTGACTGTGATCTTCATCTCTGATTTTATTTTACGTCGTTGTCGTCAACCGATAGATATCCACTGCTGGACACTAGACGGACGACGACAAAAGAGACCTATGTCCAGCAGTGGACGTCTTAATACTATACTGGATAATTATTATTATGTATGAGATTGAGCATGTACATGTACGAGTACCTAACTCTCTTCTTTTTCAAACTATAAAAAAACGTACTTAATTTGAAAGAAGTTTTTACTTTGTTTATCTTTTGGAAATAATGATCGCCACTAAACCTAATAGTTAACATTTTTGTTTAGCATTTCATTTATCTTATAAGGAGTATTAACAGAACAAATCTTAGGTATTTGTATAAGTTTCAGTTTTGTACAATTTGCGTAATAAATTTCAATCGTCATTTTACTTAATAGTTAGAAGCACTCAGGGTATTAGTTACATCTATTCCTTCTTTTGAAAGCCGTTCATCGTATAAATTTCAGTACATCAGAAAGTATCTTTTTACTTTTTTTCTTCCATCTTTTAAGGAGCTGTAATTTTGTAGGACTAATGTAATGGGTTTTTTATAAATATTTAGTGTATGAAATCTAGACAACAGATCTAGATACTTTGTTCCATTAGGTATTTTGTACTTTTAAAAGCACTGCTTGACCATTACTTCCAGGAGGTATTTATTTCATGCAAACTTGGCGACCGGCCCGATGACATACTGCTACTTATTTAAGACGATACGGGAGGGCGGTTTCCCCATACAACCGTATTAGTCTGTTTTCTCCGTGCATAATTACGATAGAGAAAATATTTTTGCACCATAAAATCTATGTGTGTCCGTGCCATGTCCCTATGTTTTGCTTTTTTCGATAAATTAATAATTTTAAGAATATGGAACCTTCAAAAATTGCAAAGAAGTGGCCCCGTTTTCGCGCAATCCCGCAAATAAATTTGACGAATATAATCAAAAAAAGAAAAACATACCGACATAGCATGAGTCCTTCTTAAATTATTCTTGAAAATAAAATCGGTTCTGTTTTGTAGGAGGAAACAGAAAAATAAGAGAGTAAGAATTCTGTTTTTCATACCTCCTATGAAAAATGCATGCATCTTGGACCGATAAATTTATCGGTCCAAGATGCAGTTGTCCGTATCGGGTGTTATGGAATTCTATTCGAGGAGCAGCGCGACGGCAATATAATTGTTCAATACCTATTCTCAAAGTTTCCCGTTCATGCCATATCCTCTTAAGGGGTCTCTATCCGTGGCTAATCGAGCGAGTGCTTGTGCCTAATACAATAAATTATTCCCAAGTCCCAAACTTAAGTACATATTACCCTTGAAAGATTTCTTAGAGCAATCACTAATCGCTTGTCGGAATATGCCCGATACTGCTTGTTTTGAAGATGATCACCTTTCCGAACCGGTGGTAGAGTCATGACGTCATAAGTGACACAAGTTGTCCTACGTGAAATAAATAAATCATTTATCATTTCGAACAAGCCATCAAGGATTTGTAAGGTACAAGGAATCATTTCTGATATCGAGTTTCAAACTCGAGTAGGTTTCAAAATAATCTAGCTAATTCAATCGAATGTAACCATAAAATAAACTATCTACTCGTATGAAGTCATTTGTTTTATGGTTAAAGCACTCAGTAGGGTTTGTGTTTGGGTTAACTCGGGGTCTGGCGGTCCCGTAACAGGATTTGTGGCAAATTCATTCACGCCCAATAGAATCAATTATACTCCCGGTTGGTGAACGGAAACCATTCAAAGTGATTTTCAACTAAAGGATTTGATTAGAAAAATTTATGACAATGAGGCTAATTTTGTTGTACACCATCTCTAAATTAAACTAAATCACACAGAGAGAATTAGGTAGAAAAGAGATAGCAATACTTGTATTTAGTGTTGTCTTTTTAGTTAGGTGTAAATATTGTGTACAATAATCAGTCACAGCCCACAATGGGGCTGATTCTGTTGTACACAATCTCTAATATTTTTCCAACCATTTATTTTACTATTGGCAGCTCGATTCAATGATTTTATAATCTAATGCGTTATTGATAAAATTTTTGATATCAATCGATTTTCTATAAGAAGAACTTTTAATCGATTCGACACATTGATATTTATCTTTGCTTTACATTTTTTTATTGTTTTATAAACATACTCAAGGGTTTAAATGACTAAGTATATTTATGTATGTATTAAAATAAATCATTTATTTACAAAAGTACAGTAAATGTACATGAATCAGGTCATAGAAACCATCCATCGCCAAAAATGTATATCGTATAAAAGGGCACGTCGCTGCACTATTGTAAAAAACGATATGCGTCTATGGATATTGGCGTTTTTTGTCGATGGTTGCATGTCAATAATTATGACACTTCATAGGCTTATGTCAAATTTAAAATAGATGGTTGGTCAAATATAAATTAAACTAAAATGACAGCATTCAAAATATTGCTAACCCTTTCATAATACTCACTACGGAAAGGGACAGAACTAGATTTAAAGCTGTCATTTTAGTTTTGTTTAGAGATTGTGTTATACAGAATTGGCCACAATGTCTGATTACTTGCATGCGGAATAATAATTAATAAGCTTTTTCCTTTCAGTAATTAAATATTCTCTAGAACATTGCATGGCGAGATTATTCAGCTTAAGGGGGACAGCGATAATCTTTTAGGAATCACTTTTTTATCGAGTAATAAATAAGTCTCGAACATTTTCTGTAGGTTTTCCACCGAATAAAAGCCCCGAATGCATTCTGTCGTTGACGTAATCCTTGCACCGGCAACAGAAGCAATCTGAGCGATGCCGGCTCTTATAAATATTAAACGTTGCGAGCTCGGGACCTCAACAAAAACGTTTATCTGGTCTCCGTGGAAAAACCGCCAAAATTAGCAACAGGGGGTGGATTAAGGCGGACCGCATTTAATCCTTCTCTAAGACGGCTTTGCTTAAACGAGTTCTAACGAGCTAAAGATAAAACAATTACCGGGGACGTGATTAAGAGATACGGAGGACACTTGTTACGTCTTACAATGATTCTGTCTCGCTGCTCTGACGGCCTCGTCGCTGTTTTTGAGTCTTATTTACCCCGTTGAGAAACATCTAAAGTTAAGTCAACCAGATTAATTTCCTTAAAGGGCTGTTTATTGGCCTGCGTAAATAA
The DNA here is from genome assembly GCA_923060345.2 of Erebia aethiops. Classification (NCBI taxonomy): domain Eukaryota; kingdom Metazoa; phylum Arthropoda; class Insecta; order Lepidoptera; family Nymphalidae; genus Erebia; species Erebia aethiops. The sequence continues at coordinate 25,833,835 of OV281081.1, forward strand.
AACCACGTTTTTTTCCTTTTTTTTAAAAGACACAAACATAATATCTTAAATAAAATGTAACTCTGGGGGATCCTTTGCTAGGATCCATATTATTATTTTTCACTGCAAAACAAAGAGTTCCTAGGATTAAATACTTAAACCTTAATCCATGCAAACTATGCAAGCGTAATAGAATTAATATAATAATCGATCGATAGCTTCAAATCTACTCGTATATAAATTTTCGGTACGAATGACCTGTACTAATTCTAGTTACCTAACTATGATAATAATTTATCTTACAAAACTATGATTCAAACTGATCTGGTAGTGTATAAATCTAAGATCCAAGATTTTCCAAACATCTTATGTTTAAAGCACTTCTACGAACATCGGTGTTTCTTTTTAAATAAGTATACCTATGATTACGTACGTATAGCCCGCAAACCCGCATTGGAGCAGCGTGGTGGATCTAAACTCTAATTCTCTATGAGAGTGGAGACCTGTGCCCAGCTGTGGGACGTTTATGGGCTGTAGTGGTAGTGGTGGATACCTGTGATTAGTAATTTTGTAGTTAGTTTTTCTTAACTCCTAAATACGTGTACGTCATGTTCCCGTAGGCGTCATGTTCATTAGTTACACGATAGAGTAAGTTAAAATGTATGCAAATTACACCAGATGAAGTAGCTATCGTGTGGCTCATCGCGCTCGTATAGCACTTTGTAATACGACACAGTTCTGCCAAAGCGAAAAAATAATATGTAACGCTCTACAATGTTGCCAGATGTGTATAGTTGATATACCTACTTAGACTAGAAAAATACAGATTTTTTTAAAAGTAATAAGGTACTGGTGCCATACAGAGTAATATTTTGTATCTACCTATTAAGAAAATACAAAAATAGGATTAGAAAGAAGACAGATAGCTGGATAAATACTTTATTGCAGATATTTTTTTTTCGACCTCCGTGGCGCAGTGTGTAGCGCTGTTTCCTTAATTTGGGAATTTATAATTTCTTAATTTTCCCTGGTCAGCAGCCTGATTCTGTAACTCAGTGGCTATCAAAGAGTGATAGCCACTGACATATATTCTTTATCCATTGAAGGTTTGCTATGAAAACTTAATTTTTATTTCATAGCAAACCTTCAATGGATAAAGAATATATGTCAGTGGCTTTCACTCTTTGATAGCCACTGAGTTACAGAATCAGGCTGCTGGTCTGGTTGGATGCTTTGGCCGTGGCTAGTCACCACCCTACCGGCAAAGACGTGCCGCCAAGCGATTTAGCGTTCCGGTACGATGCCGTGTAGAAACCGAAGGAGTATGGGTTTAATATAACTGCCATGCCCCTAACAGGTTAGCCCTCTACCATCTTAGACTGCATCATCACTTACCATCAGGTGAGATCGCAGTCAAGGGCTAGCTTGTAGTGGATAAAAAAAAGACAAGATAAATAATTCAAATAAATGTAGTTGACTGTACGTAGGTATGCCAACTCCCAAGGTTTCCTTTTTGCTTACAGAGCAATCTCCACTAGATTTAGATTCAGATTCATTTATTGGCATAACATGAACAATTGTACAAAAATTGGCATGTCACCCCGATAGGTCATATGCAATTTGAGTGTCAGGTACTTCGGAATTATTATTGTTATTTTTTTTATTCTTTATTCGTACAGCAATAGGTTTTGAAAATTACAAATTCCTTCTCACACACCTCGCACACTCCTCTTAAATAACTATTAATTAATTATTATTATTACACCCTGTATAAAAAGAACTTTAATATTAATTACATAGTAATGTCGAATGAAAAATCTAGCAACCTTTGATGACAGAAGTGAATGATAGTTAACAACAGCTGGCGTATTATTTTTCTGTAAAATATAAATGACGCAATTTTTCTAAGCTGAGTTGGGTGATTATCAAAGCTTATATACTTAGTACCTAATATTATATGCGGGAGAATAATATCGAGAAATTTCCTTTTTAATATTAAAGCACATTTTATAATACCTCATAGTAAGTTTAACCCGCTATTCCTTTAGTTTAATAGCCTTCAACGTAATTAATCATTAAATGACTTTAGCCACCCATGACGCAAATTTATTCATAATTTATATTAAAGCTCTTTTTAAATCCCGCAGCAAAAATGTTGACTTAGATGAGGTGCTTCATCCCCATTTTCTACCTTCTTGCATATTTAATATATTATAATGCGTAACTAAACAAACTAATCATTGAAAAGTGATTATACACTAACTTTTAAATTGAAATTGTGAGGTTTGTGATTAATTTTTAATAACTCATTTCGTTTTATAATTTGACTGGTTGCGGCCATCTGAATTGTAAAGTAGGTACCTGCCTATTTATTTTCAGGTAGGTCTGCAGGCGGTTACGCACTTCGCAAAAATTCAATTTCGCGAAAATCAACTTGAGGCGTGACGGTCTACAAAACTAATTACGTATCGAAGCGATCTTCTTCACGCTTTCTTACGTGCTTTTCGTATTTCCATATAAGTTGAGGTATAAACGAGCCAATCTATTCACGTCTACACATCAGGGGTTCGCATTTGCATATAGAGCAGAAATTTATTAAATCTACAGCCAATATTCCAGCTTTTCGACATTGAACTCTTACTTATTCATTGCGTCTCTGAAATTTTTATTGGATTGTAAAAAGGTATTCAAATTTAACTTCATTTATAGGTAGTACGAGCGTGGTTTAATTAACGATTTAAGAGGGCCTTTCCGCGATCGATTGTGTTTTTATTACTTTGCTATGTATGTAGGTCCCTGTCTCCTAAATTAAACAGGAAATGGAAGTAGGTTCAGTTAATTTGCCCACGTATAAATTGTTAATACAAAGTTGCTTTTATCCGCATAATTGAAATATGAAATATTTATTACGCGCGAGTACCAATTTTCCGCTTTATGTTAAATTGCCTAATTAGTTTAGAACTTTCCATGTAATTCTCGGAGAATTTCTCATGGTTTCCCTTTTAAAAAGAAAACAGAGACGTTAATATTGGTTGAATTAATAATACCGCGGTAGAGGCGGGGCCGCGGGCATCGGCAAGTTGACGGTATTAATGAAACTGTTTCATGGAAGGCCACGGGCAAAAATTTGAAATGAATTACTCGAACCGACAGGGCCTGGTTGCAAAAGAAATTGTGAATCCCTCCTTAGCAATTTCTTATAGTACAGTAAAACAGTTAAAAATTAAATTCTATTTGCGGCAAGCAAACTGCACACGAGTAATCCCCGTAGTAACATTTATCTTTTCTAAATTAGATAGTAGGAGGTCCCACGCGAACTGGTTGTCTACCTGGAGGAAGCAAATTGATTTAATCATGTTGAATAAGAGATAATGTAGTTCCTAAGGAGAAAAACCTGGGTTTCTTATAAAGAATAAATTGTATGTTATGCTCGCTTTGTGCCTGTGAAACTTTGAAAGGCATAACGTTCACAGGAATGGGTTGAGTGCTGTTGCATTTTAATTAATTCTCTTTTCTATCGCGATGCGGTGTTATCAGCCTCCCGCAGGCGACGTCAACAAACAAATAGGTAGCAGGCAGCAGGGCAGGGACGTAACGATTTTGACACGGTCATATTTTTTCTCCTACACTATCCGGTATATTTTATTAACACTGCTATTTTACGACGAGTTATTTCGCTACACGAGGATGATAAGTTATAGTTCAGCCCGAACTTGGACCAGTTCACAAAGTGTTTTTATATTAGATTGTACTGACTCTGACTATACAATTGTAGTGTTATAATTACTTATCCATAGGCTGCAGTTGATGTTACTGTTTCTCTATGTGTGAACACACATACAGACAATTTGGCTCAAAATACGAATAAACTCACTTTGATTGTCACCCAATAAAATAAATCACAAACAGAAATATAGATTGTACAACAGTGCAAAAACATTTTTGTGACGAAATGCAAAACACCCAGAACAGTTCCAATCCCAACTCTATATTTGAACCACAAAGCAAAGCAATAAAGGTAAAATAACAAATAAATACTATTTTATTTGGGACAGAAAGCCACACAGTACAAATACATCACACAGCCATATTATTTGAGCTGTAAGTTGCTGTAAGGGTGCGTTTCCATGGTTGAAAAAACATTTTAATAATAACGGATTATATATTTGTCAACAGGCACTGGACGGGCAGAACATTTACAATGGATGCTGCACACTGCGCATCGACTACTCCAAGATGACTTGTCTCAACGTCAAATACAACAACGACAAGTCCCGGGACTACACTAACCCGACGCTGCCGTCCGGCGACGGCGACGCGCACCAGCTGTTGACCAGTGAGTTGATGCCTCTGCGGGCTCGCCTCGCCCTGGCCCTCGCTTCCAGGATGAGTTAGTCTTATACTACCCGACACCTGGACGCTTTTTACACTACTCTGACTCGTATACTCCTTTTAGTTTTCCTACAGAGAAACAAAGATACAATTCAGAAAATAGTAACGTACTGCAAGGGTTTGAAATAACTTCTCGCCTCCCATATATAATTTGAAATCTCTGATAATAATTATTAAATTTATAAATTTTTTGACTGTTGCACAAAAAACTATCTTCTTACACAGGCGACAACACAATATTAACTATACTATGCAGTTATGTTCTGTGTAAGTATGTTATTTTCTGAATTGTATGCTTTCAAGGCTGTGGTTCGCTACGTAGAACTTACGATAGCTGTTTTTTTCCAACAGCAACTATGGTGAAATAGATAATTTAAAGTTACTCTTTATTAATTTAATTTTGCATGTGTAAATGCAAAATGTTGCATATTATATTTATTTTCCGTCTACCATAAATAACAAACAGTATATATAGCCATGTAAATAAGCACGCATACTACTATAATACCTTACCCCTCTTGTCTTGTTTATTATTCATAATCAATTCTAAATGTTTCCACAGTGACTAATAACTTATCATAAATCCCTATTGCACCGTAGAGGGTTGTAATATATGAGGATTACTCCTCTAAAGCCTATTTGTTGCTTTTGTTATACTATTGCTATATATTATATTGGGGTCCTCGCAAAAAGAGGATGGTATAATATCTTTGGTGTTGTTTTCCCTAACGAACTCTTGTATAGTATTGAATTTAATTGCAGTAATGTAGTTGGAAGTTTTAATTTTACTGTAGAAGTATTTTATTGGATTTGGAAACACAGTCCTGAAAATATAGATATAATTAGATTTATGGTTGTGTATGTCATACAAGTTTATTACGTCCTAAGATATGAGATCTTAAACTTTCCGGAATGAAGATAGATTGCCAAGGTTAAAACCATTAACGGCACAACTTTGACGTAGGTGGTGGAGTTTTGGCTCCGCCGTTCTTGGGGCTGGGATCGGGCCTGGCTTCGCCGTACGGCGTGGGAGTCGGGGGTGTTGGCCTGCCAGCCTTCGGCGCTCTCACCCTGACCCCAGCATCGCCTGCTCTCCGTGCCTTAACCGCACCACCTCTGCCGCTTGCCACCGTACTTCTCGTCTCCAACCTTAATGAAGAGGTAGGTATTCTTCTTTTATGTAGCGTATTCGAAACCACTAAGAATTTAACGTAGAAGTTTTAAATCAACACATAAAAACCAAATGATGTTGAATGCTTTTTGCATTGTAAAAAACGATCCATCCTTATAGATAACTTTTGTAAATGAGTTGAAGATATCACTGGTAAATCTGGTAGGCACAAGCTGTAGAGAAATTCTATTTTACAACCTTTCAATTCGATTTGGTAGTTTAATGTTTATTGGCAAATTATGCATTATGCTAACACAATAGCCGGTAACGTCTACTTATTTCATTTAATACTATGGGTTTCAATCCACCGAACGACTAATAGATCAAAACTAATAAAGTCGTTACAGGCTATTCATTTATATACTCCACTTAAAACTCTTTAAAAATAAGTTGCTAATTTATTTATAGACAAGAAGTCAGATATCTTTTACGACTATTTATAATACTATCTCTTTTCTCTTTCCTATTGTTTTAGATGGTCACGCCTGACGCTCTCTTTACCCTTTTCGGTACGTGTGCACATACATTCCGTATTTTATATTAAAACATTAATATTGCTCCCAAGCCCCTGTCTGCCTGGAAGACAAATTGTCAGCTAACCACTCTCAACTTCTCTACTGATAACAGCATCCGATGACTTTTTGTCGAAGCTTCGCTTGTTAACACTATCCATTCTAAGGTCATTCTAAACGCTTTATTAACTTGACAATTTGTGTTTCAGACATATTAGATGTAGCTAGGTTAGTGTATGTACCCCGTATTGTATTTTGTGTTATGGTTTATTCTACTTCACTTCTGAGGTGTTCAATCAACTGAAATGTAATACACGTACTTGAAATCAATATAAAAGTACATAATAAAAAAACAATTGCGCAAAAGTATTGCGTAATGTAAGGGTCTGTCATTCAGACAAACATTAAAATATTATTATTGATGTTTTAATAAAGATGTTTTTCTTTTGTTTGTTTTAACTTTTGCATATCGACAAATACCTAATACATATTCGAAATCTTTTTTATATAGCATCTTAGCATACAGCTGGACGAAAGGAACCAAAGCTGTTAACCGAAAGCTTATCGTGACCAATATAGAGCTTTGGAATTATTTTCCCCTTGTATCATTCTCTGCCTATCAAATTTCACATTATACTGTACGAGTATGAACTAATTCGTTAAACTAAAATAGTCCTTCAATTACCGTTGGAATAAACTTGTGTTTAAGTGTAGTAACTTAGCTTAGTCGTAGGTACCAACTTAGATCGTAATTTGGCTGTCTCAACTTTGCTTTTATCATCACATTTTTGGGTAGTCTTAAAAAGTTTCACGACTTCATGGTAATACTCTGGGCAAAACTCGTTATGTTGCCTGGTTTTATTGTTGGTATTCATTAAAATTGTAATGAATAGGGGTAAACTAAAAACGCAGAGTTGAGCTGTCCTGAATTGAGTCATATTACAGTAATACCTCTACAGGTCTATTTCGTATCGCAATGGCTATTAAATCGAGTTCGATGTCGTCTAATCTAAAAATGAACGCGCCTTCCATATTTCTACGCTCACATGCAAAGTAGATGTTGTTCAACAAGCTCGTTCAGTCTCCGGCTATTTTGACAAGAATTCTGGGTTGGTTGGGACTGCTGACGATGTGAAATTTTAGTGACGTGCGTTCATTTTTAAATAAAACGACCTCTACACATCGCAAAGTGACCAACAAAATGACTGCGTTTCAATATAACATGCCATTCCTACTAGTGTCCATCACCAATAGGAATAGAATAGACAGACAGAAACTGGCTAGATTCAGTACTGCTTTTTCGGGTGTTTATCGAATCTACAGCTCGATTTATCAATCTTTGTTGCGAATTAGAACGCACAAGTTTTGCGCAATTACATACATATTTTGGATGACTGCTATCTGCGCGGGTCCGCTCTCGCAGCTGATTTCTCGGTCGCGAAAAATCATGAATCGAACTAAACCAACACATTAAAAAAATAGAAATTATTTGCTGGAAACTTTACGTTGTGTACTCTGTGAATCTGAATTATTCATAGTTACAGAAACTCGAAATAGACCTGCAGGATACGCATTGTTTAGTTTGGTAAAACATTTTTTATTATGTAGGCGTGTATGGTGATGTGCAGCGAGTGAAGATTCTCTACAATAAAAAGGATTCAGCCCTAATTCAGATGGCAGAACCGCACCAGGCTCACCTAGGTATTTACTCACATTATTTTCTACTTTATTCTTAACCAAATTAGATTCATTTTCGAGCGTTTTGTTCCATTTGTTTAGATTTGAGGATGTGACGTAGTTTTCTACTGCTTACATTTCATATTGCGTGAAGTGTTAAATCTGAATAACTCGGTTATGGTATGGTTATTGTAACCAATATGAATTATTCATTTCTGTTAAACGGGAGACAAGTTTCTATGTAAATATTATATTAAATATTATATTATGTAAATATAATATTATACCTATTTATAAAAGTAGATATTTTTACCCACATTGATTTTCAGGGAGTCTTTATAAACTCTTTCTGCGAGACCGTTTAAAAAATCTATAACATCTGTAAAACCATTGTATTTTGTCTACCGTTTTTTTGTTTGTCAAATGATGATCATCATGAAAAGTGACAGTTGATAGGTATAGATTTTGGTTTGTAGTATTTGAGTAGTGGTACCTATAGCCTCATAAAAAAAATTATAGTATGTGGCAATATGAAGTTTCTTAGATTATAAACTAGGCTACATAATTGACAAAATGTAAGTAGTCTCTTAAAGTTTTACTAGCATTACATATTATAAGGCACCCTACTTTAAGCGTGTCCTGGTAGGTACTTGACCAGTTTTAAGTTCGTTTCTTAGAGTTAAAAGATGTTTCACAGGCTTTGATCAATCTCATGCCCTTATTAATTTTAAGTATTTGACGAAATGAGCAATTCAGCAAAGTACCCCCTTTGTTGTACCTCCTACAGAACACACAACTTCCTATAATGTCGATTAGGTTATGTAGAGTGGGTCCTCGAATCGAAATTATGCGAACCTTAATATTAATAATTTAAAATTTTAATGTAGTAGGTATGGTTATTGGGTAGGCTCCTTCAGGCATTTATATCATCAGCGATGTTATAATTATCAATTTTATTAAAATTATAATGTTAGCAATTAACCGATGGCGTACCTTATGGCGTAAGCGATGGGAGGCCCCGGGTTCGATTCCACGCAGTTTGGACATGTTTAATTTATCTGTCGTGAAAGAAATGTTAGGGCGATTCAGATCTCCATGGCCTGAATCGCGCTAACATAGCTTTCGGGATTTCATCGTATGCTACATCAGGTAACATGTATATGTAGACCGCCACACTACCTATAAATCTTCGTTACGAAACTCCATACATATAATATAAGTACAACTGCATTCTGTTGATTTCAGCGATGACCCACATGGATAAGCTGCGCGTGTTCGGTAAAGCGATGCGTGTGATGCTCAGCAAGCACCAGACAGTGCAGCTGCCCAAGGAGGGGCAGCCGGACGCGGGCCTCACCAGGTATGGACACGGAACCTTTTCAAACCTTTGACGTCTACCATTATAGCCCAGCCATATTATATTACCAAAAATTACTATCAGAAATTATTTTTTGTGTCCCTCTTACTTTACTTTGGATTCCCATGGTGCTGGATAATGGAAACTGGAACTGGAAGGCGTAGTGTTAGGCATTGATGCATTTAAAGAAATTAAGACGCCGCATTCATCACGCATTTTCCTCACCTTTATTAACATCAGCCAGACGTGTCCCATAATGCGCCCGCAAATAAATCACTATTGAGTTCCTTTCATGAAATTCCTTTGTTGCGTGCATGACATAAAAAATTTCATTTTTCTAGATTGCATTTACTGGGAAACAGCAAATCCTTTGTCCGCAGGATTGGTTGTATCGAGAGAATTATTGGAGGTGTTAAATAAATTTTCTTTCCGCTCTATTCCAGGGACTATTCTCAGAGTCCGCTCCATAGATTCAAGAAGCCGGGTAGCAAAAACTACCAGAACATTTACCCGCCCAGCGCAACGTTACATCTATCCAACATTCCGTAAGTTATTGTCCAATTCCACAACCCCCATTTCATTTTTACGGTCAAACGGACCTGTCTAACATATTATATTTGTCTGCAGAGCCACCGTCTCTGAAGATGACATCAAGGAAGCTTTCACCAAACGGGGATTCACGATCAAGGCGTTTAAATTCTTCCCGTAAGTATATTTATGGAAATTCATCCTCTTTATTTCCTATATAGGGTACTCAGTATTTTTTTAAATTCAGGATATAATTTAAATATTGAAAGAAGTAACTAATTGTGTGGCTTGGTACAAGAAGTGGGTAGGTACTCGTAAGTCGGTGATAATAATTGTATAGGTATTGTGTTTTCGTCATAATATTAGACTCATGAGTTGTGTTCATAATCATAATCATAATGTTTATTTGCGGATTGTAGATTACATAAGAAGTTCTTACAATAAAGTTATAGTAGGTATCCAGCCACAATCTACCAATTGTATGGTGTGCAAATTAATTTATCTATACAATCATTAAAAAAAAATTAAAAAGTATTAAGTGTCGAATTTAAGAAATAAGCCTCTCAGGTCTAAGATGACTTGGGTATTATTTTTCACTGCCAATAACAGACGTAGTACTTATATTCTTGGCCACAGAATTTGTTTTAATATTAATTTCATCATCATCACATCACTACAGCCCATTACCGTCCCACTGCTGGACACAGGCCTCCACTTTCATAGAAGGGAATTAATTAGAGCAATGAAAGAAAAGAAAGAAAGAAAAAACATTTATTTCCAGACAGAGGTAGATCACCCCTGCACCTCACGATCTAAACAACAACATCCCAATGCTCAATGCTGGTTGGCGGGCTTTAACGACTATTATCATGTTAGTGATAATAACCGAGACCGACGGCTTAACGTGCTCTCCGAGGCACGGGGGTGAGACACCACCAACTTCCTAACTCCGGGCTAGTACTGAGAATTTCTAGTCAGAAAAATCCATCCTTAACTATGGTCCAACCCGGTAGCGGTACTCGAACTCGGTACCTCGTTGGCCGCAGTCGAACATCGAGGCAGTTAATATTAATTTACTTTCATATAAAACGTTTCGTATTTCTATTTTACAGGAAGGACCGAAAAATGGCGCTCGTCCAACTGCCGTCGATCGACGATGCGGTGGCAGCACTCATCAAAATGCACAACTACCAGCTCTCGGAATCCAACCACCTCAGAGTTTCCTTCTCCAAGTCAAGTATTTAAACAGAACGATCGAACACCTCGGAATATCACACAAGTCGGTTAAAAATGTGCACGCAAACGAGATTGGACCCTTTCGGATGACAAAACAGCGTAACCTAGCTCTCAAGCCTTATCGTTCGGTGACGCGAATGTACCTCTCTCACTAATCGAGAACATCGCTCGACTGAAAATTATTATGTATATCTGTATTACGCTTACTCGGATCACTATAGAAGTTAAGTGCTAACTCTATTTCATTAGAATACCTACTATTACTGTATAGACGGCAGCTAAATTTTAAGTTTTTTTGAGGGTACCCCGATACTGAATCGTAGCATACGCTGTGCGACAAGAGAGGATTTATATTTTGTGTGGTATTCATTCCGTATTTTTATTATTCGATATATTATTTTTATAAATACTTAGCGTTAATCGTTTCCAGTGATTTCAGCGTATGGTTTCTATCTCAGAGTAAAGATTAGGTTACAAACAATAGGATCGCTAACAAAGCTTATAATTAAAACGCCCTAGACATATCACGTACATATCTATATTTCAATCTAATGCATGTTTTAGAGAATTTTTGATTTAGATTAATAGCAACACTTTGATGATTGATGTCGCTGAACATGAAATTTTGGAATTTGCGCATTTTATCGTAATCCAAGTGTTCATAACTTCATATTTCTCACGGGGTTTCATACCTGTGTCGACTGCTGTGATCCGTAGCTTATCGTTACTCTGAGATTTCAATCAGCTTGTATGAAACAGATTGCAATTAGATTGCGCTAGAATTATTTACAATTTGGCAACTTTTATATCTATTTTAGGGCATGTTAAACATTGCCTCGGTTGATTTGCGGTTATTATTGTAACAGGCTTATTTACGATAAATAGTATTTTTATATTATTATTATTATAATTATAATCATTCAACACTAGAGCACATTGTTGAAAGTATTTCCTTGTCACTTATAATTTGCAGTTATTATTCTAAGATTATATTTTATACATATATTTTATGCTCTATTATTATAGTCTGCACAATTTATTACGGCATTTTTTAAATAGTTATTATTATAGTTTTGTGCGCATACACATTTTTTTAAAATAACGAATAGTTCACGTTCAGAAATGTGTATGTGTGTGCAATATTAGTTCTAGAGAGGATTTAGTATAATTTAGGTATAAAACCGTCGTCTTCTGTAGCCGGCCGAATCCGGAAACCTCCACTGAATTCTTCCGTAACTGTTGCGTTGTTAGTAAAATATTCTGTTAACTGTTGAAAAATATAGTTTCTTCTCGATTAGTTAGTGTAATCACGACTTCTATCCCTAATCAGCTATATAGCTGATATATCATCTATAAAAGGTTATGTTCAGTGACATAATATAGTGACATGATGCATTTATTTTGATGTTAATTTATATTAATGGTAGCTACAACATACCTACTATAAATGCTCGTGCATGTATTCACTAAGCAATTAATTATAGATAATTATTTATTTGTTTACGGCCAGGGTCAATCCCTGCACAGTTATATAAACGACAGTGCTGGCAATGTTGCGCTAATGTATTTTTTAGAATAATTTTAAATAAGTATAATAAAATACTATAATAACGTTGCCACACTGTTAATAAGGAACTAGGAAGTCATGACGTTTTACGATTAAAAATATATTTCCAGGATTTGATTCAAATGCTCGTACATTGTGTGCGGAATTAACGTACGTACGTTGTCGCTTTAACACGACAGTATTTTAGTTGTATGCTCTCTCACTGGACACTTGTACATAACTCAGTCCAACTCGCGGCGAGCGTCTGGCTCCCGCGCTTCCCTTCTAAACTCTGCACTCGATTGGTTTTCACACATCTTTGCCTTCCTAAAAATTAAATTAAAAATGCGTCTAGTCCAATGCAAAAGAGATTAAGTTTGTGGATTAAGTAAATTAACGTAATAACTTTTAAAAAAATCTCTCAAAACTCTGATAAGTAACGCTTTTAGAGATATTATTTATTTATTGTAACGATTTTGGTGCCCGCAGTCTAAGCTCTGACGGCTAGGACCAGATTAAGTGTTCAGCAACACGTCCAGTCTATGTGATTAGGCAAAGCATGCGTGAAACAGATACCTGAATTATGACGAGTTAGTGAAAACGTTGCTAATTGCAATACGATAATTATCAATTAAATTTTAATAGAAGACGTCTAATGTTAAGTGGAAAATGTCAAAGAATTCATACATATCTTCCCTTACCCGCTGGCGGAAATTTTACTAAGGTCTTAAGGTGGCAAATGAAAATATGTCCATCGTTAAGGATTTAAAACAGTAGTCGTTTTGAAATATTCCGCTGTAATGTTAGGCTTCGAGGCCCCGTCGCCTTCGGTGTAGGTTCATTTTCAACATATCTTTAGTCACAAAAACATTTTTTTATTTTAATTTTGTAAACGTAAACTGTCATAAAAATTACATATTTACACTATTATAAAATGTATCATATACATCACGTATCGTTTAAATATATAAAAATAGAGCTTAGTAAGATGGTTAAACTAAAAAAAAAAAAATAGATTGTCACGTAATGTAAGGTTAATAGAGAAATTTGATCGTACAGATTGTATTAATTCTGATAAATAAGAACCTATCTACGCTAAGAACGTAAGTAGTAATATGGTTTAGATAAAGTTAGGCGACCAGGGTGTGGTGATATTTTGCACGTTTTTGAAGATGTTTTTCTAGGGTACACGAAATTGTGCCAGCGTTTTGAAATGATGTGACATTTGGTATGGTGGTGGCGGACGGTATCGGTAGTAATCGCAAAATAAATTACCCAAAATGTATTATTACAAAATCACAAGAAGAGATTACATATCTACTGTACTCAGCGTAGACGTTACACACATAGAGCATCGGTGTTTTTCTTTCCATTGGTCCATCTTATGGGTCATGGTCAAGTTCTTATATGGGTTTTCTCAGCACGGTGAAAACATTCAGTCAAGTTGTTTTTATCAGCATGGGAAAAATAAGCTATCATTTATAAAATGAAACAAGATACCCTACTCCATTTCTAATTATATGATTTTATGTCTCGATCTAAAATACAGAATAAAATTCAGTTGATTAATAAATAAGCATAAAATAGATGCGCGAAATTTGCAAGAAGTAAATATTTTACAAAATAATTTAAAATTAATAATTATTATTATTAATCTGAAAGTTTTACTTCCCAATGATGACATAGCAAGTTGATGTAAAGAATTATTTTTACCCGTGTTGTCAAGTTGCCCTTTAAGGGCGAAAATACACTACCAGTAAATAAAATTGTCTGGCAGATAAAAATTTCTCGTGCGCACTTGTAATATGGAGCTGCACAAACTGCCATGATATGACGAAACGTGTTTCTCATACGACGCGGGCGTTTCGAAGGCGTCTTGTCCTGTCATTTCCGTAGTGTGTTTTCGTCCTAAAGACTACAATATCCCGCGCTACGTGCTACATTCGTAGTCCGTACAGTCTAGGACATAGACGGCTCAGGTGTGTGTAGCGTTTGGTGGCCTAAAATTTTCTCAATAATATTGGTATTGACTAATAGATAATTATAGGGGTTTATGTGTTTAGAGAAGTATTTTAAATATTTAGGATAATATCGTAATAATATAATAAAAAATAAATAAAAAAAACTGTGTTTAGAATGAGATGCCAAATTTGAAGTCAATACACATTATTTTAGGTAAAAAGTAATTGAATTAATCTTAACATTTATTAAAAAGTTGATGAAAATGTTACAGTTAAATTATATTTGAGAGTTTTATTAAGCGCAATATATGCAATTTTATTCATTGTAAGCGAACATTGTTTCGATTTGTTAGTTAAAGTTATGCGTTGATAAATATTTGAAAGCTGTTGTTTTTCAGTCCTATTGAATTGATCCACGCGTGATTGAACGCAGTTTTCTGTAATCGGTACCCATTGCTGTTACTTACTTTACTTCGCGTATTTGTCTTTGATGTGCTTCATTTATATAATATGTTCATATCAATATATCCCTACAATTTGATGCTTCTTTATTCTTTCATCTTTTACGGCATTTTAAATAATTAATACTTTATAATGTAGGTAACTACAGAATTGGTAAAATCCAACATATCAGTACATAAATTTGGCTACTGGGTTACCTACCCAGTGACTAACTTTAATTTTTTCTTTGTCTCATCTATTATGCATCTATTACATATTGTTTCTTATTGCCTACTTTGTGTTTTTTTTCATTGTAATTTAAAGCGTCGTCATTGCTTTGTATTTTCTTATTTTAGCATTAAGCCTTTTGTGTGGTTAATTTCATTCTTATTTTTAGTTTTATAATTAAACTATTATTATCATCATTAATTCTTTTTCTTTATTTTCCTCACCTGTCTCCGTTTGCTTATACCTATTTGAATAAACAAACCCGTCTTCGATTTATATTTCGCTCCTTTATTTATTCTTATAACTTACTCCATCGGAATAGTAGAACTATTTGTAAATAAAACTTATACATTTTTAAATGGGAACAATACGATGAGGCTATGTACGATTGTACGCCATCTGTACTCTAGACATACTCTTATCTACTTAGATCTAAATTGTCTCGTCATAACTACAGAACTGTGCTATTAAACGTTTCAATACATCTTCATCTGAGCCCTTCGCGTCTTGAATATAAAAAGTCTATGGGACTTTGCGAGAATTTATGCGAAATACAGGTTGTTAGATTGAATGTGAAAGGGGTAAGGGACTCAAATATTGCCAATGATAGGTTTTATAAAATTATCACGTGGAATATACTACGCACAGGGTATAATGTGAATATATATGCCGACTCTGATACCCCTGCTGGTCAGGTTGGCGAATGTCCGTGCCACGTCCCTTATTCCTGAGTTGAAAGAACTGATCCATTCCTTATTGAAACGTTGATCTAGGAGAAATGTATAACTGCCAATTAATAGGGAAGATAATGTAGCGTTGAACTATTAAAGTAGTTAATTATCAATTGAAAGATTATTTGTTTAAGAGAATCGATTAGGTCCTATGATGTGGCAGTTATCCTTGTATTTAACTGTGGGTGTAAAATGTAAATACACTGACCTTATAAATAATTTAAATAAAATTATAGAACTATTACAAGATTAACATAATCAATACTTTAAGATTAACTAGATAAATATCCTATTCTAATTTCAGTAGTCGCTCTAGTAACCCTATACCTGCCGACAGAAAAGTAACTCTTCGTAGTGGCTAAATATATGTACCTTGTACCCGTCTTTGTTACAACGTGTATAGATTTTTCGTTGGATTATAAAAAAATATTAATGGTGTGCAAATTAAAGGGTTGTGTGTAAAATAAAAATAGTTTAATAGATGTATAAATCGTTCCATGAAACGATATTATAATATTTGTCTCTTGGTTTTGTCTCGAGCACATCCTACTATTTTTTTTTCCTTTTAAATTACCTAGTTAATACAATTTAAAATGTCGAAACTTTAGACTAATAATTAATACTAATTTAAAACAATATGCCAAAGACCAATCATTGGGAAAAATAACAGGGATCTATCAGATAAATATTTTTAATTTCCACTAATCTAAATAGAAGATCAAATTATAAATACTTGATATGATTTACTAAGCAAGCTTTAACAGGCACAAGTTATCCAAAAGATGTATTTTAATGATTGTTTTGTTTAATTTAATTTTGTGTAAACGCCAACGGGCAACTTTTGACGGCTACACTGTATAAACTACATACAGTTTATGTGAAATATATAAATATATACACTATTTTAACAACTAAGTGACTACACTATTAAACTCTAGATTTATTCTTTGTCATTTTATAATAAAATATAGTTGAAAATATTAAATTCTATTATTGAAAATCCAATTCCTACATTAATATTTAATAATATTAGAATGAATGATACGAGTAATACCTATAAAAAAGGATAGGATACGTTTTATATATCTCGAAGATCTCAACAGACTTCAAGGTTCCTTATCTACTAAGTAAGTATCTACTTAGGTATAATCTATTTAATTTTATTCTGTCGCCGAGGTACGCATACTTAACTTCGTAGGTGACCGCGGTTTCGATTCCCGGTTCCCGGTAGAGTCCCGGGGAAGGACATGTGCTACTTTTTATCTCGGAAAATTAAGGAGTTCCCGCGGGAATTAAACAGTAGATTGTTAAACGAGGTGGAAAGTATACCTACTAGTTCAACATACTTTTCATATCGAATATGAGGAAAATACCTAAGTAAAGACCAAAAATATGGTTTAAACAAATATTGACTACAATCATAGGAATATTCCATTCCATTCCATTCTTTTAAAATAAAAACCCTGCCCAAACTACGGCCGTACCTACGGCGCATGCTCGTTTTCGAACAAACTAAGTCCCAAAAAATTTAGCGCCATCTAGTGTACATAGTTGATGACTTAGTAAAATTACAGTGGCCAATGGAGAAGGTTCATGATGTTGTGAATATCATATTAATTAACACAACTGATGTAAAATATAGATTAAAACTAATAAATCAGTGGTTTTTTTACAATCCGTCAATAAATGACTGAGAAATGACGATTTGAAAGTTTAATTATATTTTACTGTATCTTACTCGAGTGAGGTGTGTGAGTTTTAATACCTAGCCGAGATTTAATACTTCAAAATTATCTTCACACACAAATTAAGTGCTTTTAATTCAATTAAGTCACGTTAAGTCCATTTATTTCTTTTATTCGGCTTTATAAAGTCTGTTGATAGGGAATTATGACGTCACGTCTCCCGTCTTGCAAGCGCATCTTTAAAGTTCCATAACTTTTTCATTTGTTGAAAAATTTTAATGATTCTTTCATATTTTTGTTTTATTTTGTCTTAATTTTCATATTAAATTTAAAAAAAATGGTAATCTTCTCCATTCTGTATTTAACAATCTCTAAACTATATAAACTAAAACGACAGCCTCAATCTAATTCTGTCCCTTTCCGCAGAGAGTATTATGAAAGGGTTAGCAATATTTTTTCAGAAAATATGAAGTTGAAATCATCGATATATTACTTAAGTAAATCGATGATATTTTCATAGAAATAAGGCCCTATCATAGAAAAACTTTAGGCGTCCGACTTTTGGAGCGAGTTCCACACCTGTCATAGGCCTGTCTTTGTCCCCGTCGTAGCGCTGTCAGGGTCGCTCGTCGTGTAGATAATTTGTTATTTTTAAATAACATCTAAAGTCTAATTAGTTTGGCATTGTATAATTTTTATTTTAAGGTAAGGTGTTTCAATTCACAATTATACATTTCTTAAAAGACGTTATTTATTTCTATCCATTACGCAATCATTTATTTTCCGCGGTAAACTAAACTGTATGATATTATTTTTTTACTAACTGGCCCTACGGGTGCCTACGGCTTCGGGTTCCAGCCCTAGAATAGTCCAGTCCAGTACGATAAAAAAAGCAACCAAGATTAGTTAAAGCCGATGGTTAAAGCATAATAATAATGTGATAAAATTAGTGATGTGAGTTTAATTTTTAATCAAGTTCAATAAAAAAAATTTACGTTCAACATTCATTTCATTCTTTGTTTAATAAGGTTCCAAAAACCGACTCCTCATTTCTGATTTGATCATGTAGGGATACTCCAAGCATAGCTCTCTCCATCGCCCGCTGAGTGCCCTGAGCCTTCTTATCAGGCGCATAGCTCAACGATTGACAAAATATAGTTCGTGAAACCGATAGGATTTGGGGTCCCAATGTGCTTGAATGGCGGCCTCGCACAGAGAAACGCAGCGTTGGCCCCCGACTAGGTGGACGAACGATCACAAGTGTGTAGTTGGGAGACGCTGGAAACAAGTACCATACGACCGTGCTCTGTGGCGATCAATGCAGGAGACTTTCGTCCAGCTAATCTCTACCCTCCATAGTCCAGATGTGGAGGTCTGTCGTCTATAGCTTTAGACGACGGCGACGTTTCATTTTACGCTGTTTTACGAAACAGCGTCTCATGCTACAATGCAGCTAAAGTTCATTTAGCCGTATTACAATCTGGCTAAAGGTTAAACCCGTACTAGTGCGAGACGGCGCTGTTTTGTACAGCGGATTCTACGATTTGGCGGCGACAATCAAAAAAGCATCATCAAACCGGTGTGGACTTGGCAATCTCTGGGGTTCTGGAGTTCAGCAAGACATTGAGATTTGAGATACCTCAATAACTAATAATAAAACATAATAGTTAGTTATACTAATTCTAATTTCTGCTTATAACATTAAGTTTGAGTCCTAACCCCTCGATCTTGATGCTGCAGGTAACTTTGCGGGTAACTGCATGGTTTATCTACACCAAAGAGCAATTTTTTTTAAATCTACTTCCAAGTCTATGAATTCAGTCTATATGGTACCAAAAATCGTAGGTAGTTGTTTTGGTACCTATCGCCTATTATTTGAAATCTATTTATATCGCCGTGCAAATAGGCATTAATTATTTGAACCAAAAAATATACTACTCTTAGTCATGATGACAGTAACCAAGAATCAATGAAATTATGTATTTATCTAATGAAATAGAATTCATGGATTATAAAAAACGTATTTATTTTTCTATTTCGAGTGAGATTGCTATTTATTTTGAAGATAAAATTATAAAATACAGCAATCCGCCATATTGGTTAAAACACCAAGAAGCGAATGACGTCACAAGGGTTTGTTTTCGAGCTGTGACAATCACACTTTTGCTTACTGCACACTGCACAGAGTACATTGTTAAAAATAATAGTGACGTCACAAACGACGCCATGACCCCGGGGAGCGTTTTGGCGTGAATTTTAAAATTTAAATTTCAAATGCCAATAATATTATCTACCAAACCTAATTTTTCTGCTGAAATAAGATATTTTTTCGAAATAGTAGATACTTCCGAACATAATCTGACCATTTTCCAAAATCAGTCATCATGCGTATTGAACAGTTATATTTTGTTTAGTGAAGAAGCCGATAGGTATCGATTTTGTGGTATCGAATCAACGATAAGTCAACGATCTCCCATCTCTGCTCGTTTAACTGACAAGTCAAGTAACATCAGACCACTGACCCAGAGCCGTAAAGCCAGTACAAAAAAACCGACAACTGGTAGCTACTAGCTGTCATCACTCATCGCTAATCGCTATCATCTAAATAAGTTGCGTTCCATTATACGTTCACAACGATCACGCTTACGACCGCAGTTTTTCCCGTTCCACTTACTTGTGAGCGTTCCTGTCGTAAACTCAAGTGCCATAATACAGACGACGAGTTAGTAAAAAGAAAGCAAAAGATATTTTAAGAGCCTGTAATGTCTGTAGAGATTTGAGATCTGTAAGCCTTGAAAATAAACTTAATTATTTATTATTTAAATCGATTTATATTGAAAAAATTTATAACTTAATTTATTATAATAAATTTTCATCAGCAAGATCAGCAGACGTTGATGTTCGGGGTTGTTCATTTAAAGCTCTGTTCAAAAGTTGTGTCGCAAATGCTGTAGGTATATCTTTAATAAAAATAAAATTTTCATCTTTGAAATTTCAAACATTTGTAATAATTTTTTCAATAAGAAAACTTAAAGAAGGCTGACTTAATTTTCATTTCTAAAGTTAGGTTAATATATTATTGGCAATCAAGGAAAAATGTATACATGTAGGTTTATTATTATAAACTGCAGTTAATTTCATCATCAATCGCATCCGCTGCAGAAACATTTATTTCTACTAAAATATCTCTTTCCGCATGAAATAACTTAAGTTTCACGGTCGCCATCTTTGATGCTTTGAGTTTTAAAAATGCAGCCATTTTTTCAACGATCACGACGACCCACGTCGTTTTAGATGGGTCGTGGTGAGCTTCGCGTGAGCGTAAGTCATGACGTCATAAGTGACGTTTCCGCCGCGACCACAACGACCGCGTTCGTGTCTTACACGACACTGTTACTTGTCAGGCTCAGAAGGACTGGAATCCAGAGCCGTTAAACCAGTTAAATAAAAAAAAAAAATGTTACTTGTCACTGGCTGACGGCTGTCATCTCTGGCTGTCATATTGTAGGCCCGAGGCCGTACCATAGAGTAGGATGTGTATATCCGTAGTCGTAGACGTAGAAATCTATAAGATTTTTCAATTTATGTCGTAATTCTAGAAATTCTGTATAGATTTTACGCACTTTTTATGTTACAAATTGCATATTATTGTACAAATTAAGTTCAGACCTACCAATTAGTAAAATGTGACATTATTTTTATTTTTTATAAATTATAACCTACCTGTTTCAAAAGTAAAACAATGTTTATCCGAATATTAAATCAAAAATTAATGCTAGGGACAGTAGCAAGACTGTCACCTAGCGTATTAATACCAATTTTCGGTAGAAGAAACGAAAATGACCTCGACGAATTGAATACACCTAATTCGCCACTTCCTAAGACAGGATGGGATAGAGTCAAAGCTATGTATTATAAAAAGTAAGTTACTAAGTTCTATATTTGATTATTCCATATCGTTACTAAACTTGAAAAACCTGGTTTTATGATACACTATATTCTTTTCTATTCATAGTACTGTCTGCGAAAGGGACAGCACTAGATTAAGTGCTGTCATTTTATTTTAAAGGTCATGTTTTGAACAGAATTTGCCACAATGAAGCATTTGGACAGTTGTGATACTGCTTAGGTCTAACTGAGAAGGCAGTTGAATTTATTCCATGTGAATTAATTGCAAACAATAAATTGCTTTGTAGCTAAGTATTTTTTTTTACGGTGGTATAGTCAAAGCGTCCGCACTTCCTTCCTCCCTGAAGTATTAAATTACCTTACATCTTAATTTAAATTTAAAATCCTTCATCTGATTTACTTTGTGTCTTCTGGCTTTTATATTTTTTTTGGCTTTTATATTTTTTCTGGGTATATATATATATATTATTATTAGTATAAATTATTACATTATTATTATTTCCTCCAAAACATATGTACACCCTGAACTCACTAGGCTTAATTCCTATAAAGCGTAGTTGCCTGGAAGAGATCACTTCAAAGCGATAAGGCCACCATTTGTACCAATTTTTCTTTAATTATTTTTATTGTTATTGTTTAAATGTATTTTTTTTTTACTTGGTGTACAATAAAGAATATTTCATTCATTCATTGTCGACCCGATCAAGCCAAGTAGGCAAATGGTGCCCAAATTTAATGCACCAGTGAAGTCAAACTTTTGGTCGTGTAATATTTTTGCATAATAAATTACAGTGAGTTTGATGAAAATTCAGTTGAACTACACAACGTAGCACAATCAACTCTGACAGGATTGTGTGTGGGTGCACTTTTAGGAGGCTTTGTCAAATCAAGAGAAGCTTATCTGTACTTCATTGAAAATAATCAAGCTACTATTTTTAATTCTACAGTGCAAGCTAAGGTAAGTTTTTTTATGTCACTTACCTTCTTAGTCACCTAAGGGGAATTTTACAATGAAATTCGTATTAAGTAAAGTAAATTACACAATACACAGATACTTAAATATTAAAAAATCAGTCATCACCAATCTAAGATCTGATTATTGTGGGCAAATGATGTTGTAAACAGAAAATACCAACAACCTCAATTTACATAGTGCCCTGTCAAACAGAATGTTGACTTAGTTTACTAACACCATCTAGTCTGAGAAGCAAGACAGCACTATGGCGGGGACAAGGACAGGCATATACAGGTGTGGAGAGCGCTCTACAGGTTGGACACCCAATTCTTTTCTATAAAAGGTCCCATATAGTATCTACATATTATATATGAATGGGAAATATATTTTATATTTACAGAAAAAACTGCAAGACTATGTAACAGTAGCATTCGCTAAGGGTGCTTACCGTTGGGGATGGAGGCTGGGTGCCTTCACTGGAATGTTTAGGTAAATCTCTTATCTTCTATCTGATAAATAATTAACATTTGCCTTTTTGTTCATTACCTATGCATTTGCTCATTGTACATCAGAGTTGAAGCTTTGTATAGTTGTTGTTGGCACTCGAAGATTGGCTGGTTTCTTGGATTTAGACCAAAAATAAAAAGAACTCTAAAAGCAGCGCCCAGTCTCTTCCACATAGATCATTGTGAAAATTATAGCACTTAGATCAATGTGTATTTTTACTTTCAGTTTAATTTCTACAACATTATCAGTTTACCGAGATGAGAGCTCACTATCAGATTACATCATAGCAGGTTCATTGACTGGGGCGATATACAAAGCAACGTTGGGACCAGCAGCTATGTTAGTTGGAGCTGCTTTAGGTATTTATTGTATTTATATTGCACTTGCTGTTGCCCGCAAGTTTATCTGCGTACAGTTGCTGATTTCCCATGAGATTAATTGCAATAAAAAGCCTATCACCATATCAGGACCACCACCACCACTACAGCCCATTAACGTCCCACTGCTGGGCTCAGGCCTCCACTCTCATAGGAGAGTGGGAATTAGAGCTTAGACCCACCACGCTGCTCCAATGCGGGTTGGCGGGCTTTAACGACTATTATCTTAGTGATAATAACCGGGACCGACGGCTTAACGTGCTCTCCGAGGCACGGGGGTGAAACACCGCCAACTTCCTAACTCCGGGCTAGTACTGAGAATTTCTAGTCAGAAAAACCCAATACTTAATATGGCCCGACCCGGGACTCGAACCCGGGACCTCGTCAGCCGCAGTCAAACATGATAACCACTAGACCATCGAAGCAGTTCATATCAGGACAAACACTAATAAATAATTACTACCCATAACATGATAATCATATTTTAGGAATTTTTAAATTTGCAATACAATACCTACAGAGTTATTTATAAGCTAACATTTGCGACTTCATCCCAGTGGATTCAAATTTTATGTTTCCCACAGGAACTTTTCCTGGATAAATATAGCCTGTGTGTTAATTCAGGTATCTATTAGCTATTAGCTACCAGGTGTGTGTTTGTGTCCTATGTCCCCCCAGTGGGGCAGAGGGCGTCTACAGTGTTGCGCCAGCTCGACCGGTTAGGAGCTACCCCTTTGACCTCATCCCACGTCATCCCTATCCTCGCGACCTCTGCCAGAACCGTACGCCGCCAGGTTTGTTTGGGTCGACCACGCTTTCTTTTTCCCTGAGGATTCCAGTCGAGAGCTTGCCTCGCGACATTGCCTGGCTCTCTACGTAGAGTGTGGCCGATCCAGTTCCATTTGCGTCGTTTAATCTGTTCGTCTATTGGAGCTTCCTTGCATCGTCGTAAGAGATCGATGTTACTGATCTTCTCACCTATCGCTACCAGGTAGCTATTAGCTATCTCTATTCGAAATTTCAGCCAAACTGGTTCAGTCATTGTGGATAGTTAATAGTTAGAAACGGTGCAGTGTGCACGATATAGAGGCACAAAAGCATTTCTTACCCTTTTTTTATTGCGAGATAGGCAAGTCGTCAAGTGCAACTTGACGAAAGTCATGCTTAATACAAAGCAATGATGTGGTCTAGGTTACATAGGGTTGCGGTATACCGCATGTATCATTCATTTTAAAGATAATTACGAAAAGATAAATATTTTTTTTTAAATTTTTCCCCTAAAATTGACGAAATGGGGGGCTTTCAAAGTGGAGATTTTCTAATGTCCAAAGTTGACCTCAGAACTCTCAACTTTCTGAAAGGCTAAGCCTGAAACTTGATCAATTATTTGAATTATATCCTGAACTTGAACAACAAATACTAAAATTAGATAAATATTATAAGGAAACAAAATTATTTAATTTTTAATGAGCTTCAGTATTTTTAACAGAACTTCGCAATGATGTCAATAGATGGCGCTCTGTAAATGTTTATTCGTTTGTGCTTACAAATAATAGACGTTAGCACCATCTTACGTGGAATAAAAAAATAGGCTACTGATAGTACCTACTGATGTCTATGAACGTAAAGTTGAGCGCGCATTATATAGTTAAAACTATCTTATGGATACTGCGAGGTCTCAGTTCGGGGCTAGTATTATAGTATTTATTCAATAAAATTGTTCTTTTCTGTATTACAGGTGGGATATTGAGCGCCTTAGGTGGAATACTTATAATAAGTGTTATCAAAATGACTGGAGTAACAATGAACGATGTTAGAAAAACAATGTACAAATTTAGAGAAATGAGGTGGGTAGTGTCAATAGCAAAATTAAAATTCTTTATTAATTATTGTTGCTTAATTCGTATATTCATGCGTGTCGATTTAGATTTTTAAAAACATATTTTACTAGCTGACGCCCGCGTGGGTTGGGGTTATTTGGTATCCGCGGCAACTCTTTCAATTTCCGGGATAAAAAGTTATTCCAGACTATAATCTATCTCTGTGCCAAATTCCATGCAGATCCGTTCTGCCGTTCTGACGTGATTGAGTAACAAACATCCATCCGTCCAAACTTTCGCATTTATAGTATTAGTATAGATTAACAATAATTTTCTAGAATAAAAGTAGGTCATGTCAGGAATGCAAGCTATCCTGTACCTAGTTTTGATTGCAATCCTAGAAAAGCCTTAATAAAATGCTAAGGCCTTCGGCAGTAATTGTTCTGTAGTTTTAGTTTGTGATTGCCCCCATACTGGACTAGATAAATCAAATAAACACACTGTTCAATTTTCTTGCAGGCAAGACCAATTAAATCAAGCCATCGATAAATCATCGTCGGAAAAACACGACAACCTTACGAGACATCACGATAAAATCGTTGAAGAGAAAGGCGTTAAGAAAATTGACGAGTTGTCTTAGCAGAATCAGAATTACTAGTGTTAAGATAGTATAATGTAAAAAGTCTTAGTAATAAATTCAATTATTTAATATGCTCTCACTTTTATTTGATAAATATGAAATTTATTAACTGGTGACGCTATGCTGAGAGATAGAAAACTATCGATACAAATAAAAAAATCGGTCTAAAAATTGCCCAAGAGTCCCAATGTGGGCTTTACAACCCCACATCCCAATGTGGGGATGTAAAAAGTAATATTTTAATGAATACTAGCTGACCCAGCGAACTTCATACCGCCTAATAGTCTGTGATGAAAAATGAATGTAGTGATACCTTTTTTTAATTTATGATGGGAGGCTTCGGCCGTGGCTAGTTACCACCCTACCGGCAAAGACGTGCCGCCAAGCGATGTAGCGTTTCGGAACGATGCCGTGTAGAAACCGAAGGGTTATGGGTTTAGTATAACTGCCATGCCCCAAACAGGTTAGCCCGCTACCATCTTGGACTGCATCATCACTTAACATCAGGTGAGATCGTAGTCAAGGGCTAGCTTGTAGTGGATAAAAAAAAATGATTTTAACCAACATAGTAATATGAACTCAATTTTTTTTATTCATTTCTAAATATATTTTTGTAGCTTTATAGTAGTAAAGGATATTTATTACAACAATGAATGAAAAATAATTAATATCAAAAGCATTTATTTTATACCACTAGATTATAGGATGACTGAATACAAAAATATAATGAAACATCAGAAAATAGAGTATAATTTTAACAAACGTTATTTTGTGCATTTCCAATTGTTTACGCTACACATTTTCTCGATAAAATTGGGTAAATTAATAGCGAAAATAGTGAAATTTAAAAATCAATTATTATTATAGCTACAGTACACATATTTTGTTTAGTGAATTCGGCGAGCGCTAGTCAATTTATTGCATGCGAATTGGGTCATGTTTCAATCCAGCCAATGTTGGCTGAGAAGGTGTATTGGCGTTTTCGCCGATCGCGTTGAGCCAATAATATGTACTAGGCTATTTATAAAAAAAACAATTGGCTACTTGACAGCTGTAACTATAAAATATGAAATATGTTAGATTTGGTAGCTTGTGGGTTAACAATAATTATACAATATGTATTTTGCATTAAAATAAATTGTAAATATTTTATTTTTGCAAAACAAATTTGAGATTTTTTATCTGTGGATTACAAGAAGCGAAACGCGGGCGGTCATGATAGAGCCCCGTGTGACGTCACATTTCAAAAAAAAAAACGTCGTGTGTACTAACGTTTGCGTATTGTTGAGAAAATAACAGTAATATATTTCGATTTGTGAATGTGAGCGGTTAAATGAAATGGGGTTATGCTTTACAACTGATAGTACAAATCTGCCTAAAGTCGATTAATTTATGGTTGCAAATTTATTTGCGTGTAAACTTTTGCACTGTCGAGTTTCGTAATGTATTAAAACTTCCATGTAAGTACCTACCGAAATAAACAAAGTAATAGTAAACACGAGACCTAAGTAGTCTCGTGTTTAAGACCTAGGAAAGTGCTGCTGTAAAGTGACAGAAATATAATTTATTTTGATTTTATGTCATGTTTTATGAAGAAAATGTCAGGTTAGGTTTAATTCATTTTTGCTAGAGTTAATTTCTTCATAACACTAACATCAAAGTGGTCTTCACAAAGTAATACCGCAGATATTTATCCGATTTAAATTCCGGGTCTCGGCAGATTAACTCTAACCTTTATCTATTCCGTGACTCTAACCACTGCTTTCGACGTTTAAATTATGACATAGTTAATATAGTATATAGGAATGTGTTTATACAATTTGTCAGGATATTAATTACTTATTATTTATTGTATTTCTACACAAGTCTTGTAGCTTGTCATTTCCACAATTGCATTTAAAAATCTGTTCCATTAATTCCACTTAAAATTAAATAAAACTTGGAGCGTCGTATAGACTTTGTTTTATTTTGAGCTATGACGTCACAGCTAGCAAATGTCACGTGACCGGCTGTTTTCGCGCGAATTTAAAAGTAATGTATTAAAAATGTATTTTTTTCTAATAAATAACGCTTTTTTTGAGAAAAAGTTAATTGTAAGAGGTATAAAATGAAACGACGTACATTTTTAAGTATTTTTCCGAAAACTGTCAAATAGCCAATTATTGTTACGTATTGAAAAAATATTTTTAAACAGTGATAGTGTGGTTACTATTTAGTTACGAGTTTACGGATTTTATGTACACTGGCAAGAACATTATCAATATTATTATATTTTATTAAAAATTAGTTTTATATTAAAAAAAAAATTGCATACCAAAATCTCATCAATCGACTGAAGATTCTTCAGTATTATAATAATTATTATAGACTGAAGCAAAAGTAAAATAAGTATTATAAATATTTTTAGGTTTTTGGAGAGCATGATTTCATCACATTAATTACACTATTATGCTAGTAAAATAATGATTAAATAACTAAAATAAGATAAAAATGATAATTAATTACATTTGTTGTAATACAAATGGGTATATACAATAAAATAGCATTATTTTGCGAGCTGAATACAATAATATAATAATAATTAGTATAGATTTAAAAAATACATACATTATTTAATTTTCTAGGATGTTTGGATAAAAATTAAATAAAAGCGTGAAAATACTATCAATTTTGAATGATTAACGTTAATTAAAGTCTTATATGATTATTGCACGTTTTTAATAATAAGCCTTATTAATTGGTTTAATACTGGTTTTAAAAGTACCTATTTATTTTATTGCTCTCTTTCGTAAAACAGCAAAGTTTGGTCATATTCTACTACAACAGTGATCTTTCCTAATTACGTAATAATATAATTTTGGTGATTTTTTAACTAGTGATTTATACATTTCATACATTTATGAAAATTCATTATTTTATATCGATGGAAGAACAGATCTAATTTAATAAACAGTATACTCACTAAATACAGTTTTCTTCATTCTGCGTTATTTCATGATTTCACTCCACAACGATAAATATATGAAAAAAATTATTAAATGTTTAATATCTGCAGACGAACTCATTTCTTCCATCTTGTAAAGGACAAAATGAAATCAGGAAGAAAAAGCTACAGTTATTAACAAAAGTATTCTTATTTTATAGGAAAATACTTTCACTGAACAATATATTGATTTCTAGTTCTTAGTCGACGTCGAAATAGACTCACACAGTGTGGTTAGACAACGACCTCAATTTACATAGACGGGCCCTGTCAAACAAAGAATGTGGACTTATTTTACTAACGCCATCTAGTCTGAAAAGCGGGATGGCGCTGTGGCGGGGACAAGGACAGACTTATACAGGTGAGGGGCATGCACTACAAGTCGGACGCCCATCTTTTTTCTATGAAAGGGCCCACCTAGTATTAGTAATATACTATATGTCACCGTAAGATTACAAAAACCGTTAAGATTGTAATCTAACTAGCGAAATACTGTCGACAGATTGTGAACCGTTAAACTTAAATGTTCTGAGTGTCAATTTTTGAAATATTCATTGTATTTACGTTTTCTTGTCTCTTTCTTGTAGGTAAGGTTAGGGTTCGACATAAATGCGGACGGGCACTTAGGTTTTATCGGGTTAATATACCTAACAGATTACAATCTACCGAAAAATAATGCGTTAAATTGTAATCTGTCGACAGTTTACAATTTCGCTAGTTAGGTTACAATATAACGGTTTTTGCAATTTTACGGTGAGATGGTGGTTAGAGTAAAAATATTGTACAAGAAAAAAGCTACGGTTATAAACGAAAATATGCTTAAAATAAGTAAAGCTATTGAGTGGTTTGCGCTTTAGTGATTCTTTTCGCGCCTCTGTTAGGCGGGCCCTTCGGTTTCGCGAACGCAGGTCTGTGGAGATTCCTCTTGGGGTGGATCTCATCGTATAAATACTCCTCGGTTAATTCCTTCCCGTCGTCTATTTCTAGCTGTAAGGCAAAATCATTATACTTAGAAAAATCCACAAGTCCACAAGTCAACAAGTCAGTGGCGCAGTGGTAAGCGATGTGGTCTTATAAGTGGGAGATCCTGTGTTCAATCCCCAGCTCGTAGGTGTTTGACGATCTCCCTGGCGCATTGTTGTCTTAACGTGAGAGGTCCCAGGTTCGATTCCCGGCAGGGTCAATTTGGGAATTTATAATTTCAGAATTTTCTTCGGTCTGGTCTGGTAGCTTCAACCGTGGCTAGTTACTACCTTACAGACAAAGACGTGCCACCAAGCGATTTAGCGTTCCGGTACGATTCATTTATTTGAATAGTAGTCAAATACCCAATTTAACCCGGTAGGTGGCGGTAAAATCGGGTTCTAAATTCAGGGCAGGACAACGTTCGCCGGGCCCACTGGGAAAATAAGAAATATTAAACTTAAGTATACAGTATACTAATGAATAAATTGCACTATGCACTTACCCGTTTCGCAACAACTACGCCTATTTTTTCAATGATTTCTAAGAATTGGCCTTTACAACTTGAATACATCATCCTTTCCTTTATACTGCAGCTATAGCCGGGCATGGAATAGATGAATACTGGAATGACAAAAAAAACAACAAATTATAATTCTTTATCTTAAGATCATAATATTATTATGGTTTTTAGGATGCAGGAATTTGGATAAAAATACCCAAACTTTATAAAATAATAGCAATTTTTATAGTTTCGACCAAAAAAAGCCTCCACTCTTCTCTATATATTATGCCTGCGCAAGCCATCAATGTACGAAAACTGAAATAGACACGGAAAGCTAAAAGGATGAGAAACGTTAAACGTCACATAAGTTTGGACAAACAGAATGAGTGTAGGCCTTAGGCTGTGGATCAAGGGCCTGGTATACCTCAAAAAACATTTTGTCAAATTTAGTTTCGAACTAACTCCTGTTTGTTATTTCACACACGTGAGGGTGCAGTATTTATGCTATACTAGCTAATGCCCGTATGGGTTGAGGTTATTGGATTCCCATTGGAACTCTAATTTTACAGGTTAAAGTAGAATATGTGTTATTCCAGACTATAATCTATCTCTGTGCCAAATTTCATCCAGATCCGTTCAGCCGTTCTTTTGTGATCGAGTAACAAACATCCAATCATCTAAACTTTCGCATTTATAATATTATACTAGCTGATGCCCGCGACTTCGTCCGCGTGGATTAAGGTTTTTTGGTTCCCGCGAGAACTCTACTTTTACGGGATAAAAAGTAGCGATGTGTTATTCTAGACTGTAATCTATTTCAGACGCTCTGGCGTGATTGAGTAACAAACATCCATTCATTCATCCATTCGTTGCATTTAAATAAATAAATAAATCTTTATTCGGAACTATCAATGAATTTTAGAAACAAGAAATGAAATTTATATTAGTACTAGCTGATTCCCGCGACTTCGTCCGCGTGGAATGAGCTTTTCGTAGGAAACGTTTTCGTTCGACCGTTCTTTCTCCGTCTTACATTGCAAATCCGACATAAAATAATATAACGGATATAAATTAAGATGTAAGCTATCCTATCTTTCAAGTTGGATCAAACTGCACACGGTGTGCAAATTTAATTTAAAATCGGTTAAGTAGTTTAGGAGTCCATCGCGGACTGTTTGTCAAACAAACAACGTGACACGTGATTTATATAAATATTTAGATAGAAGTATGAAAGAAACTCACCAATGCTCTCCATATGGTCGCCTTCATGCGTGTGCGTGAATATATACAGATGGTAGCGCGCGGCGTCACTCGGCACTTGCGCGGGCAGCTCCGGCAAACTGATTACTGCCGCCTTAGACAGGCAGATTTGCTCTTCTTCTATATCTGTAAATCATTACAATAAATATAAAATCATGTATTTGCAAATATATACAATTTCTTAAAAAATCGATTTCAAATCAAAATTAAAAGCTAAAAACTAAACATTAAAAATATAATCTATGCCGCTGCAATGAGGCAATGTGCCCAGAACGCTGGATGGCTACCCCGCTGAATAGCCACAAACTTATATGTTGGCCGAGGTAACTATACCAGCCCTCCGGTCACCTGTGGACTGTGCCACATGCCAAAAATCAGGTCGGTCCGTTGCTCCGTTGCGGCGTATTGAGGACAAACCAACAAACAAACACACTTTCGCATTTATAATATTAAGTATGATACTTCTATACTAATATTATAAATGTGAAAGTTTGGATGGATGGATGTTTGTTACTCAATCATGCCAAAACGACTGAACGGATCCGGATGGATAGATTATAGTCTGGAATAACACATGGCAACTTTTTATCCCGGAAAATTAAAGAGTTCCCGCGGGAATCAAAAACATATTACCACGCAGACGAAGTCGCGGGCATTAGCTAGTATTAATAATATAGTATAAATATAAGTCTAAATAACAAATTTATTTATTTTATTTATTACTATTAATCTTACAAAATTTACATGTAATTGTGTTGCAAACAGTGCCACAAATACCACAGTCGGTTTTACA
Source organism: Erebia aethiops (assembly GCA_923060345.2). Classification (NCBI taxonomy): domain Eukaryota; kingdom Metazoa; phylum Arthropoda; class Insecta; order Lepidoptera; family Nymphalidae; genus Erebia; species Erebia aethiops. The sequence continues at coordinate 25,865,991 of OV281081.1, forward strand.
TGTACTTAATATAGTATATGCACATAAACTGTGTGGTTTCAGCTGGTTTCTTTTGTATTTTGAATAATAATAAATATATGAACATGTGGTTACAGATACGCATATAAGCCGGTTAGCTTCTTTGTTCGCGTTCGCATACTTACAATCACGCAATGGATAGTTTTAATATACAGATACCTACACTTTATATTGATACACTTTGTATAAAAAGATTAATGTAAAAAAAAACGTGTTTGAATTGAACTTGATATTGACACATTTTTTAATTTTTGGACTTTATTATTAAAAAAATAACATTAATATGTATATTTTTACACACTGCCACTGGTCGTGGTCGTTTTGTCGTTACCCACAATAAAGCAAAATAAAAATTATGAAAATGGGATTAGTATCAAAACGGTTTGTCAAACTACTCATCACTCGACACCTTCCATTGACTTCCACAGACAAAGGACCTCGGGTAAATACCTAAACTTAGAAAACGGCTCTGTTACAGTCTTAAGTTTTTTAAAGATTCTGTTGGAATGTCTCAAAATCCTTTCTTAGTACCCCTGTTTATTTAATGAATCATCATTATTTGCGCTACAGGCCTTTGAGGACTTAGTCCTCCTTTGGTATTGACAAAATCACAAATTTTTGACCTAAAGAGCTGAAATTTTCCACAGAGTTCCCCTTTAAAATGTAGACAAGGAACAAGGCCGGATTTTTCGGAATTCTCACAACAAATCCGTATTAAAAATATTTACCAATTTTAAATTGCAGATAATTGTAGGAACCACGTTGGAGATCAATAATACCCTGTTTTGCTGATTCAGTGATAGGAAATGCGATGCCTCCCATAGTTGACTGTCTGTAAAAGTTAATAAAATAGTATATTTTAAATCCAATACTGTTGACTACTGCTACTACTTTTAACTAAAAAGTAACCCGAGGCGAATATGACCCAAGAGTTTATATGTCCTAAAATTAGGCCATCATTTAACTGGTTGGCAAAATATTAACGTTTTGGTTTGAATCATACTATCATACTAATAAATGCGAAAGTGTGTTTGTTTGTTGGCTTATTGGTTCCTTCAATCACGCCGCAACGGAGCAACGGTTCGACGTTATTTTTGGCATGGGTATAGTTGAGGACCTGGAGAGTAACATAGGCTACTTTTTATCCCGGAAAATTAAGGAGATCCCGCGGGAATCAAAAAATCTTAAATCACGCGGACAAAGGCGCGGGCATCAGCTAGTAGATATATAAATAAACTATGTAATTGGTTCACCGTTTATGGTTATCAAAAATATCAAAATTGGTTGGCAATTAATGTCATAATGGTTTGCTCTAAAATTATTTCTAAAGCCAATTAAATATGAGCTGTACTATGGAAGCTAGATTTAATTAAATTTAAGGTAAGCAGAAAATTTTATTTGTCATTGGCAAAGAAAATTCTATTTTGTAAGCGTAAATTGGCAACCTTTGTACAGCAAGAAAGTTTAAATAAAACTGTAAAAATGCTCAGTAGACCATTTGTTTTCTTGCAGTAGCATACGTACTGACACACTTTGACATTTATTATATTAGTGGAAGTATGGATTATGAGATTCAACCATTCATGTTTATGTGTGCCCTTTCATCTAAATTTTTTTAGTATAAATATCAAGTTGTTATCAACCTTGAGTCTGTGCCATAGTTGGGATCCTGCCCACTTTCCTGCAATTCCTTCAATGCTTCCTCCCTGTCCGTGAGAGGTGCGGGCGCATTCACACCACTCACATGAGTCTTGTACCCTTTCAGACACACTTCATCCTGGAAATCAGAATCTGGAGTCAGAAATTAAGAATGTACAAAGATCAGAAAGTACTGAAAAAGGGTACCAAGAAAGCATTACCCATTAAAACTCTACTAAAACAGAAGTAATTTTAGGTTTGAATATTAAATGGTTACTCTAATGTTACTAAATCATGGACTAAGATAAGGAGAGATTTATAGAGAGAATAAGACTAAATATGAGGAGCACAAATCTGTTTATAGTCGAAGGACTGATTGCAGATACACAAAAAAAAGATGTAGACTATGTTAAACATAGACAAACCTCAAATTCCCAGTATGACAATCAGTTTCTCTTGATTGGGAGATGGGGTCACTTTTGGCCACCATCACGCTGGCAAAATGTGGATTCGTATCATAGGGCAACTGGCAAATCAACTCCAGCCAGATGATGACATAAATCTAAATCATACCTTGCTAGTTGCATGCATTTCATCTTTAATGTGAGCTGAGCCAAATTCCTGTTTGAGTGTCGCTTTTGTAGAGGCATACATCATTTTGTGTCTCACTGGGGCACTGTCTGGAGACCAACTGAGCAGCAACCAATCGTATCCTAAGGAGTTAGTGGTATCAAATCTGAAATTAATTAATATTGTAGTTGTAGTATCACAAAACTATAGTATAATTCGAAGAACGAATCCACTTGACTTTGAAGGAGGTGTCCGACTGGGGTGACGCCAATCTCGTCAAGTTTAATGCTACCAAAACGCAAGCGTGTCTTTTCACCGCGAAACGGAGCTCATTCCCACTTACTCCGACTTTCCGAAATATATCCGTTACAATTACCGACAGTGTCGAGCTCCTCGGTATCAATATATCGTCCAACCTCAACTTTGGACAATGCATCGAATCCAAGGCAAAAACAGCTGGTAAGAAACTTGGCATCCTCAACAAAGTCAAGCGGTACTTCACACGCCGGAACAGCTTCTTATCTTGTACCAAGAACAAGTTCGATCGTGCATGGAGTACTGCAGCCATTTATGGGATGGCTCTGCCAAGTACCAGATTGACGCATTGGATTCGGTGGATCGTCGTGCCAGGAGACTTATCGGCAACAAAGCGCTGGTGATTTCGAAGCTGCAAAGCTTAGAACATCGGCGCAAAGTTGCCTGTCTGTCGGTATTCTACAGGATATATTTCATTTTCGGAGAGTGTGCTCAAGAACTATTCGATCTGGTTCCTCCGTCACCTTTTTATTATCGAACCGCAAAGCATCGACAAGGTTTGCACCCTTACGCAGTCGAAATTCCGCTGGCTCGTACGAAGCGATTTGCTTCCTCGTTTCTAATCCGAACCGCTAGGATATGGAATGCCCTTTCGGCTTCCGTTTTCCCCCTCCTCTTTTAATATAGGTACCTTCAAATCAAGAGTGAATAGGCATCTTCTAGGCAAGCGCGCTCCACCTTAGGCTGCATCACCTCTTGCATGCAAGTCTGATTGCAGCCAAGCGCTAGCCTATAAATTAAAAAAAAAAAAAAAGAATTTTTAATTGTCATTTTTTGTTGTTTCCAGTGCTACCAGATTTTTATGAAAACTGCTGCTGGGGACAAAAAAGATTGATAATATTAAGGAGGTACAGAAGTCACGACTCACAGGTAACTATAGAAAGGTGTCAAACATTGTGGCTCAGTTAAAAAAATTGAGAAACAGTAACTGGTTCATTTACTCATTCACATGACAAAACTGATCCACATTACTATTACAATTTGACATTAGCTAATGTGTTATTAAAAATTAGGTAGGTTAGGTATTCTATCAAATTGAAAGTTTGTCCCTGCATGATTGACATATTTTAGTTTTGCTCGCTCACTCTGGTTTCACCAAGTTGTGCTAAGTTTCGTCAAATTGAATCAATTTACATATAATTTCTTTATTTTACTTTACTTTTATTTCACTATCAATTCATATATAAAATGACTAACTGATTGGTCTAACAATTTAAAGCCCTTACTGTTGAGGTTAGAACAGTTATTTTAGATTTTTGAAGTGAAAATTTCTTTAGGCTTTTTGGTAGGGGGTAAAAATATAGATTCGAGATTCGATGAGAAATATAGATAGACCGACATGCCCGCGAACAGCGACATGCTCGCGAACAGCGACATTTTCGCGAACATATAAATATACTCTATTCGAAATTAAACTTTAATGTCTTAGTGGGGCGACGCCAGTCCCTTCGACTGGGGCGACGCCTTTAGACTGTCGAATTTTTTTTAAGGTTTATATTTTAATACTTAATTTTAATTAAAAAAAATATTTTTTTAATAAGAAAAAAGTTTTAAAAAAAATATCTGTTTTCAATTCTATCGGCAGTCCCTATGACTGCCAATTCTTTTTTTGTCAACTCCATTTATTGATAGTTGCTATCTTTGGTAAGGTTGGGTGATTATTACCTTTGTGGATACTGTTTTATTACACAAGTTTCCATACAAAGCATATTCCTTTTAACACTGCTATCATGTAAAGCTCACTCAACTAACATGATCACTCAAATTAGTTTTTTCAATGCAGTAATCTTAAGAAAAAGATATTCCTAATTCCTATAAAAGTCTGAGCAAGTATGACTAATTCAGCTAATCCAATCCAATTTTGAATGGCAAAGAAGTGCTAGTGCAGGCAATTATTGTGCATTTTTTCATATGATTGAATCTTTTTGATTTGATTGATTTTATAAATTCTTTATTAGAATAAATATGTATAATACATTCAACATTGCATACATAATACAGCGTGAAGAAACATAGATACACTCACTTAGAGGCTAAACAGGCACCTATTAAAGTTTTTCTACCTTTCTCTTAATCTTTTTGATTGAATGTCAAGCCATTGACTGCAATCTCTTCAGGTGGTAAATTGAGATGTAGCCTCAGCAATCTGAGATGAAAGTGGGCTAATTTAGTAGGGGTATGGGGTCACTAACATGATAATAGTCGTTAAAGCCTGCCGACCTGCATTGGAGCAGAGTGGTGGGTCTGAGTAAAAGTAAAGTAAAGTAAAATATGCTTTATTGTACACAAAGAAATGATATGATAAAAAAAAACAATCATATTAATAGATAGGGCACAACAGGCGGCCTTATCGCTTAAACAGCGATCTCTTCCAGGCAACCTTAGGGCAGAGGAAACTTTTAAGAAAGCGGGAGGGGTGTACTGACACATAATACTAATAAATAAATATTATATACATAAAAATAATGTAAAAATATATAGAATAAATACACAGTATAGAAGTAATAGATAATAGACGACAGATGAATAAATAAATTATAATGATAGATAATGTTGTTTCAATTTAGTTTTGAAGATAGGAAGAGATTGAGATAGCTTAATATCCAAAGGAAGAACGTTCCAAAGCCGTATAGCAGTTACCGTAAAAGAATTTTGATAGAGCTCTAATTCCTTCTCTTCAATGGGAGTGGAGGCCAGTGCCTAGCTGTTGGACTTTAATGGGCTGTAGTGGATGGTGGTGGATGGATGGATGGGTTTACCTTTTTAATTAATAGCTGTGATTGCCTGGTGGCATAGATGTTCAGTGTCCTGTTCAAAGTGCAGGGGTTTAGTCCTCAGGCACTGTGGTGGACTTTGGCCCTACCTTTTTCATTCTAAGAGGGGACTTGTGCTCAGTAGTAAGTTAAAACGATGATAGTTAGGTTTGTTTAATAGGTTACCCTTTCTTGGTTTCTATATGGTATTATAACAGAATGCAGGCTTGGCAGTCAGCATAATTCCTGGTTTGCATTGTCAGAACAGTTTCAAGACAGACAGATGGCAGTTTGGCATAAATAAAAATGAATAAATAAGGCTTACCTATATAAAATATAGCATGGGAGATCTTCCACAATAAGTGATGGGACATACTTGTCAAAATCATGTTCAAATGAGCCTTTAACTGGATAATATTTTGATAACGACAATTGTTCTGAAAATTAATTTCATATAATATTATTTTTGTATATGATCGATCAACAAGCACCATTAATTTGTGAAGATATCTCACCATTTTCTATGCTAACTTTTAGAGCTCTGATCTTCCCATCTCTGCATTTACTGAAATACTTTTTTAATTCTGTGTTAGCTGGAAAAATAACATAAGTAATGGTGTTAAGAAATTCAATTCTAATGATATTTAAGGTACCTGTTACTTATTCGAGTATAAAATACTCAATTTATTACAGTTTTATGTAAAGGAAATGGGCTTACGGAAACATTTTATGTTCCACTGCATAACCATGATTATATTACTTAGCTCAAATAACTTTCAATTTCTTGTGGGCCGATACCTTTAAGTTGTTGGTATTGATTGTTTTATATTAGAATGCCTAGTCAACCAATCAAACTTGTTATCATGTAAATCTCTCATATTATTAAGAACATTTCTGAGAACTGTTATAATCAAAGATTTTATTATTAAATAAGATAACAAAATATAAAACTACAAGTTAGTGTAGAGCAACATAGAATAACGATGATTTGGTACCTTGAATTCCGGTTTGATGAGACATTTTGATAATGAACAAATATCCTTTGATGTATTTCGGCCTGTATTTACGGTGAAATGACGAATTCTCTGTTTTATAACGGGAAATTATGTGGGCGAAAGCAAAACCAAACCATAGCACAGCACGGCAGCAGCTAACAGCAGTGTTTCCACTTTAATGATTTCCTTTCCCCGCGCCTCAATTCAAATTTCCCCTTCTCAGGGCTTTTTTCCCCTCAAAAATTTTTCTGCTGTAGTTTAAAAAAAAAAGGTCTTTATCGATTTTCTTTTATAGCCTGCCCAAGTGCCCACGCCTCTGGTGATACTATACTATGATAATATTATTTACACTAAATGCGTCAACAAAATCATCGATAAAATTTGTCGACTTTGCACATCATTACTTTGATATAACTGCACATCACTAGCTGTCAATTTCTTTACTTTGTAATGTTGGTAACAAATATTCTTTCTAATTTGTGGTTGGTTTTAGTGGTTGAGAGCTCCAGTAATTAAACAAAACTAGAAATATTTATTGTGACGGTTGTTTTGTCAAACACAGAGCGCGAAAAATAATTAAAAATGACCGCTTGCGTAGTAAATAAGTGTATTAAATCATCGGGAAAACAAAAAAGAAGTGATAATATTGCCTTTCACACGTAACTACTTACATTTTACTAAACTAAACTAACTAAAATAAATAATATAAATTACTGTCTTATCAGAATATGCATCAATCCTGTGTGTAAAATCTGGCTTGAAAAGAACGGGAACAACTTCTGTACAACTAATGAAAAATCTGCTAGAAATACCCACAAATTAAGTTTGTACAGTCCAATGCAACTGCAAGCGAATCTAAAAAAAATAGACTAAGCATGAATAAAGTATAATTAAACGATTCGTATTTTATTTATAGGCTCACCAGAAATCTATAAAACTTGGGGCTGTATACTCACCTCTTATTCCAAGTCAGTTTACACAATCAGCACATACATTTTAGCACAGAATAATATTTTAGGCCTTAAACAGAATGGAAATAAGGGTAATTATACGCCACCGGCACGTGTTGTCACTGTTTCTTTTATACGGCAACACGCTAGTCCACGGTAGTCCATAAAAAAAATTGATCCGAAATTTACCACAATATTTTAAGCTAGATTTTACCCATGATTTCCCGCAATTTCCCCTTTTAATGTCTTCCCCTTTTTCTTTCCCTATGGACCCTAATTTCCCCTCAAATGGGGAATTTCCCCTCATTGTGGAAACACTGGCTAACAGCTCTGTGTGAGTTGTCACCGTCAAATGTCACTTCACTTCACTTCTTATGTGAATGGCTTTACTCGTGCACTAGGCACAAATATTTTGATGTCAATGTCCAAATGTCATTGTCAGTTGAGATTTTGACATTTCAAAATTGTGTCAGTCACTGACCATGGCGTTATCGTTTAAAAACAGATAATTTTAACTGAATCCATTCGAAGTACGGATAAAGCTGACTTGAAAATTAATGTGTAATTATATTAATTATAAACTTTATACCTATATAGAGAGTCACCAATATTTTAAGCATAAAACTACAACATTTCACCAACGAACCATTTTTAGGGGTTTAATCCATATTATAAAATAATCATTTAGTTATGTACCATCAAGTAAGATCACAGTTCAGGGCTAACAGCTTGTAGTGGGCTTAAGCCAACATTCCTTTTTTGAAATCTGAATAATATTAGTTCCACTGATTGATACTCACCATGGAATTATTATTATTAGGGAAATAATACTTTAAAGTTCCATGTTGGTACTCAGATAATATTGTTATTCGTAGAGGTTTGCTGTTATATACCTGATATAGATAATATCTAAGGACCTAGGTACTATCTACTCATAGCAGAGCCTCATTAATAAAATAGGTACTAAGCACTCAAAAAATAAGAACTAAGTACCACCTAAGTAAGTACCTACCGGGTAAGAATAATATGACAAGGTACTTATTTACCTAACGTAGCTGTAAGTACCTATGGATCACGTACATTTAGGCAATATTAGTATCTGGTTAATCTTTTTATAGTAATTTGCGCGGCCAGCTGCCGGCAGCGCAATTCGGGATCACCCACGCACACAGCTACCGAATCCGCGAAATGGTAGCCCGCAGGTGAAGGGGGTAATAGAATGTAAGTTCCACCTCGCTGGTCCGATAATCTGAAGAAGGTGGTGGGAAGCGGGTGGATGAGGAAGGTGGGGGATCGTGTTTGGTGACGCGCCCTCGAAAAGGCCAAGGTCCAGTAGAGGATGCATACCTACAGGCTGATGGATGGATAGATGGATGAAGTTCCAAATTGTAAATTGCAATTCAGCACGTAAGTATAAGGTACTTAAATCTGAAGTAGTTGAACTGAGACGAGAAGGGAATCAAGCTCGTTCGCCGATAGGTATTGGCAATGCAGGACGGTACAAGGCGGTAATACCGTAATTAAACACTACGAGTACTACGTGCTTCAGACGCAGTTCGACGTCTCGAATGAATTAGGCATGGAGGTAATTGGAGTCTTTGTAGTTTCTCGATAAGCGGCTAAGATTAGAACTTTCTCTGCAGTTATTGCTTTTGCACCCGAGACAATTTGTTGTTGAGGTACAGGCTAATTTTTTTTCAATACACTTGCTCGAAAAATGCACATAAGCAGTAAACATGGTTTGTGAATTAAACTGCCCTCGTGCTTTTTTCTTTTTGCAGTATTTTTTTAAATTTTTGTAAGTCCACTTCTGAATAAAAAGTTTTCTTGCAAGAAGGTTCTAATTGATATTGACTTCGTATGTAGAAAACATAAAAAATAATAACATTTAAATGTTGATTGATGAAATTAATTCATTAAATTAAAAATTGTATTGATAATTACTTAAATTATAAAAATCAAAAAGTAAAGGCTGAATAGATAATAATATTATGATGTCTGGGAGTTAAGAGCTAGAACCTAGAGCCATGAAGCCAATTAAAAAAACGCAATTACAACGGCGCGCCGCGCTTCGCTAGGAGTAATATGTGTTCTGTAGCGCCGCGCCGTAGATACTAAATCTTAATTCTGCGCGCGCTATTTTTAAAAGTTTCATTGAGTTTTTCTTTTATATTATTAATTAATAAGAGTGTTTTAAGTGATGTGAAATAATAAAATTAAATCAACAAAAATCTCGAAATACGTATGGGGCATGGGTGTGAAAAAGTGTCTTATTTAAAACTATCAGACTAAGAAGTTAGTAATCGGTTCACTTGATATTTTATAATACCTACAGAAGACTATAACCTGACCAAGAGTTAAACCGTGAGCTACTAGTTCCCTACTGCTAATTAGGTATACCCTATACCTACTCGAACTTGCAAAGTGGACCGAGTTTCTACATACGACCAAACTTAATTGTGCTGAAGCACTTGAGTTCTCCATTCCCTCTAAACTGTGTCGATTTCCGTTGCGAAACGGTTTACTTTATGTATTCGTATTCAGCTGAGGCTATGCGATTCAAATGCATTAGAAGTTAGGTTTAACTAGCTAGAGCAAAGTTGGGTAGGTTAGGAATAAGTTATGCCTAAAGTTTTTAACGATTTAACTTTTTAAGAGACCTAGACAGACCTAGACTTATTTGAAAATTATATAAGAAGCCCCTAGCTAATGACCGCGTGGATAGGTTTATTTATAAGTAATACAAAGGGATCCCCCTTTGATTTTTCAGCATGCGACCAATCACTGTACCGATCTTTATTTAACCCAAGTCTGAAAGAACTTCTAGAAGAAGGGATCAGTCTCTTTTTAAAATATGGATGAAGAGCCAAAGTGTGAAAGTGTGTTTGTTTGTTGGTTTGTCCTTCCATCACGCCGCAACGGAACAACGGATCGACGTGATTTTTGGCATGGGTATAATTGAGGACCTGAAGAGTGACTTTTTATCCGCGAAAATTAAGAAGTAGGTACCCGCGGTAATAAAAAAAAACCTAAACCTCGCGGACGAACTCGCGGGCATCAGCTAGTAAAATAATAATGGTAGGTATACATAATAATGATAATGCCCAAGATCGCGGCGTGTGGAAGACCATGCCGGAGACCTATGTCCAGCAGTGGGCGTCTATCGGTTGAGTATGATGATGATGATGATACATAATTATTAGGTACTAGATGATGCCCGCGTGACTTTGTCCGCGTGGATTAATGATTTTTGATTCCCGCGGGAACTCTTTAATTTTTCGGGATATATAAAGTAGCCTATGTTCTTTCCCTGGATACACGACTTTTGACGACCTCCATGGCGCAGTGTGTAGTGCTGTTGCCTTAACGTGCGGAGGTCCCGGGTTCGATCCCCAGCATCAATTTAAATTTGGGAATTTATAATTTTCCCTGGTCTGACCTGGTGGGAGGCTTCGGCCGTGGCTAGTTACCACCCTTCCGGCAAAGACGTGCCGCCAAGCGATTAAGCGTTCCGGTACGATGCCGTGTAGAAACCGAAGGGGTATGGGTTTAATATAACTGCCATGCCCCTAACAGGTTAGCCCGCTACCATCATAGACTGAATCATCACTTACCATCACGTGAGATCGCAGTCAAGGGCTAGCTTGTAGTGGATAAAAAAAATACAAACTATCCCTGTACCAAATTTCATCAAAATCCGTTGAAGAGAAAGTTTATTTGATTCCCGCGGGAACTCTTTAATTTTTCGGGATAAAAAGTAGACTTTGTCCTTCCCCGGGATACAACCCATCCCTATGGGCCGTGAAAGCGTAGCACACTAACAGACAGACACACACACACTTTCGCATTTATAATATTAGTATGGAATTATGGATATTTTGTGTGACTGAATTGATGAAAGTCAAAACATAATGATCATTAATTCAACCCATCACCGACCAACTACAGCTGAGTCGAGTCTCGTATCAGAATCAGGGTTCGCCGTTTGGCTCTAGTCCAACACGCTGGGTCGTTGTTCAAGAGTTCACGCACCTTTGGGAATATTATGGAAGAACTCTTAGGCTTGCAGGTATCCTCACGATGCAGAATGCAGATGTTTTCCTTCACCGTTAAATAGCAAGTGATATTTAATTGAAAGTCAAAGCATTACGCTTATATTAGAGGCACTAGAGGTGTTCTCTAGTTTAATATTAGAGATATTCTCTAGCAAATAGTGTACTGAAATAAACATAAGCAACCATCTACAGTCGCCCCATTTGAGCTTCGAATCCTCAGAGGGTATGATTTGCATCTCAAAGACGGAACTTATCTGTATAATGGCGTATTCATACAGAAATTGTTCGACATTCAAAAGATATCAATAACCATCCACGGATGTATTTTAGAGAGAATTTATTTATAAGACAACCTTTTTCTTATATTATTTTAGGATGTTATCTACGATGAAACTATAATACGAGTAAAAGAGGGTCCTTTCGGTTCGTGCGCCCAATTCTCAATATATGCCACTTCCCGATATGACCACTTTCCAATACGACAACTTCTCGGTAAGCATAGAATTATAATTATTATTCATCTACTGTCAACAAGTTCTGGGGAACAAATTGCTGCATTAATAAAGGGATACTAATACATCGTATGTTTGTTGGCATGACCTCCGTGTTTTTTTAATTACACCGACCAGTGTAAGCGGTTTGCCAAATTATAGGCTAGGGAAGAACTTAAGCTAAGGGTAATAAGTATAGTTAAAGGGTGGATTTGATTGTTATCTAAATAATCTTATATCTACCATTTCACTCCGAGTTAATTTGTTTCCAAATCATTTATTCAAACGATACTGAAAAATCCGTGTCGGTGAACTTATACCTAGTAGAGCAAGTGCTAGCAGATCAAAAATAAAAGAGAGTTCTGTTCGCATGCAGATGAGTTCTATAGTTCCTGATAGATTTTAGAGATAGTTCTGGCGAGTTAACCTAAAAAACGTGGTTGAAAAATGATCTGCTAACTTGCCACGGGAAAAATTGAAGTGAGTTCTGTATAATTATCAGACATAGTTCCTAGCACTTTAACCTAGAAAAAAGTCGATTGAAAATAATGATCTGCCACGGGAAAGTTTGCAGATCATTTTTTCAACCGACGTTTGTTAGGTTAACTCGCCAGAACTATCTCAAAAATCTATCAGGAACTATAGAACTCATCTGCATGCGAACATAACTCTCTTTTATTTTTGATCTGTTAGCACTTGCTCTGCTAAGTTCACCGACATGCAAAATCCACTTGATGGCTGCGCTGTCCACTCATTGGCTGTAAAACAAATTATTAATTAGATACATGATACGATACAATGTTCTCAAACTTTCGTAAACGTAGGTACCTAATACGAAAAACCTTTAAGCTCTTAAAACGAATTCCGAAGACATTTGAAAGAGATGTCCGTCTTATATAGCAACATTAGTACCGCCCGGGAACGATTTGCTAGCAGCGCAAATATGTGCTCAGTATTCAATCTTCTCCGTTATTGCCCATGTGGGACGTTCGCCTCGAGTTAATCTTTATAAGGTAGGTTAAGTTTGTTTCTCAGTAAAGAGGGTTACTTGTGTTACTTAAATGCTTGTATCTTGGATGCAGATTGCACAAGTTTATACGGGTTCTCACTGTCCAATGTAAAATCTTGTCTATTTCGTATCTTAGTGTTTTGTAATTTCGTCTTACTAAACTCTACAAAAAGTGTACATCGTTAATGTAGGATATACCATCGCTATCGGTGGCTGAGACGAGACATTACCTAGCCAGTATAAATTAGGTTGATTGTGTTACTAAGATGTTTGTATCGTAGATGCAAATTGTACAAGCGCTCACTGCCCAGTCACCTTGCCTATTTCGTTCTTAGTGGCTTTGTAACTTAGTGTACCTTACCTTAGTACCCTACCCATAAATTATCTAGGTATGATGTTTATATGCCATCCCTGTTTGGTATACCATCACTATTAACTGAGTTACTTACACAATACACATTAGGAGTTGGTGCCTATGTTATTAGGTTGGGCACTTTTCTTTTAAAACTAAACATAGCATAACCAGTTACGGACGACTAGGTACATCATACATGGTTATGTTTAGGTCCAACAATTAGGTATTATTGTCCAACAATCCTAAATAACAATATCCTATTCGTGATACGTGATTCATGGCAGTAGCATTAAGTTAAAAGGAAAACTATCACAGTTATAAGTAGGCTTTAAACCAACTTATAAAATGTCAGTATATTGTGACGGACAGCTAGGAAACCTTACACTGCTTATGTCTTGGCATGCACCTGGCCAGTTTTTTCATAAGAGACCGATAGACACACTCTCGCATTGATTAGTTTGCATTTTACTTAATCCAACATTAAATAAACCAAAGTAGTTTAGTAATCAAGAATTGCAAACCGCTACTTTACCAAGCACCAGCACTATAGAACCACTTAGTTTGTTTCAAACGATCTAAGAAATACTCAAAGCGGTCCACTCATCCCGTACTGAAATATTTATGTTAGTCCAATTTAAATTATGGATGTTTCAAGTTTGCGAGTTAATGATTTGCATGACAAAGTGCTTGACTGTTGAGTTTCCTGATATTGATAGCTGCCTACCTGTGTTGTATGTGCGAGCTTTGTTATGACTAAAGTTATTTAATATTTAATTATATTGTTTAAAGCTTATGCAGGTTTTTATTATTAAAAACTATCACTCTATATGCCGATTTTCATATCTCAACATAGAACACATATAACTTTCATACAAACATCCAACCCCCATTTCAACCCCTTAGTTAGGGGTGAATTTTCTCAAAACTCTTTCTTAGCTGATGTCTTGATACAAGGAACCTACCTTCCAAATTTCTGTCAAAAGTCTGGTATGATTTATAGTTCCTGAGATATCGTGATTAGTCAGTCAGTCAGTGAGTGAGTGAATAAGTGGTATTTCGCTTTTACACTCGTACCTATTAATAGGCCTATACCGGTCCATACTATGAATGTGCTGTGAACGCTAATGTCAATGATAGGACTCATACCACAGAATACTTATAGTACCTTTCCCATAATAAGTAGTGGGACAGGGAAAGGTTGAGATGATAACTTGATAACTTGAGATGATTATGCTGACTAGGTATAGAAATTTAAGAATGTGGAAGAATAGCTTTTCAGAAATCGCAACGGTATCTATAAAAAAGTTACCTATTTAACCACGATGAAATTGCGGTAAATAGCTAGTTGGCTCTCTAATCCAATATATTGTGATTACATTTCCATACTAATAGGTATTATAAATGCGAAGGTGTGTCTGTCTGTTTGTTTGATTCAACCTATCTATCTATTTGATGAAATGTGGTATAGAGGAAGGTAACATCCCGGCGAAGGACATAGGCTACTTTTATCCCAGAAAATTAAAGAGTGCCCGCGGGAATTAAAAAACCTTAATCCACGCGGACGAAGTTGAGGGCATCATCTAGTTTTACATAAGTTAGGAATTGACTCAGTGATTTTTTGTTTACAAGTCGATATGCAACGCTATTCTAAAGAGCAGATTCGTGAAAACTCTTAAAACTTTAATAGCAGTAAAATTCCAGCTATATTATTTTTGGAAAGCATAATAAGTATCCGGCAGTAATATAGCTTGGCATCTGGGAAGTGAGTGTTGTTAAACACTCGTTTCTCCATTTAAAACAATCAGACTGAGCCGAATACGGGCATAACTGTTAGGGGAGGTATGCATTATATTTATGTTTTTTTTTTTTAACCTTTATTGAAAATAATACAATAGAACTTAATGCTAGCTAGCCTAACCTAATTACTATATAAATCATGCCCGCGTGGAATGCTGGCTGCATTTCCGCGCTGGACAGCCAGGCTGATCCTTTGCGCAAAAAATGAGCCAGCCCTTCTGTCACCAGATGAGGCAATTATATTTATGTTAATAAGATATTATTATACTAATTATACTTCGGGATAGTATTCAGGGGAACCGGGGTTTTAATACACGCTTTAACTCTCTTCTCTTTAACTTTCTGAGGCATGAGCGTTTTAAGCAATCGAATAGGTATTTTTTAGTATTTTATTTTATTTTAATTGAATATCACATAACTTAACGTGTGTGTCTGAGTGCTTTATTATTAACACAAAATACTATCACAGTCTACATATTATAGTACTCGTATCTATATGTATAGTGGACTAATTGGTTAAGATGATGCTTATATGGTTTTCGTACGCGTTAAATTAGGTTTTGAAAAAACCGGAACAATTTTCCGGAATGAAAAGCCTATCACACGAACTACCTCTGCAGTCTTTTTTTTCTTCAAAATAGGTTATATATGGGCCGTACAGTTACACATATACAAACAGAGTACATACACTTTCACTTATTATTACGAGATTGGTATGGATAAGTATTCACAGTCATTGACTAGTTCCCGAACAACGAGTTTGCCGGTATTAGCAATGCGAGGCGCTACGGCGGCAATACCGTAGGTAATTACCGTTACGCCCTCGCTACGCTGCATTGAGTGCTACGTGCCTGTACTTGGATGCATTTCGATGCACCAATCGGATTAGTCTTCATTGAAGCTTCGCACTAACTAGCTTTGATTTGATAAAATCTTTATACTATCGTAATTAGGCGTGATTTCAAATAATTTATAGCTGACTTGAAAAATCTATATTTCCATACTAATATTATTATAAATGCGAAAATGTGTCGATCCGCGTGGATTACAGTACATAATAGTACAATGTAATATTAGGTAGTGTAAGATGTTATATATTTAAAGGGTGTTTCTCAGTGGTTTAACCGTACTCTGACCAACGGGAACTAAAATTGAGTAAACTCCATACATAACTTGACTTGTGAATTGAGATCCTCCCTTTTAAGTCGCACAGATTGGAGGTTCTTTAGTTTTTCAATGGTATTTGGTATTGTTAGACCTAGTAAAAATTTTTTTTTTAATTCACTACAAGCTAGCCCTTGACTGCGATCTCATCTGATGGTAAGTGATGATGCAGTCTAAGATGGTAGCGGGCTAACCTGTTAGGGGCATGGCAGTTATATTAAACCCATACCCCTTCGGTTTCTACACGGCATCGTGCCGGAACGCTAAATTGCTTGGCGGCACGTCTTTGCCAGTAGGGTGGTAACTAGCCACGGCCGAAGCCTCCCACCAGGTCAGACCAGGGAAAATGCAGAAATCATAAATTCCCAAATTGACCCTGCCGGGGATCGAACCCAGGACCTCCGCACGTTAAGGCAACTGGTATTAGGCACACTGCGCCACGGAGGTTGTCAATATCAAACATTAATAGGCATAAAATATAAGCCCATGAATAATATTCATGGATTATGTACTTAAATGCTACTTGTGTAAATATACGAATTTTTCAAAAGTAAATTACTAATCTACTAACTACTATATTTTATCTATGTTAGTAGGTAGGTACATATTGGTCCACGCTCATGTTCACCGAGGCAATTTTAACTAAATCGAGTAGCACAAGTGAAGTCAAACACGGTTTAATTTGGCTGTTCAAAGTCTATGTGGCTTGCAAATACAAACAATGCGTGAATACTGCCCGTAATTACTAATAGGCTAAGAGCCAGTACCGAGATCTATTTTTTAAAACTATAATTTACAGTTATAAATTCCTAAAATAATAGTATTCTGAAACACGAGCGTCAACAATATTTAAAAATATAATCTGGCTATGCAGTAGTGTGCGCGGAGTATTTTCAGGCCGGGTATGATGAAAAATAAGCATTGGGCTTTTTAACGAGGGTAAGCGGTGCTTTTATGCCTATATGTGGTGCATGTCACTGGCTAGTGGCTACGTACTCTTTCTCCTCCAGCTGCTGCTAAGTCCAAAGACTTGATGTTAGTTTAGCAATCGTAATTTATAAACATTTAAGTGAAGTTGTGTTTTAATTAGTCTTTTTAAAAGGCTTAAGCATAGGTAGGAAAGTTTCATATTATGATTATTATTATATGAAGTACCTAAATAAAACAATTATGGTAGCTATATAATTTCAACAAAATATCATTAATAGTTAATTAAAATAATAATTAGGTAAACTATATCTCAGCATTTTATTTTATTGCTAATAATAGCATTCACTCAATAAATTAATACGCATGTTTGAACCGATTTTGGAAAACACTAAATATGTTTGATTACGCTTACCTACGCCTTTAGAGGCAAAATGGGAATGGGAAAAATATACCTATGCGAAAGACTAGGCTGTACTTACAATATTAAATGAATTCCTCCCTCAATTATTGCTATGTTATATTGGGAAATAATCCACACTTCCATACTAATATTATAAATGCGAAAGTGTGTCTGTCTGTCTGTCTGCCTATCTGTCTGTCTGTCTATCTGCTACGCTTTCACGGCCCATCTGTTCAACCGATTTTGATGAAATTTGACATAGGGATAGTTTATATCCAGGGGAAGGACATAGGCTATTTTTTATCCCGGAAAATTAAAGAGTTCCCGTGGGAATCAAAAATCCTTAATCCACGCGGACGAAGTCGCGGGCATCATCTAGTATTCTTATAATTTTGTTGCGCTGTTCGGAAAGCAACTAAAGAAAAATTAATTTAAGTAATCAGTAACTGTTAATCTGCGCTATTGGTAACATGCTATCGATAGAGTACCTACCTAATGAAAATATGATACTAGTCACGATGATGCAAGAAATAACCGACTATTATTTGAATTCGTCGGCACTCCAGATTCCGGGCTCAAATAAATTGGGATTTCCTCGATATTTTCCTGACAAAGTTACATGTAATATCGCCGGTGCTGCAGGGTTTTGTAGCGATTGGAAATAAATTGTCTACCGTTTTCTGGCGCAGCCTGCGCTTGGGTGCTAATTGTTTTCATTTTTTTTTGTGTTCCGTACTAGGAAGTAGAAAACGGAACATGGAATTATACCCGTGTATGTCTGACCGTTTGTTTCCAAGTTATTCAGAAACTAATAATTCTGCTAAGTGACAGCTACACGCTCAGTCTTGCTTGCGCAGAACACCGTGCAGTCTATCTTCAGCACGTCGATTGCACAAGTCGTGCTTTTGAGCTTGCGCGATCCACCGGGTTGCCATTCACACGCACGGGCGCAAATTGGCTTAGGCAGATACATTGATGTAGAATTTTTTTAGTACCTATACTAGATGTAGGATTAGCGCTTCAAAAATGTCCCCGACAAATTACAGCACAAATACGAAAGTGCTCTTATTTGCCACTAGTATGAGCCAACCTTAGCCAACATAACGACGCGTCAAAATGCTGCAGTGCTCATATAAAAAGTGTGCTAATATCCTTTGGCCAATGTTTGTGACAATGCGTCAAATATTGTAACAAACATTGACTGTTCTGGATAGACGGGATGCATGGAGTAGTGTTGGTGTTTTAAAAGTATTGTTGCTTAGTGATTCCCTGGTAATCCATTTCGTTATGCAGTAGAGTTGTTTAAGCCATCTAAAATATACAGATAACATTAATTATGTTCAAATTCATTTTGATAAAATTGATATTACTGGAAACACACATACCTTAGTTACATAAATACACATAAAATACATGGGTACATAAAGATATTATTATATACTTTACATAAATATTTTATAAAAAAATGTAGTAAAAAATAATAAAAGCCGCAAAGGCTAAATCTGAATAAAGTTTACTTGGTACTTTTTAAGTTTACGTATAATACGTCAATAAAACGTAGATTTTTAACCTTGATATTAATTTTAAAATGAAACTAAGTAAGGAAAAAATCTTACTTCTTAAACAAATGTTAGGTAGTTTAGTTTTAGTTTCCTCATGTTTTTACACAGATACTTATGCATAAATCATAACATTGTATAGTTATAAATATTGATAGAAGAGGAGAGAGTACGCCATTTAAACCTACGTGGTTTTTCGCAGTGCTACCCACCAAAACTGTATCAATATTTATTTTGATAAATAAAACATACTGTACAATTATAACACATAAGTGAGTTGCTGGGGCGCGTAAGCTAGTAATAAATATACACGACCACATACCACCACGATATACAACTTTAAAAAAATCAGCAACTCCATGTCTCCATTGTTCTATTTGAATTTCGTTCCATTGAATTTTTTGTTTTTGCCTTTTTACAAAGACAAAAGGTCTTTAATATAAACATACTACATTCGTAATTCAACTTAAATTCTAAGTTTTAAGGTTTATAATAAATTGACGTTGTTGATATTGACAATGTGATGCCAAGAGTTGCGTCTTGTTCCAAAATAGTGTAAAGGTATCAATTTGGCAACGTATGAAGTACCTTATTGCTTACATATTAAGTTTTATTTTAATAATAAATATTTTTGTACTTATTTTAAAAATTACTTTTTGTTTTGGATTGAAAGGTTATTCCTACCTTTTCTCTGATGACAGAACGTCTTAAAAATTAATATTTTCTAATCGTAATGTAGCTTTATGTGTTAAACTTAAGGTGCATAATTAACTGAAGTTGTTGCTAATATAATACCTTTTTCTACATTTCCCACTCAGCATACAAATGTTTATGTGTGTGGGAAATTGGGACATTTTTGCGATATTTTTTGTTCGTGACCCTGTTTCTAGTACTCATTCTATTTCAATGGGCAGATATTATGCGTGAAGGCAAGGCGGAGCTTTACCACAACAACAACAACAACAACATTGTAACAACAGCTACAATACCCATACACTCCTAATCGGTTTCTACACGGCATTGTACTGGAACGCTAAATCGATTGGTACCTCTTTTGCCGATAGTTGCTGTGTTAATTTATGAGCTTTAAAGTTTTGAATTAAACTAAATATTTTACGATCACAATTTATTTTGCTACGGAACCATTCAAAGGAAAAGAGAACTTGCATTTGTCTGCTTTTTTTGGGCAAAACATTTGCCCGAGCTTGTGCGTCGGAGATTTGCATCAGTTTTTATAGCTCACCGATTGTTTATTGCTTTTTGTGGAAACCGCGGATTCGAATGCGTATTTTTTTATGTAACCGTAAAAGAAAAAACTGATTTTAAATTGATTGATTACAGGGTTTGTGGTCGAGTACTATCGAATGATTAATTACTTAGTGGTGACGCAGTGTGGTACAGCGTTGTAATCTCCCAGTCGGTATAGCCCGTGGTATAGTACCGACGCTGTTCTAACCATACTTTGATTATTGAAAGTTTTTGCTCTCTCATGAGGCAAAGCTTGGACTTACGCGAAGCCACAGGTCCAACACGTAGAGGTCGATTATTGCAATTGTTAATATTAACTGTTATGCTGTAATAGTGGTACCTAATGTTGCCACAACTGTGCTAATGGATGAATGTTATTGTAGCGTCATCCAATCGGAAGTGAGAAGTAATTTATGTGAAATATCCAGATAGATAGGTTGGTATTTTCAAATTGCAAAATTTGCCGAATGGAATAATTTTATTTTTATCAGCTTGAGAACCATTATATTCTACTAGCTGAGTGCGGAACAAAGGCATTGAAGAGACTGTCGAGAATGCATACAGTAAATATTTTAGATCCATTTATAGGGGTTGCAGTGATTGAAGGACAAACCAACAAACAAACACACTTTCGCATTTGTAATATTAAGTACTAGCTGATGCTCGCGACTTGGTTCACGGGGTTTAAGTTTTGTCGATTCCCGCAGGAACTTCTTAATTTTCCGGGATAAAAAGTAGCCTATGTCACTCTCCAGGTCCTCAACTATACCCATGCCAAAAATTACTTCGATCCGTGGCTCAGTTGCGGCGTGATTGAAGGACAAACCAACAAACAAACACACTTTCGCATTTATAATATTAGTGTGAACACGTTCACGTTTTTGAACAAAACGTTTGTGCGAAACGCCGTTACTGGCGTACAAGTAGAGCGTACTATTACCAATTCTGTGCATGGTACCTTGTAAAGTAAAACCCGTTTAAGGCGACTCGTAAGTCACCGCGTAATCCATATAAAATTGAATGACGCGGAATTCTTGTTCACCAGACATTCTGTTTTGTCCCTAGTGTGTTTTAAGCTTGACACCGAATCGGCTGACCCGAAGCAACTTGAGCTGAAATGTATAAACAAACAGGGATTTTGTTTGCACGTAGTGGTCGGTTTTAATGGTTGTGTTGGGCAACAGTTTGTGTTAAATAAGCGTGCATTGTTCTCACGGCTCGCGGCTTTAATTGCACACAAGTGTTTAATGAACACTTGTTTGCTCTTTGCCGACTATTACGACCGGATACTATTTTATACTCAAAAATAATTGCGGGGAATAGTAACGCTTGTGGGGTGGAGAATTTATGTTTTACTTTTGCACTGAGAATAATAATTACTGTCTGTTTGTCATTATTTTTGTTTGATTCTTCATGACAATATGTTTTTCGATTCGCTTAGTGAGTTCATAGGTTACTAGAGCCACGTCGTACTTGCCCGACTTTTAAGAAATCCTTATATATAAAAATGAAACCCGTTTTCCTTGGTCACGGCATCACGCGTGAATGGCTGGACCGATTTCACTAATTCTTTTTTTGTTGTATTTGTTATTATTAGGAGAAGGTTCTTACGGAAAAAAATATTAAGAAAATCTCTCAGAAATATTGAAAAATATACATTTAATTTTGCATACTAAGGCGGTACGAAGTTCGCCGGGTCAGCTAGTTAAATATATTTTTGAACTTCGCTCTTTTAAAACTTTCTATATAATTGTTCGTTAACGGCAGTGCTTATAAAGTCATGTTAGAATAATACGCACACGGTAGGGGTTGGTTCGTAGCTATGTTAGTTGCTAAAAATTTTGAATGTATTTAATTTTTTTAGCTTGGTAAAGAAAAAGATAGCTATCGAAAAATAAGAAAGTATTAATCAAATATTTTTTTTGGCTGTTGCTTATTCATGTTCTATAGTTTTTAAAATAAGCCTTAATGTGTAGCGGTTTTAAGAGGTAAATATTATTAACTGTGCTTAATTACTGGTTTTATAGTTTACTAGCTTTTGGCCGCGGCTTCGCTCATATTAATTTCGATTTTCAAACAAATTTCACCCCTTCTGTGGTTGTTTTTCCAAAATCCCTTTCTTAGCGGATACCTACGTGATAATTTAGATATCTGTTTCCCAAATAGCACGATACGTTCAGTGGTTTGAGCTGTGCGTTGATAGGTCAGCCAGTCAGACAGTCACCTTTTCCTTGTAAATATTATAGTTAGATTTTAAACCAGCTGTAATATATTTTAATATGGAACCCTAAAAATAAGTCAGCTAGCGATGGACTAGTAAAGTACATTTCCCCTTTTGACGGTAAAACAATAAAAGCTGTCGAAGCTAACTACTGCTATTACTCTTCAATAGCCCTGCGAGCGTTAGCTGAATAGCTTATTCAGCAAACGAGTGCGGGCTAACAAGGGCTTTGTTACATGGAACTAAAAACTGATGAGTTTGAATGTTTATTTGAAACTATTTCGACGTGAGTTCCAACTTCTACTCAAATATCTGAGGCCCAATTGTCTAAGCAAATCGTATTCATTGAGAGCTGTACGTATTACTTAAGGCCCTGTGTAGCGTAAAAGAGGGTTTTTAAAAGCAGTGTATCCATCAAACGGTGACATAATGTATGCTTGTAAAAATAATGTGCTGTTTTCAAGACCTTTGAGCAGCCATTGACGCATCTCAAAACACAATTTAAAAAAAAAACTCTGCATTGAAATTTATTTTAAACATACCTCTTAATTTACCTTTTAAAGCAATTTTTATCCTTATTAAAACCATTAATTAGCTCTAGAAATATAAGATAAAATTCATATTTCTAAATCAAACACATTGTCGGTTTCATTTATATTGAAAAGTAAATATTAATTTTTTTACAAATTATTTCAGCATTTTTTGCGACATGCGCTTGCTCGATTTCACCCCCGCGCGCCTTTGTTTTTGATCTCGTGAGCTCACAGCGCCTTAAGGAGTTCATACAAGCTTCTTGATATGCATATGAATTCCTCCTAGTCGAATTATCTGTTTGACAAACTATTACGATTACCATTTCCATACACAATCGGGGGGCAGATTGTTTTTTTACTGGTTATTCATTGAAATAGGTACTAAAATTCTACATCAATGGATTAACTAGCTAATGTACAGTTCGCGCGCAAGTTGAATGCAGAGCAAATGTATGTGTCACCATACATTTACTCTGCATTCAACAGTCAACTCGTGCGCGAAATATACATGACCACTGCGCGAACGTATATTATTATCTAAAAGGCTAAGAGCCGGTCTCGAGATCTACTATATAAAACGATAATTTACAGAGCTACGTATGTACGAGACTACGTTGATGGTGAGATTTGATTTTACTTGAGCTAACCTAAAAGCGGTGTCTTCATAAAGTATTTTTAAAGCTCAAAATAAGCTTATTTGGCAGGCTTTTTGTAATTTTACTCAATTATGATATTATGAAGTAAAAGATAATAATTTAGGTGGGTACGTACGATTGCAACCAAATAACAAAAAAAAAACAAAAATTACCCATATGTCTATTAAACAATTAAAACAAGCTGGACGAGGTTTTGTACACTTGGGTTTTCCGATTCTTTAGGAAAGATTCCAGATTCCTTCCAAAGTGATTAGGTATAATTTTTTTCTAGTTGGGATCTATTTGCGCCATATAGGCAAAGCCTGAAGCAGCTGACTGCAGTCTCCCAACTCAAAATACAAATTACATGTCTTAATTTGATACAAAGAATAGCTGATTATTATGAAAAAGTACCTACAATACGTATTCAAAATCAAATAAAGAGATAACACTTAAACGTTAGATCATTAGGAACATTTTATTATCGTGAGCAATTTGCGAAAACCAATTATTTTCAAACAAGGTACAATAATGGGTGCCTAAACAAACAATAAGCACGGAAAACAACTCATACATATGCATTCTGTCGTGATTCCTTCTGACGACCAGCGGGATCGAAATATTCATTATCGTCCACGTGAATTTTAAACGAGTACCTAACTTCGGAGAGAAAATTGGAGAAATCTGAATATTCTTTGGAAATTTCGAAAAGATACGTCTTGTTAATCTATTCGAGCGGCCATTTTCATATAATTGATTGGTATCTACTAGCCAATCGATAATATGGGTTAAATATAGGTAAAAAAGTCACCCCTGCTTCGATCAAGTGGAATATCTGAATTGGGAATCTCGGTATAGAGAACCTACTAGGACAATTCTAGACACAGGACAGGACCCAGAATCAAAGTAAAAGATTATAAGTTAAATTATAATTTAAAAGCATTTTAAAAAACAGGCTCTTATCATCCGAAAAAGTAAATTTAGTGTGACGTCATTTTAGCTTTCGTATTCTTTTCAGAAACTCTTCTATTTGACACCCAGAATATAAGTATATCGATTTTTTAATATTCAGAATGACGTCACTTAGCTAACCATGCATTGCCATCCAAACTAAACGTGTATGCAAAACAGCTCAATCGGTTGAGGATAACTGCTTTAAAATTCAGTTGCAATATTTGACCTAAACATACACAAACATTGCAAGTTTAATAAAAGCTTGTATGTACAGTTTTATAAATAATTAACAAAAGTATATAAGATTTATTGCTTAATAATTGGACCCGAAGGAAGGAAGGATAATAATGAAGCGATTTGGACACCCTTTAACTTTTTTTTTAAAACTATTATTCTATTGACGTGAACACTATACTAAGATACTATGGAAGCCGCCGCATATTGCCATGCCAGCCCAGCCATTCCAGCGGCGATGTTAATTCGTACAGTACAACTTTACGCAGTCTTGTCCGTCTGAATTGGGTATTTGACAACTAGTCAAATCCGTTCATTTTTACGCGCGTAGGGGATTTTCTATGAAATACTTAATTGTGACGTCATTAAAGTTCGACTCATTTTTTTACATTAATCGACTGTGTAAAATGGTTTTTCAAAATAAAACTAACAGGGCACGTCGAGATTATGTCTTTTGGGAGACCTATTATTCATGATTAAAAAAGAATTTATTTGACTAGAAGTCAAAAACCTAATTGTCTTTCGCAAAGAGTATCCGAATGGAAAAGATGGTCCTGTATGTAAAATTGCTACAAGGTCGAGCGAAGTAACCCACCGACTGCTGTAGCCTACCTGAAAATGCGGCGCTAAATGCTCTTGTAACTTATTGCAAGGCATTCAACATTATGCTGAGCTGATGCCTTTTCAGGTTGTGCCACACACGACAAGCGTTAACAAGGTACCTCTAGGACTTGACCATTGAGTTTAATGCTCAAGTACTGGAGGCGCCATGGTAACGTTTACCCTATAGTGGCACAATGGTCAGAATAAATAGCTTTTCTTTCTTTTTTACTTTTCTTTCAAAAAAAATATATTTTTATTATATTTTTGTTTATTAGGTCTAATAACGGACACTTACATTAAAACATTCAAAGGTAAACTTATCCTATAAAATAAAAAAAAGTTAAATGTAGTACAGTCCGCGAGGCGTAAGCTGAGCTTTGCATTTGTGTGAGTGTACATAGATAGTGTAGGTGTAACATTGGCCTAAAGCGCGGCGCGTCCCTTGCTTGGTATAAACCGGTTTTTACTGCTTTTTGATAATCGGCGTGAGGCGCGGTGCGTCCATCGCTTGACGCAACTTCTCCGCGCACCTTCCGCACTTCACCTCTTGTACTGGTAGCAGCGTGACGTGTTTCTTAATATTTTATTTTGTGCTAGACTAGATTCGTTAGTGAAAAATGGCGGCTAACACAAGTAAACAAAGAATAAGAAAACCTTTAAATAGCCAAGTGAAAGAAATTTTGTGCAATCTAAATAAGTATCTAATAAGTGAAAATGATGATAAGGAAAATTATGAAGATGCAATGTCCGATGTAGAAGAATTTTAATATTTTTTCATATTTGAATTGTATTTATCTTTTACGAATAAAATTTATTTTTAAAAGGTTTTTGTCTGACTCTACTTTTAGTGATCACTCACACAAATGCAAAGCTCAGCTTACGCCTCGCGGACTGTACCCACTTATAAGTAAACACAACATTATGAATTAAATTCGTTACAAAGCTAAAAAAATATATTGGTAACTAGTCTTATTTAATTTTATTATGAATAAAGAACTTATTAAGAAAGCGAGTAGGTAAAATCACGATGTCACGTTCAAGAGATTGAGCTTCGCCACTTGATAAATAAACCATATTTATCTATTTTGTGAGCTTCGCTATTACAGATATTTTCCCGTATTTTCTTATTAATTTAATGAATCCCAAAGAAATGTAGCACGGCTTTTAAGATGCTCAAATCTGATTATACACAGAAATTATGGTTATTAAAACATCAAAGCGAATTCACTCTGCTATTGGAATATTTGATAATTAAGATGATGTTAATGTAGGAAGGTACCTCTTAAGCTTCGTATCCACGAGAGGTCGCACAAGGAAAGATACGGCGTTAATGCGAAAATATACAGTCAAAATGTCTGACCGAAACGCCCGTTTTGTAGGGAAACACGTTAAGTCATGTCGCGAAAGTCTGTGCAGTTCCGTACAAACATTTTTTGTACTCTTTTGGCTATTCTACTTTTCTTTAAATATTCCACTACAAGTTAGCCCTTGATGGTAAGTGATGATGCAGTCTAAAATGGTAGCAGGCTAACGTTTAAGGGGTACGGCAGTTATATTAAAACCCATAGGTACCCCCTAATCGGTTTCTACATGGCATCGTACCAGAACGCTAAATCGCTTTGCGGTACGTCTTTGCCGGTAGCCAGTGGTAACTAGCCACGGCCAAACCGGAGAAAATCACTAGACCAGACCAGACCAAATTATAAATGCCCAAATCGCAGGGAATCGAACCCGGGACCGCCAACAACAGCGCTCACCACTGCACGATGGAGGTAGTCATATAAAATAAAATTAAATAAAAAGTGTTCATAATATTTACATACAGGTATTCTGTCTCACCCCATCTTTAATAGAGGGAGGGAGACAAGAGTGTAACGCTTTTTCTTCCGAATGTACGATTTTTCCAGCCCAGCCATTGATGTAGAATTTAGTACATATAGAAGTTACGTTTCAATAATAGTTATTTCAGTATTCTTTATTGAAAACATTGAAATAAAACCACGTAACATGTTGCAAGCAACACAAGTCAAATACCTAAATACTGATCAACCATTGATGTAGAATTTTAGTACCTACCTATTTCTATTTCAATGTGTTCAACGAAACGTACTAACCGCTAAATGCCACAGTCTGTCACTGCGGTCTTGCAATAGCTCCAATTGTTCAAGATACAAACATAGAACACATTACACAACGAGAGAGCAAAATATAATTATGCTTGGTTTGGGTTAAACACAAATGAAGTCTAAAATTAGGCTGAATTCCTAGGAATACATGGTGTAAGGTAATACTCGTAATTACATTGTGCGATTTCAATCATATTTGAGGTTGATTGGGACTTATTAGAACAGAATAGAAGTACCTATAGAAAAATCGTACGTGCCAAAAACCTGTCTCTCTCTATCTCTCTCTAGTCTAGATAGAGAGAGACCTTACCTTTATGTATTTACTAGCGGATGCCCGCGACTTCGTCTGCGTGGTACGAGGTTTTTTGGTTCCCGCAGGAACTCTTTAATTTTCCGGGATAAAAAGTAGCCTATGTGCTATTCCAGACTATTATTTCGTTAAACTGTGCTATAATCATTCTCTTTGCCAAATTTCAGGCAGATCCGTTCAGCCGTTGGGGCGTGATTGAGTAACAAACATGCATACACCTATCCAAACTTTCGCATTTATAATATTAGTAACATAGATTTATTCTTGGGTTCGCGCGCTTCAAACCCATAAATCTATGATTAGCAAGAGTAAGATTTTATTAGTGTTGAACACTGAAAATCGCAAGCAAAATGTCACACGTTGGAATAGGGATGATGACAACTCAAAACGCGCTTTTGTATAATATGAAATACATAGTTGTGACGTCATCAAACTTCAACGTACTTTTTTTCTTTAATATACCTACATTAAAGAACAAAAAGTACATTAAAAAAAAGTAATGCCAACGACAATATCCGGCTTGTTTATTTCGAACAGCATGTAAATTGAAACTAGCTGACCCACTACGCCTCCGCTTCACCTTGGTGGAATCGATAGATAGATACTTTCTTTTCATTCTTATTTTCTTAGTTGATGTAATTCCTAGTTAGCAGGTACATTCTGTGGGGTATCTACATTATCATAGAAACCTACAATATCGCTAGTTCCTAAAACCAGTAATTTCAGCTGTACGATGATATCAGTCGATCAGCCAGTTTTTCCATAGATATACATTATCTAATCGGAGGTTCATGTACGTGTTTTCCTTCTGTGGTCAAAAATAGGGTAGAATTATAATTTTGGGTTCGATTACCGCAATAATTTTCTCGTAAGAATTCGGACCACCTGATACTCTTCAGAAATTGTATTTGTTTAGGTGACGTAACATAATAAATAGCAACTTTAGCTTTAATGATATAGTACTTAAACGAATAGGTATTTTCAAAAAAAAACTCATAATGATTTCAAAATACCAATTCAACGAGGTTTTACTCGAGGGGGTTCCCAAACGGATAAAATGCAAATCAATCTTTCTTCTGTAAGAAATAAATAGGTAATAAGGGATCCCCTTTTAAATTGACGTTGTTGATATCCGCCTTTGATATCCAGTATCCTTAGCAAAATGGAAAATAGACTCTCATACAAAACTGAGCATGGATATTTCCCCTGACCCATTGAATTTGAAATGGGACAGATAAACGTATAAATCAGAGGAATCAGTAAACAGCTCGAGAGCTGATATCAATTTTGCGGGGGTGGATGATATTTTTTATTTGAGTTATTATGAACGGTGGTTTTGGAGGTTAATTTGAAATTCTTTTATTTTAATTTTAAATACTTAGAAGCACAAAATAGAGGTTATATTATACATCCAGCTCTTCTTAGTAGAAATTGTTTTGTGTGTTAGAGTCACACAAACCACACACACAAACCAGTGTTAGAGTCAAAACGAGACGTATCAAATGAGACGTATCATATCCTACATGAAATGAATTTTGAATCGTTGGTAAATGATAAAAACACTATGATATATGATATGGCATTCATAGGATATGAAGTGCACAAGACAATTTTTAACATGGTTGCCAGCCACCAATGTAAAAAGTGTCAGGAAAGTTACATAAATAATACTTACTTTAATTATAATTAGTTGTTCCCATTTTCACGACGACTCAGTACGCATTTCTCATAGGTTTAGGGTCGGTTTAACAATAATAATAGATTTTAGTGATAATGACCGTGGAACCGAAGGCATTTTGGAAATCGAAAATGCAAAACACCTATCCAGTTATTGACTTTTTACCCAGTTACGTTACTTACCTGCAGTGAAGTGCAGTATAGCCGTATGCAGTATAGCGGGGTCTGGATTTTCCGCTTTTGTACAACACCTCCTCAGACTTTCCTGCGGGTTCTTGGTCTACGGTGGAAATCGCAACCTGACTTTGTCATTCAAATCAGCTACTCGGGCGCGTTGATTTAAATTAGACATGAAAGTAGAACATTATAAATGTTGCAACGGCGAATTAATGATACTGTTTCGCTTAAATATTAAGCCATTTTAGTTTAGACTTTATAGTAATTCAGGCAATTCTTCTGTTTTTAAAATAATGCACTGGTGTTACATTGAACTTCGTTTGGAGACAAGCCCACGCACTTTTCATGGCCTCGTCTTTGTTGTCGTCAACCGATTTAAGTACGTCCATAACTACTTAGGTCTCTTGCAGGTACTGCGACACGCCATGGTCTTTCACCGCTTGCCTGGTCTGAATTATTAATTGTTTCAATACCACCATGATCAATAATCCTGTTATACATCACCTACTATACCTATTTGTTGCCTTAATGAACTTAGCCTACCTTATAAAGATTAACTCGAGGCGAAAATCCCGCTTGGGCAATAACGGGGAAGATTGAATACTGAACACATATTTGCGCTGCTAGCAAATCGTCCCCATGAGGTAGCAACATCGCGAAATGAGGCTAACATCTTCCTTTAATGTTTCCTGATAGCTTTATGGTCCTGCAAATATTCTTTTTGTGTTATTGCCTAAAGCGGTGTTATTTGGAGGGTCCGAAGTTCGACCGGGCACGTTCACCTCTGAACTCTGTGCGTAGTAAGAAACTAGGTGAAGCCCGGATTTAGGTTTTTGAAAAATCTCGTGACAATTCTTCAATTTTCTGGAATATAAATTAGCCTTTCCCGGGACGCAAACTTACCTAAACCAAATTGAGTCAAAATTTGAACAAATGGGTCGTGAAAGGATCGTGGTCGTGAATTAGCTTTCACTAGGCATATTTGTGAAATATGCCCTTATTTAAATTGCAATCAAAAGTTATAACAAGTAATAAAATTAAAAATTTTAAAAAACGACAAACTGCAGAGCTCCATTGAAACAACAATTAGAACTTAGCAAAAGTATATTTAAAATAATATCTAAAACACAAAACTGCATATTTACCGGCTCAGTAGTTTATTTGACCAGCGTGGTGGACTATGGCCAAACCGTTCTCATTCCGAGATAAAACTTGTGCTTAGTAATGAGTAGAGATGTCAAATAGTGTTAACTTTTAAAATTCCGATAGAAATTGTTAAAAAAAATGTGATCACTTAAGGAGTTCCTCTGACAACTTCCTGGCTCCATCACGAGAACCTGGGCAGCATCTAGGTACAAAGTGCTAGTCAATACTTAAATCAAAAGAGTCTAAACACGACGGGTTTACGATGACAACTTATGGAGTTCCTATGGCCACTTACCAAATCACGATTGCAGCTCAGCTTGATTGTCTATGGTCCTAAAACCCGGAACCTTCTGACAAGCTATACATATCTAATGCAAAAAACCTCATCCCAATCGGCCCAGTACTTTTTGAGAAAAATAGTAAAATATTGAAAAATTTAAATCATAGACTATAGCTCAGTTTGGTTGTCTATGGTCCTAAAATATATCTAAGAACCTTCTCACAAGCTATACATATCTAATGCAAAAAACCGCATCTCAATCGGCCCAGTACTTTTTGAGAAAAATGGTAACATATTGGAAAATTAAAATCATAGACTACAGCTCAGCTTGGTTGTCTATGGTACTAAAATATATATCTAAAAACTTTCTCACGAGCTATACATATCTAATGCAAAAAACCGCATCTCAATCGGCCCAGTACTTTTTGAGAAAAATGGTAGCATATTGAAAAATTAAAATCATAGACTGCAGCTCAGCTTGGTTGTCCATGGTCCTAAAATATATCTACGAACGTTCTCACAAGCTATCCATATCTAATGCAAAAAACCGCATCTCAATCGGCCCAGTACTTTTTGAGAAAATGGTAACATATTGAAAAATTAAAATCATAGACTACAGCTCAGCTTGGTTGTCTATGGTCCTAAAATATATCTAAAAACCTTCTCACAAGCTATTCATATCTAATGCACAAAACCGCATATAAATCGGTTCAGTAGTTTTCGAGGAAAACGGTAACAAAAAAGTGCACAAACAAACATACAAACACACAACCTCTTAGGGCCAACACATATGTATACCGTCTCCGTTTCGTCGAGGGTAATAAAAACAGGAACCGTCTGTAATTTTTAAATCGTAATGTTTGCCCGACTGTCAAAAAAATAAAGACAGATTCCTATAGTTGCGTTGCGTAAGACATAAAGACATAGACAATCAAGCTGAGCTGCAATCGTGATTTGGTAAGTGGCCATAGGAACTCCTTAAGTTCTCATCGTAAACCCGTCGTGTTTGCGTTGCGGCATGGTAGGCAAATGCATATCATACTGTGGCACAGGCTATGGAGGCGGGCCCATTGACCACACAATTTTAAATTAAGTAATATATAATATATATATATATATATATATATATATATAATGTACCAATTGCGTTCATTTGTTAAAATTTTGTTTAGTTATTGTGTGGGTCAATAAAGATTCATTTATATATTTTATTTATTTATTTATAGTTCCATGGTTAAAAAGGTTGGGCAGCCTCAGCCCGCCCGCCTTTAGAGCATAGAGTTAAAACTTTTAGAGGTTATTTTGGGAATTTATTAAGTTTTTAAAACGTTGTACAACAGTAGTTTTTCTGTATTAAGTAGTATGTGGAGAAGTTGCCCTCAGGAGATTAATAGTATTTTTAAATAATTAATCCTATGCAAGTGTTAAAGTAATAAAGTAGAATGTAAAATTGGGCGAAGGTTTTACTAATGAAATGTAAATTGTAGGACTATGTTTATTTAATCATTAGTTTCGTTTGCTTGGGTTTGTTTGATGAGGATCGTGGGTTAGAAGTTAGAACTATGATGAGTCGATATTTTATGTAATTAATATATAATGTTATGTGGAAAGTATATCATGTAATTGTTAATAATCCTTATGTTACGTCATGCTATCAAAATCCTCAAATCCACAGTCCATTTGCACTCCGTAAATGCACCGCCAACAATGTAAGCATTTCTTTAGAGGTGACTTAGGTAAACCAAATTAATTATCTATTCTTTGACCTAACCATAGGACCTAACACTAGGTACCTTTAATAGAAATTGTTCAACTAACAACCCAAATATTATTGAAAAAAAAACAGACAATAATATCTATTATTTCAGAAAAGATTTGGTAACAATTCATTATAGTTACAGAGTAATGTGACCCGCTGCGGGCGTTATTCTTGCCTTTTACTTACAAAATATTATTATAGTTCTGTTTGAAGACCCATGTTCTGCCTTTGTTGTACAATTCCATTGAGTGACCTCGGAATTCATCTGTCCTTTTTAGGGTTGCGTACCTAGAAGGTAGGAAAACAACGCTTATGGTGCGAGTGTGTACGGCCGTCACACTTTGCATATTTTAGATATCAGCGAAAGAAACTTGGAATAGTTTTGAATAATGCCAAACAAATGAAATTAATTATAGCAAATGAAATAATTAAAATAATATTATTAGTAATATAAATATACGAAAGGGCTGAAAACTTGAACTTGCTTGGCTTCAAAATTTCAACCCATCACCGCCGAGTGAGATATATCATTTATGAAAGGGTTTCATTTGCACATTTTAAAATATTTTATTTTTATTTTTAAATCTCTTCGTTTTTGACTGAATGTGGTGGTGAAAATATGTAAATAAAAACAACCCAGAACTGAACTACCGAACCCTCGGTGCGCGAGTCTGACTTGCACTTGGCCGGTTTTTTATTTTAGTTTAGCACAAAAATGTAGAGAGATGTATTATTTTAAGAAAAGCAAACTTTAAAATTTAAATAATAATAAAAAATACTAATAAAAAAACAAAGTACTTATATATAAATATACAATTTAATAACATAATATTACTAGTATACAAAAAGCACGACTGTATTGATGCCGTTTCGTGGTAAATTGCGCGTTCTTGTGATACGAATCTCTGCTAAAATGTAACTGACTACATACTCCCGAATTGGTAGACCTCGTCTAACAAAACAAGGTCTAACTTTACTCTGTTAAACCGAAATATTTTAACAGAGTAAATTTTGGCAGTAACAGTTTTTCTTTTTTGTCTCTTAAACATCACACTGATATTACCTAGAACGTTTACTACTGCTACAAGAGCACAATATAATGTTTAGTTTTTAATTTAGATTTTAAAGATTTTTTAAGAAATTGTATATATTATTATATGTTTTATTAGTATTAAAGAAATAAACAATATAATGTTAACTAATTTCATATTATATCGGATTACTTGCTACTCGGGTTATACTCGTATCTTGCTACTCGGATTATATCTTGATACTGACAACAATTGAATTATAGTGGCAATGTTATAATCAATACTTTCGTAATCGACCAGTAGGTCTCTCACACGGATCTTGTCATCAGCACCCACAAATATTTGACGTCCGCCAAGACGTAGCTCACCGTCCTAAACAAACACCCAGACACGAACCCCGTTCGACTCAAACACTGTTTTCTGTTCTGACAAAGGACGTCTTGAATATTAACAGGCACCGCAAAATAAAGAACAATGGACTTTCGTGTAAGGCAAAATTTACATTACCAGGGCGGGTAAACTTGGAAACCCTTGAAACTTAGGCTGTAATAACAGCTCTCTAGAAGTATCCATTTGGTCCAAAATCATATAAGATTATTAAAAAAAAATAAGCTGGCTACTGATTTGTATCAATAGTATAAATATTGTATGATGGCGGGCATACTTCCTCAACGGACAACAGCTAATTAAAGGTAGATTTTTCAAATATAACATGCGGCAAGGTCAACGCATTTCAACGATTAATATTTTAAAACTAATAAATAAAATGTCGTCCGTCATATCTGGTGGCGCACAATTGAAATAGTGTAAAAAATCAATAGGTATTGCACAAACATGCTAGGGTTCGTTAGCAATTAGGAACAGTTTTCATTCCGAAAGTTGATCAGGAACTGTTATAGCGCTTGTCCGAAGGCGATTAGAAATTGGAATGAATATTTGGTTTGAAGTGCTGGTCGGGATTATCGGATTTCAGATTACTTAAACTAATATTTTGTGTAACCATTTGGAAGGTACGATATATCGTAGTATCTACATGGAGATATATGCAAGGTACCGACTTCAATCGAAGTTCAACGGAACTCTTTACGTTAAGGAGGTAACTTACCACGGCCTCTAGAGCCGATTATATATATGTGTCACCGTAAGATTGTAAAAACCGTTAGATTACAATCTAACGGTTTTTACAATCTTACGGTGACATATGCTTAACATAATAATATGTCAATTCACTTCGCACCTGCACTTTTTACTTCACAAATCTAGCCATTATGTAAAACCGCTGCGCCAGTGAGATCTTCAAACGAATAAAGGTTAAAATAATGTTTTTAATTCCCTATACCTACGCACATTCGAGTATTTATGTTTCATAATAATTAACCTCACCGTTGTTCCAGGTTCTATATATCAATTGGAAATAAATGATATACTGTTGGTCCGTTATGGTCCGTTCCAACCTGCGGTCGCTAATTATTTTCATATTTAGGATTCTGTTGTTAATTTAGCAATGTCAATTAAGAGGCGGTGTAAGCCCAATGGTTAAGACACCCAACCTCTTCTACGGCGTCGCGGGTTCGATCCCCGGGCACGCACCTCCAACTTTTCGAAGTTATGTGGGTTTTAAGAAATTATAAATCACTTGATAGAAACGGTGAAGGAAAAAATGAGGAGGAGACTTGCATGCCCGACGGCCGAGAGTGCTTCATAATGTTCTATGGCCAAACCCTTCTTCTTCAGAGAGGAGACTCGTGCTCTCAGTAGGTGAGCCAGCAATGGGTTGATAAGAGAGAGAGAGAGAGAGTCAATTTATAATAATTGTATCTTATCGTTAAATATATTGTTGTTACGTTCCCTCAAATATGGTCGAGCGAAGCAATGGCTGGATCATGCGTCATGCTCGTGAACGGGTGCCACCGGCGGGAATGGGGCTACTTTCTGTCTGCCCGTCTTTGACATGAATTGAATAAACAAATTTAAGAAATCCATTAAAAGTATGCTCCTGAAAAAAGCTTATTATACTGTTGAAGATTATGTAAATGATAGAGGAGCATGGATTTGATCGCTCCAACAATGCTGGGGACAGCGGTTACTTATGTACACATTGATATAGTAATTGTAAATGAATTATTTAAAAAGAGCAACCACCGAGTTTCTTGCTGGTTCTTCTCGGTAGGAATGGCATTCCGAACCAGTGGTAGATTCACTTGACGATTCAAAAGTACTTGTAAAAGTTTATTTGAATAAAAAATATTTGATTTGATTTGATATAGTTTCCAATTAACAGCACGCTGATTAGAACTCTTTTTCAGTACCGTATAAATGCAAAATTTCTTTTAGAACGAATCATTCTCTTTTATTTTACAGGAGATGTTTTGTTTTAGCTGATCAGCACACCCAATTCGCATTTCTGATAATAGTGCTTTTCATGTCAGCCCAGAAATAAAGTTATCAATGACAGCATCACCAAAAACTAAATAAGTTGTGTAAGTCGGTCTAAATTACGCTAAACTATGGGCCTGGACAGAGTGGCAGGTATGATGGCAGACTCAGAGTCACTCAGCGGGTGATGGAGCAACGCATACCTTGGAGTTTCTCAACGTGACAGAAATTAGGAGATTCAGTAGGTGAACCAGAGTGACAGATCAACTGATGAATTGCCTAAGGGCGCGGCACCTCCGAAGAACCGATAGACTTTGAGGTCTCAAGGCTTTGGATGGCAATTTGCATTCATACAAAAGCGCAGCATTAACAGATTCCCTACTATTATACAGGTGGACAGACAACATCCAACGAGTCACAGGAAGCCGTTGGAAAGAAGTAAATTAATATATTCTGTGTTCTATAATTTTCGCCTTTAGTTCGAGTGAATATTTTCGGTCGCCAGCGGAACCCCTTTTATACGTGCGAACGAGCTTCACTTTACCAAATTTATTTTTGAGCGGAACGTTGGCGAGGATTGTGCATCGGAGATTTGTAGCTACTGTTTTATGGTTTCCCGGTTATTTATTGTTTGGTGTTCGGACCGCAAATTTGAGTGTGGATTAAGGTTTTATTGTGGTCGAGAATAACAATTTATGAGCTTTCTACATTATGAGGGGATGCTTACTTTGTGTTTATTGGGTAAGTGGCTATATTATTTGAATGATTTTTAACATTTTAAACTGAAAATGCGATTTAAGTCAGCAAAGTAAGGCGACGACTACTTAAACTGCAACAGCTACTCTAACTTTTCACGGAAATTCTTCGCTCTTTTTTACTGAAAACACACCAGTTGTCTCGGTGGGTTTTGTGGGAGGAGGTCTTCGGAGAATGATATTTTTTTATTAGGTGTAAATATGACATTAATTAATTGTACCTGTCCAAATTATATTACAGGGACAAGATGTTTTTTATAATATCTATAGCAGTGATGTGTTTTATAATATCTATAGCAGTGATGTAATGTGTATTCCAGACTATAATCTATCTCTGTGCCTAATTTCATCCAGATCCGTTCAGCCGTTGGGGCGTGATTGAGTAACAAACATCCATCCACACATCCATACATCCATCCATCCAAACTTTCGCATTTATAATATTTATTTGATATTTGATAACAACTTAATAAGAAAAAGTTGGAAACTGTGCGTATCGCATATTGCACTTATCTGAGTGAATGTGTATTTGAACTCAGCTATAGGTAGTAATTACGCGTAGTGATTACGCATTGTTAGCTTTTGCTAATTGGACCGAGTTACGATTCAACCGAAAATGTTCAATAGTATTTGGAATTTACACTATTTTGTATAGCTTCGTAAGCAATCTAGTCTCATCATCATCATCCTTAACCAATAGACGTCCACTGCTAGGCCTCTTGTTGCGCCGCGGCGTGTAAAGGCCGCGCCGCCTGGATCAAGCGGTTCCCTGCGACTCTCCTGATGTCGTCCGTCCAGCGAGTAGGGAGTCCATTCCAGCACTTTGAAACCCCAATCTAGTCTCAATTGAATGCAACTCTTCCCATTAGTCTCCACTAAGCATGCAATTTGGACTGAGCCGACTGAGGCTTACCTAGGCGTGCGAAAGGAAACCCATTTTTATTGCAATTTCATGAATTTGGACTAATTATATTGAAAATATTAAGTAAAACCGGCAAGCGGCGGAAGTATGCCTCTCTCATAGAGAGTTACATATTTGTTCCGTTTGCCGTGGAGACCCTGGGGCCATGGAGTCTTAGTGCCAAAAAAATTTTACGAGATATTTCACCGCGGTTAATTGCCTCATCTGGTGACAGAAGGGCTGGCTCATTTTTTGCGCAAAGGATCAGCCTGGCTGTCCAGCGCGGAAATGCAGCCAGCATTCTTGCCACCATTCCACGCGGGCATGATTTATATAGTAATTAGGTTAGGCTAGCTAGCATTAAGTTCTATTGTATTATTTTCAATAAAGGCATAAAAAAAAAAAGTAAAATAAAGTTTTGTATAGATTCAGTATCTATACCTACTATCTACCTACATATAACTGCCGTACCCGAAGCAGGTTATCCCGCTACTATCATAGACTGCATCATCAGTATCACTTACCAAGTGAGATCGTATTCAACTACTACTCATGTAAAAATAGTCTTATTTATATGATCAAAATCAATAGATAGCCACTATCCAAAACGATATTTAAACTAAGGATTCATAAATAAATCACTAACATCACAACCCTTATAAATAAATAACATGCGGGGCTAAGTGATAAATGTAATTTCTCAAACATGCACGACTACGTTTGTAATTAGGAAGACCGTTACGGCTCCGAAATTTAATTTTGGCGGCAAACCTTGCTCAAAGGGAATTGAAAATTAGGATGAACGAATATCGTTTGGAAACACAATGTGAATGAATTTAAATTTTAGTTTGCACAGGAGTTTTTATTGCAATGGCAGAGATGAATCATGATCTGGGTGTTTGCCTGCATTTTTAATCCACGACGCAAAAAGAGAAGGGTATTATAAGTTTAACGTGTCTGTTTGTCTATCTGTCTGTGGTATCGTAGCTCCCAAACGGATGGACTGCTCCTGCTAAGTGAATAAAATCCTAAATGAAAGAAAGAAAAATGATAAAAAAACATAAAATGGGGCGACAATTTTATTAAAAACATAATTAAATGCAAAGTAGATGGGAAGCGCGGTAGAAAAGATATAAATTATACTTGGCCTTCCGCCTCCGCGTTTTTATATCATTTTCATATGGATCAAATTAAAAAGAAGAATACCGGTAATAAGTTAAGGTAAACTGAAAGAAAAGGTAAATCAGACATGGGCGAAAAAATTTAATTATTGGAACATGGGACCCCCCGCATTGGAAACAACAGTGCCGTTAGACACTGGGTAGACATTCCTCAATTTTTAAACTTGAACCTGTGCTTGAACTGCCTCATTGGTCTAGTGGTTAGGATGTTTGGCTGACGTGCTCCTGATTTCCTGATCCTCAAAGAGATTTATTTCTGAATCACTTTTTTCTCTAAGTATTCAAGAGTCGCTCATTTCCGTTCCAAAGAATTGTATTAACAGAGTTTCAAATCTTACAGATATTTATTTAAAGGCTAGTTATAATAAGTCGTAAATGATTTGCAGCCAATGTACAGAATAA
The DNA here is from genome assembly GCA_923060345.2 of Erebia aethiops. Taxonomy (NCBI): domain Eukaryota; kingdom Metazoa; phylum Arthropoda; class Insecta; order Lepidoptera; family Nymphalidae; genus Erebia; species Erebia aethiops. Next base: position 25,905,539 of record OV281081.1, read on the forward strand.
ATCGGGTGCGGCGCCGCGTTGGGCAGCTCTAATGGCTTCCATTACCCGGCTGCCACCTGCGCTAATGGTGCACAAATATTTAATTGATGAGAGCTCGGTACAGATAGCCCCCGGTTCACATTTTTCATTAATTTATGGCGCTTCCACGTTCTATTTGTGGAATCGGCTCGCATTACGAATTACGATGCAGAATTCAATTTCATTGCACCAGTAGTTATTATGAATTTTGTATTTGGTCTCTTTCGCTGAAACTGATTATTACTTGATATCTTTCTCTGAAACTGGTTATTTTCACGGCTACCGCCTGCGCCAATGGTGCACACATATTTAAGGGAGGTACTTAGTTAAAGAAGTAACTTAAAAAGTATTATATTATTTTCATCTCTGCTAACCTAACCTACTGAGAATATCTTGCCGAAAAAACTACATTTGGCCCGTACTGGAAAGCAAGCCGCATCTTCTTTTGAACATGCTTACCACTAGACGAAAGGGAGTAGTATGTACCTATAAAAACTATAATAGGTGAAATTTAATCAATTTCTAAAACGGACACAATACCTCCTTATATGGCTTTCGGAGAATACAATGCTATTCAATTATGTCGAGTTGACAATACTCAGGGATAGAGGTACAAAGAACCTACATAAACCAAATTCAGTTCACTCGTCGGTTCACGAATGTCATTAGCAAGGTACATACTGAGCGAGGCGGCTACATGAGGCTTTGCTCCTTATAGCAGAGTGGTGGTGTGGGGTACTGCTCTTTACGTTACCTCGCTTGATAAAGTTTGCTAGTACCTCGGTCTAGGTGCGTATAGTCCCACCCACTTATCTGGCCCGGCGGCCAAAATTGGCCTAATTTTTGTTTTTATTTTTACTAGCGACGCTGTCACCGGGTCAGAAAAGTTTGTGTGACTCTATGTTATAATTTAGGAATCATGCTTCGCAAATATGGAGCGTATAGTGTGAACCCGGCTATCCCTTTCAACGTAATATACTCCGCTGAGTCAAACATCAAAGCAAATTTATCTTACATTTCTGGTAGGGTTTATCTAATAATAACGGGTTATATGAAAGAGTAGAGGCTGTGTTTTATGTAAAAGAATTTTGAGATGATAATTTTATTGAGTTGAGCAAAATATTTCTAGGTAGATACAGGATATTTTCATTTATTTTTAATGTATCTTTCCATTGTGCAGCGTTGGCTAACCCCCCACAAGGTGGACGGGTGACTTCAAAAGAGTCACGGAGCCACTGTATTCAGGCGGCGCAAAAATGCAGCGTGTGGACGCCCCTTAGAAACCCAGCAGTGGACGTCAATCGGTTGACGATAACGACTAATATAATATTATGTTACTATCAATGAAGAAAAAAATTCTTCACCCTAGCACATCTGTTTATACTATATTCATTAAACTGGATTAAGACGCTTCAAATTTCTATTGCCAATAATCTCTTGGTTTTTTTATCCAGTACAAGTACATGAACGATTAGTTCAGATTCAGATTTAATTCGCCATTTAGGTTAACGGTTATTATTAGTTACTAGCAATCCGTCCCGGCTTCGCACGGGTTGCAATAATAATCCTAATAGTCTATACCCAATATAGTGGGCAGTGGGCAGGTTTTACATTTTAATATTACGCCCCATCCTCACCACACCTGCCATTACAAAGTGTAAAGGACAAATTTTATCTTAACTAAACACTTTAGATGACTAACATATTTATTTTATTATATTAATACTATGTCGGGAAAAATACCTTCGCAAGTAAAACATTGGTTTAGACCAAATTTGAAAATCATAAAAATGGTTATTGTGAGTCAACCTTGAAAGATAGATAATGAATCTCAATAACTTTTCGACTTTTTTTAGAACTTTTTGAGAGGAACAATTCCAACATACCTACATTATTTTCGTGTAACTTTAACTATTTACGCAGCGCAAGCTCCGGAAGCTCTCAGATGAGACGATTTTTTCCGACTTCATTCACATTATTGCAATTTTTGTAGCGATCTCTAATTTTTTTGATTTGAGGTGAAAGAATTTTTAAAATCGGTTGAGTAGTTTTTGCGTTTATACATTACAAACAAACAAATCTTTCCTCTTTATAATATTAAATTTAGATTATTCATTAAACTGGATTAACACGTTCACTGCGCCATCATTTTCAAAAAACTTTCAGCTGGTGCTTTGGAGACCTAAAAGATCTCGAAACTAACCTACCCTTTGGTGCGTTAGAGACCTAATCAGTCTCCTAAAAATACAGTTTTGAAAATAATTTATATCTTCCAAAAAACCAATGACATAATATTTTGAAGTTTTTGTGGGTCAAGAGAGATTATTGCTCTACATTTTGCTAGGTTCGCACGCAGTTATGACATTAGAATAAACTACAAATACAAAAAAAAAATTAGGTATCGATTGTATCTCTTACCGCAATCGAAGATAGTTCAATATATGTAGTAAAGTAGTGATGGGAATAAAATAATATCGATTGAAAAAGTTTTATTAAAAGTGTTTTTCATTAAAACATGGTAAGCACATTGATTGTTTGCATTGCACGCAAATGCTAATAATTCTTTTGGCTTTTTTAGAAGCGTCAGTGCTGTTGAATGTACGTCGTAATTTTTCGTAACAATCCACACAACGTCTTTTTTTATTGCCACGTTGGAAAACATTATCTGTTTCTGTACATCTTCCTTCGGGAAATTCTGTAATAAAATGCATATCTTATCTATGCATCTATATAAAAAGCATGCACCCATATCACGAATAAATGCAATGGAGTTTAATTTTATTAGTTTTTCTAATAGTGAAAAGTTCGAGTGTCTTATTTGTATTTTTGTACTTAGGCTGTTGTTGCTTTAAAAAATATATGGTTGTATTAAATTGATGACCTTTTTTGAAATGGGAAGTTCAGAAGCAATAGGCTACTAAGCTAAGACAATCTCAAAAATACCGAAAAATATTCAGGCAATAAACAGAAGAAGTACACCAACGCATTTCAAACACAAAAACCACGTAAAGTCGAAATAAAGGCAGGCAGATGTTAGTTGGAAATAAAGCCTTTTTTAGAAAAAGAGGAGTTTTCGTTTTTAGAAATCTCACCAAAATAAATAGACTTTTTCCCTTTAGAATTACTCATTGTTTATTAACAATAATCAACACACTTTAAAATAAAATTACGTAGTGATATTTTCGCGTACCATGCGCGCGACCTCCCACTTCGATGCCACAGTCGATGCTAGGACAACACTAAATCTCCACACCCTCCCTCTCTTGCGTCTACGAGGCGTACGATGTCACGAGTACTGACAGGTCTCCTAACGCAAGGAATGGAAATAATTATACTACTGTGCGTTAGGGACCTAATCCATCTCTATATTTTTTTTTTATGTCTTTGAATTCACCTTTAAATAGGAAGCAAATATGTATATTTGTCTTACTCATACTTATAGAACTTTACACGTTAGAGCCTCCCGCAAGGAGTGAAACAACACGATTATAGTCAACGCACAATACAAAAGTCCTGCAAGAGATCTGATAGATCTCGTAATGCAACGAACGTGTTAAGAGGCTTAAAGTTTCTATTGCCAATATTCTCTTGGTAGGTACATGAAATATTTTCCCAGGTTCATATTTAATATTCTATTTAGGTTAACGGTTATTATTAGTTAGCATAAATGAAGGATATAAGCAAAGGGTGATACGGCTTGAAACAAATTGTGAGGAGGGAGGGAAGGTCAGCCACCCATCCAGTTACCGAAACGTTGCTTAACCAGAACAATCTAAGGACATTATTGTAGTAAATAGGCCCGCAACCCGAAACCTAGAAGACCAATAATTTTCTGCTAGATGATGCCTGCGACTGTGTACACGTAAAACCATATTTTAAAAAAATCTCAATAACTTTTCGATTTTCCGGTTTAATAGTTTCCGGAATGTAAACTATCTCGATACTTACCGTTTAAAAATGCGATAAAGTATAAACGGATGGGCCGAGAAAAGATAACAAACAGGCAGATATCTAGCCTCCCTAGTTCTATCTCCGTGGCACAGTCGTCTTAACCGTCGTCCGTGTCGTCTTAACGTACGGAGGTCCCGGGTTCGATCCCCGGTGGGGTCAATTCAGGATTTTATAATTTTTGAATTTTCCCTGGTCTGGCCTGCTGTTAGGTTTCGGCCATAGCTAGTTACCACCCTACCAGTAAAGACGTGTCGCCAAGCGATTCAGCGTTCCAGTACGATGCCGTACCTATAGAAACCGAATAGGGGTATGGGTTTTAATATATCTGCCATGCTCCTAACAGGTTAGCCCGCTACCATCTTAGGCTGCATCATCACTTACCATCAGGTGAGATTGCAGTCAAGGGCTTGTAGTAGATAAAAAAAGGTAAGTACCTAAACAGTCAATTTGTAAGTTATAGATCTCATTTTCATAGCCCCATTCTGAATTAACGCGCCATACCCATACCATACAAAAACCCGCTAAACCTAAAAACTTTTACCACAGTCTTGCTTTAATGTACTGTAACTTCTGGAATACCATCTTATGCGGCGTTAGCGTATGTAGGCGGCAATAAAACAACCAGTTAGCAAGACCAATTTGCGCCCGTTTCGTTACATGGGAACTCGTATCGTTTTATCGCATGCGGATTCTAACCTCATACGTTGGTACATGGTAATAGAGACGAGGAACGGGAACGCGAATTGTACTGTTAAATGTGTTCACACAATACCTACAACTGTTCAGATAGCTTACGGAAATTGTGAGAACATTGCATTACAAGTTGTCACAGCTTTCAGTTAGGGCGAAAATATGCTACGCAGAGGACAGAACACAACGCCCACGCGAAACGTTGAATGGGAAGCACGTTTCGTTATGTCGTGCTGTTATGGTCAGCACCATATAAAACTGCGCTCACCTAGATGGTAATTTGAAGTTATATTAGTTACCAGAGTGAATAGGCATCATCTATGTAAGCACGCTGTAAACCTGTCTGGTTGCATCCAAGCGTAAAAAACTAGTAGTAAAAAATTGAAGTGAATTTTTATTTTAGTATTGACCGATGTTATATTCGTCACCTCTATGGCAAACTTAAGAATCTGCAGTTTTAGTGAAATCAATGTTTCCATGAAAAACCGTACCAAATGTAGTACTGTACTATTACCGACAGCCTACTATGCAGAGCCTGCATAGAGAGCGACGAGACACCGAAACACGTGTTGCTCGAGTGCAGCGGTGTTTCTACCCAACGAGAAGCCTACATTGGCTCCCCAGCAACACTACCGGAAGTCCTTGCCGACCTGGGTGGCCTGCTTGGATTCTGGAGTGAGCTCGGCTGGCTGGAGTGATCCAGCGGGGAGTCGCACCAGCGGTTTCACGCACAGCGGATGCCTAAGTCCAAGTGCGGAAAATTATCCCAGGACACGAAGAAGAAGAAGAAGAAGTAGTACTGTACACCCATAGATTTAGGATTGGTCTTTGTCGTAAAGACCAATGGTGGACAGATGGTCGCTAGTATCTATGGAAAATAAAATAAAAACAAAAACTAAGCAGGTATAAAAATTAGTTCCAATTTTGGCCACCGGATTATTTATGTTTGTTGGACTATACCTTTGACATACATGTTATTATTTAAGATGTTACCTTGACCATGACCTTCTACATGTCTTCTACTATGTGCCATACGGCAATGTGCGCTTTCCATTGTTATCTTTGTGAACAAAGATGCTGAAATATTTTAATATGAACTATTTTTAAAGTCACTATAAAAAAGATTTTTTGGTGAAGTTGTCAGTGTCATACCAAATTTGATATAAATAAATGCGAATCCTTGCAAAGCTTATGTTTATAGATTTACTCAATGTTTTTTAAAATATAATGAACAAATGTTATTTTTGGATTTTTTATGGTGAGTTATAATATTTTACTGTGTGACTAATTTGTATATTTTATTGGACACTATGTTAGATAAACTAGCGCCCAAGGGACGGATGAACAATTTCCTAATTATTATGTTACTGCTAAATACCACTCATGGCTTCGGAGGCTACTTTTAAAAACAGCAAAATGAAATGTCTTTATAAACCAATATATTCTCAAATGGAGCTAAACGTAACTTAACGTAACACAGATGGGTCCTCTTATTGTCAAGACGTGTACGTCAACTTGACAATATCAGGACGCGTATGCTCGTCTGCTGCTGTTTCTTATATCGTAAAAAAAGTTTTTCAATAAAATATGTAAGTACTTCAATATTAACTTAGACTCTGAGGTTCTCACGTTCAGGTTTAGCTTTAATCTTTTTATTCAACATTTAAAAAAAAAAGATACGCGCGCCGAGAACCTCCTCCTTTTTTGGAAGGCGGTTAAAAAGTATTCTGAATGTTTTTTTTAGAAAAAAACTTAAAATTGTCTGTTTTTTTCAGTTTATTTGTTTGTATAGTACTTCTTAACGCTCGCCCTATGTTTAAAAGTATGGATTACGAAAATTCTTTTGAAAATCAAGTCAACACTTTAGTTCAACCACATTTCAAACAATATAGCGGCAAGTGTGAAATTAAAACTGATGTAAAATATTCACCAAATGCTTTAAGAAAAAAAAGTATGAAATTCAAAAGAAAAGTAGCCAGTAAGGAATTGGATTTAAAAGTTTTTGATAAATTCGAAACTATAGTCGATAGTAAAAGTTTGGTAAAAATGTTGAAAAATAGTATAGAAAATAGTACAATAAGTATTCTACCAACATTGTCAACTAAAATTTACAAATTACACCAACTTTATGTTCCTAATGATGCAAAATTTATCGTGAACAAAGAGAAAATTAATAATATTTTTGATAAAAATGATGTTTCAACAATGTCTATTAATGCTGATATGGAATTTTTAGGAACAGCGGAAATTGAAGAAGTTCTAAATGATATTAAGCAGAGAGAAATTCAAATGATTGCGGATCAAGAACCAACGATTACCAATCTTATAACTAATGCTGTAACAGAAACTAGTTTTATCACAGTACCGTATGTTGCGCAGTCAAATATTTTTCCTGGTCACGCTTTTAGTACATTTTTATTTATTAGGTATCCCAATAAAAATTTAACAAGAAAAAGCTTGAAAATCAATAAAAGGCAAATTCAAAATAAGCCTATTCGATCCATGGATGAAGATTCATGCACTTTGGCATGTAATATTGAAAGAAAATTACAGAAAAATTTAAGAAAAACGTACCGTAAACTCAAAGCCAAATTAAGTAAAGAGTATAGCAAGGAAATAAAAGAAACAACAGCTACAATTAAAGAAGAGATAAAAAAAATTACAAAACAAGCTTCAAAAAAAATTTGTACTCTACCATATAAAACTGAAATGAAATCTGTAGTGAAAACTAAATTGATGAACAAAAATATAAAAGAACCACATATAAAAGAAACGAAGTTTTATACAAAAAACACTAAATCTATTGGAAAATTGATCGAAGGTTGTAAGTTTTCTACATCCACTCGTAAAATGCAGACGCCAGGAGATGAATTTTTATTGCTTTCAACATTTGAGCGATTATTAGCTAAAACAAATGGAAACAATTTGAAGGCTAAAATTTTTTTAACAACTCAAAACAATTTCGATTATAAAGGTTCGAGAAGGTTTCCTAATCGAAATTCTAAAACCAACTTTATTCTTGAAGAAAATAATAATGAAAATTCTTACAAAGATGGTGATGAAATAACTGACGTAGAATATACTGATTTGAATAATAATGCAGATAATCTAACTACTACTGATACAATAACTGAAAAATACGATCGATCTCAAGTAACTGCAAACACAAACTACAGAGCTCTTAGTGACAAGATTTCTTTTAATGATTACGTTAATGGATATAAATATTACTTAAATTTTCAGAAAGACAATGATGATGAAAAATATTCAAACCTTGTTCGATATCAAGCCCACAAACATCACAATGTAGATGATATAGGAAAATTTATTCTGAAAAAAATTCCTCGATTACCAAGTACAAGGAACAGAAGATTTTTCGTAGAGTCTGAAACATTAGAAGATCAAGATGTTTCTACGAAAAGTGATGATTCTTGGTTCAAAAAACATTTTTTCGTATATTTCGATACAAATCCTCCTCGAAAGTTTCACACGTCACAAACTGTTTCCCTGAAAGCTCCAGAGATGCATATGAGTGAATGCACTACAAAAAGCGCTACAACTACAAATAAACATAAAAAATTAACACAACCGCAAACTAAAACGATTGTTACGACACGACAACGAACACATTACCTTTCTTCAAATTCAAAACATGTCGATCCACTAGGTATGTTAATATTATTATTATTAGTAATAGTTATTTATTATTTAATTATAAGCCTTGGTATAGTGAGATGCCGCTATAACCCATCCCATTTCCGGGCAAAGGCCTCCCCTAGTCTCTGATGATGTTTCATCGAGTTGGTTCTTATCTTTAAAGCTAGCTTTTATGCAAATCTTCGCAGCTCTTTGTAGATTATCAGTTTAGTTCCAGCCAAATCACCAGTGTCAGAATTCGTATATAAGTATTTTAAATGTGAAAATGTCTCTTGTCTATTTTTATCCTCGACGAAACGGAGACATATGTGTTTGCCCTAAGAGGTTGTGTGTTTGTATGTTTGTTTGTGCAATTTTTTGTTACCGTTTTCCTGGAAAACTACTGGACCGATTAATATGCGTTTTTTTGCATTAGATATGTATAGCTTGTGAGAAGGTTCTTAGATATATTTTAGGACCATAGACAACCAAGCTAAGCTGTAGTCTATGATTTTAATTTTTCAATATGTTAACATATTTCTCAAAAAGTACTGGGCTGATTGAGATGCGGTTTTTGCATTAGATATGAATAGCTTGTGAGAAGGTTCTTAGATATATTTTAGGATGATAGACAACCAAGCTGAGCTGTAGTCAATGATTTATATTTTTCAATATGTAACCATTTTTCTCAAAAAGTACTGGGCCGAATGAGATGCGGTTTTTTGCATTAGATATGTATAGCTTGTGAGAAGATTTTTAGATATATTTTAGCACCATAGACAACCAAGCTGAGCTGTAGTCTATGATTTCAATTTTTCAATATGTTACTATTTTTCTCAAAAAGTACTGGGCCGATTGAGATGAGGTTTTTTGCATTAGATATGTATAGCTTGTGAGAAGGTTCCAGGTTTTAGGACCATAGACAATCAAGCTGAGCTGCAATCGTGATTTGGTAAGTGGTCATAGGAACTCCTTAAGTTCTCATCGTAAACCCGTCGTGTTTACTCTTTTGATTTGTCTTGACTAGCACTTTGTACCTAGATGCTGCCCAGGGTCTCATGATGGAGCCAGGAAGTGGTCATGGGAACTCCTTAAGTTCTCATCGTAAACCCGACGTATTTGGACTCTTTTGATTTGTCTTGACAAATGCTTTGTACCTAGATGCTGTCCAGGGTCTCATGATGGAGCCAGAAAGTGGTCACAGGAACTCCTTAAGTGATCACATTTTTTTAACAATTTTTATCAGAATATTAAAATTTAACACTATTTGACACCTCTACTCATTACTAAGCACAAGTTTTTTCTCGGAATGAGAAGGATTTAGCCATAGTCAAAATGCAGTCGCCAAATATGCAGTTTTGTGTTTTAGATATTATTTTATGTATACTTTTGCTAAGTTCTAATTGTTGTTTCAATGGAGCTCTGCAGTTCGTCGTGGGTTTTTTTTAATTTTTAATTTTATTACTTGTTTACCTTTTCATGACCCATCCGCTTTACTGATTTTTATAAAATTTTGTATATAGACAATAGACATCTTGTATCCAGGAGAAGGAAATACCATATTTTTAAAAATATATTTAACTAGCCGATGCCCGCGACTTCATCCGCGTGGCGTAAGTTTCTTTTTGTTCCCACGGGAACTCCTTGATTTTCCGGGATAGAAGTAGCCTATGCCACTCTCCAGGTCCTCAATAATACCCATGCAAAAAATCAGGTCGATCCGTTGCTTTGTTGAGGCGTGATTGAAGTACAAACCAATTTGTTGGTTTGTCTTTCAATCAAGCCGCAACAACCTACGGATCGACGTGATTTTTGCATGGGTACAGTTGAAGACCTGGAGAGTGACAACGGGTTTGACTTGACCTTTTATCCCTGAAAATTAAGGAGTTCCCATGGAAATTTAATTCCACGCGGACGAAGTTTTTGGGCATCAGCTAGTCGATTATATTGGTTGAGTCTATATTAATTGATACATTAAGTTATCTCTACACACTAACTTATAATTTACAGAGTCTTTCGAAATAAATAGAAGAATCAAAAAGGCTGACCGTCATGTATCATGGAATATATATAGAAAGAGAAGGAGCACTTTGCCTTACATTGAAAGTTCAGAAATTAAGGATGGGTCGTTGCCTGAAACGCAATCCAAGCATAAAATTAATAAAAAAAAGATACAAATTAAGAAAAACTCGGATAAAAGAGCTAAGAAGCTGTCAAATGTAACTCAAAGAAAAAATGGGGTTGTCAATATTGATTTAGTTCATAGATCAACAGGAATCGTCAAATTGAATAAAAATAATAAAAGAAAAAGCAAAATACAAAATCTTTTTAAAAAATTTAAAATAAATCGAGGTAAACCAGAAATATTTGATGAAGGTAAAAAAAACAACCGTAAGCAACGACACATTTTTAATAACTTGAAAAATATTTTTCATGAAAAAACTAAAAATGAAAAAAAAAATGGGCTTAAATTTTTTGATTATAAAATAGTGACGCCAAAAGAAGCACCAGAAGCATACTCGTATAATCATTTCAATTCCTTAAAAAATTTAAAAGTTGAAGACATATGGAATCAAATACCAACTATTACAGGAGATAATACGTATCCATACTATTTTTTGCAACCTCAAGTATATAGTAATGAGAAGTTGTTTTATAGCAGAAAACCAAAACTTGATTTGAAGACTGAAAGTTTTTCGTTTACATCAGGTGAGCATATAGATGAAATTTTTTTTACAACACATTTTTACGGAGAAAGTCAATTAACAAAGGGGTTTGAATATTATTGTATGGAGCCTGGCCATCCTACAATTTATATCTTGGAAAGCTGACACTTAAGAAGATTTTGTCTCTTATTATACTTGCCTGTAATGCTACCATTTATGGATTAATACAGGTTTTATAAGTGGCTGTTATTTCAACAAAAAAATAAAGCTGGGTAGATCAAAATGTTCAATCCCCTTTAGCTGCCATAGCAGAAAGTTACGTATCAACATTACATAAGAAAAAAATATCAGTCTCATATTGGATAGATGCAGGCGTTACTTTGCGGAAATCCATGATAATGAAGGAACTAGAAGTTCAATTCGCTATAATCCGCGACAATAGTCAAATATAATATGTATGTAGAGTGTGTATCCCGCACTTATAGCCCGCGATATTCACCACACCACAGAAATCTTCTAAACTACTCCCAACGTACGTTTCACTCCGATACCGGAGCATCTTCAGGAGATGTGTTCTCGACAATGCACGATTGTAATTGATTTATCAGTCTAGGAAATCGAGAACCTGTCATGCATAGTCTCAAAATTTTAGACTCCGTGGTTTAAGGTTTTGGTATTATGTCAGTCAGTTAGTTAACATTTATTATCTTAAATATGGAGCTAGAGTATGGGCGATATGATTTCATGATGCAATAAAAAACCTCACTAATATTATAAATGCGAAAGTGTGTTTATTTGTATGTTTATTGGCTTTTCCTTCAATCATACGGCAATGAAGCAACGGATAGGCGTGATAAATTATTTTGCATGGATATATTTAAAGACCTGGAGAGTGACATATTATGTTACTTTAATGGATTTTTAATTATTTTATTTTTAAATAAGTTATTTTGATACCAGGAAAAAGCTTTCCACACTTCGATGACAATGAGGACGAGGTTTTTGATGTTAAGATTAAAACAGATTATACAAACCAACCAGAACCTGCCTTTACTTTACACATGAAAGCCATTAACAATCCAACATTAGTGAATATGATATCCAATGATATGAAAAATGTAGTGGATAATATGAAACAGAGAATTGAAAATGGTCAATCTGTTGAAGGCAATACACTATTATTTAATAACAAAATTTCAATAACGAAAGATTTCCCTTTGAACACATATGGATATAATCCAGATCATATTGAAGAGTCAAACAAAAATAAAGTATACGGTTTAAATAAACATACGCAAGATCATAATTATCATGATGTGGTTCAAGACATTGAAGTTAAGGATCCTCAGCCTAGTTTCGCTCGTTTTTCTAAGAACTATGTGACTGAAAGATATATTTCCGGTAAAAAAAACTTTGAATCAACAGAAAAAGTAAACCTTGGTAAGACACAAAAAAAAGGTCAAATAAAACAGCTCAATAAATCAGTTATCGAGCAACGGGTGCCCATAAATAAAATCACAAAAGTGTGCCACACAAAGCCGTTTCCGTTTTCCGTGTCTATGATTATGAAAGGAAAAAACAAAATATCAAATAATTTGTTTAAAAATCATAATGGTAAAATTATTTTTGATGGTAAAGTGTTTCGTGGCCAAACTATACAACCAATGGCTAAGAACTTTAAAGAAACGCCCCTTATTAATGATGGTTCTTATACATTAAAAAAAAGTCAAAATAAAGGTGATATTAATTTAATATTAAAGTGATATTCCAGCAAACCATATAAATTTTAAAATAAATTCCTATTTTGCAGGTATTAATAATATATCTAAACTTTCAGTAAGTACGTTTTTGGTTTTAAGCAATGACATAAATTAGAATTTAAATAAAAATAACTAATATTTACTTTATCATGGTGGTATTAAAAATAATAACTGGTTGACAGTACGTAGAAATAAGGGTACGAGCACACTGCAAAAACATTTCCGCGAATTTTACTCTCGCGATTTATATTTCGCGTACGGATTTCACCTACTCCGCACTGCGAATGCAGTGAACATTATCAACACAACTCCGTACAGCACAAAATATTCGGACGAATATAATTTTTACCGCACCACGTGAAATTATATCAAACCAGCTATTTTATTTTTTCACCCGAATTTTATTCGCAAGTGCGTACCTCCACATGATATAGTGTTACAGAATTGCAAAAAAAAAAATGGCGCGAATATTTTTCGCAGTGCAAACGTAGTCTTAGTTTTAGTTTTTTTATTATATTGGGGTTTGAATATTTTGGCCTACCTACAGTTCTGCCATTTTTATTTATTTGTGTAATAGCGGTAACTACTTACATGTGTTAATCAATAGATGACAATAATACAAGCAAGTATTATATGAGACAAAATCTTCTAAAGCATCAGGTTCCCGATTTATAAGTTATTAAAGTTATGATGGCGTCACCAGTCGTAAATAAGTTTTATTAGTGACCATTGTTTCGAAAAAATAGTGGCGGGACGGGAGGTAGGCCAGGCTCTATAGTAATATATTCAAACCCCTTTAGAGTCTGTAAAATTTTATGCACTGGCATTTTCATTCAGTTTCCATTCAGATTTCTTTTTTTAATATGATTTTATAGCAACAGTGCTGCTGCTGTATATAACTTAGTAATAAATAATAATATTATAATACTTTTCAGTTAAGTACAATAGCACGAGTTAATACACCGCCTGAACAATATTTTACCACATTTTTACCAATGCAGATAAATGATTTCCATAAGTTTCTAAAAGAAAAAGAAATCGACGTTGAGTCTGTTACAGCACCTCTAGTAAATTCGTTGCCTAGAAGCCTTGATTCGTGGAATTCTAAAATAGTGAGTTCCAATTCAAAAATTAATGAAGGTATTTCGAAAAATAATATATCACCGAAACCAACACGCAGCTCTGAGAGGCTAGACTCTTTACACTTTCAGTATCAAAATCAGAAGGATGAATCTGTTAAGAAAGTTATTAAGTTGAATGATCATTATCAATATGGAAACACACGAAGCCAGAAAAGTGTTTATGACAGATTAAAAAGAATAAAAAGTGTCACCAGCGGTTACATGGGAAACATTTTAACTTCCCAAAAAGATTTACATCTGACGGTTATTGATCTGGATAACGAAATATTCAATCCAGAGGAAGTCGCAGTATCCACAGAAAAAATAAAACATCAAAACGATTATTTCACTTTAAATGAAAAAGTTTCTGATAAAGATTTAAAACTATACTTATCCATGCCAAATAAAAATAGAGATCCACTCAGATTCTCTCATCTGACAACCGAAGGATATTTTTCAAAATATTTAAATAGTAATACGGTAGCTAAAAAACCGGAAAGAGTCCAAATAAGTGGTCATGGTTATAAATATGATATTATTTATCATAAACCACTATCAAATCACGATGAAAGGAACAGAAACGACCGAGGTCAGTTTAAAAATTTTAAAAATATTATAGTTGGAATTTTAGGATACGTATGTACCTTTTATAATTATGATTGCTTTTAGTTTCAGATTATGCGGATTTATTTCTAATAAGGGGCAGAAATAATGAGTAAGCCATCATTTTTATTAAATCATTATCTTCAATTGAGTGATGTAGACTACCGCACTAATGTAGAATATGCAAAATCTATCAATCAAAATCTAAAAATCAATTGGGTATTTGACAAATAGTCAAATCAGCAACTTTTTTCAAACGTCAAAACGCGTCCTAATTATGGGATTTAAATGATACGTCATTAAAAATTGACACACTTTTTGGAGTTTACCTCCTTTAGAATAGATTTTCATATACAAGGCTGGGGTATGAAAATGTATGGGGAGTAAAATCAAATTTCTCCGTTACGTTATTGACTTTGTTTCCATGGTAAGAATTGTTTGTGTTTCCATGGATTCTGATGGATTAATGTGTGTGTGTGGAGCAGCTGGGGTAGGGGCTTCGAGACCTGGCCTCATTACCCGGTTGGGGCGAGGGTAACTTTGTGTGCATGTCTTTTAGCCTTGGTTGACTAGGTTAGGTTAGGCTAGATTATATGGCGAAATACATTCATTAGGATATGAAAACAAACTTATTTCATTAGAATGTATTGGATGAATGAACCCCGTTGATTTTTTATTTTTGCAGCGATAGCTATTCACCCATCCTTGAAAAACCGGAAGTTCTTAACATAAATAATAAACCAAGCCGTCGAAGTCTAAGAGGTACAATAATAGTTATAAACATAGTAGCTGATGCCCGCGACTTCGTCCGCATGGAATATGTTTTGTTTATTTCCACGGGAACTTCTTAATTTTCTGGGATAAAAGTGGCCTAAACTATCACTCTTGAGGTCTTCAACTACATCCATGCAAATAATCACGTCAATTCGTTGCTCTGTTGCGGCGTGAATGAAGGATAAACCAAAAAAATAAACACACTTTCACATGTTTATTAGTAATAAATGATAATACAGTCTAAATACTTAAGAGTAATAATACTTAATGTAACATTATTTAGTTTTTAACTATTTTAAGGTACAATAAAAGCACGTAAACTACAATCTACACATTATAATTCCGAAAGTAACAAGGTGAATATTTTTTATTTTCCTGCTTTTTTTTATTTTTCATTTGTACCATTTGATTCCAAAAACTAGTATCACAATCTAAACATATGAATGAAAATATTAAATAAAAGTATTGGATTTCCTTACCTACCTTATTTAAAGCCTGTTTTCAATTTTTTATACTTAAAAATTTAATGGGGGACAGCAAACAAATGTTATGTTCTCGAAATGTCCCAATTTTTAAACATCACATCACATTTTGTGTTTAGGTTAGCAAGTGAATAAGAACCCAAGTGACGACCACGACCGCTCTGACAAGAGCAATACGATGAAGGAAAAGCATGACTTTTACAATACCTATTAGTGCATATATTTTAACCTAGAGTATTTAAATAAATCCTTTTTTGTTATAAGAATAGCAGGTAAAAAGAAGAAAACATGACATATTTCATAAAAAAGCTTGCAAAGAGGATAACCTATACAAGATTATGAAACACAAATATAATTCTAGTGCAATTCATATGAAGAATAAACCAATATTATCAAATACTAAAAATTACGACAGCCATAATGTAAGTTTAAAGAAATCTTGAATTCCTACGGAGTATGGACTTCTGTATTTAATTTGCATTGTATTTAGGTATATTCTTCATAATATATCAAATAATTTAATTTCTGAAGGTCTACATTGAGCCTAAGCTTCTACACGAATCTACGAACCAAATAAGTACAGCGACAGCTATAATAATATCTAAACATGAAAAACGTAGTGCACGAGAAGAAAGATTTACAGCTAAGGACGTTGCCGCTTTAGAAGTTGTGGTAGATTTAATGAAAAATACTCCAGCCTATGACGGCAAGGATGATATAATAAGTGCATTTAATGATAACACCGATCATAAATCTGTGCATCATCTCGTATCAATACCTCAAAAAGAAAGTCATGTCACAAATTCAATACAAGTTCACATTGCTATACCTTGTCATACAGATGACAAGAAACGGTCGATAGAATCTGTTAGATTGAGAAAAGTTTTCTCCGCTTTTATGTCTTCTCCAGTTGACTTAGAATATCGCATACATTCCTTTGAAGAAACTACTACAGCACCAACATCAATTGTGCAAGATTATTTGACCCCAGGCTTGTATTTATTAGTCGAAAATACTAATATAACGTGCCCTGAAGGCAACTTTGTATTAAAACCAATAAAAACGTCTTTAGATCCTTCCAAATGGGTTGTTAGGCAAGTGACTAGTACCACTGAAAAACAAAACAACAGCCCTTCTTCTGTTAACATAGAAAAAGTATTACTTAATAAAGAATCTGTCAGTGCTGTAAATAAAGAAACACAAATAAACGAAAATATTGAATTGAACAAGACTAATAGTAAAACGAAACGAAGTGCATCTACGGAGGTTGGAAAAAATGAGATTAATAATAAAGAAATCAGTTTATTAGTACCAGGAAAGAAAAGGAACATTAATTGGGATTCAATTAAAAAATATTTAGGCCATGATAGAGTATGCCACTGTCATTGTAAAGCAAATCAAACGATGTGTCGGGAATGTGCTGCATGCAATGCTATCATAACTGAATTAATGTTCGAAATGGAAAACTTAGCTAAGTATATGACAGAACATTGTACAGAAATACAGACTTTTTTTTGGATGAATCCATCAGGTGGAAGAAAATTACGCGATGTTATACATCGCATTGATATAACTTTAAGCGATTATTATAAAAGAGTTAAAGGAAAATGTCAAGGTCGTACTTGCCAAATGTTGTCTTCTAATATTGACAAAAGAAGTTTCAATTATTTATATAATGACAATTTAATAAATAGAATGAGTGAATTAGCCACGGACTTAGAAAATGCATTAAAATATAAAATGCTTAGTGAAGAACTTTTGATATCGGGTAACAAGTTGTCAAATATGGCTAAAGGTTGTATGACAGCACGCTTGCATAAAAGATCGGGTAGTATTAAAAACACAAAACAACCAATTGAAAATACCGTATACTCACTAAGCAATATTAAAGTAAATTTAATATGTAATAAAGATTTTACAAAACCTAGCTTTGTAGCTAGAAATACTATTTACAAGAGTGATACTGAAAAAAATACGGATTCGGAATTATACTTTGATGAGGAGGAAATAAAGAAGATGAAGAAAAATGGTCATAGTTTAAAATCTTTTCTAAAAAAATGCACTATAAAAAAGAAAAGTCGAACGAAGGATTTAAGTTTGGGTGATAGCTATATTAGGAATTGGAGAATAGTGAATCGACTTGCTAGATCTTCACTTCCAATAAGTCAAGAACATTCACAACCTGTCAAAATAAGACATTCTAGAGAATCTCTAAATCCAGTAACATTTCAATTGAATAAAATAAACGAACATAACAATGAAAACAAAAACTTATCAGAAAATTATAATGTCAATGAATATACAGACTACAAACATGATAGTAAGAACGAAGTTAAGGATTATTTTGTAGATAAGGAATCTCTGAGCAACAATATAAATGAACTTTTAAAGTTACTTTATAATGTAGATTTGATTGAAGCTATGACTACTAAAAGTTCTTTTTATTTAAATCAGACTATCACAAGAAAAGAATCACTTGATAATAAAACTGGTACTAAAACAGTAGATACTTTGAATAAATTGAAAACGAATAACAAACCAAAGCAAAATCCGAGAGTTTCAAGAAAAAAAAGTTCATCTAAAACAACTTTACCTATGACAACCATTTCAAAAAGTGGTAAGCATAAAGGCAACAAATCCAGAATACAAAGTTTAACTGATGCCACAAAATTAAATTTTATAAACAAACCACAAAAATTTCCACCTAAAACGGATCAAATAAAGAATAGAATGAATTCGTTTACAACTACGTCTGAAAATTCCTATACGAGAAATCTCGTTCCTAAATATAAAAATCACCAATCAAGGACACAAAAAGTAAAAAATAATTTATCACGGAATGATAAAAAAACAAACAATGTTACTTCGGCTTTATTAATTATAATTGATGATGATGATAATACATTTTCTGATGAGTCTTCAACGACAAAAAACACATTAAAAACATTTTATCATAAAAATGCAGCTCTTTCTTCAAATTCAACATCTGTAACTAATTCTAGTCAAGATGGTAGAGTAAAACCAGATAATAATATGAAAGGATGCTCGGATAATGAAAATGAAACAATAATAGAAAAACTTAATCGTACACTTCATTGCAAATCTGGGTAAGATATTGACTACAACAATCTCTGTTAATTTTTATAGCCTTGCCTTTAGTAGGTTCTATGATTAACTAGTTGAAGCCCGCGACGTCGTCCGTGTGGATTGAGGTTTTTTGGTTCCTGCGGGAACTCTAATTTTCCGGGATAAAAAGTATCCAATGTCCTTCTCCGGGATACAACCTATCTCTGTACCAAATTTCATCAAAATCGGTTAAAGAAATGAGCCGTGAAAGCGTAGCAGATTGACAGACAGACGGACAGACAGACACACTTTCGCTATTATAATATATAATAATTAATATGGAAATATGGATAGTATCTGTAGACGGAAACTTCTAAATTTTCCTGAATAAAAAGTAGCCCCCCGGGATACAATTTATCCCTGTAGCAAATTTGATTAAAATCGGTTGAACGCACCCGTAGCAACATGTCCCTAGCAGACAGACAGACAGACAGACATACTTTCGCATTTATAATATTAGATATGGATATAAGATATTTATATACGTATCAATTTGGATTACCAATTTAGTTAATTGTTATAAATATTCAATTACAGGACTCAAAAAACAATAACATCTAAAGAATACACATATGATTACAATTATGTACTTCAAAGTTTGAAAAATGTACCTAATGATATATCCAACTGTACAGTGTTTTCTACAGAGCCCAAAAATAACAAAGGCTTGCTAGGTAAAATTGCCGACCAGTTTGTTATAAAAATATTTTCGGATCGAGGAATTAACAAGGTGCTTATTTTCAATTTTATAAATATTTAGAAATAAAATCCACAATTAGACTGATGTCGGAATGAAATAATCTTAATCAATCTCATGTTGGTCTATTATTTATTTTTATTATCAGTTTCATCGTGATTTGCCTCGGTAATGAGTTATGATCATGAATCAAGGGACGCCAAACTGATTCCATAACACTCGTTTACTATAATTTATATTCAAAGATTATTGTAACATCCCTACAGGATTGTAAAAAGTGTCACAAATGTTTTACAACAACAAGCAAGCAAAAAGATAATAAGGCTTATTTGAAATCCGATGAAAAGAAAGACAAAATACATTTGTCATCAAAAAGTGTTATTGGTACGTATGTAGTTTAATTAGTTTACTACTGTTTTTTAAGAGTTTATTTACCAGAAATTAGTATTTTTGCTTATTACGACTATAGGCTGGTACAGTCCTTGACACGAAATAGGCCCCCTAGAGGCGGCGTTACTAGTCGCATGTTTATGTAATTATTGTATATAAAATGTAGTTACACTAATTGCCGCAAGGCTATATTTCAATGAATGAGTATGTAAAAAAAATCACTTAGCTGGTTATTTGGTATGACCCACTCCGCTCTGAGGTGCAATCATGTAAGGATTGCCGATCAAATCGTTAAAGTTCGGCTTCAAAGTAAAATAAATAATATAAAAAAAATATATAATATAAAAAAAAAAAAAAAAATATATAATATAAAGGCATTGAATTAGAGCTCAATTTCGTGTATCCATTCTCATACGTTTAGGGTATCGTACATACCTAAATGTTTGAGAATGGATACACGAAATAGAGCTCTAATTCAATGCTGTTATGGTTTATTTTACTTTGAAGCCGAGCTTTAACGATTTTATAGGCAATCCTTACATGATTGCACCTCTGATCTGAGGTCCTTAGGTTCTGTTCGAGCGAAATCGGATTATGCGATTATCATAATCATATTATGTTAATAATTATAATAGCGACCTTCGACAGCCATTCCACTAGAAATTGTCCAACAGATTTGTTATTTTCAAGATAAATAATGTACATTGTATAAGAATAACCAAACTAACTTTTCGTTTAATTTTAGACAAAGGCAAGCTTTTGAGTACCACATCAGTTACAACACCGAGTACACTAACTAAAACGGTTTGTTTTAATAAATTAACATGTTCGGATAATGTCTGTTAAATTGACAAGCGTTATAATTTTGTTTTGCATTATTTTAGATTCAAGGAAAAAAGAAAAATGAAAAATTCAAAGTAAAAGGTGAAAGTGATAGTAAAGGTTTAAAAGGTGAGAATATAAATGATTATTTTTCTCTTTCCATGATAGATCTTAGCTATCCCAATATCAATGAAGACTTTTTGGCGTTATAATCTCTTTATAATATTAATTAATTGTGAACCTTCTTTCAAGAGGCGGATGATCGGAATAAGGTATGCGATATTGCCTCAACAATAAACTATGTTGTAAAAATGCACGATAGCATGCCTAAAAAGGACTTTGAACAATATGTTAAAAGCATATCGTGTCATAAATATAAAACTATGCCAGAAAATATTTATTTTCAATACAGTAGAAAATACGCTAACAAGAAATATACGAAATATCGTCGTAAATGTAAAGCATCTCAAAATGATAACAAAAATCTATTGAAATGGGATTGGATACGGGATAGACGATCTCTAATAGTCGACGATACAAGGGTTGAACTTGATAATTATGAAGACAGTGAAAATTTTAATAATACAGAATTAGATATTGCAGCTCATGATTTTCAACATAATAATGTGCATAAAAATAGCAGAGCTTTCAGAGAAAAATATAATCAACGCATTGAAATTACAACCACCTCGGAGATCACTAAAAAATGTGAAACACAGAATCAAAAATACTTTAAAGGGCATCGAGTTGGAAAAAGATCTTTACTTTCTATATACAGCTTGCTCAATAACGAACAGAATAAAAATAAAGCTGATTATCAATTATTGAATCTTCCTATTGATAATAAAACCAACACGAAAGAACAATATTATGAGTTATTTTTCAAAGGAAAGGATGGTATTTATCATCGAAGTTATGATAGACGAAAACGTTCGGATGCTAATTATAATTTAGATGTTCTTCGACGGGGCTTACAAAATTTACCATCATTGCGTCCACTTTCTGTAAGCCAATTTGGTTTTTTAATCACTATCTAATATTATGATTATTTGAATATAATTTGTTTTTAATTTTCTCGTAAGTTTTGCTGTGGTCTTAATTGCAGGATGAAATTTTCGTTACGATGGGGGATTCAGTTTCGTTTAATTGTAATCAACCAAGTATCAGCCCCAATCAATCCATGTCCGACTATATTTGGAGCAGTGAGCGACGCGAAATGCTAGATCATGAAAATGTTGTAGTTAATGGGTCTAACATATTTCTAAGTAGAGTGGGTACAAGAAACTCTGGAACTTATTTTTGTAGTGAAGTAAGTCATACGATCTTTATGTTGTTTTACCTTAAAGATTATTTAAATAAATATTACATTATTATTTTTCAGGGTAATGCAGTCATACGAAGTATTAAAGTAACAATTACCAATATCCCTAGCTTTAATATAGTTTCCACACCTCTCTATCGAACTAACTCAGCTTGCACGTACAAAGTAAGAATTATATAAAAATATTTGAAAGTTCCTTTTCTCCTGATAGCTTATTACAATACTTAAAATATTAATCAATTTATTAAATAAGGATCTCGAAGCAGTACAGATGTTAGATTCGGAAATATCACGAGAATGCTGTGGAAAATACTGTTCTGTGAGGATAGATGAACCGATTTGGCTCAAAGACAGGGTTTGTTCTTTTAAATGGTGCAATTTTTTTATAAATTTTTAAGATAATATCTATAATTTATTGTGTATTCTAGATAGATGATTCATCTTATCTAAGACCTATAGTGGTGATATCATTGAAAGCGATACCTAATATAAACTGTAGTTCCGAATGTAGAAGAAATTTACAGTGTTCTATAGCAACGTTACTAGTGAGCGTTATGCCGTCATTATCATTTGTAAAAGGTAAAGAAAAACGAATAAAATAAAATAAAATAAAAATAAACCTTACTTTTTTAATCATTAATTATTATTGTGAACAGTTCTGATATCATTTGATGATAATATTAATAAAACTTTGACACCCTTAATTGGATCAAAAAGAAGAGCTTTTGTAACGCATACTTTAAGGAGAAAAGGTAACGATCAATTTGTTTATCTGTCGGTATATTACATTAGTAATGACTTTGACGTTTTTGTTATTAATTTAGATTCAAATGGCCACTATGAATACCATAATATCGCCGCGGATATGGAACCTGGCAATTTTGACTTAGTCTTACGCTGTCCCGCTGGATTTTATCTCATTTCCGAGCAAAAGATTTGTGGTGAGTACGAACAAGGGCACATCAACTGATCTTGATATAAAAACATGAATTTTAAAACATAGATATTAAAATATTATGTTCGTCTATGAAATCATTGTTTTCTAGGCATGCATTTTTGATGTTTGTGACTTCTGTGAGCAACAAAACTATGAGTGGAAGTTGAAGTATTTTTTAATTATTTCAGTCGTCTGTCCTTCCAACACATTTTCGGAGGACGGTGACAATGTATGCAGAATTTGCCCGCATGACACTCGCGCTGCACCTGGTTCGAGACATTGTCAATTACCATATCTACGCTCACGGCGATTTGCTGTATGTATATTTATTGTAGTTTTTTTTTAACAATCCATAGGTACTACTATTATAAATGCGAAAGGGTCTCTGTCTTTTACGGCCCATCTGTTCTACCGATTTTGATAAAATGTGGTATGGGGATAGTTTGTATCCCGGGGCCTTCCCGGGACATAGGTTTTTTATCCCAGAAAATTAAAGAGTTTCCGCGGGAATCAAAAAATCTTAATCATCATCTAGTTATATATAATTAAAAATTGTAATATTATTTAAATTCGCTGTAAATAATATCAGATGTATAAATTCGGAGTTAAAGTGATGTAAAGTCATAAGCAGTGTTTAGACAATACCACTTTCCATCAGATAACATCGATTTCCTATAGTATGCTATCTTTAAAAAAATCTATTTGCAGTTTCTGTTAGCACGCCAAAGTATTTCGTATATAAGGTAGGAAAATGTCAGCGCATTTTCGTCACAGGCATAGCATGGGTGAAAGCATAAAGCCGTATCGCTACCACATGAAAATATCAGGGTATGCTTATAAGTGTCATTTATATAAACTGATTTCCTTTACGTAAGAAAAGGAAATGAGTCAGTATCCCTATCTAAATATTTCCTTTCAAAGAATAAAAATGACTATCATGGCAGTTTCTTTGAAATGTCTCTTTTTTAGACACAGTATTTTATCAGTGTATACTGTATGTGCTTCAATTGTCTCACAGTGGAATGCAAATGAATGGAGCATAGCAACGTTGTGCGCCCTTGCATTGAGTGCTTTGGCTGTTTGTTACGGTGCTATCAGTCTATTGCGACGGGCGTGCCGTTCTCAGGGGAATAATACGTGCAACTCCCCTGGGAATACTAGGCGTAAGAATCTTTTGTGTTGTAGTTAGTTAGTCGGTACAGATTCGACTGGAATTAGGTTAATGTAGTTGTTGGGCGCTGATTGAAAAGGCTTGTTGGACAAGGTTTCATCGTTACTTCGCAATAGTGGACAAGGTGAGTTAGAGCTTTTTCAGTTTGATTGAGTCTGGTTCTGTTTATTTAGGTGAAAACACTTCTGGCAGGACAGTATAAAATGCGGGAACCGCCAGTGCGTGACTTTTTATTTATTATTTAGATATCTTTACTGCACACATAAAATATACAGTATACAGTTTTAAAAAGTAGTAAGACTGACAACCTTTGGTGAAAGGATTAATAAATCGGAGCGCGAAACCTTTTATATGGACCTGCGCGACCCAACGAATCGTGTTTCCCATATGACGTGGGCGTTCGTGCTGACGTTTTATCTTTTTCTGTCAGCAATGTGTTATCACCCTTAGGGTCAAGGCATGGAGTATTTTTATCGTTGATAAAATTAGCATAGCGTAAATAAAAGTGGTGATAGCCTAGTGGTTACGACGCCCAGCCTCCTTTTGGGTGGTAGGGGATTCGATCCCTGGGCACACACTTATAACTTGTCGAAGCTATAAGCATTTTAAGAAATTAAATATTATTTGCTTTAACAGTGAAGGTATCTAACAAGCCACCCAGGCCAGACCAGAGAAAATTCAGAAATTATAAATTTCCGAATTGACCCTACCGGAGATCGAAACCGCGACTTCCGACTTATAAAATCACAGCACTCACCACTGCGCCAGAGAGGTCGTCAAAAACGTTAGAACATCCTTTGTTTCCAGTAGGTAGAAGTAAACCGTACCGGAAAAGTCCTGGGAGACGTCCACCGTCGCCATCCCATGTAATCCTCAGCCGCTTACTACGAGGGTCCATGACTTCATCACGAGCTACAGGTTACTATTATAATAACCACTTCTTTATGCTTCTAACCCAACCCAGCCTTCTTTATACTTCTAAACCAATAGTCTTAGATCCCGATATACGACGACCTTCACCGATTTTGATTTCCGATCCGAACCGGATTTTGATAGGCAACCTATTTTAGGCGTATTTATCTACTATTAAATAAAAATAAAAAGCAGGTTTCATCTAATAAACAGATCGGTGAAGGTCGTCGTATACCGGGATCTCTGACTACAACCGTACATGTCAGGATCTGACCAATTAAGGGCTAGCCCCATTTGAGATGCACGTAGCGACAAATATTATTTGTATTAGTTTGTACGGGGTGGCATCGCTTAAGTGGGCCCAGCTCTGTACGACGTCATACAAAGAATACGTGCCGTTACGTGCCGCACCATGCGGTGCCTCTGTAGTGGGGCTAAACCTGTAACATTCTTGCGCATTTTCCTCCCAATTAGCGCGGCGACCTGTAGGAGTAGTGGGAGTTTTTTTACACGCACCCTGTTATTGGAAGAGCTGAGTACAAACTAAGTCGGTTTATTTTTTGTGTTATAATGTGATCGCGGCTGAGTACTTTAACTCAAATTTAAAGTATATTTATTCAAAATAGGTACCTACAAAGTTCACCATCTGAACGTCACGTTTACAAAGTATAAGACGTGATGGCAATAATTAACTACGGTATCTTAAAACTAAAGCTACGAGGGTTCCAGTTCCACATACTAAAAATACTTTTAAAAATCCATAGTAATATTATAAATGCGAAAGTGTGTCTGTCTGTCTGCTACGCTTTCATGGCTCATCAGTTCAACGGATTTTGATGAAATTTGGAACAGGGGTAGGCTGTATCCGGTAAAATGACATAGGCTACTTTTTATCCCAGAAAATTAAAGAGATCCCGCAGGAATCGAAAAAAACTTAACCACGCGGACGAAGTCGTGGGAATCACCGAGTATTAAATAAAAAATACTAAACAGGTACTAAAAATACAACCTCCCACCTATATTTAATATAACCAGATAAAGTTTCAACAGGATGATGCTTCGTATAGGTACTATATTGGTTTTGCTTAATTAGACAGTTCAAAGGCCGCTGGATTGGTAGAAAATAGCGAATAGGATAGAATTTAAACCTGTCAATTAAGTTTAGAGAATTCGAACGACCTAATTAGCACCAATGCCAGTCTAAAATCCTTTTATTACTAAATTTTCAGCTTACTCTCTAGGATTTTTATCCATTACAAATTAGCCCTTGACTGCGATCTCACCTGATGGTAAGTGATGCAGTCTAAGATAGTAGCGGGCTAACCTGTTAGTTAAACCCATACCCCTTTTCGGTTTCTCGGCATCGTACCGGACCGCTAAATTGCTTGGTGGCAAGTCTTCCGGTAGGGTGGTAACTAGCTACGGCTGAAGCCTCCCATCAGGCCAGACCGGAGAAAATTCAATAAATTCCAAATAGGCCCTGCCGGGGATCGAACCCGGGACCTCCCACGTTAAGACAACAGTGCTCATCACTGCGCCTAGGAAGGTCGTCAATATTAGGATCTCCTAATTTTGTTTCACAATACTTACCACAAAATTACTCAGGATTTTCTCAAGTTCGCAATTCAGAACACAAAAGTATAATAAAGCACAGCGTATTCATTTTTTTTCGTTATAAAATCTCAAAGCAATCTCTTTGAACATTAATCATTACGAGCACGCTGCACGAACCTAATAATTCAAACGGCTTTTTACGGCACTCGACATTAAAACGCTTATCTTTGTTGGTTTTTTTTTCTCTCTTTCAGATTCTCAAGAGAACCGATTTGAATTGTGGAAAGAGAAAAATACACTTCCGCCTTTGCCTCCCATTGACTTTGACTTGTGAAATTGTGGGAATACTAAAATTTTACGCCTGAAGTTTTATAATAATGCAAAGGCTCCAGTTTTGTTGTTCGACAAGAAATGATGAAAAAGATTTCTAAAATGCATGCCCGTATTAGCCTAGCATTACCATTCGTCAGTAGCACAAACACAATCGCATGCGGTAGATTTTTAAAATGCATTCCATGTCAACTGCTGCGGGGTCTCCTCGCATGCTGCGTCTATAAGGTCGGAATTTCAACCGATTAATTTCATTAGCCCATTAACTTGAGTGGCCCTAAAATTTTATGAATGAATAGAAAGAAGCCAAACCTTGCTTAAGTACTTGCTTACTTTTAGATTTATAGTAGGATTAATTTAACAGGATATATCCAGAA
The DNA here is from genome assembly GCA_923060345.2 of Erebia aethiops. Classification (NCBI taxonomy): domain Eukaryota; kingdom Metazoa; phylum Arthropoda; class Insecta; order Lepidoptera; family Nymphalidae; genus Erebia; species Erebia aethiops. The sequence continues at coordinate 25,932,877 of OV281081.1, forward strand.
CAAGTAGTTCAATTTTTTATTTCATTAATTCATTCTTGAGTATTTTAGTACATATACAAAAAACTGTAAAGCTAATCAAAAGAAAATTCACAAAACTTAACAACTAAATTGTAACGTAACTATTGTTCACAATATTGTGATTTGTTTACTTTTACCTATATTTAACATTTTTTTCAGTATTTGTATCTTTTATGTTAATCTTTTAAGTATCCATACTTTTAGATATATAGCGTGTTATATAAGAGGGCAGTATAGTGATAAATATTTGATAAGTGTTATTATTAGTTTAACTGTTGAAGGCATAATGTAATAAAAGTTAAAGCAAAAAATAAAATTTGCATTTTTTATTTTTGAAACAAAAATATTTATATACCCTATTTATTGATTATTGGCTGTGATATTGGCGTAGAGTCGAAATGTGCTCTTGGCACAGCAACGCAACTTTTATAAAATATTTTATCTATTATCTCCACTCTAAATGTGTAGGTAGTCCCACAAAATTATCTGACCCGGTGACAGCTTCGCTAGTTTTAATTAAAAATAAACATGGAACTAATAAGTACTACGTACAACCGGAATGAGCTCTTGTTAATAAAGTGTGCCGAGTGAGAGATACCATACTGACCCTTGTGTCCCTTTTCCACAAGAGTGACCACACTATTTTTGAATTTTGGGATACTTCAATATACGGGATATAAATATACCTCTATGAAGAAATAAAAATCAGCAAATAATTTTAAAATATTTATATTTATAATGATGTTGATATTTTATATGTAGTGCCTATTGCCTCTTAGTAAGTCTCTTACACAAGTAAGCATTTAGGTCGTCGTCAATGGTCGATGGACGTCCACTGCTGGACATAGGTCTCCTGTAGGGTCGTCCACAAGCCACGGTCTTGCGCCGCCTGGATCCAGCGATCCATTTAGGATCGATAATTACGAAGCATTTAGGTAAAAATAGATAATTATCGGTGATGGTTTAACAAAAAAAATTTTTTTTAAGTCGGTCAAAATTCAATAAAACTGGTATTGCTATAAAGCGAAACATAAATTGACTTCTCGAACCACACATATTTGGCTTTTCGAGCCATACATATTTGACTTTTCGAACATACTGGGTATATAAAATTATCAACATGCTCAAATTTTTCATACAAAAAATATTTTTAACTCTTTGTCGCTCCTGAACTCATCTCATCACTATGCCAGTCTCCATGTTTGAAAATGTTTTTAATTTCATTCTGTTGAAGTACGGTGATACAGCACATACGGTGAAGGAAACATCGTAAGGAAACCTGGACTTGACAGTCTGAAATCAACAACCTGCAGTGAGCAAGCGTGGTGATTAATGCTCATGCATTCTCCTAGTGAGAAGAGGCCCTTGCCCAGTAGTGGAACAGTTACGGGCTGGATTTTTATCATTTTCTGTAAACGTACCTATTCAAGATAAAAATAAAATTGATCTTGCTTACCACGAGGAATCGTGAGGGAAGAGCATTTTCTTTTAAAACGGGCCGTGATTAATTAGGAATATAATCCTCTGGCATGAAATGTTTGCTGCATATTACAGAATTTTGGGTCACTTTTCTGTTACCACCAGGTATAATGCTTAACCACTTTTCACGCAATGTATCATTGTTTGGTAATCTGAAATATGAAAAAAATATCTATCCTGTTATAATTCGTGTTTCATAGTTTACGATACTTGTCCCGTATACTTGGTACCTAAATTTATGTCACCCGAAATTTCGTCTATCGTAAGATTCATCAAAATGGCCGTTTGTGTTGCAACCATCATAGTACATAATAATTCCATGGTTGCAACGTTTTTATTTTTATTACTACTACGATTGCCCCCTTCAACACGAAAACAAGTGAATTATTGACGTACTAATTTTCTAAATGCTTGAAATTTTAATCGGAGGATAGGAGGTGACTAATTCGATAGTATAACCATTTTTCAGATTTCTTTTATAAACGTACCAAATTTGAAGTATAATGTTAAATGTGAAATAGCAACACAAAGACCACTGTTAGAAAGGGACACCGCGGTATGTTGTGGATGTCTCACTCGGATTCATTTTTATACTGCGTGCGTAGTGGTCCTTATGTCCGTGATATAAGGATTAAATTTGATTAAAAATAAGTTAAATAAGTTTGTAGTACGCATTCCAGTTGTACGTAGTACTAATTAGTTCCATGAAAATAAAATATCAAAAATTAAACAGGCACAAGAATTAGTTCCAATTTTGGCCACCGGGTCAGGTAAGTTTGTGGGACTTTATGAATGTGTGTGTTGTGTAGAGATAAAGTTCAGATATATATGTAACTTTGGAAGATGTATTAAAACTCCGATTAAAAAGACGGATCGCTTGGTTAGCTCTGCTCGACTCTGCACCAATGTGCCTACTACTCGACCCGTTGTCCTAGGTGAGCGACGCGATGCAGTGCGACGCGATACGACTCCATAGAAAATTGCTTACTTATATCTACGCGACAACGCAAGCAACGTGAAGAAGGGGTCAGCTACTGTTTGATCTGTCGCGTCGAGTCGTATCGAATCACGTTGGCGCGTTTGTCGCTGTCGTAGGACCAATATAAATCTAGCATAGATATTACTATTGTTACGTACGTATATTACGTAATACGTGTTGCTGATGTTTGCTTTAACCTTAACGCTTACCTTTAAGGGGGCCTTACACAGTTAATCTAGATCACGATCCGTGATCAAAATCATTGATCGCGATCTAGAATTGACAAAACTAAGTTTTTAATAGATTTTGCAAAACACAAAGTTTCCCAACTTACAATGTGTATAATTGTGTGTTTTCAATGAATTTATGCTTAATTTTATGGGGCCGATAGGCAATAATACTTAAAGCGATTTGACCTAAATTATTCAGCACTGAGTAAAATTGTGTCGTGTAAAGTCAAGATTTACGATGAAGTCATTACGTTTTATGGCCCATAATTGATAGAGATAACATCTAAGAGCCACTGAAATTGCAAAGTGGGCTTTCTGGCGCATTGAACTCAAAGACGCGCATTGGTATAGAAGAAAAATACCTTGAATTAGCGTAAACGACTGGCTTTGTGGTTATTAATTACGATTTTTTTATGGACGTGCAACACGCAAAGCTGACTTGTCGCTGATATTACTATGGCGCCAAGAGTCAGTGGGGCGATAAACTTGAGTGCAAAAATTTTAGGGATGTAATTAATTGTAATAACTTTGTTAGTTTTTATATCAACAGGTTACAGGCAGTTCTTTAATACAACTAAACCACAGACACTGTACAGTCATAGTTTTTTTTAAGTCGATTGGCAGAGTTAGTTTTGTGGTGGGAGGCTTCGGCTGTGGCTAGTTACCACCCTACCGGCAAAGATGTGCCGCCAAGCGATTTAGTGTTCCGGTACGATGCCGTGTAGAAACCGGTTAGGGGTATGGGTGTAATATAACTGTCATACCCCTAACAGGTTAGTCCGCTACCATCTTAGACTGCATCATCAATTACCATCAGGTGAGATCGCAGTCAAGGGCTAACATGTAGTGGATAAAAAAAAAGAACTTACGTTAACGTGAAAATTTGACTGCGCATCACCGTGTCCTAACGCTTTTTGTGTACTAGAAATAACGAGAAATACGATCCTGGATCTTGTAACCGGCTATACGGTTAATCGGCTTTGCTTGGGAGGAATTTCTGCTAAGTGGAGGCCTTGGTCTACTTAATGAGCACCCGCAGGGATTCAACAGGTTACGAGTATAAGTACTCGTAGCTACCAACTCGTTTATAAGAAATGAAAACTATCAATCATTAGATATAGTTACGATAAAGTTTATACAATATCCAGCGGATTTAGCTGTACTATGTTTATATTTACCCACGTAGATATCGATGTAATAGGAAGCTGGGACATAACACACGTCTTCATCAAACTTCTGGCATCTGCCTTAATATTAGTAGTTTAGTGGCAAGAAACGACTTTCGAAGTTACTGAGGGTTGTAATATTAATTGCATGTTTAGCTCTACCATAGGGTAACCACGTTCGGTTCATATGAACCGAGTCATAATATAATAATGAACTGAGTCATAATATATAATGACTCAGTTCATTATTATTATTATCCCAAAAAAACTCCTACCATTATTTGATTAATGGAAAAGGGTCACCTCATCAATGAGGAATACGACGCAGAGAGAGAAGACTATGATCTAACCAAAAATAGATATTCATATGTTCACGGATATATTTTTTTTAATGTTATTTCACATATCTCATTGTTCTCCATCTAGCTCAAATAAGCAAGCTAGTAGAGCTTCTTCTAGTAGATACTACAATAATCCAACGGGTGTAATTTAAGTCAAAGGTTTTCAGTTTTTTCAGTATCGTAGGAGATGTGCACAATTTTATACGGATTAGCTTCCTAAAATTAATATGTATGTATGTATGTATGTATATACTTTATTGTACACCACTAAAACACAAAAGAAACTAGTTTTTTTTTTTAATCCACTACAAGCTAGCCCTTGACTGCGATCTCACCTGATGGTAAGTGATGATGCAGTCTAAGATGGTAGCGGGCTAACCTGTTAGATAGTTTCCTTCTATCTGGCCAGACCAGATAGAAGGAAACTTAAAATAGAATTACAATAAGGTGGTCTTATCGCTAAACAGCGATCTCTTCCAGACAACCTTAGCGCTAGGGAAAAAAACGAAGAAGAGGACAACGGGAGGTGGTGCAGAAATAAAAATAAAAAAAATATCTAAATAAACTAACCAATAACATAATTATGATACACTAATATTTACAACATAATTGTGATGGACATACATTATGACTAAATAGACATACCAATAACACATAATAACTTAATACATAAATAAATATACAAAATAAAAAATAAACATGCCGCTATAAATGATAACAAAGAGACTGATAAGAATAATATGTGACTTAATTGTAAGAATCCGTACTTCTACTACGACCATACTTAAATTGTGTCTGCATGTTTGTCTGTTACCTATTCATGAATTCTTTATGTGTACTGCACAATAAATAACAACAATTACTGAACGATAGCTTGCAGGCACACAAATATTTTTTTAATTCAAATTACTACAATAATTTAAAAAAGGACTTTTCAAATATTTTTAAGACGATTGTTTTTATTCGGTGCAAGAAAGTCGGAAACGATAAATAATAATATGCATGTACTTCATTACATAATACATATAATAACATCTAGATAATATTGTCTGTTGTAACATATTTTTTCTAATAAATATTTACTTTATACTTTTTTTCAAAAGAGCAACCACCGAGTTTCTCGCTGGTTCTTCTCGGTAGGACGGCATTCAGTTGTAGATTCACTCGACTATTCAAAAGCACTTGTTAAAACTCTACTTGAATCAAAAATATATGATTTTATTCGATTTAAGTACTTTACTTAACTTTAGCCTGAGAAAATAGAGCGATCGCACGGGCCTTAGAAAGAACCTATGCAGACAACTTATAACGCTCATAATATAAATAATATTAGATGTTGTAGAGTGTAGACCAAGCTACTAGACACATAATTTTAAAAGTTAGGACTTGTTTAATAACTAGAAAACTGCTTTCAACTTTAAATAAGTCCGTGAACATAAAGTTTGTAGTTTACGGCGTGAAACTGTCCGTAAATGAAAACGACAACATGGCGACCTTGCATGTAAGAAACTTGTAAAGTTATGAAGTTACCCAGGTGTCCGAGGGACAGTTCCAACTAATCCTATTTGCTGTTGACTCTACTATTGATGAGTTAATTTAATTGGACAGTGGATTATGCACTGGTTAAGATTAATTCGTAACTTTGACAGCGCACATTTCTGCCTTATTTCCTTTAAAACATGATTATTGTAGTAAGACAACAATCATAATGTTTGGAATCGTGATTAACGATTAATGATAACGATTAATAATAATTTTGATTATGATTAAGTACTTAATTTTAGTCGTTGATCATGATTAACTTTTTAATCGTTAGTTTTTGATCGTAAATCAATTTATCGTTTTGCCAATACTGAATGTCTATAAATTCTTGAACCCCACGTAGAAATCCCAAATAAGCAATTCTAGGGCCTAAAATTTAATTGTTTAATACTTATCTACTTAGTTTAATTTTTATTCAATAGTTGCGATTAACTTAACTTTAACGTTTCTGTTGATTTAACTTAACTAATTGTAGCTAAACATAGCCTCATTTTTACTGGTCAATATATTTTAAGAGTTGTTGATACGTATTTATAATTAATAATTTAGTTTTATTTTTCAAAATAAATGTAAACTCTTATAAGACTATCAGATCTGAGTAAAACATAAAGAGATGATACTAGTAAATTATTATTAGTATCATCTCTTTATGTTTTAGAGTATTAACTCTGTAAGTATTAAAGTTCCACTACTCTATCACAATAAAGTCGTTTTGGAAGATTTTTGCCTCTGCACCAAGCACTATAAAGTATTCGTTCTTCCATGTTTAATCCTATTTAACCCTACAAGGTTATATTAAAAGCATACGCCAAAAGTCCGGGCTCTAGAGGACATTTTCACCAGTACCTTAGAGCGCGATGCAGCACCTGCTAGCGAATTTGGCCAAGCGCCATCTGCTAATATATTGTATAACTTAGGCAGTTAACAGTTTAAATCTTGGTACATTTCTCTTTGAGATACAATTTATTTTAACACAAAATGTTTCTGTTTATTAGTTTTAGAGTAGATATCAGTACCTACCTTCATTATTCGTTTTAAGCATAGATTTATTCTTGGGTTCGCGCGCTGCGCTGCCAAGAATAAATCAATGGTTTTAAGGTACATACATAATATATTTTACGCCCAACAGCGTCCTGTTCAGCTATGTCATTTAAAGCATTGAAATCGAAATAAATTATAATCTTTGGTAAAATTACTCAGGTAGGTAGTTATTGCTTGAAGTGTCTGATGTGATGTAAAATACGATTTGAATGTCATAAAGTGTGTATGTAACTGTGTAAGTTGAGCGACCGCGACAAATTGTCTTTGTTGTAATGTGCGATCAGCATTAGATCAGCAAAGTGTCTTGGCTTGCAATGACTGTATTTACTTACGTTATTCAAATGAATTACGTCGTCATGGAATTAAATACCATTTTTGTTTCCTCTAGATGATTCCCGCGACTTCATCCGCGTCTATTAGGATTTTTTCCCCGCGGGAACTCTTTAATTTTCCGGGATAAAAAGCCTATGTCCTTCCCCGGGATATAACCTACACCGGTACCAACTATTATCAAAATCGGTTGAACGGATGAGTCGTGAAAGCAGACAGACAGACACACTTTCGCATTAACATAATATTACCTACTATATATTAAATTAATCATCATTAATAATAATATCACTATATTTTTAACATGACGTGTTTCATCGGCTTTAAACCTACTACTGATTACTAAGGAAGACTGAATAAAATATTAAAAAGATCATTAAAATATCCAATCGATCTTAAACATTGGAAAATTAAGTACTCATTAATAGTATCTTCCACCCTTGTTCTGTTCCCAAGGCATTATTTGTAAAGGAACTCGATAAATTACTTAGTCAGACTACGAAGCAAAAAATCTCGAATTGATGATATAATTAAACGCTGTTTGATACCCTTGGCTTGTTTAACGGCATGTTTTTTGCCCATTGGGACTTCGGGGAATGTGGATCTGAAAAAAACGGAATTCTTCAAAAGTCTTAGTTAAGACAATTTATTTGAACTAAAAGTATTTAGTAGTAACTCTTCAGTACCACCAAAGTCATTTATTTACTATCTGATTTTTTCTTATCATAAATGATTAGTTTGGTCCGATCCCACACATAAAACAGGAGCTTACTTACTCCTGAGGTTTTGTTTTGCTATCAAATCCAATCAAATACATCGACTTGGGTAAAGTGGTGTTTACCATCTGCCCAAAGAAAAGAAAATAGGTTAAGATTGTGAAATGAACTTTAGGTTTTTTGACTTTGAAGAGACTATTAATTTGTAGGTTTGTTTTTTATTTAGGTATGAAATAGGTGAGTTTTGGTTGTGTATTTAAATAATCCATAAAAAAATTGGACCCTATTAAAATAATTTAATATAATAAATGTTTTATTAATCTCATGATTTAAATTAAATGCCTTGCAAAGCCTCTACGTGTTTAATTTATACCGGCAAGTTTAAGGTCCGGGCTTTGTCTTGAGAGAGACCAAAAACAATATGTGCTATTGATCCAGCCTGTTTAAAAATACACGAGAGTACTGTCAAAGATAAAGAATCTCTTGCTCCAAGCTAATCGAAGTTTACCCGAGTTAATCAATTGTACGGGTTCGGCTGCTGTGAAACTGATCGGCTCCGATGTACATAGTTAGTGGCCCGGTTGAATTTCAAGTCGGCCTTAACGAAACTAGACGACGAAGTAATTAAGCTGGGACGAATTTTTTGCATTGCATTTTTGTTGATACAAAGTTTCTCCAATTTTGTACCTACGTCCTTTAGCTAGACTAAGTCGATAAACCGGTCAAGTGCGAGTCAGACTCGCGCACAAAGGGTTCCGTACCATTATACCATAAATTAATTATTTTAGTGAATAATATGTCATCACAACACGTAATCAGCTGTGAAATAACTAGCTTACATAATAAGGCACTGGTACTATATGGCAACTGGTAGCGCCTGACAAACAATTTGACACCCTATGAGTACGGGACCTTAATTAAGATTTTTCGGAATTTTCCTATACTTGCGCTGTGAGACTTAGCTTCTTGCCTTTCATGGTTCTAGGTGAACGGAAGTACCCTATAGGTTTTGCTTTATTGGCGAGTGACCAAATATGCGGCTTAGACGGCCGTATCTTTTGATGGCGTAGAACTAGGAGTTTGACTTTTTTACAGATCCAAGAGACCGTAGACCTAAGTAGTTGATATTAATTTCAACTTGATGCCTCCATGAGTCTCCGAGAAAAAGGGTGTTGATAGACAGACAGATAGACATACAGACCGACAGACAGACAAACGGACAACGAAGTGATCCCATAAGTGTTTTGTTTTTCCTCTAAGTTACGGAACTCTAAAACAATGTTTTTTAGACATCTAAAGTTCATTATGCTCTTTCTGTTTGTTCCGAGTTTCCAAAACTACATGTGACAAATAGACGTACTCGTATGTTAATAGTTTACAAACCAAAAAGTTCGACAAAATATCCCGCGTTGCTTCTGGAATCCGCGTCATACCTGTGTTGCAATGACAATAATATTGTTGACCTTTTTATAAAGACAAAAGATAAATTTACAAGAAATACAAGAAATCCGGAAAGATTGGTTTTACCTAAAGGCGCGAAAACGGCCACCTATTTAAAAAGCTGCTATGCAATGGGCATAAAGATTTTCAACGCACTACCCAAAGACATACAGTTGATGCCATTACAAAAATTTAAATCAACACTGAGAAAATGGCTTCTGACTCATTCCTTTTACTCAGTGAAGGAATTTCTTGAGCTTTAAATTCATAAGGTGTAACCATTTAATGACTTTGACATTTATTTATTTATTTAAGCTATTAATTAAGTATTGAACGTTGTAGTGAATTTTATTTATTATTATGACTGATTACTAATGATTTAAAGATTGTAAGTATTAATTAAGTAATACTTACATAATTTCTAAATTTGCACGTCAACATTGACGAAACATGTGTGGACTACTTTAGAACTGTCATCATAATTGTAAAATGTTTCAAGCAAATAAACGATTGATTGATTGATTGACCCGGTGGGAAAATTTATAAATATAAGTTTCTGTAGATTTATTATCCGATAGTTTAACATATATTTATACTAACTACTAAAACTGCTTTACCGATATTGATTTTTGGCTATAACAAGGTTTGAATTTTGAATCATATTATACTAGAATATTATAAATGCGAAAGTGTGTTTGTTTGTTGGTTTATTGGTTTGTTGGTTTTTTGGTTTTTTCTTCAATCACGCCGCAACGGAGCAACGGATTGACGTGATTTTTAGCATGGTTATAGTTAAGGACCTGGAGAGTGACATAGGCTACTTTTTATCCCGGAAAATTAAGGAGTTCCCGTAGGAATCAAGAAAACTTAAACCACGCGGACGAAGTCGCGGGCATCAGCTAGTACGGTCATCATTTAAGTTAGTTGGTACGGATTACACACCAAATTAATGCCTAAATAAGCCTAAGAAGCAACCGGCGTTAACGCGGTTGAAGTCACGTATTAAGCTTACTAGCTTTACTTAGTTATAAATAATATATTTAAACACTGATCGTTACTAATATTATAAATGCGAAAGTGTGTCTGTCTGTCTGTCTGCTACGCTTTCACGGCCCATCTGTTCAACCGATGTTGATGAAATTTGGTACATGGATAGGTTGTATCACAGAAAATTAGAGTTCCCGCGGGAATCAAAAAAACTTATTCCACGCGGACGAAGTCGCGGGAATCATGTTTTAGATAAATACGTGATTTAGGTATACCTGCCTAAGTTACAAGGGACATAGAATTCAGCCAAATCTAAATTATAGCTTCTCTATTTAACACGTATCAAGTGTCGTATAACTTTACAGAAAGTAGTTTCATAAATCCCAACTAAATAGTTTTGGTCCGTTTATTATCTGACTTGTAGCAATTTAGATGTTCCTACGAAAATCCAAGATATTATATATACCATGTACGTGACTAAATGTTGAAGGTATTTTACTCCTAGCCCGTGGAGTTTCTCAGTGATTTCTCTTCTTTTGGTCTGCGGCACACATGTATATCACTTTTAAATGTTGAAATTTCAGTTGACTTTGTTAATTTTTATTGGTCAAAAACTTAGTTATTATCCATTACGCAATACCCCGCAATCGGGATAACTACTAGAGAAGTTACCTATCCGGTTAAAAACCGGGGTTTTAACGCCGAATGTGGTGACACCTATCATGGTGAAACGTTAGATGTAGGCAAAATGGAATGCGATTCCAAATGCGTTCTCTATCTACCAAATAATAAATGGTTCCTTACATAAAGTCCTTGTGGGTTTTAAAAGTTGCCCGCATCTCTTATACTCTCTTACCTAGGTATGTGGTTTCTTTCTAACGACTGATAATTATAATAATATTAGTTTAGAATTGTGCCTACTTATTTTTTTTTAAATATTTATGAAATTACATTTGTTCGTTTTAATACTTACATTAACATTAATAATCGACTTCATTATGATGACGTGAAATTTAAAATAAAAACGTAATGGGTTTTCAAAGATTTTTACATTAAACTAAGTCCATGATATTATCACACCTCAAAATCGTCTTAGTATCAAGAAAACAAAACTCCAGACTCCAACAATTCACCAGCCAGCCAGTATATCTCGTATTCACAACATGAAATTGATTAAGTTTGCACAGTGTTACAAATTGTTTGAATAATTTCATCACGCTAATCAAAACTAACCTTGAATGTTCTAGAATACATACTTTGAGTGAGCATTGATCTTGCTGTTACAACCCATTTACAACCAGAGAAGTGTCAATCAAATCAAATTGTTTTCGCATCGGTAGGTAGCACAATGCTTTCGCTTCGCATATTATACTGTTTGATTTTCGAGTAATTATAGTTATTTTTTTAAAGTTAGATAATATGCAGATACTTATTCGATACGTTTGAAAATACGATAATAAATATAGTTTAAGATCCAGAGAGATGTCATGTTATTATCAGAGCGTGCAATGTGTCATAAATGGCCTCTATCTGGCCCTCAGTCATGGTCGTCACTCCGTATCTACTTCACAGAAAGTTAGACGTTAAAAAGGCACTAAAGCAAGAAAAAGTCTGTCTGTACCATTATTTAATACCAACTTGGTTTAAATGTAAATACAAAATAAGTATAGTGAACCAGAGAGATGTCATGTTATTATCAGAGCGTGCAATGTGTCATAAATGGCCTCTACCTGACCCTCAGTCATGGTTTGCACTGCGTATCATGGTTTTTTTTCTGTGTGTTCCAAAATGACCTACATATTTGATATCATTAGGGTGAGAGGGTTTCATTACCCCTTACTTATCCCTGTAAATAAAAAAAACAACCTCATTTACGTTTATTTGGATTTGATAGGAAAAACCATAAAAATCATAAAAATCATACGTTATGTGCATGAGTATTGAGTACTTATATATATGCATTAAGCACGTATATTATAGTACCTACTTGAAATATTACACTGGAGCCTGTAACGAAGTTTTACAGACTATAATTTGCCATTGATTACATGATATTATTGATATTTTACATTTAATACCTGTTAACTTTTTATATTATTTATAATTTTTAACAATCCGCGCGGCGCTCGGATTTTTAATTTATTATGCATCATAACTTAGCCACAATTCAAGTGCTTCAAAGTATTTTCAATCTGCGCACGCGTGGATAGTTTAATTTTTTATTCTGCGCGAGCGCACACCTACTTAGTTCGCCTAGTTTTTAAAATAAACGAATATTTGGATATCTCCCGCACTACGGAACTCCGCCTGGTTCAAGCTCCGCCCGGTTACCCCGGTACAAGCCGGTGAATAAGGTTTGCTGTTCTAGTAGATTAGTATCTCTCTCATAGCACCCAATAAATCCCACACACTCATCAGCGCGAATTTGATTAAGTTTACATATTGTTACAAATTGTTTGTCTAACTACATTGAGGCAATTATCTCCTTCACAAATATAACCACATATAAATCCGAAGATCTTACGATGGAGATTATTTATTTAAAATGCTGAGGTAGGTACTTGTAACTAGCTGTCGAAATTACTGCATACCAAATACTACCAATACTACGTCCAAGATGGTCCCAGTAAGTGCAAAACTTGGACGGTCGCGTGGGTTTTTTACACCACTACAAGTAAGCCCTTGACTGCAATCTCACCTTATGGTAAGTGATGCTGCAGTCTAAAATTGTAGCGGGGTAACCTGTTAGGGGTATGGCAGTTATATTAAACCGATACCCCTAGTCGGTTTCTACACGGCATCGTACCGGAACGCTAAATCGCTTGGCGGTACGTCTTTTGCCGGTAGGGTGGTAGCCACGGCCGAAGCCTCCCACCCAGACAGACAGAATTCAGAAATTATAAATCCCCAAATGTAGGTACCCTGCCGGGAATACAGCGCTTAACACTGCTTCGGCTTAACAATAAAAAACCGGCCAAGTGCGAGTCGGGCCACGCGTAGTGCACAATATTAAGCGGACATTTTATCTTAAAATCTCTTGGGAAGTTCTCGACATCGCCTCGCAATTTGCTTTAATTACTATTAGGCAGTAATGTACTATTTATGAGCACGTAAAGCCGTCGGCCCTGCGCTTTATCTCTCTCCGGTCGTGTCGGTTTTCCGTCCCATCGGGCTATGAAAGCAAAGGAACAGAGAGTGCACCTGTGTTTGCGCACCTAAGTACTCGTGCACTATAATATCTCTCGCGCAGATGGCTAATCAGATGGTTGGCCGCCGTGGCCGAAATTAGATTGGGAAGACAATAGTTAATTACTTAATTAAATTTTTATTATGTATAGAATATCACAAATTGAATAGTTCTTACTTCGTTAGTTGCACGTTCTACCATTGCAGAACATCATCTATCTATCTATACCTGTAAAAATATTATTCTTTATTATTATGAAGAGCGCGCGAGAGCTGGTGTAACAAATGGTAGCGCGGGTACTGGAGTATTAAAGATATGGTTACATATACCTCTCGGTTAAATATACTACAAAAAATCTATAACTAAATAAAAAAAAACATATAAGTATAATATATCAACAAAAAATGTACTCCGTCTAAATTATCGTTCACGAGCTTGGTACCCAAGACACTGGCACTATTGCCTCTTTGAATTAAAGCAGTTAAATTGAAAATACTATTTATAAAATATTGACACCAAGCGCAGCCATATTGGAAATTTTCTTTTTCTATTGAAATTATAAAATTAGGTACAAAAATACTCATCACTCACAGTGACTTAGAATGTTATTAAAATGAAGCCGCAAAAAGTAATTAATATTTAAAGGAAATTGCTTCAAGTAATCTGCATAGTAGAGTAATATAGTCAGTCGAATGGGAGTGGGTGGCAATTTCAGTACATATTTTTTTACAGAACACCCTAATATTAATATTTCAGAATCCATGAAGAGCATAATAATATTATTATGTACCTCTTAAGGAAATTGTGACCAACTTGTCGATGTTTACCTACTTAGAGTTGAAGAAACAAGCGCTAAAAAGTAGTGGCAAAATCAATTGATGCCGATAAAAAAATAATTTTATCAGGTGATAAAATTTATTTATTTAATAATTGTGACGTCATTCGCTTCATTGGTGTTTTAACCAATATGGCGGATTGCTGTATTTTATAGTTTTATTTTATCAAAATTTGAGTCGTTTATAATGTTTGAATCATAATCATTTGAATCTATGAAATTATGATGTACCCGTAAATCAAAAAATAATGTAGACGATATTCACTAACGTCAGAATACAATGTCATTACTACAGATGAAAATATAACAGCTTGTTACTATTTTTAACATCAACTTGGGATTCTTGTCAAGGAGAAAATAGCTTTAGTAATTTTGTTAAGTAGCTTAGTAGTGACAATGATAATATTATAACAGAAGTGACAATTGTTTCTTCCAACAGCTCCTTATCTATTAGCTCTTTTGAAGATCGTAAATGTCTAAGTTATACCTCAATAGCAGGTGGCTCTTTGCCAACTTTATCAGCAGACGCTATTCTGTACTCTAACATATTGTCTAGAATATATCTAGTTTTACAGCTTTTAATATAATAATGCTCTGCTACAAAATTGGCAGCATGTTTTCAGAATATTGGAAACGGTTCTATCTATCTGCCTTGTGGTGCTCTATTTTTTTCCACAGCACAGGCTTTTTATCTACTTCCTCGCTATTTATTCTTTTAATACGTACCTATTGTATGCTTCCAATTACTACTTTATTATGTACCTAATATGTATCGTTTTCAAACTGATTGACAATGTGTTAGCAGCGGAGTCATTGTCTCTGCAACCATTACACATCCACGGCTGGAGATAGGGTTCTTGTCGAGACTTGCGATACTTGAATTTCAGACTCTTGATACGTGGTTTTGGACTGTTGGTCCCACTGCTTGGTCCCACAAGTGAGTCCATCAGGATTTTTAAAACCTGATGGTCCCACTGTATCATGAGTGGCTCTAAGGATATATGAATATCACGTTGTCTCCACTTTTGTTTTAAAGATATCTAAACTACTGAAACGCATCCGTGATGCCGTATGGTATGCATAATTGAAATCAAACATTTATTGGTTATTAGAGAAGGAACACTTTTGGAGACTTCTCAAAAGTAAGTTATTTCTATTTTATTGATCATTTCTTACTGCATGGTGCGACCAATGCAAATTGACCAATGCAAATGAGCCATAACTATATAGCCAATAAAATCTGAATGTTTATACACTTATTGCTCATTTTTATTTCATCTAGTCGTCGCGTCGCTGAAGGGTCTGGCAACGACAAAATGCTAAAAAATACAAATTATGTCACGTGCTACCATCATAAAGAAACTTTTAACTTCAAACAAAAATCTGTGAGGTGCTTAGGCCTAATTTGTTTAACATGTTATGTTTATGGGATGTGTTCTATGAGCGGGCGAGCTTTAATAACTAAACTTTCTTTCTGATTAACGTGATACCAGTAATTACAAGGATGGTATTTAAGTTCAGTAATTATATATTTAGAAATATAATGATTATATGTTTATTAATATTATAATATTATTACCGTATTCTGCTCTGAAGTCTATCGATCCATATATATATCTAATACTAGCTGACCCGGCGAACTTCGTACCGCCTTAGTATGCAAAATTAAATATATATTTTTCAATATTTCTGAGAGATTTTCTTAATATTTTTTTCCGTAAGAACCTTCTCCTAATAATAACAAATACAACAAAAAAAGAATTAGTGAAATCGGTCCAGCCATTCACGCGTGATGCCGTGACCAAGGAAAACGGGTTTCATTTTTATATATATATAAGATAAGATAAGATAAGATAAGATAAGAAAAGAAAGATAAGATAAGATATCTACTAAAATTTGACAATATAAAATAATCGAAACAATGACAAAGCCGAAACTAAATTTAATAAAAACAAGTTGTTCAGTATTTCTAAAGTAAGTAAAGTTGCGTAAGTTATTAAACTAAAACATTATGTAACAGATCATTATTATTTTTTATTGAAGGTAAGGTTTTAAATTATTCCGGCCAGTTTTTTGGATTTGTGATCGCCTTTAAGAAAAATAACTTTTCGGCTTTCCAAAAAGTTTACTTTGTTTACGAGACTCTTTACGAAAGAAAAGTCTTTTCCGCTTATTGTTCTAAAACACTAATATTTAACGCTCGTTTTCATGTTTGTTATGGAAATACACTTTGATTGCGGGGCTCTCAAATTCATATTTTGAGTTTCCCGTAAAAAAATTAAATGTTTCTTGAATGCATGCCATAATATTATTCAAGAAACATTTTTATTCATCGAAAGGGAATGCTTTCGTGGTGTGGAAGATATCTAAAATGCATTCCATTTACATGCATTGTTGAATTTCATTTGTAGTTATGTCGCCTGCGGGTGTCCTAGACTCCTAGCATGCGGCAATGACGACCGGAGTTTTAGGTGTCATACACATTGAAATAAAAAAATTCTACATCAATGGTCATACACGAAAGTAGCGACGGCTGAGCGACAGCGAAAGCGGGGCGATGTGGTACGAGAGCTAGCGACGAATTTCCATAAGGCGGGAAGGCAAACTGAAATTGTAAAAAAATATAATTTCCTCAACTGGCGAATCCAGTCTGGTATAGCGTTTGCGGTTATTTCTCTTCAAAAATATTTTATTAAAATACCCAATAAATATACTTTTGGCAATCTGAAATTTCAATCACGTATTTATTGAGTAATTTCAATAATACCTGCAAATCGCCAGACATATTTTGCAGACATATTATATTATATTTAAACGTTAATAAAGTTTTCAAATGAGTACGACAAAATTGTGGCGAAATTCGTCGCCAGCTCTCCGACTAATCGCATCGCCCCGCTGCCGCCGTTGCCCCGCCGCCGCTCATTTTGTGCTCGTACACAGTCTTACGTGATCCGGGGTCAATGATCGCGATCCATATTGACGTTGGATGATAAATAATTTATTCAAACAAAATTGATACTAGATGATTCCCCGTTACGTCGTCCGCGTGAATAGGTTTTTTAATTCCCGCGGGAACTCCTTAATTTTCCGGGTTAAAAGTAGCCTAGGTATGTCCTTCCCCGGGATAATACCTATCCCTGTGCCAAATTTCATCGAAATCGGTTGAACGGATGAGCCGACTAAATCTATTGCTGTCTCTTTCCTCAGCGAGCATTATGAAACGGATAGAAATCAAATTCATTATTTTAATTATTAGTCTTATTAACCTTCCATAATATTATTATTTGCCCCCACTTCGAACTAAGTTCAATAAAACTCTCCTCAGTACATCGTGCAAGCGATCTTTGGCAAACATTTGCAGTGTGCCTAGGGTTGCCATCTCTAAACTTCCATCACAACTAACCAAACAACCATCTGGCAACTAGGACGACAAGCAATATAACGCCGGATATTGGAACTCAGAATCCGGACATGTCAACAGTGTGTTTTTTAAAGATACTTAGTAAAATGTTAAAATCTTTTATCTACTCCAGCATCGAAAAGTTCCAATTTCGAATTTGACAACTATATCGAATTGAACCCACTTTCGTGTTTGCTTCTCATAACGATACAGTTCGTTGTATGGGAGCTGTATCGTTAAGAGTCGTAGCTGTATCGATATGGTTATCTTCATAAATAGGATACCAATAGCTTAGCGGCTCTGGGTTCTGGCACTTTCCCAACCACAGAGTTCTTAGTATGTAGAGGAGCCATACCTACATCATGGCGGATGGTGGCACCCGTCATTGAATATGTACATATCACATATTATATATTTCATCTCCACACTCTATGTACCCAACCCACTCTATGGTTGGTACTGCCACTCTTACTGCCAATATTAAAAAAAAAATTAGAAAAATTACGCGGTAAACGGATTACTTTTGCAACTTGTGAAATTTGTATTGATTTGACTTTTTTATTAAGTTACAAAGTAAAAAATTATAAAGACGTCCTTGTTATAGATAAAATCTTGTATGCAACTGTACGTAATTAGTCATTTTAATTCTCGTACTATCCTATTTTGTATTTTTCCAAAAAACAGCACTCGAATTAAAATGACCCTCATTACGATACAATTGCATAAATAGCTAAATTAATATAAATCAACTTTTCTTATTCGCACGGGCCGCCCTCCGGCAACCGGTACTTGGACACTTTTAAACCCGGACTACAAATGAAACCCCACCCGGACGCTTCCCGGACGCCATTTAAACTAGGAAAAATCCGGGGATATCTGGACGGACGGCAGCCCTGAGTGTGCCGGAGTTATGCGGTTAAAGTGTCTGCAGTAACAGAAACACAAGCGTTCACGTTGCACTAGTAGGTATGCATCAGTGAGTTTAATAATTTTACGAAGACATTAGCTTTAATATACCTTGCATTCAAAGGTTTTCTCACCTCTGTTTATG
This sequence comes from Erebia aethiops, assembly GCA_923060345.2. Lineage (NCBI taxonomy): Eukaryota > Metazoa > Arthropoda > Insecta > Lepidoptera > Nymphalidae > Erebia > Erebia aethiops. The sequence goes on from OV281081.1 coordinate 25,951,619, forward strand.
TTAATAGTTTAGTTATATAGCTACTAACTGATGCCCACGACTGATGAAATAAAGCGGTGGTATCTGCGTGGTTAAGATTTCTGCCTCTTTATATTCGCGCGGTCCCAGATTCGAATCTCTTACTTTTCGGAGTTATCAATTTATTTATTTTGTCTGGTAGGAGGCTTGGGCCATGGCTAGTTACCACCCTACCGGCAAACACGTACATAGACAATTAGCATTCTAGATATTCTCGAAATGTGAATGTTTCAGAAACAGGTTTTAGTTGGGGCAATGTATAATATCAATTCCTCACATTTCCGCTTAGAGCCTCTTTCAGAGTGCTTTTGACCACAATGTAAATTCAATTCTCCTTTGTTTATGTTATAATAATTTGGCAAATAATGTACAATTATTATATCATAACTACCTAGTTATGAAATTGTGCATTATTTAGTTAGATAGGTATCCTATTGCTTCTCATAGATAGCATTGGTTGCTTCTATATTTTCTATATTCCGTTATTATTATTATATTATTATTATTTGTGTATTCCGCATGCTGAGGGTGAAAACATACTGACCACGACAACATGAAAAAAAGTTTTAACAGCTCCATAAAAACGTACACTTTTTTTGAGTTGCGGGCTTAGCATGCACACAACGAGGTATCTCGCGACGAGAGAGAGAGAGATGTTCTCGTTGTCGGCTCATTTTTCGTTGCACACATATACAAAACTGGTATATTAAAAAAATTGTCGGCATGTAAGGGTTCGTAGAGAAAAATACCACAGATAAGAAATATTACTTTTATCTCTACTTTTGACGTTACGAGACTAGCCATATAGCCATGTTAGCTTCGGTAGACAAATAGAGATAATGGGTAGACATAATTTTACTCGTTGTGCGCATGCTAGTCCTACTGGACATTACATGGACTACATTGTCTCGAAGACACACGTTTCCCACTCGACGTCGAAACACGAAACTCATTTAGTGCGGACGGCTTGTCCTGTTCTGATCAGCCCTGACACTGTTATGCCAAAAAAAAAATACAGACAGAGATCTACTTTTTGAGCAGATTTAAGTTTACCGTTATATGTTATATACTTTTTTTCTCTCGCTTTATTTTAATCTGTGTAATTTCAACTCTTGTCAAAGAATTTATTAAAGGTATTCTCCGTGTTTTGTTTTCATTTGGCATACTTCAATAATTACGTAACTGTATGTTAGATTACAAAAAGCGAAGTTATAAATAAAATAAATAAAGAAATAAAGCTTTTATTTACTGAGGTTTACATTTTTGTTACTAAATTTCTATTATATTATAAGCACCCGTCGGTATCCGTTCTTAATCCCCAGTGTGTCTTCTGACATAGGCCTCCTCCATTCCCTTCCATTGCTTTCTATCTAAAGCCTGTTTTTGCCATGTAGTCCCTGCTACAGACTTGATATCATCTACCCATCTGAGATGTTGCCGTCCTCTTTTCCGTTTTCCATCACGTGGGTACCAATCTGTAATATCATCGGTCCATTTACGAAACTTGTTTCTTGCCATGTGACCGGCCCATCGCCATTTCTGTTCTCTAATTTTTCTTTTCACATCATATATTTTTGTTTTAGCTCTAATGGTGACTAATCGCTGTCTATCTCTCCTCCTAATGTGCAACATACTTCTTTCTATTCCGTGTTGGCATGTTTCTAGTTTTTCCATATTTCTTTTTGTCAAAGCCCACGTTTGGCATCCATAAGTCATACATGGCAAAATACAGGTATCGTGTAGTTTACTCTTGGCAGTCATTGGGATGTCCCTGTTTTTCATTATATCCTTAAGAGACCAAAATCTTTTCCACGTGTTACAGATCCGTTAGACCCCGACAAAAAGCTAAGTTAGTTGTGCTCAAAAAGACAATCCACTCAACTCTTATATTATATCACCACAAACAACAAGAGCTTAACAAATTTGAGGTAACGCAAACTGATTTTATTTTGAGACTTTCTTAATTGCGAATTCCTTACGATTGTCGGAATTCCCTCAGGGGCACGAAACCTTGAGCACGCCAATATACAAGTTTAGGGGTAAATGTTTAATTAAATCATCAATACAGAGCTCTTTCGCGTCATTGGGACTAAGGTCGGGCAAAGAGATGTATCGACTGTCTTGAGAATAATGTCTTACAAAATAGAAGGAAAAGAAAGTAAAATTGTGGCATTTAATCTTTAGCTATCTTTCCTAGATATCAAAATGTAGGTATAAATTTACGGAACTCTATCTCTGCAAGTGAAGGTTTATCCAAATAAGTACTAAATTCTTTTAATTTTGAAAAATGTACATTTTTTTCGCATCGTACGTTACTGTAGTATGCTCTAAGGGGTGACTAATAGTAAGTTAAACTATCGTAAAATGCTATGGGTATTCGCTAGCAGGAACACATGTCTTATCATTCGCTCATAAAAATTCATCGGGTTGGGCACATTAAAATGAGGTTTTTTGGTTCCTGCGAAACTCTTAATATTTCCGGGATAAAAAGTAGCATATGTGTCATTCCAGACTATATTCTATGTCTGTGCCAAATTTCATCCAGATTCATCTTTTGCCAAACAAACATTCGCATTTGTAATGTCCTCCCGAATTTCGGGTTCTCAATCTCCAGAGAGATTAGCCATCTGCGCGGGAGATATTATAGTGCACAAGTGTGTGCGCAAGTATAGATTAGCGAAGCGGATGCGATTCAGCTAAATTTTACAGATAGGCACAGGCACCTGCATAAGATACAATCATCAAAATAACATAATATTGTGTAAGAATCAAAACTCTGCTTGTAGAGATTCAATCCATTTTGTAGAGAACACAAGTAATGTAAGATCTATTTTTATATCTATTGATTGATTTCTCTAAACCGTAACTGTGAAATGAGACATTTGAAAATAAATTAAATAATATTGACTGTTATATTAATATTTTATGGAAAAAAATGAGAAACAATTACCTATGTAAAAAACTAGCAAAAGTCAGCAACTACGTTGATATCTAAGTCTATACTATATTTTGTACATTGTATTTCGTTCTCTCTGTGCGTCAAATTCATTTTTATCCGAGGGTCGTGACCTCTCTTCATTAATAGCAATCTTAATGGAAGTTTATTTGGATATATTAACATGTTCCTAAATGCTTCCGCATACGATTACCCGATTATTCGAGGTAAGCCACAAAATAGACTCTGGGTGCCACCAAGAAGGCTATGCGCAAAGAATTCACATTGTATATAGGCTTTGGCATAGGCTTTGTTTAATAAACTTCCAAATTGCCTTAAGGATCTGCCACTGGTAAGGTTTAAACGAGTAATTTTTGACATTCTGAATAGGAAGAGTTACTATAGTGTGAGTGAATACCTTAATGATTGTATAACTGGATAAACTGTAACATTTTATTACCTAATTTTCTCTAATGTATAATGTATGCGCTGAATGTATGTAGATTTAAAAGGTGTCATAGCTGATGTAAGAATTATTTACTTTGACATAATTTTGGCATTTACTCTTACATAATTGTTTAATCTAATTTCTTCCATTGATGTAGAATTTTAGATTTTTCTATTTTATTTACTAATTGACATTGAAAATGAAAAAAATAAAATTAAAATTATTTATTTCAACATACATTATTATATTGACACATTTTATTATATTGTTGAACTTAAGGGAATTATGTTGGATATATATTTTTAGAAATCTTAATGTATAAAACAAAGTCGGGTTTTTTCGAACACTTATAATAACTCTAGAATGGCTGGACCGATTTTAATGGTTTTACCGAACACAAGTTTCGTCAATTCAAAAATGGACGAAAAAATTAAATAAAAGAAAAAACATTTTCCCTTGATTTTCCCATACAAAATGTTCATGGGTTTCGAAACTGTGTGATCCCGCGGGAATCAAAAAACCTCAATCCACGCGGACTGTCACGGGCATCAGCTCGTAATTGATAAAAAACTAACGTTATATATGGTTGTAGGTACATGTATATTTTTGCACATTGCCACTGTGATATGTATGAGACGTAATGAAACAACCGATAGTCGGGACGACTCGTTTATTACTGATTAAACAGAGCGTTGTAGGTCCGCGCATAGGTAGGTACATACAAACACATCATTCCTCCACACTTAGTTTTTGAAACCTGACAACAATGAATGAATGAACATTAGACAATAATATTAAACTTAAATTAATAAAATAATGCTAGTTATCTAATTAAAGTACTAAATATATTTTTTATAATCCAAATTTTCAAACACTTTTTTTCTTTGTCGTTTTTGACCTGAGAGTGCGAGTGACGGCGATGGCGGCTCGTGTCGGGGCGCCCGCTCACGCGACGTAGATGACGCGGACGGTTCGTCCGGCAACGTGGCCTCCGCGCTTGTCGATTCAGCGAGCCGTCGCTCACATTCTCCTTCCTCACAATCACCCCATACTTCACCATTAACATCGTCTGCCACACATTCGGCACCTGGCAACGGTGTCGCTTGAGCTTCATCAACTCCCTTTTCTACCGCCTGCTCGTCAGCGCTTTTGGTATTGGCGGGTGTTAAGCACCGTTTATCATTCGCACTGGCGCTTGCAATTTCGGGAGAGCGTGGCGGAGAATAGAACTGATAAGACTCGCTTTCAACCTTCTCTTTTCCAGTATATTTAATTATTTGATCCACGTGCCTAATAACGCAAATTTCAAGATCGTGGATAAAAATTTTATACATTTTATTTCCTATCTTTGCTTTTATGGATCCCAACTGCCAAGTTTCCTTCCGTCCACTGTACCCCCTGGCCCAAACAACGTCTCCGATGTTAAAATGTCTTTTTCCGGGAACCGCTTGTAAACCTTTGTGAGTTTTACTCGTAGGTAGAATTAGGTCTAGGCGCGATCGCAGATTTCTACCTGAAATAATAGATACCCGTTACTTAGGTTTTATTGAAAATTAAAATACAGCATTATAACATTCTACTAAATAATATTATTATGATGATTGATGGATTGAACCATCAATCTATTTTAAATATCGAATCATCACATTCTCCCCGCCTAAAAACTAGCTTACGTAATCTGTGAAGTAGGTTGGGGGCCGCCTTTGTCTGTCCGAACGACGAGGTTCAAAATCAGACTGAGATCCAGCATTGTTTGTCTCGTTTTCGTCACTTCCCTGTGCATCCGTTAAAGATGGAGGTCCTAATATGTCTTCCTCGTCCTCGTCAGTTTCATCTGCTAGGTTTCGGCCTGTTGGTGCTAGGTGTCTGTTTGACACGATTGACTCTAGTGATAAATAAAATTGCAAAATATCGAGTTTTTAGCAAGATAGATTTAAAAAGCGCCTATCATCAAATCCCAATTTTGGAGCATGAAAAGCCTTTCACAGCTTTTGAGGCTGATGGTAACCTTTTTCAATTTCGCAGTATACCGTTTGGTGTTACTAACGGAGTCGCAGCATTTCAGCGCGCTATTAATAGTATAATCGCAAAGGAAAAGTTAAAAGGTACTTATGCTTATTTGGATGATATTACAATATGCGGATTTAATCAAGAAGATCATGATGCTAAATTGAGTGAATTTAAGAATGTTGCAACGCGCTATAATATAACAATCAATCTTGACAAAAGTGAATTTTCAAAGAGACAAATTAATGTATTGGGTTTTAATATCAGCAACGGAATAATCAAACCCGATCCAAGCCGGTTAAGATCTCTCTTAGATCTACCAGCACCCAGTGACACCTCATCACTGCGACGTGTAATTGGTCTATTCGCACACTACTCGAAATGGATACCGAAATTCTCTGATAAAATCCGACCATTTATTTCGGTTGAAAATTTTCCTCTCAGCAAAGAAAATTTAAAATTATTTCAAGAATTAAAAGAAGAGATAGCTGAAGCATCGTTAAATTCTATTGACAGTAATATACCGTTTACTGTTGAAACAGACGCCTCAGACTTTGCCATAGCTGGCACATTATCGCAAGATAAAAGGCCTATAGCTTTTTTTTCTAGGACACTGTCTAGCTCAGAACGCAATAATTATCCTGCAATAGAAAAAGAAGCAACGGCCATTGTAGAATGTTTGAGAAAATGGAGAGAATTATTGATTGGCAGACATTTTCATCTCATAACAGATCAGAAATCTATTAGTTTCATGCTAGATCAAAAACACTCTTCAAAAATAAAAAATGATAAAATTCTGCGCTGGCGATTGGAACTATCTAGTTACAACTTCGATATTGTTTATCGACCAGGCAATCAAAACATAGTAGCTGACGCTTTGTCACGAGTAGCAGCAATGACGACTAATTTGAATACAATCTTTGATCTTCACAAGCAACTCTGTCATCCTGGAGTAACAAGAATGGTGCATTGGGTCAGAAGCAGAAACTTACCATACTCCATCGAGGATGTTAGACGTGTTACAACGTCGTGCAAAATTTGCGCAGAACTTAAACCACGATTTTGTAAGGTCCAAGGTACATTAATTAAAGCTATGGCGCCATTTGAAAGAATATCTATAGATTTTAAGGGACCTCTTCCTACAGATAATAATAATCGATACATACTTACGATTGTTGATGAATATTCAAGATTCCCTTTTGCATTTCCTTGTGCGGATCTCAGCGCTGAAACAGTAAAAAAGAAACTCATTGAACTTTTTTCGATTTTTGGAATGCCAACTTACGTTCACTCGGACCGAGGTACTTCTTTTACATCAGAAGAGTTAAAGCAATTTCTGCACAGCAAAGGAATAGCAACAAGCTACACAACACCTTATAATCCACAGGGAAACGGTCAAACTGAAAGGTATAATGGTATTATTTGGAAAACTGTTCAATTAGCTCTGAAAAACGAAGATCTTCCTATTACGAAGTGGCAGCATGTTTTAACTCAGGCTTTGCATTCCATCAGGTCTTTATTATGCACTGCTACAAACTGTACTCCGCACGAACGTATGTTTTCACATCCCAGAAGATCAGCTAATGGACAAGCTTTACCGTCATGGCTTGTACCGGGGCCAATTTTAATAAGAAACAATGTAAGAACTAACAAGAATGATCCCCTAGTCGAAGAGGGTAATCTCTTAGAAGTGAATCCTAGTCATTCTAGAGTAAGACTTTCAAGTGGTAGAGAGTCAATCGTGTCAAACAGACACCTAGCACCAACAGGCCGAAACCTAGCAGATGAAAGTGACGAGGACGAGGAAGACATATTAGGACCTCCATCTTTAACGGATGCACAGACAAGTGACGAAAACGAGACAAACACTGCTGGATCTCAGTCTGATTTTGAACCTCGGCGTTCGGACAGACAAAGGCGGCCCCCAACCTACTTCACAGAGTAACTTGTTTGAAATTACAATCTTTTGATAGCAGTTGTAGTGCCTGAAGATATTGGTCTATATTCTCATCGGGTCCTTGTAGCCTTTTAGTAAGTCTATACCTAGAGAAGATTTCGTTTGGCGGCTTTATGAATAACGTATCCAATTTAGAAATTGCGACTTGGTAACTTGTACATTCTTGAATATGTGTAAAAACTGTAGATGATAGGTGATTCTGTAGCAATTGGAGTTTAAAGGATTCATCAATTTTTACCTTTTCTTTTACTGTAATGGAATTGAGAAAATTGTTGAAATTCGTTTTCCAATGTAGCCACTGTTGAGACTGATCCTTGCTTGAGGAAGGATCCGCTTCAAAACGATCTGGACGTAAATATTTGTCCATATTTAATATTAATTTTCAATAAATTGAAATAATAGATACCCGTTACTTAGGTTTTATTGAAAATTAAAATACAGCATTATAACATTCTACTAAATAATATTATTATGATGATTGATGGATTGAACCATCAATCTATTTTAAATATCGAATCATCACACTACCAAACATTAACTTGGCCGGTGTTTCGCCCGTGGTACAGTGTACGGTATTTCTGTAATTAAATAAATAGCCTAATAATAATTCGTGAGTCTGCTGAATCGAAGAACTGTCTTTTAAAATACATTTTAACATTTTTTTACATGTTCTAACTGAGTTCTCGGCTTGACCGTTACTGGGTGGATGATATATGGGTGTCGTCATATATTTTATGCCGTTACTTGAACAAAAGCTCTTAAACTCGTTAGAGTTAATTTTAAAATCGTTATCGGAGATTAGCACTTCCGGGAGACCAAAAGAGGAAAAAATATTCTTTAATTTCCCTATTAAAGCTTTCGTCGACGTACCATTATTCATATATATGCACTCAACCCATTTGCTAAAAGAATCGACCACTATTAGATACATCCTTTGCTCGACGGTCATGTAATCAATGTGTATGCGCTGCCAGGGCCCGGTGGCGTGGGGCCAGGGCGCGGGGGGGTCGCGCGGCGGCGCCGGGCGCGCCTGCACGCACGACTCGCATGAACCGATCCAGCGCTCGATCTGTGCGTCTATCTGTGGCCACCACATGCGCTGGCGTGCATTGCTTTTACTCTTAACGATGCCCAAGTGAGAGTCGTGTAGTTCTCGCAACATTTTTTCTCTTAAAGCTGACGGTATAATTACCCTATGACCCCTAAAGAGACAGCCGTTTTCAAACTGCAAATCCGACTTGCACTGAAAGTAAGGTAAAACTGATTTACAGCTTATTTTACGAGGCCAACCCTGTATCATATATTTTATAACTGTTTGTAAGGTGGCATCGCGCTCCGTCATTCGTATGATGTCGTTAATTGTTATCGCCGCGGAAGTTTCGTCTAGAAATTTCACCGCGTAGCGAGTATCTACATCATCTTGATCGGAAAAATCATCTGTGCTACGCTTCAAGGGCGCGCGCGAGAAATAATCAGCTATCATATTATTATCGCTAGAAACATACTGAACCGTATAATTATACGCGGACAGAATGATAGCGTATCTCTGTAAACGAAGCGCTGTCGTCACCGGTATACCTGTCTTACTATTAAAAATAGACACTAAAGGCCTATGGTCGGTCTTTAAAATGAAAGGTTCTTTACAACCATATAAGTATTGGTGAAAACGTTTTACACCGAATATAATCGCGGTCGCCTCCTTCTGTATCTGGCTGTAGTTCCTTTCGCTAGCTGTGAGCGAACGCGATGCGTACGCTAGAGGGCGCTCGCTGCCGTCCCCGGCGCGCTGGGACAACACGGCACCGAGTCCGTCGGGGCTCGCGTCCACCGCCAGCACGAGTTGAGCCCCGGGCTCAAAATGCGCGAGCACGCGCTCCGATGCAAGGTGCCGGCGCACAGCCGCTAGGCTGTTTCGTTGCCGCTCGCCCCACTCCCAAGGTGCATCGCTACGTAAAAGTTCGTGAAGCGGACTCAATAAGGCCGACGCGTTAGGAATAAACTGCCTATAATAGTTAACGACACCTAAAAATCTTTTAACTTCGGTTACGTTATTCGGTTCCGGTGCACTAATTATAGCCTCCACCTTTTCTGGGCAAGCCGATAGACCCGCCTCACTTATGACGTATCCTAAGTACTTGACGCTTTTTTAAAAAAAATCGCATTTGCTCTTCTCTAAGCGTAAACCGGCGTTACACAATCTGTTTAAAACCTCGCCTAGTCTTTGCAAGTGAGTGTTCCTATCGCGGCCCGTAATGCATATATCGTCGAGCCAAACGCTGACACCATCGATGCCAGAGAGAAGGGTTTCCATCGACTTTTGAAAAATTGCGGGAGCATTGGCTAATCCGTATACTAATCTAGTATATTTGAAAAGTCCTTTGTGGGTATTTATCGTCGTAAGCTCCTGAGAAGAATCATCTAGAATGAATTGGTTATAAGCGTTTTTTAAATCTATTTTGCTGTATCTCTCTCCCCCTCCTATTTTCGCAAATACTTCTTCTATTCGGGGCAGAGGATATTTTTCGATTAGAAGATCCTTATTTAATGTGACAGAAAAATCACCCGCAATTTTTACTTGGCCGTTGGCTTTCAATACGGGCACTATTGGTGTAGCGTATTGAGAATAATTAACTGGAACTAAAATACCTACACTGACTAATCTATCGAGCTCTTGTTCAACCTTGTCTCTTAGGGCGAAAGGTACGGTGCGCGGTTTAAAAAATTTTGGAACTGTATTATCTTTTAGTTGTAGTTTGACTTTGAATTTGTTAAACGAACCCAATTCATCTCGCCACAGATCAGGAAACTTTTCTAACAAACTCTGTACATCGGTATCCTCACACAAAGAGTTAATTTTAGTAGTAATAATAATGTTGAAGGCGGACATAAAATCCCTACCTAACAGAGGCGGGCCCCCGTCTCTAATAACATAAACTTTAAGGTATTTTTTTAAATTATTGAAACTAGCATCGATTGTAAAAAACCCTAGGGGTGAGATTTTATGTCCACTATACATACACATTTTAACATTGCTTTTCGTTAATTTATAATTTGCAAACTTATCCATGTATAATGAATCTGAAATGACGCAAACACTAGAGCCCGAATCCAGTTCCATAGTTAACTTTTTATCTCCTAGCATTAAGTCAACTAGAATAGGTTTATCACTCACGTACCTTATGTTAAAATTTTGGCATTCCTCACAGGCCTCTTGGCCTTCGTCGGACACCTCCTCATTATCGACATGGTATACGCCCGAACGAACATTGGGACATGTTTTTTTTAAATGCCCTTTCATAAAACACTTTTTGCACTTATAACTTTTATAAAAACACTGGTCACTTTTATGATTTTTTAATCCACAAACACTGCAGCGCGACGCATCACGAAGCTTCGCTGAGTCACCGTCGCTCGCGCTCGCGTTCCCGCCAGCGCGGCCTCTCCGAGCCTGCGGGGCGCGGCCACCACGACCCTGAAACTTCGCTCGGAATAGCGGCTCCTCCTTTACTTGAATTTCGCCTGCAGCCGGCAACGCCTTCGCCTTCTTGGCGCACTCCGCCTGTTCCGCCAGCTCGATCGCTCGAGTCAGTGTAAGCGAGGACGGTTTCTGTTCAAACAGCTTATCGCGTTCCGGTCCTGAACCCAGGCCTAGGACGAAACGATCGACTAGATTCGTTTCCAATGCGGTGCCGAAGTCGCAATAGGTTGCCAGGCCCCTTAGTCGCGCCGCCCAGTCTCCTAGCGATTCGCCTGGACTCCTGCTAGCTCCATAAAATTTTGCCTTATCTGCAAATGAGCATTGCTTCAGCTTAAAATGGCTGTCGAGTAATCCAACTAGTCCCGCGTAACTTAACGACTCCAACTCTTGAGGGTACGCTAGGTTACGTACTAAGCGGTACGTCTCGTCGGTGACGTGGGTGAGAAGAACGCCGATTTTATTTCCCTCGTCTTCCACTTTATTAATTTTTAAAAACTGCACTAGTTTTCCTTTAAATATTTGCCATTCACTTGTTTTGTGATCAAAAATCTGCAAATTCCCCAAATAGGCCGACATTTTATTTTTAATTTTTAAAGTGGGTAGGTAATCCCTCCGCGTAGCCAAATGATATGTATGAGACGTAATGAAACAACCGATAGTCGGGACGACTCGTTTATTACTGATTAAACAGAGCGTTGTAGGTCCGCGCATAGGTAGGTACATACAAACACATCACACTGGCAGTAATTAATTGTGAACGGAACTAATTATAAGAAAACTTAATTAATTTAGTTACCCACAATTTGGCAAAATAAAAATTACGAATGAATAATGATTCTACAAAGAGTATCATTTTGAATTTTATCACATGGTGATGGCATACCTACCACTACTAATGCATATTTCATTGTAGATATTTAAGTACATAAAGATCATGCCATGCCCGAGCCCGACTTCACTCCATTTAGATATTTCGTGACCTACGGACTAAAAACCTCCTCCGATCGTCATCTACATCTTCCCGGTACCGCACTGAGCATTTCGTCAGAAACGTAGACGTTTTTTATGCTGTGGTTTCTGCCTATCCTTCATTATCCTCTCGCGTTTTTATGAAACAAATAAAAAAACTATTCTTCTTTTACCTTTCTTTATTTTGAGACTCGTATACTCATTTTTCTTTAGTGTTTCGTTTCACGTGTGTAATTTGTTTTGTCAGATAATTCGCAAAATTGTTAGCTGATTTGTCTATATACATTCTTTAATATCGACGCAAGTTCCATCTTCTCCGTGCAAATATCCTGGCGCACACCGACATCCTTGCATGCAGTCATCGGGGGACTTTAGATCTATGCAAACTATTTCTGGTTCTGTACAAAAAAATCGTCCACAACCACTATTTATACAATCTGAATATTCCTCATTGGGCCCGCACGTAAGACCAACTGTAAGTTGATATAAACGTTATTAATATCAGCAATACAGACAAGCAAAATTACTAGGACATAACAAAATAAATTACAGCTCTTCTTAATAAATTAAGTTAGTTTGTATGAGAGTAAAATAATATTTATATTAAATTAAATAATTTTATGTGTTTATGTTTAACGGTCAACAAAATTAAAGCTATTTTATCTATAATTAAAAATAAATAGTGAAATCTGTAATTGCATAATTACAGTCGAAGCCGGATTAAGGTAAAAATAATATCATGGGGATTTTTGTGAGCTCCAAGTGATCAAAACACAAATTATATACCTGACAATGATACGGTTGAGATCACATAAACCAAGGAAAATAATAGAATATTATTCACTGACTTCATTTTTCGTATTCAAGTCTCAAGTGGAATTGTTCTTATTTTTTTTTTCACAGCATTTTATAATATAATCTTTTTCGCACATGAAAATCGATTTTGTAGTTCATTTGTTATAGCATTGAAGAACGATAATAATAAAAATCAAGAGATATTTCGTTTGTTTTAATTATACCGTGGTAGAAAACAGGATCGCAAAAATAAATTAGGTAGGTCCTTTATAGCTTAATCATGATCCTGGGGCAGCTGAAAACCGATAGATTCGATGGCTTCTGTTATTGTTAAAAACACTCGTGCAGTACCTACACCACCAGTACATAGGTACTGTGCATACTTTAATACGGTACAAGAATCAGCTTTTCAAATGATGGTTCATTTTTGGTAACCATAATTTATTATCACGTTTTTGATCGGCCATATCTAGCGAAAGGCCCATCCGTATGCGGGCAGACTTTCACTTTTGATATCAGTGGAGGGCCCTACATCCACCTAATACTGAATCAGCCTTTCAGGCGATAGTTACAAAAAGTGCAGCTATCTTTTAGTCTTTAAGGGGCGTAATCAATGCATTTTCTCATATTAAAGTGCGTGTAACACCGCACTACCCGAGCGACAGAAACGCCTGTCGCATGGGTAAATAGTGATGGTAGAGTTGAGTATCTCATTGGTGATAGGGGTAACATACCCCCTATGAGTTAAAGTTGTGTGTGGTAGAACTAGAAAATAAAAAGTATTTCTTTCGCGTGTACGCAAACTATTTGTGTGTTTTTGTACAAGCAGGTTATACTTCTTTTTATGGACTAAAATTCCCAACTGCTTTTTATCATTGGTTTATTAATTTGGGTATCAATTAAGTTTTACACGACTCAAAGAAAAAACATAACTGCAATTAATATTCATAGTACACAATAATAGTTATCATGAAGTCGTATCATCGAGTCGTCGTTTCAGCCTGCAACTGGTATTATTTGAGAAAAAGACTGAAAATTTCACATTTAATATTTTGGTGGAGGACGCCTTGTAGGACGTCTATCTGGTTGTCTTGGACTCTGATCTGAAAAAAAAAAAATCTTAAAAGTATATTTCCTTCCCTGTCTCAAGGATTCTAAGGGATTCTAAGGGATGATTATATTTAAGCCCCGCTTTGTATTAATTGCGATTTTTCAGCTTGAGATTCTTGGTTTGGTGAATTTGAAACTACTTTTGAATCGCCTGCGCATCTTTACTGTTGGTATTGTACACTAGCGGAATAATCTTCGTTAGGGCCACATAATATAGCTGAAATAAATTTTATAATTATTATACCTATTATAATATAACTTTCGTTTTTGACCCATTTTACGTGAAAGACGTTAGCCTCCTATTTTGTCACGCATTCCAAATTTTTGGATTTTATCTTACTAATATTATAAATACAAAAGTTTGGATGGATGTATGGATGTTTGTTACTCAATCACGCCCCAACAGCTGAACGGATCTGGCTGAAATTTGGCATAGAGATAGATTATAGTCTGGAATAGCACTTTTTTTTTCATTATTCACTACAAGCTAACCCTTGACTGCGATCTCACCTGATGGTAAGTGATGATGCAGTCTAAGATGGTAGCGGGCTAACCTGTTAGGGGCATGGCAGTTATATTAAACCCATACCCCTTCGGTTTCTACACGGCATCGTACCGGAACGCTAAATCGCTTAGCGGCATGTCTTTGCCGGTTGGGTGGTAACTAGCCACGGCCGAAGCCTCCCACCAGGCCAGACCTGGGTAAATTCAGAAATTATAAATTCCCAAATTGACCCTGCCGGGGATCGAACCCAGGTCCTCCGCACGTTAAGGCGACAGCGCTACACACTGCGCCACGGAGGTCGTCAAAAATACGCAAGAGTTCCCGCAGGAACCAAAAAACCTCAAACAACCCAGACGAAGTCGCGGGCATTCGCTAGTGTATAATAATTTCAAGATTTTACACTTACTACATTCGCTCCTTGGGACGCAATTGCCTTCATTATTTCTAAAGAAATTGTCTACGCATCGGCAACCAGCCGTACATGCCGGATCTCCAGGCTGTGGTGGCTCCGCACACCTGTTATGACTGTCGACGTCACCGCATATACGTCGAGGGCACGGTGCTATACAAGTGTCGTATACTTCATTGGCTCCACATTCAGTGGCTAAAATATGAAATGCAGATTTATTTAATTTACAAATCTATCTCTGCGTCGTATTCCTCGTTACTGAAGGCCGTGACCCCTTAACATTAATCAATCAATGGTAGGAGTTTTCTTGGGATAATAATGCGGTGGGTTCCCACGTCCTTCCTTACAGGTTTTAGTAACGATTATTATCAGATGTTAGTGATAATAATCAGGACCGACCCTCTAAATTTGGTCACCCATCCAGTTACCGACTTGGGTCAACGTTGCTTAACAATCGCAATTGACTGTTACGCGTTGTCACAACTAGGCCACTCGTCCCTCACATTACAAATAAGGCGTCTGAAATTGACTGATGTTTAACCAATTGTTTATTATTCGAAAGTTCTACTTTTCTGACTGAAATGAATATAAACAATGCTCCAAACGTGTTGTTATGCAAATGTTTAATAAAACATACGAAAATTTTAGGGTGCAAAAAAAACTGATACCAGGGATTCAGCACAATATGATTCTGGGTCTTTTCAAGATTTTGATGACAACGACGTACGATGCGTATTTTTTATTTTGTGACGATAATGTAGCTTACACGCAATTTTGATCAATGCTTGTGAACAGAATAAGAAGTACTAACGGCATTGGTTTTGTGGAATGCAAGTGCCGTTCTCGTTTCTCAAATATCCAGTGCGGCATCGGCAACTGGGTTGACAGCTGGGATCACCAGGCTCCGGGCTCGGAAGGCACAATACTGTACTTGGATCTACACCGCATTGTTCACCCGGACACGTCGGTGGACAAATGTCGAAGTCTTCGTTGTCACCACACTGGGCCTCTGGAATCAATCCATTATTTTTTACGCCACTGTAAGTTAGCTTTTGACTGCAATCTCACCTGATGGCAAGTGATGATGCAGTCTAAGATGGTAGTGGGCTAACCTGTTAGGGCTATGGCAGTCATATTAAACACATACCCTTTATCGGTGTCTGCACGGCATCGTATCGTAACGCTTAATCGCTTGGCGGTACGTCTTTGCACCAGACCAAACCAGGGTAAATTCAGAAATAATAAATTCCCAAATGGAATAATTTAATAAAAAAGTGCATTTTAAAATAAATTTACCTGGGCATTGATTAACAGGAATACACGTTCCGTTATTAGCTCTTAAAAATCCGTCCTGACACAAACATCCAACGGTACAGAATATTGGGTCTATCCTCACGCAAGCAACTGGTTTTCCAAGGTCGGAACAGTTTCTTCGTTCACATCTTCCCTCAAAACAGGACGTTACATTTTCGTTTTCTCTGCAAATGTCTATGAAAAGTTAAAAAAAAATTAAGTTAACGACCAGTTTTTTACACACAATATTGATCACTTTAAAGTGCATAGTATTAATGTACGATAGATTCTTTGCAGGATTTAAAGCAGTGCTTGGTAATCGAAAAAAGCGGATTCGGTTATTAACCCTGGTTTCGGAATTATTTCGATTCGAGCGAAACCAATTAACGGAAACTAACCGGTCTACTAAACTAATTTTTTTTTATTTCGATCTCGTATGGCGTTCCACAAGGCAGTATTCTTGGCCCAACTCTATTTCTCGTCTTCATAAACGACCTTTGCAACCTTCGCATTCCAAACGCTCAAATAGTCTCCTTCGCTGATGATACAGCCATCACCTTTTACGCTAAATCTTGGTCTGAAGTTACAACAGCTGCTCAACTTGGATTCGACACTATTAACGATTGGCTACGCTCTCACTTTTTAACTCTTAATATCTCTAAAACCAAACTTATAACTTATTCTATACGTAATGCTTCCCAGCCTAATACTCCATTAACCCTTAAAGTACATTCTTGCACTGATAGGCTGAGTTCTAATTGTAGCTGCGAATCCATAATTTCTACTGACAAAATTAAATATCTTGGTATTGTATTGGATCAAAATTTGAATTTTAAAGACCATATTGACATACTTACAAACAGGGTCCGTAAACTAATTTTTATTTTCAAAAATCTTCGAAACGTTGCCAATCCCCTTGTGATCCGTAATGTGTACTATGCCCTGTGTCAATCTATTATCCTATACTGCATCACATGTTGGGGTGGTACTGCCAAAACTACACTAAAGCCCCTTGAAATTGCCCAGCGGGCCATACTAAAGGTGTCAACGTTTAGGCCAATACTCTTTCCTACCGCCTTATTGTACAAAAACTGTGGCGTCCTAAGTGTTAGAAAACTGTTTATTCTGAACGTGATTCTGCATCAGCACAAAATAACACCATATCGACCTATTGAAAAACGGCGTAAAGACAAGATTTGTACCTTACGTGCACCTAAACTAGCCTTTACCAAACGTTTCTTTTTCTATCTCGGTCCATTTCTATATAACAAGCTTAATGCAGAATTACCCATCTATAACTTGTCACTTACTCAATGTAAACATAAAGTCATATCCTTTTTGCTGGATAAAACTTATGAAGAAACTGAAGATTTCTTACAATCTGTTAAATAACCTAGTTTATTTTTCTTCTTTTTTGAAAAAGAAAAACAAATACTATAATGTTTACAAAAATTGACAACCAACTTATAATTAATTAATTAGACACACTCATACCCACGAATACTTAAACACGCAACACACACACACACACACACACACACACACACACACACACACACACACATACACACAAACACACACTCACACACACACACACACACACACATTTTACTTTTATTTCCAAGCCTAATAATGTTTATTTTAATGTTAGAAACACTCTTTGCAAATTGTAAATTGTATTCTTATGTGCCAAGCACACAACTTTTGGTAAACCGAGGGAGAGGACTGGTTATCCTTAACACAGATCTAAAAAATCTAGCTAGGATAGCCAGTTCTTGATCTTGCAACTTGCCGCAAATTTAAATTAAGCACATTATATTTGTAATTGTTCAAGATCATCCTGGATAGTGTAACAAAATGATGGAAAATAAACGATTTTGATTTGATTTGAAAAAAAATTTTTTTTTAAATGTTGCCATGAAGCTCAGTTTTAGCAAAAAGATTTTAAAGAAGACAAAATAGTAAAACGATTCGTCAGCGGTCTTGTGAATGTATTTTTACGGCAAAAAACACTTCATTAAATGTAATTATTGAAGAATGATAAAAAAGAGTGATTCAAAACAGGGGACCAGTGATGATACTCTAGTGATACTAGAAGTTTCACTGAGTTATAGTGTAAGTATATCAAAAATTAGTTTCCTAGAAACATTTATCAACAGAAGACGAACATCAAGAGCATTATACTTACTGCATAAATTCCAAGTGACACAATTTCCATTACTATGTCGATAGAAACCAACGTTACAGCGACAAGAGCCTGGTGGACATCTTGGATCACCGACTTGTAAAGGTTCGGGGCATGTTGTTGTATTATCCATAACAGCACAAGTCCTTGATGGGCACTGAGGTGGACATGGATCGTAATACTCATTCAGCTTGGGACACTTAAGGGCATCTGGTAAATATAAATAAATAATTTTAAAATTTATGTTACGGTTCTGATTTGTGATTTATGCTGAGTAATTTGACTTCATTTACCGTTTTTCTTTTTGCTAGCGAGGGTAAGTCATCTGACGTAAAATTAAGACATTTACGCATGACGTCAAGGGGGAGGTGCTATCAAAAATGTCGTACATCTTGGACGCAAAGTAGCTGTCATTTAGGTTACTTTTTTGGTGTGCCAAGGCTTTGAAGTTGGCGGAAACGATTAAAACTTTTGTTTCCCTGGGCATCATTGCATTCTTAGACGTAGCTACCGATCACTCAAGTCAGTCTAGCTCAATCTAGAATTCACTCAGGTTTGTGAGAGCTTAAGAAAGTAATCCAGTATTGTACATGTAAACCTCACACCCAAAAACTATAGATGGATGGATGTTTGTTACTCAATCATGTTCAGTTGCAGCGGGAACCAAAAAACCTCAATCCACGCGGACGAAGTCGCGGGTATCAGCTAATTGAATATAAAAATGGCATTAAGTAGTTTCAGGCTTAGGATATCAGCAGGTAGATTGGTTCTAGTCATTCTGATGCTTTTTAATAAGATACTTACTCGGACATTGGCTTGCAAGTATGCACGTTCCATTATCTGCTCTTAAGTATTTGTCTCTACATATACATCCTTTTTTGCAATGATGTGGGCTCCTCATAATGCATTCTATGGGTCCACCAACTTCGGAACATTTTCGGTAACTACAGACGCGGTTTACGCACTGAGATAAAACTTCATTTTCTCCACATATACTCGTACAACTTTTGTGTCTACCTAAAATAACACTTATATTTAAAACTTTAAAAAAATTATTAAATTTTTGCAAACCTTCACTCGAAGTAAATTGCGACCGAGCCTTGTTCAAGCAAATTAAGAGGATATGGCATGAACGGGAAACTTTGAGAATAGGTATTGAACAATTATATTGCCGTCGCGCTTCTCCTCGAATAGAATTCCATAACACCCGATAGGGACAACTGCAGCTTGGACCGATAATCTCTCGTATTTGTCTGTTTCCTCCTCCAAAACAGAACCGATTTAAATATTTTTTTTCAAGAATAATTTAAGAAGGACTCTGGCAATGTCTGTATGTTTTTCTTTTTTTGATTATATTTGTAAAATTTATTTGCGGGATATATGATGATGACACGAAAACTAGGCCATTTTTTAGAAATTTTTGAAGGTTCCCTATTCTAAAAATTATTATTTTACAGGAAAAAGCAAAACATAGGGACATTATGCACGAATAAAACAGACAAATACGATTGTATCGAGAAACTGCCCTCCCGTAACGTCTTAGGCGCGTCTTTTCTAAAATAATAAATCACTTTATCTCCACTACGTACATAAAAGTAACCTGCGTCCGTCCTCAAGATGCAACACATGTTTATGCTAAGTTTTCTTGTCAGTTTAGTTATCGTTGGTTCAGTGGTTGAGCCGTAGAAGGATAGACATTCACACATTAAGCCACGCACCTACGCACATACGAACAATAATTATTTTTATTGCATGTGCGTATCTCTTTATTCTTTTTTTCTTTCTTTTCTTCTTTCTAAATCGAATACACATAATTATGTCCATACCTTGTCCATAATTATCATCCATTTTGTATTTGTTACTTTAGAATTTTAAGCCGTGAGAAAACTCAGTAAGTACCTACTAGGTAATATTTAATTTAATACTAATTAATTATAATAATAATTAATAATAAGTACCCAAATATTATGCATGCCATGTCCACATCGAGAAGACGCAATTATATCATTCTTTTTTAAGGTTGATTTTGTAATTGCTGTCGGTTTTGTGGACTAATAAAAAAAATAAAAAATACTATACTAAAACAGATTTTATTATAAAAGACGGCTAATATTCTCAAACTTTGCGATAAGGAAATAAAATAATCAAATAAGTAGTTACTCACTCGAGGCAAATACAATTCTTGTAGCACAAACAATGATGATAACAGTTAAAAACGACCGAAACATTATAATATAGAAGCGTGTCTGTCTGGTGTATTATCAAATAAACACTCATTTTTATAGCCGTACGTTATACGTGCCAGTTTTCTGTCATGGATTATTATTTACTAGATGAACTTCGCAACGCCCGCAACTTCGTCCGCGTGGATTGAGGTTTTTTGGTTCGCGCGGGAACTCTTTAATTTTCCGGGATAAAAAGTAGCCTATGTGTTATTCCAGACTATAATCTATCCCTGTGCCAAATCTCATCCAGATCCGTTCAGCCGTTCTGGCGTGAAAGAGTAACAAACATCCATACATCCATACAGTTTACAAACTTTCGCGTTTATAATATTATCAGGACTAGATGATGCTCGTGACTTCGTCCGCTTGGTTAAGGTTTTTTAATTCCCGCGGGAACTCTTTAATTTTCCTGGATTAAAACTAAAAAGAGAAAGCTTGTGTCCTTCCCCGTGATGCAACCTCTGTACCACCTTACTTCATAGGAAGACGGTACTTCATAGGATCATTTCTGTAGTAATTTCTTCAGAGATACATAGAGGTATATCTCGTGAAGAAATCACTATAGTAATAATATGACATCTTCTATAGGCAAGCGCGTTCCAACCTAGACCTCATCATTACTTTGCACTAAGCATGATTGTCGTCAAGCGCAAGCCTATCACGCAATAAAAAAAAATACTCTGTGAGTCTGTAGTAAACATAAAATAAATCGTAGCAGACGTTTTTTTTTAATCCACTATAAACTAGCCCTTGACTGCGATCTCACCTGATGGTAAGTGATGATGTAGTCTAAGATGGTAGCGGGCTAACCTGTTAGGGGCATGGTAGTTATATTAAACCCATACCCCTATTCGGTTTCTACACGGCATCGTACCGGAACGCTAAATCGCTTAGCGGCACGTCTTTGCCGGTAGGGTGGTAACTAGCCACGGCCAAAGCCTCCCACCAGGCAAACTTAAAAGAAAGCTTGTGTTCTTCCCCGGGATGCAACCTACCTCTGTACCACCTTACTTCATAGGAAGACGTCACTTCATAGGATCATTTCTGTAGTAATTTCTTCAGAAATTACCTACTATAGTAATGATACTATGTGAGTCTGTAGCAAACTTAAAATAAATCGTAGCAGACATACAGACTGACAGATACACTTTCGCATTTATAACATACTAGATGATGCCCGCGACTTCGTCCGCGTAGATTAATGATTTTTGATTCCCGCGGGAACCCTTTAATTTTGCGAGATAAAAAGTAGCCTATGCCCTTTCCCGGGATACACCCTATCCCTGTACCAAATTTCATCAAAATCGGTCAAAC
This sequence comes from Erebia aethiops, assembly GCA_923060345.2. Classification (NCBI taxonomy): domain Eukaryota; kingdom Metazoa; phylum Arthropoda; class Insecta; order Lepidoptera; family Nymphalidae; genus Erebia; species Erebia aethiops. The sequence continues at coordinate 25,973,267 of OV281081.1, forward strand.
AGATAGACCGTGAAAGTGTAGAAGACAGACAGACAGACACACTTTCGCATTTATAATATTAGTATGGATATGAAGTTGTAGATACCTACTAGGTACCTATTCGTTGTAATCAATTTTTCGAATTTTCGTTTCTTACATTTAGGATATTATGTATGATTCATTAAATTGATGTAGTTCAAGAAATAAAATTTGCCTATTAATGTTGCTAATTACGATAGCATCCAATTAGCGTAAGTAGATTAGCTTAATTAGGTGGTGTTTACTGCCTGATTGGTCCAGTGGTTAGCACGTTCGACTGCGGATGACGAGGTCCCAGGTTCGATTCTCGGGTTGCGCCATAATTAAGTATTGCGGTTTTCTGGCAATAAATTATCAGTACTAGGAAGTTAAGATGGTCGTGTTTCACTCGCGTGCCTTGGAGCATGTAAAAGCGCCTGATTTATCTCCGGTCGTGTCGGATTTTCCGTCCCATCAGCCTATGAGCCTTATTATTGCTATCGTGATATTTATATTAAAGATATTTGTTGCTGTAACAACAACAGCTTATATAACTTTGCCAGTACTGGAATACAAAGGATAGGTACAGTTTATAAATTGAAAATGCGACATCGAATTTTGAAAAATGTTTTAATTTTGAACTGAATAACTAAATAATGAATTATTAACAAATTAAGGTTTAATTACAAATATTTTTTGGCTTGAAAATTTTGGTTTTAAAATTCGCCAGCCTGTTCCACTATAGCCCATTAACGTCCCACTGCTGGGCACAGGCCTCCACTCTCATAGGAGAAAGGGAATTAGAGCTTAGACCCACCACGCTGCTCCAATGCGGGTTGGCGGGCTTTAACTACTATTATAATCTATAATATATATAAAATTCAAAGTCCTGACTGACTTATATATCAACGCACAGCCTAAACCACTGGGCCTAAAAACTTGAAATTTTGACAGTAGGTTACTTTTATGACGTACGCGCACACTAAGAAAGGATTTTTCAAAATTCCACCCCTAAGGGGGTGAAATAGGGGGTGAAAGTTTGTATGAAACTCCGTCATTTCTCAAGTTATATCCATGAAACTTGGTATTTTGGCTTTAGGTAATAAATAAAGAAGTACGTGTGTCACAGTTTTTCAAAATTTCACCCCCAAAGGGGTAAAATAGGGGTTGAAAGTTTGTGTGAAAGTCCTTCATTTCTCAAGTTATAGCCATGAAACTTATCATTTGGGCTTTCAGTTAGATATGCAGAAATAAGTGATTTACAATTTTTCAATATTGCACCCCTAAGGGGGTGAAATAGGGGGTGAAAGTTTGTATGAAAGTCCGTCATCTTTTAAGTTATATCCATGAAACTTGGTATTTAAGCTAACGGTTTAAAATAAAGAAATACGTGTTTCACAGTTTTTAAAAATTCCACCCCTAAAGGGGTGAAGCAGGGGGTGAAAGTTTGTATGAAAGTCCTTCATTTCTTAAGATATTTTTCAAGTCATATTAACGAAGAAAAAGAAGTATCTGTGTCACAGCTTTTAAAATTCCACCCCCGAAGGGGTGTAATAGGGGTTGAAAGTTAGTATGAAAGACCTTCATTTTTCAAGTTATAGTCATTAAACTTAGCATTTGGGCTTTCAGTTAGATATGAAGAGGTACGTGTTTCACCATTTTTGAAAATTCGACCCCCAAAGGGGTGAACTGGGGGATGAAAGTTTGTGTAAAAGCCCATAATTTCTCAAGATATTTCTCAAGTAATATCAACAAAACTGAGTATTTTAGCTTTCGTTAAAAAATAGAGAAGTACGTATGTGACCAACAGACCAACAGTTTTTCAAAATTCCACCCCCAAAGGGGTAAAATAAGCGTTGAAAGTTAATATGAGAGTCCTACATTTCTCAAGTTATAGCCATGAAACTTGGTATTTAAGCTAACGGTTTAAAATAAAGAAATACGTGTTTCACAGTTTTTAAAAATTCCACCCCTAAAGGGGTGAAACAGGGGGTGAAAGTTTGTATGAAAGTCCTTCATTTCTTAAGATATTTTTCAAGTCATATTAACGAAGAAAAAGAAGTATCTGTGTCACAGCTTTCAAAATTCCACCCCCGAAGGGGTGTAATAGGGGTTGAAAGTTTGTATGAAAGACCTTCATTTTTCAAGTTATAGTCATTAAACTTAGCATTTGGGCTTTCAGTTAGATATGAAGAGGTACGTGTTTCACCATTTTTGAAAATTCGACCCCCAAAGGGGTGAACTGGGGGATGAAAGTTAGTGTAAAAGCCCATCATTTCTCAAGATATTTCTCAAGTAATATCAACAAAACTGAGTATTTTAGCTTTCGTTAAAAAATAAAGAAGTACGTATGTGACCAACAGACCAACAGTTTTTCAAAATTCCACCCCCAAAGGGTCCTTCATTTCTCAAGTTATAGCCATGAAACTTAGCATTTGGGCTTTTGGTTAAATATGAAGAAGTACGTGTTCCACCAATTTGAAAATTCGACCCCCAAAGGCGTGAAATAGGGGATGAAAAATTGCATGAAAGTCCTCCATTTCTCAAGATTTTTTCAATTTATATCAACGAAACTTGGAATTTCGGCTATCGGTAAAAAAAATAAGTACGTGTGTCACAGCTTTTAAAATTCCACCCCCAAAGAGATAAAATAGGGGTTGAAAGTTGGTATGAAAGTCATTCATTTTTCAAGTCAAAGCCATGGAAGTTGGTATTTGAGCATTCGGTTAAATATGAAGAAGTATATTTTTCACCATTTTTGAAAATTTAATCCCCAAGGACGTTAAATAGAGAGTTTGTCCTTCAATCACGCAGCAACGGATCAACGAGATTTTTTGCATGGGTATAGTTAAGGACCTGAAGAGTGATAAAGGCTACTTTTTATACCGGAAAATCAAGGAGTGCCTGTGGGGAAAAAAGCTTAAACCACGCGGATGAAGTCCTGACTTATATATCAACGCACAGCCTAAACCGCTGGTCTTATAGACATGAAATTTGGAGGGTGTGTTTTTTGTGAAGAGTAGGTTTGCACTAAGAAAGGGTTTCTCGAAATTTCACCTCCCAAAGGGTAAAATAGGGGTTGAAAGTTTGTATTATGACATTTTTGCTGGTAAAAGCTGGAATGTCGATTAGCTTTTCTTCTGATGGTAAAGATGTCAAGTACGCATCTCAGTACTCGCTCCTCTACAAAGCTTTGGTGAATTAAAAATAAAAATTCTTTCCAAAAAACCGACTTCCATAGCCACTGTTAAGTAAAAAATAATTTTGATTTCTCCACACCCGATATGAAAAAAATATTCAAATCGGTTTAAAAAGCACGGAGATATGCACCGACAATCGACATGAACACATTTAAAAAAATCTTTTTTTTTATGTGTTCTCAATTCAGCGCGTATCTACGCGCCGAATTGAGTACCTCCTCCTTTTTTGGAAGACGGTTAAAAAAGACATAGCAATTAATTTAAGAGTACTTGTACCAGATTTCGAGTCAACCGACCTACAGATTAAAAAGTTTCACAGGAAATTCAACCCCCATTGACTGGAATTTCGAAAAACCCTTTCTTAGTGAATACCTACTCTTCACAAATAACACACCTTTTCTAGGACCACCGATTACAGAGTTAGATTCCTCCCTACAGAGTTAGGCACAATTGTGACCACTGTTGAAGAGCTAATAGCAAAAATCTACCCAGATATTAGTAATATCCAAGACAAACCTGCAGAATGGTTGTGCAAGCGTGCTATTCTAACACCAAAAAACGACCAAGCCGCAATTATCAATGAAATTATTTTGAAATCGTTCGAAGGAGTTGAACATCATTATAAATTAGTGGACTCAGTGATTAACAACGATGAAGCCATACATTACCCGGTTGAATTTCTTAACACATTGAAGCCTCCTGGTCTCCCAACTCACATATTAAAATTGAGAGTTGGTGCCCCAGTTATGTTGCTGCGTAATTTAAACCCACCAAAATTATGCAATGGCACCAGATTGCGAGTGAAAACATTGCAACGAAATGTGATCGAGGCAACTATACTGACCGGTTGTTCCCAAGGGGAGTCTGTGTTTATTCCGAGGATTCCTCTTACACCATCGAACTACCCCTTCGAGTTCAAAAGAGTGCAGTTTCCCCTCAAAGTCTGCTTTGCCATGACCATCAATAAGTCTCAAGGCCAAACTCTTAATTTAGCAGGGGTAGACCTAAGGGAGAACTGCTTTTCACACGGTCAGTTATACGTGGCCTGCTCCAGAGTAAGCTCACGGAGCAGTCTGGTGATTCTAGCACCTGAAGGAAAAACAAAAAATATTGTTTACAAAGAAATACTGCGGTAGGTTAGGTGCGGATAGTATTTCGTTGTAAACAATGTTAATTATTATCCACTTCTGGTTTGTTTTGTAATTAGGAAATTATTTAGATCTCATCACACACGCTTTGAGTTCTGTTAAAACCGTACTACTCTCATTCCAGAGATTAGTTTAGTTATAGAACTTAGAACTTCGTGCTTATTGCTTTGTTTGAGATATTGTCAGTTTGTATATTCAATTGAGAGGGAGTGAGAACGCTTATGATGTTTGTTTCTGAAAAAAATGACATTTGGTTCTTGTAGGCCACGCGGGCGAAGCCGCGGGCAGAAGCTAGTTCCTCTATAATGTTATATTAGATTGTATATATGTTGTATGCGATTATGGTCCTGCATAAAGTCCAGAAAATATTGGAGTTCCTTGGTATATAATAAAGTAAATAAATTGATGGTCTGCTGTAAATATGATAGTCTTCACAGGTACAACAACTGCTAATGCACGTATCATAATGGCTAAAAACGAAATTTTCAGTTTGTTGAAATACAATGACAACCATGAAACTGATATAAGTACATAATACCCTTTTTCACAAAAATCCATATTTAATGGTTCATTTCAAATCAATATTAGTAAATAATAACAATAATATTTTTATGATAATAATTTAAAAATAAAGTAGGCATGGCTATGTAATTTAATAATAATATAAAGTTAGACATCTGCAAAATATATTCCACAAAACAAAGGTGTTCCTTTGTATAAAATGAAATAGATAAAAGGATGATCTGCAGTGAATTGGATACTTAGTTGAACTGATGTAACGCTTACGACCATAGCTGGAAAAACGGAAAATAAATTAAATTTACCATAATCTGCCTCATTAATATTTTTATAGTTCAGCCTTGCGAGCTAAAAAAGACCTAGTACTTGTCCACAGAGGGAAGAAAGTGACCGATTACTAACGAGGGTAACACGTTAATAATGGATTTTCATACACTTTTTCTGCCTGCTTAGCACGTTAACAATGAAATTTCATACATTTTCGGTTGATAGCAATGACGTACTTTCTTCTTCAGTTTGAAAAAAGTAAGAAGGTACTTCGGGTGTAGTATAAAAATATGATAGCTAGTTTAATATAGACTCTGATACAAACCATTGGCTGCGGCAGCTTCCGATCCTGATTCATTTACAATTATGGTAGCTTTCTGTGTGCCACTAGAAACATAAATTGGTCGAGGATTCGGCGATATATCTTGTAAACCAGACGAGCCGTCAAATAGTGCCGGTACATTATTATTCTGAAAAAAAAACACAGGTCACAGAACAATTCAAAAGGTCAATATTTTTAAATATTTTAATATACCGATAAGCTTTGCTTTACTGCTTTTTGCTAGAACCGGGCTCCCGATTGTGTGAGAAAATTGTACCTAATCGTAATAATTTGTCAAATGGACAATTCAAACTGTCTATGGAGTTCGTAGATATGCCTGTCGTCAAAAAGCAGCAAAAAAAGCTTTCAAATTATTCCGATTTTCGAAGACAATTGGGCCTCTGTTATACGAGTATATATAGTAAAAATAATAATAATAATAATAATGCCGTGTGGTACCGGCAGAGTAGAATAGTGCCACCCCTTCCTATCCCGTGGGTGACCGTAAGAGGCGGCTAAGGGAACCGGGGGACCAACCAACTTATTCTGTTCCCCGAAGCATGGCTAGCTGGCCGCAGAAACAGCCTCCTCGGGGACCTGAGTGGACCCCGAGTGATGTAACCACCACTCACCCCCCCCCCCCTTTTATGATGATGGACACAATAGAGGATATGCGAATAGGGCCGCTACCTGGGGGTCGCCAGGGCGCGCCTGGAGCTGGCGCTGGGCGTGACAGCATACGGGCCGCCAGTAACACCAGTCGACCGGCACTACCACCTAGCCGGCCGACACGTCCATCATCCCCACCAGAGGGCTTGGCGCCGACGGGATCCTCCAGGGTCCCATCTTCGGTACCCGCCACTGGTGGTGTACGCCGCATGAGATGGACTTCTCTCATGAACGAGAATGTCATGCGTGCGTACTTCAGGGCGACAGGAGGGGAAACCGGACGGACTGGCTACCGAGCGGCAATGTACCGCGAGTTCCTGCTGCTTGAGCCGACTTTAACTGTCACGGAACAAAACCTGGCAGATCGGGCTCGGTATATTCAGCGTTCGAACATCTTTAACGCTACCGAGCTCGAACGGTTACGACGTGAGGCTGTTCCCGAGGTGACAACTCCAACAACAGAGCAAATCGTCTCTCCAACGGTGCCAACCCGTGAGGAGACAGTTACCACCTCCCACGATTTGCCTGTTGAGGAAAGCACTGAGGAAACAGTTTCCCTTGATTTAGAGCGAATGGGAAGGATTCTAGAAGAGGCGATTTCTGAGACTCGGAGCGCTCCTCTGGAGAATCGCCCGCGGCTCTCCCGCCTCACGCTGAATGTAGCGACGCGGGATGTCGTTGAGGCCATCAACCAAATGCTGCCTCAACATCTGGCGAACAGCACTGGTTTGGATGATACGGCTTCTATTCTCTTCGGTGCGGCTTTAGCCGTGCACCGATTTATCGGAGCCAAGACCCCGGGTCCGGGACGCGCTGCTGTTGCAAGACGCAGCGCGGAACCGGCCTGGAAGAAGAGAATAGAACGCCGTATCAGCCTTGCCAGAGGCCTCATTGGCAGACTGCAAAGCTTCAGGTCGGGCAATACCAGGCCAAGGATTGTGCGCTCCGTTAGAATTGCCTTCAACGGGCTTGGGGTAAGGTTGGATCAGCCCGACATAGCCCAAAAGCTAACGGAGCGCATCGACGACCTGAAGCAGAAAATCGCTGCATGGGGGAACCGCATACGGCGATACTCGGAAAGAGTTGAGCGCTTTCAGCAAAATCGTCTCTTCTCGAGTGATCAGAAAAGGTTCTACAAAAAATTGGAGTGTCCAGCAGTCTGCTCTACCTCTCAACAGCCGAGCTCGGCAGACCTTGTCGCTTTCTGGCGGAGTATGTGGTCGCGAGAGGTTGAGCATGAAGAGGGCCCTTGGATTGCGGCGGTAGAGGAAGCATGTGCCGTAATTGAACCGATGAACCCGGTAGCCATCTCTACGGAGGATGTAGTTGATGCGGTAAGGCGGGCCCCGAACTGGAAAAGTCCGGGTCCTGACGGTCTGCATCACTACTGGCTTAAGGGTTTCTCGGTTTGCCATGCGACCTTGGCTCGACAATTCCAAGAAGCTCTTGAGCAAAGGACGCTCCCGAACCTTTTCACCACTGGGATCACTCATCTAGCTCCAAAGTCCACTGATGCCACTGATCCTGCTAAGTACCGCCCTATTACGTGTCTTACGACCATCTATAAGACACTGACATCCGTTCTGAGCTTCAAGATCACTCGTCATGTAGACGAAAATAACATCATGTCTGGGGCTCAGAACGGATGTCGAGGGGGTAGCCGTGGTACTAAGGAGCTCCTTCTCATCGACTCCGTTGCGGGGCAATTGGTCAAACGCAACCGCCGGAACTTCTCCGCCGCCTGGATTGATTATAAAAAGGCATTCGACTCGGTGCCCCATTCATGGCTCTTGAGGGTCCTTGAGCTGTACAAAGTCGATGGTACAGTTCGAGACTTCCTGAGGGAATGCATGGGGCAATGGAGTACGATCCTTTGTCTCCACGGTGAGCGGTTGGCGGCTGCCGATGACCGGATAAGGATACGGCGGGGGATCTTCCAGGGTGACTGTCTGAGTCCAATTTGGTTTTGCCTGTCTCTGAACCCACTCAGCTCACTGCTGGAGAGTTCAGGGACGGGCTTTCAGTTTCGGAGAGGAGGGACAAGAGTGCCTCACCTTTTCTACATGGACGACCTCAAACTGCTGGCACCCAATGCTACCCGTCTGCAAGAATTGCTGAATATCACCACTGAGTTCAGTAATTCTATCAGAATGGAGCTTGGGCTGGACAAGTGTGCGGTCTTGCATGTGGTGAGGGGGCAGGTTACTCACTCGGCTGAGATGAATCTCGAGCCATCTAACATCAGGACCCTCTCTGAAGCTGATTCGTACCGGTATCTGGGTATGTCGCAATCGTTAGGGGTAAATGAGGCGGACATGAAACAGTCTGTTTGCGAGGCCTTTTTTGGCCGTCTTACAAAAATCTGTAAAAGTTTTTTGTCAGGCGCCAATAAGGTGCGAGCCTATAACGGCTGGGTTATGCCCGTTCTCATGTACACCTTTGGCGTGCTCAGATGGACTCAGACCGAACTTGACGCCCTGGATAGAAAAGTCCGCACGACTATGACTCTCTATCGCATGCATCACCCGAAGTCGTCTGTGATGAGGTTGTATATCCCCCGGAAATGTGGTGGTCGAGGCGTATTAAGCGTCAAGACCATGCATAACCGGGAGATAGCCAACCTCAGAACATACTTCGAGACGAAGAGGGAGTCACCCATGCATAGAGAGGTCATAGAATGTGATAAAGGACTCACTCCCCTATCCTTAGCCAAAATCGAGTGGCAGGCGCCGGTGGTACTTAGCACCTCTGACCGGGAGACCGTATGGAAGGAGAAGGAGCTGCACGGACGCTTTTTTAAAGCTCTTAATGAGCCACACGTCGATAAGAAAGCGTCCGTGCAATGGCTGCGCTTCGGTGACCTTTTTGGGGAAACCGAGGGTTTTGTCTGTGCGATACAGGATCAGGTAGTTAAGACGCGGAACTACCGAAAGTACATTCTGAAGGATGGCACTCACGACATCTGTCGAGCCTGTCGCCATCCCGGTGAGTCACTCAGGCATGTGCTTTCGGGATGTTCGGCGCTTGCTAACACTGAGTATCTGCACAGACACAACCAAGCGGCCAAAATCCTTCACCAAGAGCTTGCTCTGAAGTACGGTCTCCTGGATGAGAGGCTGCCCTATTACAAGTACACACCGGTGCCTGTACTTGAGCGTGACGGAGTCCGGCTCTATTGGGACCGGTCCATCATCACGGACAGGACTATTCTTGCGAATAAGCCTGACATCGTGCTGTTGGACCGGGCACAGTCGCGGGTGTTTTTGGTGGACATCACCATTCCATATGACGAGAACCTTGTGAGAGCTGAGACGGAGAAAAAACGAAAGTATCTCGATCTGGCTCACGAGGTTTCCGCCATGTGGCATGTGGAGTCCACTGAAATCATCCCAATCGTCATATCTGCGAATGGGTTAATCCCAGTCAGCCTCGCTCACCATCTGAGGCGACTGGGGTTCCGTGGCAGTTCGCTCGCAGCTAGGATGCAGAAAGCGGTGTTGCTAGACTCGGCTAGGATAGTCCGCCGGTTTCTCAACCTGTCCCCCTGACCCCCGGCCGTCTGGTCTCCCCTGCCGGGGTGTAATCCTCCGCCCGCTGCAACTATTTATTTGTGTATTTGTGTATGTAAGTTTATTAATTTATATTTATTTACGTAAGTTTATAATTAATCTTCTGGCCATATATTTATTTATTTTGTATGCGGGCGTGAGAGCTAAATTTATACTGATAATAATAATAAATAAGTAATAAAATAATTTTATTGCAGTTCGTTTACAGGCAAAAATAATAATTAAATATCATAAATAATATGTAATAATAAATAAAAAATAGCATTTTATATTAGGGGTGGTGTACCCTTAGCCATTAAGATCACATTCTCACATGCAGTTATTACGAGTGTAAAAAGATGTCGATTTAACCTTTTTTTGAATTTGCGCGATGTGGTAATTTGATTAGCTTTAAGTGATTTAATTAGTTTTTAAATCTTCTATCTATAAATCTAAATCTATCTATAATCTTCTATTATAAATGCTAAAGTTTGGATGGATGTTTGTTACTCAATCAAGCCAGACAAGCTGAACGGATCTGAATGAAATCTAGCACAGCGATAGATTATAGTCTGGAATACACACAACACAACACATAAGCTACTTTTTATCCTGGAACCAAAATCCCTCAATCCACGCGGGCGAAGACGCAGGCGCCATATAGTGTATCCTAAGTTCACACACACAGCTATATTGTATCACAATCACAACCCATTCTGACAAGAACTTCTTGTGGATAATAATGTGCACTATTTATTTCAAAACTAGCTGATGCCCGCGACTTCGTCCGCGTGGGTTTTTGTATGGGAAAATAAAGGGGAAATTTTCTTTTATTTTATTTTTCGTGAATTTTCCAATGTTTTTAATAGTTATTAAGAAGAAAAGACAAATACAAAAACCAAGAAAATCGGTCCAGCCGTTATAAGTGTTCGAACAAACCCAACTATTATACTATATTAATATTAAGATTTAAAACATAACATTGTTATTTTTGCCTAGATCATGGCCAGATGTGTGTGAGATCAACATCTTCTGAGGATGCTTCACTGTTGGATGGAAACATCCGTAGAGTGCAAGTGGTGTATGCTTATTCCTAGAAGTGATGTGAGGCATTGCATGGTGGTGCGGTGGTATTATTGGAGTGGAAGGGCGGGCGGTGCATAGTTTCCACGATGCACCATACAGATTTATAGGTAACAGTTTCACTTTGATACAAAATAAGCTTATTGTAGCTTGTGTAAGATATTTATTAAATTAGACAAAATCACTGAGTAATGCCGGACTACATAAAATTGGCATTAAAAAACGAAATTAGCTATTACATTAGCCATCCTGCAAAGAAAATCTTGCTTTGATAAAAGTAAGTTAAAAGTCAACTTTACCTTCATTAAATATTCTTTTAAATCCCAGGTCGAAGATATATTAAAAGCCGGTATTTTAACTTCTGTAGGCGTCATGTGCAAATTGTTACGAATGTCACCCAACGAGAAATTTGAATCACTCAATCCATCGAGCAAATTATTAATCCCATCTTTCGCCATGGGTAGGCATATCATTAATGAGAAATTGTCACTTTTATACGGTAACTCAATAACCTGTTGATAAGTAAAATAATTTTTAAAACCATCGCCCATTGTCAACAATACCTACTGTTAATAATTATATAGCATACTGGCTTCACGGAAGATCAGCGCTGTATCCTAACAGGTATAGCACAGGCTGAGTGAAGACCATTTTGGGGATCAAGTCACATTTCGCGTTTTTTCTGTTTCATTTTATAGTCTTATTTTATTATTAGTTATTTCTTGTACTTGTATCTCTGAATAAAGATTTCTTTCTTTCTTTCTTTCTTTCATATATAGTAGTTCGTTTTTAAGCGGATAGTACTCGTAGGTTTTTACAAAAGATTGTCACGAGTTTTTAGAAACCTTAAAGCCCTCTAAAAACATCTTGTGGCTGTGTTAGCCTCAGCCACACAACGTTTTAGAGACATTATTTTGTGAGAAATCATGAAAAAAAATCTAGGGTAGGTCTGCCGCCTAAAATCTAAGTGATGACAAGATAGCCTGAATCCAGTACGAAGTCGGACGAAAGTTTGTTTATTTTTCTATATTATGTCTATGATTCTGTGATAAGTGATTCTCTTTCTCTTCTCTGAATTTGACGTTTCGTACTGAGAAAGCTTTTAAAGTATTCTGGAGTGGTACACATAGACTACTGACTACATCATTGAGTATGTAAGCACGGGATTTAAAAAAATTAATAAAATAAATTACCTGGGCGTCAAGTTCTTTTATTTCCGCGTATTTGTAAGATCCTGTCCGGCTCATCATATTCACTTGCACAGTCTTGTCCTTGTCCACGTAAAAGTCCGTTAATCTCGAGTTTTTTGGATCAAACTTATTCTTCCAATCACCCTGATTACATAAACGTAAATAATTTAAGTATTGAAGTTTGAAGCGTAATAATAATTAGTAATGACTCATAATAATATCTAGACCTTGCAAATGAGATTCCCGCCATTTAGAGAACTTTATATATACGACGAGTACGTATGTATACCTGGGACACACGGTCCAGCTAGGTAGGTCCAATTTCGAGAAAAAGGTGAGCCGCCGAATCCTAATCAGCTGGGCAGCGTTCGGGAAGCTTCGAGATGTCTTCTCATCCAAGATTCCTCAGTGCTTGAAGACCAAAGTCTTCGAATAGTGCGTGTTGGCATACGGATGACATACAGATGCAAGACTTGGTCGCTAACTATGGGCCTCATAAGAAAGCAATGCTCTGGGTTTCTTTCCGCTATCAAATCCGAAATGAGGAGATCCGCTGAAGAACTAAAGTAACCATCATCACTTACCATCAGGTGAGATCGTAGTCTAGGGCTAACTGGTAGTGGGTAAAAAAAACGATAATGCTCAACGTGTTTCGAAACTGATGTGGCAATGGGCGAGGCCAGGGAGCCGCTGGATCCAGGCGGCGCGCGCGGCGTGTGGAAATCCTTACAAGAAGCCTATGTCTAGCAGTGGACGTCTATCGGTTGATAATGATGATAATGAAAAATTTAAAACAATGAATGCAATTAAAGTTGTATCATTAGATAACTTACCTTGAAATAAATAGCATTAACGAGAACTAAAACCGTGTTACTGTTCAACGAGTCTGGTGGTACAAGGTTTTTAATCAAACTATTTGTCTTTTGTTCCACCTAAAAAAAATCAAACAATAATGAGAACAATAATTTTAACATATCATTATGCAAATGTTTGTGTTTTTTATTTATTTATTTAAATGGATACAACAATTTTTACAAAATATAAATCTCGCCAAACTGGTGGGGCCAGTTTGTTGGCGAGTTGGCGCTCTTAACATAATATTATTTAAGTTGCATCTAAAAATTAGCACTAGTATACCTGATAACCTAACACTAACAAACAAACAATTTTAAAAGAAACCCATCTTAACAAAATAAAAAAAAAGTACAACTTAACAGTATAAATAAAAGAGCAAATAAACAATACAAATAAAAGAGAAGAGAAAAATAAAAATAGTTATTTTTATTTTTCACCAATCGATCAATCAATTAATTAGTCAGTATAGGAGTACTTAAGTGACCTTTTAACTTCTTCTTAAGTATTCCTACACTAACCTTATTTTCCTCCCTTAGGTGCTATGCTCCCTATGCTATTGTAAAGTGTGCAGTAATTGAATCTACCCCACTCAGTTCTAATATTTTAATATACTGAAATATATTCAACTACACTGGTGCACTGTAGTTTAGAAAACCGTTAGATTGTAATGTAACGTTTTTTTATCTCGATAGATTGTAAACTGTCGACAGATTGTGAACCGTAGCATACTGCTTACAATTTAACGCATTATTTTTCGTACTGTAATCTATTAGGTATATTAAATTATTAATTAACGCATTATTTTTCGTACTGTAATCTATTAGGTATATTAAATTATTAACCCGACAGAACCTAAGTGAATTTTCTACTACCTGAATTTTCATGTCAAACCCTAACCTAACCTATAGTTCGCGCGCGAGTTGAATGCAGAGTAAATGTATGGTGACACATATATTATTTACTCTGCATTCTACTCGCGCGCGAACTGTTCAAGAAAGAGACAAGAAAACATAAATACAATAAATATTTCATAAATTAATACTTAGGACATTGAACGGTTCACAATCTTTCGACAGTTTACAATCTCGCGGGATAGAAACCGTTAGATTATAATCTAACGGTTTTTACAATCTTACGGTGACATATACACTGAAATATAATTATTTAAAAATAAATTGTTAAAAAGAGTTATTACTAATTTTAAATTATGTAGACAATTATAGTGTCCAATCTAGTGAACAATAAAAAAATAGAACTATTTATAGTTTTATTCTGCAAGTAAACTTATTACTTACCCATGCATTTATAATACTAGCTGCTTCATTTGGCTTACTAAAATCCAAATTTTGAGCTTCGGCCTTAAATATTTCTCTTGTATCCTTTTTAAAATTTGGAGTTAGCTCGTATGACATATTGGCGTATGTCTTTGCAGCTAAATTAATAGTGACATTTGTTTGGGCACTAAGGGTATCTAGATAATTTGGTATAACACTCCGTATCTAAAAAAACACAATTTTTAATAAATCTTCAAATAAAAAAATACAAAAATATTCCTTACAGGCGAATGCTCTCGACTTCGTCTGCGTGGTTTGAGGTTTTTTGGTTTCCGCAGGAACTCTTTAATTTTCCGGGATAAAAAGTAGCCAATGTGCTATTCCAGACAATAATCTGTCTCTGTGGCAAATTTCAACCAGATCCGTTCAGCCGTTGTGACGTGATTGAGTAACAAACATCCATATATCCACTCAAAGTTTCGCATTATAATATTATTAGTAAGAAGTAAGAAGTAAGATTTATGAGTAAGTTGAAGGAAAATTTATTCAGGCGCCACGTTTTACTTCTGCCCATATTTTAAATGGCCACCAAACAGAATAGTTGTTTTGTGGCCACCATCTTATATCCAGGTGTTTCACAAAACATGGAATAAAAGTTCTGAGCATTGCAAAATTTTTATGATATTTATAAAATAGGTACCTCATTTTCTAAAATAAAGTCCCGCATGCAGCATGCTTTGTACACGACTGCCCAAAAAGGGGGGAGTTTTCAGGGTTCATGTATGTAAGAATCTATGTGGTTTTCTTTATTTCACCTTAATTTCTAAATACCTGAACAGATTTGGATGTACGGGGTACTGTTAGTATCCTTACATAGGTCTACTCCTGAGTGACACTGGCTATAATTTTATTGAATAAAAATTCTTTCCAAAAAACCGACTTCCAAAGCCGCTGTAAAGTAAAAAATAATTTTGATTTCTACACACTATGTTGAAGTCGGGCCAGTATAACAAAGATAGGCATAGTTGACGCATCAGGCTCGTCGGTTTTTTGGAAAGAATTTTTATTTTTAACTTCTTAGTGTACTCTAAATCCCCACGGCTTAGGAGTGCAGTACCCTGCAGCATCAGAGTTGAGGAGTTAGGACTTGGTTTTAAGTATGAAGTCGTTGCTTAACACCTACAATCTGAATTCACCATTAAAAATCCTAAATCACTATGTTTAAGGAGTTCTGTACCCTGCAGCATCAGGGTTGAGGAGTTGGGACTTGGGTTTAAGTATGAAGTCGTTGCTTGACACCTACAATATGAATTCATCATAAAATCGGAGTTCTGTACCCTACAGCATCAGGGTTGAGGAGTAAGACTCAGAGTTGTATTGTATACACGTGACTTGATACCTACTATATGACTTCACCATGAAAAATTTCCTAACTCCCTAGTTTTGGGGTAGTACGGTACACCTACAGCATCAGGATTGAGGATTTGGAGTCAGAATTTTTTATGGGTTCACATCGGGAGCTTCCTCTAACCACTACAAAAAAAAAAACAAATCGGTTTAGAAACCACGGAGATATGCACCGACATACATTTAAAAAAAAAACACGCGCCGAATTGAGAACCTCCTCCTTGGAAGTCGGTTAAAAAAAATCAATATGACAGGGCACTCCTGTTTTTTTTATAATGTTTACTTGTTCTTACACAGTAACCGTGCGTGAAAACGGTACTAATTCATATTATATTTACATTTTTTTTTTTTTTTTTTTATCCACTACAAGCTAGCCCTTGACTGCGATCTCACCTGATGTTAAGTGATGATGCAGTCTAAGATGGTAGCGGGCTAACCTGATAGGGGCATGGCAGTTATATTAAACCCATACCCCTTCGGTTTCTACACGGCATCGTACCGGAACGCTAAATCGCTTGGCGGCACGTCTTTGCCGGTAGGGTGGTAACTAGCCACGGCCGAAGCCTCCCACCAGACCAGACCAGGGAAAATTCAGAAATTATAAATTTCCAAATTGATCCTGCCGGGGATCGAACCCGGGACCTCCGCACGTTAAGGCAACAGCGCTACACACTGCGCCACGGAGGTCGTCTAATATACATACCTTAGGTTTTGAGTCCAAATTTAACAACCGTAAAAGTTGTTCTAATACCGTTCCAGTAGCATAAAGAGCTAATTGCGCTAGGAGAAATAATACGCTAAATGGCGAAATAATAAGACTCACTCCTGGTTTAGCTTTTGCAGCTTCCTGAAAGAAAAATATAGCATGTTAGATTAAAACAATATTAAGTGCTATTAGTTCTCATCATAACAAGAAAATTAAAAAAACCCACGACGAACTGCAGCGCTCCTTTGTGCCTATAAATTTGAAACAATAATTAGAACTTCTCAGAAGTATGCTAATCTACAACCAAAAACAGCATCTCTGTCGGCGCAGTAGTTTTTCAGAAAAAATGGTAACAAAAAAGTGCACAAACAAACAAACAAACGCACAACCTCTGAGGGCTAAAACATTTAACTACCGTCTCCGTTCCACCGTAGGTAAAAATATTAAACCTAATTTAAAATATTAAAAAAATTATATTTTAAATTAGGTTTAAATATTTAAAAAATTTAAATATTAAACCTAATATTTTTATAACAAATAAGTAATACTTACGTAGAGAAACCTAAGAGTAAAAACAACATTGCCTTGCTCAAATTCCTTCAATCCATTATTCGTGTTATTGTTATTGTCTGGTGAAAAGATAAATTAATTTAAAGCGTATTTTGTTACTTTTATTATTACTTATGACGCTAAATGGCTAACCCACATATTTTAGTAATATTTTAAAAGTTAAACTATACTCAATCAATAACTCCTCACGTACATAAAAGGATAAAACAACTGATTGATACATTAAATAGACATAAAGTTCAAACTTCCGCGCTGTATCTATAATATTGAAATTTTGCTTGTATGTTCAATCGAACCAAAAACGAATTCTCAGATATTCTATTTGGGTGAAGCCAGGGTGGGTGAGCTAGTAACTAAAAAACAAAATGTACGTTCTCTTACCACACTGATCTTTGCGAACGCATTGGCCGAGTTTATTTCTTAAGTAGTTATCGATACATCGGCAACCTGGCTTACATTGTGGATCACCTGGTTGGGGGTTCGGTGCACACAAAGCTAATCTCGGATCGAAATCGCAACTGCGTTGACATATTGGTAGACACGTGTCATACACTTCGTTTTTCCCACAAGTTGGAGCTTAAAAATCGAAAAATAGGTAATTGTAATGGCGCATTTCACCGGTGTGTTCACAGATGTTTCTATCCGTAGACTTGCACAAGCAAACATCTACGGAGTGTTTTTTTAGAGAGCACTCGAAATGAAAATGGGCTTTAATAAATCCAGTGATCACAGCGTTTCAATACAATATATAAAACTAGTGGTCGACCATGACTTCGAGTACAATTTCTTATTAAAGTAATTTTATTTTTATTTTTGCCGTAGGTACTATCCTCATATCAGTATGCGTGATATCCTCATTCAGTTAACCAAAATAATAGGTAGTATATTCACACTCAAAACCGTAATATCAAACGAAATAATCACGGAGAACATCGATATTTAAACCGATTTTATTATCAAACCTAAACTGCGTTTTAAACGATGTTGTACCTTCCTGCTTTGACAGTTGCGTATAGCATAAAAAATCTTACTTCCTTTTTGATTTTTTGTTGGATATTTATAATATACGTTTAACTCATGATACTTTATTATACTGTAAAGTTTCGTCGCCTGAAGAATTATTGTTGGGGACATCTAGATTTATTGCCTAGACTAAGTGTATGGTAACTATCAACAGCCAAAACATTTATGTCACCAAATGTATGTCACTTAATTGAATGTCAATGTTACCCATCATATCCTACCATTATCCTATAGATACTACTATGGTCTATGGTACTGCTACTGTATTTTTTAAAAATCCTTCTTGATAACGATACGGACAAAAATAAAGTTGGTGTTGCGGTTTGCCGCGAAATCATAGATGTTTTTGGTTGTAATTATTACATTTATTTAAATGGATGTTTTAAGGATGATAATTAATCCATTTCAAATTTCGATGCACAATACGTAATACAAGGTGAAGGTGAGGTGCAGGTAAAGTGAATGTGACTATTTATTTGTTAATATCATCAAGTGAAAATAAAGATCTCACTTCTAATATGAAAATGTAACAGAAAGGCAAAGAGTAATTAAAAATCGTTATTTATTTTATTTTCTCGCAATCTAGTTCACTGGAGGTCTAACTGTCAAAAAATAGTAAACAATAAGTTTCTATAAAATAATTAAGTTAAATATTTTTAAAAAAAATTATAAAAAAGAACGAATTAATGTATCTGACAAGATGTAAAAACCATCAAAACTGTCTGATCATTGGGGAAACATATTTTGATAGTTCCTCAAGTAACATATATATAAAATTCAGCTTTAATACTATAACGTAATTATAATTATTATAATTTATTATAATTTAAGGGTGTCTGACAGGGGGTTGCAATCGTACTAAGTACCTGACAATGTAAAACGTGGTTTCTAATATTATTCCAAAGAAAAATCTAAAAAAACGGAGCCTAATACTTCGAATTTGAGGTACTATTTTACCAACCTTTGCTTCCTGATACCTTCCAAAGCAACCCGATCGAAAATTACCTACCTATGTGGACTGTAGTAAGTTGGTAAGTACCGCTTGAGTTATATATCAAAATATAGGTAATGTTATAATAAATGCGATGGTATAGCATTGACTACAATAAACTTGTCAAAAAAAATTGAAATTAATTCATTTAAAAATAGCCTGGACCGGATTTTGATAAGCAACCTTTTTTAGGCGTATTTATCTATTACCTCTTCAGGTAAGACGCTGCTATTACGGTGCTACACATGATGTTGGCGACGTCACTATCGTTTCCAGGACCGAAAACTGCACATCTTGCAGCTCTGATGCGTGTACGCAAACTATTTGTGTGTTTATGTTAATGTATGCAGGTAAATGCTTATAAAAAAATAAATAAAATAAAATAAATCAATTTAATTTCCAGAAATATTCCAATAATTTACAAAATGTATGCAATACTTTTCATTCGTTTATTTGTGTGTCAATTAAATTTTACATAATAAAAAAAAACCATAACCGTAATATTAATAGTACACAATAATAGTTATCATATAGGTATAGTTATAGTAGGTATTATTTGAAAAAAAAAAAGACTTAAAATTTAACACTTCAAAAAAACTTTGGCGGGGCAGGCCTTGTAGGACGTTTTACTGGTGGTCTTGGATTCTTTTCTGAAATAAAGAAATATATTATACTACCCGCCCGCGATGCGATGATGCTCGCAACTTCGTCGGCGTGGATTAAGGTTTTTTGATTCCCGCGGGAAATCTGTAATTTTCCGGGATAAAAAGTAGCCTATGTCCTGTCCCGAGATGCAATCTAACCCTGTACTAAATTTCATCAAAATCAGATGAATAGATGACTCGTGAAAGCGTAGCAGACAGACAGACGGACAGACAGAAAGACACACTTTCGCATTTATAATATTATAATATGGATATAATATGGATTTACACCTAGGTTTGTCTACACTTTTATGGGATGCGAGTGTGACAAAAGGTGCCGTGTATAGGAATAAAAATGAGCTAAACCGCTAATCGGAAACCACCCAATACCTATAGCCAAATCCGCTTCGGAATTCGCAATGTGAACGCATTTACTGAGTAAAAGTCCCTTCACTACCCAGTGAGACAACTTATAGCTCACTTAAATTTCAGCTGTCGCTCTCTCTCTCTGAGAGAATCTGAGAATCTGCGAGCGATTCGAAGTCACCGCCGCGCGCGCGTAAAAATTCACTTACAGCACTCATCATAAGGCACGCATTCATTATTGGCATTCCTCCAGTAATTATCGCTGCAGACACAACCCGGTCGACATGCCACAACTGTTCCTATTCTGCCCACAACTTTGCTGCAACGATTCCCATCAGGTGACGCTTTGGAACACTGCTCTGAACAGAATGGGCTGCTAGTGGACGGGCAGGAGTCAAACCGTTGGTTTTTACCGCACGGAACGGCAGCTGCAAAATAAATATTGAAATTATTTATTTATTTATATATTTAGTACCAAACTTAAAAACTAAACATAAAAAAGGGCATGAACATTGTACAAAGACAACTTATCTCTTGAAGATATTTCTTTCAGCATGTAGAATGTGAGAATGGCGAAAAATAGATAAAGCTGAGTAGGTACTTATAAACTAGAGAATAGAAAACTTTATTACGAATATACATACATTCTTAATAAAAAGAATACATATAAACAGGAAATATACAATTTAATAACATGATATGAATTAAAAAAGTACTAATACACATATAGAACAGTATATTATACATAATATACAATAATAAATATAAATATAAAATAATATGATAATATAAAAGCTAATTATATAAAGGAGAAATATAGTGCTGCTTCAGTCTTGATTTAAATGCACCCACGGATGGACTCTCACAGATATTCCCTGGTAGGGAATTCCAGCGACTAGACGCGCTGCTACCATCGCAAACGACTTAGCGTAAAATATGGTGTTTCATGTGGGTACTACGAGTGACTTCATCATTACACAGTTTATCGACAAATTAGTTTAGCGACTAAAATAGGGTCGATGAGGAAGTAATTATGTGGAAGAGGAAGAGACACAAATGGATTAAGAGAAAGAGACTTCTTCCGCGTGGTTTTATTTTTTGATGCGGGATCTCCTTAATTTTCCGGAATAAAAGGTAGCCAATGTCCTTCCCCGGCATGCAACTAACCTCTGTACCAAATTTCGTCAAAATCGGTTGAAACGATGGACCAAGAAAGCGTAACAGATAGACAGACAGACACACTTTGGCAATTATTATATTGAAGTATGAATGTATGTCTAACTGAACTTACGGCAATCTCTACTCCTTATACATTTTCCGTTAGTAGGATCCCTCAGGAAGTTGAACCTGCATTTGCAAGGCGACGCGCATGGATCAGGGCAGGAGGAAGTCTGGCACGCCGGTTGCGGGCAGCAGTCAGATGTACAGTCCCTCTGTTTTTTTGCAACCTCATTGCGCCCACATTTTGCTTTAAATAAATTATGATTTTATGGTTTAATGTGAATAATATACTTATTAACTACTACCCGCTAAGAAAACAAAAAAAACGTGTGGTGTCGTGGGACACCAGTTAGGAACGAAGTTCCTTATTACATAAATATTAATGTCAAGTTCTATTTTTAAGTATTAAAAAAAATATATAAACCTTAACACTAAAGCATTCAAGTTTAATTTCGAATGTAGTATAATTATATTTAAGACCTTTTGTCTTCGTAAAAAATATCTTACTTATTTTCGTTACGGACGTTTTTTGCCGGCTAGGGTACCCCTTCGCATCGTCCCATAAGGAACATTCGTTCCAAAAAAGCGAACCCAGCTTCGCACGGGTGAGCTTACCATTCACGTATACAACACGTACGTCCCTATCTGTATCATACAGCATTTATAACAGTACAGTACCTACTTACTTAGACTTACCTAAAGTTATCACGACCTCCCTGGAGGCCGTGGGTTCGGTCCCAGGCAGGGTCAATTTGTGTTATAATTTATGAATTTTCCCAGGTCTGGCCTTTTGGGAGGCTTCGGCCACGTAGTTACCACGCTACTGGCAAAGCCGAGCCGCCAAACGATTTAGCGTTTCGGTAGGATGCCGATTAGGGGTATGAGTTTAATGCAACTGTCATAACCCTATAACAGGTTAGCCCGCTACAATCTTAAACTGCATCAACACTTACTATCAGATGAGATCGCATTCAAGGGCTAATTATTATTTGTAGTTTGAAAAAAGTACTACCATTAATTGTACCTACCTATAACTTCTATCTCACTGATATCGCTAAAATATTCAGTTCAACAAAAAGTTACAACACTCTTAGCTCTAACACTAGGGCAGCCGGCAGGGTAGGTGAACCTTTATGTATCAACGTGCCATTTTTTCTAAAGAAATAATTAATGAGGTCATAGACGTGCCATCAAATAATTTTGACTTTGTGATTATTGGAAAAATAATACAGTCTAGGAAACTGGGCGGTTCGTTGCATCGAGACCCCCGCATTAAATCCTCAGTCACTGAAATTTGGCAGGGTTACTAGGTTTGGTAAGAACCAAAACTTATACGAATATATCCAAAAAAAAAACATGCGGAAGTTAGGTATCATACCTAAAACTTAATATTTATGACTGAATATTTTCTCGATTTCTTTTTAAAATAGTAGTAGGTAGTATATTTACACTCAAATCCGAAATATCAAAATAAATAATCTTGCAGAACATCGATATTTAAACAGATTTTATCATGAAACCTAAACTGCGTTTACGCGATAATAACCCTTCCTACTTTTACAATTGGTTTTTATGCTATACCAGCATAAAAAACCTTACTTCCTGACTGTTTTTTTATTGCAAATAAAATAGGTACGTTTAACTCATGATACTTTATCGTATTGTAAAGTTTTGTCACCTGAGGAATTGGCTATTTGACAGTTTTCGGAAAAATATTTAAAAATGTACGTAAGTTCATTTTATACCTCTTACCTCTTAACTTTTTCTCAAAAAAGCGTTATTTATTAGAAAAAAATATATTTTTAATACATTAATTTTAAATTCGCGTGAAAACAGCCGGTCACGTGACATTTGCTAGCTGTGACGTCATAGCTCAAAATAAAACAAAGCTAACTACGACGCTCCAAGTGTTATTTAATTTTAAGTGGAAAGTTTACAGCTTTTTTAATACAATTGTGGAAATTACAAGCTACAAGACGTGTGAAGAAATACAATAAATAATAATTAATTAATATCCTGACAAATTGTATAAATACATTCCTATATACTATATTACCTACGTATGTCATAATTTAAACGTCGAAAGCAGTGGTTACAGTTAATCTGCCGAGACCCGAAATTTTAATCGGATAAATATCTGCGGTATTACTTTGTGAAGAAAACTTTGATGTTATGAAGAAATCAACTTAAAATTCTAATCTAGGAAAAATGAATTAAGCCTAACCTGAGATTTTCTTCATAAAACATGACATAAAATTAAAATAAATTATATTTCTGTCACTTTACAGCAGCACTTTCTTAGGTCTTAAACACGAGACCTAAGTACTATTACTTTGTTTATTTCGGTACTTACATGGAAGTTTTAATAAATTACGAAACTCGGCAGTGCAAAAGTTTACACGCAAATAAATTTGCAACCATAAATGAATCGACTTTAGGCAGATTTGTACTACCAGCTGTAAAAAATAACCCCATAACCTCGCACAATCACATATAGAAATATATTACTGTTAATTTTCTCAATAATACGCAAACGCTAGTACACACGACGTTTTTTTTGTTTGAAATGTGACATCACACGGGGCTCTGTCATGACCGCCCGCGTTTCGCTTCTTGTAATCCACAGATAAAAAATCTCAAATTTTTTTGCAAAAATAAAATATTTACAATTTACAAAATACATCTATCTATATCTATATCTATATCTATACTATATATAAAAATGAAACCCGTTTTCCTTGGTCACGGCATCACGCGTGAATGGCTGGACCGATTTCACTAATTCTTTTTTTGTTGTATTTGTTATTATTAGGAGAAGGTTCTTACGGAAAAAAATATTAAGAAAATCTCTCAGAAATATTGAAAAATATACATTTAATTTTGCATACTAAGGCGGTACGAAGTTCGCCGGGTCAGCTAGTATTAAATAATTATTGTTAACCCACAAGCTACCAAATCTAACATATTTCATATTTTATAGTTACAGCTGTCAAGTAGCCAATTATTATAGGGGTCCACTAGCTTTATTGCCCCGACTAAATAATAATAAATACTATCTAATCAAAACTCATTATTCACTGCAAAATAATAGCTATTTATGCAACTGTATCGTAATGAGCGTCATTTTAATTCGAGTGCTGTTTTTTGATACGAGGCTTGCCGAGTATCAAAATAGGATAGTACGAGAATTAAAATGACTAATTACGTACAGTTGCATACAAGATTTTATCTACGACAAGGACGTCTTTATAATCTTTTACTTTGTAAATTAATAAAAAAGTCAAATCAATACAAATTTCACAAGTTGCAAAAGTAATCCGTTTACCGCGTAATTTTTCTATTTTTTTTTTAAATATTGGCAGTAAGAGTGGCAGTACCAACCATAGAGTGGATCGGGTACATAGAGTATAGAGTAGGTGGAGATGAAATATATAATATGTACATATTCAATGACGGGTGCCACCATCCGCCATGATGTAGGTATGGCTCCTCTACATACTAAGAACTCTGTGGTTGGGAAAGTGCCAGAACCCAGAGCCGCTAAGCTATAGGTATCCTAATTATGAAGATAACCATATCGATACAGCTACGACTCATAACGATACAGCTCCCATACAACGAACTGTATCAAACAAACACGAAAGAGGGTTCAATTCGATATAGTTGTCAAATTCGAAATTGGAACTTTTCGATGCTGGAGTAGATAAAATAACATTTTGCAATGTCTCAATTATATGCGTAATTTAAAGTAAAATTAGTGTGACTTCTGTTGTTGCAGATTAGATGACAAATAACATATTATGTATATTACTCGCGTTCGCTCTTCATATAATTCCTACTTGAGGCGTTTTTTTCTTAGTGCATAATGTAATTTTGTGATCGCTGACGTGCCCCCAATATTGTGCCGCGTGTTTTTAATGTCACGCGTGCCATTGGTTCGCCATCCCTGCACTAGGGTCTTTATACATAAACAACTAGCTTAATGCCCGCGACTTTGTTCGCGTAGATTGAGGTTTTCGGTTCCGGCGGAAACCGTTCGGTTTCGGGATAAAAAGTAGCCTACGCGTTTTCTGGGGATGAAATATACCTGTACCAAATTTCGTCAAAATTGGTTGAACAGATGCGCTGTGAAAGCACACAAACAGACGTACACACTTTTGCAATTATACATATGTAGCAAATATAACTAAGTAGTTTTCTCACGGCTAGCTATTAACTATTGTGATAATTTTTAGGTAGGATGATATTCTAAAGCCGCGTGAACAGTCACACGCAATTTGGAACAGTCTTAGCGACTAAATTAAATAATATGTAGATCTCACGGGAATCAAAGGCCTTAAACTCATTTCACGTGGTGAGTACTTACGTGGTGGGCATTTGGATATAGGTATGCATGTGTTATATCTATCACGAGCGTATCCTTCTTCACAATAGCACTTTCGATTGCATACAACGTTGACAATAGGGCAGTCATTTTGGTTTTGGATCGCCAACGTAGAACAAACATTATCACAAGCTCCACCACACGAAAAATACTCATTGGGGCCGCGACATCTTACTGAAAAGGAAAGTTAATATTTTTTTTTTATCCACTACAAGCAAGCCCTTGACTACGATCTCACCTGATGGTAAGTGATGATGCAGTTTAAGATGGTTTCTACAGGGCATCGTACCGGAACGCTAAATCGCTTGGCAGCACGTCTTTGCCGGTAGGGTGGTAACTAGCCACGGCCGAAGCCTCCCACCAGGCCAGACCAGGGAAAATTCAGAAACTCTTTAATTTTCCGGGACAAAAAGTAGCCTATGTCATTCTCCAAGCCTATAGCTGTACCCATGCCAAAAGTCACGTCAATTCCGTTGCTCCGTTGCGGAGTGATTGAAGGACAAACCAAGAAACAAACACACTTTCGCATTTATAATATTGGTATGGAAGTATAAGTGTGGATATATGGATTAGAATAACTTCTGCTATACCGTCCCTCTATACTATTTGTATACTATACTATACTATTTGTTCACTAGTTCACTCAGATTTCAAACACCTTCACTCTGAGTTCATACAATTATGATAAGCAAGATAAAATACTTACAACAGTCGGCTTTTGATATACACTCGCCACGTTTGTTTCTGAAAAAACCTTCTTTGCAACGACACGCCGGTATGCATTCCTTAGTTTGTGGAGGACATCTTATTTTTTTGCCGATGTTCTCACATGTCTCAGCAGGGCAATTTAGCTGACAGCCCCTTACTTCATTTTGACCAAAGCAATTTACTAAAAATATATTATTAAAACATTAGTAATTAATCATTTCAAATTAAAACACTTTATTATCTTCCTAAATAAAACTTACTGGGGCACTGATCAGCAGGAATGCAAATGCCATCATCGTTTCGCAGCAGTCCTTCTTTGCAAAGACATCCTTCTCTACAACCACCTTCGATTAAATTTATACAGATTTTTCCCGGCTGAGAGCAATTCGATCTGCGACAACCACCGTTAGCACAGCTGTCGTACACTTCATCGGGTCCACAAGTAATATTAGGTTTTGCTGTAAAGTAAGGCGATATGTTTGTATTATTTACTAAGCAAAAACTTACGATTACCTGAGCACTAGATCGGCCCCACAAAACAACTTTTCAAGAGTGTATAGCCTCAGCTCATAACTTATGAAAAACGATCTTTGTTCAAAATAATATTTAAACATTTTATTCGATAGCAAAAACTGTTTATTTATTCAATCACTTACTTGAAGAATGAAAGAAATTTGCAACTTAAAATTAAAATTCTTCCTTTCGAATTTATTTCGTTCAAATTTGGAATATTTTAACTTGAAAACTAAAAGCGTTAGTTTAATGGAGACGTTTTATAAAATTATTTTTGACGAATAAATTCGCCCCACAACCCCAGGTGTTTCAAATTTACTAGACTTATTAGCTGTGACATTCCGATACACACATCTCGCGTACTTGTATTGGAATTTCCCCAACGTCCACTGTACACGTGCTATAAAAGCGAGCAAGCGGAAAAAGAATTCAAAAACTTGCAATTAATTTGTACCTACTCTATAAAGAAAATATTATTGATTGCGAGGTCGTAAAGTTCGCAACTAAATCTTAACCGTAGGTATTCTGTCGCTGATGTTTAAGTCCCATTATTTTTTAACCGAAATCCTCAAAACTAAGGAGTCAGGAAATTTTGATGGTGAATTCATATAGTTGGTATCAAGTCACGTATACACGATTCAACTCTGAGTCCCAACTCCTCAACCCTGATGCTGCAGGGTACAGAACTCCTTAAAAATAGCGATTTAGGATTTTTTTGTGGTGAAGTCATTTATTAGGTGTTAAGCAACGACTTCATACTTAAATTAAAGTCTTAAGCTGTGGGGAATTAGAGTACACTAAAAAGTTAAAAATAAAAATAATTTCCAAAAAACCGACTTCCAAAGCCACAGTGGCTTTGGAAAGTAAAAAAAATATTTTGATTTCTACACACTATGTTGAAGTCGGACGAGTATACAAAGATAGGCAAAGTTGACGTGTCAGGCTCGCCCGAATTCAACATAGTGTGTAGAAATCAAAATTATTTTTTACTTTACAGTGGCTTTGGAAGTCGGTTTTTTGGAAATAATTTTTTTGAGGCCCATTATTCTGTATTTTTGGTGAGCAGAAATCATGCAACTGCAGTTAAATGTTTTTCTTTTGCAATTACTATCCGATTTGTAACAACACATAATTATAAAAACACTTACGACAATCTTCTTTCGGTACGCATTGTCCGTTTATGTTTCTGAAGTAATCTTTTTTGCAAACACATGCTGGCTCACAAACTGCATTTGCAGATTGCAGTGGACAATTGTATTTTTTTCCGATACTTTCACAGGTTTGAGGAGAACAGCTGTTTTGACAGCCTACAACTTCATTTTGACCATAACATATAAGAGCTATGAAATTATAAAAAACAGTATAAGCAGAACAACAATCGTAGTGACGGAATCCTAAAAAGGTCAAACTCTAAGGAATGGAATGGAAAATATATCATGAGAAATTGGGTTTAGATTTTGGGGCGGGGCAAGTGCACTTATCTAATCGTTTTATTCGCTCTTTGTGACGTCACCCTTGTCTAAAAACACCTACTATTAGGTTGATAAAAATTATGGCTATGAGCTGCAACCATCGCTCACATGGCTATTATTAAAGTTCATCAGCTCCAAAAAGAGGAAATCTGTTGCCAAGTTTAGACGTTGTTTTTGTGTTGTTTAATAAGCAAGAACCTAGGGTCTCTATATCTACAGTAGACTACGCTCTGGATTGTCAATTCAAATAAGATTTTTTGTTGCAAGTTGCTGTCATATATTTGACGACCTCCGTGGCGCAGTGTGTAGCGCTGTTGCCTTAAAGTGCGGAGGTCCTGGGTTCGATCCCCGGCAGGGTCAATTTGTGAATTTATAATTTCTGAATTTTCCCTGGTCTGGCCTGGTGGGGCTTTAGCCGTGGCTAGTTACCACCCTACCGGCAATGACGTGCCGCCAAGCGATTTAGCGTTTCGGTACGATGCCGTGTAGAAACCGAAGGGGTATGGGTTTAATATAACTGCCATACCCCTAACAGGTTAGCCCGCTACCATCTTAAACTGCATCATCACTTACCATCAGGTGAGATCGCAGTCAAGGGCTAGCATGTAGTGGATTAAAAAAAAAAAACTAGATGATAAATTACATTAAAGACTTACGGCAATCATTTTTCGGGACACAAACACCTTGCTTATTTCTATAATAATTGTCAGCACATCGGCAACCTGGGTTACATTCTGGGTCGCCGGGTTTTGGAGGAGCTTCACATTTGAAAAGTTTTCCCAAATCATCACAATTTTTAGGTGGGCATGGCGCCGGGCATATATCAAAAATTTCGTTTATCCCACAAACCGCTGAAATAGAATTTAAATAAGTACGTACAATATAACTGAACTATGCAAAGAAAGAAATATAATACTAATGGGCGAGACAGCCCCAGTACTAAAGTATTCCATATTATGCATGGATACAGTTAGACCCGTGGACAATCTCAAATTCACTTGCGTATTATTTTTAAAATAAGTGGACATATCTTCCAACTGCTAGTTTTCTAATATATTATGGGGCTATGCAAAGGCAGTTACCTAGGTGGCGCGAGATAGCAGGCGCGCGCCTCGAACCCGTTTTGGGAATTTGCAATGTGAAAGCATTTACTTAATGCAGTCACTACCTTGCAAGTAGTCTTACTGATTTCAGCAAATTGGAAGCTGCATACGATACGATGTCACAGCCGCGCGCGCGTTATTTATTTCAGCGTAAAAAATCACTTACGGCACTCATTATAAGGCACGCATTCATTTTTGGCATTCCTCCAGTAATTATCGATGCAGACACACCCCGGTCGACATGCCACAATTGTTTTTATTTGGCCCACAACTTTGCTGCAACGGTTTCCATCAGGTGACGCGTTGGAACACTGCTCTGAACAAAATGGGCTGCTAGTGGTCGGGCAGGAGTCAAATCGCTGGTTTTTACCACACGGAATAGCAGCTGCAAAATAAATATTCAAATTAGTTTTTGACTAAAAATAGGGTTGATGCGGAAGTAATTATGTTAATTATGTTAAGATATACAAATGGATTAAGAGGATGAAACTTCATCCGCGCGGTTTTATATTTTTTTATTTTTGGGAACACACAGTTACTTAACAATCAAGTGTTACATAATTCAATAATAAAAAAAATAATAAATTCATATTGTTTAAACATTTTTACAAATGAATAGCTGCGTTAAGTCGCTTAAAGAAACAAGATTTATTATTATACTTAAAATTAGAGCAGAAAAAACATACTGATTAACAAATGAAGAGCTACTTGGTTTTTGTCAAACTATCTTTGATACCCATAATTTTCTCTCCTTAATTTTCCGGGATTAAATGTAGCCTATATGCTTCCCCGGAATGTAATCTACCGCCATACCAAAATTCATCGAAATCGGTTGAATAGGTGGGCCGCGAAATCGTAGCAGACAGACAGACAGACACACTTTCGCATTTATCATTGGTATTAGTATGGATAGTATTGATGTATGTATTATTTGGAACTAAACTTACGGCAATCACTACTCCTTATACATTTTCCGGTAGTAGGATCCCTCAGGAAGTTAAAACTGCATTTGCAAGGCGACGCGCATGGATCAGGGCAGGCAGAAGTCTGGAACGCTGGTTGCGGGCAGCAGTCAGATGTACAGTCCCTCTGTTCTTTTGCAACCTCATTTGGCCCACATTTTGCTTTAAATAAATTATGTTTTTATTGATTAATGTGAATAATATACTTATTAACTACTAGTTGACCCGCTAAGAAAATAAAAAAAGCTAACCTAGTTCGGACTGGTGGTCTTACCATTCATGTATACAACATGTACGTATTATATAGCATTGCCTCTACCTCTATTGACTGCCTCGTTGGTCTAGTGGTTAGCATGTTCGACTGCGGCCGACGAGGTCTCGGGTTCGAGTCCCGGGTCGGTCCATAACAAGTGTTGGGTTTTTCTGACAAGAAATTCTCAGTACTAGCCCGGAGTTAGGAAGTTGGCGGTGTTTCACCCCCATGCCTCGGAGAGCATGTTAAGCCGTCGGTCCTGCGCCTGATCTCTCTCTGGTCGTGTCGCATCTTCCGTCCCATCGGGCTATGAGAGTAAAGGAACAGACACAGTGCACCTTTGTATGCGCACACACTTGTGCACTATAATATTATCTACCGCGCAGATGGCTAATCTCTGTGGAGATTGGCTGCCATGGTCGAAATTCGATCGGGAGGATATTATTATTATACAGCATGTATAACAGTACAGTACATACTTACATAGACTTACTTATATAGTTATCACACATTAAAGGCATAACAATAAGTACAACGCACGCTATGTAACCATGTTTTGACGACCTCCCTGGCGCAGTGTTGAGTGCTGTTGTCTTAGCGTGGGAGGCAGCGGGTTCGGTCCCCGGCAGGGTCAATTTGAGAATTTATTATTTCTGAATTTTCCCAGGTCTGGCCTGTTGGGAGGCTTCGGCCGTAGCTAGTTACCACGCTACTTAAACTGCATCAACACTTACCATCAGATGAGATCGCATTCAAGGGCTAATTATTTGTAGTGGGAAAAATTTACTACTACTTACCATTAATAATTGTACCTACCTATAACTTCTATCTCACTGATATCGCTAAAATATTCAGTTAAACAAAAAGTTACAACACTCTTAGCTCTAAACGCACTAGGACTAGGGTCTTTACCTACCTACTTCATATATAAACAACTAGCTAATACCCGCGACCTTGTCTGCGTAGATTGAGGTTTTAGGTTCCGGCGGGAACTCTTCAATTTTCCTGGATAAAAAGTAGCATACGCGTTTCCTGGGGATGAAATATACTCGTACCTGTACTAACCAAATTTCGACAAAATTAATTGAACAGATGCGCTGTGAAAGCACACAAACAGACGTACACACTTTCGCATATATATAATATGTAGCAAATATTTAAACAGCTAGTGGGGCTGATTCTGTAGTGCACAATCTCTAAACTAAACTAAAATTAGAGCATTACAAATATTGCTAACCCTTTCATAATACTTCCTACGGAAAGGGACAGAACTAGATTTAAAGCTGCCATTTTAGTTTAGTTTAGAGATTGTGTTATACAGATTCAGCCCCATTAACTGTTGTGATTTTTTTAGGTAGGATGATAAATGATTTATTTATTTCATGTAGGACAATTTGTGTTCCCCAAACCCCATATTTTTTTTTCAGTTAATTATTAAAAACTTTGCAATTTTTGCAAGCGGGGAATTTTGTCAGAAAATCATCTACACGTCATTCCAAATCTAACGACACCTCGTTCATATTTTTGGGAGGCGGAGAAAAAAGTTTGACCCAAAAAGCGCTTGTTGACTAGACACAAATTAGACAAACCTAGCCGATCCAATATCGGTAAACTGTCTAATTTTCCTGACAGCAAAAGCTGCCGAGCTTAGTTTTTGCGCTAGTGCCTCTATATGAGCGCTCCATTGCAGCTTATTATCCAAGGTCACCCCCCAAAAAACTGAGGAGTTCTCGATTTTTAGTGTTTCTCCATTTATCATTATAGTTTTATAAATATTCTTTACATTAGGTAGAAAAACTCTAAGCGCTTGGTTTTCTTAGCATTCACAAACTTTAAGCACTTGGTTTTCTTAGCATTCAATAACAATTATTGATAGTAAACCAGTGTGATACTTGTGATATTGCATTGTTTACAGGTACTAAAATTCTACATCAATGTAAACCATTGATGTAGAATTTTAGTACCTGTAAACATCATCGTCAAAATTGTCCTTGCTTCTATCCACTTTAAAAATATGTAATGTGTCGTCAGAAAACAATACAATGTCACAGACACTTTTGACATGGTCCATACCATTAATCATTTATATACACCAAAAATAGAAAAGGACCCAAGATTGAGCCTTATGGGACACCCATTAATTGAGTTGAGCTCTCTGACTTCACTTGGTTTACACATACCCTCTGAGTTCTTTCGTTTTGATAAGAAGCAATGAGATCGAGTGCAACATTTCTGATGCCATAGTGGCTTAATTTCAGCAATAAAGTTTTGTGATCAACACAATCAAATGCCTTAGACAGATGGCAGAAGACACCAATAGCATTCTGTGAACGTTCCCAGGCATCGTATATTATATATGTCGCTTTTTATGTTAGATGTTACTTTCACAGACATACCCCATAGGTAACCAATATTTTTTAATTTTAATAACTTAAAGTTTTTTATAATATCTATAGCAGTGATGTAACTGAATTCTACATTGAACATGTAAGATGATATTCTAAAGCTGCATGCACAGCCACACGAAATTCGGAACAGTCTTAGCGATTAAATTAAATAATTTGTAGATCCCACGGGAATCAAATAAGGCCTTAAACTCATTTCACGTGGTGAGTACTTACGTGGTGGGCATTTGGATATAGGTATGCATGTGTTATAACTATCACGAGCGTATCCTTCTTCACAATAGCACTTTCGATTGCATACAATGTTGACAATAGGGCAGTCATTTTGGTTTTGGATCGCCAACGTAGAACAAACATTATCACAAGCTCCACCACATGAAAAAAACTCATTGGGGCCGCGACATTTTACTGAAAAGGAAAGTTAATTAATTTTCGTATTGCATTTACCAAATAAGATGTTAAAAATCCAAACTTATAATATTATAAATGCGAAAGTGTGCCTGTCTATCTGTCTGTCCGTCTGTCTGCTACGCTTTCACGGCCTATCTGTTGAATCGATTTTGATTTCAATTTCAGATTTCAGCACGAGTTTCATTGATTTCACTTTCAGAATCGGTTGAACAGATGAGCCTCGAAAGCGTAGCAGACAGACAGACAGAATTTCGCATTTATAATATTAGGATGGATCTTATTTCCATATTTTTTATAATTATTTATTCGATTTCCAGACAAAATAGTTAGAATAAGAACTTGCCAACCACCAGATGAAACCAAACACAGTTTTTGTGCTTGTGGTCTTACATTTGTTTATGTTGTTACATAGATTAATTATGAAGTTTAATTATATAAATTGGTAGAATAGGTGTAAGATAGATACAAATTAAAATATTATAAAACTTATAGACTAGACGATGACCGCGACTTCATCCGCGTGGATCAAGGTTTTTTGATTCCCGCGGGAATTTTATAATTTTCCGGTACAAAAAATAGCCTATGCCATTCTTCAAGTCTATAGCTATACCAATGCCATCACGTCGATCCGTTGGTCTATTGCTGCGTGATTGAAGGACAAATAAACACACTTTCACATTTATATTTTTAGTGTGGAAGTATGGATATATGGATTAGATTAACTTGTGTTATACCGTCCCCTATACCTATACTATTTATATACTAATACACCTATATTTCAAATACCTACATTTGATTTCATACAATTATGATAATAAAATTATAAAATACATACAACAGTCTGCTTTTGATATACACTCGCCACGTTTGTTTCTGAGAAAACCTTCTCTGCAACGACATGCCGGTATGCATTCCTTAGTTTGTGGAGGACAAGTAATATTTTTACCGATGTTCTCACATGTCTGAGCAGGGCAATTAAGCTTACAACCCCTTATTTCATTCTGGCCAAGGCAATTTACTAAAAAAAGGAATTAAAATTTAGTTAAAAAATGTAATTAGTTTTAAGATTCTACCTGTTTGTTAATTTGTGCACCTATTAATCTTGTTACCTTTATAACACTTTTGGAAAAAAAAAAACATATCAAATTAAAACAATTTCTATTCTCTTTCTAAATAAAATTTTAGGTTACTTACTGGGGCACTGATCAGCAGGTATGCAAATGCCATCATCGGTTCGCAGCAGTCCTTCTTTGCAAAGACATCCCTCTCTACAACCACCTTCCATTATATCTATACAGATTGTTTCCGGCTGAGAGCAATTCCATCTACGACAACCACTGTTAGCACAGCTGTCGTACACTTCATCAGGTCCACAATTAACATTAGGTTTTGCTGCAAAGTAAGGTGATGTGTTTGTATTATTTGTCAAGCAAAAACTTACGATTACCTGAGCACTAGATCGGCCCCACCGAACAAGATTTTCTTATTGTGAGAGTGTGTAGCCTCAGCTCATAACTTGTCAAAAACGATCTTTGTTCAAAATAATATCTATACATTTCATTCGATGCCAAAAACTGATTATTTTTTCATTAACTTACTTGAACTATCTAGACTACACTTGCTCTTATTTGGAAAATATTAACTTAAAATTAACGTACTCGGAACGTACACGTATAACTTACACGTATTCGAAAATTCATCCCCCATTCTTAATATAGGGAAATAATAGTAAGAATAACAGTATTCTCAGCAAAGCAAATGAATAAATACTAATTGGCGAGACATTTGAATGGGTATAAGATGACCCTTGAACAATCCCAAATTGACTTGCACATAATTATAAAATAGTGGACATAGCTTCCTACTGCTGTTTTCTAAAAACTAAAGTTTAATATGGTGCTGTTTAAAAGACGGATCAACATATCAAAAGCCGGCAAGACATTTTCAATTCCACTAGTGTTGCAGATTCTCATTGCACTAATTATGATAAGTAAGAAAAATTAGGTTACATAATCTGTCCTGTGATAACTGCAGAACTCCTGAAATCGTGTGGAAGATCAATACTTAAAGTTCTTCAGCATTGTTCGATTCCGTCATTCTCTGTGACTAACTTAAT
The DNA here is from genome assembly GCA_923060345.2 of Erebia aethiops. Taxonomy (NCBI): domain Eukaryota; kingdom Metazoa; phylum Arthropoda; class Insecta; order Lepidoptera; family Nymphalidae; genus Erebia; species Erebia aethiops. The sequence continues at coordinate 26,008,594 of OV281081.1, forward strand.
GCTAGTCTCAAGCACTCTGTGGTCTTAAAGGAACACAACACGAATACTTGAACTGTAGTTTATTTAGTTGAAATAATATTATTAATATTCTCACAAATTAATTAGATTGACTACTTATATCACTTGTCGCGACTCGCAAGGACCTCCAAAAGGTATTTCGGCGATATTTTGTTCAGGAATTAAGATTTTATTGCTGATCCAGTCCAGCAGGCAGAAACCAGGTCAGTAGGTGGGCAGCAATTAGGCTAATTACCACAGTAGCACAGGAATGTTCCTTCTTGAAAAATTACAGGCCCATCTCGTTTCTGAGTCACGAGAGTCGATCGTAAGCTCGACGACTTCCAGCTTCCCGTACATGTCGGATTCCGAAAAGGTTTTAGTACCATAAACCACATACATACGCTATGGCAAGTACAGAGCCAAGTTGACTACCGGTATCTATATCCATGTGTAAAAGTGCTTGTACGAAAATGCCACTATGTCTGTCCGTATGCAAGACCATACTATGACACCAATCCGATTGCAACGAGGAGTGCGTCAAGGAGATGTGTTCTCTTCGAAGCTGTTTACTGCTGCGTTAGAAGACGTCTTTAAGCTTCGTGACGGACTTGGTATCAATATCAACGGTGAGTAAATCACACACCTACGGTTTGCCGACAATATAACAATTATGGCAGAGACTCTTTGAGAACTCTGCACTCAAAATTTAAATTGAAGCTTGGTAGGTCCACTTTTAAGAAATAGGTTAACCATTGAATCCAACTCGGCTGAGCAGCGTGCGGGAAAATTCGTGTCATCTTCTCATCCAACATTCCTCAGTGCCTGAAGATGACAGTCTTCGAACAGTGAGTGTTGTCAGTGATGACTTATGGCTCCGAAACTTGGTTGCTTACTATGGGCCTGAGAAGCCTCCCACAGCAGGCAATAGAGAGGGCTATGCTTGGAGTGTTCCAGGAGGCTTGGAGGAGATTTGTAGGGGAACTAGAGTCACCGACGTAGCTCGAAGAGTCTCTATGCTTATGTGGCAAGGGCCGGGGCACCTATTTCAAAGAACCGTAGGCATGAAGGTCCCAAAGTGCATGGATGGCGGCCTCGCACCGGAAAACGCAGCGTAGGACAACCCCACTCTCGGTGGACGTTCTCAAACGAGTAGCTTAGAGCTGCTAGAAACACAAGGCGTGTACATGCAGGAGACCTTCGTCCTTCGGAGCTGTGGACGTCTATAGTTTGAAAACGACGACGACTACGACGAGGTTACCTGTCCAGGTAACACGTTTGCTCACTTTAAAAAATTTACTTGACACAAAACAGTATTAGGTAAATAGAATAACTCACGTGGAGGACACTTTTTAATCGGTATACAAATGTCGTTATCATCACGAGCATAACCTTCTTGGCAATAGCACTTAGAGATGCATTTTTTAATGAATATGGGGCAGTTTGTTTGATTCTGTGTGTTCAGTGTGGTACAAACGTTGTCGCAAGCGCCACCGCAGGTGAAGTATTCATTGAGGCCGCATTTCGCTGTTGAGATTTGAATCAAATTAAAACTACAAAATATAGTTATTACTGAAGAAACTTGTGACTTCAAAATAACTGTCTTAATTGATTTTCTGCACCAGTAATGCGTATAAAACAATAAGCATAGTGTTATCTTTTCAAGCAAGTGGTAGGCGTTGTTAATAGTCAGTCATTTAATTTAAAATTTTGAAATTATAACTATTGGTCATAATACAAAAATCAATCTTCGTTCGTCTCTGAACGAGTGACTCTACGAGATTCAAATCAGTTCACCGCCATGTGTATTTCTACAAGACACTCGTTTTGCTTCATTTTAGGCTTTCGTAGAGTTCAGATGAATACCTTCATAGTGAACAATTAATTACAGTTCTTCTGTGTTTGATGTAGTTTTCACTGTCTTTTTCCCAATAGTAAATTAATTTTCGTTAACACGTTCGATTTCATGACTTTATCAAGTGAAATTCAATTTTTTGTCGTACTAGAAACGTAATCTTAACCTTCTACTTACGGGGACACTGATCAGCGGGAATACATGTTCCATTTTCTGCCCTTAGAAACCTGTCCCTGCACAAGCATCCTGGTCTACAATCTTCGTCAAGCAATAAGTTACAAATCTCTTGTGTCTGCGAGCAGTACCATATACCACAACCACCATTGACGCAATCTGTAGGGACTTCATCAGGACCACATATGACTGTTGGAGGTTTAGCTAAAAAACCATAGACCCATACTTATTCCCATGACTTCATCTACATGGATCTACGTTCTGAAAATCTACGTTTCTCATAGAATATAAACTTCAAATTACAAATCTCTAGATCCACCAGTTTAGGCTGTGTGTCGTCTTTCATTTGCTAAATTGTTTTAAACTTCTAGGAATAGATAGAAGATGCAGGAGTGTCTCTTAATTATTATTTAATGGTTAACTGCTAAACCGATCTTAGCATTCGGGATGAAGATGGGTTGCGTCAGTTAACTCCTTGAGATGGTAAATCTTTCTGTCTCGGGAAAATAATGTATGCATATGGAATAAGTTTGAAGTTTGACGATAGCAAACTGAAATAGTTGCAGAGACTATCGCTGAACACAAACGGTACAATTCTGTGAAGTGTAGAAATCCTTTGAAAAGTTTAATGTCCTGTGTTCAAAATAGAAAATTTATCAGTTGGTACTAAAATTTATAGTACAAGAAAAATGATTTAATACTCACGACATTCGTCCCTTGTTACACAGAAGCCATAATCATTTCTGAAATAGTTATCTCGACACCGGCAGCCAGGATTACAGTCAGGATCCCCAGGTTGCGGATTAGGTAAGCAGAGGATTACCCTAGGATCTACCCCACAACCTTCTCCCGGACATGGTGGTGGACATGGATCGAAAATTTCGTTAGGACCGCATTGAATATCTATAATTTAAATGACATGATTTTTATTGTTATAATAATAAAAATGGAAGTAAAAAAAGTGATTTGAGAATAATCTACTTGGTAAACGAAAAAAAAATGCAGTAAAATCATTTGGTTTGCTTTGTTTCGGTTTGCAATAAATTAAAAACGTTTACAGCACTTGATTTGCACTTAATATTAAAATGATTTGCAAATAAAAACCCTTTTGGCTTGCTTGAAATATTATGTACATATTTGCAAAATAAATAGTTACGATGCAAAATAGCACGATAATACTTTTGGTCAGCGGTAAAATCATATCTTTAAGCACTTTATTCATAGGGGTTCGCGTTTAAAAAAGATGGTTAGAACTTGTATTGAAAAATTGGCAATGGGTGGCGCGGTAGTCACGTGACATGGCCATCCAATCGCGTGCTAGCATTTTGGTTGTCAGTGTTTTGAACGCAATTGATTATATTAGCATACTTTTTATAAATAATTTTATTCATAAATAATTTATCAAATTAACCAGCGTATGTATATGTCACCGTAAGATTGTGAAAACCTTCAAATTGCAATCTAACGCTTTTTATCTCGATAGATACATATCGAACTGTCGACATATTGTGAACCGTTCAATGTTCTGAGTGTCAATTTTTGAAATATTCATTGTATTTTCGTTTTCTTGTCTCTTTCTTATAAGATAGATTAGGGTTCGACATTAATAATCATATCATATGTTAGGTTCTATCGGGTTAATATACCTAACAGATTACAATCTACCCAAAAATAATGCGTTATTTATTGTAAGCAGTTGTTACGGTTCACAATCTTTCGATAGGTAGTTTACAATCTATCGAGATAAAAAGCATTAGATTACAATCTAACGGTTTTTAAAATTTTACGGTGACATATAGATAATAATTTTAAATCAAATCTTGTTTACTACATTTATCAAAAGGTTAGGTAAGGTTAGGATTTCATAAATATTTAATGGTAGCCATTAAAAAAATCTGCTTTACAATAAAAAATTAAAATGCTGTCAATCCGCACTTAGCCAACGAGGTGGAGTATGTATTAGTATCACGGCCGTATAAACCAAGTGAAATATTAAAAACTAATAAAATAATTTATCTATTAAAATGATCAAAAAAAATTTGCTTTTATACCTTAATACGTCTTATTTGTAACAGAAAAATACTCTCCTAAAGCATGGACCTAATAAAGATGTAAATTTTCTTAACAAATTCTCATGCTCATAATATTGGCATGCTCATATGGGCATGCTCTTATGGGCATGCTCATATGGGCATGCTCTTATGGGCATTCTCATATGGGCATGCCCATAGCACAGTGTAACTTTTAACTATCGATATCTTAACCAAGTAATCATAAATATTATAGTACTTACTCGGACATTGGCCGATTGGTACACAAACTCCGTTCACGTCATTTCTCAAATATCCTTCCTTACAAAGACATCCATCGGTGCAAAAACGTGGATCCAGTCGCACGCATGCAATTGGCTTGCCAATGTCGGAACAGTATCTTCGTTCACAAATTGCTTCAATACATGAGGTCGGTATTTCATTTTTTCCACATACATCTGTCAAAAGTCAAAATGAAGTCTAAAGCCCACTTGCACAATGACGTTAACTGTATTTGAGTAAAATTTTCTTAACTTTCTTTTTCATTTTATCTACCCGGAATAAACTTATCAAAAAAGTGAAAGCATCACAAACTACTAAATGGATTTATTAAAATTAACCGATTTTTGGCAACCGCATTATTCTATTACCAAAAGTGACAGAATTAAATTTAACTAAATCAGTTCCAGTGGGCCTTTAGGCAGTTTTATAGTGCCCCATTATAGCTGAAACACAGACAGCTTATTCTGTCTACGGAGAAAAAGGATTTCTTTTAGAATTTACTCAGTGTGTGTTTGTCTGTCACATCACATTGTTTTCTGTAAACTGTTCAAGTTATAAACGTACAACTTTGTGATATATATCACAAACTTACTTGTATTTGGACATTGGTCGATTGGCACACAAATTCCCTTCTCATTTCTCAAATATCCTTCCTTGCAAAGACACCCATCGGTACAAAATCGTGGATCCAATCTTATACAGCTAAATGGTTTCCCGAGGTCTGAGCAGTTTCTACGTTCACAAATCGCTTCGAAACAAGGCGTTGGTATTTCATTTCTTCCACATAACTCTGAAAAAAAGACAAATTCAAGTCATGCAAATCTTCTCCATTTTATGAAGGAGAAAATGAATTACTTCTAGAATCATCCCGGTATTTGTTCGTCTGTCACAAGTTATAGTTTTCTGAGAACTGTTAAGTTTCAAAGCTAGGACTAATGTCGAAGAGTTTAACAAAAGTGTAAGTTTCTGACATACTTACTCGTACTTGGACATTGCTTGATTGGTACACAAGTTCCGTCCGTATTTCTCAAATATCCTTCCTTACAAAGACATCCAGATGTGCAAAATTTTGTATCGATTCTCACGCACCTGATTGGCTTCCCCAGGTCAGAACAGTTCCTAGCTTCACAAATTGCTTCGATGCATGACGTTTGTATTTCATCTACCCCACATTTTTTAGCTGTACAAAAAAAAATGTTAAGTACGTTTAAGTACAATGTGCAAGGGTTGTAAGTGACCCTTATTCACTACTAATTAATTGTTATTAGTATAATTATAAATTATTAGTACTAATATGCGTGTGATGCCAGAATCATCGGATGCGCTGCAAGAAGTCAGTTCAGCACCAACCTATACCTCAGTTGTCATTATAGTATTTCCGCGGTATACACTTTCGACAGGATACGCCCCCCGACCAATGAAGTTGCAAGAATTTAGCAAGATTTTTGCTTGGGCTTGGCGATGCAACCTGCCGACAGTGATGAGCCACTATTTTTTTAACGCGGACAGGTGACATCCGACAAATCTTCGTCCGATGCGGCCATAACTGTCACACGAATTTTAAGCAAATTCAAATTATGTTAAAAATGTGTTAGTTATATATCAGTTAAATATTATTAATATTAAAAAAATAAGTTACAAGACATGCAATAAGCAACTTGGTAAACAACACTTATGTTCAAAATACTATACAGTATGTTGTGTACAAAGGATCTAGCAACTATTAAAATAACCGTGGCACTTATTTGGGGCAGGACAATAATACATCAGACTAGATGATACCCGCGACTTCGTCCACGAGGGTTACGTTTTTTTCATTCCCGGCTAAACTCCTTAATTTTCCGGGATAAAAAGTAGTATGTCCTTCCCCAGGATGTAGCCTACCGCTATACCAAATTTCATCAAAATCGGTTGAACAGATGGGCCGTGAAAGCGTAGCAGACAGACAAACATACACACTTTCGCATTTATAATATTAGTATGGATAATTTTGCAGCAACATTACGATTATGCTGTTTACAAAGTCAGTTTTGCGTGTGGGTTCGTAGTTTAGAACTTACTTTTCCTCCGTGGCTGTTTAAACTATCTGTACCGGTTAGTTATTTTGCCGATTCACATGAAGAAATATTTGTGAGCCCATGTATTGCAATGACGCGAGCTTAGCGAAGACTTAGTCCTGAATTAGAGAATATGCCAAGCCCATGTGTTGCAATGACGCAAGCTTAGCGAAGACCTAGTCCTAAATTAGAGATTATGTCGCGAATCGTATCGCGGGTTTAATGCTCCTTCTAGTCGCAAAGAATGTGCGCGACTATTCGCGGCATAAAATTATGCTGTTCTATTTCTTTAGTAGTAGTTAGAGCACGTAGCTCTCGCTCTGAAGTTCGCGCGTAGATTGGACGATCCACTATGTGTCTGGTAAGTGGTATCGATGGTTTGGCCTACTGCACGCGATTAACGCGCGAATTTTGAACTCGAGTGATCTTTGTGTGCTCGATATATTGACGCCCAGCTGACGAATACCTCGCCAGCGCGCATACGAATTCATACAAGACGTTCGTGGTGAATTTGCCCATTCTGGACTGGGTCGAAGAGTTACGACGTAGATAGAGTAAAATAAGATTGCCTAAACTTACGGCATTGATTTTTAGGTATGCAAACTTCTTTGTCATTCCTATAGAAATCATCAATACATCGGCATCCAGCTACGCAATTCGGGTCTCCAGGCTGAGGTGGCGCTGCGCACCTGATAACAGTTTCGTTGACATCACATCTACGAGGAGGGCACGGTTTTATACACGTGTCGTATATTTCATTGTCTCCACAGCTATAGGAAGCTAAAAAATATAATGAATTATCAACTATGGTAAATCTAAAGCTCGACCATGATCATGAACATGTTCTAAGTATACGGTTTTTTTTATCCATTACAAGCTAGCCCTTGACTGCGATCACACCTGATGGTAAGTGATGATGCAGTCTAAGATGGTAGCGGGCTAACCTGTTAGGGGCATGGCAGTTATATTAAACCCATACCCCTTCGGTTTTCGGTTACACGGCATCGTACCGGAACGTTAAATCGCTTGGCGGCACGTCTTTGCCGGTAGGGTGGTAACTAGCCACGGCTGAAGCCTCCCACTAGGCCAGACCAGGGAAAATTCAGAAATTATAAATTCCTAAATTGACCCTGCAGGAGATCGAACCCGAGACCTCCGCACGTTAAGGCAACAGCGCTACACACTTCGTCACGGAGGTCGTCACGGTAGTAAAGAGACACTGGAAACAAATCTAAAACCGCGTCTTCTAGAAATATTTGAAGCTGATGTGTGAATGCGAACAAATTAACTGCACGTACGAGTGGGAGTTCTATGTAGTCATGCTACGCAGTATTAAGTGCTTCATATTTTATTATAATAACTGGATTTTGAGGTCTATTAGGAGATCCGCGTTGATTAAGGTTTTAAAATCCCGGGGGAACATTTTACTATCTGGGATAAAAAGTATATAAAATAAAACAATCAGACCGATGGACAGACAGACAGACACACAGTGCTGCCACGCGAGCAGGGGTCGCTACATTTTATGTACTGCAAGCTAAATACAATCAGGTTAAACGACAACGCTTTCTTTCGGCTAATGATCACTACTACTTGTTGTTTACTATTAACCAGTTAAGTTACGCAAAAACAAACGTTAACGTGTGATAATAGCCACGCCCCCTTCCCGACAGGTCAATCCTTTCCCTAGAGGCTCCTAACAAAATTATGCCAGCTTAGAGTACCATCCACAAAAGAGTATGACCTCATCACTCGACGTCGCGTGTCGAGCCAAATTGTAAAGTAACGCAATCACGCGACCTCGAGCGCTTGAAATTCAAAGTGTATGTTAAATTAAATCACTTTGAGTTAAAATATGATACTTTTTCAGTCATATGAAAGATCTGTGCCTGTGAAGATAAGACCTATAAAGAGTTTTTCACCTTTCAGGATTAAGTTTCACAGTAAACACGATCAAGTTATGTTTCTGTATGTGCACTAACTATAATCTAACCATAATTTATTCAATAAAAAGTAGGTATAGATTAACAAACCTCTAACTATAGGTATACACTTACGACAAAAACTAGTCCTATTAAAAATAATAAATTAAAATGACGCAATCTGTTCATTATAAACACAAAAACAAGTAAACTATTATGTTTTTTTACACGTGGTTCAGCAAAATATCAATAAAATTACATTTTAATATTTCTGAAGGTTTTTATCAAAATCACGACTGAATTAATAATGGTGGAGTTTAGTTTATATAAATATGATGACCATAACAGTGGCATTCATCATTTTTAATTGTACATGTGGGATTATATTTAGCACAAAGCACCCGTACATCTTTCTCTTCTATCACAGACATAATTATATATCTGTCTTCTATGTGACAACTATTCACATGTCAATGTCATTTACTCACATGACATTGACATATCAAATTTTTTTATTGATTTTTCGAGTTTGACATATTACATAGATCAAGAGCTAATCTAAACAATGACACCATCAATTTAAAAAAAAATATCCCACCCCATTATGTCTGTGCACCCTGGGATACGATGTAAAAAAGTCTTGAATATTTGAATTTATTGTTTTTTCCGTTTTCCGTTTCTAATTTCAAAATCAAATCAATTAATAGGGATCCTTTAGAACAAATCAAGAAAAAAAAGAACGTTAAAATGAACTTTCAATTTTATATCATCTTATCATTTTTTAAATATAATATGGTTATGAAACATACTTGTTATTATATACATAAAAATGATATCACGACATAGATGGTACTTAACATTCTTTTTGAACACACTCATAAAATAATTTAATTGTTCACGTTTATTTTTATTTATTTAGGTATTTGTATTGACAGGTGTTCAATAGCATTACAGCGTCACATAAACCATTGTGATATGAATGCCAAAACATATGATCAAACATTGATACATGTTTTATTTTTCACAAATTGATGACTATTCTTTTATTGGCGGTTATTGAGAAACATTTTTGGAATACTACTTTTTTCTTAATACCGAGCCACCTTTGCAAGGCTTCTTAATATTTTTTTCCGTAAGAACCTTCTCCTAATAATAACAAATATAACAAAAAAAAATTAGTGAAATCGGCCCAGCCATTCACGCGTGATGCCGTGACCAAGGAAAACGGGTTTCATTTTTATATATATAGAAGACTAGCTGACCCGGCGAACTTCGTACCGCCTTAGTATGCAAAATTAAATGTATATTTTTCAATATTTCTGAGAGATTTTCTTAATAATTTTTTTCGTAAGAACCTTTTTTTGATTTTGATGAAATTTGGTACAGGCGTAGATGGTATCCCGGGGAAGGACATAGGCTACTTTTTATCCCGGAAAATTAAAGAGTTCCCGCGGGAATAAAAAAAAACTGTCTCTTCACCCGATTTTGATGAAATTTGGTACAGGGGTAGATGGTTTCCCGGGGAAGGACATAGGCTACTTTTTATCCCGGAAAATTAAAGAGTTCCCGCGGGAATCAAAAATCTTAATCCACGCGGACGAAGTCGCGGGAATCATCTAGTTTTTATATATATAGATGAAAAGATTAAATTAATATAAATAAATGTATCAAGCATGCTTTTAATAATATAAAAAATGCGTTCATTTACCCTCATTTAAGCTAAGCTATATTTTATAATCCTTCGTAAGGAGCAAACTCCAGTCGTGCGTCGGAGCTGACACACACAATTTTTTTAATTTTCCGGGATAAAAAGTAGCCTATGTCCTTCCCCGGGATACAACCTACCCCTGTACTAAATTTAATTAAAATCGGTTGAACAGATGCGCCGTGAAATTGTAGCAGACAAACAGACAGACACATTTTCGCATTTTTAATATTAGAATGTAAGTTATGGATTTTTGACTGAAAAACTATCACTGAAAACTTTGTTTTGTATCTAAGACGCCCTTGGCTCCGGGAAGTTTAAACTCAAAGTTTAGGTTGAATTGAGGGCATCACTTAAGATGCCCATTTTTGGCCAAGGTTTAGTTAGAGATGATGTAATTTAAAATCGTAGCAGGCTCTCCGCTATTTGTTCGTGAGCTTCAGCTGCCTTCGCACTTTATAAAGATTGTATAGTGGCAGGGGAGTCAGGACTCCGTGCAGTTCGGATGCTCGCATTAAGTTTTGACCACATTTTGACGACCTCCGTGGCGAGTTAGCAGCGCTGTTGCCTTTACGTGACGAGGTCCCGGGTTCGATCCCCGGCAGGGTCAATTTGAGAATTTATAATTTCTGCATACCGGCAAAGACGCCAAGCGATTTAGCGTTCCGGTACGATGCCGTGTAGAAACCGAATAGGGGTATGGGTTAAATTAACTGCCATGCTCCTAACAGGTTAGCCCGGTACCACCTTAGACTGCATCATCACTTACCATCAGGTGAGATCGCAGTCAAGGGCTAACTTGTAGTGGATAATAATAAAAAAAAAACCCTGGTCTGGCCTGGAGGCTTCGACCGTGGCTAGTTACCACCCTACCGGCAAAGACGTGCCGCCAAGCGATTTAGCGTAAGCCCCTAACAGGTTAGCCCGCTACCATCTTAGACTGCATCATCACTTACCATCAGGTGAGATCGCAGTCAAGGGCTAGCTTGTAGTGGATTAAAAAAAACATTCGACCTGATTAAATTTAATGTTAATTGATTATTATGATTAAGAGAATGAGAGAGTCTCAGTTGACAGTACTTTTTAGGAACCTGTATCAACCTTCATCGTATTATATTATTAATGCGAAAGTGTGTTTGTTTTAACGTTTAAACTATAATGAGAGATATTCATTATAAATATACATAACAACCGGATTTTGTATGTTTGTTGGTTTGTCCTTCTATCATGCTGCAAGAGAACAATGAATTGACGTGGTTTTTTGCATGGGTAGGTATAGTTGAGGATCTGGAGAGACACAGGCTACTTTTATCCCAGCAAATTAAGGAGTTTCCGTGGGAATTTCAAAAACAAATTCCACGTGGACGAAGTTGCAGGCATCAGCAAGTAATATATAATTGTGAATGTTGTATGTAATTGGTTTCGCGGCTCTAACGATTGAGATAAAAATTGAATAACGATACTGACTTTTTCCAAGTTTTTCTAAATAAGTTCATTATTTATTAAGTTTTATTAATAAATAATAATCCTTTTGTTAAATAGAGATTTCAGGGGTACCAAATTAATTAGCACTAAGTAGGCTAAGCCTTTGCTAATAAAAATTGAGACAGGTGTCACCCCTAATTCCCCGAGTCAAGAACCGGCATTATATCTTGGAAACAGGCCTAATGATTTAAATAAAAATTGAAAGGGTACGCTAGTAATATAATAAGTCTATGTGAAAGGGTTTTATTGTAACGTATAGTTATTAATTATATTATTTTCCGTCCGCGTGGAATAAATTTGATAGGCTTTTATAATTCCCACATTAACTCCTTAATTTTCAAGGAAAAAAGTAGCTTATGTTACTCTCCAGGTCCTGAAATATACCCGTGGAAGAAATCACGTCGTTCCGTTGCTCTGTCGCGGCGTGATTGAAGGACAAAACAACAAACAAACTCTCTTACGCATGTATAATTTTAGTATGATAATTTGATGTATCTTCACAAAGGCAAGAGCCCTTATCGCGTAGGTTTAAGGTGTAAACAAACTAAATATATGAATTCAAGAACATATTTAAGTATTTTATTTACCTGAGACGTACACGAGTTTCACTACACCAATAAAGATGGCAATGTGAGAAAACGACTTCAACATTATACCGTTATTAAACGTCTGTTCAATTATCAAAAGAACACTCATTTTTATATGCTTGGATGAGTTCGTGTACCTATTTGTTTGTTTTATATAAAGGTAAGGATGTAGCGTTATTAAAACCGTAAGTATAAGCTTATCATGAATGTTGTTGTGTTGTTAACACTGTATGCAAATGGTTAGCAGGATACGTTATGAGGTGAGTGTCATTTTGGATTAACTTTTTTATGATAAAGTGACTTGTGTAGAAGACTATTATCATGCTAGGGAAGTTATTCAGCAAACCTTTTGAAAGTTAAACAGTGAGAGCCCTAAAGTGAATTCTTCTTTATCGTATTTTAGCCGGTTTAGTCAAACATACCAGATGATCGAAGACCGCTATTCGGGATAGAATTTAAATAAAAAACGCAAGTAGACCAGTTTTAGGCTTTAGACTTAGAATTAATTCGCTCCGAAATATGCACTTGGTCAGCGTGGTGGACTAAGAGCCAAACTCTTCGTAATCTGAGAGGCAATTCGTGCTCAGTAGTGAGCCTACAGTGGGTTGCAAAAAATGGACAGACCGAAACCTTACCAGACAGAAAATTTGGCTTCAGCTAACTTAAGACTCTATCATTATTTTAAGGGTTTATTCGAAGCAGTTCAAGAAGATATGGAAAGGCTCTGTAAGGAGTTTCCTTGAAGGCCATAATTTAAAATGAAGAGATCCTCAGGAGAACTGGGACAGGGTCACTGACAAAGGACCTTGACCCTTTTTGGAGCCAAAAAGTCTTAGAGTGGAGACCACGTATAAGTAAACGTAATGTGGGACGCTGTACAGCACGATGGATCGACTATATCACTCCATAAACAGGGTGGTGGGCAGCGGCTGGATGAGAAAGGCTTAGTACTGGGTGCGGTGACGCTTACTAGGGAAGGCCTATGTCCATCAGTGGACGTCAACAGGCTGATGATGATGCTGAAATAAATGATGAAAACTACAAACATTCTAGAAGCTCTTTATTTTTTTTATAGATAACATGGCATTGTGGTTAAGTCATAAAATAATTTCAAAACAGGGTTTAATCCATATCGCTCTTGGAATATTGTGAGTATAGCTTATATGGCTTTATTTTTTGTGGCATAGCCTTCTCAGAGCTAGGCATTTTTGAGGCTGTAACAAACAAAATAACTGATTCATATACAATCATAGACGAAAGGTAAAACAAATGATTTGACGTATTTTATGATTGTTACAGGAAGCGATACTCTTCAGTAAAACATTAGTTCCTTTATAATGTTTCATGTTTGTTTTAAGACGTAGGTATATCATAGCAGAACAATAAGTCGTGAATATTGGTAGTCTTATATGGTCGATATCGAATCTACTTGCACGGGGCATTTTTAATACGAACCGCTAAGGAATGCGGTTCATATCCGAAAACACGTTGAATAAAAACGAACGCCCTTCCGGCATGTATTACCTGCCAAGTAGGTATAGTTTAGACTAGTACCTTCAAGCCAATAATTAATAAGCATCTTTTAGGTAAGCGCACTCCAGCCTACCCCTCTCCTCCTTTTACTTTCTATGGATATTATGTACGTCAAGCGCAAGACTGTCCTGCAAAAAAAATATTGCGGAGAACCGGTCTTATGTCAAAAGCTTACGAGGGCAAGGATCAGCCGGCATGCAAGTTCCAGAAGGCGAGCGTTTGTATGAGCTCTGACAAGCACAGCCCACTTCACACGGTCCTTTTTCTAAACAAACATATCCATAGTCAGTGCATCTCCATTTTGTGCAGCCGCCGTTAATACATTCCGAATAACCGGGTGACCTTGAATTGCACTTAGTAGACCTTGCACCTAAAACTAATAAAGGATATCTATTTTATAGTAATTAATTATGCAGGACCATAGGCACTCTCATTAACCTAAAAGGACTATGCCTTCTTACATAGAAATCCATTCAAGGGTTAGGCTTGCCGAGCCTTAAAATTTGAAAATTCAAACAAATTATTCGTCAGATAAACGAACGAATTTGATACCAATGTAGAGCAGAAAGGGCATAAGATAATTAAGAATTGCCTAAAAAAAAAACTTAAAAGTCAGGGTTGCCGATCTTTGAATATTCTCATCTGAGAAGTCAAACGAATTTGAGTCATTGGGAAACATCGTCCGGTTATCATGATATTCGGTTTGGATATTCAAACTTTAAAGTTCAGCAATCCTTAAAAAAAATTCTTAGGCAACCATATATTTTATAGTGCTTATGAGTCATTTATATTATCATATTTATATTAGATCATAACCTACATAATTTATGAGTAACGAGATTCGTAGTAAAGTTGATATAGTTTGATTAAGTTTGATTCCCGCGGGAACTTCTTATTTTTTCCAAGTAGCCTATGTCCTTCCCCGGGATACAATCTACCTCTGCATCAAATTTTGCCTAAATCGGTTGAAAAGATGGGCCGGGAAAGCGTTACAGACAGACACACTTTTGCATTTATAATATTTGTATGGATAGTATGGATTTATTTGAATTTTCAAACTTAAAGGCTCGACAAGTCTAACCCTTGAGCGGATTTCCTCAAGAAAACCTATACTTTCTTGCTTTCGATTGGTATCAATTTCGTTCGACTATCAGATGGGTCGAGATTTCACTTAAAATTGGAAACTATGAAGCTCGACAAGCATGAACCCTTGAACGGATTTCTTTAGGCAAGCCTATATTTTCTTCATCCTTAAGACGAAAGAAAATCAGTTATTCCAACTTAAATTTATGGTAGCCTTGAACAGATTTAATTAAGCAAGCTATTGGAGGCATGTTTTTTGATGTACTCTGATTCATACAAAACTGGTCTGGTTATCAGATGGCTGGAGGTCGTTCTCGTATCTCGTACTATAATCTTAATGACAATTAAGAAATAAATCATTACACTAAATTTAGTTTCATTTTATGGCAGCGATAGGCTCTTCATAAGATATCAATTCCATCGATCGTGATGAATAATATTTTATTCAGAATATATTTTCATGTAAGCAATCACAACAAACAAAGAAGAATCACCAAGAAACTCTAGTTGATCTTTCAAAACGCAAAATTGTTCCAAAATGTTTAGTTACATTTAAAAAGCTTGGAACATCGGCGCAAAGTTGCCTGTCTGTCGGTATTCTGCAGGATATATTTCGGAGAGTGTGCTCAAGAACTATTCGATCTTGTTCCTCCGTCACCTTTTTATTATCGTACCGCAAGGCATCGACAAGGTCTGCACCCCTACGCAGTCGAAATTCCGCGGGGTCGTACGAAGCGCTTTGCTTTCTCGTTTCTAATTCGAACCGCTAGGATATGGAATGCCCTTCCGGCTTCCGTTTTCCCCTCCCGTTTTAATATAGGTACCTTCAAATCAAGAGTGAATAGGCATCTTCTAGACAAGCGCGCTCCATCTTAGGCTGCATCACCACTTGCATGCAAGTCTGATTTCAGCCAAGCGCTAGAATATATTTAAAGAAAAAAAAAACCTATTCTATTTTCTTCAGCTTAGGCTGAAGTATAGATATAAAGGTTATTGTAATATAATCACTTACGGCATTCCTCTCTTGTTATGCAGTCACCAGAGGCGTTCAAGTAATAGTTATCAGCACAACGGCAGCCAGGTTCGCATAAAGGACTGCCTGGCTCAGGATTCATTCCACAAACTGTTAGCATTTCCTTTACATTACACCTAAGCGGAGGGTATAGAGGCGGACAACTGTCGTAAACTTCGTTCTCGCCACAGACAGACGCTGAAATTATAACAGAGATTATGAGATGAACAAATTGAAATGAATCGTTGAATGCAATTGAATGGTGAAAAAATGAACAAAACACTTTGATCGTTAAAGTTTTAAAGAATCCTAATGGGCTAGCAAAACCAACGTTCGAAGTAACCATTAAACAGTTAGGTGGCCTTGATTTCAAAAGACTGGATTTAGTATACTACTGACCTACTTATATTCTGTGCTACTGCAAAGTATAGATTTATGAAATAGAAGTCAATGATATTAATGACGTCAGAAATTCTTGAAGTCTTAAAAAAGTGATCCACTAACTAACAGAGTATTACATTGACCTCAATGTACTTAAACAATAAACAAATAAAAATGTTCAACAAACAAAATTACTTCCATCGTAGGGACTGTGGTAATCGGTCATGCTAGACGTCGTATAATGTCTAGCCGGTGGACCTACTACATTGTTCCGATGGGTGGACCCGTACACCGATTCTGAAAATAGCGAATATAAGCTTAATATTTATACGTTTTTATTATTACTGACAATCTCCAGATTAATAGAATTTAATTATTTTTAATTAATTATAGGATTTACGCAGCATTTAGGTGTCCCTACAAGAGACTTTTTATATGAGTCAATATACATTTATCGGTTGTGAACGTCGACGATTTTACTATTGATGATGATGTTTACGATAGGATTTGTAGGTACAGTAATTTTAGGAATATACCACAGGCTATATTACTTAATAGATAATATTATAATTATTTTAGAAAACAAAACAAAACTACCTAAAGTAAAGATAAGGGAACTTATAGAAAAAATTATGTTCAGCATTTCGACAAAACAATATTCACAATTATTGGGTTATCAAATTGTGTGCACACTTTTATAGCATTATCGAAGGGTGCATAACCAGTTTTACAATCAGCTGTTTAAAATTCAAATTGTGCTAATTATTCTATGTAGGACGCGGATAAATTAATAATTTAACAGGTATCTATTATAACTTTATTAATAAGTATTTAAAGGGCACAACTAAGGGAGTGTATCTAGAGCTTAGCACTCAAAATCCAGCCTCATATTATGCCCGTGGTATGCACGTGGTGCTGATCGACAAACGACATATAAATAAATTGCGGGCGGTATAAGTATTTTTAAACCTCCTAACCTTGCGATGTTACTTACAGACACCGGTGTGATCAAGTCTAGCCGCAGTGCGATGACCAACATGTTTTCCTAGCGCAGCGTAGAGCGATCTGGGTATGTTTGTTCGAATACGTAGATTCAACACACATAATGGCCCCTAGTCCTCGCCATCTCTAATTTTCTCAGACATGGTAGATAGTTATATAAAGGGTAGCGGGAAGTGGCTGGATGAGGAATGCTATGGAGATGTGGTGGCGCCAGGGCACTCAAGTATAGAACAGTGGATATCGCCGGCGGATAATACTAATAACTGTAATTGTGATTAATATGATATAAATATAAAAATGAATGTTGCTAATATAACTTTCGAACGAATGCACCAAGTTGGATAATTCTTTTTTTTTGAGTTCGTTATAGTCAGGACTAGGTGTTTATAATAAAAATTAAGAGTCCCGCGGGAACCATAAAACCTCTAATGGATTTTTGTTACTCAATCACGGCTGAACGGCTGAACGATCCGAATGAAATTTGGCACAGAGATAGATTATAATTTTATAACTTTATTACAGTGCTTCACACACGAGGAAAGTTTCTAAACTTACATAAATACATATCAAAAATTCGCGGAACCGGCAGGATTTGAACCTGCGTCTCTCTGGGAATCGCGCCCTGAGCGCCTTGACCACTCGGCCACGGTTCACTTATCTACCAGTAAAATTTTTGATATGTATTTAAGTAAGTTTAGATAGATTATAGTCTGGAAAAACAGATAGGCTACTTTTTATCCCGGAAAATTAAAGAGTTCACGCGGGAACCAAAAAACCTCAAAATATGGATGTTTGATACTCAATCACGCCAGAATGGCTTAGCAGATCTGGATGAAATTTGGCAAATAGATAGATTAGTCTGGAACAACACATAGGTTATTTTTTATCCCGGAAAATTCAAGAGTTCCCGCGGGAACCAAAAAACCTCAATCCACGCGGACGAAGTCGCGGGTATCAGCTAGTATGATATATCTATAAATATCACACTTTCTAAAATTGTTTCATCAAATTATTCGAAACGAAAATATTTCACTATTGTAAATATGTTGTCGTAGGTTAGATATAAAATAATTTATTTTCTTTTGTGAAATTATTTGTACTATTGCATTAAAATATCATCTCTAACTTCTTCGCAGGTCTTGTGGAAAATTTGATATAATAAAGAAAAATGTATATTCAGTATAATATATATATTTTTCATAAATAGCGCGTATATCCCTAACAAAAGAATTCTATTAAGATGTGGGCATGGATTCCTTTTCTATATCCCACAAAATGTATCAGGTATCGTAAAGTACCATTGTTTGCCTGTAATGGATATTTTATGCAACGTCGTAGCACCTTTTTGTCCCGGGGGACTATTTGAAGACATATTAACAGTTATGTGGCCCCAATAACTTCGCGTTTGGTCACGTACCTATTTCATTCTATTTTATTTGGTGAGTAGACTTTTTCGACCCTCAAGTAAACTTTAATTTGGGTAAGATAAATCGTATATTTTTATTACTAACAGAAACTATCATGTATCTTGTATGCAAATTACTTATTTATTTGTAAATACAGATCCATCCCGCGCTCCGGTTTGTTTATCCTTTCACCAAAGGTTGTCTGTAATATAAGAGATTGCTTCAGGAATAAGACCGCCTTTGCACGTCTCTATGCAGTCTTACTACTGCTTTTTAACTGTGTACTATATATTTTGTGTATGCAATAAATATATCTAAATAAATAATTAAACTAGTGATCCTGTCTAAAAAACATAATTAGATACTTTCTGAATACTCTATTCTTAGTTACGTATTATTATTTATACTCACTTGTAATAACACTGTAACTGGATGATTTAAGTTCACTAAATAAGTTATTACGTATTTTGAAATTTTAATTTAATAAAGAAATTTAAAAAAAGAAGATTAAACTAATTTTGTGTTAATTTTTTTCCGTCTCGGTGCAAGCACTGAAAGGCTTTTATTGAAGAAAATACATAATATGTCAAATTCATACTAATATTATAAATGCGAAAATGTGTCCGTCTGTCTGTGAAGTTCTCACGGCCCATTTTTCAACCGATTTTAACGTCGCTGTAATTGCGTTTTTTTTAATTGGCTGCATGGCTCTAGGTTCTAGCTCTTAATTCCCAGCCTGGACTATCCAGCCTTTAATTTTTGATTTGTAAAACTTAAAATAATTTTATTAAATACAATTTTTAATTTTATGAATTAATTTCATCAATCCACATCTAAATCTTATTATTTAGAATTAAAGTGGACCGACAAAATTTAAAAAAAAACTTCAAAAAAGAATAGCACAAGAGCAGTAAATTCTGCAAAAAAAATAGCACGAGGGCAGTAAATTTAATTTACAATCCTCGTTATCTGCTCCTGTTAGTGAATTTTTCGAGCAACTGTATTGAAAAATTATTACAGCAAACATAAATCTCGAATGTGAAGGCGATTGAGAGGCAGATACAGATATGCCTACGTGTAATGTCCCAAAATTCAATTTGCACATATTCGGTTGTATGTTCTGAATGTAGTGGAGCTAAATTGTAGGTATACATCAGGATAAAATTTGCCAATAAAGCGCGACCGTCGCTCGAATATTGGAATGTTTGTATAAATTTCCGGCCCGAAGGCGGAAAACGTTTTAGCGCGTGTTATTTTTATTATATGTTGACAATATTTTGATGCAAAAAATACGAACTATAGAACTAAATCCTACTTAATATTATTATAAATGCGAAAGTGTGTCTGTCTGTCTATCTGCTACGCTTTCATGGCCCATCTGTTCAACCGATTTTGATGAAATTTGGTACAGGAATAGGTTGTATTCCAGGGAAGGACATAGGCTAGGACTTCTATCGCGGACAATTCAAGAGTTCCCGTGGGAGTCAAAAACCTTAATGAACGCGGACGAAGTCGCGGGCATCATGTCACCGTCTCGGAGATACAAGTTATCTTTGTACCGAATTTCGTCAAAATCGGTAAATCGGATGGGGTTGAAAAGGAAATAGACAGACATACCTTAGACTATACTTTCGAATTAAAAATACATATAAACAGCCAACGACCTCAATTTACATAGACGGGCCCTGGCAAACAAAGATTGTGAACTTATTTTACTAACGCCATTTAGTCTGAAAAGCGGGACAGCGCTATGGCGGGGATAAGGAGAGCCTGTATATGCCTGTCCTGGACAGGTGAGGGGCACGCCCTACAAATCGGACGCTCATCTTTTTTCTATGAAATGGCCCACCTAGTACCTACATATTATATATTATCGTTGTAGACAGCTCATGAATGCGTCAATTGACTGACGATAGGTGGTAACATGGGTTAAAAACTTTGGATTTCTGAATTTGCCTTTAGTTTCCTCCGTACCTCGGACTCCGTACGTCAGTGGTTATTATCACTAACGTCTTATAAGAGTCGAAATCCTAATCATTTTCATTTGCGGAAGGAACAACTCATCGTATTATTACTATCCCAAGAAATCATTAAAATAATTAGGCAAGAAATTAAGGTATTAAGGGCAGTCTTTAGGTATTAAAGGCATTTCGAATCAGTAAGAATTCACTTTTAACGATTCAAAATCACATGTAAATGTTTATTACAAAAAGAACTTTCTATTTATTCTCCAAAAATGAGTTATAAATAATATGATGGTAGATAATTTCGGTAAAACAAACGAGAAATGATTATGTTGTTTTAGTAGGTACTTATTTTTATTTAATTTCGCTATGCTCGCTCACGATGCCTCCAAGAGTTATGATTAAAACTTTCTGGGACGGCACAGGAGCGCAGATGCTGAACGCCTACTCCAATATTTTTTCATGATTTGTCTCTTTGTGCTTTTGAAAATTGTTTTCTTTGTGCCGTTACGTAAAGCGTTTCTTAGTTTCGCTTGAGATTCATTTGGCATTATCATTCATTCACATTTTTTATTGTGAGCATAATATAATGTTTTTCTGATATGCTTTGTCTAGCTGATATAGTGAAGGACTAGAGTTGGACAGACTGAAGCAGTACTATGCAAATGGCATCTGCCAAAATTATCACCCTAAATCGAATTATCCTTACGTATTTAACGTGTTCTGCACTAGATATTATAACTGAATTTCCAATGGCCAATCTCCAGAGATACTATAGCTATCTGCGCGGGAGATATTATAGTGCACAAGTGTGTGCGTATGCACAGGTGCACTCTCTGTTTACACTTTACACTCGTATCCGGATGGGACGGAAAATCCGACACGACCGGAGAGAGATCAGGGGCAGGACCGACAGCTTTACGTGCTCTCCGAGTTACGGGGGTGAAACACCGCCAACACTAGATATTATACCTACACTCTATCGCACTTGTCATAATATTAGTAATGAATGTATAGATGCGTCACTGTCAGTGTTGTTTTTTTAATTATTTTTCAACACACTTGCTCATAAAATAGCTCTAATTTCACCCCAATTAGGCACATAATGACACCTATAATCAAACTGTGACTTTTTCATTAGGTACTATTATTTTTTATAGTTATAGAGTTTTTATTTTATTTTATCTACAAATTAAAATTATTTTTTACTATAATTATTTTCACAAGTGAGTTATAGTTTATTTTTTATTTTATCTACTAAATTAAATTATTTTTTAGTATTATTTTCTTCACAAGTGTGTTGAAAAACGTCGTATGATACACGTGTGTATTGATGATTACCGTCCTCGGCTATCTTAAGACCCTCACCTGACGGCTCAATGGCGCCTCAGCGATAATCACCAACATTAAATACACTTGTACCATAATGTACTATATCAATTGATGTAAGCATTCTAAAGGTATGGTAATAAATCATCAAACGTATTAAAAGGCAACAATACTGCCATTATTTTCCTGACAGCCGATAAATTGGATATATCACACTCTTTTATTTGTACAATTACTTACCTACAGCTTTTTAATTGGTTTAGTTTTCTTGACATGCCTACTACTACTAACTACATTTATAAAACGTAAAAAATTAACCATAATATTATGCTTTGATTTGGTTAAATACTAATGCAGATTTAAAACGGCCTAGAAGTTTAGCCTTAACACATCTTAAAAATAAGGTTTATTCCTTCACGGGTAGGAAGGAGTAACCTAAGAGGTGTACATGATGTTCTCGAATGAATGTGAAGTTTGTAAATTCAGATTAATTGATGGATATGGCCAAAACTCTTCTCATTCTCAGGGCCGCTCGCACAAGGACATTTAAACTGATTTGGTTAAATTTTGTAATGCTGTTCCTTTTTGGCAAATGCATATTGTAGTTGCCAAAAAGGGACAGCATAAAGGCTCCCTCACACAGGCGCGTTATTATAGGTCGATAATATCGCATGCGGTATTGCGATAATGAGTCCCGATTCCTTGCACACAGCTGCGTTCTTATCGTCCGATATTTCTTACGAGAGAGCGCCGCGCCGCGACGTTAAACCATCTCTCTCAGGTATGCAAAAAAAGTCAACGCAGCGCACGCACATGCAAGGAAGACTCCAACAATTAGGTAATTCCACGCTGTATTAATAACCTTCGTTTCGGGCATCTTTTTTGGTCATCTTCCATTGCTACTGTTAGTAATAAGCATTCTTCATCTGATGATATGATATCCATATTATAGAAAAGTTTTTAGGACACTCATACAGTCATGTAACCACTCTCAAACTGGCGATAAAACCAAACGTCCTACAAGTACTACAGGTGTGTGTACGGTTGTTTGCGTCCTGATACAAAACATTCTAGAACTCATATCGAAATATCGCAGGCCGCAACGTCCTACTTCCATTGCGGCGTTACTATCGCAACAGTGTGTAAACTACATGACCATCCTAATTGAATAACTCCGATAGCTTTCTGGTTCGATTTATTAAAACTCTTTGTGATAATTTATTGATTTGTTCAACGATTTATTTCCTTTTACACTTGAGAATACAATTATAGGATACAGCGGGAAAAACTATTAATTATTAATTTCTTTCAATCAGAGACAAGAAGATTCAAACGCCATTCTGACAGTTAGTTTTTTTTTTTTTTTTTTTAATTTACTTTCCTAGATTTACGGCTCTGGGTTCTAAGGTGGATTGTACTTGAGGCCGACATGCCGCCCGCCAAGGACAGCTTGTGTCCTTAACTTACAATAAACATTTATACTATGAATCTATTTAATACCAATATTTACTTTAAGTGCCCTTTGATTTGCAAACTATACATACAATGATTAATATTTAAACATGCTCTGGGCTTTAATCCAAATTTAGTTGTGTGACAATTTATTATAATGAACTAAAATTTACCTTACTCAGTACAAAATTTTAAGAATGCTTAAAGGGCCCTCAATCTGTTACAGGTAATACACACAATTTTGAGACAGGCCTTTTAAATATTGATCCCTTACTCTTTATAGTTACCACTCTAGTAATTTGGTCTGGACCAGGGTGCTTAGTCTCTATCCTACCGAATAACCATCTTGAGGGAGGGAGATCATCCTCCTTTACCAAAACAATGTCGCCAATGCTAGGCTCCGGAGTAAACCTTGTCCATTTATATCTATTATGCAGAGTACTCAGATACTCCTGAGACCACTTTCGCCAAAACTGTTGAATCATATTTTGCATCATCTGCCACCTTTTTAAATTGCTGACTGGACAAAATTGATATTTATGATCGGGTATGGTCAGCAGCTGTTCACCAATCAAAAAATGACCTGGAGTCAGAGGTGAGGAATCTCCTTGATTTTCTGGCAACCTGTACATCGGCCGCGAATTCAGACATGCCTCGATTTGTGCTAGCACCGTACACAATTCCTCGTACGTTAGAGTGCTTCCATCCAGGACCCTTTTTAAGTGATGCTTAGTACAGCGCACTGCTGATTCCCATAAACCGCCGAAATTTGGGGAACGTGGAGGTATGAAGTGCCACTCTGTGCCCTTGATGGCTAAAGATGCAGCTACTTCCGTCATGACAGCTGTGTCTTCCTCAAACAATTTCCGAAGCTCCTTGGCAGCACCAACGAAATTTGTCCCATTATCACTCCAGATTTCCTGACAGTGTCCACGACGGGCCACGAATCTTTTGAATGCGGCAAGGAATCCTTCGCTGGTCAAATCCGTAACTGCTTCCAGGTGAATTGCCTTGGTCGCCATACAGATAAAAAGGCAAATGTATCCTTTATAACCTTTGCAACCTCTACCCTTTGACATCCTGATATTCACAGGACCAGCATAGTCTACACCACTTCTACTAAAAGGCCGGCTTATGGTAACTCTCGAACTTGGCAGCTCTCCCATGAAAGGATTTTGATGAGAAGAACTATATCGAATGCATCTAACACACTTCTTAATATGTTGCCGTACTAAACCTTTGGCATTTATGATCCAAAACTTGGAGCGAAGGTAGTTTAATGTCAACTGTGGACCTCCATGTAGTGTCTCCTCATGTGCATTGGCTACTACAAGTTTGGAAATATGATGTCCATAAGGGAGTATAATTGGATGTTTAGTATCATAGTCTTCCATACTTTGTTGAATACGGCCTCTGACTCTCATGACTCCATCTTTGTCCAAAAAAGGACACAAAGAAAAGATACTACTGGTTTTCTTCACAGATTTGTCTTTCAGTAGTCGGGTGATTTCATCCTGAAAGGTACTGGCTTGACAATTTTTTATGCAGACTGTTGTCGCATCTTCTAATTCCTTTGCTGTAAGGTAAGTTGAATTTTGTTTAATTTTATTCTTTAAGTTTGAAATAAATCTTTTACAATATGCAATAACTCTGATTAACTTCTTCAATGAAGAGTATTTACTCCACACTGTCATAGGTTGACTGGACGTAACAGCAGTCACCATATGTGATTTTACCTTCCTTTCCTCCAATTGAGTGTCTGCAGAAACTTCTTTAAATGGAATATTATTTTCACTCAACCAACGAGGACCCTGCATCCAAAACTGCTGTTGATTTATCAATTCTTCTGGAGCAAGACCCCGAGAAGCCATGTCCGCAGGATTGTCTTCAGACTGCACGTGGCTCCACTGGTCATTGTTGAGAACATTTAAAATCTCAGTAACCCGGTTGGCTACAAATGTCTTCCAACGGGTTGGTTCTCCTTTCAACCAGGCCAACACAATTGTGGAATCAGTCCATGCATGCAGTTTTGATTGAGGTATACTGAGCACTGTAGACACTTCTGAGAGCAGCTTAGAAAGTAACACTGCACCACAAAGCTCTAAGCGTGGTGTCGAAACTTGCTTCACTGGGGCTACCTTTGTTCGGGCTGCAACTAACTCAATATGAACACCATCTTCATTCATCACTCTCAGGTAAGCTACTGCTGCATAAGCACTATTTGATGCATCACAAAATCCATGAAGTTCAATGCTTGTAGTGTCACTCATACCAACCCATCTTGAGATTTCAAAACTATTCAATAAAGTTAAATTGTTTCTAATTTTATTCCATTCTTCTAAAAGATTCAGTGGTACTTCTTCATCCCAGGAAAGACCTTTCAGCCATAACTTCTGCATATATATCTTCGCTTGAATAACAACTGGAGCGATCCAACCTAAAGGATCAAATAGGCGAGATATATCGGATAAAATGACTCGCTTAGTTACTGGCTTGATTTGCTTCGGTAATTTCACCGTGTATTGAAAAACATCCTTATTCGCATTCCAAGAAAGGCCTAAAATTTTTACCACTTCGTCTTCATTTGTTTTTAGACTTTTAGTAGTCTTCACACTACCATGTATAACCTCCATTAATTTAGAGCTATTACTCATCCACTTTTGGAGCTCGAATCCTCCCCTTTTCAGAAGAGCGACCATCTGATGATAGATTTCAATTGCTTCCTCATCATTCTTGCAACCAGACAGACAGTCATCCATATAAAAATCCTTTGCTACGATTTCAGCTGCCTGTGGAAAGGCATGACCTTCGTCCTTTGCAATCTGCTGAAGTGTCTTCACTGCTAGATATGGTGCCGATGCCACACCAAAGGTAACCCTTAACATCCGGTAGACTTCAATGTCCCTGCCGGGATCCTCCCGCCATAGCAATCGCTGAAAATCGGTGTCTGGTTTATCTACCATAATTTGACGGTACATCTTGATGATATCTGCTGTGAAACAGATAGGATGAGTCCTCCACCTCATAATGAGGTGGCGCAGCTCTGATTGTAATCTAGGACCCACTAGCAAGTCATCATTTAATGATTGTCCATGAATTCCTTTACAGGCAGCATCAAACACAATTCTGACCTTAGTTGTTTGCTTGTCATCCCGAATAACAGCATGATGAGGCAAATAGACACAATTAGGCTTGTCTTTTTCATCCTTGTCAGTAATACGCTCCATATGATTTGAGGTTATATAATCATTCATTGCTTTAGTGTATTCTTCCTTCAAGAAGCTATTTTTCTCAAATTTCTTCTCTAAAGCCTTCAGTCTTCTCTCTGCAATAGTCTTAAATTCTCCATACTGACTCTTCGGATCTGCTTCCCGAAAAGGTAGCTTGACACTGTAACGTCCATTGTCATCCCTAGTGGTAGTTGAACAATAGTATGCTTCACACCTCTCATCATCTTCCGACATCAACTCCTTTGGTACCTCAGTTTCCAGTTCCCAAAACTTACGAAGTAATGTATTGACGGACTCATCTTGAATATGCATACTGATAATATTGTTGAAACAAATATTATCTGAATGGTTCAACACCTGACCAGACAGGATCCAGCCAAACATGGTATTTTGAGCTGTCAAGGTACCATCTGGATTTCTCAACAACCCATCGACAAGAATCTGACCATAAATCTCTGCCCCCAACAACACATCTATGCCTTGAGGCTTACCGTAGCCCGGATCAGCTAATGGTAAATGTAACATTTCAGGCCAGTCAGCAATCTCTATCTGGTGTGCAGGTAATGTAGATGACAATTTTGTTAAAACATAAGCTTGAATATTGAAGCAACATGAATCATTATGTATAGACTGTATTCCAAATGTAACCCTATATTTGACTTCCATACTTAATTGATCTCCCCCCAGGCCAGAAACTAAACCTTTGACGGGTTCTTTTCGAAGTCCCAATAATTGAACGGCATACTCCGAAATGAATGAAGCCTGAGAACCCTGATCCAGTAATGCCCTAAGTGTGTAACTATTTCTACGACTATTAACCTTAACTAAAGCCGTAGCTAGCATTACATGACCAGTTGAATATTTTGATTTATTATTAGCAAAATGTGTAGCAATTTTTTGAATATTGTCTTGTCCCTCAGAAGTACCTATACTTTTAGCACTTTGTTCCACCACAACACTACTTGATGCCACTGGCTCAAGCTCACTACTTGTACTCGCATTCTTAACTGTACTCGAGAAGCTTGTGGACCCTTCAGGGTGTAAAAGCGAGTGATGTTTCCTGGAGCACCGCTTACAAACGGTGTTTCTCTTGCACCGATAAACCGGGTGATTATCCCCAAAACAATTGAAGCATAGCCTTTTCTTCGCTACAAATTCTCGCCTTGCCGTGCTACTCTGGTTACAAAATTCTTTACATTGATACAACAAGTGATTCTCAGAACAAAATGGACATTGTGTAGCTGTAACAGCAAATGACTTTGTTCTCTCGACCTTCTCTTTGGTGTTCTCCCTTCTCGCTGGCTCCAAAAACTCAAGAGCTCTGAATCTTGACTCCAGAAATGATTTAAATTCCTTTAGTGTGGGTAAAACATCCGAATGATCACTAATTTTCTGTTCCCATTGTTTTCTAGATTCAGTGTCCAATTTGAGCGCAGTGAGATGAATGATAAGTATATCCCAAGAAGAAACATCCACTCCAATATTTGAAAGTGCATTAAGGCAGTCGCTTGTTGTATCTAGTATTTGCTTTACTCCGTGTGATGATTCCGTTGAACATGACTTTTGTCCCACTAATCTTGTTAATATGCAATTAGCTATGTATCGTTTATTGTTATATCTAGCTTTGAGAAGTTTCCAACATTGTTCATAGTTGCTTGCTGTAATGGGTATATGCCGCAATAATTGCTCGGCCTCATTAGACAAGTGAGTTTTAAGGTAATGTAACCTCTCTACGTCCGACAAAGATGGATTTTCATGAATAAGGGACTCAAAAAGATCATGAAATGTGGGCCATTCCATATATTTGCCAGAAAAGGTAGGCAAGGTTATTTTAGGTAGTTTTATGCTATGATGTTCTCCACCGGAACTAGTATTGAAAGAACTATCCTTATTTGTTCTCACTGTAAACCTCTCAAGCTTTTCCTTCAATTCTGTCTTAAATTCTAAATAGAATTCTTCTACATTGCCAAACGAATCTTCGCTAAAATAGTCGTTCGTAACTAAATTTCTATTCTTAATTAACTCCACATGATTCCTTGTAAATTCTTTATATTTTGTCTCTAAGACTTGCAGTCTGGTTTCTATATATTGGCGAGTTAATCTCTCCTTTGCACACTTTTTAAAATTAATTCTAAGCTTATCTATTTGAGCTTTTAATTCCTCTTGCACCCCAACAAGATCCATGATACCAATAAGTAAGCTTTCAACTTTGAGAATAATTGCACCTAAGTAATTACTTACAGTTTTGTGGAAGAACTTACGAATCTTACGATACGGTTCACTAATCACTATTAACACACACGTGTTCACAATTACACGGCACTTTTCACCAAAGATTCGGTATCGAACGGACCATGAATAACTCCGATAGCTTTCTGGTTCGATTTATTAAAACTCTTTGTGATAATTTATTGATTTGTTCAACGATTTATTTCCTTTTACACTTGAGAATACAATTATAGGATACAGCGGGAAAAACTATTAATTATTAATTTCTTTCAATCAGAGACAAGAAGATTCAAACGCCATTCTGACAGTTAGTTTTTTTTTTTTTTTTTTTTTTTAATTTACTTTCCTAGATTTACGGCTCTGGGTTCTAAGGTGGATTGTACTTGAGGCCGACACTAATACAAAATGTACTGAAAACAGATATCGCAATAACGCATGCGATATTATCGACCTATAATAACGCGCCTGTGTGGGGGAGCCTTAAAATATTTAATTAAACCAATTTAAGAGTTCTTGTGCAAGTGCGCCTAATAATGGAATCATGTTCAGACTACATCACTGAAATCATTTAAATTTATTCACTGAACAAAAAAATTATTGCTAGGACGACCGATACCAATGTTATTATTATTCAACTCTTTATTTGCACCACACAATAAAATAAAATAAAAAATAAGACATGAAATAAATTAAAGAAGAAGGATAGGTACAAAAGGCGGCCTTATCGCTAAACAGCGATTTCTTCCAGGCAATCTTAAGATTAGGAGAACGCTGGGAAACCAGAATACGGGTGGCTTAAAATTTTATGCTAAATTAAATAACACAATACACACATACATAATATAACATATAAATATGTATATTATACTTAAACTAAAATATACGTTCGCTTACACTTGCCGAGGTGAGCTCTCACGTCGATCAATCGTATTTGCAATGTAAAAACTCAGAGTAAGCAGTGGCGTGCATAGGGCTCGAAGCTAGGATAGGCATTAGTTAGTCAGAATACCTATTTACTGACTGGTATAATGAAAAACAGGCATTGACCTATATGATCATCCAATTTTTAAAAACTACAGTGAAACTGACAATAAGAACTAAAATTTTAATTAGGTTTAATTCAATTTAAGGTCTCCATTAATTTTCTCTTGCTGAGCGATAAGCGAGTCAAAATTAGAGCTGTAAATTGTGCGCTCATTTGCATAGAGCGTGTACGAAACTGGGAAGATATGTGGGACTATTACTTAACTGGGTTGCTGAATGTAATGGCGGAACTGTTTAAATGTCTTATTGCATATTCTTATTCAACTCTGCATCCTGAATTTGCCCCGGACTCCAGAGAAACGATTAAAACTTTGTCGTATTTCAGGCGTAGTTACTTACCTATTCAAATGCGAATGCGTTATATTGGTTCCATATTTAAGCACCAATAGTTAAGTGCAGTATACCAGACAAGTCGGGGTTCTATATAAATCTAAGTAAATGTTATTAACATAATACAATATTAATAAAATAAATTAAAATATAATAAAGGGTTTCCATTCCATTTTTAAATATCATGAATCCTCGCGTAAAAAATTGCAGATTATTGTTTAATAGTATTGGTAAAGTTTTCAACTCTTTATTGACGTGATCGATTGTTTAAGGTCATTTATTTCTTGGCTACACATAGCAAGCTAGATTACTTGATATACTTCGTGTGACAATGGCCCATCTTTTCAACCGATTTTGATGTTTGGTACAGACATGTTGTGTCCCTGGAATAGGGACTTTTATCCCGGAATATTAAAGACATTAAAGTGACCACGGAGTCACCAGTATTGTGAACACGGTGTCACCAGTATTGTGACCACGGGGTCAACAGTATTGTGACCACGGCGTCACCAGTATAGTTTTGCGGTGTGAGGTTAACGGATGCAAGGTTTAGTGTAGATTTTGGGTTATTCGAAGTCAAACCTCACACACACGGTTCAAACCAATCACTATATTATAATTTTCCACAATTTATATTAAAATTAATAACAACAGATCTATTTGACTTTCTAATGGCGATCAATAACATACAAGACGGAAGGTAGTTCGCGGAGCGCGGCTCGGTCGGTTACATTTTCTACCGAACGGTAATACATACACCAAGTACATTGGTGTATGTATTTTGAATTTTGAATGTGTTATTTTTATGTTTGTATGTATGAATGTAGCCCGCCAACCCGCATTGGAGCAGCGTGGTGGGTCTAAGCTCTAATTCCCACTCTCCTATGAGAGTGGAGGCCTGTGTCTAGCAATGGAACGTTAATGTGCTGTAGTGGTGGTGGTGGTGGTGTTATGAATGTAGGATGTATGTTTAATAATAATTATAATATAGGTATTTATTTAAATTTAAATTTTAGATTAAGTAATATGCTAAGTTTTAGAGTTATGTTCTATCGATAAGTTATATATTAGCTTTTAACTTAAATAATTTAATAGATTAAAATAATGGTTACGTCTAGTTAGTGAAAATACAAAATATTTGTTCTCAAATTATTTTTAACGGCATTTAAATATTTTTAAGGTATGCAATAAAAAGGAAATTAACTTCATTTCTACAATACTTCAGGAAACACAATTTGGTGAGCATTTATTAATTTTGGCAGGTATTGGGAATTTATTGGGAGTAATATGTGAATTTCTGGTGGGCATTTAAATACAAGCCTATTATAAATACCTTTATCTACTCCAGCATCGAAAAGTTCCAATTTAGAATTTGACAACTATATCGAATTGAACCCTCTTTCGTGTTTGCTTCTCATAACGATACAGTTCGTTGTATGGGAGCTGTATCGTTATGAGTCGTAGCTGTATCGATATGGTTATCTTCATAAATAGGATACCTATAGCTTAGCGGCTCTGGGTTCTGGCACTTTCCCAACCACAGAGTTCTTAGTATGTAGAGGAGCCATACCTACATCATGGCGGATGGTAGCACCCGTCATTGAATATGTACATATTATATATTTCATCTCCACCTACTCTATACTCTATGTACCCAACCCACTCTATGGTTGGTACTGCCACTCTTACTGCCAATATTAAAAAAAAATTAGAAAAATTACGCGGTAAACGGATTACTTTTGCAACTTGTGAAATTTGTATTGATTTGACTTTTTTATTAATTTACAAAGTAAAAAATTATAAAGACGTCCTTGTCGTAGATAAAATATTGTATGCAACTGTACGTAATTAGTCATTTTAATTCTCGTACTATCCTATTTTGATACTCGGCAAGCCTCGTATCAAAAAACAGCACTCGAATTAAAATGACCCTCATTACGATACAGTTGCTTAAATAGCTATTATAATATTATGTTTCAATTTCATGAATAATGGTATTAATTCCCTAAAAAGTATAGTATTTACAATTTTATAAGGGTTCTCGTTTGTAGCGAATATTTTTATCGTCATGTTTCCTTTTCTATATCTCCGAGAATGTATCGAGTATCATAAAGTACCATTGTTTGCTTGTAATGGATGTTTTATGCAATGTCGCAGCCCCTTTTTGTCTCGAGGGACTTTTCATGACATATTAATAGTTATGTGCCTTCAATAACTTTAGATAGAGTCCCGCTTGTTTTCTGTTTTTATTGATAAATCGTTGATCGTATACTACGGTCCTTCTTGACGTAGACGTGAATTTTGGCATACTATAAGTGTTCTAAAAACCTTTATTGAAAACAATACAATAGAACGTAAAGCTAGCTTTATTAAATTATCTAATCATGCCTGCGTGGATTGTTGGTAAAAATGCTGGCTGCATTTCCGCGCTAGATAGCCTGGCTGATCCTTTGCGCTAATAATGAGACAGTCCTTCTCGGAGAAATATCTCGGCAAACGGAACAAATAATAATTTATTATGTAAACTAACTCTCTATGAAAGAGGTTTCCTTCCACCGCTTGCCGGTTTCTGCCTTTTCTGCTGCGGCTCCCGGCCTTGATGCTGTCTCCCTGATATGATACTATTGATCTTGCAAATATAATCACTATTCTGAAACGCTGCATTAATCATCGCTACAGTCTTAAATGCTGTTTTTGGCTGAATTTAACGTTGATATGACGTTAGACGATAGATTCTTCCGAAAAGAGTCTAGGCAACTAAGCTAGTGGACCCCAACAATAATTCCTCAGGTGAGGAAACTTTCCAGTATGATAAAGTATCATGAGAAAAAACGTTTATTATAAATATCCAATAAACAATCATAAAGGAAGTAATGATTTTTATGCTATACCTACCTAATTGTTAAAGCAGGAAGGTACATTATCGCGTAAACGCAGTTTAGGTTTGTTAATAAAATCGGTTTAAATATCGATGTTCTGCATGATTATTTCGTTTGAGTGTAAATAAAACCTGCTATTATTTTAAAACTAAATCGATAAAATATTCAGTCATAATTAAGTTCTAGGTATAAATATCTAAATTCCGGATGGATTTTTTGTTGGATATTTTTGCATAAGTACCTATTGGTTGATTCCATACTACAACCCTGCCAAGTTTCAAAGACCGAGGATTTAATGCGGGAGTCTCCATACAACAAACCGCCCCATTGCCTAGACTATAAAGAGTATTTTGCCAATCAGTTGTGGTTGCGATCGTTAGGTTCACTGTTACTAGCAATCATTCACGGATTCTGGGAAATTATGAAACCTTATTATCATTACATTAATGCTACTGTGGTAGGTCTCTAATAGTCGACTTCTTAGTAATGGTCTCTATGAAGGTATTAGTTGATTTGATCGTGACGTCACTATCAGGGCAGGGTCCTGCAGGGGGGAATACAGTTATCAAAACAATACGGCTTTAAGCGGTGGTGAATGCCCCCTGATCAAGCGGCATAATATCAGCATAATTTCGGTAACTATTTAATTGAATAGGTAAATACGCGCATATTGATAGGTAAAGAATGGACAATGGATGAATATTTATACATATTATAAGAGCAAAGAGCTGAAAAAGAACTGGGCTTTTCGTATATTGTAGTAAGTTTTGACGACCTCAGTGGCGCAGTGTTGAGCGCTGTTGTCTAAACGTGCGGAGGTCCAGGGTTTGATCCCCGGCGGGGTAAATTTGGGAATTTATAATTTCTGATTTTTCCCTGGTCTTGCCTGGTCTTGACTAGTTTCGATAAAGACGTGCCGCCAAGTGATTTAGCGTTCCGGTACGATGCCGTGTAGAAACCGAATAGGGGAATGCGCTTAATATAACTGCCATGCCCCTAACAGGTTAGCCCGCTACCATCTTAGACTGCATCATCACTTACCATCAGGTGAGATCGCAGTCAAGGGCTAACTTTTAGTGGATAAAAAAAATTAGTAAAAGGTAACTTACCTTTTATTATTATTTCCGTAACTTTTCTATGCGAAGGAAACTTGTTTATTCTATAATATAATAACAAATAACGATGTATATAAGAGCTTGTTAGTTCACTAGTTAGGGCTCCCTCGTAAAGCTGGATCTAGTAAATCTACTTCAACTATAAAAGCACTATCAAAACATGAACTACAGCCGCATAACTTCGGTTTATTGTTATAACAACTCGTAAAATAGGCAATTACGCCGGGCGGTATGGTATATAGAATTCTAAGTTATTTGCTCGATCGGAAAGTATAGGTACCTATTGATAAACTTTTCCACTGTTTATGGTACAGAGTGTTGACTGTTTACTGTAAGTAAAGAGTGTGGATTTTATTGAATTAAACTAATAGCCTAAGATCCCTGTGTAGAATGACCTTCACCGAGCTGGTTAATGGATGAAACCTACTTTTTATTTTTATTTAATACTAGATAAATACGGATACGGATACGGATACGGATAGATAAAACAGATCCGTAAAGTTACATAATATGGACAATGGTTAAACTTACAATAATCCATAGGTAACTTCACGAATTGGAACCGCTTGAGTTATAGGTATATCAAAATATAGGTAATTTTATAACAAACGCGATGGAACTTGTCAAAAAATAATTAATTAAAATTAATTAATTTAAAAATAGCCTGGACCGGGTTTTGATAGTCAACCTATTTTAGGCGTATTTATCTATTATTAAATAAAAAGTAGGTTTCATCCATTAACCAGCTCGGTGAAGGTCGGGGTATATGCGGATCTCATACTATAAATAAATACTTTCTGTTTTCTTCTAATCTTAAAAAATGTTTTTTTTTAAGATTAGAAGAAAACAGTTTTTAAAACTTAAGAATGAAACAGGACAGGAGAATTATAAAGATTTTTTTTAAATACATAATAATATAGATGATAATATAATTTACATAAATAAAATTAAAATCACTCATCACTCAAACTGAAACTTAAATTCAAATCTTTTTTAATTCAAGTAGACTTCGACAAGTGCTTTTGAATCATGAAGGAACTAGAAGTTTAATTCGATATAATCCGCGACAATAGGTAAATCTATGTCACACAGTGTATATCCCGCACTTATACCCCGCGATATTCACCACACCACAGAAAAATATTCCAAATCATGGAATTAATCAAATCATGGCATTCCATGTTCCAAATTATTCTCAACCTACGTTTCACTTACTACTTTTACCTATTCTGTGGTTTCACTCCGATACCGGAGTACTTCAGGAGATGTTGACTCGACAATGCACAATTGTAAAGACTTACAATTTCGCGGATTATAGCGAATTAAATTTCTAGTTCCTTTATTATCATGGACTTGCGCAAAGTAACGTCTGCTACTATCCAATATTTGCTTTTGAATCATCGAGTGACTACCACTGGTTCGGAATGCCATTTCTACCGAGAAGAACCAGCATAATGTAGGTGTAAGCTAAAGCTATGAACTAGCAACAAGATTCCGTTTTGAGTATCAAAAATGGAAATAAATTTAATCTATTTTATTGATAAATTTTTAGATTTAGGTTTGTGTATTACGATGCAAGTACTTACTAAGAAGTAGCCATAAAGTAGCTGTAAAAATGTAAACATGAATCACACAATTTCTGACGTTAATGAATAACAAACTAGAAAAACAATTCTTAAATATAATCAATGCAACCTAGTGTACCTAAATAGAAAGGAAACAATATTTCCAACATGTTTACTTGTTGTTTCCTTTAAAGAGTACGCTCTTACTGGAAGACATTAAGTGCCATTGTTCTCCAATAATGGCTACCTAACTTGATACTGCGGGGATTCTTTGTCTTCATCTCGTAGCCGCTTATACTTACGGAAAATAGATAGAGATTTTTCCCCTTCGATTTCATATCCCTTCGGAACGCCGTATATTTGCAATACGAGCGATCAGTCCTGATAAGCAGAGCCTGTTAGTTCCCCGTCGGTACGGCTTCACATAAAGTTAAATCTACTAAATCTGCCTCTACTCGATACGATACGCTCTCAGAGGGTAAGCTAAAGGTCCATTACTTCAGTTACGATATTTGCACAAGAATAAATTTGGTTTATATGTAGTGGAGGAGAGACTTAGGGCGAGTACATATTGAGTGGATAAAACTACACAATGATTCGTCGTCGTCGTCATTGTCAACCGATCGATGTCCCCTGCTGGACATATAGGTCTCCTGAAGGGTCCTCCACATAACAAGCCACGGTCTTTCGCCGCCTGGATCCAGCGTCTCTCTTGATGTCGTCCGTCCAACGTTCCAGTGCGGGGTCATCATTCCAGCACCTTGGGTCTCCAACGTCCATCGGTTCTCCGAACTATGTGCCCCGCCCATTGCCACTTCAGCTTCGCAACTCTTCGGGCTATATCGGTGACACTGGTTCTCCTACGGATCTCTTCATTTCTGATTTGATCACGTAGGGAGACTCCCAGCATAGCCAGCTGAGCCTTCTTATCAGGCCCATTAGCCACACAATGATTACCTACGGTTAAATTTTGACCATACAGTAAATTTGTGTTGGTTGCAGATTACTCTATTCCTTCTATCGAGGTTAACAAACTCTTACGTGTGCAACTTATTTATTCTGCTTTTGATTTTTTAATTATTATTCTAATTTTAAACCAACTAGTTATAATACGTAAGGGCTAGATTACATTTTATTATGTTAACAGTGCAGGGGAAAAGTGCAGGTGTTAAGTGATTAGTAAAATCAAATTGTAAATGGTCACGCTGTTAAGTGTGAAGTGGAAGAGGGAGTAAAGTGATTATAGTAGAGCACTTTGCAAGGATATTTAATCGCTGTGTGAACATTTATTTGCTGTACATTTAACAAAATAATATTAAGTATGTCAACTAATCACTTTGCACCGGCACTTTTTACTTCACAAAGATCGAGCTATTACTGATCCTGAGTTAAAGGTTAAAATAGGTAGGGAAGCAGCCAGATTTCCGAACCGGTGGTAGAGAGTCTTGACGTATCATAAGTGGCACAAGTTGTCCTACATGAAATAATTTTCTTTTTTGAAGTAAGGAGTTGTAAAGTAAGGCCCCTCGTAATAGGTTTGATGGGTAACTCTTTCCAGCTTATAACTAATATTATTTTTTTCTTTATTTGTTTAGGGGCTTATTAACTAATATTGTCTGGAAACCTTGTGTTGTCAGTCAAAAATTAACACCTACTTGAAACACTACAAATTTCTATACAGTGGCCACTATATAGAAAGAAGGCGGAGGACCGTGTTTGGCGGCGTTATGATTCTCACAATTCATTTTTTTTATCAACGACAAGTTAGCCCTTGACTGCAATCACACCCGGTGATAAGTGATGATGCAGTCTAAGATGGTAGCGGGCTAACCTGTCAGGGGTATGGCAGTTATATTAAACCCATACCCCTAATCGGTTTCTACACGCCATCGTACCGGAACGCTAAATTGCTTGGCGGCACGTCTTTGAAGGTAGGGTGGTAACTATAAACTAGCCACGACTGAAGCCGGCAGAAATTATAAATTCACAAATTGACTCTGCCGGGAATCGAACCCGGGATCTCCCACGTTAAGACAACAGCACTCAACACTGCGCCAGGGAGGTCGTCAAACAGTTTTCAAGTCGTGCAAGTTTCAGTATTCTACCGATAGACTCTCATAATACAGAATACGTATAATATTACATACTTATCATACATACTTGACCTTTTTGGAGCGCCGTGTGAATATCGACAAAATCCTTCATAAAACCAGTAAACTTTACACAAAGAACCGAAAATTCATAGTATCTTCAATAAAAGTAAGGGAAAACAACAGAAATTACCGATAAAGTGAACGGGGTTCAAATATAGGAGGGTCTATATGAGTACCCGTCCCGTAGACAGAATATTTTACGATCCTCTATTATTTTTATTAGAGCATGCAGTGAACATTTTCCCAGCGCGTGGAAGAATACAGTATAATTTTATTCCAATACAGGGCTTTATTGTATCATCGTGAGTTACGACAGCGTATATCAATCAACCTTCTTTCTTTAACTTTGATTATAGCCTTGAATCGATAAAGTATGACATCTTTGTGTCACGGATTTACATACAACTGGTTGAACAAGTTTGTGTCTTGCGGGAATTTAATATTCCTTGGGCTTTTGCCCATCCCGGAAAAAAAAAAAACTCTGTACCCACCGAAAACAGTTAAACAGATGGACCGTCAAAAGTAAACACAAAGACTTAATGAAAAGAAAGAAAACTTTCGCATGTTATAGTTATATACGAGTATATGCTGCTAGAACATTAGCGGTTAAATGCCAACGTAATAGACCCCGAAAATAATAATCCTGCAAAATTTTCAAAATACCTAATACCACGCGGACGAAATTGTAGGCATCATGTAGTAATATTATAATAGGCTAGATCGTGGTATAAAATAAGGCTGCAATGATAGACGGTGCTTAATGATTAAAGGAAAAAAAACATGTAGTAATAACATAATATTAAATATGTTGATTTATGTGTGTGATATAGATATCTAAATAAATAAATAATATCAAGAAATGATAAGACAAATAAAATACTTAATTAACTTTCATTCGTACTGAAAACATACTTCATCTAATGAAATGTTATTCAAGATTGGGCTTGAAGAATTGCCCCAAATGAACATCGATTGTTGGTTTCGTTCAATCAGTACCAGCTATCAAAGTGATTGATTTTTAAAACTCGGTGCCCTTCTACGCTGGCACCATTTGTTACTTCACCCCAGAGATGATTAATCTAAAGAGTAGCTAAATAACATAATTTAAATTATGCGATAAAAATACTGTCATGTACCTATATTATACCATGGATATTTTATGCTTACGTAGACATAAATACGATTTATTAACATATTTTTTTTTTTTATTTACTCTTTGTATCCTTCTGTATTATCTTTTAACCTTTTTTTTTATTTCTTCGTTTTATAAGTGTGCAATAAAGAGTTTATCTATCTATCTATCTCTATATCGCAGTCCACAGTTGTGTCATATTTTATTAAAAAAATTTCAATTCAGCATATTAGTTCTAACACCAGCTTAGGACGAAGGCTTGAGGAAGAT
Source organism: Erebia aethiops (assembly GCA_923060345.2). NCBI lineage: Eukaryota > Metazoa > Arthropoda > Insecta > Lepidoptera > Nymphalidae > Erebia > Erebia aethiops. The sequence continues at coordinate 26,047,797 of OV281081.1, forward strand.
CTGAATCCCAAAGAACTAAATTTTATTTTGCCATCCTTCGTTATTGCAAAAGCAACGAAAAAGTGCGCAATAAGTGTTGTCGCTCTACTTGTGCTTTTACGCTACAGCAGAAGCCGTAAACATTTTACTTGCTTCTCTAGAAAATTATAACTCTCTCTTTTGACCTGATAAATAAGAAGGAGCAATCGAAATATTTAGTTTTAAGTGAGGCACCTAGTGTTTATTAGATAGCTGTAACAAAGCAAAAAGCTAGAAAGAATTCAACACCCACAGAACATCACTAATTTAATTTAACACTAAGGTTTCCACTGAAAATAGCGCTGCAGCCTGCTGTAGCAAGATGATTCTTTCAAAGGGCTGAGATGTGGGGTTGAAAGATCCACGCCAGGTCGCTATGACAGGCCTTTTTTTCCGTGGGGAAATCCTCATGGATACCTTTGCATCTGGGGAAATGCAAGGGTTATGTCAGACTCTTACCGACTAAAACCCCACGGTGTTCCTCCCAACGCCTTGGCTGGATAGGGACCGGGGAATTCGCGCAACCCAGCCACCAGCGTCGTCTGATCGCCCCTTCTCCGCGGGACTTCAATATTCCCTTCTCACCGTCTGAGGCACACCAGGAACACCAACGTATGCCTCCCGACTCGAGGACTATTTTCTTAATGAGCGACAGGATCGCTATGACAGGCCTATATTAATAAAACCGAAATCAGCTGATTAGGTCAGTTTTGATTGCATTGAACGATACTTGAGAACGTATTCTTAGTTGATGTCGGTTTATTAATAGCGGCCTTAGTCTAATTTCCGGATATATCCATCTCCAGGACGCAAGCTATTTTGGTATCAAACTTCGTCCAGATCGATACAATAGTTGAGCTGTGAAAAGTGACAGACAAACTGACACATTTTCGTATTTAAAATATTAGTGTGGATATCCTTCCAAAACCAGATATGGTAAACTACTATGGGCATCTTCCACCACTACAGCATATTAACGTCCTACTGTTGGACACTGCACTCTCATAGGAGAGAGGGAATTAGAGCTTAGATCCACCACGCTGCTCCAATGCGGGCTGGCAGGCTTTACCAACTATTAGGCTAGCACTGAGAATTTCTAGTCAGAAAAACCCAATGCTGTTATATATATAAAACTGCATAAACTGGCACTGGTTAAAAGAAAGTTCAGTTATTATATAAATTATCTCTAAGCTAGGCCGGATTTCATTAGGATTACTCGCAAGCACTCCAGAAACTTTTATCGATATTAAATCGACGGGCTATAACACGATTTATTCGTTCGCCATCCATAGATATATCGGAAGGGGTATACAAAAGTTACGGGCCCATAGTTTACCCTTTAAGAGCATAAAGTCAAAGAAGATGAACAAGACTTATGTAAGCCTTGTTGATCTTTGGTAGTTCAAAATATTAATACTATTGTTTATTTTTATACGACTGCCCAAAAAAGGAGCATAATGTTTCATACTATGTATATGTTTGTTTATATATAAGTTTCTTTATTTCACCATAACTTCTTCATGCCAGAATAGATTTGGGTGTATGGAGTAAGTATCGTTAAAATCCTTACACCACTATCCTTACATCCCGAGTGACACTGGGCTATAAACTTTTTCTATAAAATTCATTTTCACTAACTGGCACATATTCAATATTTATTCAGGTACACTGTACTCTTATTGACGTCCAATAACTTAGAAAACGTAATGGTAATAATCAGTTACGGTATCTTAAAACTAAAGCTACGAGGGTTCCAAATGCGTCCGGTGCTGAGAAGATTCCCACAATAAACTCAGCCGGGTTTTCTGACGCAGGCAGTAGAGTCCATCTAACTGAATAATTTTTAGAGCATTTAACCAAAGTAAGGAATTTATTTAAAAGAGATACGTTTATTCATAAATTATGAACAAACTATTCAATTAATCTTAAGAAAAATCTCAGCATTATCCTTAATATAAAATATGTGAATCTGTTTCTTAGTTTGTTCGAATGTCATTCAATTAAACCGCTACAGAGCAACGGATTGACATGATTTTTTGCATGGAAATTGGACCTGGAGACTTAGGCTATATATTATTCCGGAAAATAAAAGGGATTTCAAAACCTTCAAAACTCCGGGATAAAATTTAGAATTTTAAATTTTAACTGCGGACGATGTCGCGAGCATAATTATCCTGCAAAGAAAAAGAAGAAATCTAAAAATAGGTAATAATATGTCGCATGTCGCTTAGGAATACTGTCTTCAGTTAAAGTCGAAAGTCAAATTACATAGCGCGCGCCAAAATATTAATTATATGTACTAAGTATGTTTTGAATCATCTACGTAAACAGATAACAAAGAATTAAAAAATGGGCATCACCAAACATAATATTTAACGTTAATAATTATACCATCTCTTCTAAAACATTTCTGTTTAAAGCACGGTAAAGTGACAACGAATTCCCCTCCAAGCGGCATTTGGCTAAATTACAGTCGTTTATCAAATTGTCACCTGCTTTATTTGCAAATAAACTTCCTTGGCAATAACGGTGCTTTTAGAAACTCAATTAATCTGAATAAAAAATTGTTGTGGTGCATATTTTGATAACAACCAAAACATTACCTTAATTTTGTCCCATAAACAATTTAAATTCATATTATTTCAGCAATATAATGTAGGTACATATTCCTTAAAAACTATTGCTTTTGTGCAATTATTATAATGGCAATGTAGTTAAAGGGCTTTTAGGTACTTTATAACTAAATAGATGATTCCCACGGCTTCGTCCGCGTGGATAAGGTTTTTTTTAATCCCGCGGTCACTCCTTAATTTTCCGGCATAAAAAGTTACCTATGTCCTTCTGCACCAAATTTCATCAAAATTGGTTGAAAAGATAGGCCGTCAGAAACTGACACACTTTGGCATTTATAATATTATTAAGGATGGTAAAATGATTTATTGTTGTTCAGCTCGGCTCGTGGTGTATGCCCACCTTTATGATAATAAACAAGCAGAAAAACCATTTTCCAATTCGATTGCATAGAATAGATATAGTTTTATTTTATCGGAAGAACACCTGTGATCTATTTACTCCATATTCCCAGTTAAGCTGGTTTATCGGGCTCCATGCATTTTTAAACGGATAAATGGAAGGTGCAATTTAAGACCATTGTACCACAAAGCTTCAGTGTTTGCCAAGTATAGTTAAGTTTTTATTCCGAATAGTTTTTCTCTATGTTTTTGAAACCCTTGCCTATTTTTTTGTTTTTATGTTTTTTATGGTGAAGTTGGTTTATTAAAAAATAAATAATAAATTTTATAAAAGAGAGCGGCCGCCGTTTAAGGGATAGGGGCTGTGACCCACGTTCTGGTTCCTACCTGGTTTAAAGGTTATCCATCGCCATTCAGCGTGGCAATGCTGCAAGATTGATGGGTACCTTTGGCCCAGGGGCAACCAGGGGTGGGCTTTTTGATTAGGGGTTTTTTTATGTATAAGGATTTATTTTAAATTTATTTTATAGTTAGTTTAATATTTAGATTTTAGTATTTATTAAGTAGGATTACTTCCATTGAGATTCTGACATTTGTTTAAATAAAATTGTGTTTTTAGTATATATAATAATTGAAGGAAATACAATTATTCTGTGGATAAAAGCGTTTCATTAATTTCTACTAGTGCGAACGAGAGGTCGTTAGTGCGAACTGAGTTTGAGTGCGACTGATTTGAGAACTCTAGTGCCACCAATGCAGCCTTTTAACGTCCCACTGCTGGGCACAGGCCTCCACTCTCATAGGAGAGAGGGAATTAGAGCTTAGACCCACCACGCTGCTCCAATGCGGGTTGGCGGGCTTTAACGACTATTATCATGTTAGTGATAATAACCGGGACCGACGGCTTAACGTGCTCTCCGAAGCACGGGGGTGAAACACCGCCAACTTCCAACTCCGGGCTGGCACTGAGAATTTCTTAATTGAAAAACTCAACACCTAACAATTTTTATGCCCTACCGGGAATCGAACCCAGGACCTCGTGATCCGCAGTCGACTATGCTAACCGCTAGACCAACGAGGCAGTCAACTCGTCAACTCTAGTGCACTAGATCAATAATCGGAATCCGAAAATACACTCTTAGAAGCCATACCTGTCACTAAACAACGGAATATTCATCCGATTCATATTTTGTTTACGACTGCTTCAGAGTATTGTTATTATTATATTCCGTAGGGTACTTGGTGATAACTTATAAGATAGTATTAGTGGACTTTTAATTTTATGAGTTGTTAAGTGGACGAACTCCCTGGCGCAGTTGACAGTGCCGAAGTCTTGTAATTATGTGGGGTGTAAAGGTCTTGTAAAGGTGCCCAGCTTAATTCGAGGTAGTAGCAATTCAACAATTTATGATGCCTTTTGTTTTATCCACTACAAGCTTGCCCTTGACTGCGATCTCACCTGATGGTAAGCAGGGTAAGTGATGTTGCAGTCTAAGATGGTAGCGGGCTAACCTGTTAGGGGCATGGCAGTTATATTAAACCCATACCCCTTCGGTTTCTACACGACATCGTACCGGAACGCTAATTCGATTGGCGGCACGACTTTGCCGGTAGGGTGGTAACTAGCCACAGCCGAAGCATCCCACCTGCCTTGTATCTGGATTGGTTGGGATGGCTTCCGCCTTGGACTAGACTAGTCACTACTGCACTACGCAATGATGGCGCATTAATACCAATTTGGACTACGGCTTCAATTAAGCTTACAAAATATCCAACTTCCAGCACAGTATTGCCTACAACCACAAGCCTTCTATGTAGAGATCTTCAGAGCATTGACTTTGCTCAGAGTCGAAATGAGATTATCTCGTTTGTACTCTTAGTGAAGTCTGAGAAAAGTCTAATAACGCTCCCTACAACTCAGCTTCGAGTGCTTAGAATTTGGCGAGTAAAATTGCGGCAAGTAGTAGCGGCAAGTAGTAGGGGTTAGTCCAAGATAAAATGGCTGTAGGTAACCTAAATATACATAAAGCGTCAGTGAGCTGTTTCCCACGGCGTGCGAGCTCGACGAACTTCCCTCATAAATCCTCGCCTTACATGATGCTTGTTTGCATAATACAAGACTTAGTCGGCTTTGTTACATTAGTTTGATAGGTAGCAACACGTGCCCCTGAGTGCTTACATGACCCTTCTGGATGCTTTGTCATAGTCGTATGTATTTACTGGGTTGAGTGACTATCTTGCTTGGCTGCGGATTTTGAAGTCCTGAAAAGTTAAAGGGGTTTTCTGTAAACGAATACTCAGTAGCATCTTGGTGTTAAGATGTTGAGATGTTTTTAGCGCTACTGCCTACACGCCCTTGGCTCGGAGAGGAAAAAAATTGCAATACAAGAAACGACGAGTTGGTAATCAATTAAAAAATTAGAAATTGTAACCAATATACCTACTCTTGCCATAATAATTGTTACAAGGAGAACAGTTTTTTATCTATAACTTAAAACGTTTATTACTGCAGTGTTCGTTTATTTATACACTAATTTATAAGCATTTTAAAATACGATGCTACATTCATTTCCCTAGATAAAATCTATTTGTTTTCGGACAAAATTTCTTCGGATTCTTTCCTTCACTGCTTTGAACGCCCTTTTAGTACGAATTCTACGTGGATGGCCAGGTTTTTTTTTTTATCCACTACAAGTTAGTTTATTAGTTAGTTAGTGATGATGCAGTCTAAGACAGCAGCGGGCTAACCTGTTAGGGGCATGGCAGTTATATTAAACCCATACCCCTATTCGGTTTCTACACGGTATCGTACCGGAACGCTAAATCGCTTGGCGGCACGTCTTTGCCGGTAGGGTGGTAACTAACCACTGTCGAAGCCTCCCACCAGGCAAATCACAGCTTCAGGCATCTTTTTCTGTACACAAAAATTCAAGTAATACCAAGCGGATGAGGAGTATCAAAAATTGCATTTGGCTCCATATCTACATTATGTAAGCTATAACAGCAATTCGGTTCTCTTTATCACCCCACTCTATTTTAATATCACAAGAATATTTAACAAAGGTTGGCGCGAAAATGAGAAAACAATTAATATTCAAATTCAAGTGTAATATTATTGTTTTTTTATTGTAATAGTATTAATGACCAGACTGTGTACATTATGTCTATTATAAAGATAATATTTAAACATAATATTTTGTTATTCTGTTGGTACGTTTCAGTGAACAAATTTTAACTATAAAGCAAAAATATTTGCACAGATGCAAATTATCAGTATAAATTATCATTAAATGTCTGAAAGAATAATTTATATCCGAGGTCCCACATGAAAGTTACTGAAATACGTGCCCCTAGAGACAATGCTTACTGTTGCCAGAATAATATACCTACTTCCGAAGGCAGAATATCACCGATATAGACATTACTGATATGAAATTTTCCCTTCCAGTTTGAAGATCGGATCGGATCTAAAAAACAACCTTTGTTAGGAACAAATCTCAACGGAGATAGGCCTTACAACATATTATAATAAAGCTCAAATTTGTACAAACACTCAAATTACTGGTTTGAATGCCACATGCAATCCAACATAGCCGGAGAGAGATCAGGCGCAGTACCACGGCTTAACGTGCTCTTACAGGTATAAGAGCAAAGCAATATGTATGTAGCTAAAAGTATGTCGTAACCTTATCGTCTTGGCCATTAAAGTGGTACTTAGCCACGGCCGAAGCATCCCACAAGACCAGACCAAAGAAAAATAAATTATGAATTCCTAAATAGACCCTGCCGGGAATCGCACCAGGGACCCTCATAAATTAGATCACAGAGCTCATCACTGTGCCAACGGTCACTATAGATAAGTCCCGTTTTGAGGGCACAACAAAAAAAATGGCGTAACGGGAGATATAAAACTTCCAAACAAAACTTGTTCTAAATTCTTTTGTATAAATATTCTAAAGTTTGGTGTAGGCAAAAGCTAATTTAATTGTTGCTGAAATGTCTTTTTTTGAAAATAGGGGTCAACTTTTCGCGCGAGCCGTTATTATTACTTAACTTTTCTTTAACAGTGTCTGTAATATAAGACGATTACTTCTAAATATTATCTCGTTTCATACTAATATTATAAATGCTTAAGTGTGTCTGTCTGTCTGTCTGCTACGCTTTCACGGCTCAACTACTCAACCGTTTTGATGAAATTTGGTACAGGGATAGATTATAACCCGCATTATAATTCGCGGGTATCATCTAGTACTTAATATTTAATTCTACACAGTTTGTCTGTCTGTTACGTTGTCACGGTTTAACAACTAGACTGATCTTGACGAAACTTTGCACAGACAATGCTTCTATTTGCTTCTATTGCATGATTCCCACCGGATTTTAAGAAAACTGAAATCACGTGGATGATGTGACGGACTTCATGTTAAAAATATAAAAGTAATTTTTATCCCATTCTCCCGTTTTTACAAAGCCATTTCACGGAAATGCAATAGAACTGACAACGGATTCCCCTCCAAGCGACATTTGGTTAAATTACAGTCGTTTATCAAATTGTCACCTGCTTTATTCGCAAATAAAGTTCTCTGGCGAGAAAGGGGCTTTTGCAAACTCTATTAATCAGTGTACAAATAATTACAGGTTATTTGTTAGTAAATGATTGTGTTTGATAAATGTTTGATTGTATTTATATTCTTTTGTAAGTTTAGATGACTATCATAACACCTAATACTTACAAATAATTACTAATATTATACATGCGTAAGTTTGTATGTATGGATGAATGGATGTTTGTTACTCTTTCACGCCAGAACGGCTGACCGGATCTGGATGAATTTTGGCACAGAGATAGATTATAGTCTGAAAAAACACATATGCTACTTTTAATCCCGAAAAATAAAAGAGTTTTTTCGTGGGAACCAAAATACCTCAAATGCACGTTTGTTACTGAATCACGCCAGAACGGCTGAACGGATCTGGATGAAATTTCGCACAGATATTAAGATTATAGTCTGGAATAACACATAGGCTACTTTTTATTCCGGAAAATTGAAAAGATCCCGCGGGAACCAAAAAACCTCAATCCACGCGGACGAAGTCGCGGGCATAAGCTAGTACCTAACCCATAATAGTACCAACTGTTAATAAGGATGAAGACCCTTTTAAGCGGTTGTAGATGATTGTAGACTCTACAGACTAAAAACTGTCTACAGCGTAGTAAATATTATAGGTAAGTCTACCAACTGATGCCCGCGACTTCGTCCGCGTAGATTGAGGTGATAAAAAGTAGCCTATGTGTTAATCCAGACTATTATCTTTTTTTTTTAATCCACTACAAGTTAGCCCTTGACTGCGATCTCACCTGATGGTAAGTGATGATATAGTCTAAGATGGTAGCGGGCTAACCTGTTAGAGGCTTGGCAGATATATTAAACCCATACCTATTCGGTTTCTACACGGCATCGTACCGGAACGCTAAATCGCTTGGCGGCACGTCTGCGGTAGGGTGGTAATTAGCCGCGGCCGAAGCCTCCCACCAGGCCAGACCAGGGAAAATTCAGAAATTATAAATTCCCAAATTGACCCTGCCGGGGATCGAACCCGGGACCTCCGCACGTTAAGACAACAGCAAATTTTATCCAAATCCATTCAGCCGTTCTGGTCTGATTGAATAACAAATATCTATCCATCGTTCCATCCAAACTTTCGCATTTACAATATTAGTAAAGATGGTGTAAATAAATATTAAATATGTAAATAATCAGTGTAAATATTATTAATATATATTATTTAATTAATATATATTATTTCCCCTGTGTAAATATTACACAGGGGAATTTCAAATTATGTTTTTGATGTTAGCTTAATGCACTTACGGGCCTTAGTCAAAAAATACTTATATTTTTTATCAAAAATGATTGGTTTTCTCTCGTGCGTCCAATATACTTGACATAGACTACCGTTATGGTTCCGCAGGGCGAACAAGAATTTTGGTTTCGACATCACGTTGAGCCTACTTGAATAAACTGTGAATGTGAGATTAGACGTAGAAGATAATTTTATGGTAACGCAAGCCCAACAAGGGGTATGTCAGTGTAAAAGACCCAATTGCTTTATTGTTTCGAAACCCAGAATTGCTTTAAGTATTTTCCAAAAACAATTTGATCCTAACTACAAACCTACAACATAGTTTTATTATTTGATAGGTAATATCGCGATATCTGTACAAATCAACTTGGTAATACGTCTCGTTGAGAAGTTATATTGTGGCATTGTAGACATTGTTAGAAACTCTGATAGCTTTCTAGTTATATACTTACTGAGCGGTTTGAGTGCTTAAAGTTAGGATAGTTAGAATCTGATTCCATGAACTTTGCTTGTATAATATAAATATTTCTGTTAAAATTTATTTTTAAAAGCTCAAATATTGTAATAAATCTTTCTCGTTATTGAGAGAGAGATTCAATGTTTATTGAGGTATTTTCATAAGTCAAACATTCAGGCCGACTTTTATCACCGATTTTGTGACCGACTCAACGTCTGAACCTTTCGTTGAATATTGCAATCCGTACGTTTAGTTTTCCAATTCTTCCAGTTATGTGAGCGTCAGAAATCGAACAATATTAGGTGATTTGAGAATTGTTGAGGTAAAAATCAGCTATTCATACGAGCATTTTTATTTTCCAAACTTATTTCGTAACTCATAATAATAAAAAAACTGAGACATTACTAATTGTAAGTACAAAAACTGCATAGCTCGTAAAGATTTTCCAAAAGAAACATTATTATAATTTAAATCCCGCAAAAATGTAGTGGTAAGCAAGAATATTCCAACAGAACGCTGGTGATTACATTTTTGTTCTGAAATTGTCAGTGTAAATTTCGCCGGCATGCAAAATTTTGTTCCGAAAAACCGGCCGACTGGCATTTTACCTTCTTGAAATATGTGAGCAAAAATCACTTAGGTACGCTATTCTCAGGCAACACCCATGCAGGTAGAAGGTAAGGTAAGGGCGTAAGGGGTCGCTTTAGCAAATTTCCCGTGTCGGACGACCGACCGCATTTGGGAGCCCATTACCAAGAGATTGATGACGTCATATTGTCATGTAGACAATCGGCGCTGACTTACGCACCTTACACAATGCCTCATCCCTTGAGCGATTAAATAATAGGACATATTATAAACAGTTTGATTAATTATTAATGTATCTAATAAATCTTAACAAATCTAAACCTACTTAAGGCGGTATACCTAATATAAACTTTACTAATCCGGAAGATATTGCTTCACTTAGTTCAAAACGTATAAACCGATGAAATTAACTTTACAACTAATAAAATACCAACGGGCGTTCTTTAAGTTCACAGGGTTTTAATTAATTAAATACATATTTTCAAATGGATGTTTGGGAAAAGTTTATGTGCTATTAAAGCCTTGGTTAAACACTACATGCGTGGGCAACAACAGGTTATGGTAGTAACAATGGAAATCGTATGACGTAAGGAATATGATACTCGTCATACTGTACAGAGCCAAACTATTGCCGTTCACACATCAAGCATTGTATCGTTTGTACTGTGCAAATTAAGCCCTTTTATATTATACCTCACTCGATCTAATGAACCCACTTTAAAATTTCAACCCCCCCATTTCAGCCCCTTTTGTTACAGTAATAATAGTATTTTTTTGGTAAGGTTGGGTAAGCATTTTATTTAAAACTAAAAAATTCCCGCGACTTCGTCCGCGTGGCCTAAGTTTTTTCGATTCCTGCGGGAACTCCTTAATTTTCAGGGAAGCCCATGCCTGTCCTTCTCCAGGATACAAAATATCCCTATACCACCAAAATCCGTTGTACAGATGGACCGTGAAAGCGTAGCAGACAGACAGATGGACCGACAGACTGACATACTTTCGCATTTATAATTTTAGTATGGAGTAAGGACTATTCAAAATTTCAAGTCTGTAGCTAATAGTTACCTACTATAATATGCTAAATTTGACCGAACAGACATAGTCGCACCAAAAGGGTAGCAGACCTAACTTTTAGGTACGCAACCCTTAAAAGGTCAAAACCTATAAGCGACACTGACCGACTGTCAATGACCTCTATTACTTGCAATTTAGCGTCATGAACAATATTATGCTGGTTGTCACGCGTTTCATTTAACCAGAGCCCTAACGCCTGACGAAAAGGGCCCATGATAATGCGTTTAACGGTTTCTATAATGACCTCGTAAAGTGGTAACAGCAGAGCCTTTTCATAAATACCAAACCAAACTTCCTTTTTCACGGGTCAGAAAATTTTGTTTTTCCTAAACTGAATTATTCGCTTGTCTTGGCAACACTGAGCAAAGGGATGATATATTTACGAACAACCTTTTTTGTTTTTAATCGAAAGGTTTTCTTACTGCTGGTTTTGTATATGATGCTACAAAATGAGTATAACTTTTCATAAAATGAGTATAACGTTTCATTCCTCAGCCTCACCTACATTCACCATATAAGTAGGATTGTAAGAACATCCAGATTCATGTCAACATAGTTTCGATTTCTTCGATACCATCAATCAATATCCTTCCATAATATTATTTTATGCGTCGAAGTATGCACCGTAGGATCGACTGATAATATTGACAGTGAATAGGTGCCATATCATTCTTCTATTTTTTTTAAATTAATTGATTATGAGGCTTTAATACCATTTTATTCCATTAATTTAAATAATATATTCGTATAAAAATAATTTCATCCAGTATTGCAATACACTATTCGATACTAATAATACAATATAATTTTTATTGAAATAATATTATTTATTTTAATTACTTTTTCACGATCACGTTCACATTTTACACTAATAGGTATAAATAAAGCCTCGTATTCACTAGAGGTCACATTTCCCGCGACACATGTTCAGTACTATTTTTGAACATAAAAAAAACAGACACACACGTCGATAGCAAACCCTCCACCTATCATTGAAACCAATAAAATGGACAATCGCATTGTGCAAAGATCTTTTATTTTAGAGCTATAATAAATTAACGGATTAATCCTCTCGATGCTCTCCCCTGTTTCGATTGTCAGCGTAATGACAGAGTGTGCTGCGGTAAATGCACAAACGTTGTAATCTGTCCTCCCTAACTCCCACATACCTACTTAATGCTCTCCGCCTGGAGCAAAAATAATACTATTAAAACGTAATGATTTCACTTTGATAATTAAAAAAGGTTGGGAAATGGATATGAATATTTTTATACGACCTTTCAGCACTTTTCCACGATTGGCTCTATGCGCTTGGATGCTGTATGTACCTATAAGTTTCTGACGACCTCCGTGGCGCAGTGTGTAGCGCTGTTGCCTTAACGTGCAGAGGTGCCGGGTTCGATCCCCGGCAGGGTCAAATTAGGAATTTATAATTTCTGAATTTTCCCTGGTCTGGCCTGGTGGGAGGCTTCGGCCGTGGCTAGTTACCACCCTACCGGCAAAGACGTGCCGCCAAGCGATTTAGGGTTCCGGTACGATGTCGTGTAGAAACCGAAGGGGTGTGGGTTTAATATAACTGCCATGCCCCTAACAGGTTAGCCCGCTACCATCTTAGACTGCATCATCACTTACAATCAGGTGGGATCGCAGTCAAAGGCTAGCTTGTAGTGGATTAAAAAAAAAAAAGTAATATCCTCCTGCCAAATTTCGGTCATGGCTGCTAATCTCCAGAGAGATAAGCCATGTGCGTGGGAGATAATATTATAGTGTACAAATCTCTCTGTTCCTATAAGAGAGAAGAGAGATTAGGCGCAGGTCCAACGACTTTACGTGCTCTAAGAGGCTCGGAGGTGAAACACCGCCAATTTCTTAACTCCGGGCTAGTACTGAGAATTTCTTGTCAGAAAAACCCAATACTTATTTATAGCCCAACCCGGGATACGAACCCGGGACCTCGTCAGCCGCAATCAAACATGCTAGCTACAAGACCAACGAAATTGAAGCTATAATTGTGTTACCGGTCATGTATGTCATCCTTTATTGTATACCTACGCTTATTGCGTTTGTATACAATAACTTCCCACCACATTAAATGGCACCACTTATCAAATGGCAGGTCATTGTAAACATTTCCTAGGAATTGTACTCAACCCCTATGTTACTTACATTTTCAGTAACATCTACATTTTGATCTTCAGAACTCATCTTACACCGCTACACCCCTAAATCCATAATGATATACTACGCTGAGTCAAACTAATCGTTGGGTCAGACACTGCAAATTTTTTTTTAAATAAAAAACCATAATTCTCTCTTCTACATCAGTGACTAAAAATAAAGGCGAATTCAGCAAAGACACGAGCAAACGATTTCTGAATCAATGAATCGAGAACAATTTCGAATTCACTTCTTGAGTGAAATCGATTCGGGTCCGAACGTTTGTTGGAGCTTAAAAATGATCGAATTATTCTCAGATGACATTCTAACGTATGTTTGCGAAGGATTATCTTGTGAAACAAGATAAAGGGCTTACGTGCTCTGTACAGCCCATTGAATGTTGATGATGTTTGTCTGAGCTTAACTATCGGTAGTATGATCAAATTATATTCAAAATATGCTCCATATTTATGGGAATAGTATCGCTTTCAATCGAGTTTCGTTCTTTGAAATTGAGTAGCTAGATTATGACAAATAATATTTTTTCAATTTGGTGAAACGATTTAATTTGAAAAGGTTTTTATGTAAGACCGGATTCCATTTTATTTAACGACTTGATAAAAAATATTTGATCCATGCAGTAGAATCATTTACATTGAAATAAATGATTTACGTTTGATTGATTGAAGTTTACGATATAAGTCAAGAAGATGGAAAACCGAACCCATGTTAATTTACTTTATTTCCAATGGTAATGTGCAATGGTATGATAAAAAAAAATCTCTGCATTCTTTGAAAAAAAAAAAATTGAGTCTCACTTAAGAAGCTACTTTACCGGATCACACTGGATCAACGAACAAAGCAACTTTGCGTATACTTTTATCGATTTTTCGTGTCGCGTTAAAAGGCCACATTTCGTTCTATTGTATGAATTGCATGGGAGTGTGATTTGCATTAAGTTGGTGGTCACGCACGGCTCAGGGAGTTACCCTTTTTATTGTACGATTGCCTTTATCGTTTCTTTAGTGAGAAGTTCGGTTCCCACAGAAAAGTTATGTCCATTAAATATTTTTCTTCGGTAAAAATTTCACGTTTTATGATGAATATTTAGCGTAACGGGGATTTGCTCACAAATCTTGGATGCATAATCGCATGCGTATAATTACCACGCATGGTAGTAAATACCTACATAACTTTATGTACACACCACGCATGCTGGCCAATGCCGTACCACTGGTTCAAAATACCATTCCTACCGAGAAGAACCAGCAAGAAACTCGGTGGTTGCTCTTTTTAAATAATTCATTTACAATTATTATATCAATGTGTACTTAAGTAACCGCTGTCCCCAGCATTGCTAATACTGTGTCATGTGTACAGTATACTAATACTAATACGATAATAAATACGATGGATGGATGGATGGATGTTTGTTGCTCAAGGTGAACTTTGCACAGAGATAGATAATAGTCTGAAATAACACATAGGCTACTTTTTATAATTCAATCCACGAGGACGAAGTCGCGTGCATCAGCTAGTCAATTATAAAACTCTATCGTACTCTATCACAAAAATCAAACGTCGGATCAAAAATCTCGTAGGCCGTAGCGTTTCCGTAGCAATATCGTAGGGAATATAATTATTGAAGTGGAGAACCTACACGCATGTGGACTGAAAAACCTGCACCTATCTTTGAATTCAGTAAAATTGACAATCGTCCAATACAAGATAGTCTCAATTGCTATTATGAGACCAAAACCTGTGTAAAAAACTTCGTTATCGTGATTCAGGCGGCGGCACGTGATTGGCTAACCTGGCCGGGTCATGTTTACGTCAGCATGTAGGTATGTGTGCACCTACATTACTCCCCCTCTTTCTGAAAGTCGTTGAGCATCCATTGAAGCGGCGTCTGAGCATCTAGTGTAGCGGCGCTCGTGTAACCCATTCTCATGCGTAGCATCCAGAGTAGGTGGCGTCGTGGCAGGCTCGTACTATTCTGATTCTGTGTGGTGTGCGACCCCATTGCTGCGTTACTTGCTGACCGCTGTGTTCTTCTAATGCTGTGCTGTCGACTCGCAGTCTGTGTCTGATGCTGTGCTGTTGACCCGCGGTCTGTGTCTAATGCTATGCTGACGACTCACAAATGTGTTCTTGTTCTTGACTTTGACTGTTGACTCCATCCATGACTTTGACTTGGTTTGGTGCTTGCTTGTCGGTGATCACCTATGTCGGGAGCGTATGGTGTATGGAAGATCTTCCTCCGAGCCGGAGCATGCTCGGGGATCCCAGCTGGGCCAACTGTTGTAGGTTGAAATTTATATACATAGTACAATTCCGAAAGAACTTCGTTATCGTGATTCAGGCGGCGGCACGTGATTGCCTAACGTGGCCGCGTCATGTTTACGTCAGCATGTATGTGTGCACCTACACACTCAACCGATTTCTAAGTGGCATTGTACAGGAGTGCTTTCGTGTGAAGATGGCTAGCTTTTGAGATATCGTCCTCTCAGCCCAGATCATTGCCGATTTAGAAATTATTAATTCCCTATTATTGCACCCTACCGGGTATCGAATTCTTGCCTCCCATTATGAGCCCGCCAACCCGCATTGGAGCAGCGTGGTAGGTCTTAGCTCTAATTTCCTCTCTCCTATGAGAATGGAGGCCTATGCCCAGCAGTGAGACGTTAAATGGGCTGTAGTGGTTGTGGGTGGTGGATAGAGAGCGCTCACAACTGCGCAAGCGGCCTGCCGACAAAGACGTGCCGCCGAACGATTTAGCGTTTCGGTACGATGCCGGGTGGAAACCAAATAGGGGTATGGGTTTAATATAACAGTCATGCCACTAACAGGCTAGCCCACTACCATCTTAGACTGCATCATCACTTGAACTAGTATATTCGTTGTCTAAACTGATCGATGTCTAAAGTCCCCTGCAATATCTTCGCTGAACATGGTCTTCAAGTACTGTGGACTTGTTCAAAGCAGTATTATTTTGAAATTGACGTTTCACCTTGACGAATACAGGCTGATGGATTGGATTGGATTGGAAGTAGGTACTTCATGTATCTTGTGAGTTAAGTTTTTACGGAGCTTTAAGCGATAGTAGTAAGCGCCCTGGTTGCATCCAGCACCTCTCAGCCAATCACTTTTTAAAAGAATAGGACGTGATTTATATAATAAGTGGACTATTGCCAAAGCGGGGCCAAAGAACAATTCATTTCCATATTAAGCTTCCACCACAAAGCCAAATGTCAAGCCGTCTTCAGAGTTCAGAGTAGCCTGCATGTGGAGTATATAAAATAATAACATATCTTTTGGACTAAGGCCAGCTGTGGCTGAAAGTGGTGCAAATACCTTCCTAATAAAGGCTTAGACAATAGAAATGCGGCTAGTGTGGGTAAATGACAGTAGTACCTACGTAATAAAATTAATGTTGTAAATTGCTTGTATTCTGGAAGTTTCAAACTACGACGTACAGTTGTAGCCGATAAGCACAGTGGCTTTGCAGTGTGAAATTCTTCATATAAGTAGTTCTTCATAATTACATGATCTTACACGAGTTCATTGTTCAGTGTTACATTCTGTAGTAAAGTTTCTAGTCGCACGTCGCGTTATGACTGTCCAAGTCTTTACGGCAGTTTCCGGATAAAATTCTATTACAGCTTGAACGTATGAGCCATGCAGTCAACGTTTTAAAGTCAAATACACTGAAATAATCATTATTTCTATACTGTTTACTTTTTAAATTATAATATAATATAAGACGGGAAAAAATTATAATGTTTATAGTACTATATGCCCGCGACTTCGTCTGTGTGGATTTGGGATTTTTTATATTCCCGCGGGAACTCCTTAAATTTACGGGATAAAAAGTATGCTCTTAGCTAAGCCTATGTCCTTCACCGGGATACAATCTACCTCTATAACAAATTTCAAAATCAAAATCGGTTGAAAAGATGGATAGTGAAAGCGTAGCAGACAGACAGATAGACAGTGGACCGTAAAAGCATAGCAGACAGACAGATATAGACAGACGGACAGACAGACACACTTTCGCATTTATAATATTAGTCAAGAGCAATAGTATCTAGAGCTCTGGTCAGCACACGTTTTGATTCATGGATTTGAAAACAAATCTCGATCCGATCTTCAATCTGTTTCCAAAAAGTATATGGCCAAAGTACACTTCAATAGCAAGCATAGATGAAAATAAAATAACGTTAAATTATATAATAATAAAGGAAACGCGATAATAATATTAAAAAACTTTTTTTTTTACCTACTTACGTTATAAATAAAGTAATATCAACGAGCACCAAGAACGGATTTCGCGAAATTCAATCTCCAAGGGACTATTGCCTATTGCTTGGGTTTCAGCGACCGTTCGCAAGCCCGGTGTGTTCATTTCAATACGGGTGCGTTTAAAGGGCTGCCCGTTTCTAAATTACCTACATTGTTGCTGTCTTCAAAGTATTGATACTGTACAATATTGGTATTGGCTTCACCTATATTGTGGAGCATCTATATTATTGTAGAGGTGATCTAGATGGTGATAATTAAAAAAACTCGTCTGAATATGTTGTGGGCTTTTCTCAGATCTGAGCGCGGTTGAAACGCACGTAGTTTTAGTTTCAAGATACCGTAATTTTTTTTTTATTTTTTTTTAATATTCAAATAGTATATTTATTCATTTAAAACAAAATTACAAGATATAATAAAAACTTATAGACTAAACGTTAATCTAAAATCCTTATATACCTACTAACAAAAATAAAAATAAAACCCTAATCAAAAAGACCACCCCTGGTTGCCTCTGGGCCAAAGGTACCCATCAAACTTGCAGCATTGCCGCGCTGAATGGCGATGGATAACCTTTGAACCAGGAATTAATAAATAATAATAGATAATAATAAATAATAATAGACCCGCGGGGCAGCTTGTGGCGAGCTGTTGGGCAGTAGCGACCCCACGGACCTGATCGCTCCCGGGAGAAGTCTTGTTCCTCATCTCTGGCTTGCCTTTATCGGCCGGCTGGAGTGAACACTGACGAGGAACAGAACTCCCACCTCTTGCTTGCCTTCATTGGCCGGCTTGAATGGAGATTCGCAAGAGCATCTGCAAAGATGCTCGGAGGAAGGAAGTATTCCAGTAAGATGCTTGTAGGGATCTTGAATGGACTACCAGGATTGTCCTGAGAGCCGTCGAATACCTCTCCACTCCTCAAGCACCTCAGGTTATGTTGCCCCCTTGTCGCTACGTCACTATGTGCCAGCGGCTGTTTCCGGGGGCCCATTTACTGAGTGTGCGAGTCACCCCCTGCCATTTTATCCGTGTAAAATAGCATTGGTCAGGCAGGGGCCATAGTACTTCCATAGAGCCATTTCACCAGTCCATTATAGCAACCCAAACCCGTAGACCCATACCTATCATCATTATCATTTGTGTCCATGTTTTGCAATAGTCCTGCACTAACTAGGGATTGTCCTTGGGTGCACTCGCATAGTGCATATAGGGATATTCGCTGATTGGTGTCACATTTCCTTTAGAGTAAAATTGTCTAACGGGCCTCTGCGAGTTGGTTTCGACCCCTCGTATGCCTTCCAAAGGTCCGGGATCCCATGGTCCCGAGATGGAAGAGACAGAAATAATAATAGATACCGTAATTAATTATCACCAGCACACATTATATTTTACTAGATGATGCCCGCGACTTCGTCCGCGTAGTTTATTTTTGATTCCCAGTGCGGTATAGTAAAGCCGTTATGAGCGATGATTAAAGTTTATTTACGTTTTTACGGATTTTACTTTCATGGACTCATGACCGTCCTTCGTATTTTGTGAGTTCTTTACATAAAATTCGAGTAATTTTTCAACAACACGAATCCATGAATTTCAAATATGTTTTTTGAGATGGGCCAAATGTTAATAGGTATAAATTACGATTACGCAGAGAAACCACGCGAGCGCGCCCCGCACGTAAAAATATTATAAAACGAAAAATCGAAAGATAGGAATCGTGTACAGTTAGCAACGACATATTATTATCTACTCTGGAATCAACATAACAGAGAGAAAACACGATACTAATCAATGTGAAGAAAACTCGGGTCATACAAATAAATGCAAGGTGTTGAAGGATGATTTGGCGACCTCCTTGGCGCAGTGTTGAGTGCTGTTGTCGGGTTCGATTCCCGGAAGGGTCAATTTGGGAATTCATAATTTCTGAATTTTCCCTGGTCTGACCCGGTGGGAGGCTTCGGCCGTGGCTAGTTATACCACCCTACCGGCAAAGACGTGGCGCTAATCAATTAAGCGTTCCGGTACGATGCCGTGTGTAACCTATTAGGGGAATGGGTTTAATATCAGGTTAACTCTAACAGGTTAGCCCGCTACCATCTTAGAATGCATCATTAATTAGGCGAGATAATAGTAGAAAATCAGGTAGTAGAAAAAAAAAGATTCAATTTAAATTGAGTGGATACCATCCGTTTATTGTGTAACTCAAATTATAAAAGCGGCTGGCTCTTGATTCCAAATCTTATCGTAATAACTACGTAACGTACGTACGTAAGCCAAACTTCATTTCGAGGAAGAAATACAAAAACTTATGATGGGTAACGCTAGAATTAAAAACTTAGCTAAAGAACTGTGGTCAAGTGTACATGAACCTATACATTTTTTATACTTGCTTTCATGATGTACTCGAAGCAATATTTTTATACGTTGATCCGGAGTTTATTCGAAGTTAAATGCAAATTCGATTGCCGCCGGAGACATTTGAATAAATTATCCTTTGCACACAAGTATGCTGATTTGAATTCAACTTGACGTAACCTTTTAATGCTAATTTAAGTTTATTTCTAATCGAATTGTATATTTTTATTTAATTTGATATAATAGTTTAATGTTTAGCATTGTTTGAAACAATGGTTTCAAAAAATCTGCAGTTGAAAACGATTTTTTTTATTACCTAATAGATTTTCGTTCATTAGATAGTAGGCATCCTCTAGTGTGGCGCGCTCCACCTTGGGCTACATCACTAGTTCAAGCAAGTCTGATTGCAGCCAAGCGCTAGTCTTGTTGAAAAATACAATTTTTTTATTTTTATTTTTTTAAATTATAGTTTATAGTTTAAAAAATCATAAATGTAAAGTCTTTTCTGAATTAAAATGTTCAAAAAAGGATACTATTGATAACAAAATAAAAGAATTGATATCTTGATTGAATTGTGGTCTTACTCAATAAATCAATATATATAAAAATCAATGCCACTTTTAGTTGTAATTTTATAACTCAAAAACGGGCTCTCCTATCCAAACCCAATGTTTAGGCTTTGTTCGGACTATTAAGTAGATGGTTTATGTGAAGTTTGCACAAAATCGGTCGAGCCGTTCTTCATTTATTACATTTTTTGTAAACGATTTATACGTAGCGAAGCACGCACTGGGCCGCTAGTAAGGTATGAAAAGTAGATTTTATTTCTTATGATCTACATAATATAGTAGAGACTCGAAAGTAAATTTAGCCGAGAGCCTTCATAAACATGGTTCACAATATACCGCAAAACAAGGCAACGGCTGCAATATGCTCCATTTCTGAGCATAAACAAGATAGCACACGATCCGGCGAACAAGTGCCCCTTGACATCTCTACAGCCGCAGACGATGTAGTCTGTTAGCGCCCCATACTTATCGTACTACAGTATGAAACGAAACGTTGCAAGTCTATTATTTTTAGTTCCGTTACATTTCCGTAACAAAAAGTTCTAGAAGAAGTCAATGTATAGGCAGTAGGGGCAGTAGTCGAGCGATAAATGGTCCGCCGCGGCGACTACACTCCGAATGACATGCCATGTTATGGCATCTTAGAGCAATTTAAATATTTTTATTTTTGTGTGATTTTTTTTCAAGTCTTAGAACAAAAAATGTTCAGTACTATACGCGCCATAGAAAAGAGGTTTTAGTAGATAATATTTTTAATTTAAACCTGTAGATAAATATAGGAAATTATATTAAAATCGGTTGAACAGATGGGCCGTGAAAGCCTCGCAGACATACAGATAGACAGACAGACACACTTTCGCATTTATGATATCACTTAGTAATGGATAGGAAATAAAATTTTAAATAAACAAATTCCACTCCGAAATAACTAGGTAAGTTTATAATTTATATGTAAAAATGTAAATCTATACTAATCTTATGATCGAACCGAATGTTTGGATGGATGGATGGTTGGATGATTGTTACTCCATCACTCCAGAAGGGCTGAACGGATCTGGATGAAATTCGGCATAGATATAGATTATAGTCTGGAATAGCACATAGGCTCGTTTTTATGCTGGAAAATGAAAGAGTTCCCGAAGGAACCAAAAGATCTCAATCCACGTGGATGAAGTCGCGGGTATCATCTAGTAAAAATATACAATGATGCCTCCAATAAATCTACATTATAAAGCAAGTAGTATGTAACGCAGATGTTGTTATTTTATTAAATTGTTCATAGCAGAGAATTTTCCCTTATCTAAGTAAGTAGGTAAGTCCGGATTAAAAGTGCAGTGAAGTCTGTAGGGGCACATTTATTACTTAATGTGCTTGTTACAATAAATAACTCGAAGTCTTTGTAGTCAAGACAAACAGAAAAACATTTAGCTATTTTCTTTAATCTCCGCTGGTAACGCTGGAAACAAGAGCGTCTTAGGCCCAGTCGCATCACGCGGTTAAAGTCAGGTTTCCGTTACAGTTAAAGGAGTAGATTCACAACATTTATTTTTAATAGGTACGAATAAAACAAAAAAAAATGTTACCTGTGGCAATCCAGATTTAACCAGTTTTAAATATTAACCCTATAATATTTGCTTATTCTATGTTTAAATTTAAACTCTGAATGGGCTATAGTAAGTTAGAGTAGAGAGTAAGATTTTAGTACCTATTCCATTTAAAATATTTTTGGCTTTAGGAATTTGTGATATTCCTTTAATAAGTTTTATTAATTTACTTTTGAATTTTCGCTGCTTTTTAAACTGTAAATATTCTAAGTGGTGAAAAAACTGTCTTCTTTGAACACCAAATAAATTCGCACAACATGGCGTTCGTTAGTTGTTACCATTTGACCCTTAACCTTATTCATTCAGAGGTTTGAATACTGATTTATTTTGGTGATCACAAACTTAAACGATAACCTTTAAATGCCTGATGTGCAACTGGGCCTGAGTAAAAACCGATACTACGACACAAAAAAGGAAATAGAATTGAGATAGGAATAGAAACAATCATTTACTTCTAGCTAGCGTGAACCTAGTATGAGACAGGACGGTATTTTTATTCTAACCAAGTTTTATTGGTGGTAATTTTTGTAAGTATACTATCTTCTCCTAGTAGGAACAAGACTATTCCGAAGCGTCTATTATATTATATCAATTAAGGGTCTATTATCAATTCTCTTTCAAAGTAAAACATTTTCATTTACCTATTAATTACTAGCTGATGCCCGCGACTACTTAACTAATTTCCGATAGTAAAGGAGCCTATGTCCTTCCCCAGGATATCTATCTCTGTATTTTTCATCAAAATAAGTTGAAAAGATGGGTCATTCAAGACACACAGACAGACATACAGACACATTTTTGCATTTAAAATATTGGAACGGAATATGGAACGGAATCATACTATTAATTTACAAATAGGCATGACGACAGCAACCAAGATTCAATGAAATTATGAATTTATCTAATGAAATAGGATTCATGAATTATAAAAAACGTATTTATTTTTCTATTTCGAGTGAGATTGCTATTTATTTTGATAAAATAAAATTATAAAATACAGCAATCCGCCATATTGGTTAAAACACCAAGAAGCGAATGACGTCACAATGGTTTGTTTTCGAGCTTTGACAATCACACAGCACACTATTGCTTGCTACACACGGCACAGAGTACTTTGGTAAAAATAATAGTGACGTCACAAACGACGCCATGACACCGGGGAGCGTTTTGGCAATGAATTTTAAAATTTAAATTTCAAATGCCAATATTATCTACCAAACCTTATTTTTCTGCTGAAATAAGATATTTTTTCGAAATAGTAGATACTTCCGAACATAATCAAACCATTTTTCAAAATCGGTCATCATGCCTATTATTTGGATACCTATTTATATAATTTATTACTATATCTCAAAGACTTGAAACGAACTTCTAGTTTTTGTACCTGTAGTGCATAACTAAAACTAGAAGTTCCAAACTATGATTGTGGAAAAGTATTAAGCTGCATAATGTTATATGAATCAGTAGGAAGAAAGAGAGGGGTATTATTTAAATTTCCATTTCAAACGCATCTGATGAGGAATAAAATGCAGAAAATAATTTCACCGTTACCGTTAAGGCCATGTTTTAATTTTACGTAAGAGGATTGTGTAAAATTTATCTGCTTTCCCTTACTATTGTATAAAATTGAGTGGGTATACCATACCACATTACAATAAAAATAGACGAAAGAGTTCAGCCGTTCTGAGTTCTGCGTTCTGCGTTCCGCGTTCTTTGTAACGTTTGTAACTTAATAGCGTCGCGCAAAACGCGCCGGTCAGAACGTTTTTGGAAATAGAGCGCAAGCGCTCTATTTCCAAAAACATAAAGAACGCAAGAAAGTTTTATATCGCACTTTTTTATAATTATGTAATTAATTGAAGCTATTTATTGACATTCGAAAGTAAATAGAAAATCGTTCTTTATATTCAAGCAATTCGCGAAAAAGAACATTGAATTCTCCGATTTTTTTCCAATAGGTATCACCCAGTATTTTCTTTTTCTTTTTTTATTGGACTCTTCTAGACTCCACAAAAGCAACGCTTCGTATTCTGAATGGGAACTATCGAGATACATCTTTCACATAGGTATTGTAGAGAAAATGTTTAAAAAAACTCTTAACTTTGTAAAGGCAGGTAGGCAGTAAACCGCGCCGCTCTGTACTGAGTTAAAGCCTGAGTTCTATTTCCAAAAACATGAAGAATGTTTCTTGAGTTCTTTGTGTTTTCTATTTGAGATAAGTACATGCCTCACGTACAACTTTTGTAGCGAAATTGGAACGCAAATTAGTTGACCTCCGTCAGTGTGCGTTAATAACTCCGAGAAGTCTGACCGAATAAACGCGAGTTGAACGCTAAACCCTTTTTAACCGACTTCCAAAAAGGAGGAGGTCCTCAATTCGGCGAGCTTTTTTTTTATAAATGTATGTCGGTGCATATCTCCGTGGTTTCTGAACCGATTTGAATTTTTTTCTATCAGTCGTTAGAGGAAGCTCCCGAGGTGGTCCCATAAAAAAATCTGACTCCAAATCCTCAACCCTGATATTAAAAAGTTAAAAATAAAAATTCTTTCCAAAAAACCGACTTCCAACGCCACTATAAGGTAAAAAAAAAAGTATACGCGCCGAATTGAGAACTTCCTCCTTTTTTGTAAGTCGGTTAAAAATAATTTTGAATTCTACCCACTATGTTGAAGTCGGGCGGGTAAGTATAACAAGGATAAGCAAAGTCGACGCATCAGGCTCGCCCGACTTCAACATAGTGGGTAGAAATCAAAATTATTTTTTACCTTATAGTCGGTTTTTTGGAATTTTTTTTTTCTGTTATTGCGAGTGGGACGAGTGGCCTAGTTGTGACAATGCATATCACTCGATTGCGATTGTTATGCAACGTAGACCCAAGTCGGTAACTGGATGGGTGACCAAATTTGGAGGTTCAAATTTGGCTTTTTCATTTCCTCCGTGCCTCGGAGAGCACGTTAATAATATTATTATATAAGTGACTAGCTGATGCCCGCGACTTCGTCCGCGTGGTTTAAGATTTTTTGTTTCCCGCGAGAACTCCTTAATTTTCCGGGATAAAAGTAGCCTATATCACTCTCCCAGGTCCTCAACTATATCCATGCCAAAAATCACGTCGATCCGTTGCTCCGTTGCGGCGTGTGAGAACACATAAAAAAAAAGATTTTTTTAAATGTGTTCATGTCGATTGTCGGTGCATATCTCCGTGCTTTTTAAACCGATTTGAATATTTTTTTCATATCGGGTATTACCAAGATAGGCAAAGTTGACGCGTGAGGCTCGCCTGACTTCAACATGGTGTGGAGAAATCAAAATTATTTTTTACTTAACAGTGGCTATGGAAGTCGGTTTTTTGGAAAGAATTTTTATTTTTAATTCACCAAAGCTTTGTAGAGGAGCGAGTACTGAGATGCGTACTTGACATCTTTACCATCAGAAGAAAAGCTAATCGACATTCCAGCTTTTACCAGCAAAAATGTCATAATACAAACTTTCAACCCCTATTTTACCCTTTGGGAGGTGAAATTTCGAGAAACCCTTTCTTAGTGCAAACCTACTCTTCACAAAAAACACACCCTCCAAATTTCATGTCTATAAGACCAGCGGTTTAGGCTGTGCGTTGATATATAAGTCAGGACTTCATCCGCGTGGTTTAAGCTTTTTTCCCCACAGGCACTCCTTGATTTTCCGGTATAAAAAGTAGCCTTTATCACTCTTCAGGTCCTTAACTATACCCATGCAAAAAATCTCGTTGATCCGTTGCTGCGTGATTGAAGGACAAACTCTCTATTTAACGTCCTTGGGGATCAAATTTTCAAAAATGGTGAAAAATATACTTCTTCATATTTAACCGAATGCTCAAATACCAACTTCCATGGCTTTGACTTGAAAAATGAATGACTTTCATACCAACTTTCAACCCCTATTTTACCTCTTTGGGGGTGGAATTTTAAAAGCTGTGACACACGTACTTATTTTTTTTACCGATAGCCGAAATTCCAAGTTTCGTTGATATAAATTGAAAAAATCTTGAGAAATGGAGGACTTTCATGCAATTTTTCATCCCCTATTTCACGCCTTTGGGGGTCGAATTTTCAAATTGGTGGAACACGTACTTCTTCATATTTAACCAAAAGCCCAAATGCTAAGTTTCATGGCTATAACTTGAGAAATGAAGGACCCTTTGGGGGTGGAATTTTGAAAAACTGTTGGTCTGTTGGTCACATACGTACTTCTTTATTTTTTAACAAAAGCTAAAATACTCAGTTTTGTTGATATTACTTGAGAAATATATTGAGAAATGATGGGCTTTTACACAAACTTTCATCCCCCAGTTCACCCCTTTGGGGGTCGAATTTTCAAAAATGGTGAAACACGTACCTCTTCATATCTAACTGAAAGCCCAAATGCTAAGTTTAATGACTATAACTTGAAAAATGAAGGTCTTTCATACAAACTTTCAACCCCTATTACACCCCTTCGGGGGTGGAATTTTGAAAGCTGTGACACAGATACTTCTTTTTCTTCGTTAATATGACTTGAAAAATATCTTGAGAAATGAAGGACTTTCATACAAAATTTCACCCCCTGTTTCACCCCTTTAGGGGTGGAATTTTGAAAAACTGTGAAACACATATTTCTTTATTTTAAACCGTTAGCTTAAATACCAAGTTTCATGGCTATAACTTGAGAAATGTAGGACTCTCATATTAACTTTCAACGCTTATTTTACCCCTTTGGGGGTGGAATTTTGAAAAACTGTTGGTCTGTTGGTCACATACGTCCTTCTCTATTTTTTAAAGAAAGCTAAAATACTCAGTTTTGTTGATATTACTTGAGAAATATCTTGAGAAATTATGGGCTTTTACACAAACTTTCATCCCCCAGTTCACCCCTTTGGGGGTCGAATTTTCAAAAATGGTGAAACACGTACCTCTTCATATCTAACTGAAAGCCCAAATGCTAAGTTTAATGACTATAACTTGAAAAATGAAGGTCTTTCATACTAACTTTCAACCCCTATTACACCCCTTCGGGGGTGGAATTTTAAAAGCTGTGACACAGATACTTCTTTTTCTTCGTTAATATGACTTGAAAAATATCTTAAGAAATGAAGGACTTTCATACAAACTTTCACCCCCTGTTTCACCCCTTTAGGGGTGGAATTTTTAAAAACTGTGAAACACGTATTTCTTTATTTTAAACCGTTAGCTTAAATACCAAGTTTCATGGATATAACTTGAAAGATGACGGACTTTCATACAAACTTTCACCCCCTATTTCACCCCCTTAGGGGTGCAATATTGAAAAATTGTAAATCACTTATTTCTGCATATCTAACTGAAAGCCCAAATGATAAGTTTCATGGCTATAACTTGAGAAATGAAGGACTTTCACACAAACTTTCAACCCCTATTTTACCCCTTTGGGGGTGAAATTTTGAAAAACTGTGGCACACGTACTTCTTTATTTATTACCTAAAGCCAAAATACCAAGTTTCATGGATATAACTTGAGAAATGACGGAGTTTCATACAAACTTTCACCCCCTATTTCACCCCCTTAGGGGTGGAATTTTGAAAAATCCTTTCTTAGTGTGCGCGTACGTCATAAAAGTAACCTACTGTCAAAATTTCAAGTTTTTAGGCCCAGTGGTTTAGGCTGTGCGTTGATATATAAGTCAGTCAGGACTTTGAATTTTATATATATTATAGATAATAACTGTCGGTCCCGGTTATTATCACTAACATCTGATAATAATGGTTACAAAAACCTTGCAAAAGAGTTAGTTGAGTCGTATGCGGAAGGACGCGGGAACCCAACGCATTACTATCCCAAAAAAACTCTTATCATTATGTGATTAATGGAAAGGGGTCGCGACCCTCAGTAATAACACGACGCAAAGAGAGATAATAGTGAATATCATACGTTTATGACTGAATCTGACATGGTAACCTATCAAATTTCCCAATTTAACCTATACTCAGTTTGGGTTTAGAAAGACAATAACAAAACTGTTAGGTATTTAGTAATAGTAAACTTATTATTTGGTTGTAGTTTACGCCGGTTTTACGAAGATATTATAACTGTTATTTAACAAAAACATATTGCCAATGGCACAAAATAATATAATTTGCACGTTTTTTTCACTCGAGGAAACTCCCGATCTGATAGATTTCAGTCAAAGTGTCAATGCGAAAATCGCTTTCAATTCACTGAATCAGAAATCCTTTTCCTGTATCATTGCAAATTTGATCTTTATTTCTAGCCACTGATTCAGAAATCTAAGTTTAATGTTCATGCGGTTAAAGAAAATATGTCTTTCCAGCATACCATACTGTTCGTTCCTTTTAGAGATTATTTTATTATAATGAAAAAATAATAAATAAAAATAATGTTTAATGAAAAAAACTATAATATATGGTTTAATTCCCTCAGGAACTTCTTAATTTCCCGGAATAAAAAGAACCCTATGTCACTGTACCTACCAAGTCTTCAACTATATCCATGCAAACAATCACGTCAATCCGTTGCTCTCAAAAACAAACTCAAAAGCTCTCAAAAGCTTGTTGAAGGAAGAACCAACAAATTAAATAACTAACAACAAACACACTATCGCATTTATAATAATATTAATATGATAATGAATGTCCCCTATAAAAAACATACGCGCCGAATTGAGAACCTCCTCCTTTTTTGGAAGTTGGTTAAAATATAGACCCTACCGCGCGATAAAAGCTATAATCGATTTATTTAAATTTCAAATTTCATGTGAAATAATTACTTTTGATTGAAGCCAGTTTTTTTGCGGATCTACCTAAACCAGATTTTTGCATCTCAACCAGTCAGATATCTTCAAAACACGTTTGTTTTTTGTTATTTATATATATAAAACACAAAAAATGTCCTACCTATGTCCGAGACTTTGAAACCGTTCAACCGATGTGCCCCAAACCGGTTACATTAGAAATACAATAAGTCATTGCGAAAATGGTTTTAGAAGTTTTTTTATCTTTCCTTTCTTTTTTTAGCACAGTAACATACGCCGGATATCCACTAGTTTACTTAATATACTGGACTACATGCTCTCAGCGTAGGTATATAATAAAATACATAAAATGATATTGTATTATTTAAAGATTAAATATTTGATCAGAGTATTAGCTCAGTAGGCTTATGTCAATAAGACTTCAGAATTTAAGATTAACGTTAACATAAGTCGTGGCGTTTGTTTGCAGCCACATCACTCCGGGGAAATTATTACATTTAGATGAAGGCCATGTCTATCGGGAGTTCTGTATTAAAACAATATTAATATTATTTTAGCTAGAACAGCTGATTGTATGTTCCGCTGACCTAACTTAACCTAAAATTATGTAGAAGATAATGTCTTACATAATTTATTTCCTAAACAAACAAAACTATAGTTGTAGCCGTTTGCCCTTAAAATGAACGCGTCTCACTAAATGTTGTAGGCCTGCTTGGCCGACAGATTTGGCTGCGCAGATTTGGCTGCGGTTTTTTTTAAATCCACTACAATCTAGCCCTTGACTACGATCTCACCTGATGGTAAGTGATGATGCAGTCTAAGATGGGAGCGGGCTAACCTGTTAGGGGCATGGCAGTTATATTAAACCTATACCCCTTCGGTTTCTACACGACATCGTCTTAATTTACGTCTAAATAGCCGCTTACAGACACGCCGGGTTATCCTTTTAACCCAGAGTTAGCTGCTACTTTGACAGAATTCATATAATACTTTTGTTTAACAACTGAAAACAAAACTTCAAATTAATTGCTGGGTTAATAAGCCACTGCGAGCGGGCAATTAGATCAGCATTATTTTAAAATGTAAGATTAATATTATGACGTACCTTTAGGTCTCTAATATAAAATTATATTTATCTGAGATAAGAGCGTCAACAATATTACTGTAATACTACTTTAAGCGATGATAGTAAGGCCCCTGGTGACTGAAAAACTTATGACGTAATTCAATTTGTATATATTATGCTATACACCTTGCAAGTGAGGCAAAACATTGGAAATGCGTTCATTTTTAGAATATACCTCTATCCATGAAATAGGCTTGCGCTTGACGACAATCATGCTTAGTACAAATCAATGATGAGGTATAGGTTGGAACGCGTTTGCCTAGAAGATGCCTATTCACTCTTGTCTTAAAGGTATTATCTCTTCTTCTCATTCGTTCACTCTTGGCAGAGCGGTCGTGGTTATGGTTGGGCCTTCACAGCAGCTCTTGCGATCTCTTTCCATCGACTTCTGTTGGCGGCATCTCGGGAACACTCGGAGATGGATAAATTCGTGGCTGAACGGATTGAATCTGTCCACCTAGTAGGGGAACGACCACGTGGACGTGTGCCTTCAACTCGACCTTGTACGACGAGGTGTTCTATCGTACCAGTCTTCCTTGTTATATGCCCAAAGAACTTAAGGATTCGCAGTTGAACAAGCGACGAAAGCCTTTGAAAGCGACGAAAACGAATATTAAGCTCTTTGAGTATGGAGACGTTTATTCGATGCGCTGTCCTAAGTTAAATAATATGTGGTAGGAAACACGTGGGTGGGTGTTCCACACCCTAGCGGCGAATCATACTAATATTATAAATGCGAAAGTGTGTTTGTTTATTGGTTTGTTGGTTTTTTGGTTTGTCCTTTAATCACGTCGCAACAACGACGTGATTTTTGCCATGAGTATAGTTGAGGACCTGCAGGAGCGTGACATAGGCTACGTTTTATCCCGGAAAATGAAGGAGGTTCGGTGGGAATTAACTAAACTTATTTGACGCGGACGAAGTCGTGGGCATCAGCTAGTTTAACATAAAATAATATGACTTAATATAAAAAAGCTCGGCATGACCTTTGTTATTTACCGCATAAAAATATACCTCCGACTTATTCAGAACTTAATTTAATCTGTGAAACTAAACACGGTATTATTTTTTAAATTAAAAAAAAAATATTGTTGTCCACCATGATTTCTTTTATAAAATGAAAAACATGAATTTTCATTACTTTGTGGTCACGCATAGCTAAAGGCGATTCCTTATATTGCTAAGTAAATCCATTTAGGCGAACCCGAGCTTTGCCGTGTTGCATGCTCGTTCGTCGCAAAGGTCGTTGCTCCTCTCTTTAGACTATTAAATTAATAAAATGGGTATCATATCATACTTTTAATATTATAAATGCGAAAGTGTGTTTGTTTGTTGGTTTATTGGATTGTTGGTTTTTCCTTCAATCACGCCACAACGATGCGACGGATAGACGTGATTTTTGGCATGAGTATAGTTGAAGACCTGGAGAGTGACCTAAGCTACTTTTATCCTGATAAATTAAAGAGTTCCCGCGGGAATAAAAAATACTTAAACCACGCGTACAAAGCAAGTAGGTAATATAATATAATAGTTAGAAAAAAATGCTGGCAGGTACTAGGTATATTTTTAATGACCTTTCTGGCACAGTGTTGAACGCTGTTGCCTTTTAATGTGGGAGGTGCCGGGTTCAATTCCCGGCAGGGTCAATTAATGATTAATTAATAATTTCTGAATTTTCTCTGGTCTGGTCTAGTGGGAGGCTTCGGCCGTGGCTAGTTACCACCCTACCGGAAAAAACGTACCGCCAAGCGATTTAGCGTTCCAGTTTGATGCCGGGTAGAAACCGACTAGGGGTATCGGTTTAACAGAACTGACATACCCCTACAGGGTCGGCCCGCTACCATCTTAGACTGCATCATCACTTACCATCAGGTGAGATCGCAGTCAAGGGCTTACTTGTAGAGGAATAAAAAAAAATATCAATTTGACAAGAAAACTCAACAAATTTTTCTTACTTAACTATGTAGTTTTATAAAATGTGATCTCCTCAATAACGATACGCCTAAAATATATAAACTACCGCCTACGTAAGTACTTACTTTACGAAGAACCTCCGCCTTATTACTCATACGATTGCTGCTAAAAGCTATAGAAGGTACTTGCTCGAGGAAAATAATTTGCATAAGCATTTTCCAGCTTTATAGGTTACGTCACGGCATCTTTAACGACTGAGAAGGTATTTTGCGACGCCTTTAATGCTGCAATTAGTGCCTTGGGTGTAAAAGCTGCTTTTACTAAATAAGGTAAAAGAGCATTTATTTTGTTGCAATACATTGTTTAGTCATTTTGTTCATGCCTTTGACGTAAAAAATCTTTTAATACCTAGCTAGTAAAAAGTTCTATCCTATCAAACATGTAGGTGAGTATTTAAAAGGTATGTTTTTTAAACGGTGAGCCAATGCGCAGCATAAAGTACCTACGGACGCAGAAAACGCGCACGTCTGGTACTTAAAAATGAAAACCGGCGCAATACCAACTGTTTTTTTCCATTACAAGTTAGCCCTTGACTGCGATCTCACCTGATGGTAAGTGGTGATGCAGTCTAAGATGGTAGCGGGCTAACCTGTTAGGGGCATGGCAGTTATATAAAACCCATACCTACCCCTATTCGGTTTCTACACGGCATCGTACCGGTACGCTAAATCACTTGGCGGTACGTCTTTCCCGGTAGGGTGGTAACTAGCCACGGCCGAATCCTCCCACCAGGCCAGACCAGGGAAAATTCAGAAATTACAATTTCCCAAATTGACTCTGCCGGGGATTGACCCGAGCCCTCCGCACGTTAAGACAACAGCGCTCAATACTGCTCCACGGAGGTCGTCAGAATAATACGCCTTCATGCATCCATTATGTCGTATGAATAAAAAAAAATAAAAAAAAACCGACTTCAATAACACGAACACTAAAAAAATATTTTAATTTATTACCGAATATATTATATTTAGAAAAGTAAATGTAGTTCTATAATAATATTTTTGGAGTCGGTACCAATTATTAGCCGCACGAATCGTTTATTCTTCATATTGTTTTAGGTCTCCACATTGGCACCTCATTGGCATCGACTCTAAAAAATATTATTATAGAACTACATTAACTTTTCTAAATATAATATATTCGGTAATGTACTCTTATCCATTGAGGAGTTCAATTCTCCATGTCCAAAGATATGATCTGAGTCACGTATTAAATTAATAAGGTATGGCTGGTTAAAAACCTACTATTTATTAAGCTATTACACTGATCGCGAGCAATTTACTCTTATCCATTGAGGAGATCCGTTTTCCATGTCCGAAGATATTCGTCAGATCTTCACCAAATTTATATGGGACCATCTCTAAAGTATGAAATATCAAACAAAACAAGAATCATCAATTTACTCTTATCATTGCGGAGTTCCGTTCTCCATAGAACGGAACTCCGAAGATATTCATCAGATCTTCACCAAACTAATATGGGACCACCTCTGAAGTATGATATATCAAACATAAACAAATCGCATAAAAAAGTTAATCATCAAAATTGATTCATAATTGGCTGAGTAATTGCATAACAAACAAACAAAAACATATAGCCGAATTGCCTCCTTCTTTTTTTTGAAGTATGTTAAAAATTGAGCCAGCTATTATTGAAAGCTGCACTGCAGGATATTATCGCCCTTGTAAAAATGTATCACAGTTAGATATAATTATGTGGATACGAAAAAAGAGATTAACAATTTGCGTAACCGAGAACGATGATGGCTCATGCGGGTTAAGGCTGTATAATCCCAATTAATTTTTTAACAAAAGCTGTTCTGTATTCGAATCAGGAAGCCCCCTTTAAATTTGCATGACATTGTTCAACCAAATCATCATTTGTTTTTGTGAACCCCAGGGATTTTACACTTCTGATTATTTAACAAAATATATAAATATAATATATTTTTTTGTACCCAGATTAAATAATCATACTTCATACTTAATATTATAAATGCGAAAGTATTTGTTTGTTCGTTTGTCCTTCTATCACGCCGCAACGGAGCAACGGATTGACGTGATTTTTAGCGTGGGTATAGTTGAGGACCTGGAGAGTGACATAGGCTACTTTTTATTTCGGAAAATTGAGGAGTTCCCATGGGAATTGAAAAACTTAATTCACGCGGACGAGGTCGCGGGCTGAGAGCGTAGCGAAAAAATTCTATGTCTATGGCTGAGCATGATTAAATTAGAGATCTTATTGCATTATTATTGCAAATATTTTACTCACGAACTCTGTATGGAAAATAATGCCAAAATATCAAGCACTACGAACTTGAATAATTCATGAATATTTTTGTAATTTATTTATGCTCCTTTACTATTTATGAGCTGGTCTCATTTAGCCACACAAGTACTAACTGCAAACACGCAGTAAGTGTTAATAAAAAAACTGTAACCATACTACGGATAATTTATGAGACCCCACTTTTTTGGATGTAAGTGTACGGGCACGAAATGCGCAAACGGCAGCCGGGCGACGGGATTAGTCGGAGAGCTGGCGACGAATATCACCGCAATTTTGTCGTACTCATTTGAAAACTTTATTCACTTTTAAAACCACAAAATTTGTCTGGCGATTTGCAAATATTATTGAAATGACTCAATAAATTCTTGATTAAAATTTCAGATTGCCAAAAGTATAATTTTTTGGGAATTTTAATAAAATGTTTTTGAAGAGAAATAACCGCAAGCGCTCTACCAGACTAGCAGGACTGGATCCGCCAGTTGACGAAATTATATTTTTTCACCATTTCAGTTTGCCTAATGGGCCTTCCCGAAATTCGTCGATAGATCTCTTACCACATCGCCCTACTGTCGCCGTCGCTCGGCCGTCGCTAGTTTCGTGTTTGACGCCTTACATCCATCATATCGATTTTGTTCGTGTGAAATATAGCCTATGTCTCTTGGACTATAATAACTCATCAAAATAGGCTCAGTAGTTTATAGGCGCCACAGTGGAACATACATAAATAAAAACAAACATACAGTATTCCCAAATTAATAATGCACATCTATATTATGTAATATTGTAAATGCGAAAGTGTGTTTATTTGTCCTTCATTTTTTGCATAGGTATAATAGAGGACCTGGAGAGTGACATAGGCTATTTTTTATCCCGGAAAATTAAGGAGTTCCTATGGGAATCAAAAAATTATTCAACGTGGATGAAGTCGCGGGCTGATAGTAAAACTATAAATTCGCTGCGCATAATTCATTTCCTGCACATTTTGGTCCATCTTCTGAGGTTTTTTTTCCAAAATAAGCGGTTTGTATTTTGCATGAAATACTTTGTTTGAGTTGATAAGTAAATATTATTTTTCGATAACTGTGCATCATGTCGATTGTATGTTTGTTTGATTAAACAAATGAAAAAAAAACCTGCAATATTAAATACTTACTCACGATTTTGAGTAAATAAGTTGGAAGTGTAAAAGCGATACACTCAAGAAACTCCGGAACTTTTTTCCGGTCGTAAATATTACGAAGCCGAAAGATTTTCTTCTCATTTTTACACGGTTGCGTTATTTTATACGGTGATTCGCAGTTTACTCGAAGTTAAATGTTAATTCGATACCCGTTGTACCTTTGAATATGGTTATTTGATAGGGTTATTACAAACAATAAAACATTTATTATGTTTTAAGGTTTATATTTATTAACCGTATATATTAGTTCAAAAAAACATAACATTTGATATGTTTTTTTGAAACCATATTTTTATCTGCTTGGTACAGAGGCGAGGTTTTCTTTAAGTTTGTTCGTGAGTTGTGTTGTTTGCAGTTTTCTAAAACCTTTTACTGGGCAAATGATGCATATTTTTAGACATTTATGGATATCACATCAGAGCGAGCGAGTTCCCTTTTATTTATAAATTAAACGCCATTTTCCTTGTGTTTTTATACGACTGCCTAAAAAAAGGTATATTGTAAGTATATTGTTTTCAGGGTTCATGTATGTATGTATGTATGTATGTGAGTTTGTATATTCCACCATAATTCTATACGCCTGAACCGATTTGGATAAATGAGGTATCGTTAGAATCCCTAGCTTATTCCGGGTGACATAGGCTAGTAAATTAAAAAAAAATATGGGGTGACCATGGTCCCGCATTAAAGACTAAAGTTGAAAAAAATAATTCGAAAATAAGATTAACTATATAATCATCATCTAGAAAATGATGAGTAGAATTCAAAAATATATAACACTATTATAATCCAGTGTAATCCAGTCCAGTGAATCACAAAAAATATCATTTAATAAAAATGTGAAAAAGATCCCAGAGAAGAAGAAGAAGAAGACCCCAAAGGTAATTAATGATATCTGTGGTATCGTTTCGTAGTAGCAGTGGTAGCCGTACTTCCATTCGAGGAATATTTTTTTTTGCACAATTGCCAAAAAAGGAGTGTAATGTTTACGGGGTATGTGAGTTTCTTTATTCCATCATAAATTCATAACTTCTAAATGCCTGAACAGATATATGGGGTATCATTAGAATCCTTACGGTATTCCGAGTGATACTGGCTATAATTTTTAAAGAAAAAAAATTCAATGGGGCAGGGCAGTCGTATTTTTGAATTGCTTTAATTATGTTCACTTGTTTGTGAGTGGGATTAGGGATGTCTTGTCTTCATTGATTGTTGACTCAATAGTTTTTAAAATTTATTAAGTAATAATCAATGTTAATAATATAATATATAATTATAGTTGGTTTGTCCTTCGGTCACAACGCAACGAAGCAGCTGCGGTTCAACGTGTATTTTAGTATAGATATACTTAGACAAAGACCCGATGAGTGAAATAAGCAAATTTTTTTACCCGATAATTAAAGATTTTCTACGCGATTTTTTAAAACCTAAATCAACACAAAGCTTCAAGAGATAGAGCCCAACAAAAAATAGAAAGAAGCTTTATTACTTATTGCTATGCGAATTTTCGCCCCTCGTTAATAGATTCGCCTAATCCCGCAAAACCCTCTGCCTTATTTAGTCAATGAGGAAGAAAAAAGCCGAGAAAAACTTGGTCCCTGAGTTGAATGTTTGATTGGGGTAAATTAAATTATTGGGGATTGTGAGTAATTACCTATGCCTTGAGTGAATTATTTGGCTATTTATTTATACTTTGTTTTGCTAAGTACACTAATAATTTTAATAAATAAGGCATGAACTTTTCTTCTTTTATATGCTGTTTATAAAAGGTCTTGTGGTTCAATAAGTTACTCGTAAAAGTAAGTACTTTCAACGATCTAAATAATTTTTATAAGCTATTTCGTCATGTAAATCGATTTGCATAAACTAAATTGTGATATACAATTGGTATCATAAATTTGTATTCAAAACCGTAGA
Source organism: Erebia aethiops (assembly GCA_923060345.2). NCBI lineage: Eukaryota > Metazoa > Arthropoda > Insecta > Lepidoptera > Nymphalidae > Erebia > Erebia aethiops. The sequence goes on from OV281081.1 coordinate 26,085,007, forward strand.
TTGTTTCATGAGTGGTAGTTTTGAGGCTGAGAGCACACAAAGTAAAATCTACGTCCAACCTTTTTAACAACCAGCGTTTGAAGAAAAAACTCAAGCTACTCTCGTACTATAATATCTCGTACTAATAAATTATATGCAATGCCCAATTTGCTGAGAAGATCCAATCCAATCCAATCCAAGTGATCTCTTAGAACAGATAGTTTGTCCAATAAGCGATTAGCAAAAAATTCAATAATTTTATTTTATTTTATTTTGTTTAGAAAACGTACAGCTACAACAAAAGTAGATAGATAAATAAAGAATAAGTATATCGCCAATTACAAGTTATTATGTTTTTAGACTTACAACAATGCTTGTTAGACGAAAACACGGATTAGGTTTTAACCCCGTATAACACAAAAATACCCACTGATTAGTAGGAATTAACTGAAGTACCCAGTGGAACAAAGGCCTTGATTTTAACAGCGTAAATGGATTACTGGGCCGATCCCCGGACCCGTTTCGATTGTCAGCTTAATCACAGCTTGTATTGTGGTAAATGCACAAACGTTGTATCTGCCCACTCAGAGGCCCACCCACTTAATACCCCTCATTTGCTGAAAAATTAGTAAGCACACAGTTGAGAGTCGCTATAGGACCTTACTTTGTACCTACTCGCATGCCACTGTTTCATACATGAATTCTGTGTTATTAAAATAACCCAATTATTTACCTAAACTCTTCCCATGTTTCATCTTTCTCTATTTTCTGCCACGTACTTAAGTACCTCCAAATATGAAACTAATTAGGTACTAACAGGTAAGTAATGTTTTTCTCAAAATTCTGGCTGAGCTGAAAAACTCATTATGAGCCAGTTAAATAGATGTTCTTGACGATCGTAATCAGTGATCCCTTAAATCAACTGCTTTGTTTTAGTTCCATAGCAAAATTATATACCTAATAAAGAATCTGTGTATCCTGCTCGACAGTTGAAACAAACAGGAAAGTTAACTAAAATTCACATTTCTAAAGTCTTAGCGATTTACTGCTTTTATACATGAAATACTTAATACTTAGTTACTTACGGTAGGTATTGCTAGAGAAAGAAAGAACTAGCTAATAGCAGACAATTAAAGAGATCTCATTGATGTTTAAAATTCTAAGTCCACGTGGATAAATTATACGGGTATAGTTTATCATCTAATACACGATACTAAAACAAAACTTTTTCAAAGCTTTATCGTTCCTTTAATTATTTGTCAACGAAGCAGAAAATCTAAATTAAATAACTTTGTCAACCAAAATCTCACCCAGCTTAGTGTAGTCCTATTAGTATTCTACAAATTAAACAGCACATGGGGATTATCCGAACATTTTTACACTTGAGCAGGCGTCCAATCATCACGTGATTTCTGTCAATATATCCATGCGAAAACCTTCACGATCCACTGAGCCGGAAATTGTTTGGGCGTATATTTGCTACAATGTTCCGTTTTCAGTTATTGGCATAGTAGCTCTTGACTTTTGATACCTATTCATTAACAATTAATGATAGTGACAAATAGATAAAAAAAATCAGCAGCCTTAGAGCTGCAAACAGTGCGACGCGTCTAACTCGCTAACAAACTATAGTCCTCGCGCGAGCTCCGAAGAAATTACCTAGAGTTGTTTAAAGTGCAAAATAATACTGCTATCGCAAAATTACACTCGTCAAGCTCGAAACTAGTGCTGGGAGCGAGCTGGATATGGAGCGACGATCGGGGGTGGCGTACAGCCGTCGTTTCTTCAGACCCCGATTCCTGGGAGCTCGTCCGCGAACTATACATGACGTGTAGTTTGGTGAGATACTTATCCATACTTATATTATAAATGCGAAAGTGCGTCTGTCTGTCTGGCTGTCTGTCTGCTACGCTTTCCAGGGCCATATTTTTAAACGATTTTGACCTAAGATGTAGATTACATCCCAGGGAAGGACTTAGGCTACTTTTAATCCCGGAAAATTAAGGAGTTTAACGCGAGTCAGAGAAGGACATTAACGCTTATGTGATCGAACACTCAATACGATCAATCGAATTCGCAATGCAAAAACTTAGACTAAGCGTAGGTACTGACAACATTGACAGATTCTGCTTGATACTGAAGAAAAATGTACGCGCTGTAAGAAATATTTTAAAATTTCATACAACGCGTATAGTGTAGCATATTAGAATAGCCTGAATCCGACTTTATATTATTATTGTCTATGACGAATCGTAGATAATAATAATAAAAAATTCACTGCATAATATATTCTTTAGAAATTAAATAATATGTAGCAACCCTGGCTATGAAATATCAAAAACCATTCTGCATCTATCAAAAGGTGGTCAGAAAACAGTTTTTTGGTTTCCACTGGATTTATATTATTATTTGTACTGTTTAATAAATGTCATGTTAATCAGCAATTATTAAATTTTCGGCAAACTGTAACTCAGCAATTAGAGCTTTAATTAATATAATTGTATGAGTTTCCGATATCATTTCAAATATGACACTTAACCACAACACAGAATTGAAACAGCATGTACGTGCCTTTTCCGCAAATAGTCCATGATTGCAGTAGGTAAAGCGTATTAAATTACATAATATCGTGCATATTAAATAGATTGAAGATCCCGCACGAGTACAACTCAGGTACATAATATCATTCAATATCCTATTATGATGAATGATGTTTAACCTTCTTAGAGTGAGATCCATATAATTAAACGTTAGAATTTAATAACAACACCCTATTTATTAAAAACAACTGACTTCTTCTGTATTTGTCATGGTAGAATGTAGCTATAGTTTGCTAATTATTCTACCATGACCAAATGTTACCAAATTTTCTAATCAATAGTTTTATTGTACAAGATTTTACAATTTCATATCATAGAGTTTTTATTCGATCCTCTGCACGAGTACCGCACTAATAAAAGTAGGTATGGAAATGCAATCTCACAACAGCTGTAGCTTGGGTTCTAGTTTCTCAGAGGCAAAGAATGCAATTCCCTCTCTTTGTCCGTATTCTCTGACACGGATTTTCTAACTCCAGAGCTCTAAGTTATACCTAGCGCATTTACATTTAAATGACTCACCATATCAGGGTACACACGAGAATGATAATATGGTCTAGTTGCAACAATGTGTATCGGTTAAGCAACCTTTAGCCAAGTCAATGACGTTATGAAAGTATCGTTATGGGCGCTACCTAACCTTCTTGCCTCCAAGACAACAGCCGATATTACAATTCTTATCAGCTGATGTAAGTAACGTCTGATAAGAACAGTTAACTTTGGAGTCGAAATTGAACTTTGTAACACTAGACCTGCCCACAGTCCACCGTTCGTCCATCTTATTCAGTGGCGTGCACAAGTTTTGAAGCTAGGGTAGGCATTAGGTATTCAGAATACATATTTACTAGCTATTTTGGTGAAAAATGAACCCATTTGGGTAAGCACTGCTTTTGCGCCTCTATGAACTGCACGCCACTGACATTATTATACCAAGAACACAATTTTCACCTAATAGAAGGGGTCACCTCCATGTAAGCCATTTATATCTCAAACATTATCAGTTAAACGCACGGGCTGAGAAAGGACATACAAGTAGAAATAATATTTTCGCATCCACACTAATATTATAAATGCGAAAATGTATCTGTCTGTTTGTCTGTCTATCTGTCTGCCGTTCTGCTACGCTTTCACAGTCCATCTTTTCAACCGATTTGGATGAAATTTGGTATAGTGATAGGTTGTATCCGGGGAAGGACACAGGCTACTTTTTATTTCGGAAAAATAAGGAGTTCCCGCGGAAATGAAAAAACTTAATCCACGCGGACGAAGACGCAGGCATCATCTAGTTTATAATATTAGTATGAATATGAACAGCATTATTTAATAAATGGCCAGTATGAAAAATTGTTGTGACCTCAATAGAAGATTTTTCATACAAAGTATACCTAAAGTGCTTTTTATATCAAACCTGTGTCGTGGTAAGAAAGCCCTCATTTCATTTTATTATACAAAATGAATGGGAGTGGATTTGCATTGAGTCGGTGGTCACGCACATCGTAAGGGGTTACCCTTTTTAGGATTCCGTAGCTCAATGATAAAACACACCAAAGGTATATCTAGGCAGGGATCTAAAGGTACTATTACTTTGATGCCCATACATCATAGGCCGTTTTCACAGAAACGGTTTTATGGAGTTATAGGTATTAAGTAAAAATTAATTTATGGTTCTGTCCTACGCCGACGGCAAACTCGACAACGCAACTTGATACGATGCGACGTGACAATACCAAACAGTGACAGTTTCACGATGTCGCGTAGATAAGTTTGTCATTTTCTTTGAAGTTGCGTCGTTTTCGTCGCTCATCTAAGAGAACGTATAACTGAGGTTATTTCTCATTTCAATTCTCATTTATTCATAATAAAACTAGAAAAAGAACAATAAACCGCGAACACAAATAACAGTAACATAAAATAAAACATGAAATTTGGACTTACATCATAATCATAATCATAATCATAATCATAATCATAATAATATTATAAATGCGAAAGTTTGGATGTATGGATGTCGGTATGGATGTATGGATGGATGTTTGTTACTCAATCACGCCCCAACAGCTGAACGGACCTGGATGAAATTTGGCACAGAGATAGATTATAGTCTGGAATAACACATAGGCTTATAACTATAACTTTTTATCCTGGAAAATTAAAGAGTTCCCGCGGGAACCACAAAACCTCGATCCACGCGTACGAAGTCGCGGGCATCAGCTAGTGTGGCCATATGCGTGGGTGGTAAATCTGACTCCTAACTAGATACCTGTGTTTAGGATATCATTCCTTATTACCGCGGGGCTCAAGGCTTATGAAGTACAACCTGTTTGGTTTATTTAACACATATTACACAATATTTTTAAAATCCTTTCAGCACAACAACTCACAGAACTCCAATTTGTACAAAAATATCAATGTAATTTGTGTGCCTACCCTTTAGGTATTGGTGCGGTGAGCGCGTAAACATTATGCGGTCGATACATAGATATATACCTACGCTATCTATTTTCTTTAAACAGCAGTAAAAATTTTGATATTTTAGCTAAAATGTATATTTACTTACATAAAATGATTTTCGAGACTACTGTTAAATACGCATTAGCGACAAAACCCTATAAAAACACGAATTGTGCTCGCACTTGACCATCCTTTTTATTGTTCGGTATGGCCTTTACTGTTTCTTGTGTGTAGTTCAAGCTACTTCGACTCAAAGTGCTTAAGCAGATTAGCTTCTCTTTTGTAAAGCGATTTTACATTACAAATGTGGCAATTAAGGCAATTATCACAGCGTGAGTTACAAAATTTCTTACGCATAACTAATGCAAATGGAATCAAGTATTTCTCGCTCATTTTGGAGAGCACTTTTTTATTTTCAAAAGTAGGTAGACTAATAAGGTATCATTTCAGCAGGTGAACATCTCTTTTTGAAGTGAAACTTCTTTAGAATCGAAATCTAAATCACAAATTTGAAAATTCGATGAAACGAAAAACCATACTCATTCTCTCCTAGGCTACTTTTTTGAAGTTTCACTTCTGCGGTGTGTGAATTGCACACACACTTTTTTGTTTAAAACCTGAATTCCATAAAAACAGTCGGGATGACCTGCATGTCCGTAATTAATAGAACCTATTTACGTAGTTATTGGAGAGAAATTTAAGTTCCTAAAACGCTAGAGATACTGGATGATCAACAATACTAGACCATTAACTCCAGCATAAAGTAACGATATTATTTATTTATTTATGCAATTACCTAAACGTAAATCAAAATGTACAAAATAATATGTTTTGGAAATGAAAGCATTCCGTTGATCTGATTTTTTATTTTTATATTCCACTACAAGGAAGCCCTTGACTGCGATCTCACATGATGGTAAGTGACCATGCAGTCTAAGACGGTAACGGGCTAACCTGTTAGGGGTATGACAGTTATATTAAGCACATACCCCTAGTCGGCTTCTACAAGGCATTATACCGGATCGCTAAATCGTTTGGCGGTACGTATTTGCCGATAGAGTGGTAACTAGCCACGGCGGAAGCCTCCCACCAGACCAGAGAGAATTCAGAAAATATAAAAATCCCAAATTGAAACTGCCGGGAATCGAACCCTGAACCTCCCACGTTAAGACAACAGAGCTTATAGGCCGACCATTTAACTCGCGTATCGCCTGCGCGGTAAGAAGGGAGCGGGGGCGGGTAACGCTACACACGGAGTCAATAATCCAAAGATTTATCTCGAGATAGACATTGTTGGTAAAGAATAAAATAATAAGTATCTTTTTTTTAATCCGCTAACATCTCCCCCCGCTTCCTTCTTACCGCGCAGGCGATACGCGAGTTAAACGGTCGGCCTATAAGTCATTGTCATTTAGGAAGGTAGATGACAAAAAATATCCTCAAAGTTAAACGCAATACCTACTACCTATTTACAGTTCGCGCGCGAGTGAGTGCAGTAAATGTATGTGTCACCATACATTTACTCCGCATTCAACTCGCGTGCGAACTATACTTACTTACCAAGATCGTCGTATGTGAAAATCTATAACATGTGATACATAAATCGCTACCCTTGACACATTTAATAGCGCGAAGGGAGCGGTTTAGTTTTTGCATGTATTACATTTGTAGGTAACACAATATGTGTGACAACGCTTTTATAAAGATTTTTTAACCAAACTAAGCATGGCAAAAGCCGCGAGATAAATATGTCCCACTGATTGTGCTAGGGTTGCGGAGGTATAAGCATGATAAGAGCCTAATTATTATGGCTTCGTGAACGTACGGGGAGTCAAGATGTTTTCAGCGTAAGTTTCTAAGGCTCTTTGTCAAGGGTCATATTATGCTTTGCACTCCGAGAATAACATGAGTTGAGAGAAACATTCCTAGTCTCCTATTCTATGTTTTTAGTAGGTATTACTGCAGAATACGGCGGAATAATACTTAAAGTTTTTACAAAAATATTTCAGTTTTTTACTCTAGGACATTTCAGTTCCATTACATTTTTTAATTAAACTTGTAGTGGGTAAACTTCTTTGACATCGCGCGTGTTTATTTTCATAGCAACAGAAATCTAGCGATAAGACGTAACGTTATTATGGCCGTGTAGAATTATTTTCAAACTAGCGAATGCCCGCGACTTCGTCCGCGTGGATTGAGGTTATTCGGTTCGGGAACTCTTTTATTTTCCGGGATAAAAAGTAGCCTATATGCTATTCCAGACTATAATCTATCTCTTTGCCAAATTTCAGCCAGATCCGTTCAGCTGTTGGGGCGTGATTGAGTAACAAACATCCACCCATACATCCATAGGTCCATCCATACACATCCTACATCCAAACATCCAGACATCTATACATCCAAACTTTCGCATTTACAATATTTATTTCTTTTTCATGTAAAGTCATCATTGTCATCATCATCGGACGTTCACTGCTTGATATAATATAAAGATAAGATAAAGATAGGATAAAGATATTTTTTTTTATTTCTTATTTATATACAGGGTGAGACAACTAAATAACATTTATAGCCTTAAACCTAGGATAAAACTAATATAATATACATACAATCTAAATATTATTGTGCACCTGCTTTCCGAACTAGTTAAAACTGTGTCTCGGAAAACAGGGCTTCCAACTCGAGACATAAGAAAAATTACAACAATGCATGTGCGTGTAGGCTTAAGTTTGCATGGGTATGGGTGTTGTGCGTTGTGTGTGTATGTGAGTACGTGTGTTGTGAGTGTTGAGTATTGTGTGTGAATGAGTGTTGTGTGTGTGTGTGTGTGTGTGTTTGTGTGTTACTATGTTAATATGTCTCTTGCAAGGATGTTTACATGGCACGGTCTTGCGCCGCCTGGATCCAGCGGCTCCCTACGACTCGTCGAACCTCCACCGAGTAGGGGGTCTGCCAACGCTACGCTTTCCAATACTAGGTCGCCAGTCCAGCACTTTGGGACCCCAACGTCTATCAGTTCTTCGAGCTTTGTGCCTCACCCATTGCCACTTCAGCTTCGCAACACGTCATGCAATGTCGGTTACTTTAATTCTTCTGCGGATCTCCTCATTTCTGATTTGATCGCGCAAAGAAACTCCGAGCATTTCATGTACAATAACTTCTATTAATATCTGTATTTATATTTTGACATCATATACCTAGTAGCTGTATCTATCAAATCAATAATTATAATCTTTTTTTTTTTTTTTTTCGTTTATTTGGTTTACCAACAGCTATATCATTTAAAACATACAACAGAAAAATTGCAATCTTACTATATATATTATAAATGCGAAAGTTTTGATGTATTTTAGATGTATGTTTATTACTCAATCACGCCCTAACGGCTGAACGGATCTGGACGAAATTTGGCACAGAGAAAAGGTTAACAAAAGAAAGCAGTTCCTTAAAACTTAGGCAATCTCCCACGAGAAAATATATTATATATGCGGTCATAAATTGCGTCGGTTGACATAATAATATCGCCAAAGGAAAGTAGATTTATGCATGTATCATTTTCCCAGCATTGAAGATATTGTCTGCTTATACAAATAATGTATACACATTACAGAGTAAAAGTACATGTACAGAGTAAAACTATATGATTTTATTGAGGATAAAATTAAATAACTTTCAGATGATTACACGTGATGTGATATTATTTCGTCCTGGTTTTTATTTTGAAATCTTCCATTGCATACCTACAAATGCACACAGGGCTAGACATATTATAACAAAATATGCAAAAGTGTGTTTGTTTGTCGGTTGATTTGTAGGTATATATATTAGTTCCCTTCAATAACGCTGCTATTATCAAAAAAGAATCAACGTGATTTTTGCATGGATACAGAATATAAAGCCTGGAGAGTGACATTTATTTACTTTTTATCCTGGAAAATCAGACTTACTAAGGAATTAAAAAATATTAGCGGACAATATTGCAAGCAGCAGCTGGTACAAATAATACTAATATCTAATTTAAAAAAAACTAAAATGTGTTATTTTCAGTTTCAATGTTCAGTCCAGTGAAAATATAGAAATAACAAAATGTATTCAGGATAAAGTAAAATAATCATTGAGTTTTGAATTTCATCTAGTTTAGACTAATCAATATGATAAGAAGAGAGTTCCAAATTAGCCCTGATAGGGTTAAGAGTAATCGAAGATGTATTATATGAAAATAATTCCTATATTTTAGCTATTAAACTTTCAAAACGTGGATAGGTTGGAAGGTGAATAAGGTAGGAAACGCTGTAAAAAAATGTTAGTTTCCAACAAACACCCTTCTCACATTCCGTAAATAGTGAAATTGAATAGGCGTAGGACTCTAGCTTTCAAGTACGCTTTATGTTTCAAGAGAAGCTTTTGACAAGTAAACTTCATGATCATGAAAATGTTGAGGCTCAGTATAATCCGACTAGTTCCGAGCGTGTGGGCGGTCCCAACTCCCAAACACTACGAAACCAAATACGAGCAAAGTACTCAGTCGGGTTTAAGCTCTCAATGGAGACGGACGTAGTCGTCTGTACTTCGAAAGCTCATATCACAAGATTTGACAGGCGTTATAATAATGTTTGTTTATTTCATGTGTGTTCAGTGATTATTTATTAGAGTGTGTGACTTGTGACGAAACAGTGTGGATTTCATTGAAGAGGATGTTTGTTTTATACGCCATATTCAGCTTACTGCTTATAAAAGGTAAACTAAACTAACAATATTCAAAACTGTATTTAATGTGCAATCAGTATTTTCATATGAAGACCATAAATTGATTGATGAATGTTTTCTGATGTGCTGTTTAAATTAATCATATTTTGCTTACTGGCTAAATTATCTTGAATCTACATTCATAAAATGAAAAAAATATATTACAGATTCTATTATCTGTAACTAAAAGTTATATATTCGATATACTGCCAGTAGGTATATTTTTGCGACTATGTGGTGATTTCCATGTTAAATTCAAAGTGAAAAATTTGAAAATTTGAAAATTCAGAATGAGCAAGTGTGTCTCTTTCCAATGATTTCTACTGAATTATGAAAAAAGTTCTCACACATTATATAGTGAAGCCGGAATACTTTTATAAAATCTATGGTGCATAATGTTTTAAGTTTAAGTAGGTACCTACCATCTTTTTTTTTAATGCCGTCTGAAAAATCATATTTCATCCATCCGATTCATAGTTTTGAGCGCATTGATTTGCACAAATAAATCTGAGGAAATATACTTTATTGAGATTATAATAATGTGATTAAGTAACTACATGATGCCTGAGACTTCGTCCGCTTGGATTAATTTTTTTTTAATTCCCGCGAGAACTTTTCCGGGGTAAAAAGTAGCCTAGGTATGTCCTTTCCTGGAATACAACCTATATCTGTAGCAAACATCAAAATCGGTTGTAAATATGGGCCGTTAAAGCGTAGCAGACAGGCAGATAGACAGACTGACAGACAAACAACCTTCCGGATTTATAATATTAGTATGGAAGTATAGATTCTGTCGTATCTGAATAATTGCAGCATTTAAGTACCACGAAAATTTTACTCGAATCTGGTAAAATAGCAATCGGTAATTTAAAAAAAAGCTTTTCAGATTATTCAATCAATTTTTTTTCTCCTTTTTAACATCAATAATTTGAATTCACATTTCAGTCCTAACATATTGTGAGATATTAATAAGCTAATTCACCTAAATCTTAGCTGTTCATTGCGGATAAAACGTTTCCATATCCCTACCATTTAGAAAATAGAAAACCGCTCGATCCATCCATTCAACGGTTATGTGTCAAACATATAACCTTTTCCCGCTACTTTATCTTGCCGCAACAACCGCCATCCATCCATTCGGTCATCAATCTGGAGAACCCGGACCGGCAAGAAGTCACCACTCTAAAACTAGCCTGTCTCGGTGACTATCGGTTCTGACCTGCTGACTGATTCTTAAGCTTGCTAATATTATGAACTATCCCGATTACTTTTGTTGATTTTCTCGTTGCGGAGTTTGTCCTCAAGAGTCTCTCAAATATACTGCAACGCCATCTTTAAAGTGTTTTAAGAGTGCTCACTTTTTACTACAGCCCACTCCATAACATTTTGTCTACGCCACTTTCAAAGGGTTACATTTCCATTATTTTGTACCTCATTATGCATTTCTTCTACACTCTGCTCCAATTTCATGCAAATGCTAATGATTTAATAACTCCTTCTGCCTGAGCTTCGTCAAATACGATTTGTGTTTTTAGGGTTTCGTACCTCATGATGAAAAAAGATCTTATATGGATATATAAGATCAATTTGTTGAGTATCTGTCAGTATGTTAATCTGTCAAGGCCATATTTCTCACAAACAGCTTGAGGTAGTAGTAATCAAGTTTATATCCATACTATAGACATACCTTGGCCAACGGCCTCCATTAAAATTAGGCACGAAGGGAGGTTTTATTAGCAAAACCAAATAACTTGAAATATCCGAAACCAAAATCAAGAGTACATTATACTCATAATTAAGTACTAAGTACTACTTACCCGTTGATGCATCTAGCCATCGACGGGTAAGTAGTACTTAGTTCTTAATTATGAGTATAGTGTACTCGGCTTAAATGAAGATGTGCGAAGCGCGGGCCGAATAACAATTATTATGGTAATTAATTAAATAAGTACCCACCGACGCTTTAAATGCAGTGGTTGTTATGGTACATGTTATGCTTGCTTACTTGTTCTAAGTACCTACTTGTTATCGTGCGGTGTGAACCAATTTATATTAATTTAATAAACTTCAAATAATAGTTAAAAAAAACTAAAAAACACGCTTTTGACGCAGACACTCCAGGTCTCAGGAAAAAATCGCTAATCCTGATTATTCTAATAAGGATATCGGGTCAAATTGTTTAAAATATTGAATTGTCATCGGTCCTTAATAAGTATGCCAAATTTCGAGTTAATCCGACGTTTTAAAGGGGTCAAAATCATGTTCAAAGATTCCGTTACATACTAACATATTGACATACGTCTGAAGCTAATAAAAAGCGTGTAAAAAAAGCGTGTAAATAAGCTTGGTATTTCTCTTCGTATTTTTTTTGTTTAAACATTCAGCGATATACGAAAACGTAACAATTATTTTAAAAAATTCCTCGTGGAATTCCTTTGCATGGATTTGAATCCCGTCCGTTGATTTTCCGGGATAAAAATTACCCCATATTCAGCTCCGCAGAGAACTACTTATCTCGGTATCAAATATTGTCAACATAGAAAAGGTAGACAAACAGTCACTTTCACTTTTATCATATTGAGTTTAAGTTTAAAGAATAAGAGTGGTCGTAACAAGAGTTTCTACAGATGATTTGACTGCGAGGACGCCTTTTAACTTAGTACTATCTTTACTTACTAGATACTTAATTTCTCTGATCTTAAACCAAGTCTACACCGTTGCCTGTGGACTTTGATATGCCAACAGTAAATAATAACTGACAATCTAATCTAATGAAATCTCACAATAGACAACATTTTATTGATAGACCTTTTAGGTTGTGTTAACTTTGCTAAGGTATTGGCATCGGAAATAGTCAATCAAAATTCAGCACGCTACCGCTACTGTTCAAATATTATCGCCAAAAGAATAAAAAAATATTATTCTACTAGCTAATGTCCACGTGATTTAAGTTTTTTATTATTCCCGCAGGAACTCAACAATTATCCGCCTTAAAAAGTAGCCTTTGTCACTCTCCAGGTCCTCAACTATGCCCATGCCAAAAATCACGTCGATCGGTTGCTCCCTTGCGGCGTGATTGAAGGATAAACCGACAAACCAAAACACTTTCGCATTTATAATATGATTCTATTAAAGTTTAAAGCTATCCTAATGTCTAATTAAATACCATATAGAGTGGATTAGTTAACTAGGATTAAACTGCCATACATCCTTTACATAATACCTAAGTTACACTTTATCGTCACTTTGTACCAGGTGTCAAGTGTTATGCACCTAAGTGGAGAATTTTTGTACATTGAATATTTTTTGATAATTTTAGTTGGAAGAAGCTATATTCGATATCTGTATCGCAAGAGAGCCCTAAAATTTTTTTTGGAATTTTTGTCTGCCTTTCTGTCTATCTGTTCGGGCATCTGAACGAAACTACAGAACGGATTTAAATGGCCACTTATAGCTAACACTCTGGGTTAATGTTAGGCTACTTTTTACCCCGAAAAATAGTACATTTAGGGTTCGTTTGAGATAGGGGAAAAGTATTAGTCGGTTTTACTCATAGCTCGGTAAAATCTGTTTGGATTTTGACAATTTCTTTTTTTTTTAAGAAATATCTCCGTATTATTTGTTAAATACGTTATATTCTTAAAATCTTTTGTCTAAAAATTCATTCAGAGCTTTCTTATTTGTAAACCCATCTTCGTTTGTAATCAACATGACATCCATTTCAGTAAAGGGCAAAATTGTATGATTTTCCTGCGACATCATGTAATCGGAGGGAAACTCCTTCCGGCACCTCATTAATTATTCGTATAATTGTTTTCAGCGTCTTCACATAACATAAATTTCTTAATACAAAATGCATTTTTCAGTTCCTTTGTAATGAAAGGGTTTCACTCAGGAATGCTTCGCTTGAGTCAATTAGGGGAGCCTTGGAAAAAAAGTCTTTTGACGGACTAAACTTCTAAAGGTTCTTTCAAAGAACACTTGCTAAAAATTCTCTTGTAGCTTTCTTCTTACTTGCACCTCTATTTTATTATGCTTTAGTATTTTTCTTATGCTACCATAAAGTTACGTTGCGTTCTCGCTGGAGAATGAAAGGACTCGCTGACCTGCCCCGGCTTTGCTCGCAGTGTGTGGAATCGCCAAAAATTCGGAAACACGTCATATTTTTTTCATTTTTAAAATTGAAAGCTAAATATCTAATATTCATGGATATAACTTGAAAAATGTTTATACTTCGAATTTCATCCCTTGTTGATTGATAAGCTGATGCCCGCGACTTCATTTTCCTTAATTTTCCTGGATAAATAGTAGCCTATGTCACTCTCCAGGTCTTCAACTATACCCATGCCAAAAATCACGTCACGTGTCACGTCACGACATACCAACAATCAAACGCAATTTAGTAATTATTCATTGATCTCTTTAGAATATTTATTCTGTTCTGAATTTCCAAATCACTTTCATGGCGAGTGATCTACGTCTTACTAGTGAAACAAATATTATTGCTGCTGTCATATCGGTTTTTTCTTTTTATGGCGTGTGTATTCATGCGTAATTTTGAATTAATATGTAAACTGCCTCGTTGGTCTAGTGGTTAGCATGTTCGACTGCAGCCGACGAGGTCCCGGGTTCGAGTTCCGGGTCGGGCCATAATTAAATAATGGGTTTTCTGACTTTAAATTCTCAGTACTAGCCTGGAGTTAGGAAGTTGGTGGTGTTTCACCCCCGTGCCTCGGAGAGCACGTTAAGCTGTCGGTCCCAGTTATTATCACTGACATGATAATAGTCGTTAAAGCCCGCCAACCCGCATTGGAGCAGCGTGGTGGGTCCAAGCTCTAATTCCCTTTCTCCTATGAGAGTGGAGGCATGAGCCCAGCGGTTGGGACGTTAATGGGCTGTAGTGGTGGATGTAAAACTGTATTGTATTACGTTTTGATTACTGTGCATCACGTCGATTGTATAATAATAAATACAAGTCAGTTCAAATTTTTCTATTTATTGATAGGTACAATACACGTACCTACCTATATTATGCGATGCGAAAATAAATTGACCCTAAAGTTCTAGCGTGCTATTACATTAGGAAGCTGCATTTACTGACAAACACTTCGCTCGAGTTAGTTATGAGTTTACAGTAACTTAGTTTAAGTACTATTGTGTGTCACATACCTACTCGCCTTGTAACGACTTTGACAGAGTCGTGTGCCCCAGGGAAATAGGTACGCGAATCAGACACGTCTAGCAATTAATAGTTATATCTACTAGTATTCTGAATGTTTGAAAACTTTATCTAATACAATAATTTTAACTTATGTTTAACTTATCCTGCTTGAAGTTATAAGTTCCAAATATAATAATTTCTCATATATCAAGAGATTTTATTTAATCCATTAAATTGAGTCGAGCTTTGTATACGTGACTTATTTCGCGTGAAAGCAAATTGGGACACTGAGCTTTGGTCTGCGTTCGGGCAGTCTTTATATCGTAGTGAAACGATTTTAAAGCATACATACATAAAATAATAACCGCAAAAGTATGTTTGACGGCAGACATGTCTGCTACGTATTTACGGCCCGTATTTTACTATTTTTACGAAATTTAGTACAAAGATAGCTTGCATTCCAGCGACGGATAAAGGTTAATTTTTATTCTGGAAAATCAAACTTTCCACGGATTTAAAAAAATAAGCCAAAGCGTACCTACTTGTTTACAGACGTTATAATATAGTATACCAGCTGATGCCCGTTAATTTTACGAGATAAAATGTAGCTTATGTGTTATTCCAAACTATAATCTACCTCTGTGCCAAATTTCATCCAGATCCGTTGAGCCGATCTGGTGTGATTGACTAACAAACATACATCCATCCATCCATACATACTCACTCGTACCATCCATCCAAACTTTCATATTTATGATATAAGTATAATAAATAAATAAATAAATACTCTTTATTTATAGCAACTAGGGCTCAATTTATTAGTTTACATTCTTAAAAATTAATGTTAGTGGGTATATACACAAAAAATATAAGAAAATTATTAAACAAAAATTATTACACAATAATATTAACAAGTTATGTTGGCGTCACCTGAATCATGGGACTTTACTCGTTGTGTGTTCATGTTCAGGATGCAGTTGGTACCTGAGCGCAGCCTTGTCAGCAGTGATGGCGACTTCTTCCTCATTATAGCAAAGAAGTCGTCAGTCCGCTTATTTGCGAACATAGCTGACGCTGAACAAAACCGCGGCATGCCCAACAACATGCTGAAATCATTATTACATTGCGCCCTCAGAGCGTCTATGGCCTTTTTCTAATTCAATTCAATTCAATTAAAATGTTTTTATTCAAATATACTTTTTACAAGTGCTTAAGAATAGTAGAATGAATCTACCACTGGTTCGGAGTGCCGTTCCTACCGAGAAGAACCAGCAAGAAACTCGGTGGTTGCTCTTATGAAAAAGAAAAAAATAATTTACAATTGCATTAAGTACCTAGTCTAAAGACTAATTCTAAAAAGTCTAATAATTTATTAGGCTTAGATGTCATTATTTTATGTTCCCCATTCTACGTGCCGTGTAGTTTTGAAGACAACTGTAAAACTCCGCTTTCAAAGTTCAATTCAATTTAATTTATTTCAAACATGTAGGACATATAGAGGTGTCTCTTATGCTACGTCATGTTTTGACTCTACCACCGGTTCGGAAAGAAGATTCTGCCAAGAAGAGCCGGCAAGAAACTCAGCAGTTGCTCTTTTTTTTTTTTTGTTAAACAACCTATTACAATACATAAGTAAGTATGTAAGTTAAATAAAATACAATAGTGTAAGTTATTATACTATCCTGTGGGGAGCTGGACCCAAAGTCGGTTGCTTCCATACAACTTTGTCATTAAGAAATTCGTCAATTGTATAATAGCCCCGACTCAACAAGTGTTCTTTTACGGTTTTTTTGAATTTGTGCAA
The DNA here is from genome assembly GCA_923060345.2 of Erebia aethiops. Classification (NCBI taxonomy): domain Eukaryota; kingdom Metazoa; phylum Arthropoda; class Insecta; order Lepidoptera; family Nymphalidae; genus Erebia; species Erebia aethiops. The sequence continues at coordinate 26,101,745 of OV281081.1, forward strand.
TGGCAAATCTAAAACTTCTTTTGGAACCATATTATTATAAAAGGTAATACTCGACCCCACAAAGGATTTCTGCACCTTGTGTAGACGACATCGCGGCATTACTAGTTTATGCCGGATTCGAGTAAGTCGATTTTGTGTTTTCCCCTCTTTGTATATTAAAGAGATGCATATTTTGTTTCACAAACATTATATTATCGTATATGTACTGCGATGCAACCGTAAGAATGCCAATTTCTTTAAATTTTTCACGAAGGGACTGCGTGATCTGAGTTTATAATTATATTGATCGAATCGCCCTCTTTTGCAAAACAGAGTTGTACAAGGACTTATATGCTCGATAGAATAGGGACATAAAGTAGGATGTTTTTATTGTTGCAGAATCTCTATTACTAAGGATAGTCCACGTGACTGTCCCTTCCTATCGAATAAGAGGCCAACCAGCGCAGTTGGAATGCGAGTACGAGCTAGGCGGCGATACGCTCTACTCAGTGAAATGGTACAGAGATAACGAGGAGTTTTATCGCTACATGCCGAAATACGACCCTCCTAAACACGCCTACAAACTTGACGGTGTAAAAGTCGAGGTAAGTCCTTTTACAGTCAATACGATAGCGATAGTGGCTGGAAAATTTTGTGCCGTTTAGAATCTTTATTCCACTGATAAACGCGTCTAGTTAAGCTTAACTTATTAATTTGGTTTTGTTTAAAAATCGTAATCAAATTCTTTTTTTACGCAGTGGAGAATTTATAGTTATAGTCGATTATTTATCGATTAATTTAACAAATCAATAGGTACCAGATAAAGAAGTACCTACGGTCAATCTACGTTAAGTACGTCTAGGTTTACGTCTATTTCAGAGCACAGAATACTTAGGTAATAATACTGGTCAGATTAACATAGTGCAACATTTCAGCATGCAGGGCCGCATGAAATGAAAATACGCAACCCTAATGATAGTAAAAAATATGCTTTGTTTTACAACTTTGTCGGTAACGGTTTTAACAAACAAAAGGAAATCAATAAAAAATACATGTAATTTTATTCATTTTAGTCTTGGGATGACGACCTCCGTGGAGTAGTGTTGAGCGCTGTTGTCATATCGTGCGGAGATCCCGGTTTCGATCCCCGGCAGGGTCAATTTGGGAATTTATAATTTCTGAATTTTCCCTGGTCTGGCCTGGCCTGGCCACCCTTCCGGCAAAGACGTGCCTCCAAGCTATTTACGTCGTTCCGGTACGATGCCGTGTAGAAACCGAATAGGGGTATGGGTTTTATATAACTGCCATGCCCTTTACAGGTAAGCCCGCTACCATCTTAGACTGCATCCTCACTTACCATCAGGTGACATCGCAGACAAGGGCTAACTTTTAGTGAATAAAAAAATGTCGTACTGTAATACTTCAATTCTACAGCACTGAGTTAGAGTGCCGAAAATTAATATTTCTATTATATAGCATGCGCATTGTCGCATGTTGTTCCACCAGCTTAAAAAAAGGCATTAATGATAATATTATTTTCGTTTTTCCAATTTCTTTGTATAAAATAAGTAAAGCCTTAATGATTGATTGATATGATACCATTGATCAAAAACCAATACCATTTGGCTCCATTATTTTTATCAGTAATAAATACGTTTTACTATTATTCAGTCACCCGGATTACGCCATTTCCATTTGTGCTTGAGATAATATTATTATCATTACTGAGTAATATACAACATAAAAAAGGATAAAAGTTATTGCATTTTATTATTTGTATTGGAAAAAATAGAAAAGTTGGTTAAGCCAAGCCGGCCACGTGTCAGACAGACTTCACCGGTGGTTTCGTAGCTAGCTTCAAAGAAACATGGAAATACTTCTTTGGCTAAATTAATTTTCTATTTCATAAAGGAATCCCTTTAATTATATTATTACTAGATGATGCATGCGACTTCATCCGCGAGGATTAATTTTTTTTTGTTTTCCTGAATGAATAGGACTGAATTTGTCCTTCCCCGGGATACAAACTATCCCTATACCAAATTTCATAAAACTCGGTTGAACAGATGTGCCGTGAAAGCGTAGCAGACAAACAGACAGACACACTTTCGCATTTACAACATTAAAAGTAGTATGGATTTGGGACCGCAAAACAATTTTTTTGATCGATAGAGTATTCGTAGCTACTGAAATAATAGGCAATTGTAACAACGATTGGAAATGATTTCTAATGGGAAATGGAAATGCGTGAACAATTTTTATGTATAGGTGCTAAAGTCAGTTAAATATATATAAATAATACCTCCAAAATTTCGTTGTGATAGAATAATTTTTCACCAACGCGTGTTTGGAATCGATAAAGCATTAATGTAATCATTGCCACCCTGGCTTGACTTTTACATTTTTTTTCTATTTAGCTTTCGAAATCGGATGACAGGAAAGTGATGTTGCACCCAGTTACATTGAAATCTTCAGGCCAATACCGATGCGAGGTGTCAGCAGAAGCACCTAGTTTTGCTTCAGCCGCCGGTGAAGGCAGAATGGAAGTAATTTGTGAGTATTAAAATATTAGTCTACAATTTTGTAAACCTACGTGTCCTGACTGAATCAGCAATTGATCTTACAACTCTTGAACTGTTTGACTTACAAACTAACAATTTTGGCAGTAGGTTCCCTTATAGACGTACGTAGTAGGCGCCTATTAAGAAATAGTTCTTGAATTTTACTATCCTAAGAGGATAAAAGTTTGTTTCTAAGTCCGTAATTTTTCAGGTTATATCATCGAAATAGACTGAGTACTAAAATTTTACATCAATGGGTTATATTCACGAAAATTGGTATATGGTCTTTCGGTTAAAATGAAGAAATAATAAGTTATACCTAATCTAGTTATTCATTAACATTTCCTTAATTAGATCTACCACGGGAAGGACCTAGAATAACAGGCAACGAACAAGAAAATAGACGGGGTGATTCTCTATTTCTCAATTGTACTTCAGGCCGGTCGTACCCTGCAGCCATTTTGAGTTGGGACATTGACGGTGAGAAGGTAATAGCTTATTTTACGACTTATTTACAATTAACTTAAGTTTCTCTTTTTTTTAAGTACCCTTTACAGTAAAACTGCTATGTAGTAAAGTCAATTTTTGTCGGAGTATAGCCGACTAGTTTCGTTCCCATCCAGGGACCATATTATACAGGATACTGTTCGTGCAGCGCAAACTGACAACGTGGCTGATTTGAAATCTAAACAAGAACTTTTGTAGTGAAGCTTAGAAATAGTAATATCATTAGAAATAAGAAATAACACTAGGTAGGTAATACTCAAATATGTAATTCATACCTAGATGAGTATTAAACAGTAAAAGTAATTACAGCAAATAAGAAAAAAAATGTATAAATTAAATTAACTAAAAATAGAAGTAAGAAATATGTATACTTATATTAAATGAGATAATATATTACATACATATAAAATATGTAATAATATGTTATAGATAATAATAATAAATGAAATGCTAAAAAAAAATAGCAGCTCATTCTCGTCCAACAGAGCAAGGCAACAAAAAAAAATATGAAGCCATGTCAGCTATCAAAGGTCTCCGATCATCATGTCGGAGGACAAATAGAGGACACACATTAAAAAAAAAATGACCATCGGAGCTTTTGGAAAGAGTTAGTGAGCTAATATTACGGATACTTATTAGATTAAGAATATTCGATAAAACAAACATAGATAGAGTAATGCTTAGTCTAAAATACCACTGCCTTTAGTAAATATTCCGAGTTTATGACTACTTTAATATTATAGGCTACTTATCGCGTCTTTGTAACTTATCATCGATTTAAAAATGAGTAAATAAGTATTGAGTATATAGGACAGCGTGGCTAGTAAATAATAAAAATAATATAAAAACAGGTCATAAAAATTTGTTCCAATTGTGGCCACCGGGTCAGATAAGTTTGTGGAACTTGATTATGTCTGGTTAAAGCTGAAAGGCGATTATTTATTTGTATTTTTAAGACACTGGACACACTGGGGCTATCCAAAAATTAGGAAAACAAAAAATCTAGTACATGGATACACGTTATTTTTTGCACTCTCAGGTTACACTGGGCAGACTCTTTCATTTTGGATATACAGCTACAAAAGTGAATATTATTTCGCAGGTAGTTGACCCGATGCTGCTAGTAGAATATCCGCCAGTGCATCACGCTCACGGTCTTCTATCATCGGCTCTTGGGCTACGAGTGCCAGCTGGTCGTACAATGCAAGTGCGATGCACTGCAAGAGTCGCTCCTGCGTGGCGAGAGGGCAGTGAAGCTATTGTTGGCAACAGCCAGCTGGCCGATAGTAAAGAAGCCATGTTATTGGGTAAGTGGCATCATTATTAGCACCACTGCAGAATGGAGTAGAGCCGCGGTAGGATTAATTTATTGACAAGTATCTTGACTCGAAACGCCCTCTCCAATCCCTGTTTTATTTACTTTAATCCGATTTGAACCCTTTAACCACCCTTTCATTTTCATCCGTCTTTTATTTTCTGTAATCCAATTTGAACCCTATTCACAAACGCATAAAACTAAGTTTGATTTGGTTATAAATAGCTGCGCCTTGGTTCCACTCAACTCAACAGTATTACCCGCATTGTTAGGTTCATCGTTCACATTCCACCGACGCGCACTAAACGCCTTTTTTATTTTTCTTAGTACGCACCCCTAACTTTTGAAATAACCTACCAGCTTCATAATGCCCACGTCGTATGAGAAATCCGTTTTTCCCTGTCTGTAGAGATGTCAGTAGTGTGATTTCCATTGCATTTTTTAAGTGAAAACTTCTTTAGCCGCGTTGCGCACTTTTTGGTAGGGGGTAAAATTGTGGATTCGCGTCACCGACACCGACACCATCACCGCGTTGTTACGAAGACAAAAGGTCTTTTAAATATAAATATACTACATTCGTAATTAAACTTTAATGCCTTAGTTTTAAGGTTTATATTTTAATTAATTAAAAAAAAAACTTTAAATATTCGTTTTCACTTCTATCCGCAGTCCCTATGATTGCCAGTTTTTATTTTATCAGATTGCAGTCAAGCGCTTAGTATTTTTAAAGAAACAAAGACTTAACTTTTTTGTAACAGGAGAAAAGCACGCGATCATATCACAAAGCATCTGCTATATCAAAGTATTTTAAATTGTTAGCACAATAATCAATAGAAGCTCCTTTTAAATCGCTTTAAGATAGCCTGGCCCATATTAAAAATAACTATTATCCTAAACAGTGGAATGAAAATATTTGTCCGATATTTAAGATAAAGGAGATTTAATGAAGCTTGAATATTATCAGGTGGATGAGAAAGTGCTGGGAGCAAATTTCTCAATTAGCTCGGCGCTTTTGCAAATTGTTGGATTTTTCAATCCGCCATTAGCATCTTCCTGCTGTTTAATGCAGAATAATAATATATACTTTATTTCGATTACTAGACAATTCCCGCGACTTCGTCCACGTTGATTAAGTTTTTTTTATTCCCGCGGGTACTCCTTAATTTTCCTGAATAAAAAACCTATGTCCTTACCCGGGATTTTCTCTACACCAAATTTCATCAAAATCGGTTGAAGCGATGGTTCGTTATAGCGTAGCAGACAGACAGATGCCCGCGACTTCGCTTGATATTAGGTATCTTTGAATTTCTTAGGGTAAAAAGTATCCCATGCCTATTCCGTGCTTGTTCCCGACATGCGACCTATCTCTGTATTACCTATCCAAATTGCATATTTCGTCAAAATCGGTTGATACGATGGTAGCAAGCGTAGCATTTCGTGTTTAGTATATTATATAAATGGAAAATATGGATTTTAGCACCGATGTATAATTTTAGTGTACTCATTCTATTTCGATGGATTTTACGAGAAATAATAATTAGCAAGTACCTATACTAGAAAATTGTTCGCTTATAAGTTTAAATCATGTGAAAGAAAATCACTGTTATGACCTTTCGTTAAAAGAAAATTGTGTCATGCAGTATTCATTTTATCAACACCTCGCTGCTTCTCAAAGGGTTATTTCAACGTCGACACAAAATGTATAGAAGCCATTACCGCACGTAGTCTCAAGTATGTGTTGATGTTTTAGGGGAAACTTCTCTTTAAAAGTATATACATATTAATATGTGTTACTCCATAGTTATAAAACTCTACCATTTTGAAATCATAATTTTGTACTAGCTGGCTGCGTGGCAGAAATAAAATGACGTGCGTAACCTAAATTTTCGTAAATCAGGTTTTTCTTTTGAGATTTTAGTATAGATATATTAAAATGTAAAATATGTAAATGTATAAAAGTATAAAGTGTAAAATGTATAAATTTAAATGTAATAAAACTATGTTTATAAGTTTAAGTCAAAATTCATAATACTTAGCTATTGAAAACAGAAAGTTTATATTTAATTACTAATTCAGCTCATCCTTGATAAGCTTAACATCAAAACTTATTAAAATTTAAAGAGGCCTAAAACAAAGTTTTTAAAGGACTATCATCATTTCATTCTCAGAAGTACTCCCATTAACTGGAATAATAATCATCTTGTTTGTTTCAGTGCGGAGCTTGGGCGCGGTGTCTACATTAAGTATGACGTTGTTAACACTTTCTCTTCTCCAACTTTTCCACTCTTCAACGCCATTAATTACGTGATAATTAATAAGTTTACTGATAAATCATTTTTCATGACCGAAATTGTAATTTTTTCTCATTCTTCAACCAAGAAATTTACCAGCACAATTTTTAAATTGTATATTAGGTACTTGTCATGATTTAAGCATTTATTTTATATTTTAAGTTTAATTACTGAAACTACCATTCCTTGGCGTCAACTGTTGGACTTAGGTCCTCTTGTAGGGAGTTGGGACTCACTGACAGAGCATGGCCATGTTTTTCTTAAAACAATTGCAACCATCGGTGCTTTAACCTTAGGTTCAATATTGAATACGCGTTAACAGTAAATTTGGCAACGTCGCTATTTCGGTTACACTTTAAAACACTATAAAACCCTTTATTTCTGGTACAGATTCGTTTCTGTTATAGAAATATAAGTGTTTCGGGTTAACAGAATTAAAAACACATTCAAAAGGGTTACAGCTTCGACTCTGTTACACTTATATTCTGTAACACTTATAATTCTGTAACATTTATGAATCTGTTTATCAGTCCCTGGTAGGGACTTTATCACACTGCAATCTTCTGTTGATTTTATCAAGTCCCTATCTTCTAAAGATGCACTTTTCGGTGCAGAGTAGCCATTCCAGTATACTGAGGATTTGGAATTGCGACATTATAATAATATTAATTTAATATCATGCTTTTTAAATAATATTATTAGACTTTGTTTTGATTTGAAGGTAAAGAATTGACATATCATCGGTAGTTTATTGTTAGTTTTTTTTTTATTCACAAAAATATTAAGAAATAAAATATTTTAATATTTAATGAACTCATCAAGTTATAGTCACAAAATACTTATTATGTTTATCGGAATTTAGAGACAACTTTTCAATTGAGCATTAGTTGAGCGTATATCTACCAAAATTGTATGGTAATGACGTTTTTCCGAAAGTTAATCTAGATACTTATTAATAAATAGTGACTGATAACTGAACTTACTGCAATGCACTTACTTATGTGGATAAGTACTGTCTGCACTGTTAATGCTTACTTGAAAAAATACCTCTGAAAGACTGTGAAGATGTGAGTAAAAATTTTCAGATTTCGATTATAACCATTCGTGCATTGCGCCGTTGTTGGTTAAAAGTAAAATTATATTTCTCTAGGGTGTTTGATTGATGATTGATGATTGACTGTTACAGCTTATTTAGTGTTAATGTAAATATAACATAACTAATATGAGTTTGAATTTTTTCTTCATAATAATTGAACAGCAGATTATCATAACATCAGGGTAAAAATACGTAAAATCTTATGATTATACGTATTTTTATACGACTGCCTGAATTCTAAGCTAGGGATATCTCCGTTAATTCTTAGCTAGGGATAACTAAAAAATCTAAAAATGATGAGTAGATTCCAAAAATATAATATAACACTATAGTTCAATATCCAGTGATTCACAAAAAAATATCATTTAATAAAAATGTGAATAAGATTCCAAAGGTAAATAACGACTGTGGTATCGTTACGTAGTAACAGTGGTAGCCGTACTTCCATTCGAGGGGGATTTTTGCAATTGGACTAGGCAAATCTGAATGACCAAGTCCAATTGACTAGGCAAATCTGAATGACGTATTCCAGTGTTCGGACTTTAAAAAGACTGTCATTCAGTGAGTTTCTTTATTCCACCATAACTTCTAAATGCCGAAACAGATTTGGATGTTTGGGATATCTTAAATCCTTACATCATCCCGAGTGACGCTGGCTATAATTTTTTTGAAAAAAAAAAAAACAATCTGGCAGTGCAGTCGTATTTTTTAGTTATTTAATTATGTTTATTACCCTTTATATCCAGATAATGATTATAATATAATAATAATAATATAATAAGAATATTTTCCAAGGTGATAGTTTGAGCCCTTTATGGTTTTGCTTGGCACTTAATCCACTCAGTACACTACTGAAGGATTCAGGGCTAGGCTTTCGTCTTCGCAGGGGTGGTGAGGTCATATCTCACTTACTGTATATGGATGACCTCAAGCTGTATGCATCAAAAAGACCAGACCTCGTGAAGTTGCTAAAGATAACTCAAAACTTTAGCAATGACATTGGGATGGAATTTGGTGTCGACAAGTGTGCGGTTATCAATATAGAGCGAGGTAGGGTTGTGAACTCTGAGAATCTAGTTCTTTCAGATACTTTGATTCTCAGATCACTCTGTGAGGGTGAAACATATAAATACCTTGGGATGTCAGAGGCGCTTGGTATTGAGACAAGGACTATGAAACAACTAGTAGAGGAGCGTTTCTTTGGCCGCCTGAAAAAAGTCCTTAATAGTCTTTTATCAGGTGGTAATAAGGTGCGTGCCTTTAATGGTTGGGTCATGCCTTTACTCACATACACCTTTGGCATTCTAAAGTGGACTCAAACTGAACTGGATACCCTGGATCGAAAGGTTCGAAAACTGTTGACCACATACCGTATGCATCATCCGCGCTCATCTGTTATGAGATTGTACATCCCACGCAAGTATGGAGGACGTGGTTTTTTGAATATCAAGAACCTCCATAATCGTGAGATTTGCAAACTCAGAGATTATTTTCTCAAGGTGAATGTGGGTATACATAAGGATGTAGTTACAGTTGATAAGGGTTTCACCCCGCTTTCCTTAGGCAAAGAGAACTGGCGCAAACCAATAGTACTTAGTGCTTCGGATCGCATGGCGGTATGGGAGAGCAAGGAGTTGCATGGTAGATTCTACAAGGCCCTAACCAGGGCGGAGGTAGATCCAATAGCATCTATATTTTGGTTACAGTTCGGTGACCTCTTTGGGGAAACCGAAGGTTTTGTGTGTGCAATTATGGATGAAGTTATCAAGACGAATAACTATCGGAGACACATTATGAAAGATGGTACTGTTGACATATGTCGTGCGTGTCATCTTCCTGGGGAGTCCCTCAGACATATTGTCTCCGGTTGTTCTCATCTTGCTAATGGAGAGTACTTGCACAGACATAATCAAGTAGCCAAAATAATCCATCAACAACTGGCTCTCCAGTACGGACTTGTTGAGACTGAGGTACCATACTATAGGTATGACCCCGTGCCAGTTCTCGAAAATAGTAGTGCCTTGCTCTACTGGGATCGGTCGGTTATCACTGATAGGTTTATTGTTGCCAATAGACCTGACATAGTGTTAGTCGACCGCTCAGCGCGCCGAGCAACAATTGTTGATGTTACTATTCCACATGATGATAACCTGGTGAAAGCAGAAAAGGAAAAAGTATCGAAATACTTGGACCTTGCTCACGAGATTACCGCCATGTGGAGTGTTGACTCAACGATTGTTGTACCGATAGTTGTATCAGTTAATGGTCTTATTGCGAAAAGTTTCGATCAACACCTTAAGAAGCTTTCGCTTGATTGTTGGCTTAAGGGTCGGGTACAGAAGGCGGTTATCCTTGAGACGGCACGAATTGTGAGGAAGTTCCTCTCTCTGGAGCCCTGACCACCGGCTGCTTGGGTCTTTAAGACCCCGCAGTGGGTGAAAGTTTTATAAGGTTATTTTTAAATGTGTTTTGTATAGTATTTTATATATTTATGTAAAACGTGTTTAGAAATAATTTTATAAATTTGTACAAATAAATGAGAGATTAATGAATAAATTATATAATATTAAGCCTAGGGTTGTGTGCTCATTGGCTTTGAAAAGTCAGCAATGATGGGTATTTTTTTTTGGTTTGGATGCCTAAACTGCCGTAGTCGGCGCATTTTTGTCTGAGTTCTTGATGAAAGCAGTACAATGCTTGGCTAACTGAAAGGAAGCTCTATAATAAAAAAAAGTCAGTCGGTGCTCAACCTTATAAAACTCAGAAACTGTTGAATTTGAATGTCATGGATGTTATGAAAATAATTAGGATTCCTTTCCACCAGAGATGTGCTACGCTGCTAAGCTAAAGAGGTGTGTCAACTGTCAAACCCAGCAATAAAAGTGCCTGTAGGAATCTACCGATCTAAGCTATGAAAAAATTGGTGGGTTTGATTCATATCCGTAGCTTAGCAATGTAGCACATTTCTGGTGGAAAAGCACCCATAAGCGAGAGATTCAGGTAATCAATAGGTTGCCATGGGACTTAGTGCAGATTTGAAAAATATTATAGCCCCTGATGTTGATTAAGCTTCATGATGTATATCATTCTGTAATGGATAGTCCGCTTTGTCATAATTATTTAGAACTGAATGACAAACTTACCTATACTTCCGTAATCCGTACCTACCTAAGCTTAGAAGTATTTTCTTTATACCTATCATTATTTTTCGTCTACAATGGGGTTATATTATTAGAATAATATTATAATTTTTAGCCAAATTATGTTTTATCCTGCTACTGTTTATACGTTTTAATGAAGGAGTATTTTAGTGAGCGCTTCTTGTTGTTACCACATTTGTAAATACGAAATTTAGGGATGCCTTCTTAGATAGAAGTACATAACAGTAACGTTGTAAATAGTTATCAGTCTGTTCTTTTGTAATGTTGCATACTTTAGTCTTAAAAGAAAACTTGTACGTATATATTTATTAGCAAACGTATTGTCAATTTAATAAGTGTTTTAACTCTATTATTTTACTAATAAAAGTATTGCTGACAAATTGTTGTTTTATATTTTCGTTTGACGCACGCCATTTTTTATCTGAGATCAATTTAAGGCCGTCGTCGGCTGTAGTAATATAAAAATCGATCTTTGTAAATCATTTTTATAATAGAATGAATCGGTGTCCACGCTTTCTTGTACTCACTACAATGATATGGACGAATTGACAGATCTACTTTTATATCGGACGTCTACGGTAAGTGTGAGATTTAAGTTTCAACAACTCCTAAGTATTTTTCTACCTAAAAAGTGCTGTAAAACCAATTCTTTAACGTTAAGTTAAATATAGTTTAAAGTGCCTGAATTCACGCTAGGCATTAGGTTGGCCTCAACTAATAAAATAGCTTGATATTAATCTACGTCTTTATTTTGTGCTCAGGTCATGATAATAAACTTAAGTCTTTTGATTACCTAACTTAATTAACTAAAACGTAATTCTGAATAACTTTTTTTTTTTTTTTTTTTTTTTTTTTGTTATTTCTGTGCTATCTGCAATCAGTCATAATTGATTTTGGACTATAAGCAGATTTATTGAATGCGTCGAAGGTTGGGAGAAGGTCACTCCATCGAGAAACTCTTCTTATTTTTTCAGTGGCTTTATTGTTCACGAGAAAGTTCTTCCACAGTGGATCGTTTGAGTCTATTCACTCTGCTGCATGTGGTAAGTGATAATGCCAGACTATTCACATGACCTTGAAGCCTACTCTTATGTTTAATAGCATTTCGACGTATTTCTTCCCTTATAGTGGGCATCTCAAGATACTCGTGTGTTTCCGTTGTTCTGGAAAACCAAGGAGCATTGAGTATTGTGCGAAAAACTGAGTTTTGGTATCGTTGTAGTATTTCTATATTAGAGTTACTGGCTGTGCCCCATAGCTCCAGCCCATACGTCCATACCGGTTTAAGACAGCTCTTGTATATGAGTAATTTGTTTTTGAGCGAAAGTCTTGAGTGTCTGCCAAGCAACCACATAAGCGATCTAGTGCGAATGCGCAACTCTTCTCTCTTTTTTTTAATATGCGCTTGCCATGTTTGCCGTCTATCAAGATGCATACCAAGATATTTAGCTACATCATTATGTGGAAGAGTCTCATTTCCAAGTTTCACCTGTGGACAATTTTCGGGCCGGAGTGTAAATGTTACGTGGGTTGATTTTGATGCACTAACTTTAATTCTCCACGTTCGCATCCACTTGTCAATGTTATCTAAGTGGCCCTGAAGTTGTTCAGACGCTACTTTTGGATTAGAGTGACTACTCAGTGCCGCTGTGTCGTTAGCAAACGTTGCGGTAAGGATACACGGTGTGTCAGGTAAATCGGCTGTGTACAGGGTGTAAAGTACTGGCCCTAGCACGGATCCCTGTGGGACACCTGCTTCAATATCGTAAAAATGGGAACAACTTTCTCCCACTACAACTTGAAATATCCTATTTTGCAAATATGAATTTAGCAGGGTATAGATGTTGTGAGGAAAGTTTGTTTTTATTTTATATAGTAGTCCCTTGTGCCAGACCCTGTCAAAAGCTTGCTGAACATCTAAAAATGCCGCTGAGCAGTATTCCTTCCTTTCTAACGATTGTCTTATTTTGTTAACAACTCTATGGACTTGCTCTACTGTTGAGTGACCTTCTCTAAAACCAAATTGGTGATTTGGTATAAGACTTTCTTTCGAAATTACAGCCTTCAAGCGACGTAGAAAAAGTTTCTCGAACAGCTTTGATAAAACAGGCAGCAGGCTGATGGGTCTATATGATGAAACAATAAGGGGATCTTTCCCAGGTTTAGGTATCATAATTATGTGAGATACTTTCCACATCAGGGGAAAATACGATGTTCTGAGTATAGAATTGAAGAGAATTGTAAGGAAGACAACAGCTTTCTTTGGTAGCTGCTTAAGGACTTCTGCAGTTATGAGATCAAATCCCGGTGCTTTTTTATTGTCGAGATGTTTTATTGCTTGCAAGACTTCAGCTGGGGTAAAACACTTGATAGGAAGGCTAAGTTGAAGGTCACTATTCAAGAAATCATCGATTTCCTTCTCATTATTAAAAGTTTCATCGCTCGCGTTTGGTGTAAATGTTGTATTGAGAAATTGTGCAAATGCTTCTGCCTTTTGTGAGTCAGTTTTTGCCCATGTGTTATCAGCAAGTTTAAGTGGGTGTGATTGAATCTGCGGGCTAGTACTCGACTTTGTGGCTTTCCATAAGGAATGTTCGCTATTGCCTACCGATGACATATTTTCAAGTCTATTTTGAAGGGTTTCATCTTCTACTTCTCTCAAGTAAGCCTTGAGGTCTTGAATAGCTTTATTCAGTCGTGTTTTATCCTCTGCTCTTCCTTGTGTTTGCCATATCCTTCTTAGGCGTCTTTTGTCCAGTACTTTTTCTTTTGTTAGAAATGGCACATTTTGAAGCGCAGTTTGCTTCACTGCTTCTTGAGGGGTACTTAACCAGCAAGCTTTTTGCACCAGCCTTGTGAAGTTAACCGTCGCTATTTCAATTTCATCTTCCGTTTTAAGAGGAATATTAAGGTCGAGGTGTTCAGTAATAAACTCACTAAATGCATACCAGTCAGTCCTTCTATTGTATAGATGTTGTTTAGGGGTTCTGTCGATTATAGTAGTGCTGATGGTAGCTATAATAGGCGAGTGGTCATCTGATGTGTCGTAGCAACTTTCTATCTTTAGATAGTGTTCTGTAAAACCTTTATAGAGGAAGAAATCTAGAAGGTCGGGTCTCCTGTTTGGATCTGCAGGAAAGTATGTTGGCTCTCCTGTACTGAGCACTTTAGTGTTGTTCCTATCCATTGCATTCTTCAATTCTCTACCCCTGGTAAGGGTAAGTCTGGAACCCCAGCATTCATTTTTCGCATTCCAATCGCCACCAGCTAGGAATCTTGGACCCAGAGTTTTAATAAAGTTGGTAAAAGTAGCTTCATCTATCTTATGCTTCGGAGGGCAGTATACCGCAGTCACATTAAATACACCAACTTTGTCGTGTATACAGATTGTTGTCGCTTGTATGTACTCTGTGCGGAATGATGGTCCAACATTGTGCTTGACGTTCTTTCTCACGATTATTGCAGTGCCTCCGTGGCTTGTGCCGTCGGGGTGATTAGTTGTATATACGCAGAATTCTTGTAGCGAAAAGGCTGCAGCATCTGTTAAGTGTGATTCACTTATAAGCATGATGTCAATTTTATTAATATTTATCATTGTTGATAATTCAAGTTTGTGGCCTGAGAGGCCGTTTATGTTCCATGCTGCTATTCTTAGGGCCATTATTTGGCAAGTTTGGTAATGACTGTGGTTAGCAAGCCCATAAGAGTGCTCATTTGTCCTATTAAAATATCTAGCTTTTCAGCTTGTTTTGTGAGGAGATGTTCAAGTTTTTCTAGATTAGTAGCATCTTTGTTGGCAGTAGCTTGTGCATATGTTTTTCTATTAGATTTAGGAAGATCTCTATGGTTAGGTTCAGGTTGCTCTGTCTTGCCGTCAGCATATTTTTGGCTATATTTTTGGTGTTCTTTCTCCCAGGTTCCTTCTGGCTGCTGGTTTGTAGCCTTGGCTTGATTTGGCGTATTGTATGCATTTGGATGTTTGGTTTTCTTATTGAATTTTCGATTCTTAATTTCCACATAAACGTTGCAACCTTTGTAATTGGCAGGATGGTCGCCAAGACATAGGGCACATTTTGCTGGAGTATTTCGATCTTTCTTAGTACATTCAGTGGTTTTGTGTGCTCCTGCACATTTGACACACCTATAGGGCCTCATGCAGTTGTTTTGAGTGTGACCATATTGTTGGCACCGTTTGCATTGAGGCACAGTCTTTTTGCGTTTGGGGTCTTCTATAGTTACAATAGTATTATAGATCTGTCTTATTTCCTTAGCTGCTTTGTTATTTGGTCCAGGCTCTAGATTGACAAAGAATGTAGAGAGGGGGATTTTCTCGGGCCCATACTTAGCATTTACTATTTTGCCTTTGACTTTGTTTCCGGTTTTTTCTATTGCTTCATTTATAGCTTCCAGGGGTGTGGTGTGATGTAGGTTTTTTATTACAATCCTGTATGGTCTTTCATCTTTTTGTGTGAACGTATGGCCTATAAGATTATGTTCTCTAACTAGCTGCATAACTTTTTTGTAGATATCTGTGCTGTTACAGGTAACTCTCATTTGTGTTTTAGTAACTATCTTGAATGAAAAGTCTGTTTTTTCAACCACAGTTGCTATAAGATCAGTTAGCTTAGTAACATCTTTGATTCCATATAAGACAATTGGTGGAGGTCTGTTTATCCTTTTTTTGATGATTTCCTGTTCATTGTCTTCTATGTTTAGTCCGGAGAATTTATTGTGTACAGGTATTGCATTTGACTGCGGTGGGGTCACACTCACTCTTTTTCTTTTGTTTTTCCGAATTTCAGGCACTGATTGCCAATTGTTTTCTGAGGACTCTAGTGTGTCATCCAGAGATACCATCTCTATGGGTGTATCTTCAGCCGGTGGATCATCTTTTGGTGTCACATCTTTATTCCGATTTTTATGGAAGAAGCTGGGATGGAAAGCTTGTTGAACTAGTCTTTTTCCAGTAACATTAACAGGCACCGGAGCCTGGTTACTCACTCCAGTGGTGTCTTCGGTAGCAGATTTCACACTCTCTAGCCCGGGTACCGGAGAGCGCCGGGGGTTAGCCGGATCGCATGACATAACATTCTCTCTATTTATCGACATTTCATGAAAAAAGGGGGGGTTGGGAAATAATTCCAGTAGCACTTTCCCAAGGTTCTACTGCCACACTTTTAGAGGGTATTTAATGCCTCAGGGCTCGTGGTAGCCATTGGACAGGTTATTAACCGCCGCCTGTTACTCGGCGTTGTCGCTCGTTTTGCACCACCCAGGGGACACGTGTAGGGTGGGCCTTGTTCGAGGAAAAGGTGGTAACAATCCTACGGACGCGAGCGACATCGTCCCCCATCGTCTGAATAACTTAAAAATAACTTTTACCCTATTTAATAGAAAAATAAAATTGAGCGCATTATTATCAGATTAATTTAGAGCACAATTTTTGGTTTAAATAATAAAATCTGGCCGAAGCGATGAATATGAATAAAATATTGAATAGCTCCATACTAACACTATAAATGCGAAAGTGTGTCTGTTTGTCTGCTACGCTTTCACGGCCTATTTGTTCAACAGATTTAGACGAAATTTACAGAGATAGATTACATCCCGGGGAAGGACATACTTTCCATATATCCCGAAAAATTAAATAGTTCCCGCGCGCGTGAATTAAAATACATTAATCCACGCTGACGAAGTCGCGGGTATCATTTAGCTATTCTATATTTAATTAAAAGTTAAGTGAAATCATAAAACCATATTTGATAAATGATTTATTTATTTCATGTTGGACAACTTGTGTCACATATGATACGTTATAAGACTCTACTATCGGTTCGGAAAATTGATTCTACTGAGAAGAGCCGACAACAAACTCAGCAGTTGCTCTTTTTTTAAAAAAGCAAAAGGTTACAATAAGTAAACAATACGACACATACATCAAGTATCTTGTACTTGTGGGTCACTGGATTCGAGGCCGGTTGCTTCCATGCAACTTTGTCATTCAGAAAATCATCGATGGTTAAGTAACCTCGACTTAACAAATGCTGTTTAACACAGTCTTTAAATTTATGTAATGGTAAATCTAGAAACTCTTTAGGAACCATGTTATAAAAGCGTACACTCGACCCCACAAAGGATTTCTGCACCTTGCGCACACGATATGACGCTGTTACAAGCTTATGGCGGTTTCTAGTGCATCGATTATGAGTATCACTTATTTGCTTAAAAAGATTAATGTTCCGCCTGACAAAGACTATATTATTGTGAATGTATTGTGAAGGCACCGAAAGTTTACCAATCTCTTTAAATTTTGCACGAAGTGATTCGCGTGATTCGAGTTTATAAATAGAATTGATGGCTCTTTTCTGCAATATAAAAATTACTTGGATATCAGCTGCTCTGCCCCACAATAAAATGTCGTACATCAAACGTAAAGTATATCATCTTACTAGTAAAATGTTCGAAGTTCCCTTTATAAAAGGCGTTGATTGCTATCGCTTAGTAATTTGAATAAATACTTTATAACGTTTTATTTGTTCAACAACATGTAGAGCGATATGAACTATGAAGAAACCATGTTATTTTCTGTCCAAATTATAGGTGCGACCAGCGACACTTTGATAAAGTGGGTGGTACTGGTTGGGAGTAGTAACATGAAGTTTAGCCAACCAAATAATTTCCAGTTACTGTAAGTGACGTGTCAGGGTTATATTTTGGTTATATTGCATGACAAAACACCGCCACATAAGTACCTTGAATTATTCAGTTTGTGTAATTATTTGGCACGATTTCTTTATTCAGTACTTAGTTGAATAGTTTTAGGATATTGTGAGGTGTTTAACTGTAGTAATACGTTGTAGACCGTTTTTTTTAAATCCACTACAAGTTAGCCCTTGACTGCGATCTCACCTGATGGTAAGTGATGATGCAGTCTAAGATGGTAGCGGGCTAGACCGTTGTTTTGGTTGCCTGTAATTTCAAGATAACCTGAATTTCACAGTAAGAATTTCTATCAATTTATTATTTAGTAAGTACTTGGAAAGCGTATTATAACGGCATTCGAAATTCACCATTTGCACCTTAGAACGCCGCCTAATGTGTGGGCGGGTGGGATGCGGGTGGTGATTTTTAAGTACTAAGAATTTGTTAAGAATCTCTTGACTGCTTCTGAAAGAAAATATAAGCTAACGTTGCTACTTTTTATTGTTTTTGTTTACTAAAATACACCAAACTTACTATGTTCGCCATCCCAAGACATCGGCTTTTTTGTTGTCAGTCTTAACTTCCGGCGGATTCCAGGACCTAAGGTAACGTAGGTGGTCAGTTTACTTCTTCTAAATATAGTAGAAAATCGTTTAAGATTATTACGACATTTCGTCATTATTTTTATAGTTTTCTACCCACACACACACATAGTCGAGGGTTTTATGCTAGAAATTAATATTATATAGCTTAAATAATAATTCAAGCCCGATAATTGCTTGACAAAGAGAAACTTTCATTTATTGTCTTTAACTTGAACTAATTACTGGAGTAAGAAGTCAAAAGCCCGGCTCCTTATCGCGGAGTTAGCCAAGTTATTGTAAGACGCAAACTTGGTCATAATCCTTTATTCAGAAAGTGCTTTTATCCGAATTCCTATTGTCTTGTACAGTATTTAATACTTTGGAACAAACGAATTTGTTACGCTAAAGTTACTCGACGTAAAGAAAATTAGTATACATTAATAATATTACCATTTCACGACTCACGAGCGAAGGCACTATGTATTTAAAATTTTATTTTTAAATACTTGTATAATTAATTCACACTGGACACAGACTCGGTGGTAAGACAGAGAAAATCCTCAGGAAAACTCAACAGAATAAAATCTTTAAAAATATGTTTATTGCATTTAGGTGGAGTTGACGCAGTGGTGAGCGCTGTTGTTTTGTAAATTTGAGGTTCCGTTTTCAATCCTCGGCAGGGTCAACTTGGATACGTTCTGTTTCTCTTATCTGGTCTGGTGGGAGACTCCCGCCATGGCTCGTTACCACCCTACCGGCAAAGACGTGCCGCCAAACGATTTAGCGTTCCAATAAAATGCCATGTTGAAACCCATTAGGGGTATGGGTCTGATATGAATGCCTTATGCGACAGGTCAGCTTATTATCTTAGAATGGCATAATTACTTTAATAGATGTGATTTAAATCAAGGGCTAACGCGAGTGGAATAAAAACCATATTTATTACTCAATTAGTTTATGTCTTAAGGGACATACCACCTGTATGTCCCTTAAGACATAAAAATTTTATGCTACGTCTTGTTTTGACTCTATCACGGGTCTGAAATAAAGTTCTACCGAGAAGAACATTTTACATATTCAAAATACACCTTTTTTTAAACAACTTCCAAAAAAGGAGGAGGTTCTCAATTCGGCGCGTATTTTTATAGATTGTAAAAAACTGTGTGATTGTTGTTGTTGTGTTATGATTGTATGTATTCGTTTTCATTACTTGCATTTTAATTACTGAAAAACTAGCGGTGTGTGGTTATTTAAGTAAAGATCTTGAGAGGAGGGAAGAGAGATGATCCTCGTGTTGTTCGTCACGAAGCGTCTCAGTGGTAGATCAGCCTTGGAGGACAGCCGCTGGTAGAATTGTAACCCGTTATCATAAGGTGAGTGACACGACACAATACGAGGCCATAGAAAATGACAAACTTGTCTACGCGACGACGTAGGCCATCTGAAGAGTCAGCTACTGTTTTATCCTGTCGACATTGGACAACGGTTAAGACTCATAACAGTACATGTGCTCTGTCGTAGGAGGTGAGGTAGAGTTACTTGAGGTTTTTAGATGGAAATAGCCCGACATAATGTCGATGGTATATACAGAGGTCTTAATATGTAAAAATGATTGCTACAGTGTGTTGCAATCACCTCTGATTGGTTAACACATTTTGGATTTAGCCAAACCTGTAACAAATATTGACGCAGGTATTATTTATCCCTTTCGCTAGAACTATCTCGAGAGCTGCAGGATTCTCTTCACGACAGTAAAGGCATTCAAACACCTTACACGCGGTGGAATGTCAATCACGTAAGGCGACATACTCACCGCAGATTTTGTAGTGAAATATTTACAACACTGTTCAAACTTTTGCAATTTAACTTAAGGACTTATACGGATTCCGTGCGAGGGTAATTTCGTGAGCGGAATTTTATTTTGATATTTTGCCGCTACATTTAGTATGCTATACCTATAAGCATAGATCGAGTTAGAGTTGAGGTATGCAAGACTTAACTATTTGATTTTAAAAAGCTTAGCACTCGGTAATTTATTCTATACTAATATCATGAATGCGAAATTTTGGATGGATGGATGGATGTATGGGTGGTTGGATGTTTGTTACTCAGTCACGCCAGAACGGCAGAACGGATCTGCATGAAATTTGGCACAGAGATAGATTATATTCTGGACTAGATGATTCCCGTGACTTCGTCAGCGTGGATTAAATTTTTTGAAATTTTCCGGGATAAAAAGTAGCCTATGTCCTTCCCCGGGATACCATCTACCCCTGTACCAAATTTCAGCAAAATCGGTTGAAAAGATGGGCCGGGAAAGCGCAGCAGACAGACAGACAGACAGACAGACAGACAGAAACACTTTCGCATTTATAATATTATATAGTAAATATAGTATATATAGTATGGATTAGCACATAGGCTACTTTTTATCCCGGAAAATTAAGGAGTTCCCGCGGTAATCGAAAACCTCAATCCACTCTGACGAAGTCACGGGCATCAATAAGTAAATATAGGTGTATGGAAAAACACACTACGGACAAAAAATGTTGAAAAATGACGATAAATCCATGCGTGTACTTACATATTATAGAGCTGCATAGACTAGTGCGACAGGATGAAACGTGTTTCCCATATTATGACGCTGAAGTATCGAGCGGGCGTTTTGTATTGTTCCGTCCGTAGTGTGTTTTCATCCAAATTAAGTAAGCATGGAATAAAATTGCTATATGTATTTATGTAGGAATGGTATTGCTATAGTTAAGTAGAACTACAGCCACTGATGATGTCTCCTGATGTGTCTGTCTGAAGAACCATAATCAAATCACCAATCAAATCAAAACAAATCAAATATCAAATAAATATTTTATATACGAAAGTTTGGGTGGATGTATGGATGGATGTTTGTTACTCAATCACGCCCCAACGGCTAAACGGATCTAGATGAAATTTGGCACAGAGATAGATTATAGTTTGGAATAGCACGTAGGTTACTTTTTATCCCGGAAAATTAAAGAGTTTCTGCGGGAGCCAAAAAACCTTAATCCACGCGGACGAAGCCGCGGGCATCAGCTAGTATTACAATATTATGGCCCTCTATTAATTATGCCAGAGCATAGGTTAATTGGTTGGTATGGTCAGTAATTGACGACCTCCCTGGCGCAGTGTTGAGCGCTGTTGTCTTAACGTGCGGAGGTTCCGGGTCCGATCCCCGGCAGGATCAATTAGGGATATTTATAATTTCTGAATTTTCCCCGGTCTGGCCTGGTGGGAGGCTGCGGCCGTGGCTAGTTACCACCCTACCGGCAAAGACGTGCCGCCAAGTGATTTAGCGTTCCGGTACGATATCGTGTAGAAACCCATTATGGGTATGGTAATTATAACTGCCATGCCCCTAACAGGTTAGCCCGCTACCATCTTAGACTGCATCATCACTTACCATCAGGTGAGATGGCCACCTACCACCACCACTACAGCCTATTAACGTCCCACTGCTGGGCACAGGCCTCCACTCTCATAGGAGTGAGGGAATTAGAGCTTAGACCGACCACGCTGCTCCAATGCGGGTTGGCGGGCTTTAACGACTATTATTATGTTAGTGATAATAACCGGGACCGACGGCTTAACGTGCTCTCCGAGGCACGGGGGTGAAACACCGCCAATTTCCAACTCCGGGACACTGAGAATTTCTTAACAATTATAATGTGAGATGGCCGTCAAGGGCTAATCTTACTTCTTATCTTACTATAATCTTACTATATACTATATACTATACTATATACTATACTATACTATATACTATAATATTATAAATGCGAAAGTTTGGATGTATGGATGTCTGGATGTATGGATGGATGTTTGTTACTCAATCACGCCCCAACAGCTGAACGGATCTGGATGAAATTTGGCACAGAGATAGATTATAGTCTGGAATAGCACATAGGCTACTTTTTATCCCGGAAAATTAAAGAGTTCCCGCGGGAACCACAAAACCTCGATCCACGCGTACGAAGTCGCGGGCATTCGCTATCTTACTAATCTTACTAATATTATAAATGCGAAAGTTTGGATGTATGGATGTCTGGATGTATGGATGGATGTTTGTTACTCAATCACGCCCCAACAGCTGAACGGATCTGGATGAAATTTGGCACAGAGATAGATTATAGTCTGGAATAGCACATAGGCTACTTTTTATCCCGGAAAATTAAAGAGTTCCCGCGGGAACCACAAAACCTCGATCCACGCGTACGAAGTCGCGGGCATTCGCTATCTTACTATCTTACTTGGTTTAAAAAATAAATTCTAATTTTTTCAATATGTTAATCAAAATTATGGTCATCCGCTTTTCAGGTTAGCCCGCTCATATATTAGACTAGTATCAGGGTGAGACCAGTCAAGGGCTTACTTTTATCTGAATAAAAACATCTATGAAGGTCAAGCCAAATCGTTCGATTTGTAATAGCGTTTCGTGTGAAAAAGTGTCCTTCGCGTTGTATCTCTTAGCACTGTGATCAATGGTCGGTGGTCACGCAGGCAGCTTGCACGCGAGAAAACCACTCGTTCTTTAGTTGAACTTTGACACTTTTTCTTGTAGATAAGAGAACATTCTGAGTTGGTCATTTTATTCTCAATTGAGGTAAAAAATCTCTCTGTTATCATCAATAGCGACATGTTTAATCTGTCTATTAATTATTACATGTGTATTTATTTATGTATTAAATAGATAATAAGATTAAATCTTATCTGTATTTTTTAATATATTAGTGTGTATTAACATAATATTATTATTTTATGATATTGATTAGTTTACGTATCTATTAGTATTTAAGTTTATTTATATGCACCACCTCGCAGTGCTGTCCACTTACTCATTTCCTGCGTATGGATAAGCTTGTCTGGAAGAGATCGCTATTTAGCGATAAGGCCGCCTTATTGCATCTACGTTTTAAGTTTTCATGTTTTTGTGGTGTACAATAAAGAATACATACATACACACATATATTTTATGATACACAAAATTCTAATAATTCTATCGCTACATTATTTTTTTGCACAGAATCATCAGTATCATTTAAGAATAACTTTTTATAAAAATCTTACATTAGAAAAACTAGACAGGCTTGTGTTTAATTACAATAATTTCTATTAGGAGAGCTTGTCTAGAACATATTATTACGTCTATTACTTACAGCTGTAGTCATACATATTTATTCGGTTCTTAACATTTCCCCTGACTCCCTTTATCTAGGCATGGTCATATTTTTTCATTCACACAGTTATTCTTGCTGAAGTCAAAGATTGTTTATTCAAAGATGTTAAAGGTCCTCTAATGTGAAAATGAACGCGCATAACTGAATATTTGATACTAGTAGGCCAAAAGTTCCGGCAGAATTTGTTCATAGAGTTAATGTCTGAACGAATGACAATAATTAATGACGATGCGTTCAATTTGTGTCGGCCTATCCCCTACTTTGCACATAAGCGTAAAGATATTTGAGTAGCGTTCATTTTAAGATTATACAACCTGAAGCCATTTATGTCCTCTAGCTTATGCATACTTACTTGAATAACAATAAATTAGGCCTGTTTACGGGCATTGTATGTCTATGTCCACTATACAACTCAGAAAATACCTGCCCTCTTCATTACGAACTACTTCATTAAAACGGGTCGTTGTTTGCATTGGAATTCGAGGTGGGAAAACGGTGGTGTAGTTTGTAAACAGTTGCATACATTTAGGCAAGTCGCTCGGCAGGAAGATTGTTTGGCCTGTGGTCTTGTTGGGTAGTTGCCAACTTTTCGTATATTAGATGATATAATTATTTTGCCTATATTACTATTGTGGTAGCCGTTCATGATTATTTAAAGCCTTCATTCGACCGAGAGTTATGTGATTCTTAGTTTCTCGTCAAAAATATGGGTTTTGTAGTCCATCGAGAAGGTATATTATAACCATAATATTATAACCTTCGAGTCATATGTTAAATGGTTTAATAGACCAACAATAATTGGTGTAGTGTTGTGGCTACCATTCCTGTTAATTCTTTCTTGCCATGTGGCCGGCCAACCGCCATTTTGTTTTCTTGCTTTCTTTTTTTTGCGACGTATATTTTTATTTTGTCTATACTGAAGACGTAAAAAGATGGGTTTGTAATACGAGAAAAAGTTTTTTAGGCTCATGAGGATAATTATAATGACTGCCAAGGGATACCAGTATCTTGCAATGTATAATATTTTAGGGATAGAAAGAACGGATAGAAAAAAGTATTTCGCATATTAAAACACATATACTTACAGTTAGCGAAATTGGTTTAATCACCACTTAAAGTTTCTCTCAGCTCAGCGAACTCGAAAAACTTGCTAAATACATAATATTTCAAAGTGAACATTAGAGTGATCTCACAAATGGAGATCGCAATATGATCATTAGGGACTTATACGTTGTCAAGATGGTGCTTACTCGGAGGCTCTTTGTGATCTCTAGTAATGGATAGACTTAATATGTCATGCCTGTCTGAGGATTTTTGGTAATTTTCTTGACAGTGATGGGGTATCAAAAGATTAGTATCTTAGTTACGAGTAAGAATCGTAATAGCGGAATAGTTATCAGTTTCAGGGGCCCGTTGTTAGATCCATTTTTGAAGAATTTTTTTTAGTTAATGAAAAAAAAAATATTACTAATTACTATTATTTTGGAATTAAACTATAATTTTGAACTTAATTCGACTCCGAAGATATTTTTAAGATCCGAACTTAATTGCGTATTCTGACATAAACTTGGCTAGTTATTTTAAGAAGGAGTAGTTTGACCTCATAATTTTTATTTTTTAAGCATGATTGTCGTCAAGCCTATTCTTAAAAAAAGTGTGTGTGTAATTCACAGCAGAAGTGAAACTTCAGAAAAGTTGCCTACGAGAGAATGAGATAAATATAACTTATGTTCTATCTCATTCTCTCGCAGGCTAAATCCTATTATGAATATGTTTGTCTGTTTTTGGTGTCCCTTTTTCGTTTCGTCGAAACGAAAAAGGGACACCAAAAACTTTTTAAAACACAACTATTCGAAGTTTCACTTCAAAAAAAGCCTTCTTATAATGATAAAAAATAGTAGCAATCAAAGCAAGCAATCTCTCTATTATTTCTGGAAAATTGATTGAGCAAAGTAATAGCAAATTATATTATTCTACCCACTGATACAAAGTAAATAGTGATGTTTGCTTTGGATTTATTGACATCAAAAGACTAAAGTATAAGATATTCCGATATTTTTTTACGAGTAACTACAAGCAGCCTACACGAAAATATAACACGTGCTCGCCCAGATTTCGTTCGGGGTAAATATATCCATTCTAAGTACTTAGGGGCTACAATCCATACTATCCATACTTACTATATATCCATACTAATATTATAAATGCGAAAGTGTGTCTGTCTGTCTGTCTGTCTGTCTGTCTGTCTGTCTGCTACACTTTCACGGTCCATCTGTTCAACCGATTTTGATGAAATTTAGTACAGGGGTGGATAGTATCCCGGGGAAGGACATAGGCTACTTTTTATCCCGGAAAATTAAAGAGTTCCCGCGGGAATCAAAAATCTTAATCCAAGCGGACGAAGTCGCGGGAATCATCTAGTAATATTATAAATGCGAAAGTGTGTCTGTCTGTCTGTCTGTCTGTCTGTCTGCTACGCTTTCACGGCCCAACCGTTTAACCGATTTTGATGAAATTTGGTACAGGGATAGGTTGTATCCCGGGGAAGGACATAGGCTATTTTTTATCCCAGAAAAACAAACAGTTCCTGTGGGATACTATGCTCTTTTTCTCGCATTTGTTGTTAAATTATGCAGCAAGAGCGCAACGGATCGACGTCATTTTTTGCATAGGTATATTTGAGGACCTGGAGAGTGACATAGGCTTCTTTTTATCCCGGAAAAAAGAAACAGTTCCTGTGGGATAGTATGCTCTTTTTCTCGCATTTGTTGTTCAATTATGCGGCAAGGGTGCAACGGATCGATGTTATTTTTTGCATAGGTATATTTGAGGACCTGGAGAGTGACATAGGCTACTTTTTATCCCGGAAAAGAAACAGTTCCTGTGGGATTTATTGTTCCCTTGAGCCACGCGAGCGAAGCCGCGGGTAATAGCTAGTACATTATACTTAGAGAAAATACACAAGCAAAATATCAAGATCTTAGAATCAACGGTTTGTGCTGTATTAATATTTTATTATTGGCTACTTTGCTGATGTGTTAGTCAGTAAATTTCCGTTTTTTATTATACTGCGCTAGATTATGTCTGTGACTTTGTGTGAATAGAGTATAGACTCAGATTGAATAAAATCTCGTGGCTTTTTCTCGAGATTAAAAGAAGCTGAATAAAGTTTAAGTCTGGTTCCGGGATCATAGCTATCTCTTTACCGCATTTCGTCAAAATTAATCAAACAGATGAGCCGTAAAAATCGAGCAGACAGACGGATAACTATCACATTTAAAATATCAGTTTGCGAAGGTTAAGCAACGTTGACCCAAGTCGGCAACTGGATGGGTGACCGAATTTGAAGGTTCAAATTTGACCTTTTCGTTCCCTCCGTGTCTCGGAGAGCACGTTAAGCCGTCGGTCAAGGTCATTATATCACAAACATCTTATA
Source organism: Erebia aethiops (assembly GCA_923060345.2). Lineage (NCBI taxonomy): Eukaryota > Metazoa > Arthropoda > Insecta > Lepidoptera > Nymphalidae > Erebia > Erebia aethiops. The sequence continues at coordinate 26,128,590 of OV281081.1, forward strand.
ATAATCGTTACAAAAACCTAAGAGTTTACATAAATACTTTTAGTCGAATCGTATGCAGAAGGATGTGGGAACCTACCGCATTATTATATTATTTTAAGAAAACTCCTACCATTATTTGATTAATGGAAAGGGGTCACGACTCTCAGTAATGAGGAATATGACGCAGAGAGTAGATATATGGATCGCATGCGTGCTCCATGCGATTATATACGTTACTAGCGAATGCCCGCGACTTCGTCTGCGTGGTTTGGGTTTTTTGGTTCCCGCAAGAACTCTTTAATTTACCGGGAAAAAAAGATAGCCTATTTGCTATTCCAGACTATAATCGATCTCTGTGCCAAATTTCAGTCACACCCGTTCAGCCGTTGGGGCGTGATTGAGTAACAAACATCCATACATCCATACATCCATCCATATATCCATTCAAACTTTCGCATTTATATAATATTAGTAAGATAGTGATTGGTGACAAAACAAGATTTAGACCCACCCTACATTATATCAGCATAGTAAGTTTAACAGAGTTATTGTGGCTAATAAGGGTACAAAAGGTTTATTCCTACTAATCGGGACATTAAGTGGACTTATCCGAAATGCGATAGCAGAGCCTGCCTATCAACTTGACGCACGCAACATGGGTGAGACTGGTATTGTCAGATTGTATGATAACAATGAAGGGGAGACGAGGTATCTAATAGATAGCCTAAAGCTAATAGCGCCTGCAGCTATTGATAGAGTTAAACAACTAGAGTTGTAGGTATCTATCTTATCATTTACATTATACATTTATATTGCCGTTTGGTACCTACTGTACCTTATTATTTGGTAACAGTTCATATTAATATAATAAATGCGAAAGTGTGTTTGTTTGTTGGTTTGTTCGTTTGTCCTCCAATCACGCCGCAAAGGAGCAACGGATCGACGTGATTTTTGGCATGGGTATAGTTGAGGACCTGGAGAGTGACATAGTCAACTTTTTATCCCGGAAAATTAAGGAGTTCCCGAGGGAATCAATCTTAAACCGCGCGGACGAAGTCGAAGGGCATCAGCTAGTCAGCTATATTTTCTGTTAGCAATGCCTAGCAGTACACTATGTATAGAATATCTAAAAAAAACTCGAAAGTTTTAAGACGCTGGGCTATAACTGAAACACGCTACGTCATAGGACTAATTTATTTTTAGTCATAATATAATGATTATGTATTGGTATATAAGATACGCAAAACAAGTGTTACACCTATACGCAAAATCACATGTTAATAGACCTTGCAGTTTGACTAGATACCTACGTTCCTGCCAATTTATTATCACTTGCTTTTCGGTAAAGTAGGTAAACAAATAAACTGCGTGCTTGAGAGTTCTCCATAATGTTCTCAAAGGTGTGTGAAATCTACTAACACGCACTTGGCCAGCGTGGTGGACCACGGCCAGAACGCATCTGAGAGAAGTTTCGTGCTCAGCAGTGGACTGGCGATGGATTGATGATATTGGATATCAATCTGTCATATTTTTGCATTTACGAAAACCAGATGAAAAATATTCAAAAGGACTCATTTCCCTAGGACTTTGACCCTCTTATGATGAGAGTTCGCACCTTCATGCCAGCTGAACGCGTTAACTTGCCTTGAATAGTCTGTCGAGACTGAAGAGCGGTAGACAAAACGTCTGACCTACCTCATTAACATTCACGCGTCGAGAAAATAGGGAGAAATCTCCCTAGAGAAAAAATCTACACTGTAAAATATTTATAGTAGGTATCATTGTACAGTCATTACCATAAATCACTCGGCGCCACGGATATTTAAAATTTTTCGAATAATAATGTAAAGCCAGAGGACCCTTAAAAACAACATTGGACGTCCATAAATTTCTTAGCCATAGACAGAATTGAGTGAGTTACAAAACGCAAAATCACTTGAAATATACCATAAATTGAACCCAGGAAAAAATTAAAGCTAATAAACTAAAGTAACATGAGCCGTAGGCGACTTAACGTTTAAAAGCAAATACTTAGAAAGTAGAGCAATAAATCAGAGGTATTTTTTGTGGATTTGCGAACAAACGCCTATGCAATATTAACAAAAACGGAGATGTGTGGCGCCTAGCGCTAGCTGTTAACGAAAAAATCATAAAGGTGGATACATTTTGCCTTGACAAATCACGTTTGAACATTTTACTGTGGGAGTTACCTTTTCAGTTTCTCGAATGAGGGCGGTGCCCAAAAGCTGGAGGGAGAGCTGGGGGATACTAGCTTCAGACGGGAGACGAGAGACTTCACTTCGATTTTAGGACTCCGAGAAGAGGGTCAAATATAGAGTTAAGCTAGTAATAGTTTGATTCGGTGTTAATCTTGATTTGTAATATAAGCAATTGCACTTCTATTTTGGCATTGCTCAACTTAGCTCGATATTAGAAAGTATAATTGTATTGTCAGTCCCTATACATTTAACGCCAGTGTAAGAAAATTAGACGGGAGGTTCATTTTATAAGAATTTAAAGGGGTAATAATTTGAAGTCTATTAAATAAGTGAAAGGCGACGCGACACAAGACACCGGTACCGGGTAATGTATTCTAATTCAAATTATAACTAACGGTCTGAGTAGTTTCACAGATATAGTGTAAATTTTTTTATTTTTCACTTGAGAAATAATTATTTGGAAATAGCTATAATGGACCCAGAAACCGCCTTAGAGTTATTGTACTCGACAAAACAAAGGGACAGAGACTACACAAAAGTAGTTCTGGGTTGGGAGTTTATTGCGATATTTGCAATATATATTATATGGCTACTCATAAGACTATGTAGTCTAATTTGGATATTCAGAAGGGGTGAAAATCTATAATGATCCATACAAGCCATTGTCTTTATCATACCTGTCCAAAGTATAATAGGAACAAATCCTTTTAAAAGGAGATGAACAAAGACCACCTATCTGTGAACCTATTTAAACGTGAAGTAAATATATAATTATAATTTTACTGGGTAATTAAGGTGTGTCCTTCCTCCTTTACGATGGTGAGAGAACGTGTGTATATATATATATACATATATCTGTTAGACGTAAATAATTATGTGGCATGTGTGTATTAATTATTAAGGTGTAACTAGAATAGATAGCCGCAAGGGTTTTTTGGCTTGGATATGTCGTTTTTCCCTTATTAGCATGGCTGTTTAGTAACGAGATATCCAATTGAATTTCGATATGTTATCACGTTCGAAATTCAGTTTAAATAATCAAACAGTTTCTTTTTTGATACACTCAAGTGTTGAGGAAATAATAATATATATTATGACAATAAACCCACCTTGAGTCAAACTTACCTTCTTTTATTGATATAATTCAAACATCCCTTTAGATTATTCAATACTGGGACATTCATAAAGTTCAAGTCTATTGTATTATCACTAGAAGACCGAACTAAAGCTTCATTTTAATTAACTTGTGAGATGAACAAAAATGAATCAACCAATAATGAATTCTCTCTCATAACCTATTCATGAAGAATCATAATTCTTATATAGGAAGTAGAGCTAGAAAGAATCATATATTTTATCTTTACCTAGGTAAATAGTCCTAAATATATACCAAAGATAATTAACTAAAATTATCTCAGAACAGCTAGAGTTCTTTCCGAACAGAGCAGATAAAAACAAGTGAAGTCAAAATATAACGCAGTCTATATAATTTTGACTTAGTTGCCTTATGTAACAAATATTCAGATCAGTCTCGAGACTCATTAATGAGTTTAGAATTCTATAAATAGAATTATTATCAAAAACTGCTAGTGTAAATTTTTATACAACGAGTTGGAGTGTGGCCACGTGCAAGCGCAGTCGGCGAGACGAGGCAGCCGGGCGGGTTTGTCAAGCAGGTAGGAAAAGGGTCTATTGTTTGTACTTTCTTGATTTTAAATTCGTAGGGTGACCATATTGGTACTGACGAGTAAGGGACACCGAGGCTCGATTGGGCATTAAATCATGTTATTGCAACTTGACTATATCAGTCAAGTTTTATAACCAAACAGCACATGGTTATCGGTGACGTTCTCGGCGGCGATTTTCCGGCACAACCAAACACGCCATGTCTTTACAGCATCGACTCCCGACCTAGATTTGGCCAAATCTAAACCTAACTGAAACAAATAAATACAAATAAACAAAACCATGGTTTCGGGGCGAGCTATTATGCTCAAATAAAAGAATGTACCAACCCGCATGGGTAAATGGGAACAAAAAGTACCAGCCTTTTAGGTGTTCGGGAAATCTTAGTACCAGCCTTTCAGGTGTTCGGGAATTTACGCTTCGCAGCGTTCCAAGGGAGTCTGCTGTGCCCCCATAATACGGTTCAGAGCCATAGTGAATGGCGTAGGGATGTCCCCCGTGCTAGCAGGGAAATCGGTCAGAACGGTGGCCAAAAAGAGGTAAACACATACATCAGCTAACCATCCACTCTAACTTGTCCGTAAAATTAAAATTTCATGGTCTCCCTAGTTATTTCAAAGTGTTGGATAAAAGTCTCCCTAACATTGTCAATATAGGCTCAACTCGAGTCTCGCGAAACAGATAGAGTGAATTGGTTAGCCTGTCTGTTCACCTGACGCAATGTGCTGCCCAAGCCTGAGTGTGCGCATCCACTCCCCTTGAGAATACGCGAATTTCCAAAAAGACTGCCAGAAGCCGAAGTGTCCTTTATCCTAAAGTATTATTATAAGAATCTGCTTTATTTAACTCAATCACTAATCGACAAAAAGACGATCACGATTGGTGCCATCACAGAAATTTGGTGCCGTGACCAGGATCTATGTCCTGTGTCACAGATCTGTGACCATGTAGGTCACAGAAATTTGATGCCGCGAGACCAGGGGTCTAATGTACGTATTCGAAATAACGATATGACTAGATCTATATTAAGAACGAAAAAAAAAAAACACAACGTAGAAAACATGAATGGGTTATATGAGCGAATTATTGTAAGAAATATATAAACAAAAATGGAGGACAAAGGAATTGGGACACACTGTGCATGTTATTATTATATTGTACATTAAATTATTATGTTGCACGGATATTTCAAGTATAGGGGGAGCAGAAATAAGCAGTATGTCTTATAAATGTACAATTTACAGGATTTCAAAGGAGAGCGCGGCGATCGAGATATTACGCTTGCTTATTTCTTAGACTTATTTACTTACCCTTGCTATATTTTGGGAATAATTTCTGTTGAATCTAGAGATTCTACATAAAGCGAAACGCAATTCGAGTATCGCTAACATCTGATGTTAATATTGTATCATTTGGCGGTTCACAAAACTACATAACAAATAAGTATTCGGCGAAGCCTAACGGTAAACATGTCAGCTAGGAAGGGACGTAAAACAAAGCAGGTAGTAGCGGAGCGACCCGACGTTAGTGCGGTGGATACGAGTGAGCAAACGGGAACCTTAGATAGCTCGGCGTTAGAGTTGATTTTGCAAAAAATTAGTGAATTCGAAGGAAAACTACAACAGCTGAGTTCGAAAGTGAACCCAGTGCCGAACGAAAATGCGAGTGTGACGTCACACGAGTCGGTTGGGGTAGCGAGTAATGAAAGTGACAGGTCCGGAGGACGGGGTCCCGGGTTCGAGTCCGCAAGTTCCAATGCATCGTCATCGGAAACCCGGAACATTTACGTAGTACAACCTTCTGTTACCAAGCCTAGCTTCGATGGGAAGCCATTCACGAATCCTATCGCATTTTTAAAGCGATTAAAAAAGTATATTAGAGCGGTAAATGGATCGGATCGAGAGATTGATATAGCGTTAGGTTGCGTTACGGGGCACGCGCGTCAGGTTATGGAGTTATATTCCAAGAATTGGGCTACATTCGCAGATTTTGAAAACGATTTTAGGCGTACCTATTGGACAGAGCAAATCCAAGAGTCTGTGAGACATAGACTGATTAATGCAGTGTATACGAATAATTCGGGCATGACGATGTCTGAGCATTTTGCTGCCCAGGTTGAGTCAATGCAATCATTAACTATAGCGTTTAACGAGAGTGACTTAGTGAATGCGATTATGCGGCACTACGCGATTGATATACAACGGTTATGGTTTACTAGAACCGATGTAGTTAGCATAATGAGCGGGGCGAATTTTCTGAGAAGTATAGAACAAAATATAGTAGAAAAACCGCGGGAGGCCGCGAGAGTTATTGCTAGTAACAGTTTTAGAGGTAGGCGTTATAACGAATTACCGTTGACGCGCCCTATTGTTGCGACGATTTCCACTAATAAATGGAACACTAGAAGGAATACGACTAGAGGGCGGGGTTATCGCCAGAGTAGGTCAGGGTATAGGGCAAATGTAAATAGGCCTGCATTGCCAGGAGTTGAAGTTAGACCGGCCATTACCTTTGTAAAGGAGGGTGAAGGCTCTACTTTATCGGAAAATGTGGGGGAGGGAAATTCAAAAAACTAGGTTTCCCCACACATACGAGGTCCAAAGCATTAGTGTTGTGTAGAGAGGGGAATAACGGGATCTCGGAACGCGAAACGGTAGGAGTGGCTTATAATATTTTGACTAAAAATGGATGGAAGCCAGGACAGAGTCTAGGCATTGGAGAAAAGGGTCTTAAGCGATTGTTAAAGAGTAGCGGACATAGCGACGAAAGTGACTGTCAGTCGGAAGTTAGAGGTATAGGTATATTATTAGAGAACCAGTTTAACAATATAGTAGAATGTAACGAGATGGGAGTTTCGTGTGAGTTTTGTGTGAAAAGAGAGTTAAACATATACACAATGTTCCATGAACTCGACGAGGAGGTTGACGTAGGAATTAATTACTCTTTACCTAAGTTACCTGAGGTATGTGTATGGTTGTACGGAAGGAGATTAGACGCTCTTATCGATACGGGAAGTCAGATTAGCGGTATGACTAGAGAGTTGTACGAATCTATTCTAGGTGAAAACATAATTTTACCTGAGGTCGCGATCCCAGTAATTAGGATACAGGGAGCATTTGGGTCGCGGAGCGAAAGCACAAATCGGTTGGTACTAATAGAGTTCAAATTAGGTAGTACTTTAGTTGAAGCACCTGTACTAGTTATGCGACGGTTGCCTAGGTCGTTAATACTCGGATACGATTGGTTGGAACGGGTAAAGGGCGTAGTGGATTGCGGTAACGAACGGACATTGACGATTGAACATTTGGGGGTCAAGTCCTGCGTTAGGTTAAATTCAGATTGTAAGATCGAAAGGTTGGGAGGAGAAGCGAATGCTGCCACAATTAATTCGATATTAAATCAAAATGATAGTCCGGTAGGGCATGGCGTATTGGGTAGACAATCGGACGACGACAAACAAAAGGGCTATTGTTTGAATGATTCAAACCTAAGCAAGGAACAAAGAGAATTGTTATTGCCTGTTTTAGAAAAACATTGTAAGGTATTTACAGACGAGTTAGGTTTGACTAGTAGATACGAGCATGTTATTGAATTATTAGACGAAATTCCTTTCGTAAAACATAGTTATCCAGTGCCGTTAGCATATAGGGATCAAGTTAAGGAGGAGCTAGAAAAACTAGAGAGATTAGGCGTAATCCGACAGGAGGCAACTCCGTATTGCAGTCCTCTCACGTTTACAAAGAAACGGGATGGGTCAATAAGGCTCTTATTAGACGCACGCGAACTTAATAAGAAGATGGTAGGAGACGCGGGTTCACCACCACTCACGTCTGAGATTTTGCAATCCTTTCATGGAGTAAATTATATCAGCTTGATTGACTTGAATAATGCATATTTTCAAATACCTTTGCATCAAGATTCTAGAAAATATACGGGTTTCTCTTTTATGGGAAAAACTTATACCTACCAAGTATTACCGCAAGGATTAAAGACATCTGTGGCAGGGTTCTCCAGAACAATGGACTTAATATTAAAAGAAGTACGTGGGTTTTGCGTAAACTATTTAGACGATATTGTTATATTCACTACAGGAGATATAAAACTACATTTAGGACATTTAGACCGCGTATTAGACAGTTTAGAAACCGCAGGTTTAACGGGCAGAATAGAAAAATGTCGGTTCCTATGTGTTGAAGTGAAATTACTAGGACATATAGTAAATACTACAGGAGTGCGTATGGATCCTGAACGAGTGGAAGCCATACTAAACTTCCCCATACCTCGAACAATAAAACAATTACGAGGATTTTTGGGATTAATAAACTATTTTAGAAGGTTCATTTCAAAATATAGCGAAGAGGTCCGACCTCTCTGCGATTTATTAAAACAAAATACCAAATGGTCATGGACCCAAGCAATAAATGATTGTTTTGAGAAGGTCAAGACATTATTTTTAGACACGGTACTCCTTATACACCCCGATCCGAAGGAGACGTATTATTTACAAACCGATAGCAGTAATTTGGGAGTTTCCGGGTACGTTTATCAACTGAGCGATACAGGTGAAGAGCGGATAATAGGATTTTGTAGTAAGGCATTGACGGATGCTGAACGAAACTGGACTGTTACAGAACAGGAACTGTGGGCAATCATCTTTAGTTTGTCAAAGTTCGAAACTTATTTAAGAGGAGCACGTTTAGTGATTAGGACCGATCATAAGAGTTTGATATTTTTACAGACATGTAAATTACTGAGTGCACGAATGATTCGTTGGGTATACTACATAGGACGATTTAATTACACAGTTGAACATGTGAAAGGAAAATTAAACACAGTAGCTGATGTATTATCTCGACATATAAAAGGGACTACAGATGTATTGACTAATAAGACCGCGGGGCCTGAGATGAATCTATTCAAAACATCATTAGGACGAGTAGTACAAGCGAAATGGAAAGAAATAGGTAGCTATCAAAAGAAAGACAAGGTCGCTAGCGAGATAGTTAGGCGAATGAAAGTATTAGGCACGTCTGAGTCAAAGTATTATATACTTAAGGAGGGAATCCTTTATAGGTCAGGAATAAATAGGGATAGTTTGAGGCTATATGTCCCGGAAGTCTTACAAAGAGATTTGATTATTAGTATCCACGAAGAAATAGGTCATTTCGGACGTTACAAGGTATACGCTATGATGAAACGTCGTTACTATTTCTCGAATATGTCACGTGCGATAAACCATATTGTAAGAGCTTGTGAGGCATGTCAGAAGTCAAAACACGCGTTAGTAACACATACGGGACCAATCAAAACGGTGATAGCGAAAGAAATAGGAGAACGTGTCTTTTGTGACATTTACGGACCGTTACCGTCAGGTCAGTTTGGCTACAAATATATATTTGTAATGCAAGACGCTTATAGTAAGCTAATTAGGTTATATCCATTACGTCAGGCGAGTGGAAAAGCCACTTTAACATGTGTGAAAAAGTTCCACAAACAGGTAGAAGTTAAGACATTATGTTCTGACAGAGGCGCAAACTTTACTTCAAAGATTTTCGAGGCAGGTGTTCGTCAATTAAACATTGAGTTAACACACACTTCCGTTAGGAATCCACGACCAAACTCAACGGAGAGAGTTAATAAGGAATTAGGGAGGTTATTCAGGACGTATTGTTATAAATCACACCGGTCTTGGGTAGATTTGTTGACCGATATAGAAAATTGTTACAATCAAGTAGTCCATGCTACAACGGGCTATGCACCAAACGAAATCGTATGGGGAAAGCGGACTATACTATCGACTGATTTCGACAAGAGCGTACTGAGCGAAAACGATTCACAAAGAGAACCGTTAGAACAAATCAGGCAACAGGCGCGACGGAACATAGTTAAGGCGGCGGAAAGTAGAGAGTTCCATTATAATAAAAACCATAAGTTGATACAGTTCGAGATAGGTGACTGGGTGAAACTTAAGACATTTGCCAAGTCAGATGCCGACAAAAAATTAACAAAGAAATTCATGCGGCTTTATGAGGGACCTTACGTGATAGGGGCAGTCCCGTACAATAATGTATATACATTGATTGACGTTCATACGGACAAGACAAAAGGGAACTACAATGCGATTCACTTGTTCCGCTATTATAAAAACTCGTCAAAGGATGAGGATTCCACTAAGGAACAATGAATGCGAACAATAGATAGTAGCGAAGGGTAGAGACAAAGGGTCGAGTTTTTTTTTAGAATCCGGAAGCACAAATATTGGTTGAGTAAAATTTAGGATTAACGCGCAGATACATACGAGGAATAGATTTCCAAAACAACTAGGTATGGAAACTAAAGTATATAGTAGGACCTTGTGTATTTAAAAATCTATTCGGGGGAGTGTGTACAGTCATTACCATAAATCACTCGGCGCCACGGATATTTAAAATTTTTCGAATAATAATGTAAAGCCAGAGGACCCTTAAAAACAACATTGGACGTCCATAAATTTCTTAGCCATAGACAGAATTGAGTGAGTTACAAAACGCAAAATCACTTGAAATATACCATAAATTGAACCCAGGAAAAAATTAAAGCTAATAAACTAAAGTAACATGAGCCGTAGGCGACTTAACGTTTAAAAGCAAATACTTAGAAAGTAGAGCAATAAATCAGAGGTATTTTTTGTGGATTTGCGAACAAACGCCTATGCAATATTAACAAAAACGGAGATGTGTGGCGCCTAGCGCTAGCTGTTAACGAAAAAATCATAAAGGTGGATACATTTTGCCTTGACAAATCACGTTTGAACATTTTACTGTGGGAGTTACCTTTTCAGTTTCTCGAATGAGGGCGGTGCCCAAAAGCTGGAGGGAGAGCTGGGGGATACTAGCTTCAGACGGGAGACGAGAGACTTCACTTCGATTTTAGGACTCCGAGAAGAGGGTCAAATATAGAGTTAAGCTAGTAATAGTTTGATTCGGTGTTAATCTTGATTTGTAATATAAGCAATTGCACTTCTATTTTGGCATTGCTCAACTTAGCTCGATATTAGAAAGTATAATTGTATTGTCAGTCCCTATACATTTAACGCCAGTGTAAGAAAATTAGACGGGAGGTTCATTTTATAAGAATTTAAAGGGGTAATAATTTGAAGTCTATTAAATAAGTGAAAGGCGACGCGACACAAGACACCGGTACCGGGTAATGTATTCTAATTCAAATTATAACTAACGGTCTGAGTAGTTTCACAGATATAGTGTAAATTTTTTTATTTTTCACTTGAGAAATAATTATTTGGAAATAGCTATAATGGACCCAGAAACCGCCTTAGAGTTATTGTACTCGACAAAACAAAGGGACAGAGACTACACAAAAGTAGTTCTGGGTTGGGAGTTTATTGCGATATTTGCAATATATATTATATGGCTACTCATAAGACTATGTAGTCTAATTTGGATATTCAGAAGGGGTGAAAATCTATAATGATCCATACAAGCCATTGTCTTTATCATACCTGTCCAAAGTATAATAGGAACAAATCCTTTTAAAAGGAGATGAACAAAGACCACCTATCTGTGAACCTATTTAAACGTGAAGTAAATATATAATTATAATTTTACTGGGTAATTAAGGTGTGTCCTTCCTCCTTTACGATGGTGAGAGAACGTGTGTATATATATATATACATATATCTGTTAGACGTAAATAATTATGTGGCATGTGTGTATTAATTATTAAGGTGTAACTAGAATAGATAGCCGCAAGGGTTTTTTGGCTTGGATATGTCGTTTTTCCCTTATTAGCATGGCTGTTTAGTAACGAGATATCCAATTGAATTTCGATATGTTATCACGTTCGAAATTCAGTTTAAATAATCAAACAGTTTCTTTTTTGATACACTCAAGTGTTGAGGAAATAATAATATATATTATGACAATAAACCCACCTTGAGTCAAACTTACCTTCTTTTATTGATATAATTCAAACATCCCTTTAGATTATTCAATACTGGGACATTCATAAAGTTCAAGTCTATTGTATTATCACTAGAAGACCGAACTAAAGCTTCATTTTAATTAACTTGTGAGATGAACAAAAATGAATCAACCAATAATGAATTCTCTCTCATAACCTATTCATGAAGAATCATAATTCTTATATAGGAAGTAGAGCTAGAAAGAATCATATATTTTATCTTTACCTAGGTAAATAGTCCTAAATATATACCAAAGATAATTAACTAAAATTATCTCAGAACAGCTAGAGTTCTTTCCGAACAGAGCAGATAAAAACAAGTGAAGTCAAAATATAACGCAGTCTATATAATTTTGACTTAGTTGCCTTATGTAACAAATATTCAGATCAGTCTCGAGACTCATTAATGAGTTTAGAATTCTATAAATAGAATTATTATCAAAAACTGCTAGTGTAAATTTTTATACAACGAGTTGGAGTGTGGCCACGTGCAAGCGCAGTCGGCGAGACGAGGCAGCCGGGCGGGTTTGTCAAGCAGGTAGGAAAAGGGTCTATTGTTTGTACTTTCTTGATTTTAAATTCGTAGGGTGACCATATTGGTACTGACGAGTAAGGGACACCGAGGCTCGATTGGGCATTAAATCATGTTATTGCAACTTGACTATATCAGTCAAGTTTTATAACCAAACAGCACATGGTTATCGGTGACGTTCTCGGCGGCGATTTTCCGGCACAACCAAACACGCCATGTCTTTACAGCATCGACTCCCGACCTAGATTTGGCCAAATCTAAACCTAACTGAAACAAATAAATACAAATAAACAAAACCATGGTTTCGGGGCGAGCTATTATGCTCAAATAAAAGAATGTACCAACCCGCATGGGTAAATGGGAACAAAAAGTACCAGCCTTTTAGGTGTTCGGGAAATCTTAGTACCAGCCTTTCAGGTGTTCGGGAATTTACGCTTCGCAGCGTTCCAAGGGAGTCTGCTGTGCCCCCATAATACGGTTCAGAGCCATAGTGAATGGCGTAGGGATGTCCCCCGTGCTAGCAGGGAAATCGGTCAGAACGGTGGCCAAAAAGAGGTAAACACATACATCAGCTAACCATCCACTCTAACTTGTCCGTAAAATTAAAATTTCATGGTCTCCCTAGTTATTTCAAAGTGTTGGATAAAAGTCTCCCTAACATTGTCAATATAGGCTCAACTCGAGTCTCGCGAAACAGATAGAGTGAATTGGTTAGCCTGTCTGTTCACCTGACGCAATGTGCTGCCCAAGCCTGAGTGTGCGCATCCACTCCCCTTGAGAATACGCGAATTTCCAAAAAGACTGCCAGAAGCCGAAGTGTCCTTTATCCTAAAGTATTATTATAAGAATCTGCTTTATTTAACTCAATCACTAATCGACAAAAAGACGATCACGATTGGTGCCATCACATCATCTACTACTTTCATTAATTATTTAACATCATTGTAGAAGACAACCTTTGCGCCGTTCTGTGTGAATTTTAATGCTTCTGGCTTGCTTTTTTTATCTATTATATTGTGTGTGCAATAAAGTTAACACATACTTAATCCATACTTATAATATTATAAATGCGAAAGTGTGTCTGTCTGTCTGTCTATCTGTCTGTCTGCTAAGCTTTCACGGCCCATCTGTTCAACCGATTTTGATGAAATTTGGTATAGGGATAGGGTGTATCCCGGGGAAGGACATAGACTACTTTTTATCCCGGTAAATTCAAGAGTTCCCGCGGGAATCATAAAAAATCTCTTCAACCGATTTTGATGAAATTTGGCATAGGGATAGTTTGTATCCAGGGGAAGGACATAGGCTACTTTTTATCCCGGAAAATTAAAGAGCTCCCGTGGGAATCAAAAAACTTAATCCACGCGGACGAAGTCGCGGGCATCATCTAGTCTAGTAATATTATAAATGCGAAAGTGTGTCTGTCTGTCTGTCTGTCTGTCTGTCTGCTACGCTTTCACGGCCCAACCGTTCAACCGATTTTGATGAAATTTGGTACAGGGATAGGTTGTATCCCGGGGAAGGACATAGGCTATTTTTTATCCCAGAAAAACAAACAGTTCCTGTGGGATACTATGCTCTTTTTCTCGCATTTGTTGTTAAATTATGCAGCAAGAGCGCAACGGATCGACGTCATTTTTTGCATAGGTATATTTGAGGACCTGGAGAGTGACATAGGCTTCTTTTTATCCCGGAAAAAAGAAACAGTTCCTGTGGGATAGTATGCTCTTTTTCTCGCATTTGTTGTTCAATTATGCGGCAAGGGTGCAACGGATCGATGTTATTTTTTGCATAGGTATATTTGAGGACCTGGAGAGTGACATAGGCTACTTTTTATCCCGGAAAAGAAACAGTTCCTGTGGGATTTATTGTTCCCTTGAGCCACGCGAGCGAAGCCGCGGGTAATAGCTAGTTATTAATAAGGGCCCGTTTCACAATCGTCAAGTAAACTGAAACACTAATTTGAAACGTTGACAGGATACTATGCAAAATCTGTCAAAACATCAAATTTATTCGTCAGACAAAATTAAAATTAAATTAATTAATTTAAATTAACAGGCCTTTATTAAATAAATAAAATTCTTCCGTTTTAATTTACCTGTTTAAAATGTCAGTAGGTACAACTTGTTTTAGATTAGGTGCTCTAAGCAACGGCCATTACAATCATGAATTTGTTTATTGCGTGTAAATTGCTGAAACCAGATATCAATTAAAATCTTAATCTTATTACGATAAACCTATTACACTAATGGATTATTTTCTAAATTGTAGGAACGCTCATCTCGTTCAAGGATCAGGGGTTTCTATGAAATGATTTTATAAAAACTTATTTTTTTATTTTAGGTATTAAGATTAATTAAATATTAATCTTCTATAAGCTGTAGTCGAAAATTTAGAAATAATCAAGCTATTTACCTAAAAATACTCAATCCATACTAATATTACAAATGCGAAATTGTGTCTGTCTGTCTGTCCGCCCGTCTCTCTGTCTGCTGCGCTTTCACGGCCCACCTGTTCAAACGATTTCGATGAAATTTGGTACAAGGAAAGGTTGTAATCCCGGGGAACGAATTTATCGGGATATGAAGTAGCCTATACTTTATCCACTACAGCCCATTAACGTCCCACTGCTGGGCACAGGCCTCCACTCTCATAGGAGAGAGGGAATTAGAGCTTAGACCATAGAAAAAATAAATACAGCTTAGACCCACCACGCTGCTCTAATGCGGGTTGGCGGGCTTTAACGACTATTATCAAGTTAGTGATAATATCCGGGCGACGGCTTACCGTGCTCTCCGAGGCACGGGGGTGAAACACCGCCAACTTCCTAACTCCGGGCTAGTACTGAGAATTTCTAGCCAGAAAAACCCAACACTTAATTATGGCCCGACCCGGGACTCGAAGCCGGGACCTCGTCAGTCGAACATACTAACCACTAGACCAACGAGGCAGTCACCTATACTTTATATCCCGGAAAATTAAGGAGTTCCTGCGGGAAGTCGCGGGCATCATCTAGTATAGAATGAGGAATTTTGCCTTTTTTCCAACGGCTTGATATCTTCATATCCATAGAAACATCATTCACGGCACTGAAAAAATAAGGGCAAAAACACACTGCAAAAAACATTCTCGCAAAAGCCTAATTGCGACCAATCCAAATCAAATCGCAGCCATGATGTTCCAAGGTAGGTACGTCATAAATATTTGCATTTACCATAAAACAAGAGGTGAAACGCGTTTCTCCCTAGACGTCATAATAAAAGCAGCAGTCACTTAAATTACAGAGCATATAAAATATGCGTTACCTCGGGGAAATCTTGCCTTCACTAGAATGTAGTCGCCTCGTAAAACCATCTAACGAAGCTCCACGGAGAATACACTATTCGTTTCCGTCAAAATGACGTCTTATGCTAGTTTGAGCATGAGAAGGCTTATTGTGCATGTTGCGATGTTAACTCTTAATTTATTGATGGATTCAACAATAGCACAGACATAGTATCGATACACAATAGATTTACTAGAAACCGTCATATAATAGTAATGCCGCTATATCGTCTGAGCACAATAGCTTTTATAATGCTATCATTTCATAAAAAACAAATGAAAAAATTGAATTTCACAACCAACGTTTGGCAAAATTATGAATCGAAATTTCATCTAAGAATTTTGATTTGATATACATACATTGATGTAGAATTTTTTTAGTACTATACATATCATAGAAACGTTTGATAAGTACTATATCTGTCAAAATGTTAGGTTAGGGTTAGACATAAATATTCAGGTAGTGCCTTAGTAGTGACTTATAGGTTCTATCGGGTTAATATACCTAACTTAAGTTAAAAAAACTGTATTTTCAGAAGCACTAAAGTTTGTAAAATGTACCGACATTTTATAAAATGGCGAATTTGACAAATTAATTATTTGGTGAAATAATAAATGCAATTTTGCAAAGGAAAACATTTTCGGATTGAATATTTGTCAAATGATCTTTTATGAAATGATATTTTTGCGGAATACGTTGTTTGTTACCTGAATAGTTTTTGAAAAGTTTTTTTGTGAATTGATCATTTGTTAAAAGTTTTTTGTGAAACTATAGTGAACCTTTTATAAAATATTATTGTTCCAAAAGTTTTTTTGAAAAGGTTTATTGTCGCCCGAAATTCGGTGCACGTTACAAGGTTGTAACTGTGCCCAAACATCTGCCACCGGGTAATTATATTATTAGGCTTTTTGCTAACACAAAAATCCTTTATATCTGACGTTTATGACTCTATAGGGTACAATAAATAATGATTAGGTAGGAGGAAAACATAATCCCAGAAAATAATTATATATGATGTAGGTTCTCTCATAAATGATTTGTGGCACAACGTAATGTTATCATAGAAATTATTGAAACCCAAGTAATATACTTTGAGAAACTTAAAATATGGAAAGATGCAATAATTAAGTATTATGTTTTGAAGTGAAAAAAAAATTTTTATTATGTCCTTAATTTATATAGTTCTAAGTCGTTCAATTCAAAGAAGTCGGAGAACTATTTAAATTTTCCTCTCTGTGCGTCGACTACTACTTGAAGTACTTGAAAGTGCGTCTTAGTCTACTTGAGTGAATTTGCACTTGTCCGTCCGTCCGTCAGAGCCTTATATCTTCTGAATTACTGAACCACAGAGGTTTGCGAACCCTTTCTCTTTCCCACAAACACAATATACAACTCCTGCAAGGGTTTCCATGGAAAAAAGCGGTGGGTTTTCAAATCCTTTCATCCTATAATATCACGTGGTAAACATCGTGAGGAAGCCTGCATGCCTGAAAGATATCCATAATGTGTGAAATCTGCCAATCCGGCTTGGCCAGCGTGGTGGACTATGGTCAAAACACTTCTCTTTCTAAGTGGAGCTCTGCAGTAGGCTGGCGTTGGGTTAATGATAATGATGAATCACCTAGTAGTAATAGCATGTCGTACATCGGCGTGATAGACTAAAAAGATTTTCAGACTACCTACTATAAAAAAGTTAATTACTTTGTCGCCCTTTCGCAGTAGCGATTAATACGTTTCATTAATTGAAGCTTTAGTTCACGCAAAAAGCCGATTACAGCCTGTCTTAGTCCTGAATTGAGTGAAGCTAATCACGAAGGGTCTCTTTAGGTGTAAAAACACTTTATTATGTATGTGACATGCATACTAAACTTACAAATACGTCTTCTAGACTACAACTAGTATTTATCATCTTTATTTACTCAATAGTTGATATACTATTAATAGTTAATATTACTAACATTGAAGTAGAAACTGACTGAATAAACTATGCCAACATACATCTTAAAGAGGCTCTAGAAAGACTCCAGAAACGGGTTAAATGAAATGAAATGATTTATTTATGTCACAGAGGACAACTTGTGTCACTTATGATACGTCAAGACTACCACCGGTTCGGAAACCTGTTCTACTGAGAAGAGCCGGCAAGTAACTCAGCAGCTGTTAGCATACTATATTATGTATACTATTATACATTTAATAGTAGAGTGGGTGTAAAGTAATATCCATATCCATACTAATATTATAAATGCGAATGTGTCTGTCTGCTACGCTTACACGGCCCATCTGCTCAACCGATTTTGATTAAATTTGGTACAGAGGTAGATTGTATCCCGTGGAAGGACATAGGCTACTTTTTATCTCGGAAAATTTAAGAGTTCCCGCGGGAATCAAAAATCTTAATCTTCGCTGACGAAGTCGCGGGAATCACGTAGTTAAATACTAAAGTGTGATTTTTTGCTGATTTGTCCATCGATCACGTTGTAAAAGATCGACGCGATTTTTTGCGTGGGTATTGTTGAGGGCCTGGAGAATGAAACAGGCTACTTTCTATGTCGGAAAATTTTAAAAAAACGTGGGAATTGAAAAATAGCGGGCATCAGCTAGTCTTGTACATAGGTTCTCCCATATCTTAGATGGGTTTTTTTTAATTTGTTCATGTGATTGAAGTTGCAGGAAAAAGCTAGTCATAATAATGTAAATATCTTTAGTCTTAGTATGGCATAGAGACAAACCACGTCTCTGATTGGCATACCTGTAAAATACTTTGTATCAAAGGATACCAAAGGATACCTAAAGCATTTGAAAAATCACGAAAACCGCACTGCAGCAAGTCACTGCTTAAAACAAGAAGCAATTACGCACATGCTTGCTTCATATGAAAAAATATTTGGTATTGTTCATAAAATTAACTAAAAGCTTTATAATAATGCAATTTGGAAGTTTTTTAAGGTTTTAAACGGTGAAAACTGTATGTTACATGTAAGGTAAGAGAGGAAAGCCAGTTGAGGGACAATTTACGATCAAATCCCGACCCATTGTCGCATTAATTCCACACAGAGTTGCCGGATAACCGCCTCACTCGATTTATTGCTTTAATCAAAGCTAAAGCTCGCTGACGAAAAATGCGCTTAGTGTAATAACCCATAACGGGTTCCCGTGAAACTTCATACAATTCTATTAAATCCTTTATTGGATTTGTTCGTTAAATTAAGCCCTTTTTTTAAAAGTAACAAGCTCTCACAAGTCTAAAGTGACGATGGATTAATCAAACAGTAAAAATAAAATAATTTTGATTTTTCAAAATCCCGTTCTAACATACTTTTAATACCGGAAAATCAAAGAGTTCCCTACTTTTAAAAGTAGTCTGCGGGATGCTTGCTTCTGTACCAAATTTCCTTAAAGTTCCTGAAAAGTTAGCATTTCTAATAATGGTAACTATTCATTGATCATATTGTATTTTTACCAGGGAGGTATCTAGCTACGTTTGGCTGTATATCTAAAACCACAAATAGGATTGCTACATTCTGCTCTGATCGAAAAGTATTTAAAAAAATAAATAAGATCACTCAAGATAGTTTAAATAAATTCCCGGTTTCACGCAAATTCCTCGCAATGCATCCGCCATCCGCGTATAGGTATTTATGGTAAAGGACAAATTTGAAACTTGACTATTAAGAAAACAAAATCTTACATTATAAAGTAAACTATTAATAGACTAAGAGATGGCTGCACTTTTTATAACTATCGCTTGAAAAGCTGATTATGTAATAGGTGGGTGCTACACTCTCTACTGAGAACGTTAGTGAAATTCTGCCCGCATGCTGATGGGCCTTTCACTAAATATGGCCGATCAAAAACGTGATATAGTTACCAAAAATGAACCATAATTAGAAAAGCTGACTCTTGTACAGTATTAAAGTATGCACAGTACCTATGTAAACAGTACAAAAACTGACGCTCTTTGTCGGGCCTTTCACTAGATATCACCTCTCAAAGACGTTATAAACTGACAAACTATAAAAAAATATTAGCAATTATTATGTCGTCATGTTGATTGCTATAAAAAATTATCTTATAATATATTAGCAGTACCTTGAATGAGCAATAACAAAGAGTTTCAATTCACTTTGTTATCCTTCCAAAACGTGATCTAATCTCGGTCGGTTGTTTGACGATAGTTAATCGTGTGACAAAATTACAAGAATAGCGCCTGTTTTAGTGTACAAATATTTTATTTCTAAATATAAAGATTAATGTTACTTATTATTTTTATCAACCTTGTCTGCTGTGCCTTTTCTATTATAACTAGATGATGTCCGCGACTTCGTCCGCGTGGGTTAAGGTTTTATATTCCCTAACTCTTGAAATTCCCCGGGATACAATCTATCCCTGTACCAAATTTAATCAAAATCGGTTGAATAGATGGGCCATGAAAGCATAGGAGACAGACAGACAGATAATCGCATTTATAATAATAGTATGGATAAGTAGTGTCTTCTAATTGAAAGAGCTAAAGAGGATTGGTGTAGCTCAAAGAACATTTAATTTAGTAATTGATCAATCAAACCACGTGTTAATCCAATATCTCATATATTAAGCTGTAATTAGATTGAATTAATTGCTCAATTACCAAAGCCAATTCTCATTATACTATTTTAAGACTAATTTCATCTAGGGTAGGTGCTCGTATTTTAAGTAACAATTTAATGAAATAACAGTTTCACAAAAACGCAGCTCACTTATTTTTAAGTTATTATTTTACAAATTTACAACAAATGTAAAAATCATAACATAAAATTGCAGTTTAATAAAGACCTTACTCCACTAAATAAAACACTTACCCTAATAGAAATTCATACCTGCGTTTGCGGAAAACATTCCAGAAAAATAACGAGTCAAATCTGGAAAATTCGAGAGTGTTTATTGGCTGAAATATAGAATTGGGGAATTTAAATCCTAAATCGCAATAATAGCCTCCGAAAGCGTATTTAGGGGTATTATAAAGAATTTATGTTTGATACTTAAACGGAAATTACGAGTGTCCCGCAGTGCGGTGTTCACTTTTCAGCCTTCGTCTTCGTCTGGTTATCGCGTACTCGTCCTTCTTGCTGTGAATTACATGAAATTGATTATATTAATTACCATCAAGCTTATTTTTTTACGGCAACCACAGATCCCAATTTTTTGAGCAACTTGCTTTTTTTTTGCAATTACAGACCCCAATTTTTTCAGGAACTTGCTTGATTCATTTCGTGTTAAAACTGTTTATTGCTCCTGGAATTCCTTCTTGACCGATTTCAAAAAAAGTTAGGCGATGACTGGGATCTGGGATGATCACTATATAAATAATTTTAACAGTAACTGAAGCTGAGCTCCTAGTGTATGTTTTCAAGTAGGTAAGCAAACGCGACAGCGTCATTATATTTCCGTCAAAATAAATAGAGTCGTGAAATCATAACGTTACATACAGCAAAACCAAAATAAAATAAGTACCCTATAAACCTTACTCAGATAATGTTAAAGTATTAATCACTACCAGATCAATGATGATTGAGCCGCTATATTCACGGACACTCTCCTTAACGTCCGTAAGCTCTTGTACCTGCGTAGGTATACTTTACAAGTAGATCAACACGTCGAGCACAGATGAATTAGAAGGACTACTTTTACTGGAATAACTTCTGACTCAAAATTACTTAGGTACAACTTCACAAATCTTTGGTCTACCTATACAATACCCTCTTATAGCAATGCTTTCTTAGACACTCGGAATGAATCAAAGCGTGCAAACGTTGCCACAAAGCCTTTGTACGCATTTAGCTTTGTATTTTCAGTTTATATAGCAGCTGAAGTTCTGTTGAAGACATGTTCAAGTGAATCGAACGCCCGACCGTCAAAGTTGCATTCGAATTTTAGAGATTTAGTAGACACACTCGAGTTAAATCACTCTTGCAACATACCTACATAGTTTTATTCAATTTGGTCACTCAATTAGTTTGCGCAGCTGAATCATATAATTATAGCGGCGCGGCCAGCAACTGGCTTAAAACGAACGGGTTCGTTACCCAACCGAACCTTAGTATATTCTTAAATTAAATTGTACACTGTTTACGATTAGTTATCATAAACAAATTAATAAATAATTAGTTTTCACGAATTTTTCGTTGGCTTTGATATCCACCGACAAAATAATACTTAGGTACTTTTGCCAATTTTGCAGATCTTAAAACTCTCTCTGAAGTCAACTGAAAGCAAACATGTCTCTCCGTTTATTATTGAAAGGCTCTCACTTATTCACGCCATTAAGCATTCACGTTCCTGAAATTTTAAATGAGTCTCGCATTCTCATTAGTAGTCTTGGAAACTTTTGGAAAAATATAGCAAATGTTACAAAATACACACTAATAACAAATATAATTTATCCATTATTATCTCTCAATGTGCGGGGCGTGGTAGGGGTATGGTACGTAATATTAAAATGGTTTTATGAACTTTTGATTTGAGGTAGGTAAAATAAGTTTGAGGTTTCGATAACCTAATTGATCAATGGAAAACATTATAATTTATTGGATTGAAATGTAGAAGGTCGTAACTCCTAACTAAAAGTCTCGTCCCTTACAAAGTCTTGGCGCTTATTTATGAAACCAATCTGAAATCTCTAATTTATGAATCTTCTAAAATATGTTTTATAAAATATATAATGTAGTCTTTGTATATAAAGTAGTGGTTTTTGCCCGAGATACATTGAGCAATTTTCATATGATATATTGTCTGGATGTGGCCTTATATATGGTCCGCATATCAATCACAAGTTGGCGCGAATTGCCTCTTTTTCAACCAACTGAGGCATATCGGAAACTTATTATTCTTTGTGAAAGGATCAACATATAAAATCGTATTTCACCGTACCGTATACATATCGGAGTGAAACATACGTTGAGGGTAGTTTTGGGGATTTCTGTGGTGTGGTGAATATCGCGAGTTATAGGTGCAGGATATACACAGTATGCAACCAGTATGGAAACTACCTAGAACCGTTCGAAATAGGCTCACTCACACAAACGTGCGCATCGAGAAGATCCCAAGCGCTCGTCGCAGTGCCGTCAGTAGGGAGTGAGGCGTCATCGATGCGCACGTTTGTGTGAGTGAGCTGTTTCGAACGTTTCTGGTTGTATCTGTTTACTGTGTATACACTGTACTACACAGATTTTCCTACTGTTGCGGATTATAGCGAATTAAACTTCTAGTTCCTTCAGCTAATTAGTAAGCAGTAAGTGAAAAACTATGCCTGTAAATGCGGTTGTGTAAAACTGTTTTTGAAATTTGTTTGGTTGTGTGGATTTCGTGATACTATCGCAGCTGTCATACTAACCCTCGTCACGGCAGAAGTGTCACCACAAAGGAATTACTTGCCCTTGTTGTTCTTTCTACATCCTTAAAACTATAATAATATTATAATGCAGAACGGATTATAATATTAAATGTAGTATTTTAAATACAAAAGTGTATCTACTTTTGTATTAGGTGTGTGGGGTTTAATATAACTGCCGTCCCCCTAACAGGATAGCCCGCTACCATCTTAGACTGCAATAATCACTAACACGTACTGATGGTTATGAGATTAAGTTACGAGGGCTGATTTGTAGTGGAATAAAATAACATCGCCAAAAAAAATACGCGTCGAATTGAGAAACTCCTCCTTTTTTTGAAGTCGGTTAAAGCTTATTATTATTATGAAAGGGATAGCAATATAAATAAAGCTGTCATTTTAGTTTAGAGATTTCAGAATTGGCCCCGAAGTGTTCACCGTTATAGCGTGTGGTTAAAGTGATATTTCATTTTACAATTGAAAATGGTTATCAGACGGAAATCGCCTGAAACTTATTTTTGACCAAAGCTCCGAGGATTTTGAGAGGATCGAAATGGGAATAGTACCATGAGTTGAGGAATTTATCGAGACACGTGTGAGCGTTTGAATTTTGAAAATCGGCTGGTAACTTTTTTTTTAATTTTGAAAGAGAAGTGCATTATAATTTGGAATTTTGAAAATATGTTAATGAAAAATTTTGAAGAAGAGAATAAATTTTTGTATTCATTTTCATTGCTCCGATTCTTGCGGGGACTGCGTGATCTGTGTTTTTTTAATTACATATTTAACTCAGCAAAGTTAGAGAACTGCGTGCCCGAAAATCGATCCCCCAGCCACCAAAGCAGGAGGCCGAACGTCTGAACCTATAGGCTATCATCGCTTAGATAACAATAATAACACTAAAATAAATAAAATTACATTATCACGAAGTAACTTTAACTTAAAACAATTAGAAAGTAGGTTTTTTTTTATCCACTATAAGTTAGCCATTGACTGCGATCTCACCTTGATAGTAAGTGATGATGCAGTCTAAGATGGTAGGGGGCTAACCTGTTAAGGGCATGGCAGTTACATTAAACCCATACCCCATATTCGGTATCTACACGGCATCGTACCGGAACGCTAAATCGCTTGGCGGCACGTCTTTGCCGGTAGGGTGGTAACTAGCCAAGGCCGAAGCCTCCCACGTCAAGGAGGTACTAAATGATTTGTTCAAATAAATCTACGCAAAAAAGTGGGGCTGCAATATTCGGTAAAAACCTACTGTATCGCAACAAGAACAGGTGGCTCGGTCGTTGAGGATACCTATAAAGTGTATTTTATGCGCTTGTGCATTGGATAGATTTTAGCCTCTTTGTCGTCTGATAACGTCCGACACTCCTTTGTTCTCAAGCTGCTCTTGAAAATTTAAAAGCAATCCTTGCAGTAAATTCACCTTCAGCTGACGGTCGCCCGACCGAGGTATCGACAAATGAATAAAATAAATCCATAAAACTTTTATTTATTCACATTTAATGGGGCTGGGCCTGCTTTTCCTCTCTTTGTCTCAACTCTAGTAGTTTACATAAAATAGCTGTTTTTAATTTTAAAAACTTTTTACTAAAAAAAACTAGTAGGTATAGTTCGCACGCGAGTTGAATGCAGAGTAAATATTGTATGGTGACACATACATTTATTCTGCATTCAACTCGTGCGCGAACGTGTAGGTAATTTATTTAGTTCTAAACTGATGTAAATTATTTAAGACGCGGCGTAATTACCTCATTTGTTTTTCTCTAATGATTAGTGTGTTATGAAGTTCTAAGTTCAATTTTCGGATCGGACCGAAAATAGGTGAATATTATAATTTTATTTCAGGAAAATCTCAGGAATTAGGAAGGTCGAAATAAACTGTAGTCCTGAGTTAGCTAGTTGGTACTGTTTCACCCCCCGCCACGAAGAACAGCCTCAGTTTTGCACCTGATCTCGCTCTGGTTTGTCGGATTATATAGTGTCCCATCGGGCTCAGAGTGGGTGTTACCGCGCGCACTTGATCTGTGAATTGCGTGCACTGTACTGCAACGCACTACAGTACGCACTATAAAAATTGTCTGACGTACCCAAAGAGCAAAGGCGAACTTCCATACATCAATATTATTGCGAAAGAAAATCATGTACAGGTGTGCAAAAAATATAAATGCACTAAAAGAAAGCTATTATATTATATTATTTACTAGATGATTCCCGCGACTTCGTCCGCGTGGATTTAGATTTTTGATTCCCGCGGGAACTCTTTAATTTTCCGGGATAAAAAGTAGCCTATGTCCTTCCCCGGGATACCATCTACCCCTATACCAAATTTCATCAAAATCGGGTGAAGAGACAGTTTTTTGTATTCCCGCGGGAACTCTATAATTTTCCGGGATAAAAAGTAGCCTATGTCCTTCCCCGGGATACCATCTACCCCTGTACCAAATTTCAGCAAAATCGGTTGAAAAGATGGGCCGGGAAAGCGTAGCAGACAGACAGACAGACAGACAGACAGACAGACAGAAACACTTTCGCATTTATAATATTAGTATGGATGCTAACATTGGGCAGACGAAATAATTACAATTTTAAAAATGATATGAAATAATCTATAAATTTAGATGTATTCTAGCTACTAGGTAGATTATATATAAAATGGTAACACTAAACTGAGAAACGGAACTAAATAATCAAAAAATATTCCTTATATTATTATTATCTATTTTTTATCTAGCTTCAATTAATTAAAGTGAATACTTGATCAAATGTAAAAAAATACGTAAATTCTTCTTGTCTATATCTTACTTCTGTACAATCAAGATTTAGTCAATGAAGTCTATACATATTTCGCCATTGCTCTTTGGGTGAGAGGACGTTATTAATTTACAATAATTATTTTAGTATTACATAATATTATTTTTTTTAAATCGAGGTTGCGATACTCTACCGACTGCAATTTGATAAATGAGGCTTATTGGCTGGTTGACTACACCCTGAAAAACCTTAAAGAAAAATCTCAATTAACCCATTCTGCTGTAAAAAAAATTTTTGATACAATATCAGCCAGCCAGTTTATCTTATTTTATGTACATATTAAATAGGTATATTATTATGTTAACCTAGGGGTAAGTTTTTTTTCCTTATAATTTCTCGTGATGTCGGTATGAGTCGCAAGTTATTATCCCTCGTCAAATATTTACCTTAAGTATTCAACAACCAAAGAAATTGGGCTAAATAATATTTTTATCCCTCGTTAAATTTCGGGAAATATATTGGAACGTACTGTGATATGGGTATTTATTCTTTTTAGTAAGGTATCTTGTGTAAATTGGGCATCCTTTACTGTTGTTAAAGTTAACCATCTGATAAAGTTACCAACGTGGTTTAATAGAGCGAAGTTATCAAAATATATAAAATACGAGTAGGTATTTATGAATACACTACCATTAATTCCATAATATACCATAATATCTCATATCTAGAAATTCCATGTATTAATATGACAGTAAAATTACATTCCCATATGGTTATTTTATGACGTATTCGCAGAAAAGCTTCACAGAATCAGACGGCCGTACATATATACATTTATGTACATGGTTAGCAAGCGAGTATACGTAGGTACGTCGTACGTCGAGGACAGACTGCTTAATCTTGCAAATTTATGCGCGTCACACCGCCTTCTCTTTGAGACGCAATCCAAATTCGATCCTAGCTAGCTTCATTGCAGCAATAAAACGCTACAGTGTTGGAACATTGCGTAACCTCGACCTCCTTGTAGACTTGTCCTTGATATTAGTCGAGCGTCCCCGTAACAATATTAACCATAATTATGGATACGATAGGGGTACGTTTTATGAGTTTACGCTAAAATGTTTCAGCTTACTTAAACATGAGCTGTTATTATCACTAATATCCATACTTACTCTTATATTATAAACTAGATGTCTGTCTGTTGGCTACGATTTCACGGCTCATCCGTTCAACTGATTTTCATGAAATTCAGGGGTAGGCAGTATCGGAAGGACTTAAGGCGCTGTGAGCTCACGAGATGAAAAACACAGGCGCGCGGGGGTGAAATCGAGCAAGCGCATGTCGCAAAAAATGCATGAAATAATTTGTAAAAAAATTAATATTTACTTTTCAATACAAATGAACCCGACAATGTGTTTGATTTAGAAATATGATTTTTATCTTATATTTCTAGAGCTAATTATTGATTTCAATAAGGAGAAAAATTGCTTTAAAAGGTAACTTTAAAACGGCACATTATTTTTACAAGCATACATTAGGTATGTCACCATTTTATGGATACACTGCTTTTAAAAACCCCCTTTTACGCTACACAGGGCCTTAAACTACTTTTTATTCCGGAAAATTCAAGAGTTCTCGCGGGAATCAAAAAATCCTAATCAACGTGGACGAAGTTGCGGGAATCATCTAGTCTTAGTCGAGTCGTATGTGGGAGGACCTAGGAATCCACCGCACTGTTATCCCAAAAACCTCGACCATTGTATTATGATAATTGAAATGGGTCAAGACCCCAACTATGGGGAAACCGGCGCTGAGAGAGAGAAAAATTAATATTGACAATAATATTGTAGAAAACGTTATTTTGATATGGACCTTTAAAATAATATAATTAGACGAAGGTTCTTGCATCAATTGATTTCGTTATGACTGATGTTTGCTTAGCAAAAAAATCAAGTTACCTAAATGCTGATTTTTTCATCAGATTGACTGTAAACAGAAACTGTATGTTATTCGCCAATCCCAGCAGAGATTCTGATTTTTCTAAGAATCTACTATATACATTCTACAATATAAATAAACATAACAGAACAACGGAAAAAACTATGCTTGGTTAGTCCATTAATGTTAGCTGGTTAAAAAAGGTTAGTTTAAATGTATGTCGTCGTCGTTGTCTCAACCTATAGACGTCTACTGCTGGACGAAGGTCTCCAGCATGGATCACCACAGAGCACGGTCTTGTGCCACTTGTTTCCAGCGGCTGTTAAGGTACACATGACATATATTCATACCCAAATACGGTAATAGAAACTAAGGACTCTAATTTATAGTGGTTTGCTCAATTCAGCGTGACATTGCCAGTCCCTGTCCGCTTCAGAGACCACCACAAATTGTTTACAAGAACTTTATCCAATACGTGTTTTGCACGTATAAATCATGTTTCGTTTGACAGTTATTGATTACAGATTAAACAGAACATTTAATATTAAACCAATCGCTCGTTCGCGTGCAGTCCATTATTGTTCGCGTTATTTTTTAATTACAGTTGTTACATAAAGTGTTTAACAATATGCGTGTTTTGACTTTTGTATCAAGTTGATAATAATTAACAGTTTCAATTTCTAATATCCATACTGATACTGGTATAGATGCGAAAGTGCGTCGTCTATCTCTATGCTACTTACGGTTGGTACAGAGATTAGTTGCATCCCGTGAAAGGATATAGGCATACTTTTATCCCGAAAAACTAAAGTAATCCCACAGGATTTTCAAAAAAATAATCACTTAATGGAGTGTGGAAATGGAAATAAAAAAAATTGTTATAAAATTCTCTATTTGACGGTAATTAACGTGATACGAGTAGGTATGTGCATTCATTTGCCTTAGTGAACAAAACGAAACTGTTCTAGCCTTGAAACTAGAATCTTTGTAATCCTTTTGTTACAATGAACATCGTGGCCTTTCCCTGTGCCTATGATTTAAAAAATTAAAACAGAACTTTTAAATATACACTGGGGCTCTAAAGAGATACTGTTCTAAACGAATTTAGTATCTATACAAGTCAAAGTTAGCCCAGATGCTCCATACTAATATTATTAATGTGAAAGTGTGTCTGTCTATCTGTCTGTCTGCTATGCTTTCCTGACCCATATTTTCAACCGATTCTGATAAAATTTGGTATAAAGGTAGTTAGAATTCCGGGGAAGGATATTTAAGCTACTTTTTATCATGAGAAATTCAGCAGCTCCCTCGGGAATTAAAAACTTAATCTGCACGGACGAAGTCGCGGGCATCAACTAGCTAACTATAATAGGCATGATGACTGATTTTGAAAAATGGTCAGATTATGTTCGGAAGTATCTACTATTTCGAAAAAATATCTTATTTCAGCAGAAAAATAAGGTTTTGTAGATGAAATTGGCATTTAAAATTTAAATTTTAAAATTCATGCCAAAACGTTCTGCGGTGTCATGGCGTCGTTTGTGACGTCACTATTATTTTTACCAATGTACTCTGTGCAGTGTGCAGTAAACAATATGTCATCATGCCTATTATACCAAGTTGCATTCAAATCCATTCAGTGGTTTCAGCAAGAAACGTGCACAGACAGATAGGCAAAATATATCAGTGTAAGATCTTTCATGTATAAATATTATAGGATCCACACCAAGAAAGGCGATAAAACTATGAAATATACTATAGGTAGGCTTGCTAGTGGGTAGCTAAAGTACGGTAGTCCGAAAGAAATAAAATATTTAAGTATTCCTGTTGCACTCACTGGGGAGAAATTTAGATGCTTCTAACTAACATAGAGTGGCAGGTTTGTGAAATATCGTGTTATTCTCTTACTTACATTTTGTGTTTTTCTGAACATTTACGTATTGTTTTTATTGAACCACTTATTTAATTCGCTGTTATTTTCATTTGTAACATGTGAGATACAACAACATATTCAAAGATTTGTAGGTGGTAAGTATGTATGTGAATCTTTGAAAACGTGTAACGTTCATTAAATCATACCTATTTTGCTATTGTATCCAATTAATGGTATGTCTTCTTTATTTAGCAGTAGTGACCAGTGGGTCTTTTAAATTGAAGATCCTGAATTCTACTCATAATGAGTAGAATTCATTGGAGGATTTATCAATTCCAAATTATTCTTTGTTCTGATTTTGTAGGAAGCTTTGGCTGTATTTGTACTGATCACCCTTCATCCATACCGACCAATAATTTTGCGTACAATGCCACCTGGGTATAGGTTTATAATGCTACTACTTCTACTTCTAAACTTCTTATTTACTACTTCTTCTATATTACTTCCATCTTCATCATATTTTTGACACCAGGTGATATCGCAATCAAGGGCTGTATTTAAATGAATAAAAAACTTATCAACTCACTATTTACGAACTGGTGCGAGTACAAGAGTATGGTTTTGGCAAACTGGCTAACAAAATAGTTGGGAGGACGATCAATTTACCCAATCCCTATAAATTAGTTATGCTTACGAACGAAACTCTCGACATAACGAGGTCAAGTTTTCCCGCAGTAAAGTCACCACTAATCGAAGCTGAACTAATTCTGTGGCATGGTCAGAAGTTTCAGCGAGTATATTAACTACGAGCCCTTTGTCTATGTGTCGTAAAATTCATCGTTACAGAGGTATGTGACCCCTTCCGATTATGGTCCTGCCATTGCTGGAAGTGGTCACACAGAAGGTGTCCAATTATCGTTTATTTATTACGAATTACCATTGCTCTCTCACGAGAGAGGTCCCGGGTTCAATCATCACAAAAAACCACAGCCATGAAAATGAAATGAATGAAAAGACAATATGGTATATTATTTATACACATGTTTAATGACCATGGCAGTCCCGGGTCCGATCCTTAGCAATGACAATTTGGGAATTTGTAATTTTTAATTTGCCTCTATGTTTGTTTGTCTTTTTTTCTTCGGCCTTGGCTAGCTACGACCATACTGGCACCATTGGCACCAAGCGATATACATTGTGCTCTGGTATACGTTCCGATAAATCTTTAAGGGGTGTTGGTGTGAGGATATGGCTGATGTACCTTATGTACCTACTGTATGGCTTGATGTGCCAGCTGGTTAGCCTTTGACTGCATCACCTTTCAGTGAGATCGCATTCGATTGCTAACTTGAACTAACAAAAAAAATCGTTTACTTTAAAATAATGAACAAATATCTATATATATAAAAATGAAACCCGTTTTCCTTGGTCACGGCATCACGCGTGAATGGCTGGACCGATTTCACTAATTCTTTTTTTGTTGTATTTGTTATTATTAGGAGAAGGTTCTTACGGAAAAAAATATTAAGAAAATCTCTCAGAAATATTGAAAAATATAAATTTAATTTTGCATACTAAGGCGGTACGAAGTTCGCCGGGTCAGCTAGTTTAATATAAATTTCTGGCTAATACCACCAGGGTTAAATTCTGAAAATAGTTCCTTCATTCACAATCGCTACTGGTTCGTCGTTCCTAATCCGATTTTATTAGCAGTTCCGACTTTGCGGTTTATTCAGCCAGTTTCCTCCTCGCGCTGGGACCGATTTTTATTAGAAAATTGTTTTAAAGCTGAAATCGAAGGACGAAAATTTTGTTTATGCATTACGATTACCTAGTTACATGACCAAGTGGACGACGCGCGACGGTTAGTGTGAAATATCAATGTGATAATCATGGTATTTTTATTCTGAACTAGCGAATGCCCGCGACTTCGTCTGCGTGGTTTGAGGTTTTTTGGTCCCCGTAGAAACTCATTAATTTGCCGGGATTTCCAGACTATAATCTATCTCTGTGCCAAATTTCTGCCAGATCCATTTAGCCGTTGGGGCGTGATTGAGTAACAAACATCCATACATCCATCCAAACTTTCGGATTTATAATATTAGTAAGATTAAGTCTCATGAGGAAACTGCCAGCCTTAGCGACGTTAAGTCGGTTTATTCAAGATTATAAGGCATTAGTACCTATAGTATGCGCGCGAGTTGAATGCAGCCGGGGCCTGAGGTGACACATACATAACCTCTGCATTCAACTAGTGCGCGAAATATACATCGCATGTAGCGTATAACGTCTTTATCACAGACTACTTTGTCTATATGTCTTTATGACTTTAAATTAAAGGCGTTGAGATTTTGGTCTACTTGATTTAAAAACTAAACGTCACGTCTTGATTTAAGGGCGAAGTATATTGTCAGATAATGTACATGCCTGAGATCTCCATAATCTGCGCAAAGGCAATATGAATTCTGCTAAAACCTCAGTCTGAGAAACTTGCGCTTTATATTATATGCTCCATTAAATAGTACTAAAATGAGTGCTCAGAAATACCTAGTTACCCTTTACATTTCAGATATAGACTCGGAGAATTACATTTAAACCCTTTTAAGTCCATTTGAAGGTATAGCAATATAGCGTCGTTTCAAAATAAATTTTCACTACAATTTAGTTTTAGCACCATCTATTTTAGATTCGAATAGAATTAATTTAAATCGATCTAATTGGATGCTATTGGCTACAATTGCGTTCCGTTTTAAATTACTCTGTGAAACCATAGCGCCGTGCTTTACGAACATCGTATTCCGAAAATATCTGCAGTCGAACGAGAACTATTCGGTAGAAATATCATTGTATCATCACAATTTCTCGTTTTATGGAGCTTTGATAAATTAACATTTGTAATAGGCTGAAGAGAGAAATAATAACCTATGCAAAGCCTATGCACAGTAAAATACAAGTATAATCACCAGTTACCATGGAAACGGTCGACGAGGACGTGCAGGTTTATGAAAAGAACAAAATATTAACAAAATTTGTCGCGTAGATGATTAAGATCCTGCAGAAACACTTTATTTTTCAATATAAAGATATATTTTAATGAAGAGTACCCTACCTACTAGCGAAATTATTAGCTGAATTAAAGATTTGCCGACATATTATAAACAGACAGTTAGGCTTAACTAAAATTAAAGAGTATAACTGCTTTTGAAATTTAAAGGCAGTTCTACATTGTTGTAGAATTTTAGTAATCTATTTAATTTACAGACATCAATCTTATTTTATTACTTAAATTATTAATCTTCAAATTGTCAGCTAACTTAAATATGTATTCAAGAATATATAAATCGGTACAAAATATAAGATCACCATATTGGCAGCTTCATGGAATAAATTAGCTTTAATAAAATCTTATTTGCGTTCCCGTGGGGTGCTGAATCCGTTCGAATGGAACGCTTATTTGAAAAATATTATTTATCCGAAAAAAATAATTCTTATAGCATTTCTTACAATAATTTTCAAAATAACAATTATCGTAGTTGCTGCTTGTATTAAGTATTTGGCACTGCTTATTTATACAGAACGGATTTAATTCAACGGTTTCCCAATACACCATAAGTACGTAAGAAGACAGAAGTCGTTACAACTCCTCATGGGGAAGGTCCTGGCTAGTCGCGATTGCTGTCGAACTGTTTCGCCCCGCGAAGAATAGACACCCAAGAGTTGGAGGGACGCCCGAAGAATGAAATAAACCAATTGATCGAATGAAAAAGAGTAGGATTTTATCGTATGGGCTTAAATGAATATAAATGGTAAAGAAAAGTGAGGCATCAGACGTGCTCGTGATAATAATAACCGTAGACAGAGAAAATACAGACCAAGCCATATCTCCTTTTTACTCCCACATGAAAGTGATGCACTGTTGAGATGTTACACAAGATAGAAAGAGAACAAAATATGATTTCTTCTATCCCTTTCTGCGTGTCACGGGTTTAGTTTGTTTTGTTCAGCACTTATTGTGCTTGGTGCATTGCAGCGTTTTACCTATTATTATTTATATATATTTACCCATCCCTTTCGGTTACACGCTGGCATGGATTCTAGAGGTTAAATTATTCTATGATAATAACAGACCACGATTTGCTTGCTATAGGGCCACAGATTAATTCGTGTTTGATTTTAATGACAATCTGTTTATCTGTGTACATAAACATCAGCGATCAGCGTTTTTTCCAACTTAGTTAAATGTAATGCTCTAAGCCATTATAATAATACTTATGACAACCCATAAGAAGATACAGCAAGTATACAGCTATTTATATATTTTTTATTTCAATATCATAATATATAATCTTTCCTAACCAGAATAAAACCTCTTTTATAATTTCAGACAGAACTGCAAGTCGTTATAATAAATTGCATCCCCAATGGAGCAAGTACCGTAGCAGCGAGGAACATCGCAAACCTGTGTTCCATTGTATCGCATCTACGTGAGATAAATTTCACTCTGGAACTATAAAAAGCGTAATAAAGAAAGCATTAGTGCATGAAATGCCTGTTTTATTAATTAATAGCCCTTGTCTTCGGTAACCCGTGTTGATTTTATAGTCTGGAGGTCTGTAGACATAATTGTCGACCTATGAATTTTTTTTTATCCACTACAAGCTAGCCCTTGACT
This sequence comes from Erebia aethiops, assembly GCA_923060345.2. Taxonomy (NCBI): domain Eukaryota; kingdom Metazoa; phylum Arthropoda; class Insecta; order Lepidoptera; family Nymphalidae; genus Erebia; species Erebia aethiops. The sequence continues at coordinate 26,162,905 of OV281081.1, forward strand.
GCGATCACACTTGATGGTAAGTGATCACTAACTAAGTGATGATGCAGTCTAAGATGGTAGCGGGCTAACCTGTTAGGGGCATGGCAGTTATATTAAACCCACACCCCTTCGGTTTCTACACGGCATCGTACCGGAACGCTAAATCGCTTGGCGGCACGTCTTTGACGTAGGGTGGTAACTAGCCACGGCCGAAGCCTCCCACCAGGCCAGACCAGGGAAAATTCAGAAATTATAAATTCCTAAATTGACCCTGCCGGGGATCGAACCCGAGACCTCCGCACGAATTCCATCTTAAATTCAGATAGTTTTGTTTATGTACTTACTAAACAAATAATTGATCTGCTTCAAATATAGTTTGAATATTTCCTAAACAAACTGCAGCCCACGTTAGGATATTCGCTGAAAAAATCTAAACTTAGCCTATTAAGTAACCTACAACGTGAAGAAATTTTATATTATGTAGGTATAATTAACCAATAAACTATATGATTCGAAGGGATGTTATGTCCTCCTAAGTGTATATGCGAGATCGCATATACACTTAGGAGGACACTATAATATTTCTCGTGCAGATGCACGGGAAATATTATAGTGCGCAAGTGTGTGCTCAAACACAGGGGAACTCTCTATTCCTTACTTACTTAGTCCGATGTCCCATAAATATGACATGACCGGAGATAGATCAGGCGCAGAATAAGTAGAGGTACTCCCTACACGGGAGGTGCACGGGGGTGAAACCTCGCCAGCTTTGTAACTCCGGGTTAGTAAGATAATTTATTGTCAAAAAATACCAACACTTAATAATGGTCCGGCAATTGAACATAGGACCTTGTGATCCGCAGTTGAACATGCTAATCACTAGACCTAGACCAGGTGGATAAGTTGTGGGCAACTGCTAGTTATTATGAGCTTCTTTCTACCAACTTATCCAATTGACGGGGATCCAAAACGAATGTCGCCAGAGAGTCGTTTGAGTAAAGTTAGCGCTCTGATTTATGTGAAAACTTCCACATCCTCTCGCAATGTATTGTGTATCTTTGCATATTTACCCACTAACTACTCTATTATTCTCATTTGTTCATACTTGCAGTTGTGCAGCGAAAACTTTGAATGGGATAAGAAAACAACATTACACAGTAACACTGTAATTAAACTAGCAGATGCTATAGTGTTTAATGTGCAGTCTACGTCTCCTAAGGATGTCTTTAATATATCCGTAAATTTTTATGTACTTTTTATTTGTTGTATGATATTAAGTTAACCCTTAAACGCTGTCTCGTAGTGGTAGTAGTAGTAGTAGTAGTAAGTCATTATTGCATCTTAACACATGGGTACAAAAGTATGCATACAAAACAGAATAAAATAAACTGTGGTAATGCGCAAAGGCGGCCTTATCACTAAAGTGATCTTTTAAAGGCAACCTGAGCATACAAAGCTGATGACACTAGGTCTAGGAGCTCTTGTGGTCAATGCACATAAAAGAAAAATAAAAAATAACAAACTTACATAAACGTTACATACGTTCCATATAGTATGACTGCTTTTACAGTAAAAGACTCACTGTAACAACGGGAGCGAGATGAGGGTATCGCAAGCTTAAAAAAGATGATACTGGTAGTTTAAAGTATATAAAATATGATACTGTTTAACGGTACTAGAAGCAGTGCCCGTGAGCCTGCTTCCATTTTCTAGGAAGTAATATTAATATAATTGTCGGTATAGGTAACTTTACTGGAAGAGTAGTAACAAGGCATGACCGAAGCCAATCGACTGATCAGTCCTGTGTTTTTATTTTATCCCAATAAATCATCGAAATAGAAGTACAGGTACTAAAATTCTACATCAATGCAATAATTAAATTGAAACCTGTTATTTTACTCATCCTACACGACATGACACGCTGGCTTCTAACATTGTACGGCGTTAATATACATATTATAATCACGTCTCCAAAAATATTGTCTGCTATAAAAACTTGAACATTTCAGCTATTTGGAGAGCCTCAAGATTTTATCTAGACTAATGGACTTTATTATTTACGTAATACCTGATAATTTTATCTTATGACTTTTATGTGACACTATAAGAAAAATTACATTGCAAGTAGTTAACGAATTCTAAATCCAAGCGTAAATGCAATTTAAAATAAGAACTTTCTTAAAACGTGACTGAAATTTCCCATTCCCGCCAACCGTACGCCTGACACACTCGTGCTTTAAATTATATTGACACAAGCGTCACGTGCTGCGTTGGATTAACCCTTAACTACGTAACGCTGGTCATTAAGACCGTTTCCTACCTCGTTGAATACCTCTATGTCAGAACAGGACTACCTGTTCTCACGTAGAGGTGTTCGCTGCTGTTTCGCAATTCATACAACATCAGTCACGATTAGCCATTTCACAGCTACGTGTATGATTTCGCTCATCTGCTGTAAACGAACTCTTCCCACGACGTGGCGATCAGCAAAGACAAATTATATCCTACAGCGAATTTCACGCGCTACCGTAGCCGAGTGCTTTTACGCGGATAGATAAATGGTTCGTAGGGCTTTGGCTATTCGAATCGTGTGCGAGTGACGCATCAGGAACATTATCTTACTTTTTTTTTCTCCTAAGATGCTCGCACGTCATAATTGCTTGCTTGGCAAACCGAAGACACCAGTTATTGTGCAGCCACAATTTGGTCATATAGACCGACGTTTTTTGGTTGTGTTACTATAAAATTAGTTTTCGTGGTTGAGGGTTAAAGCCGCATCGCTGCACATCCCACAGCCAGGTTCCTTTGTGCCGCTAACGAAAAGTTTGCCTCGGCAAAGGAAATAGGACCGATGCCCGTGGAATATCAAGTTTTTAATAGGAAAATTACTTCAAAGCGCATTATAATACCCACCTACTATTGAGTTGTTCCCCGAAAGTCCCATCTAAGTCTATGATTCCTGGATTTCTTATGTTTTATCACATTTTTAGGGTTCCGTACCAAAATGGTAAAATGGAACCCTTATGGTGCGACTTTCTCCGTCTGTCTGTCTGTGTGTCCGTCCGTCACACTCGATTATTTCAGTAACTACCGAAGCTATCGACATGAAATTTGGAATAGTTGTGTATATTAGTGGCCCAAAGACACTGGAATTAAAAAAAATTGGAAATTATTTTTGTTCTTATTTAAAAAGGGAGGAAAATCGGAGGGTTGAAATTTGAAAGTTGAAAAGTGAGATAACTGTACTGTGTGGGGTATCATATGAAAGGGTTTACTTTGTACATTCTAAAACAGATTTTTAATTATTTTTAGTCATGATAGTTTTTGATTTATCGGGGAAAAAGTCTAAAAAAATACCGTTCCCCCCCCTTATCTCCGGAGTTTACCAATCGAAAAATCTGAAATAATTATGGTCAATAGGAATTTATGTATATTTTACAGGAAAACTATAGCCAATGCTCTAACTAGCATAGTTTTTTTGATATTAACAGTAAACCTCTACAAACAAAGTTAGTTTTGCGGTTCATTAACAAAGGTAATTATTACCGTTTTACATCTTTGGTCGTTACAGTATTCAGTACGGAACCCTTGGTGCGCGAGTCCGACTCGCACTTAGCCGGTTTTTTTATTACTATATAAATTTGTGGACATGTGGCTCGGAGCAGCGACGGTTGGTGGAGCGAGCGTGTGTTACACTGGTGGCCGCGTGGGCTACCTCGCGCCCGCTAGAAGGACGACATTATAGATGTCCGACATGGACGAGGCTCGCCGCGGAGAGAGCAAAGTGGAGCATGATGGAGGAGGCCTACACCCAAAAAAGGGTACCCAAATAAATATAAACTACGTTTACCTATAAACATGACAATTACCTACTTAATGTGACTTATTATTATAATGTTATTGTTTTAGTTTTTGACTTATAACTGTGTAAAATTTTGACTAAATTGTATTGACTTAATAACTGAATTATATTTGATATTGTGTAAATTAAATAATAAATAATAACATGTACATTGTATGAATCTGTAATGTTTTTTTTTTTTTTTTGCATTTGCATTTACTATAAAAAAATAAGTCACAAGATCCAGTTGTAGTTTATAGAGAAATGATTATTTTAATATTTTAATCCAGTAACATAAAGCTTTCTTATAAATACGATTTAAATAAATACCTGCAATTTTATTAATCCAAAAGCATGCCATTTTTTACGTCACTTCTTACTACTACGTGAACAAAATAATTTGGCACAAGCTTATACTCTACTTTGAAAAGGAAAATGGTAGCTAGCTTTATCATTGAGAACTAAAAACGGCCTAGATCCATGAGGCATTAAGTCGCGAGTAACAGCTAGGACACGATGATTCCTGCTACGTATATCAAAACTATGCAAATAGCGTCTATTTAAGAATACTATTAGTGTAAGTATAAAAAAAAATACAATACAAACATAAAGACAACACAAACTCAATTATAGATACTGTATGCAGAGCACTCAGAAATACGGACTTTTTATCGTTCTCAAGCTCTTACAGCACTTAAAGTATATGAATATTAATCTAGAAATGTAGGTGTCTTATTTCTTGAAGGTAACTACCCTATTTATTTTACTTCAAAGACATATAATGCTACATAATAAATTCTATTAATAGCATTGAAGTATTTTGCTTTTACCTACAAACATTTGAAAAAAATATATAAAAACCCCACGCATGTAAACAGTGTTTGTAAACCTCCCACTGAGTTATCACACGACATCAAACAAATCGCAGAAATACGCTGAACTAATGAAATATTATCTACTAGCTAATTCCTGCGACTTCGTCCGCGTGGATTGAGGATTTTCGGTTCCCGCGGGAACTCTTTAATTTTAATTTTTAGCCTATGTGCTTTTCCAGACTATAATCTATTTCTGTGCCAAATTTCAGTCAGATCCGTCCAGCCGTTGGCGCGTGATTGAGTAACAAACACCCATACATCCATACATCCTTACATCCACACATCCATCCATCCATACATCCATCCATCCAAACTTTCGCATTTATAATATTTATTTGATCTATCAATTACTAATTGTCCACATCTAAAAGACTCAATATCGATTTATTAAGCGTTATAATCAAGTTATAATGGTTAAACACACACAGGGAACGGGCGCGGGTCGGGCGCGTGGCGGTTGACGCTGTGTGATGTCGTCCATATAAATACAAGAAATTCAACCCGCCAGATACCCGACCCAGCCCGCGCCTGACCTGCGCCCGTTCCCTGTGTGTTTTGCCCTGGAATTGTAGTCAGTTTTGTGGACTGTATAAAAAAAGTGTTGAAATCCTTTCAACAGAACATTGATCAGCTGTTGTTCGTCAGTTATGACGAAGTCAGTGACAAAAATATAAACGCAATCTACAGTAGGTAAACATATTTTGAACAAGGCAAAAAACATCAAATAGCAATGCAAATTTCCTCGTAAGTAGATAAATTACTACTATCAACTACAGCTGTTCTTATGCTGTTTTTCTGCCTGTCTGTCCATTGTTACAGCAGTTGGTTTTTGTTACTGTATATTAATGAAGACTTAAATATATTATACAAATTCCAGGCATCTTCTAAATAATTTATAACGAAACCGGATACCATCGCGAAGGCATGTTGAAAGGTTTCGTGTACGTCGCTTTCAATGTAATATTTTTGAGAAAGTATTTTATGTTTCAAAACATGATATTTCAAACAAGTTGATAAGTCAAAGTTAGAATACCGGGTTATATTAGGCACACTCACACGGCAGAATATGGTCAAATATCTATTAAATAATTACGAGAATTATTTTAGTTTCTCTTTGCATAATTACAATCTGATTTGTTGAAAAACTACTACGTACCTACCTAGTTTGAATTCAAATAGATTGTAGTTTGTGTTGCTTGCGACTTCGTCCGCGCGTGGATTAATTTGATTCCCGCGGAAATTCGTTAATTTTTCTGGGATAAAAAGTAGCCTACGTCCTTCCCCGGGATGTAATCTACCTCACTACCAAATTTCATCAAAATCGGTTAAGCAAATGGGCCGTGAATGGGTATCAGACCGCCAAACAGACAGGCAGAATAAACAGACACACTTTGGCATTTATGGACCAAGGTTTTCGAAAGCCGACCTCGCACCGAAAACTGTGCGTTGGTGGTGGGTCTCGTTAGGTCCAGGACAGATGATATCTAACGAGCCCCAGGGATCTACTGGATACAGGCGACGCGACCATGGCATGAGGAAGTACCTTGGAGAAGCCTAATATGTCCAGCAGTGGATGTCTTTTACCTGGGGTAATTTTCATTGCTTAAAGCCGTATTGTTTTAATATTGTTGACGTTCGTGTTGTAGAATTATAATCCTTATTTTAGGGACGTCAAGGTACGTGACATAAAACTGTTATTTTGAAATAATACTGCTCTATGCGATGAGTAACCGCCTGGACTGATATTGTAAATTCTAATAATGCGCTCGACTCAAAATCAATAAAAAAATAAGCGAGAGCACTAATTTCAAGCACTCACATAACATTATTGTGGCTATTTAAAATACCAGCTTACCTATAGTTGGTAATACTTGCGATCACAATTATCAATGCTTACCTATTAATAAATCCTTCTTCCAATTTAGATTTTGAGTCTAATGTGATAAACCTATTACATTAATGAACTATTTTCCAATTTGTTAGAGCGTTCGTCTCGCTAAGGGATTACCTAGAGGTTTCAATTATTTCCATCCCTTTGTAACAACCGTACACACACACATATATACATGTCGTAGTACCACCAGTTACTCTATTCCTTCGCGTGTGTAACTAATAAATTATTAAAAATCGAATTTTAAGAATAACTTCGATAATAATAAGTTACTAATCGTTACTAATTTTGGAACAAAGGCACCGCTAAAGCACCGCTTATTCCTTACTGTTTTCTTAGACCTAGGATGACCTAGGATGCGGAAGGACCTAGGAAGTGGAAACACACCGCATTATTATCCCGAGAAAACCCCTGCCATTGTATAATTAATGGAAAGGGGTCACGACCCTCAGTAATGAGAATGAGACAGAAAGGATGAACGGAGGTATACAAATGGAGCAGTCGTACATTAAACACAATGTCTCTTATGAAACGACAACCTATTCCAACTCCCACTATTACTATAGCACAAATAACCTATTGAATATTCATATTATCATATACATAATTTATTAATCAATATAACAGAAATTACATTACACTAATATTTTACTACATTAATAACGCACACTAATATAAAAATGCAACTTTAACGCATGAATATTGATAGATAAATTCTCAATTCCGGTAACAATACGTCCGCAAGTGAATAGAGTTCCGGCAATACTTAGTTTTGTTTCCGTTTCCGCAAATAGCCGGAAGTGAATTCAAAACACTCTGTAGCTGTGTCCGATATCTTGCAAGCTATCTGCAGCATCTGGTATTCATGAGCAACGGATATATCTGAATTGCTGCGGAAGCCGATCAGGATAGAGGCTGTTAGAGCTGACAGGATAGACATTGATCATTTACTCTGTCTTTTTCCTGAGCTTACTTCTTTGGTTGAATTAAAATCCTATCGTCTCCGTATGAGTCTCGTCTCGACATGAGAAGGATTTGGAAATAGTCCACCACGCTAGCCAACTCCAGATTGGCAGACTTCAGAGACTTTCGAAATCATTGTAAAGAACTCTCGGCCATGCAGGTTTTATGGCCGAGATTTCACGATGTTTGTTTCTTTCACCGTTTACTACTTCTGTTACTTACTACCCCTACTTTCACTAGCTAGTGATGAAAAAAAGTGATATTTTTAATTGCTCACTCACACAACTTACATATCTCAGAAGAAGAGCGTGCTCGACGATTGTCTAAATCTTTTTTTGAATTTATTTGACTTATAGTGCTTGGCTGCAATCAAACTTGCTGGCAAGTGGTGATGCAGCCTAATGTGGATCGCACTTGCCTATAGGAGATGCCAATTCACTGTTGTTCTGAAAATATCAATTTTATAAGCGGAGGGAAAAACGGAAGCCAGCAAGGCTACCGCGCTTGCTATATGCTTTAAATAATTATATCGATCGACGCCTATATTTTTATTAAAAAACGCCTATAATTTATATTAAATTTTTATAAATTAAAATTATAAGATTATATTTTTATTGGTTATCACCTAATACTTCTATCCTATTTATGAACGGAATGAAATTAAATTATATTGCTTACTAGCTTCTCCCGCGTGGATTGAAGTTTTTTGGTTTCTTTAATTTTCCGGGATAAACAGTAGCCAATGGGCTATTCCAGTCTATAATCTTTCTCTGTGCCAAATTTCATCCAGATCCATCCATCCATCCATCCATCCAATCTTACGCATTTATAATATTATCTAATATTAATTACTTAATGTTATAAAACTATATATCATTTAGATTTAGTCAGTCGGATTCATTTTACATTCAGGGGAAATTCATTTAATTGAATGCCATTGGCTACTGTCAGATCCTATTTTAAGCTGGGAAACAATGGCACTTTGTTATGGAGTTTCCGTTTCTAAACTAATGTGCGATCGAATTTTAAAAAAATAAAGAAAAAAAAATATTGTAAATTCTTACTATTGAACCATGAAAAATTGGAATGGATGGATGTATTTTACCATTGCACAGCTTTTGGGTCATTGATTCGGAATCGTCTATTTTTCATTATATTTCAATGCTTATAACAGCCTTTTAAAACTGGTGAAGAACGATGCACGAAGAAATCTAGAATATTTTTTTCCTGAAACTAAGGGTTCCTATAGAATTTAATAAAGTCGCGGACAAAACCTAGAATTCAATAAAATTTTATAACTTGACAAAGTAAGTACCTACTCGAGGTTTTGTGAAACGTTAAGGCCGAAAGTAATTTAAACTTGACTTTAACAAACACTGGGTGAGTAATAGAAGCTTTTTCATGTTTTATTTACATTGAGTTGAAACATCCTTTAGGTATTCAAAGTAGCTTTAACAAGCTCGTTTGCCGTTACAGTCTGAACTCTCTTGACAATCGTTTGAAAGCCCGGACCGTATTGTAACCTGATTGCATGATTGCTTAGTAATCAATTAGTAAACCAGTTCAATTGGACGTTAAGTCTATAACCATCCCTCTTATGTCTAACCATGGCACTCTCATGGATGAATTTTGAACTGAGAGTTGGGATAGCTATATCTGAGGGTTATTAGTACATGCGGAATAGTAGTGATGTACATGATGTGTGAGCTGAGCTTGAAATTATTAACCGTAAGGCTGATTATACCTATTGACTTTAATTCGTAAATATACGATAACTTGAGACCTGATACTATTACGTCAGTGCATCGCTGATTCCTACCTAAAATTGTACAGTATGAGTATAATTAATTGCAGTAGTGTGTGGTAGATACACTTAGCGATCTTAAAGCACTTGACAAAACACAGATTCTTACCTACCGTGGTTACTGATACCCTTCTCCTCCATTATCTAAGGCAAATTCTTTAGCATTTTAATTACACCTCATTCGTAACTGCAATTTCTGCAAATCAATGCAAATTAAGGTCAGTCCCGATTCAGTTCCAAAACTAACTTAAGCCCTGCTTACGGGTATCTAAACTAAACGAGGGCTCCTAAAAATAAAATTATATTTCAATTTCGCTTCGTTTTCGTCCAACTTGATTTTGTTAAAATGTTTAAGTGCCGTTAGGTGTTCACTATCCCCGTCATTAATCTCCCCCTAATGGCGGCACGACGTGTCTCTAATGGACGATGACAAAAATACGCCCATAGTAATTAATGAACTTGCTTCTTGCACTAAGCCACTCTAAGTTGGTCAGACAGAACGCGTAACAACAGAAATTGTCGAAGCTTAAGTGTCCGAATCAGTGTTTAGAGACACAAGTACTACAGTGGACTTGTCATCTTGCTTTGCGCGTCTATGTTCGCTCACTGCCGCAGAATCACCACGCTTCGAGCAAGATCCCCTTAAAGCTGGCCTTAGCCTCATAAGCTTTGTCGGTCATTATCTACAAATTCTGATCCCAGCAGCAATAATTGATATGATGAAGGAATTAACACCCCCGCGGATAAGTTACCCACCGTTTCACAAACACTAGGTACCGTTAAACCTAACCAGGCAAGGCCTGGGATTTCGGACCAGAACTAAAGGTAAATTTTATAGCTGTGTGGAAAAGTTCAAGCGGGATTCAATCAAGATATACCAAGATCTATATTATGTAAAATTTAAAATTTTGGAACGCGTGTAGGACTCGAGAGTTACGTTACCACCGTGATGCGCATCTACGCAACGTGCTTCATACAGTCCCTTGTACTGCAAATCAAAAAGCCCCTTTTGGTCTGTAACGCTTCTATTGTCTGTCCAGGCAGAAGTCCTCATAATACACCATCAACATAGCTAGCTGTACCGGTCAGCGTTTGTTGTTGTAGCTGTAGTTTGTTAATATGCTTCTATTCGTATTGTGTTTTGGCCTTGAAAGCTCTATCATAAGAAGCCTAATATTTTTCTTTCTACAAATTAGCCCTTGATTGCGATCTCATGTCCTACTGGTTGCGAAGACGATGCACGGACTTTAATCTAAACGTTAGATTTTTATCTACCTATTCCGCGCCAAAATTAAAACCTTAAAAAAGACTTAAATTGTGGGAAGTCCACACTGTGATTAATTAATGTTTGATTACGAGGTTTATTCTCGTCACACTGCGAGGCGACATCATTTGTTTTCAGACGCGCTTGAAACGGAATCTTATTAGAATTTTAATTAAATCTCGGGGTAAATAATTGCTCATAATTATATGTAGAAATGTAGCATTGAATTAAGGAAATGAACACTCACGTATTTTGTGTGGTAAAGTATAAATTAATACAAAGAATTTTTAGATTAGGTATTTGACTATAGAGATATCTTCTTCTTCTTCTTCCTACTGGGCAGGTTTCCGCACTTAAACCCCAGTTGGGGGTCTGTTGTGCGTGTGTTGCCCTTCCCCGCTGGAGTCTTCACTCCAGCCATCCGAGCTCGCTCCAGAAGCCTAGAAGACCGCCCAGGTTGTCTAGGGCCTCTCGTAGCGAGGTTGGGGATCCGAGGTGTTGCTCACGTTGGTCTGTTACGACTTACGCCTGTGCATTCTAGTATCACATGCGTCGGTGTTTCGTTTGTCGCCATGCAAGCTATACAGATATTTATGAATTCGTTATTAAAATAATATTGTCAAATAAAATAAAATGCAATCATACATAGATCTTACCTAGCAAATAGTGGAATGGTACATTACTTTGTTATTGTTCTAATTGCCTCTGTGTGCACGACAAGCTGTCGTTCCTGCGCCTGATCTCTCTCCGGTCGTATCGAATACTCTGCCCCATCGGGCTATGAGAGTAAGGGAATAGAATGTGCACCTGCGCTTGCGCGCACACTTGTGCACTGTAATATCTGCCAAGAAGATGGCTGATCTTTGGCCTTAACTCCTGAAGTTTGGCCGCCGTGGCCGACATTCGGTCGAGAGGACTTTAATTTAGTAATTGTCTTAATTGCTGTTGTTAAAACTCAATATATTACATATTATTTCAGAAAAAATGTGATGCATATCAAACTAACAACTAACAATACTCTCACTGAGTACTATTCTAGACTATTTATAAAACCAATGCACCATTTTTTTTTAAACAATACTAGTTGCAGAGTTGTTCACATAAATGGTTTTCAATTGAAAAATCTCGCAAGCAACTTCGCACGCTTTCCCGTGCTTAAACACACTTGACGTATGGGCTTTAAAAGTTGCTGTTATACTAACTTTAATAAAAACGCTCGACTTCATACAATGGAGAAGTAAACATTTGCGTTGGAAAGTGAAATTTCAATGCTCATACCTATCGAGTCACGCCCTCACTCGTCAGACATTAGCAACATCGCACATCACAACAAACCCCTACAGTCATCGTGACGAGAGCAGCATCATCAGAAGGCACAGCACGGCACAAATCAACTCAACGCAACAAGCAATACAACGCAGCACAGCAACAAATAAGCAGCAAAAGCAACTCAACGCAGAACAGCAGCACAACGCATCACAGAAACAACAAGCAGCAACAAGCAACGCAACGCAGCACAACGCAGCAACAGCAACAGAACGCAACACAACGCAGCACAGCCGACCGATGTTCCGGCCCAACAGCAACATCACGCAACGCAGCAAAGCCGTTCACAGAGCCACACGCTCGGCGGCCAGCCCAGTCGATACTCACAGCATATCAGTACACAGCCCGTCAACGCCAGTACCAGCCGCACAAGTGGGTCACGCAGCCTCAGGGTAGTATGAGCTTACAACGCCACTATTCTGGTTGTTACACGACGCCACTTCTCCAGCTGTTGCTTGCAACGCCATCTGCATGCTGACGACCTCCGGACTCGAAGGGGAGTGATGTAGCGGACTTCGCAGTCCGCACATAATCCAATAGATGGCATTACTAGTAGCGCACGATGAACACGAAGAGCCTAACTCACGCTAACGAAGCGTTCTCTGAATTACGCCTATATACGACCTCCAACGAGGAACGGTCGGACCAGTGGTCCCCGAGCACAACACCCGCTCAGTAGGATGATCATCCTTTGTTACGGTCGAGCCATATCACCTGCTCCCGTACACCTATATTTAACACTGGGTAAGGAGCAGTTTAGGCATGTAACGTCATGTCGTAACGTCGACATTGGGTGCTGCGCTAGATCCATGGAAATAGGAATCTGCTAGTTCTACAATTACTTCAAACTATTTGATGCAGTAATTCATAGAAACGTTCCTTGAAGAGCAGCTTCAATTTCAATTTCATTTTATTATTTCAAAAAAGCTTACACATTAACCACACCACACCAATATAAATTACATTTCACTTACTAGTAAAATCGACGTAATAATTTGGCCACTCGCATAGGTAGTTGGGTCTACTAACTAGCATGACTTTGACTAGGATTTCGTGCCCACTTCCATCACGGTTTGCGGCTCGTTAGATTTTCCAGTTTATTAGATATAAAGATAGTTTATTTCTTTAAAATACTCCTAAAAATTCATGAAAACTTAGCAAAAACTAACAAAACTTAACAAAATATTCCGAAGAAATTTTATGCCTATTCGCTTTCAAAAACTGGCTTCGCTTCGTCTGGCTTCTTCCTCCAAATCATAATAATTATACGTGTTGGGATAGGTACAATAAATTACAGGTTTATGTTCAAATATTTATAGTCAAAGTTGAAAACATTATTATCAATCTTTTAAAGTTACGTATATTAAGAACTTTTTGGACAGATAAATGTACGTCTATGTATTATGTGAGTGTACGTAACAGCTTTTTCATAGGACGAGTTCATAACGGAGAAGTTCATAAAACACTGAATATGAAAATTTATCCACTTCCCAAATAAAAGCTACGAGTTCATAAGCGATTACGTTATAGCGGCGAAAAATTACTTTTAAATCCGGCTTTCATTGTGAAGTGCAGCCACCCCCGCACCCGTGATAAATTGCTATAAATTGTCCCGGCGATTTGTGGCTATGAAGAAAGTAAATTATTACATTTTATAAGTTTGAAAAGAAATTTTGTTATGTCCGTCTAACGTTACCTTTTTCCATACTATATAGGTAATTAATATATTATGTACTATCTTCGCCAGCGTGGAATGAGGTTTTTTGGTATAAAGTAGCTATCTCTGTGTCAGATTTCATCCGGATCCGTTCAGCCGTTATGGCATGATTGAGTAACAAACATCCACACTTACATGCATTCATCCAAACTTTCGAATGTATAATATTAGTATAGATTATCTTACGACATTATTATCTATACGGTATACCAAATAAACCGACGACCAAAAATAGGAAAACAACTGTCAGTAAAAATTTAATAAGTAGTAAAATATAGATAGATAGATAAAATTATTTATTGCGCACACATAAAACATTAACAATAAACAAAAAAATAAAAAGATAATACAGAAATAAAATATTTGCTGTGGATAAAAATTAGAATATAAAGTCCGATATCGCAAATAAATTTCATTCCATGTTTATTTATTACTAGCTGACCCGGCGAACTTCGTACCGCTTTAGTATGCAAAATTAAATGTATATTTTTCAATATTTCTGAGAGATTTTCTTAATATTTTTTTCCGTAAGAACCTTCTCCTAGTAATAACAAATACAACAAAAAAAGAATTAGTGAAATCGGTCCAGCCATTCATGCGTGATGCCGTGACCAAGGAAAACGGGTTTCATTTTTATATATATAGAAGATAGATAGACTAGCTGACCCGGCGAACTTCGTACCGCCTTAGTATGCAAAATTAAATGTATATTTTTCAATATTTCTGAGAGATTTTCTTAATATTTTTTTCCGTAAGAACCTTCTCCTAATAATAACAAATACAACAAAAAAAGAATTAGTGAAATCGGTCCAGCCATTCACGCGTGATGCCGTGACCAAGGAAAACGGGTTTCATTTTTATATATATAGATAGATAAAGCAACACTGCAAATAAAGATATTATGCAAAAATATTATCATTATAATTTTATAATCTTACATTTTATTCGTTTTTGTTCTTATTGATTATTTATTCAGACTATCCTTGCAAGCTTGTGGCGGGAAATTGTCAGAACCTTTTTATTCGATTCCTTTTATGCGATAAAGTAGCTAATCAGTATGCAAAGAGGCAGCCTCTGACGATTGTGCTTAATTCAATAACAGAGCCTCGTCGACATTTGCATATTTGTATTTTAGTTTTATGGACTTACTAGTGTTTTTAATAAACTTCGTCTGAAATCTGAATGCAATTCGTGTGTTATTTACTCAGAAGTAAATAGTCATATAAAAACAGTACGTAGTTTCGTAGAATCTTTAACCCTTATTATTCTTGGTACAGCTTATATTAACCCTAAACTTACTTAAATACATAGGTATCAAAAATTCGCGGAACCGGCAGGATTTGAACCTGCGTCTCTCTGGGAATCGCGCCCCTAGCGCCTTAAGTTTAGAAACTTTCCTCGTGTGTGAAGCACTGTAATAAAATTATATTAACCCTTTTCATTCTTAACACAGCTTTAATTTTAAAATCTTATGAAACAAAATTTGCGAGCTGTACTTAACATCGGTATATCTCTCTAAAGTAGTACCTATCCATTTTCTTGGTAAAAAAAATAAAATAATCAAACAATAACCGTTTACTCTGTAATATTCCGTCAAGTTACACCTACCATATTAATTTAAATAAATAAAAATTTACCCAAAAGCTTACAGACAACCATTTTTTATTCATTTAGGAATATCGTTAAAACTTGTTTACAAATTTCTATTGGAACAAACCGTTTAAAAGTTGTAAGATAAAAACTTGGTCCGCTGTTACTAACTAACTTGAAGTACTTTATCCCACTCCGCGTCTAAAGTGTAAGCTAAACTACCAGTGCACGATTGAATCATTGCTTCAAAGAAAACTACGTAGTACTTAACGTACTATTACCTATTCTGTGGTAGTACTACAGCAAAGGTTATGTAGAACGGAGTATCGGTTGTAGAAAAATAGGCCTGTACTACTTTGGATATAAGTTATAAACACCAAAAGGCACAACAATAAAATTATTTTCTATAATTTCATATTTGCGCCTCTTGGCTCTTTCCGCATTAGAGGCCGCCGCCCCCGCCGCCATGGAGGTCGCCTGTAAGTGGGACAACGCCAGCGTATCCACGCATGTGGCATCCCAAACAAGCGACCTTCCTAGCTTCCTTCCTTTGAAACCATGGGGTCGTGGGGCGAAGATGCTAGATCCTTTTTTAAGGATCTATCTTCTCGTCTCACGGAGTCCACAGGTGACCGGAGGGCTGGCAGTTATCTCGGCCAACATATAAGTTTGGCTATTCAGCGAGGTAACGCAGCCAGCATTCTGGGCACATTGCCTTATTGCAGTGGAATAGATGATATTTTTAATGTTTAGTTTTTAGTTTCCTTTTTTTTTTTTTTTACTTTAGATTTAATTTAGATTTTAATTTTTCATGTATATATTTAGTACCTATTTAATGAAATGAATAAATAAATTATCTAGTTATAAACTAAACGGTGTCACAATATTTCAATTCATAGTTCAACTCGAAGTTTTTAGCTCCATAAATTGCTTTGCTCTTTTATGATGCTTGCTTAACGATTAATATAATATTTTGGAAGGAACTAAAATAGAAGCAAATTAAAAAATCTATTTTGTAACACTCAACCAAATATACCTGTTAAAGTTCTTCCTCTCTACTTTTATAAAGTTGAACGTAATGGACCTTTAATAAACATGTCAGTGCTTTCATGACTTTAAAGTTCTATTTTAAATGTAAATTTACCAACTTTCTCCATGCATTGTGGCAGTCCTAGTCCTCTTATGAAAATGAAGTCAGTGTAAAGTTGATCGCATACTGATGGCCTTAGGAGCTGCAAAATTATTTCCCGCATATAACTCAGAGTTATCAGAATGAAAACATATGGATAAACATTTTTGTCCGTCGGAAGAAAGTCCGCGTAACTCAATATTTTAACTAGTGTGTTTAAAGCTCAAAGGGAGTTTTTGCTGAAAATTTTGACTGACGACAGCAGCACCAGTTTGCCGCTTAAGACGCGCTGCAAAACATATTTTATTGTGTGTTTAACAGGCAATCACAATTTCGTACTTTCGGGAATAGCCACACGGTATGAACGAATTACCACATAGTTCTTAGCAGCAGGTTTATTGATATGTTGTGCATTATTTTTTTTTTATTTTTTTATCCACTACAAGCTAGCCCTTGACTGCGACTGACACCTGATGGTAAGTGATGATGCAGTCTAAGATGGTAGGGGGCTAACCTGTTAGGGGCATGGCAGTTATATTAAACCCATACCCCTTCGGTTTCTACACGGCATCGTACCGGAACGCTAAATCGCTTGGCGGCATGTCTTTGCCGGTTGGGTGGTAACTAGCCACGGCCGAAGCCTCCCACCAGGCCAGATCAGGGAAAATTCAGAAATTATAAATTCCCAAATTGACCCTTCCGGGGATCGAATCCAGGACCTCCGCACGTTAAGACAACATCGCTACACACTGCGCCACGGAGGTTTTTGCTGCATATAAACAGTATATACCTACACATACTGTTAGTATACCCTTGAAAATTTATTCCAGGACACTGGTTTAATTACTACAAATAATATTGAAGGAAATTACAATTTAATGCGTTAGCAATATAATATTTAGGTACTTAAACTATAATGACAGCTAGTAACTAAATTAAGAAACCACATCTAAACAGAAAAATAATAATGTGACACCCAAAACTGAGGTGCGATTACTATAATTTCAAAACATTCCGAATTTGTTTGAAAACATTCCGCTCCAGGTAATTTATGGATTCACTAGCTGATGCCCGCGACTTCGTACGCGTGGATCGAGGTTTTGTGGTTCCCGCGGGAACACTTTAATTTTCCAGGATAAAAAGTAGCCTATGAGTTATTCCAGACTATAATCTATCTATGTGCCATCCAGGTCCGTTCAGCTGTTGGGGCGTGATTGAGTAACAAACATCCATCCATACATCCATACCGACATCCATACATCCAAACTTTCGCATTTATAATATTAGTAAGATGGAAAAAACGCTCACGGTTTCTCGCTTCGGTTTTCACATATTAATATCTAGAGCGGGAGCTTGGGCAGTTTCATATAGGTATTATGAAAAATTTGGCTTATGATGGGTATTTCCAATACCCATTCTAATTACTAATTACTTAACTTATTACACTTACTCGTATCTATTTGTTTTTCTACTACAGGTTAGCCCTGCGATCTCACCTGACGCTAAGTGATGATGCAGTCTAAGATAGTAGCGGGCTAACATGTTAGTGGTTTGTAAATTATATTAAACCCATACCCCTAGTTGGCTTCTACACGGCATCGACCGGAACGCTAAATCGTTTGGCGGTACGTCTTTACCACTAGCCATGGCCGAAGCCGCCCACCAGACCAGACCAGAAAAAAATCAGAAATTATAAATTCCCAGATTGAACGTGCCGGGAATCGAACCCGGGACCTCCCACGTTAAGACAACAGCGCTCAACAATGCGCCAGGAAGGTCGTCAAAAATATTACAGATGCGAAAGTGCCTGCCTGTCCGTCCGTCTGCTACGTTTTCATGATACATCTATTTAATCGACTTAAAGTTCCTAATCCTGTGGGAACCCTTTGTGATTTTCCGGGATGAAAAGTAGCCCTTGTCCCCAGGATATATGTCGGGTGAATCCCTGTACCAAAATATTTCGCCAAAATCAGCTGAGCAGATAGGCTGTGAAAGCGTAGCAGAATACAGGTACCTAGATAGGCAGACCCATAGGCCAACAGACACAATTTCGTATAATATAATATTAGTATGTTTATAGGTTTCCAAAAAAACTTATTATTTTTAAGACCAGTACGCTTACTCTGAGTTTTAACATTGTAAATACGATTGATCGACGTGAAAGCTCACCACGCCAAGTGTAAGCGAACGTCAAAGTAAAATAGACCCAAAAGCTCTTGCTTTAAAGTCACAAATTGAGCGTTTGGAGCACTGGCTGTGAATAAATACACGAAATGATGGAATGAGCTCTAAACCAATGCAGTTAAGGTTCATTTTCCTATTGGCATTATGCAGCTATCCATTATACTGGATAGCTGCACAATGCCTTAATTGGGTAATGAGTCTTGACAAGCAGCCTCTCCTATAAAGGGTTCTGTTTTCTTCATTCTTAGAAGTAGGACGCCAAAAAACGATCCTTTTATGTAGATTATCATTTCCTGCCCAATTTTATTCCCGTATTCCCGAGAAAAATCATGCTATGTAGGTAATAGAGGCAGTTTATTTGAATATTTCATAGGTTCGCGGGCGGCAGCGTTGGCCGTAAGTGATTACAGCGAGTGAGATGGAAAGTCTTAATATACCTTCATTTTTCTTGGGAATTTTGTGTTTTGGAAGTTACATACTAAATTATTCACAGTCACAGGTAGCCTCATGTATGAACCGACTCGGAATAAAACCCACATCTTCATCAGTCACAATCGAACCTGCTTAACTCTTGACCAACAAGGAAGTTTTCTAAGAACACAGTTTAAGGAGCTACAATCGTAGCATGGACGTATCAAAAGAATGCTACAATGCTACGTAAAATCTACGCGTAGTCTACGCGAGTTTTTGCACGCACTCTATAATTCTTTGTTTTAGAGACATACTCCCGTACAAACGCTGTCTCTGCCCTGCCATACAGTTTTTAACGGTATTTTTGTCTGACCAAGCCTTCAAAGTTGAGCGCAGTATTCATTTCACACTTTTTACCAGCCGCTTCTTTTAAAAAGCTCTTACATTGAAATAGAATGAGACTAAAAAAATTCTACATCAATGAGCTCTTATTATCGATTTCGGTTTTATATACTACTAAGCTCTTTTGACAAGCAACCAATACATGAATTGTAGAGTTTGTGAAATCCAATTTGGTTGATCTATTATATACTATCGATACGATAATTTATACATATATATTACCTCGATTTTACCTAATATTAGAAAAACATTATAGCGTAGAACTACTACGTACTATTACCAATTCTGTGGTAGAACTACATTATGTACGAAATGTTCCTACATGTACGTTGTCTATACAATGGTAGATTATTAAGTTAGGATTTTTATCAAACGAGCAAAGTCGCGCTAAAAGTAATTCATATTACCTGATTATATTTCATTATTATTTATTACATACATTTGTATATTTAATTGCCATTTTAACCACAGAGCTAAACGACTATTCACAACAGTTAAATAATTAATTTAAACTATAATTATGTAATGACGATTTTCAAAACACGCAATTAAGTTGACACATTATTATATTAATTATAATTGAATTGCCTGTTATGAAAATCGTTATTTTATAACTATACTCGTATGAGATGAATTACTGTGAAATAATAAACTTGCCAGCGTCAACAAAATGAATTGAAATATAATTTAATTTAATTTAATTTAATTATGCATATAGGTTATAGAGTAGACAGGATAATAAATTAATACATTACTACCCAGGCAGGAAAGAAAACAATTCACGGCTGAGTAATATTGAAAGGGCCAGGCGAACCCTATTTAATACCTATTTCTTTAGTAAAATGTGACCTGTGATTTAGTAGTGACTACTCAATTTATGTCCCTGGATTCAGAGTTAACCTAAACTTTGCATCTTATTACTTTTTTAGTTGAGTTTTACGACTTAAATACTTGATAAAATTTGTTAAATTTTGCATATTCTGTGGCACAGAAGACAAAACGCTCATGCCCTATTTTCCACAATCAATAATTTTGACATTCGTTTCTTGGACACTGAACTGCTATATCCAATAATTCGATATAAATACAGATAATAATAATAGTAGTCGACTGCAGAACAGTGCTTGTGACATAAAGCTAATCATAAAGATATTCATACTAATATTATAAATGCAAAAAATTCTTTCCAAAAACCCGACTTCCACCACCGTAAAGTAATAAATAATTTTTATTTCTACCCACTTTTTACACTACCGAAAATTAAAAAGTTCCCGCGGGAACCAAAAATCCCCAATCCACGCGGACGAAGTCGCGTACATCAGCTAGTATTTGATTAGGTTAAACTATTGTATTTATCTCCCAAATGAAATCGAGATTTTGCAACAAAATGTGCTACCCATTAAACGTTTTACAGCTGAAATGGCTTACCAAATCGGATTTGGATCACGTCTCAAGCGAAGACGGTTTGACGCATTGTCGCTGACTTGCATAAATTTGCAAGATTAAGCAGTCTTCCGATAACCTGGACTTCCTTAGTATTTATTTATGGAGATTACTTTCGTGTATACTTGATTAAACTTATCAAAGAGAAAATTCTGAACTTTTTACCAATTCCGACAAAAATTCTTTGTTTTAGAAGCCTCTATAGCCGGTCGATGTCTCTTTCTATTGACCGCGCATCACGGATAGTAAGGCATTTTTAGATCAGTCAATTAATAATATATTTTTGGTGTATCTTTTACAATTACAATTTTTAAAAGTAGTAGGTATAAAAGTTGTTAGGATACAAGCTACCCTTAAGAGACCTGTAGGTACCTACTATAAGAGGCGTAGTAAGCTTGTTGATAGGCTAGTTAGTGGTTTAGACACCCGAATCGACCGAATCCCGGGTACGCAATTCTATCTTTTCGAAGTTATGTGTCGTGTGTGTGTCTGCTATTCTTTCACGACTTATCTGTTCAACCGATTTTGATTACATTCGGTGCAGAGGGAGATTGCATCCTGGGAAAGGCTACTTTTAATCTCAACAATGATAGAATTCCCATGGGATTTTTCAGTAACCTAAATTCACGCAGATGAAGTCGCAGGCATTAACTAGTGAGTAATTTTACTTAACATTAAAAAAAAACATTCAATCCAGAATTCACTTTCTAACCTTGACGGACTTCCACAGTGTATCAAAATTATAATATTTTATATAATTATAGTCCTACAAAATCGATGAACAATAATTATAGTTTCACAATAATTTCAACTGACAATAGCCTGAATATGGAAATGTATTCAGTTGGTTGCAACAATCGGCGACAGCTGTATTATCGACTGGAGCATGATAATTTATTGCCTGTATTGCTATTGTACCTATTTGTTTTCAAAACGAACTACTTAATAACTATTGTTATTTTAACAATACGTTGTTAGATAACTAGTAATTAACATTAGTTTCATTATATTATGTATATGTCACCGTAAGATTGTGAAAACAGTTAGATTGTAATCTAACGCTTTTTATCTCGATAGATTGTAAACTGTCGACAGATTGTTAACCGTAACATATTGCTTACTATTTAACGCATTATTTTTCGGTAAATTGTAATCAATTAGGTACATTAATCCGATAGAACCTAAGTGCCCGGCCTGTGGCCGGACATTACCTGAATATTTATGTCAAACCCTAACCTATCCTATAGTTCGCGCGCGAGTTCAATCTGTCGGTTCAGAATCTGTCGACAGTTTATAATCTCGCGAGATAGAAGCCGTTAGATTATAATCTAACGGTTTTTACAATTTTACCGTGACATATATACCTAATAATAATGTCCTCCCGACCGAATTTCCCTCTCCATCGCCCGCTGAGTGACCTTGAGCCTTCTTATCAGGCCCATAGTCAGCGCCATGTCTCGGATCCGTATGTCATCACAGGCAACACGCACTGTTCGAAGACTTTGGTCTTCAGACACTGAGGCAATGTGTATGCCCCTTCGTGATCAAATGAGAAATGAAGAGATCCGTAGGAGAACCAGAGTCACCGATATAGCCCGAAGAGTTGCGAAGCTGAAGTGGCAATGGGTGGGGCACATAGTTCGGAGAACCGATGGAAGTTGGGGTCCCAAGGTGCTGGAATGGCGACCACGCACTGGAAGGCGTAGCGTCGGCAGACCCCCACACGGTTGACGGACGACATCAAGAGAGACGCTCGATCCAGGCGGCGCAAGACCGTGGCTTGTAGAGGACCCTACAGGAGACCTATGTCCAGCAGTGGACGTCTATCGGCTGACGACGACGACGACCGAATTTCCGCCACGGCGGCCAATCTCTAGCTCGCTGGCTAGCTAACACCCTACCGGCAAAGAGGTACCGTAATAATTATATACTTAGCGATCCGATATGATGCCGTGTATAAACTGATTAGAGGGAGGGGGCAGGGTTATTATAACTGTCGTATCCCTAACAGGTTAGCCTGCTTCCATTGTAGACTGCATCATTACTTACCATCAGATGAGATCGCAGTTAAGGGCTCACGTGTATTGGAATAAAATAAATACCTATTAGATGATGCCCGCGACTTCTTCTGCGTGGATTAAATTTCCACAGAAAATCCCCATTTATCCGGGATAAATTCCATCCCATCTTCATACTAAGTTTCATCATAAGCGTTAGAAAGGATGGACCTTTAAAGCGTAGCAGACACACTTTCGCATTTATAATATTAAGTATGGACAATTCCGTATAATTGTGATATTCGACAGAGCAGACATACTCGTATACTCACAGTTTTCACAACACCTGCAGCATCGGGATAGAGGTGTTAGGACTCGAAGTTCAATGACAAAGTCAATAGGAACGGTTCCCAATGATCTGCACATCCTCCCCGCAATTTAGGAAGGCAGTATGATTTTACACAGAGTCCTGAACTCGTCGTATTTTAGAGTAGGTACCTATATAGAATTATAGTATTGTCTTGTTTTTTTTAAATATATATAACAAGCTGACCCGGCGAACTTCGTACCGCCTTAGTATGCAAAATTAAATGTATATTTTTCAATATTTCTGAGAGATTTTCATAAATTTCTATGTAGTCTTACTAGTTTTAAGCTGTATACTGTATATTTTGTGTGCAATAAAGATATCTAAATAATAAATAAATAAATAAAATTTTTTTCCGTAAGAACCTTCTCCTAATAATAACAAATACAACAAAAAAAGAATTAGTGAAATCAGTCCAGCCATTCACGCGTGATGCCGTGACCAAGGAAAACGGGTTTCATTTTTATATATATAGATAGGCTAGCACTTGGCTGCAATCAGACTTGCATGCAAGAGGTGATGCAGCCTAAGGTGGAGCGCGCTGTCTTGTCGTAGAAAATATAACCTATTTAATTTTTGTCCCTTCTACTAAATAGATTCTTTAGAACATGAATTTTATTAATATTTTGTTTAGAAAAATTTTGATACTAAGTATACATCTTATTATAATATAGTTTTATATTTATTTGTAATACGTATAACAAATACTTAATTCATGAAATTCATGGTACAAGTTACAAATAAGGCTCTCGTAATAATCGAGTAAGTTCGGTCACACTCGCACGCAAGATCTCGACGCGCAAACAAATCTTTGCGCACCATGACTTCTTGTTGGCTCCCTTCCAGTACAGAACGTAAATTCCCTGATGTTTACATAGCAATAATATTATCAGAGCCGAGGGAGGCTGCCAAAAATGTAGACGGTGCACGGAACACGAATAAATCGATATTTATCAATCATATCTCGTATAAATTCGTCTGATATGCACTCCGGTAGCTGATCTGCTGATTGGAGTGTTGGCATCGGGCTTGAAGAGCTGCCAATGTTTTTATTTTCTCGCACTATCCAATTAAATTTTATTACTTTTAAAACCTATCGGCAGACGCTTGTCAATTTAAAATAAGTCCTTTTTAAACAATGAACTTGCTAACGAAACTTTTGGGTTTTTGTTTTCCAAACTTTTAAGTCATTTTTATGGCGAGTAGGGGGTTATATTTCTAATTTGACGTTTTACAGAACTATTTTATTCTGAAACAAATGCGTTAAACAACATTAAAGTAATACTGCTGTAAGCGATGATATTAATTTAACGGAACTCCTCAATGAGCAACACCGAATTAATTGTGATATAATATAATCATACTGTATAAATACGTAGATACTAACCTGCTGTAATTTTCAAGGTAAGACCAACAGCTATCGATATTAATTTTTAATTTAACATCATCGGATTGATATGAAACAAACCTATAGGATTACCTGCTATATTATATTAGGTTAAAGTCATAACAAGAGTAGGATTTTTTTGCAAACTCAAAATATATATCTTATTTCAATAGTTTGAATTATTGTAAAAATAAAAAAAGTCATTTATAAAAAACCAAATTAAATTAAATGCCCTGATAATGGTTTTGTTTTGTTTCACTACAATATTTAATAATTTCAATATTATAATATTAAATAATAGACATAATATTATACGTTACATTAAGTACGTTAGCCCTTTGACTGCGACCTCACGCGATGAGTGAGTCAGCATGACTAAAACAAAATATCCGTCTTATAATGCTATAATATTTGGGTTCCTAAAACTTAATATTCCAGGTCTCGCAAATTGTGGCTAAAGACAAAAGTTCCTTTGGCAATATAACTTGCAATACAGATACAAAGGGGCAGTAGACTAGTTGGGGATGAGCAGCGATGCAGCTTTAATTCGGAACATTACGTGACGACTGTGTCGACTCTCGATATAATTTATAGCATAAGCCCAAGTTTGTCAGACCACAGAGGGAATTGTAGAATTTTTCTACCACATTTTATCTCCTTTCATTTTTTAAACTTTTCTTCACCAAATTAACTTTCTTAAACAAGTTAAAACAGCCGTGGAAGTTGTTTTATGGTTCTTATAGGTTTAATCATAGAAACCATTAAATACATTATAGTACCCAAGCGAGAAAGCTGTTATTATTTGGTGCAGATAGCTCAAAATACCTACTCTTCTCTGCAAAGCAACTTTTATCACCAAACGATAGAATATTTACAACAAAACAACAACAACATTAACTGTTTTACATTTATTGCTTTTAAGGAATAGATACGTACCTATCGTAAATAGAAGAGTTTTTTGTTCATACCGAAATTTTTTTTTTTAATCCACTACAAGCTAGCCCTTGACTGCGATCACACCTGATGGTAAGTGATGATGCAGTCAAATAAAAATAATACCTCTAGGGGAAACTGAACTAAAATTGGTGACGTATCGAACTGATCTTGAGACATAATATAGTAAGTTCCTTTTGCCATTGTCTTTACCAGACATGGCTGGGTGGACATCACCAGGTACTAGGTAGCTTACCTACCTGCCTTGTTTTATTTTAGCGTTAGTTATTTAACCAACAGTACGCTACGCTATTTTGTGGCAAAATACTATAGTAATAATCCAAAAAGTGACTCGAATGTTTTGTTTTGTCCAGTCGGCAGGGTGTTTTCACCCATATTGCCATTGAGGAGTGAGAGAGTGGAGAGAAAGAAAAAGAACGCGAAAGAAACCTACAGTCTGTGTTATTTCTTATCATCTTACCACCTTAAATGTTCATTTCTAGGTAATGAGATGAAAGCAAGAAAATAGTAGTCGTTTGTGTACGGAATAATGTGTAAAAACCTCAAAAAACCCTTTAGCCAAGTGTAGTCAGAATCACCTTTTAGGTACACTCCTAAACTGGTTTGACATTTAATTTTGTACTTACCCTCTCAAATAAAAACAAAAAAATGGGGGATATAATTATAAATGTTCGCTAGAATTCGGGATATAAAGTATAAACTTGCAATTCGTGCACTTTTGTAACAATTCTGCTGTAAGTTAACGTTGAAATAATATTTTTGAAATAAGGTTGCACAACGATTCGAACGGTTGGCTGACTCACGATGAATTTCCCTTAACGAAGCTATCGTTTTTAAGCAGAATAGCAGCTTTACTTAATTTCGTATTTGTAACATTATAATATTTACTTCAATATTTGCTGACGCTCGATAACCGAGAATTTGTAGGATAATAATATAACGGGATAGAAAGGTGGTGCATTCGGCGGTGCATTCGTTCAATCAGAAAAAAAATAAAAATACATTCTAACAATTTAATACCATTAGCGATAGCTCTAACAATTTCCAAAAAGTAGGATAGTTTAAAAATGGGTGACTGAACATTCATAAAAATCAAATGACAAATTTTCATTTCACAACCAACGTTTTATTTGGCAAAATTATGAATCAAAAATTCATCTTTATACAAACAACTGGTTCTATAAATGAATATTTTTACAAATATTTTTGCAGACAAATTTTAATTTCACAAAACATTATTTGTCAAAAAAATAATTTATTATTCTCATTAATTTATTAAAAAATACATAATATCATTAAAACGTTTGATAAGTACTATATCTGACAAAATGTTAGGTTAGGTTAGGGTTATGGGGGTATAGACTGGGGCACTCCGACTCGGACAGCTTAGGTGACGAAGAGGATGGCGGGGTCTGAAAATATTATGTCTGTATCAAATTTCATCAAAATTGATTGAAAAGATGGGCCGTGAAATTGTTACAAACAAACAAACAATCTCACATTCACATGTATAATATTAGTTAGGTATAGGATACAATATTATTATTATGTATCTCATTGGCGCTTACAAATAATATTGCGTGCTCCATCATCTTTGCAAGAAGGAGGCCAACACGCTTGCAGCTATAATTAACCTTTTTTTAATCCCTAAGTAAATCAATTAAGCGTATCCATTTAGCTTCTCAAATTGTATGTGGGCTACATACAATTTGAGAAGCCTTTGTCTCGAGAGCAATTCGCCGGCTAATTGCTTTTCTTCGTTGTGCAGTGAACAAGAAATCGTTAAGAAATCTCTTTATACTGTTCCTTAATTGAAGTTATTCTTTTCCATCAAAGGAATACGGCAGTACAAGCAGTATTGTATACTAGATGATGCCACGAATTCGTCCGCGTCAATTAAGATTATTTTATTCCTGTCGGAACTCTAATTTTCGGGGTTAAAAAGAAGCATGTCCTTCCCACTTTGGCGGTGTACTTAATATGTATACCCATGCCAAATAACAGCTTTCTAGTACTAAGTGCCACTGAGCTAAGCTACGGACAGATAGACCGACAGACAGCAGACAGACGGTCGAGCGATGAACATGGCAAACCTAAATAAGGGTTTCTTGTTGACTACGGAACCCTCAAAAGAGGCTTGTATTATTTTATGTTTAATTTCATCATACTTCATCATATCATACTTAATATTATAAATGCGAAAGTGTGTTTGTTTGTTGGTTTATTGGTTTGTCCTTCAATCACGCCGCAATGGAGCAATGGATCGACGTGATTTTTGGCATGGGTATAGTTGAGGACCTGGAGAGTGACATAGGCTACTTTTTATCCCGGAAAAATAAGGATTTCCAGCGGGAATCAAAAAAACTTGAACCACGCGGACGAAGTCGCAGGCATTTCAATGCTGATTTAACAAAATTGTATGGAGGTGAAACCAACTGCCATTAAGAGCCTGAAAGCCAAGTTTAACGAACAGGAAAACAGATTATAATGGGTTGTGAAATTTCGTCTTGACCCGAAACTCACTGTTAGAAACTTATACAATAACCCTGTAATGGTAAATACGCTTCCGTTGAGTGGTAATGTAACCTTTGTACTCCAGATATCTGTATGTCTAAATCTCTATAGCTACATAATATTGTCTTCCTTTTTTTAGTGTAGCCATATTTTATTTATAAATAATATTATGTACGCAATAGTTGACCGAGCGAAGCGAAGGTGTCTACGTCTACTTGAGTGAATTTGCACTTGTCCGTCCGTCTGTCAGAGCATTATAACTTCTCAATTACTGAACGTAATTACTTCAGCTTTAAATATAATATGTAAAACAATGGCCCAGCTCCGGCCGGCTCCAGCCGAATATGGCTTAAAAAGTTACAAAAATCTTTATTTCAGGGGGGCTCTCATAGAAGCGAATGCGAAGTAAAATCTTTAAAAAAAAAAGACGTCACATTGATGTCAATAGATGGCGCCGCTAGGTCTCAGTTCGGGGCGAACCACTAGTTAATTTAGATTTAAGTTTTTTTACATATAATTAATTAATACTGTAAAAAAATAAAGGCATAATATAACCTCAAGCTATTTTTTATCAAAGAGATAAAAAATTTAATCATTGAACTATTTACCTAATATAATTTAATATGACTAGGTATTGCTGTAATATTTTTGCAAAAAAATCACATACATTTTGCAATTAAGCTAATAAATATTTAGAAACGATAAAAACAAAAACAACAATAATAATTATTGTTGTACTTTTTTTTATTTGACATTCGATTTTTAAAAATATGAATAATAACTAGTGTTAAACTTAAACAATCTAAGAAACTATTTACCTTTACTAACCTCAATCACGCCTGGTACAAAAAATATCTACTTGAAAGGTGATGAACGGATGCAACGCGACTGCATAAAGTAAGTTGTATAAACTTAGGGCTTTCAGTGAGTTGACGTTGCTCATTTGAATATTTTAAAGCAAGATTACTCTTGTCGTGTAATGTACTTCTGTCACGTTTAACATCGTAAGCGCCCAAGCGGCTTAACCGATATAAAATATTCAGTCGGCAATTTTCACTGCACTCGTTACGAAACTGGAATATCAGCTCAAAATTTTGAATTTAGTTTGCACCACAAATTCGTACTCTCGAAATAGGGAAATATTGCAACGATATGAGGACGGTGTAAGATGTGAGGTCAACCAAAAACAAAAATATTAAGGTAGCGAGCTAACCTGGTGATTGCCTTACCCGACCACCAATACGAGGTCGCGGGTTCGATCCCCGGGCACGTTACCTCTAACTTTTTGGAGTTGAATGATCTTGGATGTGTGTGAAGGCAGTCAATCCGCACTTGACCAGCGTGGTGGATTATGGCCAAAATCATTTTCATTCCAAGAAGAGACTCGTTAAGAAAATGCGTTGTATCAATGATGATGGCGAACTTACCTGGGTGGGTAATGTACGCGGCAAATTGGTTAAAAGCTTACAACTTAGCATCTGAAGCTTAAAAACCTTTGCGAAAGTGTATAACTGGAAACAATTAACGATCCATCCTTCTCTCAAATGCTAGTTAATTTAATCTGTGTATACCTTACGTCCTGCTTATTAAAATTTTCTAGTTACAATAAAAGTTTTCTAGCGTTGTTAAGTGATCGCTATTTGAGCCATTAATCTTCTGTTTATGCCACGACGGACGGCGCGGCGTCCTGTAATAGATAGTGGTGGGTCGTTATCGTATTTTTGACGGACGAAACGCAACCGTTTTCCTGGCGACGAAAACGGTTGCAGAAAACGGTTGTCGTTGCAACTAGTTTTGAAGACGGCTTAAAAACCATCTTCAAACCAGTTGCAACAACGTGTGTGGTTAAATCAATTCATTCTCGACTGTATGTCATGGGCATAAAGTTCACTTTTGATTGTAAGAACTGTTTTTACAACGAACGTGGAACGAGGACGACTACGTTCGCGACGACGTGTGTCGTTGAATCAATTCATTCTCGACTGTATGTCATTGGCATAAAGTTCACTTTTGATTGTAAGAACTGTTTTGTGAAAAAACGTGGAACGAGGACGACTACGTTCGCGACGACGTGTGTCGAAGACTGGTTTGTGCAACGAAGACTGTTTTACCCAGGACGTAAAAACGGTTTCACCGTTGCAGAACAGAAAACGGTCTTTAGAAACGGTTCGTCGTCGCAACGCCCACCACTAGTAATAGATGACGACATAAATGTATGCAATTAATTCGCTCTCCTCTTTAAAATGACTACACCCAGCTATCTCCATACTGCACCTTTAATTCAAGCTACTAATATCTAATACCTTTGAACGAGAAATTTTTGTATATATAATCTGAATCTCGGAAACGGCTCCAACGATTTTCATGAAATTTAGTATGTTTCGGAGGCGATAAATCGATCTAGCTAGGATTCATTTTTAGAAAATGTCGTTTTATCCATGTTTTCTGGCAATGAAAAACTGCTACAATAGCATTCGAATACGAAGGTAAATTTCGACATTATCTATGTTATAATAGCTCCAGTGAGAAAACGGGCGGTCTCGAAACCAGAAGACCCCGGTTCGAGTCCAGAATCTAGATGTCTCCAGTCCGATTATATTTTTCCTTATTATATATATATAATATATATTATTATAATATAATTTCCAAAAAACACGATTTACATTATGGTCCTAAACGTTTATGCGAGCGATAATATCCTAATGGCAGGCCTTTCGTTCAGGTGGTCAAGGATTCGATCCTTAGGCACGCGCTTGAGTTATGTGCGTTTTAAGATTTATTATAGCGATGGAGTAATTGATAGATGTAGATTGGGAGGAGACCTGCATGCCCGAGATTCACTTTGTTCTCAATGGTTTGTGAAGTCTGGCAATTCGCAGTTCCCCAGCGTGGTGGACTATTATAAACCCCTTGCTATTCTGAGAAGACTCGTGTTCAGTAACTCGCGAGCGATGGATTGAGATGATGATGAAAAAAATGACGAAAAGGTTATCTACCACATAGAAAATCAAAAAACGTTGTTTACGAGAGCTACCTGTTTAAGCAAAAATAAGATAGATTTTAAATCATAACAACTGCTGATTTATATAGAAATAGGATAATGTTGCGCCTAATACTAAAATAGAATATAGCCAATTTTTTTATGTTTATTTGGGTGATAGACGAGAGCTCAATTTTAAAACGAGACCAATTTTAAAAGTCAAATAGAACTGTAACACTTCGTGCCACTCTCCAATAAAAGGAGCATTAAATTTTATTTCTTATTTTACCTACGCGCATAAATGTAGAGGAATTCGCGGAACGTCTAGGCCCTGAGGGAACCCACTCATCTTTATTTGTTTAAGATTACTTTGGCTTTTATGAAATTACAGTACAGGTCTTGAATACATTCCATATACCGAAAGGGTCTAACAAATAGGAAAGTTTAAGCTATAGAAAATATTGTAATTTAAACTATATCTATTAATAGTGAGGCAAAATGATGTTGACTTCTCATTTCTTCTAATAAGAAATATTTGGTGAATAATAAAACAAGCGATAACTTTTCAAATAACCTATTTTAAGATATTGATAATTCCATACTAATATTATTAATGTGAAAGTGTGTCTGTCTGTCTGCTACGCTTTCACGGCTCATCCGTTCAACCGATTTTGATAAAATTTGATACAGGGGTAGGTTGTACCTCGGGGAAGGACATAGGCATATTTTATCCCGAACAATTCAAGAGTTCCCGCGGAAATCAAAAGTATTACATAGGTAGAAATTATACAAATCCTACCGTAGTCCAAGCATAATCAGCTCTATCTCGCTAATTTTAATCGGCAAAGCGTTATATACGCGGTGAGAGAGATTGTGTTGCACTGATTGTGCTAGCTGTTGGCCGGTATCGGATCGATGTCGGATATTCGAGTTTTTTTTTTATATGCCACACGATTTAACGAGTTACCGACAGTCGAGTTGGTCGTATATAAAGAAATATGGAATCTTTTTTTAGGGAAAAAGTGGATTTCGGGCAACATCCATGGAAAAATACTATAATTCCATGCTTGTGGCCTGTGTGCTTTGTACATAGAGATTGTTGACTATAATTTAACCGATACGCTGTTAAGAAATTTGAATGAATTTGAAAGCGCACGTGTTTCCTGCCACGTATAACTTAGGTACCTACCTTCAAGGCAAGAGTGAATAGGCATCTTCTAGGCAAGCGCGTTCCAACCTAGACCTCATCATTGCTTTGCACTAAGCATGATTGTCGTCAAGCGCAAGCCTATCTCACAATAAAAATTAAAAAAAAATTGTACATGTACTGTATTGTACATTAATTCAAAGATTGTACAAATTATGAAACTTTCAAATAAGATAAGGCTCATATGTTTTTCTTTTATTGATTTCAGTTATCTACGCTTATTTACGCCTAGCAGGAGAATATGAATATTTTCTACGCATAGTTCTGTAGAGTTCTGTGGGTACCAGGTATAGTCAAATGCTGTCAGTGTTATCTATTAATAGATATTATGAAAAATTCTAGGATACTCTCTAGGAAACCATGTCATATGAAGAAGCTGGCTCTATGAAGCCACCCAAATACGATTATAGCTAGTAAATACTAGGTCACACCGTGCCATGTCTTGGAATAACTTTGATCCGAGATACCACGCTAACTTGTGACAAGATTATAGTGACAGCTTTCGACGCTACATCGCCGCTGCTAGGTGTTTCTTCTCTTCTAGGAGTCTTATGATAAAAAATGTTTTTACCAGGGCTTATGCAACTAAATGCTTGTCGCGGCGAATCGGATTTGGATCACGTCTCAAACGAAGACGGTTTGACGTGTTGTCGGCGACTTGCATAAATTTGCAAGATTAAGCAGTCCCTCGTCGACCTAGACTTGCTCTGTATTTACATAAATGTGGCTTTGTTGTCTGTTTCAGTTATGTTTTTGCTAAAGGGTTTGCCGCTAAAGGTTTTGCTACCGCGGAACATTTTTTCTTCTTGTTTTACTTTCTCATTATTATTCATGAACTTTTTAATAAGAAACGGAATCTGTTATTTTATTTTTGTCTCCACTACCCATTATTATTGTAGAAATAAATTTCACAGTTTGAAAGTATAACTTACGTTTAAACCCAACACCCAGAAATCCAATTCAAAGCAGATCTCAGCTCTGCCAATTTTATGGGAAGTTTTTGCTTACCTATACCTATGCATTTTAGTACCTACCATTTAAAACTGTTCATCTTGTAGGTAATGCAGCTATGATGGACCTCACGCCTCCCATGGTCTTGCCTTCCTTACTTCATCTGTGAGGATTTAGGATTTTTGAAATCCTGTGGATACTATCATTTACGTGATTAAAAGTAGCTTATTTTCTTCACCGGGATACAAGCTATCTCTGTACAAAATCGGTTGAAAACCGAATTTGTTCACATTTTGTACAGTTGCGCCGTAAAAATAGCACATAGACAGGGTCTGATTTTTAGGGTTCCCTACGACTCGTTGGGATGCCTAAAAAGCAGTAATGGTCGTTCATAACAATAACCGTCCCATGTGGTGTCCGCTCATTATCATCTGACAAATATACAGTGTCCGATAATGATTAATGCCCGTACTAATGGCTGCGAGATGAGATAGTACACAACTGTATACATTACTGGCGAAGGCGATGTATAATTTATGTCATTTGTGGCCATTTACTGAGCAGGTATATAATTTAGACCTTCGACATAATTCTCTAGTTACACAGGCTGTTGTTAAAAGTAGAGGTGCAGCGTTTTATTTGACAACAGCTCAAACTCAGTTGTAATTAATTATTTACTTTGATAAAGCAGTTGTAATCTGGGCACTCAGCTTTCGTGCTGTTTTTAGTTCAACTACAAAATAAACCTTAAAACAGAACTTTTGTAACATAACTATTCTAAAAACATATAGAAGTCGCGAGAGACGACGTTGAATACTGTCAGTCTTATCTTATAAAAATAGTTTTAACAACGCCTCTTCTACTGTAATTAGTGTTAAATTACAGTAGAAGTAGGAATATATTCTTATCTGTACACATTATTTATAAACTATATACTACAACCTCATTGATAAATAGCGACTTACAATGATACAGGTTCACTTATTTTTTTTGGTAAATAATAAAAGTAATAAATCTTCCATCTTACTCGTAGGTACCTATTGCTATAGCTTGGAACATTTATGAACTCATTTCGTTTACGGAAACTAATCTTCACGTCATTTTTTAACAATTTATCTCAAGTGAGGGCCCGGAGTGGTGGCCGGGTTTTAAAGTCATTTTTCACTGGTTATAACCTAACCGCTTTTTATTCAAAAGATTTTTCATATTCAACGTTTTATAAGCTCCTCCGGTTTTGTAAAAAGCCGGCAATCGTTTCATTCAGTTGGCTGAGTTCTCTATGCATTTGTTTTTAAGCCTCAATTGGGTTTTCTTACCTAAAATAATATTACTAATGAAGGATTATACAATTACTAGAGCACTGTTCTCGTGAGGCGACTATTTGCTATCAGCTATTAATTAATTAGATATTTACTTATAATACGGAATAAATATTTGGTCGGTTTTAAAACAAAATCATAGAAAAAATACACATTTGATGGTAGAAAAAGTACGCTTAATCAATTTAGAAGAAAACTTTGAGACTGGTTATCCAAGTTATTAGTGTACGTACAAAAACTTAGCACGTAAACAGTTCATTAGAGTGCAACTTAAGAAAGCAGTTCATTAGTCAAATTTGCTTGAAATTTACTGCTGTAGTAACGAACACATCTCCCGCAAATTATATTGGGCTTGCAGCTGAAAATGGTAATTCTGGCCCATTTCGCTGGGAAAATGGGACGGAATCGGTTGCGTGTTCTGCTACAGGCTACAGAGCCGCATCTACGTTAGATGTGATAAAATCAAATGAATATTACGGATTATACGAGTATGTACATGTCGTACGGTTCGTAAGGGTATCTGCTTTAATTCGCTATAAATCTATAGTTTTTTATTAGCTTACAGCTACGTAGTTTTTTCCGTGGTGTCACCTGAATCAGGGATCCGGCTGAAGCTTAGTGCTTGAAACCATTATGCTGAGCCTGGACCATTTTTCGGGTTGTGCCATACGTGATACAGTTCAATCCTGCGCCTCTTCGTTGTTGTTTAGATTCTAGATCTTTTTTAGATCGATGAGATGCAGGGGTGATCTACTTCTTTAGGTATGCTTGTTTATGTATGGCATAATTTGGAAAAACCTAAGTGTTTTTTCTTTCTTTCTAAATAATTTCCTGTGTAGACAAAATTCATAGAAACTTTACAGTCGTCATCCTTGATGAATGTTAATGCTAAGCTGGCTTTAAAAAGTGGAAGACTATGATAGAACTATTGCTGTACTCCAGTTTTTATTGGTGTTTTAAACCCATCCGTGATTTTCAGTATTCTTAGAGCTTGTTACATCGAGGCCTCCTCACGGTAAGTAAGAAGCGAGATAAAGGGAGGCAATCTACTTATTTAATTTCAAAAAATTCTTTCGGATTTGGAGTCAGATTTTTTTTTGCGAGAGCTTACTCTAACGACTGAAAAAATAATTTTTCAAATCGGTTCAGATACAACGGAGATATGCACCGACATACATTTTTTAAAAAAATACGCGCCGTATTGAGAACCTCCTCCTTTTTTGGAAGTCGGTTAAAAAATTCGCTTTTCAACGTGCATGAAATAGCTATGTCTGTACCGCTCTCCATGAAGCCACTAACAAAGGTTTAACTGTTTTAATATCCCCGTTATCAAGTGCCTAACTTAATTGCGGCACACAATTTCCAATTAAGTGTTAGGAGTGCTCGTAAATTTGGTAAACGTAAATCTCTACGGCACCTTTTGATTGCCCACCCTCCAAATCTGTTTGCATTTTCTTTAAGGGTGTCATAAAATCGTGCTAAATTCGACAAATTAACATTATTTAGAATACGCGGCGCCTAATTAGTTTATTCAAGACTTCAGAAAACATTAGCTTAGCGTGATAGTGCCTTAATTTTAGTCAATATTGACTCTTTTGAATGACGATAATTTGTGTTGAGATTATTACTAAAGAACCATAGTTAAGGTACTACAAAGTTTGAAACCGTGGTTAAGTAGGTACTACGAAGTTTAACTTGAGCCCATGTACCTAATATAGAGCCCTGAATAAAAGTGATAAAATTATATTATTAGTATTTAAAAAATACCATTGAAAATATCATCATCGCATTCCAAATTTAAAATAACATTTTATTCAACAATTAATATTTCTTTCCTTTCACAAAGTATGTAAAATGTAAGGTATAGATATTAACTAAACCTTTCGATTGTTGTTTTAAATTCATTAAACGTAAATGGTTCCACACAGGTCTCTAAAGCATCATAAAAACTTTTAATGGCAGTTCATTGATAAAAGTTGTCTGAAAATTAATCACTCGGGAGCATATAGGTAGATGCGAGGTTCGGGGATCGTTCACAGTGTGCTATTCCATACTTTACCTAGTCATGTAGCTAACAACCTTATTGCTAATTTTGACACAACGTTGACAATTACGTAGTTATTAGATCCAGCTGGAATTGTTTTGGTTGTATATATGAGGAACATTCATAGTTTAGGCACACTAACTAGTTTATTAGAGATTGACCCCAACTGTATTGGCCTAATAAACTCTCCTGCTTGTAAAATATTATAACGCGTAAATATAACATGTCGTAATTTAAATACTATCATGTTTAAGTTAAAGTCATTATATCGTATCTTTTTTAAATTTGTTAATCGGTAAATAATATTATGAGCTATAAATTAAACCTATTTGTACTAATTTTTATATTTGCAAAAATATATAGTGTACTAGCGTATGCCCGCGACTTCGCCTGCGTGGTTTGATGTTTTTTGAACTGGCCGCTGGAACTTCCAGGATAAAAAACCTTGGTTCCAGACTATAACCTATCTCTGTGCCAAATTTTAGCCAGATTCGTTTAGCCGTTGGGGCGCGGGCATCAGCTAGTATTATTATAATTTTGGAAAGGGAACAATCTTATTCAGTATAACATTGTACACTTTCAAAAGTACAGTACAGTAAAGATATTCGGTTTAGTTTGAATAAAGTTTTGGTTTTATTTTTTAACCCTACAAAATGTTTTTTTTATTTAACTAAGCGGTAGATGAAACACGATTTAGACTTTTCCGAGTCAACTGATATCTTTAAAGAGATGACGAATCGTTTGTTGTTGTGGGTTTGAATTTCATTGAATATTTAGTTACTGGAATCACTTTCATTTGATTATTTTGTCTATTAGTTAACAATTGATTGAGCTGGTTTAAATCTCGTTTAAATTTTAGGCCTTAACTTAAAAAAAAACGATTCTTAAATCTACATAAATCGCTTAAAGACAATAAGTTAATCTAAGTCAAAATTTGATATATCAAGGTATAAGTAAGTTGGTTGTTTACTTAATATTATATATGCGAAAGTGTATTTGTATGTCCTTCAATCACGCTGCAACAGAGCATGGATATAGTTGGGGACCTGGAGAGTGACATAGGCTACTTTTTCTCCCGGAAAATTAAGGAGTTCCCGTGGCAATTAAAAAACTTATTCTACGCGACCAAAGTCTCACCCACTCACTCACTCTGTGTCACACTCCAGGTCCTCAACTATACCCATGCCAAAAATCACGTCGATCCGTTGCTCCGTTGCGGCATGATTGAAGGACAAACCAACAAACCCACAAACCAACAAACAAACACACTTTCGCATTTATAATATTAGTATGATTTGTAGTGGGGTTAGATGCTATATTTAGTATTAAAGAAACCTTTGACTAGTAACCTGACTAGTAATCTTTGACCAATTATCGGACGCCTAGCCACGTCATTGGATATCCTGGCAGGGACGCCATGCAATGACGTGGCTAGGCGTCCGATAATTGGAGGTGTATAAATAATACTCGTGTGTACTAGTCAAAGTTTCCTTTAATACTAAATATAGCATCTAACCCCACTACAGATTTACAAGGGGCTGTGCCTTTAGCTTTTTTTTCTGTCGTTCGTATAGCCTTCTATCTAACGTGATAAATGTTTCTTAAAAACTATAGAGATAAGTTATTTTAGTGGTTGTTAGTAATTGTGGAGTTTCTATTATATACCAGCAACGAATGTTGTTTGAGCAGAACGAACTGGTTTACTGTATTTCCTAGTAATAAAGTTTTTTGAACTCTTTACGAGTTTAGTATAGATGCAATGCTTTCTATAGTTTAGGTCAAAGCATTACATACTGTTTTATTATAATTATTAATCATAACTGTCTTGTCTTCTTCTTATTAAATATATAAAAGGAAAAGGTGACTGACTAATTGACTGACTAATCTATCAACGCATAGCTCAAACCACAGGACGGATCGGGTTGTAACGTATAGTTAGCTTTTATGGCATAGGCCTACACTAAGAAAGGTTTTTCGAAAATGCAACCCCTATAAAGGGGTAAAAGCGTGGTTTTGGAAATCAAAATTAACGTAATCGAAGCCGCGGGCAAATGCTAGTTGTAATATATATTAGATTTACTAATTTAAGTGCTTAAAATATTACTTAATTTATTTCAATAATTTTACTCTGTTTTACCATTAATTGTTGAGAAGAGCTTTAAGATACCTGGTGATGAAAAGGGTGCTAAAAGTATATAATCATTATTTACTAGATGACCCATTAAGGACCCGGGATTTTTTACCCTAAATCCACGCGAATAAACGCGTGGATTTAGGTTAAAAAATCCCGGGGAAAATACATCACCTTTATTAATTAAGAAAATTGATCGAGTAGCTAAAAATACAAAAAAGTACAGCCCTAAAAGCAATACTTGCTTGCATCAATTCTGCTGTTTAAGCGGGATAAAATAATATTGTTGGAAATAAAGATTTAAAACGAATAGCTGGCCGCTAACCGCTGACTCAGGATGAATGCCTCGTAACGAGGCGGTGTTATACGTTGAATGGAAGTTTTCAACTGAATAAAATGCTTACTAATACACTATGCATATCAACTGTATGCGCTCTTTTATTTACTTGTAGGTTTTGTACAGAAATACGAACTGGAAGGGTGATAGGATAGTAGTCGATGATAAATAATAAAAAAAAACACTAGTTATACGATAAATCGATCAAATATTGCTGATTGGAAACGGCGCTGGTATATCAACGGCAAATTAAAAATTGTAGATGCAATTTTTGCCGTGCATACAAATTATTCTAATGTTGGTATCCAAATGTAATATTATTAGTATTCTGTCTTCAAAACTCAAATAAATAAATAAGTTGATTGTAACGTAACGAATGTGATGTATCGTTTACTAATTGTAACATTTTTCTTTTTAGAAAAAAGCAACTACTGAGTTTCTTGCCGGCTCCTCTCAGAATTTTCCGAACCGGTGGTAATGTACCGATCTTGACGTATCATATGTGACACAAGTTGTCCTAAGTGAAATAAATAAATCATTTATTATTTAGGTAAATCTCAACCATAAACAGAACCTATACTTATAGTGCGAACAGTGTATCTAATTTTGGATGGTAATTTCTTATTATCGAATTTAATGAAAGATAAGCAATCATCCTGGTATTGTTTGCTTGTGCTAATGTAACTGTTGGTTTCATTAAGACGATAAATCGAGGCGAGGCGGTTATCTGACGGCTCTGTGTGAAATTATTGCGGCTTCGGAACGGGATTTAGTCGTAAATTGTCTCTCAAGCGGCTTTCTTCCTTTCCCATCTCATATATACCAACAAGGAAGCTTTAGAGTATCAAAAACTAAAATTCAAAGCTAGTAGCTACACCCAGTTCTTAGTTTTTTAAAAAAATACGCGCCGAATTGAGAACCTCCTCCTTTTTTGGAAGTCGGTTGAAAATACCAGTCGATTTACTGTCTATTATGTGATCATCACAATGAAAGCCACGGAATTTTTTCGATAGACAATTGCTGCTTTACTGTGAGAAATCAAAATAACATTTTGCTCATCAGTTAGTTACTTTAATTTTACTGAGTTAGAGAATACGGCTCCCCCTTTTCTCGAAATTATATTATTATAATAGTATAATAATATAATTTCGAGAATAGGGGGAGCCGTATTTGTGAGTAGGATTCGTGAGTAGGATAGATCTGTATGCACTGTAATCATTATAACAGGAAAAGAGGTTAATAAAGCAATTTTGGCCACAACGAGAGGAAAAAAATTAAAGAAACGTTCTATATAAATGTACTACTTATAATTTTTTTATAAAGTCGATAATTAATAATTAATTTTCTTATCGCAATTTAGTTTTCGTAACTGCAATTATAGATTCAGGTTACATCAGCAACTCGGAGAAATTGAATGGTACTACCCACCTATTTGATGCTAGGTATTTCCGTTTCCGCAAATGGCTGGGAATGAATTCAAAATAGCCTTCAGTTATATTCGATCTCCTGAAAGCTAACATATAACCATCTGATATTCATGAGCGATGAAATTCAAAGCTGTGCGATGTTTATTATGTGATCATAGTACACATAGTACTAGGTTACGAAAATAACTAAGCAAATAAGCACCTTAAAGTACGTAACGTTACGTACGTACGTAAACAGATCACGGAATGTGGTTATACCTATAATATAGCTTCTAAATACATTATCTTTTAACTTAGTCAAACCAAAACAAAGACGGTTTGCCCAGATATTAGTGAACTACTTATCTAAGTTTTACTCGTTGTATACTTGTTAACGACAAAAAAGTGCTGCAGTGATTAACGTCTAGGTAGGTAGCTACATATAAAATGTGACTGACTAATCTATCGATGCATAGCTTAAACTAGTGGACGGGTTGGGCTAAAATTTGGCATTTAGATAGCTTTTATAACAAAGAAAGTATTTTTGAAAATTCAACCTGTAAGCGAGTAAAATAGGGATTTGAAATTTGTATAAAAAGCTGCGGGCAAAAGCTAGTAATGTATAGAAAGTAGTCAAAATTCACTTTAAGTTCATGGGTACTATACATTAATAAATAATCGACATATTTGGCTGCTTAATCATGCATGCTTTATGAGGAACAAAAACAATTACTTGCAAGGTTGGAGATTGTGGCTAACTTGACTCAACTTAGTAAATACTTAATGCTTGTGAAACTCCCAACTTGGGATTAAGTTTTCCCTATAGAAAGCCACCACTAATCGAAGCTTCCACCGGAAACTTCTATTTTGTATTGGAGCTGATCGTTATCTTTTATAAAACGTTGATTATTATTAAACGTTTTATAAAATATATGAATATATATCCATTATCCATACTACTATGATAAATGCGAAAGTGTGTCTGTCAGTCTGCTACGCCTCAACGGTTCATATTTTCGACCGATTATGATGAAATATAGTTTAATCCCGGGGAAGGACGTTACTATTTATTCCGTAAAATTAAAGAATCTCAACGGGTATTAAATCTTAATACACGCACACGAAGTCGCGGGCATCATCCAGTCTAATATAATTTTAAGTAGCTGTATATATGTTTTTAGAAGGATTCTAAACATTATTGCTCCTACTATGATAAAACTTATTTCACTAGAATCACGGGGACGTTCATGTTTTCCGAATCAGATAAATTCATCTGGTTTTCATTATTTTTAGTCAACTTTGGAGAGTTGGCAGTGATCATATTACTGTAAAATATAAAAAAGTAGGTAAACTTAATTAAAACTAGCCTTTATTACCTAAGATGTAAATTTTTGCAGGCAAATTTTTCGTGAGAAAGGTTGGTTAGCAATATTTGAATTTATTGGGAAGTTTGTTATATTATTTTTGCCATTCACGCACTCTTCGATGTCTTTGACGGAGAATAATGGAGCGGCCTCGTACCAAATGGAAATGTGGAAAATGATAAATCACAAACTTTTGAATTTTGCCGCCTACTCTTATGATTTATTTGCAAAAATTACTAAGCGATATGCGTTATTTTGCCTTGATCGCTATTTCATCCCTTGCAGTGGGATCGAACATGAATGATGTGCGAGTAATGATTAAGTCATCTTGATAATAGAATAATTATCAAATCTTCTCAATTGATATTGACAATACTTTAAAGACATTACAATTATTATAAGACAGGTTTATATCAAGGAAAATAATATAAACATCTCAGAGGGTGACACGAGACAGTTTGATCCTGGAATAATGATTGGGACAGGCCTGTATTTTTTAAATTGCAAAATAGGCTTGCGTTTGACGAACATCATGCGTAGTGAAAAGAACGCGTGTGCCTCCATATCCACATAATATCTATCAGTGATATCCACAAACTGAACTGCCATAAAATAAATGAAGGTAATATTTTAGTCTAATAATTTGAGAAAGTTTGTAAACTTTTAACAATCGTACAGGATATCAGTGATAATCCCAAGGGTTGCTATGAGTTATTAAGTCTATTATTGAAGAAAAGAGGCCACAAAGAGTTCGCGGAGCAAGCTTCGTTTTCAGGACGACTTAGAGCTCAATTATCATGTAATCCCTACTCGCAAGAGATTTGCGGGGTCTACACAATTGCTCTATTGCTCTCTTGGAATTTTTATCCGACCCTTGTTGGACAGAGCTGGTCATTATATTAATAACCCTGGTTACAAAGACAGCCAAAGCAAAAAAATTTTCTCTCTCCTTAGTTTTCATTACTAAGTTATTTTGGTACCGTTGATGTTTACTCGAAAGTATTGGCTCACTGACGTCAGTCATCAATGGCCAGCCCAAATCTTTGGATCTAGAATACTGCATTTTGCAGAGGTTGTATTGATTGAATGTAAACAAGTTTTCGAAATACCACGGGTGCGAACCTGCGGGTTGTTGTTAGTGATTCTTGAAACATTTCTTTGATTTCTTCTCCTTCCTCTCCTACCTTGTGCCACTCTACTATTGGAAGTTGGCCGTTGTTTTGCCAGAGGGAAAAGTTCTGCTATATTGATCATCCCTATATTGGACCAGGATAGGATGGACATACATAGGATGTTCCACGCCACGACCTTCTTCATCTTAGATTTAAATATTCGTTTTATAGTTCTCTCCTACAAAAAATGCGGTAGAGTTCCCACAGATTTGTAAAAAGTCTCTGTACAACCTCGCTAACTGTCCGCAAAGCCTGTGTCTGACTTTGTACACATTGAAGTGGCTTTCGAGTCTCTTGTTTACAATACCGCTACATGCCTTGCTCGTCCATTGAGTTTGAGTTAAGTTAGATATCAAGTTATTGACATGGTTTTTAGTTTTATTATATAATTAGACCTAGACTGCGATGTGACTCTGACTTTCATCCAAGTTCTGACTCATTTATTGTAATAATATATGTGTAGGTGGAATATTATGGCAGCTTTACTCCTAATTCCCCAAATTTGTGTCCACGTGGTACTGGAAAACTAGTGCACTTTAGTGCACTAGTTTTCCAGTACCACGTGGACACAAACCAAACCAAAGACTAGTCCACTCAAACCAAAGATCCTAAATCAGTTTATGGAATACACACTACAAGATTGGTTCAGTCAATAAACCGTTGACATAATAATAAGTACCATACTCAAAGATATACAGTAATCAATTATAACATAATTATTATTTTTTACTCGATAATTAACCGTCTTATGAATGCAAAGCGTAGATGAAATATTTTGAATTCACCACCACTACAGCCCACTAACATCCCACTGCTGGGCACATGCCTCAGTTTTCATAGGAGAAAGTGAATTAGAGCTTAGGCCCACCACGCTGCTCTAATGCGGGTTGGCGGGCGTTAACGACTATTATTATCATGTTAGTGATAATAACCGTGAGCGACGGCTTAACGTGCTCTCCGAGGCACGGGGGTGAAACACCGCCAACTTCCAGGCTAGTACTGACAATTCTAGTCAGAAAAACTTTCTGGTGGGAGGCTTCGGCCGTGGCTAGACCCTACCGGCAAAGACGTGCCGCCAAGCGATTTAGCGTTCCGGTACGATGCCGTGTAGAAACCGGAGGGGTATGGATTTAATATAACTGCCATGCTCCTAACAGGTTAGCCCGCTACCATCTTAGACTGCATCATCACTTACCATCAGGTGAGATCGCAAAGCTGCACTAGATTCTATTCTGTGACGACTTTGCAAGACCCATAGGTCTTTGATAGACGGACGTGACGTTAAGTTTAAGTTTTTTTTTTTTTTAAGATTGTAATTATTTAATTGGTTTTAATATTCTCACATTGCATTGTTAAATAATCACAATACATCTAAAAATCTTAAAAATAAATAAATAATAATATAATAACTAAAATGTATTATTAAAAGGAGTCCCTTTAGGCAAGGTAAACCACCCTACCGGCAAAGACGTGCCGCTAAGCGATTTAGCGTTCCGGTACGATGCCGTGTAGAAACCGAAGGGGTATGGGTTTAATATAACTGCCATGCCCCTAACAGGTTAGCCCGCTACCATCTTAGACTGCATGCAAAAAAAAAGGTTCCAAAGATACTGGCAGCGTTCCCCCTTTGAATAGCTAGACTTATTCTTTGTCCGAGGTAGCTGCCAGCTCTTCGGTCTCCTGTGATGTCGACTAACCTTTTTGCTATTTCCTTAAAAAGCCTTATAGCGCTAGGACCCCACGGACCAAG
This sequence comes from Erebia aethiops, assembly GCA_923060345.2. NCBI lineage: Eukaryota > Metazoa > Arthropoda > Insecta > Lepidoptera > Nymphalidae > Erebia > Erebia aethiops. The sequence goes on from OV281081.1 coordinate 26,207,604, forward strand.
GGTCTCGACACCGAATGGGACAAAATCATATTCGGAGCCTAGACCCCTGTATTTGCATGCCTTAGCTTTTTCAGCCGCTTCACAAGCCGCACCAGCTCTGTTGTTGGTTCCATGTAGATGGGAAGGGTTGTTTAAGTTAAGGTGACGACGACGAACAATAAATTAAGGGGCCGATACTCACACAACACATTTGCTGAATAGAGCTAGTTATGATCAAACGTTATGTATTTCATGTTTAGCACAGTGCATTCTCCATGCAATATCTCATCACTCATACATGCAATAACAGTTCCTGCTCACTACCAATAGCGAGAAAATAAATCCAATTTGTATCGGCGTATATCATGGTCAGATCGCAGCTCACGATTTATTCACACTTCGTATATTTGTATCCTTTGTGTACAAATGTACAGTCATCTTATATTGACATATTTGTATCTTTGAATTGCCGAAAATCCATTTTATTTTTTGTAAATAAGACTATTTTCGGACCATTTTCCCCATTAATGCATGGGCTTATTTGCGAGACGCGACCTGTGTGCTTACTCTGAGTTTTTACATTGCAAATTCGATTGATCGTATTGAACGTTCGATCACATTAGCGTCAAAGAAAAATGAACCTTAACTGCATTGATTTAGAGCTCATTTCATCATTTCGTGTATTTATTCACATGCCACGCCAGTGCAGTGCAGTGAATTTGACTTTAAAGCAAGAGCTTTTGGGTCCATTTTACTTTGACGCTAATGTGATCGAACGTTCAATACGATCAATTGAATTCTCAATATAAAAATTCAGAGTAAGCACACTGACCGCGTTCTGACACGTTGCGTACAGTCTTAAAATTATTTTGAATTCGATAAATAATTACGAAATCCGTAACGGTACGATTTTGATTTTACCTGGTGGTAGGAGATGATACATTTTAAATTGGAAGCGGACATTCATCATCGGATCGTAAAGTCCTCTTACAACCAGGATGATAGAACTCGTTTACGAGCCACGGCGAAGCACTAAATTAGATTTACCAACCAACCAAGTAAAATTAGAAATTCCCCCAAATCTAATCTTTATTGTCCCATTAGTTAGTCAGAGCCAGATTGTGGACCTACGCGTGCTTACGCGAGTGTAAATATAAAATTAACAGGAGACGTGGATATTACGTCTTTTGGCAGGTCCTGTATTTAATAATCATTAAAAAAAAATTGACATAGGCATTATTTACAGCGCATATTATTTGGTGTTCAGTGTACATGTTCACGTAAGGTGTGGCATGCGGCCCAATCGGATAAATTCTTGTCTGATGCAGCGAGCGATAAACATTGCATTTTATTTTCTTTTACATTTTGGGATTTGTTACATGCAGTTTAATTGAAACTTGCTTAATAGTCCCTACGTATTATTTTTATCTACCACTATTTTTAGGTACATAATATGAAAAACCAATAAATGGACGTTGAGAGTAGTTTGGAAGAATTCTGTGGTGTGGTGAATATCGCGGGCTATATGCGCGGGATACACACCGTACCACATAGATTTTCCTATTGTCGCGGATTATAGCGAAGTAAACTTCTAGTTCCTTTCAATAAAATATCAGTCGTTAGTAATCGACTGATTCTCCTTTTTCATACACAAAAGATAAAAATAATTTTTTTATGACTTTTATTAGGTATTTAATTTTTTTTTCACCTCTCATGCTCTAAAAAGATGTCATTATAGCTTAGTGTAGGCGGACTAAAATTAGCATTTAGGCTCTAGGTTTTAAAGTATTTTTTTTAAATTTTTGCCGTATTATCCTCATATCGGTATGCGTGATGTCATTCGGTTATCCAAAATTTAATTTTTTAGTCTATGGTTACTATCAACAGCCAGAAAATTTATGTCACAATGTCAATGTGGTAACATTTATATTGTGATAATGGTAGGATACGATGGGTACATCGTATCCTACCATTATCTTATAGATCTATGCTTATGGTACTACTGTATTTTTTTAAATTTCTTCTTGATAACGATACGGAGAAAAATAAAGTTGGTATTGCGGTTTGCCACAAAATCATAGATTTTTTTGTTGTAATTATTACATTTATTTAAATGGATGTTTATGGATGATAAATAATCCATTTCAAATTTCGATGCACAATACGTCGTAATACAAGGCGAAGGCAGGTTAAGTGAATGTGACTATTTATTAGTTAATGTCATCAAGTAAAAATAAAGATCTTACTCCTAATATGAAAATGTAACAGATAGGCAAAGAAATAATTAAAAATCGTTATCTATTTTATTTTATCACAATAGAAGTAAAAAGTAGAGTGTTTACCACGGGACTAAAAGCCATTCTACTCGATTCTATAGCATACTTTGCTACGCTCGGTAAGCTAAACATCTCGTATGAAATGGCTTGATTTTAGGCCCTTGATGAACAATCTACTATTGTCATTGATTTGCATATTTACAAATCTAAATGCTGCTGAAGGATTTCCTTAAATTTCGCCGTTCCTGCTGCGGTACGTTTTTGGTAAAATGGCTGCTTTTCCATATACGAGAACCAAGCTTTAATTTTAGGATACCTGCAAAACAATAATATTCAAGTTAACTTCTTTATCCATAAAACATCATAGAAGAATAAACTAACTGACCGACGCGACGTATTAATAACAACTCAAACTGCTAGGTTTCTTTGTAACATAAACACCATCAAAATAATTTTCCTAAGGGGAGTCGGTGCAGTATAGTAAGTATGAAAATTATATAATTATATATTTTTTTAATTATTGTATAATTATCTTTAGGTGCACCGTGACTGAAAGTGTGAGTCATAATTAATCATAAATAAGATTGATGAATATTGAGTAAGGCTATATTCGCATGAATTTTTTTCGCAATTCTGTGACACTAGAAATCTTCAGGATGTGTACGCACTTGAGAACTATTGGCGCAAATATTTTGTGCTTTACAGAATTATATAACGCTCACCGCATTCGCAGTGTGTAATAGGTAAAATCCGTACGCGGAAAATAAATCGCGAAAATAAAAGACATGCGAATTTTTTTTGCAGTGGGAACGTAGTTAGCCTAAAATTACATATCCTAAGCAAGCAAGCAATTAAAAAAAATATTGCCTGTTTTAAGCGTGAATACGGTAACGGGCATTGATGTCTTATATTATGTTGTTACGGAGTATTAGTCGATTTTAATAAAGTATGGACAAAATTATATTGCTTATTATGTAAGCTTACTTTTTATCATCAATAGGGATGGCGTAGCGAGCAGCTGCGACAATAGCAACAAGGGAAACGTCGGCAACAGTCATGTGGTCGGCCGCAACAAATTTACTCTTGTTGAGGAACGCTTCAAGGAAATCGTAGGCTTCACGTACAGCATTCAATACCTTTTCTGGTGGCTGTCTAACTCCCTCAAAGATTGCCGGATACTATAAAAAAAAACATACATAAAATACTAATATATTGCTTTCTCCTCTCATGCTCTAAAAAGGTGTCATTAAAGCTTAGCGTAGGCGGACTAAAGTTAGCATTTAGGGTCTAGGGATTAAAGTATTTTTTTTAAATAATTGCCGTACTATCCTCTTTACGGTATGCGTGATATCGTCATTCGGTTATCCAAATTTTTTAGTCTATGGTTACTATCAACAGCCAAAAAATGTATGTGACTTAGTTAAATGTCAATGTTACCCATCGTATCCTACCATTATCCTACAGATCTATGTCTATAGTACTACTGTTTTTTCTAAATTCCTTCTTGATAACGATACGGAGAAAAATAAAGTTGATATTTCTGTTTGCCGCGAAATCATAGATTTTTTTGTTGTAATTATTAAATTTATTTAAATGGATGTTTTATGGATGATAATTAATCCATTTCAAAGCACAATAAAAGGTCAAGGCAGGTAAAGTGAATGTGACTATTTATTTGGTAATATCATCAAGTAAAAATAAAGATTTTACACCTAATATAAAAATATAACAGAAAGGCATAGAAATAATTAAAAATCTCTTTCTGTTTTCTCGCAATTGAAGTGAAAAGTAGAGTGACTAAAAGCCATTCTACTCGTTTCTATAGCATCCCTCGCTACGCTCGGGAAGCTAAACACCTCATATGAAATGGCTCATTTTAGTCCCTTGATGAACAATCTGCTATTCTTTTTGGTAAGTAATAAGTATATTTCAGGGAGTATTTTTATGTCAATAATATCCGCCATATTGGATTTGTTATGATGTCATTACACCAATCCATGATAAAACAGTGCACCTCCTATTATATAATGTGGCAATTATGAATAAAACAATAAACCGACAAACCGACAAACTTATACATAATAATATACACATAATATCCCCTCGTGCGTAGTTTGATAATAGTAGATTATACACCAAGGGGATAAAGCACTGTTTTATGTCACGGGCGCTACATTGAATCCTGAACGTAACGAAGGACTGCAAATGTAACTCCCGAGCGCAGCGAGGGTGTTATAAGTTCTGAGTGCAGTGAGGGATTCAAGCGCCCAAGAAAAAAACAGTTTTATCCCGGTGGTGTATACTCTACTTTTCTCACTTTATGCGAGACAATAAAAATCTAGGCTTTGTAGATAGTGTTTATTACAGCAAATTAAAAGTGCAAATTGATATTGGAGACATTAGTCCATTATGGAAAGATAACGTTATATTTTTATTTGGTACGTTTATCGAGGTTGAGCTATAATTTATTTGAGTTGTGTTCAAGGCTTTTTTTGAAATATTTATAGAATCTTCTAAAGGTACTACTAGCTACGGCTATAGCAACTTCTTTCAGCTCTTCTTTTTTTTTTTAATCCACTACAAGCTAGCTGCGATCTCACCTGATGGTAAGTGATGATGCAGTCTAAGATGGTAGCGGGCTAACCTGTTAGGGGCATGGCAGTTATATTAAACCCATACCCCTTCCGTTTCTACACGGCATCGTACCGGAACGCTAAATCGCTTGGCGGCACGTGTTTGCCGGTAGGGTGGTAACTAGCCACGGCCGAAGCCTCCCACCAGGCCAGACCAGGGAAAATTCAGAAATTATAAATTCCCAAATTGACCCTGCCGGGGATCGAATCCAGGACCTCCGCACGTTAAGGCAACAGCGCTACACACTGCGCCACCGAGGTCGTCAATACGAGCTGGCGTGGCCTACTCGATTTGACAAACAAACGAAATTCGCCTCAGTGCGAATCTAGTGGGCCACGGCCTATATAGCCACTTCTTTCAGCTGGCGTGGTCTACTCGATTTGACAAACAAATGAAGTTCGTCTCAGTGCGAATCTAGTGGGCCACGGCTTCGGTTTTCTAAAATCGAGTTGGCCGCGCCCGCTGAGAACACATTCTGTTTAGCGAAATTAGACTTTATAGACATATCAATAAGAATTATGAAAGTGAAAATCACATTATTGACCAGCGGGTTATAATGAAATTAAATAGAACATTATAACCCGGCTAAAGCCAAGAGATATAATGTCTTGCTTTCGGTAAGGTTTACATGACATATAATTCGGCATTGTCGAGCATGTGGTGTGAAAAAATATTTAAGTAGTTTATATATGGTATACTCACCGATATATTTCTCATACGAATGAAAAAGAGCGCTTCAAAATATAGCATTTGGTCAACACGTGCTCTTTTCTTTAAATCTTTGGGATATAGGGAGTCATCTTTTCCGTACTTTTCCGTTAAGTATGTTAGAATGACGTGGCTGTAAAAATAAAACAAGACTTGATAATGTACGATAGTTAAATGGTAAAGTCAGTTAATGTGTAAAGTTTTGTTTTCGCGCTCATCCGAGAATAGGATACATAATATACTTTATAAAATTCTTACCTATCGTGTATATACAAATCACCATCTTCAAGCATAGGAACAGTATGCACTGGGTTTTTCTGAAAAATTAAAAAATTACTCACTAACTGATGCCCGCGACTTCATTCACGTGGATTGAGGTTTTTTTGTTCACGCGGGAGCTCTAATTTTGCGGGATAAAAAGTAGCCTATGTATTATTAAAGACTAAATTCTATCTCTGTGCCAAATTTCATCAACATACGTTCAGCCGTTCTGGCGTGATTAAGTAACAAACATCCATCCATTCAAACTTTCGCATTTATAATATTAGTATGGATTGACTTATTAAATACCGAATATGAATTTAAGTTTGAATTAATAAAAAGTCTTTAACTCTCTGGGATAAAAATCTTGTCATTCTCCACACAACCACATCGATTCAAAATACGCTATGTAGTGGCGTAATTGGACAAATCAACAAACAAACACACTTTTGAATTTATAACTTGTATGAAGTAGAATGTAAACGCATTTTATCTTTAGAATCTTAAAGATTTACATGCTATTTCAAGGTAGGCATTTACACAATAAATATAAATATTTGAACAGTTTTTTTAACCACTGCAACACTACAAGTTAGCCCTTGACTGTGATCTCACCTGATGGTAAATGATGATGCAGTTTAAGATCGAGTCTAACCTGTTAGGAGCATGGCAGTTATATCGAACCCTTACCCGTAATCGGTTTCTGCACGGCATCGTACCGGAAGATTTAATCCCTTGTCGGCACGTTTTTGTCGGCAGGGAGGTTACTAGCTATGGCTGGAGCCTCCCACCAGGCCAGACCAGAGAAAATTCAGAAATTATAAATTTCCAAAGTGACCTGCCGGAGATCGAATCCGGGACTTCCGCAAGTTAAGACAACAGCGCTCAACACTGGTCACTGGTCGTCAGGGAGGTCGTCAAGAGTTCATGTGCTTTTTGTACGTTATAATAATAAATCAAATGAGTTACTGTAAAACAATCGTTTATCTGATGCCCGCGACTTCGTTTATTTTTCGGGATAAAAAGTAGCTTATGCTACTCTTCAGGTCCTCAACTATACCCATGTCTAAAATGTCTATGAAAAAGCATTTGACCGTGTTGAACACGAGATACTTATGAAACTCCTTGCAGATACAGGCATAGACACTAAGGACATTCGTATCATCATGAACCTCTATTGGGGGCAAACCGCAACAATCAGGGTAGACGGTGAAGAAACAGACGTCATTAAGATCGAGAGAGGCGTACGACAAGGATGCATTTTGTCGCCCTTGCTATTCAACTTTAACTCGGAACATGTTATCAAAGATGCTCTGGAAGAGCATTAGGAGTAATCGTCAATGGGCAGGTGATTAATAATCTACGCTATGCAGATGATACGGTCCTTATAGCCTCCACCCAGCAAGACCTCCAGGAAATTGTTCACAGAGTAAACGAGTGCAGTGAAAGGATGGGGCTTAGAATGAATGTATCCAAAACAAAATATATGGTAGTTTCGGGCAAGCCACAGTTGACGTCCCAGATACAGATCGGAGATATTAGTATTTGTCAACTCTTATCGATAATAAAATCTTAGAGAGAGTTGACAAATACAAATATCTTGGTTCATGGGTAACGGACTCGTGAAATAGCGCCACTAGCATCCGGGTTCGCATCGAAATTGCTCGCACATCTTTTATGAAGATGAAGATAGTACTTTGTAGTCGTGAACTCTCTCTGAAACTCCGAATAAGACTCCTACAATGCTAATGCTCTTTTGGCCTGTAGTTTTATATAGTTGCGAGGCATGGACACTAGCGGAAGACATACGTAAAAAGATCGAAGCCTTTGAGATGTGGACGTATCGCAGGATGCTCCGCATAAGCTTGACGGCTAAAGTGTCTAACATAGAGGTTCTTGTCCGCATGCAGAAGAAGACCGAGTTAGTTAAAACCATCAAGCAGCGTAAGATCTCGTACCTAGGACATATTTTACGACACGATAGGTACCGCCTGCTGCAGACTATAATGATCAGTAAAATCGCTGAGCTGAGAATGAATCGCAAAACAGGGATGGGAAGAAGAAAGAAGTCATGGCTACGTAACATAAGGAAGAGGACGGGTATAAAAACAGTCGGAGAACTGTTCCACCTAGCCATGGACAAGGAGAAGTTTAGTTAACTGACTGCTGACCTTCAGTAATGGAGAGGCACATGAAAAAGAAGAAAATTACGTCAATCCGTTGATCCGTTGCGTTCCGTTGCGTGATTGAAGTACAAACCAACAAACAAACATATTTTCGCATTTACAATATTAGTAGATTACCTTTATATACTCAGGCGTCAAATGTTCCTTTTTCATAAGATTCAACTCAATCATTTCAACAGGAATATTATGGATCTCGCAAATCATCATGGCGGCGCAGGCAGGTGGACTCAGGTCCATTTTATATAATTTTAGCGGCATCTGAATACAAAAAATATTTTTTTACAAGAATAATTAATTAGTGATTACGATATTTTATTGACACATTATGTACTTTCAAGTATTTTATCCAGTTTCTACGATGGCTTGCGGCTTTTCTACAGTTCATTCAATGTATATTAAAATATCATTTATCATGCAAACTAAACTACACACGATCAAGCATCACGAGCTGTATCACGAGCAAACAATATGGATGATGACAACTCAATCAAATCAGCAACTCTTTATCAAAATTAAAAACGCACTTCTATGCTTCTGGTATGGAAGATGTATGAAATTCACAGTTGTGACGTCATCAAATTTCTACGCACTTTAAAATGGTTAAAAAACTTAAAACTAGCCGAGGATGTGAATTTTAGGTCTTTTGGAAGACCCTCTATTTAATTATCAGGCAGAAATAAGTTATTTTTGATATAGGCATCATCCCTAGGTATTGTCATTTTGCGATAGTATACATATTATTATACTTTATATTATATCTACCCACTTTTAACTTTTAGAATAATAATTGTATCAACTAGTATGTAGTTAGATTGTAACTTATAGTTGTAGTATTAGGATGTTTTATATTCGTATAGTGTGTATTTATATAATATGTGTAAAATAATTTGTAATTTTATATTAGTTTGTATGAATAAGTCTATTATCGACGACACTGTTGGTGTACGGTAAAATTTGTATGAATTTATGATAACATCAAAATGTAAACCACTACTGATTAAACTGTTAGATTTATTAAATAAATAAATTAAATAAAAGATTGCATGGGCATGGCTTCAAGTCTCATTGAATTTGAGCGATTTTCTCGATGCTGCTCATAGTCTCCATAAACTGTATGAAAAATAAACACAGGCCCCAAGATACGTTATGCCCGAAGCGAATCGGCTTTTACAAGTGAATTGAACTTAATTTGTGTAAGGCAAAATATAAAAAAATGTACCTTATGGCTAACGTACAAAAAGAAAAATAAGGAAATTTTATTGCGATTTGAATTCTATGATTGTTTGATATTGACATGCCTATGTATATACTCGTAGACATAATAAAGCTGTGGTTCTTAATACTTATACTTATACGTATGTATGGTTCCTTAAACTCTTGAGAGCTATTTCAAGTCGCTAAGTCGGGTAACGACTTCCAAAAAAGGAGGAGGTTCTCAATTCGGCGCGATTTTTTTTTTTAAATTTATGTCGGTGCATATCTTCGTGGCTTCTGAACCGATTTGAATTTTTTTTCTATCAGTCGTTAGATGAAGCTCTCGAAGTGGTCCCATAAAATTCTGACTCCAAATCCTCAACCCTGATACTAAAAAGTTAAAAATAAAAATTCTTTCCAAAAAACCGACTTCCAACGCCACTGTAAAGTAATAAATAATTTTTATTTCTACCCACTACGTTGAAGTCGGGCGAGCCTGATGCGTCAACGTAGTGGGTAGAAATAAAAATTATTTATTACTTTACAGTGGCGTTGGAAGTCGGTTTTTTGGAAAGAATTTTTATTGTTTTCATTAATGACGGATATTTATAATATTGAAACTGTTAACTGTAGCTTTTATTCAAGCTTGTTTATTTTTACTAAATCTAGAAATAATTATGATATTTGTGCAGTAGCCAAGGCAGTAATCATCAACAAGATGCGACAACCCATTAGAGTGGCCTTGCATCACCTACTTCAGTTACATTAATGGCAGCTCATCTATAAATAACTGCCTATTAGCTGACCTTACTAGCATAATATACATCACGTTTAATTAACTTACATTAACTGAAGAAATAAACCTATATTACTACGATTTATAACTTTATATTTTTGATTTATAACAGCCAATTTTTAACCGACTTCCCGAGGAATTCCCGACTTTCGGAGGTTCTCAATGCGGCGCGTATTTTTAACAAATAAGATTAAATTTGACCATCTTATGTTAAAATAGAATAAAAGGTTATAAAATAAAGTATAATTCTAATAATAAAATAGAGTAAATGTTTGTGTCACCATACATTTACTCTGCATTCAACTCGCGTGCGAACTATAGCTAGGTTGTACAGTAATTAGAATTCTTTAAAAACTTACATTGAATGAAAAGTAAGATGACGGCGAAAATAAGTATCAAAAAGTACAACTTTCACAAAAACTTGTGTAATAAGTATTTATTATTACGTTGAAGCCGTGTGCTCTTAATGGAGCTATGACGATAACTGACCACAGCGACATAATACAAAAGCCGATATATCAGATCCAGTTAAAATGCCGCATCATTCAGGACACAGAATATTCCAAAGTTACGTACGATAAGTTATTATAACAACAATTATTTAAGCATTACTGTTGAAATTCCTAGATCTTGTCAAGGTTTTGTGCTATTAGCTGGTATTATTTTACCTTCACACATCCACACATGAACACAATATTTTCAATACATTTGTGAGAAAACTTGAAATAAATCTCGAGTAACCCATACTTATTTCGAGATTTTTGGCGGCTATTAATAGCGCGATTTTTTCTCACATTTAAAATACCTTATTGTTGATTTAATTTAATAAATAAATAAATTACCATAAACTGTCAACAATATCAACCTTAAGACTACTAGATTAGATTCAAAACACTTCTATTCAGTCCTCCTGTCTACTGAGTTTATTAACTGATTGTTTATTTCGTTGCATTGCCTATAATCACTCGCAGAGCCTAGGGAACATAGTCGGCATGCAACACATCTATTGACCTAGGTTCGAATCTCGTACTACAGTTTTTTATTTTGTTTATAAATGAATGTTTGCCATTTCATAATAGAGTCAATAATTATAAAATAAACAGAGTAAATTGGAAGAACTCGCCACTGAATGCGTTTACTTGGGGTGTGAAATTATGGGTTAACTAAGCTATTACAATACCTACAGATTGAAAAACTCGTATTATGTTGCTGATAATGTGAGGGTGGCGCATGCAAAGCACCTTTTGCTTATTCTATACTAGTAGACGCCCGCGACTTCGTTCGCGTGGCATAAGTTTTTGATTCCCGCAGGCACTCCTTAATTTTCCGATCAAAAAGAAGCCTATGTTACTCTCCAGTTTCTCAACTATACCCATGCAAAAAATCAAGTCGATCCGTTGCTCTGTTGCTGCGTGATTGAAGGACAAACTCTCTATTTTGATAATCTTGGGGATGGAAATTTCAAAAACTGTGAAATCCGTATTTCATCATTTTAAACCGGAAGCCCAAATACCAAGTTTCATGGCTATAGCTTGAAAGACGACGGACTTTCATAGTACAAACTGTCAAGCCCTTTTTTAATTTAACCTCGTTGAGGCTGGCATTTTTAAAAATTGTCCGTCCTTTTTTTTTTTTACAGAAAGCCAAAATAACAAGTTTCGTAGATTTAACTTGATAAATATCTTGTAAAATAAAGGACTTTCATACAAATTTCACCCCCTATTTCAGTCCTTTGGGGGTATAATTTTCAAACATGGAGAAACACGTATTTCTTTATTTTAAACCAGTAGCTCAAATACCAAGTTTCATGAATAGGTATAACTTGAAAAATGACGGACTTTCATACAAACTTCCAACCCTTATTTTTCCCCTCTGGGGGTGAAATTTCGGAAAACACTTTCTTAGTGGATACCTACTCTTCACAAAGAACACACCCTCTAAATTTCAGGTCTCTAGGATCAGTGGTTTAGGCTGTGCGTTCATATATATAAGTCAGTCAGTCAGGACTTTGAATCTTATCTTATTATATATATAGATGGACTTTCGACGTCGACTGTACATAATTATTTGCCAACGCCATATTTATTTTAGGAGTATATGTATGGTGTCAAAGTTGAACTTACTTACTTACTTACTTATAACATATTATTACAACAAACACAAAAACAACATTCGTTACGCAATAGTAGATTATACACCAAGGGGATAAAGCACTGTTTTATGTCACGGGCGCTACATTGAATCCTGAACGTAACGAAGGACTCCAAATTTAACTCCCGAGCGCAGCGAGGGTGTTATAAGTTAATTCCCGAGCAAAGCGAGGGAATTAATATTGAGTCCTGAGTGCAGTGAGGGATTCAAGCGCCCAAGAAAAAAACAGTTTTATCCCCGTGGTGTATACTCTACTTTTCTCACTTTATGCGAGAAAATAAAAAACCAGGCTTATTAGATAGTGTTTATTACAGCAAATTAAAAGTGCAAATTGATATTGCAGACATTAGTCCAATTATGGAAAGATAACGTTATATTTTTATTTGGTACGTTTATCGAGTTTGGTACGTTTGAGCTAGAGTTTATTTGAGTTGTGGTAGAATCTTCTAAAGATACTACTAGCTACGGCTATAGCACATTCTTCCAGCTGGCGTGGCCTACTCGATTTGACAAACAAACGAAGTTCGTCTCAGTGCGAATCTAGTGGACCACGGCCTATGTAGCCACTTCTTTCAGCTGGCGTGGCCTACTCGATTTGACAAACAGATGAAGTTCGTCTCAGTGCGAATCTAGTGGGCCACGGGTTCGGTTTTAGAAAATCGAGTTGGCCGCGCCCGCTGAGAACACATTCTGTTTAGCGAAATTAGACTATATCGACATTGCAATAAGAATTATGAAAGTGAAAATCACATTATTGACCAGCGGGTTATAATGAAATTCAATAGAACATTATAACCCGGCTAAAGCCAAGAGATATAATGTCTTGCTTTCGGTAAGGTTTACATGACATATAATTCGGCATTGTCGAGCATGTGGTGTGAAAAGATGATTACTATATATATATATTAGCATCAATATTTTTGACGACCTCCGTGGCGCAGTGTGTAGCGCTGTTGTCTTAACATGCGGAGGTCCCGGGTTCGATCCCCGGCAGGGTCAATTTGGGAATTTATAATTTCTGAATTTTCCCTGGTCTGGCCTGGTGGGAGGCTTTGGCCGTGCCTAGTTACCACCCTACCGGCGAAGACATGCTGCCAAGCGATTTAGCGTTCCGGTAAGAACGATGCCGTGTAGAAACCGAATCCCCTATTCGGTTTCTACACGGCATCGTGGGTTCAGCTGTTGGGGCGTGATTGAGTAACAAACATCCATCCATACATTCAAACTTTCGCTTTTATAATATTAGTATAGATTTGAATTTGAATTTGATTTGATTTGATTGATTGATTGATCAATTTTGTGATACGAACCTGTTACATCTTGCTAAGGATGCGGCTCTCTCACCACTGTGTCACTTAGCATAACTTTTAAAAGTTTTCTTCAATAGCAAAAATATTATTATTAGCAAATAGGTACTCTGTCTCTCTCCATCTATATTAAAGGGAGAGAGACATTGACTAACGCTTTTCTCTTACATTAGATTTTTCCAGAGCCGTTCAACCGTTCTGGCGTGGTTGAGTAACAAACATTCATCCATCCATCCATCCAAACCTTCGCATTTATAATATTACTAGATGATGCCCGCGACTTCGTCTGCGTGGACTAAGTTTTTTTCCCGCTAAGTTCCCGCGGGAACTCCTTAATTTTCCGGGATAAAAAGCCTATGTCCTTCCTCGGGATACAACTTATGCTTGTACTAAAATCCATTAAAATCGGTTGAACAGATAGGTCTTGAAAGCGTAGCAGATAGACAGACAGACAGACACTTTCGCATTTATAATATTAGTATAGATTTTTTTTTTTTTTAATCGTATGGCGTTTGGTACACAATAAGCGTTTTTATAAAAATAACGCTTATTTCGCCTGCAAGTTCGTCGCTCGTTTAGCACCACCCAGGGGACACGTGCAGGGAGGTAGAAGGTAGCTCCTGCGGACGTGAGCGACGGGGCATCCCTGCAAAACCCAGGTTATTCTGCAAGTATAATGATTTTAATATAAAAATAATAAATTATCTTAGTTTAGACCGGGCGGATTCCAAACGTTACTATTGTGGCTGTCATCCTAACCCTCGTCATGTTGGAATCCTCTTAAATGTCAGCAAACAAACTTTTCCTCTATAATTGTTCTTATCTAGAGACAGTCGGACGCCTCGCCTTAGGCAATTGTGCCAAAATTGTTTTCTAATCCTTCTAAATGGGATAGTGCGGTGTGTTGGTTTGTCGACTCAACGAAACGAATCAACGAAATTTTGCATGAATTTTGATCTGGAGGTTGCCATGATATTTTCATACCGGAAAATCGAAGCGTTCCCACGAAAATATAAAAATGAACAGACGAAGCTACGAGTATCGTCTAGATTAAGTATAAGCTAACCTGCCCTGGTATCACTCGTGTGTGAGTTTTTGGCGACCTCATTGGTGCAGTGATAAGTGCAATCTTATAAGTCGGACCGGGTGTTGATTCCCTACAGGTGTAATTTAGTAATTTGGTGGAAAGCTTTGGCTCATTATCACCCTATTATAAAAGCCGACATGACCAAGCGGTTAGGCATTCCGATACTACGCCGTATAAGAACGTAAGGCAGTTTTATAAAAACCCTTCAGGGTTATAAAAAACTGCCAAAGCCCACCCAAGTTAGCCCACTTTCATCATCAGGTGAGATTGTAGTCAAAGATTAACTTGTAATTGAATTAAAAAAAACTTTGTGGAAAATCTTTTTTTACTTGAAGTCTTCCTCTATGAGAGGGAAACCCATGATGGGAGGGTCTACTTTATACAAAATGTAGTTAATCTTAAGTTTGGTTTGGTTGATAAATTGACTAAGAAGGCAACACCTATGACTGGAGGTATTTTAACTTCTACTATGAATCTGCATAAAATTAAAGAACAAATAAGCAAAATGTTGGTAAGTCTGAAATTATTTAACCTTTGAGCGTCCGCTAGAATTCTTAAAATAATTATTTAAGAAAAGCTAGCAAGAAATATTCTAAATATCAAATAATGATTAAAGTCTTGTTTTGCAGAGCTCGTCTAAGGTAAGTTTTGCAATAAGAAGTGGAAAACTTGGAAAAATTCTCCATATTTTTACAAGAGACAGATATAAGCTGGAATCCAAATTAAATTAGCTTTATGCAAGCACAACCTCGCAACTTTTTAAGTTATTAAATTATCTCTGAAGATAGATTTTATTGTCATGAATATAATATTTTAAAGATTTACCTACTAATTTCAAATGAATCAGTTACTGTTTTAAAACATACATGTTTTAGTATTGTTATAATCGACTTCAAAAAGGAGGAGGTTCTTAATTCGACTGTATGTTTTTTTGTATTAATGTTACGCGATCATTCCGCCGAGCTAACCTTGCCAAAGCCCACGTATTTATGCTTAGTAAAACCTCATAATATTATCAGTTTGTGGTATAGCAATTTAACGGTATTTTCGTACTTGTGCCACAGAACCTTTATGTCAAGTTGTGGTTCAACAGGAAAATGTCCTATAGATTTTGTTGATACAGATATTATATTGTACTAGATGATGCCCGCGACTTCGTCCGCGTGGATTAAGATTTTTTATGATTCCCGCGGGAACTCTTGAATTTTCCGTACTAAAAAGTAGCTTATGTCCTTCCCAGGAGGTACCTATCCCTGTACCAAATTTCATCAAAATTGGTTGAACAGATGGGCCGTGAAAGCGTAGCAGACAGACAGACAGACACACTTTCGCTTTTATAATATTAGTATGGATGAAAAAACGCTATAAACAAGTTCTGCTAGAAATTATAAATAAATTTTCACTCTACTACCTCTGATAAAAAATCTTTGATGTGATATGGACAGTCAGACAAACAAAAAAAATGTTATAAGGATTCCATAAGAGTAAGGAACGCTAAAAGTTCCCTTTTGCATTGCAATCAAAAGCCTTTTATCCCTGTTGCAACTGGATACGCACCTTTTATAACCGTCGATAGAATTTCAATCCGAATTGCAATATTATCAATCAATTGTACTTTATCCGTATTATGTTTCACATAAATCACAGTGAATACAAGCTATTGTGACAGGTTTATCGCATTGAAATTGTGATCGAAAGCTTTGGGATACTTGATGTATATCGTATAGAATATTTTATACGCGATGTCTCATCGTTCATACGTGCGATATAAATATATTCTGTTATATGCTAGCAGGTAGGGAATACGAGATAGGGTTTGAATTTGTTCAGCAGGGCGACCGCGTATCTTTTGCATCAATCATTGATACATCGCAATCACCTCTGATTGGATAACACTCTACCACTATTGGTCAAAATCCATTGAAGCAGCAAGAATACCATGAATTCAGCCAATCACAACAATAATTGATACTGTAACAATGATGATGTCGAAGATACGCGGTCGCCAAATATACTTATCTGTCAGAATCTTCGGTCAGAATAGAAGAAGTAGAGACATCGAATTATGTAACATAATTAATGTTCCTATCTAACATTATTTTATTGTGAATGTCTATTTTTTGTTCGTCTTTCATCTTATACAGCTGATAGCGTATACGGACAGCAAAAATATCGTTAGGAAAACAGCAACAATGAGATGCATTCTAGAATTAATGAAAAATTGTACCGTCACATAATAACATTAAAAATAACAAACTTATTTAAAATCCAATTTTAATATCTGCTTGACTCATGTGTAATTTGAGTATCTGTAGTACCACAAAATACTAAGTATTACCACAGAATAGGTACAAGAATTATTACACACTTTCCCTCAACGCGTCACGTGGTTATATCAAGGTCAAGACTAAAGTAATTATGTCTGAGTATCCTTCTCCTTAAGCCAGCTCAATTTGCATGTAATATGTAAGAGGAATTGATTGAAAATGCACGAGCATTTTTTTCGCTTCTTGAATTTTCACTACGCTGGCTCTTTTCTAAGGCTGTTAAAGACCTGATATCCAGTTAGCGCATCGATCATCGATCATCTATCTCAAAAAGGTGATGTGGGATGAGGTCCAGGACCCTGTGCTGGAGACCTATCCAAAATGAACGTGTAATGTCCGCATGGTGGCTCGTGCATCGAGAGAATTGATTTTCATAATATGTTTTGCAACGCTCTAATTGTTTAATAGGTATTTCACTGCTGACAAATACATGCTAACACAATATTTTGAAAGACTTACGGCTTTTTTTTTAATGGTTAGAGGATGCTCGCGAGGTGGTTCCATAAAAAATTTCTGACTCCAAATCCTCAATCCTGATGCTGCAGGGTACAGAAATCCTCAAAAATAGGGAGTTAGGAAATTTCGATGGTGAATGCATATAGTTGGTATCAAGTCACGTGCATACGATTCAACTCTGAGTTCCAATTCCTCAACCCTGATGCTGCAGGGTACAGAACTCCTTAAAAATAGTGATTTAGGATTTTTTATGGTGAATTCATATTGTAGGTGTCAAGCAACGACTTCATGCTTAAACCCAAGTCCCAACTCCTCAACCCTGTACTGCACTCCTAAGTGATCTACTCGTTCTTATCTACTATAAGTGAACGTACGTTTTTAGCACTCTCCCAGCGGTTCTTTGTCAATATATAACTACTCCGTGTATGATTTTTGAACATTTCCCATGATATATTTTGGTACATGATAATAAATAAAATAAAATAAATAAACTAAATAGAATGGAAATCTACAAGCTAAATAATTATGTCCACTAATGGACTAGACACTATTCAGAATGAGATCTCATCATATTTCCATGGTTACGTTCAAAAGACGTACGTATACGAATACGTACGACGCTTTTTTCGACGAATAACTTAATGATCATAATATTTTCATCGTCATAATTTTACGAAAATGGTGGTACAGAATAAATATAAACCTGCTAGCTGATGCGCGCGACTTTGTCCGCGCGGATTGAGGTTTTTTGGTTCCTGCGGAAACTCTTTAATTTTTCTGGATAAAAAGTAGCCTATGTCCTTCCTCGGGATATAACCTATCCCTGTATCAAATTTCATCAAAATCGGTCGAACATGAGCCGTGAAAGCGTAGCAGACAGACAGTTAAACAGACGGACAGACAGACAGAAACACTTTCGCATTTATAATATTATAGTATGGATACTTTGTTTTATAGGTACTTTGTTGGTAATACTTCGTTTGTAATCAATAAAGATTTTTTAAGCATACTATACTATCATACTTAAGTAATATTATAAATGCGAAAGTGTGTTTATATGTTGGTTTGTCCTTTAGTCACGCCGCACAGAACAACGGATTGACGTGATTTTTGGCACGGATATGGTTGAGAACCTGGATAGTGACATAGGCTATACTTTTTATTCCAGAAAATTGAGGAGTTCCCGCGGGAATAAAAAAAACTTAAACCACGCGGACGAAGTCGCGGGCATCAGCTACTATTGAATAAACAAAATATAAACCTTACAACTTTGTCAACTTCGCACATTTTATTCCAATGTCAAAAAAGAAAACAATTTTATTTTATGCAGAAACTTTGAGACGGGATGTTTAAATGGTTTTGTTGAAACCCGCAAGAAGGCAAAGTTTCTCAATTTTAAGTGTTTTTAATAACTGCTGCGCTTTTTTCCAGTTTGTGACGAAATTATTTGTGATTTATGGTCAGAATTTTAGGTAGTAGTTTAATGAAATACAAAATAATATATATTTATTTATTTTATTTATAAATAATGCCCGCGACTTCGTCCACGTGTATTGAGGTTTTTTGGTTTCCGCTGGAACTCTTTAATTTTCCGGGATATAAAGCAGCCTATGTGTTATTCCAGACTATAATCTATATCTGTTCCAAATTTCATCCAGATCCGTTCAGCCGTTGAACACAAACATAAATCTATCCATCCATTCAACAAAATAGGAACATCCTGGAAGGTTTTTACAACCACTTTATCTTATTTAGTCCACTTACTTGCTATTTTTAGGTATATGAAAAACCAATTATAAATGTATGTTATTTGCTTAATTATAAAAGTAGTTTGGAAAATTTCTGTGGTGAATATCGCGGGCTAAAAGTGCGGATACACACTGTACCACATAGATTTACCAATTGTCGCGGAATCACATTAAACTTCTAGTTCTTTCCAATAAATGTTGTTTTATCCACAATATCAGTCCTTAGTAATCGACTGGTTCTCCTTTCTCATACACAAAAGACAAAAATACAATATTTTTTTTTTTTTTTATTATAAACTTTTTTTGACATTGATTTGCATATTTACAGATCTAAATGCTGTTGAAGGATTTCCTTAAGTTTCGCCGTTCCTGCTGCGGTACGTTTTTGGTAAAATGGCTGCTTTTCCATATACGAGAACCACGCTTTAATTTTAGGATACCTGTAAAACAATAATATTCAAGTTAACTTCTTTATCCATAAAAATCATAGAAGAATAAACTAACTGACCGACATCTTAATTTGAGTTTTTTTGTTCCCGCGGGAACTCTTTAATTTTCCGGGATAAAAAGTAGTAAGTAAAAGTGCTAATCCAGCCTATAATCTATCTCTGTGCCAAATTGGTTTTATGGTCTGTGATACACCCATATATCCATCTAAACTTTCGCATTTATATATTAGTAAGAGTAAGAATTAGTATAGAAGTATAGATAATTATAGGCATAATGTTTTAAGTACTGTATCCACTACCACTACAGCCCATTAAGGTCCCACCGCTGGGCACAGGCCTCCACTCTCATAGGAATTGACGGAATAAGAGCTTAGAGCCACCACGCTGCTCACCCACGAAGAAGAAGAAGACGAGAAGATAATAACCGGGACCGACGGCTTAAAACGTACTCTCCGAGGCACGGGGGTCGGCTGTGCCGATTTAGCTGATTTGGGTTTTGAAATGTTTGTCGTAGTCCAGGGAAGGTTTAAACTGTGAGAAAATATGGAAAAATTAGTTAGTTACGACTATAAATAATAAAGATTGATAAATATTGGGTAAGGAATTCGCCCAAAAGTTTTTCGCAGTGAGAACGTAGCATAAAATTACATTGCCTTAATATGAAATTATTAATTATATAATTATTTGGCTACTCAATATTTATTAAAATATCATTGTCTGTTTGAAGCGTAAATATGGCATTGATGTTTTATATTATGTTGTTACGGTTTATTAGTTGATTTTAATAAACTATGGACAAAATTATAATGTTTATTATGTAAGCTTACTTTTTATCATCAATAGGGATGGCGTAGCTAGCAGCTGCGACAGTAGCAACAAGGGAAACGTCGGCAACAGTCATGTGGTCGGCCGCAACAAATTTACTCTTGTTGAGGAACGCTTCAAGGAAATCGTAGGCTTCACGTACAGCATTCAATACCTTTTCTGGTGGCTGTCTAACTCCCTCAAAGATTGCCGGATACTGTAATAAAACATACTTAATAGACTAAGAGATAACTGCACTTTTTGTAACTATAGCTTGAAAAGCTGATTCAGTAATAGTTGGGTGCTACACTCTCCACTGAGGACGCTAGTCAGCTTCTGAGCGCAAGCTGATGGGCCAATCACTAGATATGGCCGATCAAAAACGTGATATGGTTACCAAAACTAAACCATAATTTGAAAAGCTGATTCTTGTACAGTATTAAAGTATGCACAGTACCTATTTTAACACTACAAAAACTGACGCTCTGCATCGGGCCTTTCACTAGATATCACGATTTTCAAGCGATAGTTACGAAAAGTGCAGCTATCTCTTACAATATAAGGTACTAATACATGATGTCTTTTTTGGTAAGTAATAAGTATTTTTCTGGGAGCATTTTTTATGCACATAATATCTGCCATATTTGATTTGTTAGGATAGCATTACACCAATCCACGATATAACAGTGCACCTCCTATTAGGTATATAATGTGGCGATTATGAATTGGTCAATAAACCGACAAACGTATACATAATATACACATAATATTACCTCGTACGTAGTTCGATAAAAATATTGAATTAGTATAAATATATTATACTCACCGATATATTTCTCATACGAAAGAAAAAAAGCGCATCAAAATATATCATTTGGTCAACACGTGCTCTTTTCTTTAAATCTTTGGGATATAGGGAGTCATCTTTACCGTACTTATCCGTTAAGTATGTTAGAATGACGTGGCTGTAAAAATAAAACAAGAGTTAATAATGTAGGAATAATGTAGGAAGTCATATGCTAAAGTTAGATAATATGTAAAATTTTGTGTTTTCGCGCGGATACATAATATAATTCATAAAATTCTTACCTATCATGTATATACAAATCTTCATCTTCTAGCATAGGAACAGTATGCATTGGGTTTTTCTGAAATTCATTAAATACTGTTATTAATCACTAACTGATGCCCGCGCCTTCATCCACGTGGATTGAGGTTTTTACCATTGATAAAACTTCAAATATATATTATAATATAAAGAAGTGCATTCGAGTAATATAGTAAAGTATAATACCACCACCACCACCCCCGCTACAGCCTATTACCGTCCCACTGCTGGGCACAGGCCTCCACTCTCATAGGAGAGAGGGAATTAGAGCTTGGACCCACCACGCTGCTCCAATGCGTGTTGGCGGGCTTTAACGACTAACATGTTAGTGATAATAACCGGGACCGAAGGCTTAACGTGCTCTCCGAGGCACAGGGGTGAATCACCGCCAACTTCCAACTCCGGGCAGGCACTGAGAATTTCTTAATTGAAAAACCCAATACCTAACAATTTAAGTATAATAAATTGTTATGTCATTATTGAAAAATTTTGAAGAAAAGATTTTAATTTCTTTAAAAATGAACAAAAGCTGGAGTGATAATTGACCGATCGCGTATTTCCGTTTACGTGTCCAATAGAAGGCAGCATTGCCTCGAACCCCGCACGGGTTTGATGTGCTAACTCTCCATTCAAACTCGTGTTCAATATAAGGAACTCCTCCTCCAATCGCGCACGAGTTTGCAACCGAAATTTTCTGCCAAACGCATGTTCTATTCAAGGCGATCAATCCGACAACGCTGTGCAGTACGGTAGTTTGGGAGCGTTGGCGACCGTATTATTTTATTGTGAATTTCATGCTATTAAAGGGTCATTATAATATTATAAAAAAATGTAGATCTCTCCAAAACCGAATCAGCACAACCCGACTCCACGCAGTCTTGTCTGCCCTATCCCTAGAATTTTTTTGTAAAGCGCGAATGGTGAGGAGGTCCTGAATAAAGCGAGCCTACGAAGCAGAGTAGAGCAAAGGGGGGAGATGGCGAGCGAAGCGAGCCGGTGACCTCCTTAGCGAAACGAAGGTCGCGTAGGTGAAGCTTTTATTTTTTCTATGGTGAAGCTGAATGAAGGGGCATCGAAGGCGTAGCTCATCCATTTTACATCTACATTTTTATAAATCGTAATAAGTTTCTAACCTATAAATAATAAAATTTTTGGGTTTCTTGCCTATTCATCAAACACCTCACATCAAACAAACACGGATTCCGTGCATCAAGGCAAGTACTGCCATCTATTGAACACGGAAATAAATACGCCTATCAGGGCGAAAACCCGTGCGGGTTTCGAGGAAGTTTTATTAGGGGAAGTAACTCTCAATAAAAAAATAATTTATTCAACTAGTACTTTTTCATTTTCAATCGACGGAGCATTGCGGGGACTGAGAAATCTGTGAATTTTTGGTTCCCGCGGGAACTCTAATTTTCCGGGATAAAAAGTAACCTAGGTGTTATTCCAGACTATATTCTATATCTGTGCCAAATTTCATCCAGATACGTTCAGCCGTTCTGGCGTGATTGAGTAACAAACATCAATCCATCCAAACTTTCACGTTTATAATATTAGTATGGATTGATTTATTAAATACTGAACATGAATTTATGTCTTCAGTTTAAATTAAAAAGTCTTTAATTTTCCGGGATCAAAATCTTGTCATTCTCCATAAAACCACATCGATTTGAAATACGCTCTGTAGTGGCGTATAATTGGAAAAATCAATAAACAAACACACATTGGCATTTATAACTGGTATGAAGTAGAATGTAAACACATTTTATCTGTAAAATGATAAATCCTAAAGATAGCATTTGTTTACATCCTAATTCAAGGTAGGCATTTATACATACAATAAATTTATAAATATTGAGCCCTGGACTTCTGCACGTTAAGACAACAGCGCTCAACACTGCGCCACGGAGGTCATCAAGATCTCATGTGCCTACTTTTGTACGTTTTAATCCATAAGTTAATATTATAAATGCGAAAGTGTGTCTTTATCCCCGGAAAATTAAAGGATTCCCGCGGGAAACTAAAAAAAATCTCTGTTCAACCTACTTTGACGAAATTTGGTACAGGGGTAGGTTGTATCCCGGGGAATGACATAGGCTACTTTTTATCCCGGAAAATTAAAGAGATCCCGCGGGAAACTAGAAAAAATCTCTGTTCAACCTACTTTGACGAAATTTGGTACAGGGGTAGGTTGTATCCCGGGGAATGACATAGGGTACTTTTTATCTCGGAAAATTAAAGAGTTCCCGCAGGAAACTAAAAAAAAAATCTGTTCAACCGATTTTGACGAAATTTGGTACAGGGGTAGGTTGTATCCCGGGGAATGACATAGGCTACTTTTTATCCCGGAAAATTAAAGAGATCCCGCGGGAACTTCATCTGTATGAAGTCGCGGGCATCATATTCTAGTAATGAATTAAATGAGTTAAGACTAAATATTACCTTTAAATACTCAGGCGTCAAATGTTCCTTTTCCATAAGATTCAATTCAATCATCTCAACAGGAACATTATGGATCTCGCAAATCATCATGGCGGCGCAGGCAGGTGGACTCAGGTCCATTTTATATAATTTTAGCGGCATCTAAATAAAATAAATATTTTTATTATAAGATTTTTTTTAATTGAAAATAATACAATAGAACTTAATGCTAGCTCGCCTAACCTAATTACTATATAAATCATGCCCGCATGGAATGGTGGCAAGAATGCTGGCTGCATTTTCGCGCTGGACAACCAGGCTTTGCGCAAAAAATAAGCCAGCCCTTCTGTCACCAGATGAGGCAATTAACCGCGGTGAAATATCTCGTAAAAAGTTTTTGGCTCTAAGACTCCATGGCCCCAGGGTCCACGGCAAACGGAACAAATATGTAACTCTCTATGAGAGGGGCATACTTCCGCCGCTTGCCGGTTTCAACCTTTTCTGCTGCGACTCCCGGCCTTGATGCTGTCTCCTTGATATGATGGGGTCCTTTTGAGGACCTGGAGAGTCACATTTGACATATAGTTATAGTCAGCTCCATCAAGTATTTCACCCAATTTGCATGATGACATAATAAGCTGTGGTTCTTAATACTTAAACGTATGATGAAGGGTATATGGTTCCTTTAAATCTTGCGAGCTATTTTTGTTTTCATTAATGACAGATAATTTATAATATTAAACTGCTAACTGTAGCTTTTAACTGTCACCGTAAGATTGCAAAAACCGTCAGATTGTAATATAACTAGCGAAATTATAAACTGTGGACAGATTACAATTTGACGCATTATTTTTCGGTAGATTGTAATCTGTTAGAAAGCTAAGTGCAACCTAAGTACCTACCTAAGCACTACCTGATTATTTATGTCGAACCCTAACCTTACCTACAAGAAAGAGACAAGAAAACGTAAATACAATGAATATTTCAATAATTTACCCTCAGAACATTGAACGGTTCACAATCTGTCGACAAGAAACAATTATAATTTTAAAAAAAAGTTATTAAAACTTGTTTATCTACACAGGTAAATTTCGCGACAAGCCTTTATCTATATATATAAAAATGAAACCCGTTTTCCTTGGTCACGGCATCACGCGTGAATGGCTGGACCGATTTCACTAATTCTTTTTTTGTTGTATTTGTTATTATTAGGAGAAGGTTCTTACGGAAAAAAATATTAAGAAAATCTCTCAGAAATATTGAAAAATATGTAACATTTAATTTTGCATACTAAGGCGGTACGAAGTTCGCCGGGTCAGCTAGTATTATATAAATTGTGTAATGACGTTAAGAGATTATAATAGATATATAATATGCAGTAACCAAGGCAGTAATCAACAACAAAACGCGATAGATAATTAGAGTGACCTTGCATCATCTACTTCAGTTAGGTACATTAACGCCAACTCGTCTATACATAACTGCCTATTAGCTGACCTTACCAGCATAAACATCATACTGATATTATAAATACGAAAGCGTGTTTGTTTGTTGTTTTTTTTTTTTTTTTGGTTTGTCCTTCAATCATGCCGCATCGGAGCAATGGATCGACGTGATTTTTGGCATAGGTATAGTTGAGGACCCGGAGAGTGTTACAGGCTACCTTTTATCCCGGAAAATTAAGGTGTTCCCGCGGGAATTTTATAAGGTTAAACCACGCGGACGAAGCCGCGGGCATCAGCTAGTGAAGAAATAAACCTATGTTTCCACGATTTATTACTTTATATTTTATCATGCTAATATTATTATATATTCTGGGGCATCTGGAAAATCTCTTCAAGAGATAAGTTGTTCTTGTGCATGTCCTTTCAATGTTTATGTTTTATTTTTAAGTTACTGGTACAGAATGTATAAATAAATAAAATAAATTATAAATGCGAAATGTGTTTGTTTGTTGGTTTATTGTTTTGTTGGTTTGTCCTTCAATCATGCCGCAACGGAGCAATGGATTGTCGTGATTTTTGGCATGGGTATAGTTGAGGACCTGAAGAGTGTCATAGGCTACCTTTAATCCCCGAAAATTAAGGAGTTCCCGCGGGAATAAAAAAAAATTTAAACCACGCGGACGAAGTCGCGGGCATCAGCTAGTGAAGAAATAAACCTATATTACCACGATTTATTACTTTATATTTTAGACTATAGCTAATGCCCGCGTGGATTGAGGTTTTTCGGTTCCCGCGGGAACTCTTTAATTTTCCGTGATAAAAAGTAGCCTTTGGGTTATTCCAGACTATAATCTATCTCTGTGCCAAATTTCATCCAGATCCGTTAGCCGTTGAAGCGTGATTGAGTAACAAACATCCATCCATATACATCCAAACTTTCGCGTTTAAAATATTTAATTGAATTGAATATTTAAATTGGTATTGATATATTTTGATATATTATTAGCCAGATTATTAACAAATAAGATTAAATTTAACCATCGTTAAAATAAAATAAAAGGTTATAAAATAAAGTAACTAGGTTGTACATTAATTATTATTAGACATAAAAAACTTACATTGAATGAAAAGTAAGATGACGGCGAAAGTAAGTATCAAATAGTACAACTTTCACAAAAACTTGTGTAATTAATATTTATTTACGTAAGATTTGAATTTTTAAGCCGTGTGCTCTTAATAGAGCTATGATGATAACTGACCACAGCGATATACCTACATATTACAAAATCCCATATCAGATCCGGTTAAAATGCCGCATCATTCTTAAAGATATGAGTAGGACACAGAATATTCCAACGTTACGTACGATAAGTTATTAAAATAACAATTTTTTAAGCATTCCTGTTGATAACTTGTCTTGTCAAGGTCTTGTGCCATTATCTGGTACTACATTATTATCTTTTAAATCAGTATAAAATGTACTATTTCAAACTGATTCAACTGACTGATTCGCCTTCGCATGGATGTACTTCCACTAAACAGCCCATTAACATCCCACAGCTGGTCACAGGCCTCCACTCTCATAGAAGAGAGGCAATTAGAGCTTAGACCCACCACGCTGCGGGTTGGCGGGCTTTAACGAATATTATCATGTTTGTGATAATAACCGGAAACGACGGCTTAACGTGCTCTCCGAGGCACGGGGGTGAAGCACCGCCAACTTCCTAACTCCGGGCTAGTACCACAGCATAGGTATTAGTACAGCTGTACTAGTACTGAGAATTTATAGTCAGAAAAACTACACTTATAATACAATACTTATCGCCCGACCCGGGACTCGAACCCGAGACCTCGTCAGCCGCAGTCGAACATGCTAACCACTAGACAGTTTGGCAGGCAGTAGGCTTACTTTGTACTTCTTAATTTAAATGCGAAAACACACTACGGACAAAAGACCTGGCGGACAAGAGTATATGCACATACTACCGCGATTGGACCGAACGTGTATCCGTACAGAGTACAGACGCGAGCGATTCCCGAGGACGATTTACTCTGTCCTATCCGGAATACGATTTTGCTCTAAAAGCTACCAGATTTGCATGAGATTACGTACTTTGCAGTAGTATTTATAGTAGGTGAGTATTCAACATACTGTAATCTCTCCAGAAGCTAGACAGATTCTTAACAAATTTGTTATTTGTTAAAAAAAATATCTATTTTTATAATTATTACTATAGGGTGTATTAACGCGTGCAAAGACTGATAGATAGACAAAAAAGCCCACTTCAAACTTAACCGGTTAGTTTCTTTTTTTATTACCATCAAAGTAAACACGTGTAGCAACACGTAATTATAAGATATGTGGTTCTTATCGCATTTTTATGGTTCCTAACAGTTTATTTAGAGACAGAAATAACATATTCGACGATAAGACTATGTCAGAATCCAAATTAAGTGTGACCGTGTATTTTTAATTGTATGTTACTATTTGTTGGAAGAATATTCCACGTGGACGACATGATGCCTAGATGTATTTAGTGTGGGAAAATATACAATGAATTTGTGTTTCTGAATAGTTCGTTTGTCTGGTAAGTTTATATTATTAATAATATTAATTTATAATATTCAATAATTTATTAATTGAGGTACACAGTCAATAACCCGCTTGACAATACTTAAGGCCCTGTGATAGCGTAAAATCGGAAGCATTTTAAAGCAGTCTATCCATCAAACGGTGACATGATGTATATGCTTGTAAAAATAATTTGCTGTTTTCAAGACCTATAAGCAGCCATTGATGCATTGAAATTTCTTTTAATCATCCTCCTCTTAGTTTACCTTTTAAAGCGATTTTTCTTCTTAATGAAACCTATAATTTAGAAACATAAGATAAAATTAATATTTCTAAATGAAACACACGTCGGATTAATTTGTATCGAACAGTAAATATTTATATTTTTACAAATGATTTCTTGCATTTTTTGAGACATGCGTCTGTCTGTCTATCTGCTACGCTTTCACGGCAGATCTGCTAAACCTTTGATGAAATTTGGTACAGGGATTGTATCCCGAGGAAGGACATAGGCTACTTTTTATTCCGAAAAATTAAAGAATTCCCGCTGGAATCAAAAAATCTTAATACACGCGGACGAAGTCGCGGAAATAATCTAGTACATAATATTTCCAAACTACCATTGTACAAAATCAAAGTCCTCAGTAGTATCACGTATAAAAATGGATAGAGCCTACTCAGATAAAAGAAATTACTCAAGAAAACTTCGCTTTTACCAATACTAGGTATCATCGTCAGTCATGCTCTTAATGATAATGAAACACGTTGGCAGTATGGCCCCTGACTGGGTCAAACTATAATTACCTACGGTGTCGCGGACGTGCGGTCTCACAGGCGGCGAGTTGCGCTATCGAATCATTATAATATTTATCTACTCCAGCATCGAAAAGTTCCAATTTCGAATTTGACAACTATATCGAATTGAACCCTCTTTCGTGTTTGCTTCTCATAACGATACAGTTCGTTGTATGGGAGCTGTATCGTTATGAGTCGTAGCTGTATCGATATGGTTATCTTCATAAATAGGATACCTATAGCTTAGCGGCTCTGGGTTCTGGCACTTTCCAACCAGTCAATTGATTTGACTTTTTTATTAATTTACAAAGTAAAAAATTATAAAGACGTCCTTGTCGTAGATAAAATCTTGTATGCAACTGTACGTAATTAGTCATTTTAATTCTCGTACTATCCTATTTTGATACTCGGCAAGCCTCGTATCAAAAAACAGCACTCGAATTAAAATGACCCTCATTACGATACAGTTGCATAAATAGCTATTATAACATTATAAATTTATCACGCCGTTACTACGTTAATGTGCACCTGAGGTACTATTACTTATTCTGTGGCCTGACTAAGATCGATGCAAAGTTATGCAGCGGCCTCTCAGACCTCATCATGTTACAATGAAGAAACCAGAAGTTTAATTCGCTATAATCCGCGACAAAAGGAAAATTTATGTGGTACAGTGATTTTATATATTATATATATTGATTATAATATATTATATAGATTATATATTTAATATATATATATATATATATAAAAAATACCACAATAATAAGTACCACATAAATTTTCCTTTTGTGTCGCGGATTATAGCGAATTAAACTTCTGGTTCCTTCATTATGATGGATTTCCGCAAAGTAACGCCTGCCTCTATCCAATATTCTCATCATGTTACCCCTTACGTAATAATACCTTGTAATAAAAGAAGCGTGGGGATTCGGGAGTAGTCAACCGTACCAATTCGTAGTTAAAAGTTAACTATTCTTGTTGTAACACATGTGTGCCTGCATAATGCAAAAACAAAACAATATTATGCCCTGGCTGCCAATTAAAAAAATTAAATTCGTCAATTTTCTGATCCTGCCATAAAGAACTTATTATTTCCGTAAATAATATTAATTCAATAAACCCAGATGGTCAGAAAATAATAATATAATGATTTTTAAGGATAAAAATAATAAATTATCTTAGTTTAGACCGGGCGAATCCTAAACGTTACTATTGTGGCTGTCATCCTAACCCTCGTCATGTTGGAATCCTCTTAAATGTCAGCAAACAAACTTTTCCTCTGTAATTGTTCTTACTCGTATCTAGAGATAGTCGGATGCCTCGCCTTAGGCAATTGTGCCAAATTGTTTTCTAATCCTTCTAATATTATAAAGGGGATGGTGCGGTGTAATGGTTAACGAAAATATAAAAATGAACAGACGAAGCTACAAGCATCGTCTAGATTAAGTATAAGCTAACCTGCCGTGGTATCACTCGTGTGTAAGTTTTTGGCGACCTCATTAGTGCAGTGATAAGTGCAATCTTGTAAGTCGGACCGGGTTTTGATTCCCTACAGGTGTGATTTAGGAATTTGGTGGAAAGCTTTGGCTCATTATCGCCCTATTAAAAATCTGCCAAAGCCCACCCAAGTTAGCCCACTTTCATCCAGGTGATCATATTTTGAGAAAATCAACAAAAAGCGAAATATATACCCAGATAATGTTTTTTACTTTTTAGTTTAAGTTGGTACTATTTATAGGTATAGTTTTTGTTTTAGATGAAAGCGAATAATTATGTTTTGAACAACTTTCACTAGTCATATAGCTTTTAATGCAAAAACTGATGAACTAACGATAAAAAAACTGAATAATACAAGAAAAGCAGCAGAAAAATACGAGAGAGAATTTTAAATTCTACCCCCAAAGGGGTAAAATAAGGGTTGAAAGTTTGTATGAAAGTCCTTCATTTCTCAAGTTATAGCCATGAAACTTGGTATACGAGCTGTGGGTTGAAAATGAAGAAATACACAGTTTTTAAAAATTCCACCTCCAAAGGGGTGAAATAGGGGATAAAATTTGGTATGAAAGGCCTTCATTTCTCAAGATATTTTACAGGTTATATCAACGAGACTTGGTATTTAGGCTAACGGTCAAAAATAAAAAAGTACGTGTGTCACTGTCTGTCAACATTCCACCCCCGAAGGGGTAAAATTAGGGTTGGAAGATTGTATGAAAGTCCTTCATTTATCAAGTTATAGCCATGAAACTTAGTACTATAGTATGAAATGTATGTGAGCTACCGGTAAAAAATAAAGAAATACGTGTTTCACAGTTTTTCAAAATTCTATCCCCAAAGGGGTAAAATAGGGGTTTGAAGTTTGTATGAAAGTCCTTCATTTCTCAAGTTATAGCCAAGAAACTTGGCATGTGAGCTACCGGTTAAAAATAAAGAAATACGTATTTCACAGATTTTCGAAATTCTACCCGCAAAGGGGTAAAATAGGGGTTGAAATTTTGTATGAAAGTCCTTCATTTCTCAAGTTATAGCCATGAAATTTGATATGTGAGCTACCGGTTAGAAATAAAGGATTATGTGTTTAACAACTTATGAAAATTCTACCCCCAAAGGGGTAAAATAGGGGTTTGAAGTTTGTATGAAGCTTGGTATATGAGCTGCGGATTGAAAATTAAGAAACATGTAGGTGTTTCACAGTTTTTGAAAATTCGACCCCCAAAGGGATTCAAGTCATATCAACGGAACTTGGTATTTTAGCTAACGGTAAAAAATAATGAAGTACGTGTGTCACAGTTTTTTAAAATTCCAGCCTCGAACGGGTAAAATAGGGGATGGAAGTTTGTTTGAAAGTCCTTCATTTCTCAAGTTATAGCCAAGAAACTTGGTATGTGAGCTACCGGTTAAAAATAAAGAAATACGTATTTCACAGATTTTCGAAATTCTACCCGCAAAGGGGTAAAATAGGGGTTGAAATTTTGTATGAAAGTCCTTCATTTCTCAAGTTATAGCCACGAAATTTGGTATGTAAGCTACCGGTTAATAACAAAGAAATACGTGTTTCACAGTTTTTTAAAATTCTACTCCCAAAGGGGTGAAATAGAGTTGGTCCTTCAATAACGCCGCAACAGAGCAACGAGTATTTTGCACGGGTGGTTGAGGACCTGGAGAGTGGTATAGGCTACTTTTTATCCCGGAAAATTATGGAGTTCCCGCGGGAATCTAAAAACTTAAACCTCGCGGACGAAGTCGCGGGCATCAGCTAGTTTCCTTATAATATTTATCTAATTTTAGTATTTGTTTTCAAGTACAGGGTATAATTTAAATAATTGATCAAGTTTCAGGCTCAGCCTTTCAGAAAATTGAGAGTTCTGAGGTCAACTTTGCTCGTTAGAAAATCTCCACTTTGAAAGCCCGCCATTTCGTCAATTTAAGAGGGAAAATTTAAAAAAATATATTTTTGGACTCCATTCTTAATTATCTTTAAAATGATATACCACAACCCTATGTAACGCCATTAAAATATTTTACTTCGCATTCGCTTCTATGAGAGCCCCCCTGAAATAATGATTTTTATAACTTTTTAAGCCATATTCGGCGGGAGGCCATCGGTAGTAATTCAGAAGTTATAAGGCTCTGACAGACGGACGGACGGACGGACGGACGGACAAGTGCAAATTCACTCAAGTAGACTCAGAGACCTTCGCTTAGCTCGGTCAATTATCAGTTTGTAGCATAGCAATTTAACGGTATTTTCGTACTTGTGCCACAGAACCCTCCTTTGTGTCAAGTTGTGATTCAACAGGAAAATTTCCTATAGGTTTTGTTGATACAGATATAACGAGTATATTGTATGAAAAAACGCTATAAACATATTCTATAAGTTCTGCTATAAATTTGAAATAAATGTTCACGAAGCCGCCTCTCAGAAAAAAAGCCTTGATGTGATATCGACAGTCAGACAAACAAAAAAAATGTTTAATAATAAGGTAAAAATGTTAATATTAGAGTAAGGAACGCTAAAAGGGAAAATTGCAATCAAAAGCCTTTTATCCCCGTTGGAACTGGATACGCACCTATTATAATCGTCGATAGAATTCCAATCCAAATTGCAATATTATCAATCAATCAATTTTTATTATCTATCAATTTTGACGACCTCCGTGGCGCAGTGTGTAGCGCTGTTGCCTTAACGTGCGGAGGTCCCGGGTTCGATCCCCGGCAGGGTCAATTTGGAAATTTATAATTTCTGAATTTTCCCTGGTCTGGCCTGGTGGGAGGCTTCGGCCGTGGCTAGTTACCACCCTACCGGCAAAGACGTGCCGCCAAGCGATTTAGCGTTCCGGTACGATGCCGTGTAGAAACCGAAGGGGTATGGGTTTAATATAACTGCCATGCCCCTAACAGGTTAGCCCGCTACCATCTTAGACTGCATCATCACTTACCATCAGGTGAGATCGCAGTCAAGGGCTAGCTTGTAGTGGATAAAAAAAAAAAAAAAAAAACAATTGTACTTTATCCGTATGATGTTTCACATAAATCACAGTGAATACAAGCTATTGTGACAGGTTTATCGCATTGAAATCGTGATCGAAAGCTTTGGGATGCTTGATGTATATCGTATAGAATATTTTATACGTGATGTTCATACGTGCGATATAATAGATTCTGTTCTATGCTAACAGGTAGGAAATACGACATATGGTTTGAATTTGTTCAGGTACACCTATCTATCAGAATAGAAGAAGTAGAGACTTAATAACGTAGCTTTAGTTTTAAGATACCGTTACCCATTATCACCATCATGCTTTTTAAGTAAGTAATTTTTAGACGAAAATAAGTGTACCTACAGTGTACCTATATTTAATAAATAAATGACTAAATGACTAACTTAAGTACCTTCAAGGCAAGAGTGAATAGGCATCTTCTAGGCAAGCGCGTTCCAACCTAGACCTCATCATTGCTTTGCACTACGCATGATTTTCGTCAAGCGCAAGCCTATCATCCAATAGAAAAATAAAGAGACATTAAGTACATTTTAATCCGCAAGGAGCATTATTAATGTTCCTATTTAACATTATTTTATTGCGAATGTCTATTTTTCGTTCGTCTTTCATCTTATATAGCTGATCGAGTACACGGACAACAATATTATCGTTAGGAAAACAGCAACAATTACATGCATTCTAGAATATAATAGTATTAGTATCAGAGTTAGTAAAAATGACAAAAGTGTAAAATCTTTCAGCCCTTCAATAATGTCACGAGAAAAACGCTGGATAAAAACAAGAAACGAAGTAAATCATCCAGTTCTAAAATGGGAATATAATCTCACAAGACATGATACTTGACAAACTGAACCGTCACAGATTTTCATGCAGACGATGTAGTAAGCGGTCATGAGTTCCATATAAATTTTGCTCTGTTACTAACGCTAGTCGGTTATACAGTTAGGAAACTACTAAGATAAATAGAATGTTGAGAAGAAGTACTACGCGAGCTGCATACAAATTGTTATCTTTGGATTTTGTTACGTCTTGCTTTGATTTTGGTTAATGTATATCTTGAACTTTGATATTATATTAAATTAATCTATATTAAACAGCAATGGATGGATGGATGTTTGTTACTCAACCACGCCAAAACAGCTGCACGAATCAGGCTGAAATTTGGCACAGAGATAGATTATAGTCTGGAATAACACATTGGCTACTTATTATCCCGGAAAATTAATGAGTTCCGGTGGAATCCAAAAATCCTCAATCCACGCGCACGAAGTCGCGGGCATCGGCTAGTATTTGAATAAATTAAATATAAACCTTATAACTTCGTCAACTTCGCACATTTTATTCCAATGTCAAAAAAGAAAACAATTTTATTTTATGCAGAAACTTTGAGACGGGATGTTTAAATGGTTTTTTTGAAACCGGCAAGAAGGCAAAGTTTCTCAATTTTAAGTGTTTTTAATAACTGCTGCGCTTTTCACCAGTTTGTGACGAAATATATATTTCTTTATTTTATTTATTACTAGATAATGCCCGCGACTTCGTCCTCGCGGATTGAGGATTTTTAGTTTTCGCTGGAACTCTTTTATTTTCCGGAATAAAAAGTAGCCTATGTGTTATACACTATAATCTATCTCTGTGTCAAATTTCATCCACATCCGTTCAGCCGTTGGGACGTGATTGAGTAACAAACATCCATCCATCCATCCAAACTTTCGCATTTATAATATTATATAGTATAGTGAGTAAATATTAAATGTTTGTTATTTACTATGTGATTTCTGATTTCTACAGATTGTTATAATGACTCCGTAACTTTTAAATAAACTGTACTTTCCAAAATAGGCTACGCGTAAAAAACTTTTTTTTTAAATATATATATAGCGAGCAAACGAGCAGGCGGGTCACCTGATGGTAAGTGATTACCGCCGCCCATGAACATTTGCAGCACCAGAGGAACCGCCAATGCGTTGCTGGCTTTTGAAATATTTGTTTATCCGCCCTTTGAAGAGCTCCATATTATAATCATGAGGGAACACAGAAGATGGAAGCTGACACAGAAGATGGAAGCTGGTTCCATAATTTGCAGGTACTTCAAATATAAACATTGAAATTTTTACCACTAGCCTCCGTTTGAGCTGGAATACAAAATTAAATTAAAAATTGCAGTAACCCTGTAAAATTTCAACTATATTTATGCATGCAACATAAATACTGAAAGCACTTTCGTACATCGCAACGAGAGCACGTCTTAATGTTAATAAGAACGTTCCGGCAAAGGCTACTTAGTACTCCATTCCTTCCTTATACAGGCGTGTATAAAGCGAGAAATTTGCATAACAAGGGAACGCTTTAAGCTCTTGAATACTTACTTTTAAATCGTAATATTTTTATATCCATACCAAAACTGTATGATATTTTTATACTTTGTTATAATATATTTAAGTTATATGCTCCCCATGGGAATTACAAAATATAATGTCTTCACTGCAGTCTAACTACAAAACGGAACGCCAACCGATTTAGCGTTCCCGTACGATTCCTTCTTGAAACCGATTAGTACCAACCAACGGGTTAGTCCGCTATACCATCTTAGACTGCATATACTGGAGATAGAAGTGAAAGCGAATATTTTAATATTTTTATAAATAAAGTATTATAAATATTAGTTTTCATTATTTTTTTTTATTTGTTAAAAAATAACTTAAAATAACTAAAATATAAACATTAAAACTAAGGAATGAAAGTTTTATTACGAATGTTTATATATAAGACCTTTTGTCTTCGTAACAACGTGGTGACGACCCACTAACGCCCATTAACCATTAGCGTCCCACTGCTGGGCACAGGCCTCCACTCTCAGAGGAGAGAGGGAATTAGAGCTTAGACCCACCATGCTGCTCCAATGCGGGTTGGCAGGCTTTAACGACTATTATCATGTTAGTGATAATAACCGGGACCGACGGCATAACGTGCTCTCCGAGGCACGGGCGTGAAACACCACCAACTTCCTAACTCCGGGCTAGTACTGAGAATTTCTAGTCAGAAAAACCCAATACTCAATTATGGCCCGACCCGGGACTCGAACCCCGGACCTCGTCGGCCGCATTCGAACGTACCAACCACTACACCAACGAGGCAGTCAGTAGACAACGTGATTACGCCCTACCAAAAAGTGCTCAACGCGGCTAAAGAAGTTTACACCTCAAAAAAGTGTGGTATGGCATTAATATAACTGCCATACTCCTAACCGCTACCATCTTACACTGCACCATCTTAGTGTATAAGATTGCAGGCAAGGGCTATATTGTAGTGGATAAAAAATACAGTATTTGGTGGACGCGGGCTAACTTGATAGGGGTTTGAACACATTCTATTTTAAATGGGGTTTCTACGCAACATCGTAGCGAGACGTGTACCTAATCCCTTGGCGGCACAAATTTCATGGTACCTACGGCTTCGTTGTTGCCACCCGATAGATGTCCACTGCTGGACATATATAGATCCCATGTAGATTTTACCATACGATACGTGATATCCAGCTGAAAACGATCGCGCTATGAATATGATCGTACCGTACAAAGCTTGAGGGTTCTTAACAGCTATACTACGATATTGCTATGCCTTAAGAGGTTATTACTATCCAGAATACTAACTCACCTCGACAGTATATGCTCAATCACAGGATTCATATAATAATATGTAACATTATAAATTATTATTTATGAAATATAATAATAACTTCTAATAATATTATACATAAAATATAATTTATTTATTTATCCTCTACAAGTTAGCCCTTGACTGCGATCTCACCTGATGGTAAGTGATGATGCAGTATAAGATGGTAGCGGGCTAACCTGTTAGGGGCATGGCAGTTATATTAAACCCATACCCCTATTCGGTTTCTACACGGCATAGTACCGGAACGCTAAATCGCTTGGCGGCACGTCTTTGCCGGTAGGGTGGTAACTAGCCACGGCCGAAGCCTCCCACCAGGCAAAATCAAAATAATGCCTGCATCTGGTCGTAGATGAAAATAATTAATATAATTTGACTAGTT
This sequence comes from Erebia aethiops, assembly GCA_923060345.2. Taxonomy (NCBI): domain Eukaryota; kingdom Metazoa; phylum Arthropoda; class Insecta; order Lepidoptera; family Nymphalidae; genus Erebia; species Erebia aethiops. The sequence continues at coordinate 26,244,873 of OV281081.1, forward strand.
TACCGATCCCAATTAAAAACAAGAAAATAAAATATATTATTTACATATAGTCGTCCACACAAAAAATAAATAAATAGGTAATTATTAATCTTTGAATAATTGGTCGTTGTATAGAATACTAGCTGATGCCCGCGACTTTGTCCGCGTGGACTGAGGTTTTTTGGTTCCCGTGGGAACTCCTTAATTTTCCGGAATAAATAGTAGCCTATGTTGTATAGGTACCAGACTATATTACTCGTTTATCTCTCTGCCAAATTTCATGCAGATCCGTTCAGCAGTTCTGGCGTGATGATTGAGTAACAAACATCCATCCATCCATCCAAACTTTCGCATTTATAATATTGGTACAGATTCCAATTGACAACTATAGAAATTCACGCTAACAAACATAGGAGTAGTTTAATTAATTCCAAATAGAGGAACGAAATATTAGCTATTATAATTGCAAAGAAGATTATTTATTATTTTCTATTATTAATTATTCATTTGTATAATATTTTTCTACATTGAAAATTTCATCTAAAGATTTTGCTACATCGCAGTAGCCACTTACCCATGTTGAATAAATAATAAACACAAAAGCTTTCTTAGCACTCTCCTGTAATTTTACTTCCTATTTATACGAATATAATATCAAAACACAAGCAATACGGTTCTCAAATCGTGTCTTTATTTTTGCTTATTGTACTCATAAAACATTATTTATTTATTGTTTATCGACAGAAGTGCATTATTTTCAACTCACAATAATATTTCTTATAGACTAAACATTGAAATAGAACTACATCAATGAGAGTAAAGGACTTAACAGACTATGGTATTAACTACGACGGTAGGGACTCTATTTTTTCTACCTTATAACCAAAGTACAAATTTTTAGGGAGTTTTTACTTGTCATACTCGTATTATAATATTATTACCTATAAAGCTTGGCAGAGATATCACGAAAATTTGGTCATGAGTTGTTATTATTTGGACCCATTACATGGGTCGTGATCACAATGGGATCTATGCAACTGTAACTGGGTCATAAAATCGGCAACTTAATTATTGCAGTTTGTACCTACTGAGTGACGACAGGTAACGCACATTCTTAACTGGTGGCACTGAGCACTTGAAACTTAGGTTACCTCTACATAGGAATTTAGAAATTAAAACAAGACCCATAACCCTAAATCGAAGCGAAGTTTCATGATCCAGTTAGTAATTCTATTTAAATAATATTAAGAATCTACTTTACCTCCCAATGCATTTAATATTTTGTTCACAACGAATAAATCAATGGATGACGTAGTTTTTGTTTTTTAGACCATAGACTGAAATCATCAAAACATTCTTCAGGAAAATTCAGTTCACGAGATCAAAATACAGGCGAGCGGGGTGAAATCGAGCATGCGCATGTTAAAGATGAAAACTTTATTGCAGCTTTGAATAAGGCGATTATTTATGAGCATGAGTGTTATGCAAGAATTTTCTTTGAGAGTTTTTTTTAAATACATATATTATTTAAAGCTACGTTTTCATTTATTATTTTGAGTTTGAAAGTTGGAAGGATTAATAAAATAATGCAAGTAGGTGTATTTATTAAAATTCATCGCTCATCATCAAGATGGATTTGGCCACAGTCCACCACGCTAGCCAAGTGCGGAATAACAGACTTTACAACCCTTTGAGAACATTATAAAGAACCCATGCATGCAAGAAGGCATGCAGGTTTTCTCACGATGTCTTCCTTCACCATTAGGTAATTCAAAATTGATTTCAATACACTTGTTTTATTATACTGCAGCCTGCCAGAAGAACCTGTCACAGGTTTTCCCACCGAAACATACATAATATTATAGTTCGACATACTTATCTGACCCGGTGACAGCGTCGCTAGTATCTACGAAAAATGAAATTAAATCAAAAATTAAACAGGCATAAAAATTTGTTCCAATTTTGGCCACCGGGTCAGTTGAGTTTGTGGGACTATGGGAGTGCAGCAAGGTGATAAATTAATTTAATCAATTATTCAAATATCAAATCAAATAAATATTATAAATGTGAAAGTTTGGATGGATGGATGTATGGATGTATGGATGGATGTTTGTTACTCAATCACGCCCGAACGGCTGAACGGATCTGGATGAAATTTGGCTCACAGATAGATTATAGAATCAGAATCAGAATCAGAAATCATTTATTGCATTATACACAAATATTATAAAGGTGGTATTTAAAAGATAAAAAAGTCAAGTGTATTACCCTTAATTGGCGTGCAATACTTAAACATAATCTTAATTAAAGTTAATAGTATTCAGTTAATTATTGTAAAAATATTTAATATAATATGTCAATTTTTTTGTTTGAGTTTGATAATATTAATATGAGATTGAGATATGTCATACATTTAGATTTTTCCCTATACGCAGCATATAATTCAGCCAACCGTCATTCAAAAAATTCTTCTAAGCTGTAGTAGGCTTTGCTTATCAACCAATTCTTTAAAACTCTCTTGAATTTGGGTAGGGGCAGTTCTTTGATGTTATCAGGCAAATTGTTATACACTCGTATGGCCATAACGTATGCACTTTTACGGAAAATATTGCAATTAATCAGAGGCAAATGGAGTCCATCTTTTTGTCTACTTGGTCTGGTGCGCAATTCCGATTTCTTTGTAAAATAATGGCTATTGGTTTTCACCAGAAGACATAGTTCGAGTATGTAAATACCTGTAAGAGTGAGAAACCTTTCTTTCATAAATACTGGACGTACGGATTCCTCTCTTTTTTTGTTGTTAAATAAAATTCTCAGGCAACGTTTTTGTAGTGTAAACGTACTTTGCACGTTTACAGAGTTTCCCCAGAATATGACTCCATACAGTAAAATTGAGTAGACACTACTATAATAAAAAGCAGTAGCCACTGATATAGAGGATACATCCATAAGCATCGATAGAGCATACGTGCAACTGGACAACCTTTTGTTGACTTTATCGATATGGTCTTTCCAGCACAAGTGATTGTCCAATATTACGCCAAGAAACGTTGTGCTGCTCGTCTCTTCAATGTTTTGTCCATTTAACGTTAGATCTAAAGTTAGTGGATGTTTTTTGTAGTTCCTAACCTGCACGTATTTTGTTTTAGATGGATTCACATTCAAACCTATATTATGCAACCAATTTTTAATTATTTCTAACGAGACATTTATTTCTTTTTCATATTCTTGTACCGATTCTTTATCTCTGATAAAGAGAATGGTTGCATCATCAGCAAACATGACACATAGATGTTTTGTTAGTTCAGGCATTTCATTTACGTACACAAGGAATAGAAGAGGGCCGAGGATGCTACCTTGAGGGACACCTACAGTTGTAAGTTGGTATTTGGATTCAAATTTTTCCATCGTTTTCGTGTGGTTGTTAAATTTAGTTATTGTTGTGGATTGGGTTCTGTTATATAAATATGATTTTAGAAGATCTAATTCAATACCTCTAACTCCAAGATAATTTAGTTTTTCAAGCAGAATAGTATGCCTGACACAGTCAAATGCCTTTGACATATCAAGAAATAACATAGTGCAATCTCTTTTCTTGTTGATTCCTTCCCATAACTTTTTTAGGATTGTATAGATTGCCAAAGAAGTTGACCGCGCTTGACGGAATCCAAATTGATTAATTGATTAATTGATTATAGTCTGGAATAGGCTACTTTTTATCCCGAAAAACTAAAGAGTTCCGGCGGGAACCAAAAAACCTTAATCCACGCGACCGTAGTCGCGGGCATTAGCTAGTAAATATTATAAATGCGAAGGTTTGGATGGATGTTTGTTACTCGATCACGCCCCAACGGCTGAACGGATCTGGATGAAATTTGGCACAGAGATAGATTATAGTCTGGAATAGCACATACTCTTCTTTTTATCCCGAAAAATTAAAGAGTTCCCGCGGGAAACAAAAACCTCAATTCACGCGGACGAAGTCGCGAGCATTAGCTAGTTTTAAAATAAAGTAAGAATTATTGGTTTTTAACCGACTTCCAAAAAGGAGGAGGTTCTCAATTCGGCGCGTTTTTTTTTTTATGTATGTCGTTGCATATCTCCGTGGTTTCTAAACCGATTTGAAATTTTTTTTTTTCAATGGTTAGAGGAAGCTCCCGAGGTGGTCCCATAAAAAATTCTGACTCCAAATCCTCAATCCTGATGCTGTAGGTGTACCGAACTACATGAAATCCTCAAAACTAGGGAGTAAGGAAATTTTGATGGTGAATTCATTTAGTAGGTATCAAGTCACGTGTATACAATACAACTCTAAGTCCCAACTACTCAACCATGATGGTGTAGGGTAAAGAACTCCTTAAAAATAGCGATTTAGGATTTTTTTATGATGATTTCATATTGTAGGTGTCAAGCAATGACTTCATACTTAAACCCAATTCCCAACTCCTCAACCCTGATGCTGCAGGGTACAGAACTCCTAAGCCGTGGGGATTAAGAGTACACTAAAAAGTATAACAAAGATAGGCATAGTTGACACATCAGACTCGCCCGACTTCAACATAGTGTGTAGAAATCAAAATTATTTTTTACTTTACAGTGGCTTTGGAAGTCGGTTTTTTGGAAATAATTTTTATATTTATAGTATCGCTTTTTGTGAAAATGGTTATCATCACTTACTCGCTCTGAAGTTGAACCAAACGGAATAATATTATTATGAGTCACCATTATCATCAAAAGGGGATGATAATGGTGGTACTCGGAGGGTTTAAGAAAACAATGGACTTAGCCGCGAGACAAAGAATACAGCTCTCTAATGCTTCCACGATTGTTGTCTCCGTAAATGGTATTTTAGTAATAGTGGCTGCACTTTATGTGTAAACAATAGATTGTCTAAGAAAGTAAGCGACAGGGGTTATTTTTGAGGATAACTAATCAAAATGACATAATCAAATCCGTGTCAAATCCGTGAAAGTGTGTCTGTCTGTCTGCCAGCTACGCTTTCACGGCCCATCTATTCAACCGATTTTAATGAAATTTGGTACAGGGATAGGTTGTATCCTGGGAAGACTACTTTATATCCCGTAAAATTCAAGAGCTAAGAGCTGTTTCTAAGCTCAAAAGAAACAGGTGTAGAATCTTTAGCAATTAAATATGGCCCTCTGATTTTAACTAAATCAAAGCAGAGAATAACAACGTTACATGCCTACAAAGACTAACATTAAAGTCTCTAATCACAGGTGTCATTGCCCTCTCGAATATACCAATCCACGATTGGAGAGAAATAGGTACTTTGATTCATACTAGTCCAGAGTCTGGACCAGACCGAGATGCCACTGAAATCCTTACCCGTTGTGATTTTTACTTTACGAGTATATTTGTAAAGATATCCAAACCAGACGATTTCCGCGACTTCGTCCGCCTGGATAATTTTTTTTCTCCAGTTCTGCTTGTTTATAAGTTAAAGTACTAACCAAATGAAAACTTGAAGAAAACACATTCGTGCTTTGATAATAATTGTTGAAATTACAATAGTTGCATAAGTTTTTCCTCTTCGAAAGACATTCGAGTAAGTATTATATATTTTAGTGCTCGATCAAAGAAAAGCCACACAAACAATTTGTATCTAAGAGGTAACCGTCCAAGCTAAATAGATTACGGTTCCAGCAGTCGACCGTTGTCAACGAGCAGCTGGGGGCCGTCGCCGTGTCATGCGGAAACAATTTGATACCGCCCCCGCACCGTGTGGCAATTTACAAGACTCTAACAAGAACCCTCCATTGTGAATCTGACTCTGAAACGAATGTTGTTACCCATTTTAGTGCCTTCATAAAGCTGCGAATAATACTGAGGTCACTGTAATGTTCGGGTAGTAGTTATGTGTAGTAGCGCACTTACTTTTTATTCCACTACAAGTTGACCCTTGAGCCGTTGCGCGTTGACCCTTGGGTTACGTGGTAAGTGGTGATGCAGTCTAAAATGGTAGCGGGCTAACCTGGAATTTTACTTACGCAATAATCGCTCATTTAAGAAAATGTATAATACGTATATATTACTGCCTCGTTGATCTAGTGGTTGACATGTTCGACTGCGGCCGACGAGGTCCCGGGTTCGAATCCCGGGTCGGGCCATAATTGAGTATTGGGTTTTTTTGACTAGAAATTCTCAGTACTAACCCGGAGTTAGGAAGTTGGCGGTGTTTCACCCCCGTGCCTCGGAGAGCACATTAAGCCGTCGGTCCCGGCTATTGTCACTAACACGATAATAGTCGTTAAAGCCCACCAACCCGCATTGGAGCAGCGTGAAGGGTCTAAGCTCTAATTCCCTCTCTCCTGTGAACGTGGATGCCTGTGCCCAACAGTGGGACGTTAATGGGCTGTCACTACCACTGTATATATTATACTTACCCACCTAATAATAATAACTATGTATGCCAGATTTATTTTAGAATGTTAGAAAATTCACAAGTTTTTCCTATGCACGATGGCAAAGATAAACTTCTTTGAAAGCTTCCGCAGTGGCAAATGAATAAGAACACCCTGCTTTTCTACAAAACTGAATAGTATCGCTGTGACCTGTATGTAGCTGCCTTTAAGGCACACTACGCTCTGATGCTATCTCTAATCTTGGCACCTGTTCCCTTCATCTACATTTTACGATAGCGTGTAGCACAGTAAGACTGTGAAGCCCCACATCTACGAGCTCTTGCTATGTTTTATAAGCAGCTGTTTATGTAACTATCTCACTCATTATTAAATTTAACATTTTGCTAACAACGACCTTAATAGACGGGCCCTGTCAAACTTAGAATGTAGACTTATTTTACTAATGCTATCTAGTCATGAAAGCGAGACAGCGCTATGGCGGGGACAAGGACAGGCTTATACAGGTGAGGTAAACCCTTAATCCACCCGGACGAAGTCGTCGGCATCATTTAGTATAAAATATGAATAACCTTCTACCGAAGCATTTCTCAAGCACAGCCACACAGTTTTGTGAATCTGAATTTATTTCCTTTGAAACGACGTTAATTGTCTAAATGATGGTCGTTTATCAAATTTTCACCTGCTTATTTGCAAATTAAGTTCGCCCACCAAACAACGCCTTTTAGAAACTTAATTAATTTGAAAATGGTAGAAATTTTTGTTTAAAAACATTGTTAGGTGTTGTGTTGTCTGTACTTAATTAAATATGTTGGGACAACTCGTTGGTTGATTTATGTAATTTTTATTTTTTTACTTCAAAATTAGACTTAAGTGTTAGGCACCTTTGAATATTACAAAACCTCCTAGGCCAAGCAACCTTACAATCATTTATTTCTAAAAAAATCGTATTGCTGATGATATTGGATTGTAATGATTAATAATGATTAAATATCGAAATAATTGCGTTCAAAATTTTCAAATGATGGGCTACCAAAGTCAACTTAATTTGTGTAGGTATATCAGAAGTCTTCCAGTGTAGCTGCACAATAGAGTGGATTTATATTGCAGCTACTATTTTATCTGTTTAAAAATGTATGGAGCTCTATACGTTCGCATTGTTTTGGTAATGGTGTAATATATTTTGGATCTATCTGCCTGATTTGTAATATATCACTAGTGTTTCCGCATAGCTCACTGTTTTTGTTTAAATGCTTTTTTGAATATTTCTTACCTTCTTATGTAGGTTAAAAAAATAGCTCTGTGGAATTGTCACTTGCAGACTGCTCTTCACATACAAAGAACATAATTTGCCAAAAGCCAATTTAATAATATTTTTATACTTATATTTACCACAAAAAAAGTTCAGTTATAATATTATTGAAATAAAATAATGAAATAATAAGATTTACCAATAAATAAAACTATAATAATATGTATTAAGAATAATAAAATAATTCACGGTCGTAAATTGGAGCCTCCCGCCCATTTTTCTCATGGGATGGCGCGAAGTGCTCCATGTAAATCCAAATATGAATATATGGTGTAATAGTGAACCGTTTCCCCATGGGTGCGCTATCTTCAACCAACTTTGCTCATAAATCCACGCGCTACATGGTGTTGTTTGCATAATACAAGACTTTGTCGGCATTGTTCGGTAGTTTGATATATATTTAGCAACACGTGCCCCTGAGTACAGCTGACAAGACAGTATGCGCGAAATCAGCTTAAGCTTTAAATTCTAAGCAAAGATGGAAAACGTAGTGATCCCATAAAATTGCACCTAATGACTCTCGTATTTTTAAAACGTGTTCAATAATAACAAAAAGAGATCTCAAAGACACGACATGAGAAGATCTCAAGTTACACGAGGTAACTGGCGACTAGGGAAATGCATCGCGTAGCATTTTGTTAGTGACGCTTCATACATGGGCTCAGAATGGCATTCAAACGATCCGACGAAACGAAGATGCTCATGTTATGTGCGATGCATACCGACAGGGGCGGCCTTAAATATTGTGAGGCTCTAGGCGGTAGATATTTGCGAGGCGCGAGATGCACATACACATTATTACCTAATGACTTTTTATACTTATCTGTAGCGCAAGAACGCGAGGCCCCTGCATGAGTGGTGCCCCGGGCGGTTGGCCTGCTTGCCAAGCCCCTAACGCCGCCACTGCATGTGGTGCACTGTTGGGCCGACAGTTGCCCACCTGGCACCATTCGCATTTTACTTGCTTCATAGTATAGTTTATTCCTTAACACAACATAATATCACTAGCTAAGCGCGGTTGCAAACGAGACCTGAGACGAATGTGTGAACAAGTTACTTCCTTCCGGTTTACATAGTGCCTTCATGTACACCTGTGTAAACACACATTACAAAAATACTTTAATTTGTAAGGGCATATATGGCAACTACAGTATATTGTAGTTGTGTGTGTTGGAGGCCTTTCACGAAGGTCGCTCGTATTGTCTGTAGTTTGCAAGGGATACGCCTATTGTAGTTGATAATATTGTTGTTTTCGGGTGAAGCTCCGACATCAATTAATAACCATTTCCTTATTCAGTAATGTTTACAGCTCATTAACTGGTAACTTGGTGTAACGAGTTGCAAAGTGATTCAGGGAAATAACATAATTAAATCATAAGTTTCTGTTGTGCGGTTTTGACATTAACTTAATGGGTATCGAGTACAAAAGAAGTAAAAAGTACGAGTTCATAACTTTGAAGCATCTGATGTTGTCAAACCATGAAAACTGACACCCTCAGGCTAAAGATAAGATTCTTCGTCGGTTTTCTTAGAAGTCTCAAAAGCATAATTATTTTGTGTTTTATCATTAACAGCTAAGATGTGCCTTATCTCAGAGGCAGTCGTGTTCAAATAACACGTTAATTAAATTAATATAAATCTAGGAATAAAATTTAATTTAATTAATGACAAAATTTTCTCTTGGCTTATCTGTTCCCACAAGTTTGTGGGAACAGATAAGCTATAGCCACACAAAAAAATCTATGCGGAAGTTAGGTTTTTATACCTTGAGCTTAATATTTATGACTGAATATTTTCTCGATTTCTGTGTTTAAAATAACTAGGTCTAGTCTAGGTAGTATATTTACACTCAAAATCGAAATATCAAACGAAATAATCATGCAGAACATCGATTTTTAAACCGATTTTACTATCAAACCTAAACTGAGTTTCCGCGATAGTGTACCTTCCTGCTTTGGCAATTGGGTATAGCATAAAAACCTTACTTCCTTTCTGATTTTTATTGGATATTTACAAAATACGTCTAACTCATGATACTTTATCATACTGTAAAGTTTCGTCGCCTGAGAAATTATTTTTGGGGTCCACTAGCTTTATTGCCTAGACTAGTGGCTGAATTTTAGTGGGCGGTATACCAATATTTTCCTTGGAAAGCCTACTTATACTAAACAACTCAAGTAAACACTTTTTATTTACATACCTATTTCATATTATTTTAAAGATCAAAAATAGTTTTTTTACCCCGTAATAAATTTATTATGGCTGTATTAATAATTTTTCATGAAAAACACGGCAAGGCGTCTATCTCATTCAAAGGGTTAAATGAGAAAAAATGTCCACACCCACCCATAAATTTGAAACATTTAATTCGAAGCGTCTAGAAGATTAGATAATTACTATAGCGACATTCTTCACTTCACTTCACTTCTTATGTGAATGGCTTTACTCGTGCACTAGGCACAAATATTTTGCCAATGTCGCGTTGAAGGAGAGTACACACTACTGGAGAATAGCGACATTCTTAAAATCCGTGAGAATTGGGTATTTGACAACTAGTCAAATCAGCAACTTTTTTCAAACGTCAAAACGCGTGCTTATTACGGGATTTTGTATGAAATTTGGAATTGTGACGTCATCAAAGTTCGACGCACTTTTTTACTTTAATCGATAGTTTAAAATGGTTATTCAGCACTAAACTAGCAGGGGACGTCGATATTACGACTTCTGTGAGATCCTTTATTTAATGATCACTAAAAAATAATTTATCACTAGTAGTCAAATAGCCAATTCCGGGGATTTTCGGATTTTATGTAATTTTTAACTCGATTTTTTTACCTTATAATTTCATAATATAATATTTTTTGTTAGTGTGAAATAGGAATATATTATTTTCATAAAAGGTAAGGTTTGTATATCGGGGACCAAAAAAAGCTTCTGTCTCTGATGCCTCTATAGACACCTAGATTTAATTAAATACGTCGCGACTCGCGCACGGTGAAGATACAAAAAAAACGGTGATCCTGCACGCCAAGATTTTGTATAATAAATACCTATCATAGAAAAACAGATTCTTGTTAAAAATAAACACATTTTTGATGAAAAGTTTTTTTTTATCACACAAAAACCCTGTCTACTTTGCAATTGAAAAAGGTAGTTAGTATTTTTTTTGTCATAACAAAAACAATACAAGATATTTACTAATTGGTATCATAGTACTCGAGTGTATACACATACAAACAATTAATGTACTTTCTTAGTTCTGCTGTAATTAATAAATTCTTTTGATTACTATGGTCTGTTCCGTGTGTCTCTCATTTTCATTTGTTTTAATCACATAATTATACTAATTATATAATATGTTTGAAAGTTATTTACGTTAATTAAACTTACGGATACCTTTAAATAGATTTCACTTGACTGTGCCAAAGCTATACGAAGCACGGTCTATTTTGCAAATTCTTACGTGAAAGTTTGGAGCACATCTTACGTGAACATTTTAACACTTGACGGTTACTGTCGTTGAACTTTAATGAGATTCTCGGAGTGTTGGGTTGGAGACACTTTAACATCGAATGTCGTCCACAGTAACCTAGTATTCTAGGGGTTTCTAGTTTCCTGTTTTATGTTAGTTTGAAGACTCCAAGTATAAGAAGTGCAGGTTTAGTACACACTTTACGTTTTGTTTGCAAGGGAACTCTTAGTTTTGTTTTTGGATTTTATTTCCGTAATTTTTGAAAGAAGCGGAAATTATGCAGATCTTTTGTCCTATCCGGTACTTGGTGTAGTTTACTTATAACATAACATGCCCGCGACTCCGTCCGCGTGGATTAAGGTTTTTTGGTTCCCGCGGGAACTCCTTAATTTCCGGGATAAAAAGTAGCCTATGTGCTATTCCAGACTATAATCTATCTCTGTACCAAATTTCATCCAGATCCGTTCAGCGGTTGGGGCGTGATTGAGTAACAAACATCTATCCATACATCCATACATCCAAACTTTCGCATTTATAATATTATATATAAATATATAAATAAATAAATAAATAAATAAATAATATAGTAAGAAGTAAGATATTACTAGTCTATCCGACTGGTCAGTAACACGGTCGAGTCAGTCTGCACCCAAAGTAAACCTAATGTATTTTTAACTACATTTTATACCGACCATACAAAAGTGAATTAATAAAGTGGTGCTTCTCTAACCACTTGGAATGAAACGTAATTGTCGCAGCGTACAAACTACCACAAAGCCTTTGTCCGCATTTAGTATTGTATTTTTCGTTTATAATACGAGTATTACCTCCTGCAAGAGCTTCTCTGTGGACTTTTTTAATACTTTTTATCAAAAATTATTTTAAGAGGTTAAGTTTTAGTAAAATAATTTAAATTTGTTTCCGATGATAAATTATGATACCTCCCATAATCTAGTAACCCCACTTTTAAATTTTGACTTCCCCATTTTGGAACTTTAAAAATAATAGTTTTTGTTTTGTGTATTCTATTTATTATTTATATATGGATATATAGATATGAAAGATCTTTGAGAATAATTGTATAGAAATCAGTATACCAATAAATAAGATAAAAAATTGTTTTTACTTAATTCTTTCATTTGCAATAAGGTTGGGCAGGCAAACTTTTCCAAATTTTCAAGCATTATAATACCTAGTTGTTAACATCTAAATTTTGACGATCTCCGTGGCGCAGTGTTTAGCGCGTGCGGAGGTCCCGGGTTCGATCCCCGGCAAAGACGTGCCGCCAAGAGATTTAGCGTTCCGGTATACGATGCCGTGTAGAAACCGAATAGGGGTAGAGTAGGTATGGGTTTAATGTAACTGCCATGCCCCTAACAGGTTAGCCCGCTAGCATCTTAGACTGCATCATCACAACGTCAGAAAGATGGACAAAGTCACACCGTAAACACGTTAAAGCTTCCATTTTTCCAATAATTTAAAGCAACGCTTTAAATAACCATTAAAATTGATGATTAAAATAAATCTGATAGAGCTTATATCAATGGCAACTTGAGCCTATGTGTAAGTACTATCTTGAAGTAAGTAAAGGTAGAAAGTTAAGAGTTTGCTCAACTTAGTGAACACAAACTCTTTGGACTACAATTTATTCACACTAAAGTTTAAACGAGGTTCTTCAAGAGTTTCAAAGGGGTCGTTTCCTTGATAATGGATCTTTGTTCACAATATTATATTGATATTATTTTGTTTGTAAGTATTACCTGGTAGATTGTATATATTTATAGCACTGGAGGCCGAGCACCGTCCCTATTATCGTTAGAGCAATCTCTTCCTTTTAGGCTGTTTTATATAGGGGATGATAAGAATTGCTTACTTACGCTATAATATAAGAAACTCTTTGCGATATTTCGTGCTTCTAGAGACATTGGGTTATCCGTGTTCTTTCAGTCAATCAATACATCCTATCCTATAATAGTCCTATCATACTAATATCCATTATACTACCATTACACCATTGATCACACGTAGTATAAGTGTAATTTGTATTCAATGACCTTGTATTTGTATAAGTTAAGTGATACTAAGTATAATTAATTGTTGGTCAATAAACTTTTATTTATTTATTTATTTAATATTATAAATGCAAGTGTGTTTGTTTGTTGGTTTGTTGTTTGTCCTACAATTACGCTGCAACGGAGCAACGGATCGACGTGATTTGCATGGATATAGATGAAGACCTGGAGAGTGACATAGGCTACTTTTTATCCCGGAAAATTGAGGAGTTCCCGTGGGAATTCAAAAAAACTTATTCCACGCGGACTCAGTCGCGGGTGGGCAAGTGTTAGATATTTATTAAGTAGAAAGAACTGATGCTCATTTTAAATAATAAATTCTAGGACACGAATCCATTAATTTTAAATAATAATATTATGTAATACCATTGTTGGTACGAAATATGATTACGAAGAGGGAACACGCGAGGTTGGCATGCCTCTAAAAATTATAATGCGAAAAACCTAAAGATACAAATCACGCGCGAAATTTATGCAGTGGATGGTAGCTCTGTTTGTTACGAGGTATGATTATTTTGTACGGATTAAATATTCATTCTATTTAAGTATTAGGATAAATATTATAATAATTAGAATCGAAAATGCTGCTTTTTACAGAAATTGATTGATGTTTTCAGTATAACGGATAACTTAACTTTAGTAACATAAATAATTCTCATTAAAAATATCGTTCATATTCAAATAACGTAACGATTTCTAAGGAAATCAATTTGAAAAGGTTTGGACGTAGTTGGAAATTTATCGGAAGTTTGTCTAAAGGTGGATTATTAGGTATTACGTAGTACCATTATAAGTATTTTCAAATACTGCTATAGAATTTGAAATTTGTATCAGGCATGAATCAAGTAAAGCATCTTCGATGATTATTATCGCAAAGCTTGCAAAATGAGAGTAACAAAGTGAGTATTCTTAATTTAATTTGAGGTTAGGTATAATTCAAATTTTGGTAAATAGGTAGTAGAAAAGCCTTGCAACCTAAAGCGGATTTTAGTGATCTTTGACAATTCCATAAATACTGGAGCGCTTCCATCATGATTCCATGTTTCTTAAGTAATTGACACATATCACAAAGCTATTATAAAACATAGCTCTATTGTATGAGGCTTCGTTCACGCTAAGTTCGATTTTGATTGGTCAATTTCAAGCCTCTACCCGCTTAGTGGTTTATTTTCTTAGCGGATTCCTACGTTTTAACAGCTCAAATCTATAGATTTATATACCCAGCCCGATCTGGTCATAACTATGCGTTGATAGATCGGTCAAGAAGACATTTTTTCCTGTTATAAATTTTGAAGAAAATGCTTACTGTGAAACAAACTTCTAGCAGTAGGTGGTTTAATAAAATGCCATGTCATGTCATTTAAAGTTTAGTGTATTTTGTTAACTGACAATAATAACATAGGCCTACCAGAAAAGAAAAGGGAAAAATAAAATTCTAATAATAATCTGACTTAAGCCCCTTGAACTAAGCCTCTTAAGTCTACAAGTATGCATTAAGGGCACTGGAATAATTTATAAACCCTTTATATGGCCTTGTCTAGTATATCCAATATATTATATACATAGGTACTTATAGGTTGTTTAGATAAATGAATATTAACCGTCTTGGAGTAAGGTGCGTCATAATATCCATAATAATACTAATATTAATAAATGCGAAAGTGTTTCTGTCTATTTGTCTGTCTACTACGCTTTCACGGTCCATCTGTTCAACCGATTTTGATGAAATTTGGTATAGGGATACTTTGTATTGCGGGGAAGGACATAGGCTACTTTTTATCCCAGAAAATTAAAGAGTTCTCGCGGGAATCAAAAAACATTGATCCATGCGGACGAGGTCGCGGGCATCATCTAGTAAGTTAATATTTTAAAACTGAGATTCATATCACTTAGTTATTTATACTAAGGATATTATTGATATTTAACTATTAGAAAAATTGTAAAGTGATTTTGTGAGTAATTTGTAAATACCTACCTATAACTATGTTCAAATAAACGTTTATTTTTTTAATTAATGAATAAGTATATACTTGTGGGTTATTTAGAAAATGAATATTATTCTTGGAACGATAGTTCCTTATGGGACGATGCGGAGGGGTAAAACGTCCGTAACGAAAATGCGTGAAATAAGATTTTTATGTATCTCTCTCTATGCGCCGAATTCCTTATTACTGAGGGTCGTGACCCCTTTCCATTAACCAAATAATGGTAGGAGTTTTCTTGGGATAAAAATGCGGTGGGTTCCCACGTCCTTCCGCATAAGGAATTCCGGTTCCATACCAGACCAATGGCAGACAGCAGGCCAGTGGAACTATCGTTCCTATCTGGTGTTCCACAACACCACACGTTTTTCTTCATTATATTGAGAAGAACTTTATTTCATGAATCTTAATTTATTCAATCGTTGTTTGGTATGATTTCCCTTCCCACAACATAAGATCTTCCAAGAAGTGGCATATTTAACTGCCAGATTTATGAATCTATTCGCCAGCTGCAATTCTTGCCTATAAATTGATCGAACACATACATCCGTAGCCATACGAATATAATAAATGCAAAAGTGTGTCTGTCTATCTATCTGTCTATGTACTACGTTTTCACGGTTCACTTGTAGAACTGATATTAACGAAATACGGCACAGAGATAGGTTGTGTCCGGGTCAGGACATACTAATTAGGAAAATAAAGAGGTCCAACGGGTTAAAAAAACTCCTAAATCTACGCAGACGAAGTCTCGGGCATCAATCACCTTGTATAATATAGGTATTGATAAAATAAATCATCTAATCTAAAGCAGAACTTAACTGTAACTACGATATCGACCAAAAACTAGATGAGACATAGGTAGGTACTCGTAATTAATGTGGTTTACGTTCCATTGCCTGCAAAATTAGTCTCAATTTCGCAGCTTTTGCAACGTTTTATCGATGAAAATCTGCGAGAAAACGTTGTCGCACTTTTTGTGCTTGGGCTATATACAAGCTGCATTTAAATATGCATCACTATTTATTCAGCATTCAACTTTCGAGTAGCTAGTTCTTTAATATAATTAAATCTCAAGAGTTTTCAATTTAAGTCCATAGTTCCACTACAGACAGGACCAGTGGAGAAGCTTTTGCAAATAAAGACGGTGAAATAAGTGTTTCACTGCACAAGCGCGTAAACTGCTGTCCAAATGCCTGTGTCCACTTTGAAAGCCTTTGCCTTTCCGTTCGCAATGCTTGCTGAAGATTTATTTGTTTTCGTATTATGGGTGCCTTCTACAAAGCGGTTTATTAGAGGTAATATGAACGACATTAAAATATTTTTATGATTTTAAGATTGATCTTAACTGATTTTGTATTTATTTTTCTAATTACCATTCTTTCATCTACAACCAGCAATTTTGTTTGAATAACAACCGTTTTACTAGTAGATATTTATAAACAACCTTAGTAAAGTACTTATAAGTACTTTACTAAGGTTGTTTTTGAATCACTTTTGATCTTTAACCTTGCCGTTAAATAATTAATATTTTATTCAACTAGATAATGCTGCGACTTCGTTCCCGAGGACTAAGTTTTTTCGATTCCCGCGGGAACTCCTAAATTTTCCGGGATAAAGAGAGTCACTAAGAGAGCTACGCTTTCCCGGCCCATCTTTTCAACCGATTTTGCTGTAATTTGGTACAGGGGTAGTTTTTATCCCGGAAAATTAAAGAGTTCCCGCGGGAATCAAAACAACTTAATCCACGCGGACGAAGTCACGGGCATCATCTAGTCAATATAAATATTTGAAAATTTAGTATAGGTACACAAACACATTGATAAATTCAAGAAGAAAAGTGATTGTCATAATGTCAATACTAGAAATAAATATAAACTTGTAATGCCTGCTTCTAGGCTTAGTAAAATTAGCGATTCATTTGTTGGAAACAGTGTCCGCTTCTATAATAGGCTCCCAGAAGACATGTTGAAGATGACTCTGAATAAGTTAAAAGTTATTGTAAAACGTAAACTCATTGAAAGATCTTATTACCATGTAAAGGATTACTTAAACGACAAGGAAGCAAGAGCCACTAGAGCAAATCATTGCCACATTGCACAAAATATCATCTTAACTAAGGAACTATCAGTAGTTCCTTAGTTAAGATGATATTTTGTGAGATGGTAATTATAATAAAAAAACCGGCTGAGTTTGTTGTGGGCTCTTCTCAGACCAGGACGCGTGTAGAACCCTCGTAGCTTTAGTTTTAAGATACCGTAACTGATTATCAACATCATGTTTTATAAGTAAGTAATTTTTAACGTCAATTAGTGTACCCACAGTGTACCTATATTGAATAAATCTTTTGATTGATTGATTGATAGCCTATGTATTTCCCTGGGCCTATCCACAGGGATAGGCCCAGGGAATCCCATCTGTTCAACCGATTTTGATGAAATTTGATACAGTATCAAATTTCATCAAAATCGGTTGAACAGATGGGCCGTGAAAGCGTAGCAGACAGGCAGACACACTTTCGCATTTATAATATTAGTATGGATTCGTACAGTTATGAACATAATTAACTAAAGAAAATCCTTCTTAAAGTATACTACATGAAGAAAATTAATATGAAAATATTTTTTTTATAAAAACGTGTTTCCCACTTGATAACTCTTTGAATGTTATAACGAACACGGTCCTAACTACCAGTAAAGAAAATTACTCGTAGTTTTCCGCAGTGCGCTGTGTTCCAACAGTGAATAATCTCCTTTTTGTCACTACGTTATTTGTTATTATATTAGGCTTATTCGGCTTCACTGTAGCTTGTTACAAGGAATTTAGGAGCAGGCTTGTATTATGATATTGTAGAAAACATTTTACGAAAATTTCGTTCCAAAAATTTAATAAGTTGGGAACTTCAAAGCTATTTTCATAATGATAAGCATGTTTCGTGGCAAATTGTAACTGCTTCAAATATTCTCTTGTTGTTCTTGTAAATATAAATTATATGAGAAATTTAATTATTGATCTTATACTAATAACATTTGACCAAAAAGCGATGGCCCGCGGAATGCATGGAAATTTTGAAAATTCCAGCCTTGTTTCTTGTCTACATTATAAAGAATCCCTCCACAAAATTTAAACCTTCGTCTAAAAAGGAAAAGGTTCATTTTAGGCCTACTCTTGTACACTCTCCATAAATAGAGGAAAATACATAGATTGTATCATCACTACATAGTATAAAACAAAGTCGCTTCCCGCTGTCTGTCCCTATGTATGCTTAGATCTTTAAAACTACCCAACGGATTTTGATGCGGTTTTTTTTAATAGATAATGTGATTTAAGAGGAAGGTTTATATTATGTATAATACATGTATAATATAGTAGAGAAACACTGATAATTTTAGAAGTTTCTAATGTGATGTCGTAAATAAAAACATTTTTTTACATTGCAAATGCTGGCTGATACAGGGAAAATCTTCTATCTCTTAGGGATAACCCACAATTACAATTTTTATCCTTTACTTTTTAATAATAATGGCTTATTTACGAAGCGTTTTCAAGCAATATAGCATTCATCCTTATCCAATTAAGTACCTTAAATACATTGTGCATTTAATATAGATCAATATGGCCCTTTACAATACTTGTAATTTATATGAAGACATTCTGTAGTACCTTTATATAGTATCAGCATTGCACTCGTGCATAGTCGTGGCGGGTTGCTAGTTAAAAATATAATAATTTAGAACAGTAAAGTAAATAACGTGCAAAAAATAAAACATGTATTTCAAGATTTCGGTACGTTTTCAAGATGGCAACGTTCAGCCATAGAGAAGGCAATAGGCGCTAAATGTATCAAATGTCATTTCTGACAGTCACTGTCAAAATAACGTGTTTTTCTTTTGAAAACGTCAAAAATATGAATCCGCCGTTGTTACCCACTCATGTTTAGTGTTGCTTAACCCTTCAAGCCGCGCGGATTTGAACTCTCTGTTTTTGCACGGTTCATATTTCAACCCCCACGCGCCGCGCGCCTAACTTGGAAAGATTTAATAATTTCACCACTGAAATTACAACTAATTCGTAAATTTGACCAATAAAATCTGGTCTAGTATTTTATGTTCCTTCATTCCTCTACTTGTACAAGACCAGGCCTGCCCCATACAAATCTGAACCGTCTCCTTTTGTCTGAACGCTAATGAGTCAATCAGAGTAAGTGATTGACTCAGGACTCTTCTTTTTATTTTATGAGATAAACGCAGAAATCCTCATTATTTTGACCCACAACTTCTGAATACCATGTTTTTTTTAAAGACATTCAAAGTGTCTATATAGCTATTATGTCAGTTTATGTTTTTTTTGTTCGTAAAACAAATAGGTATGTATTAAAACTAAATAAAATAGGAGTAAGTACAATATACAAGAACAACAAAATTACATTAATTATTCATGCAAAGTTTACCTCAAAACAAAGCAAGCGAAACACTTAACGTATTGAAACGAAAATTTCGTTTATTCCACAGAATTCGTGGCAGCTCAGAACGAATAGTTAACAAAGTAGTGGAGAACAAAGCAACGGTTGCAATATGTTCCATTACAGAGCATAAACAAGATAGAACACGATCTGGCGAACGAGTGCCCCTTGACATCTGCACTCGCGGACGATGTAGTCTGTTAGCGCCCCGCAGTTAAAACCAATGCTGACAATGCAAAGCTCTATGGAACTTGAGCATGCGATGGACTACTTAGTTATTAATAATTTTGTACGCGTCGATTGAGTTTTTAGAACTGTTCTTTCTGGCACGATAAAGTGCGAGGACTTGACCTGTAAAAATCGTACGTGGCAAAAAAGTTAAGCTCTCTCTCTATCCCTCTAGTATAGATCGAGAGAGACAGAGTACCTGTATTTTAATTATTTCAGTTAGAATTGAATATTTTGAACACTTCCAAATAGTCGTAAGCAAGACAACACTGCTTGTAGTTATCCTTAGTTTAGGTTGTTTTTCCGTACAAATTATTATTAGTTAATATTACCTACATAAAGAATGATCACGTTATTGTGGTACGTTGATTTGACCCATTTTCATAGCTCCGTTTCAACCAAGTTCACTCTCCTGCGTACCCTGCACTAATTAGTACAGAACCACGTACCTAATTGAATGAAAACCTTGCATTATAAATGAAGAGCTTCAATTCTACATCTCAAGGGATATTACAAAGCAAACTGACTATTGTTTCGTCGCAACCAAAATCTCTGCAAGATACTATTTAATGTATCTAGTTTAACTGAGGTCTGTTACACTGTCACTTTTGTGTTAACTATTTAAGTATGAGCTTCATACAAAGGTAACAGTTAGAGTGAGAAAAGTTTAACTATTTCATTTTACATAAAATTTATAGCTGCAGTGATGCAAGAAGGCTTGCACGTCGAGGTTTTCCGTACCATACAATACATTCTTTAAAATGTTTCATTTGTCTTTTTTTGCTTTAAAATATTGGTTAGTTTTGCATAAATTATGTAATGCCAATTCCTTATTGTGTGGTCAATATATGCCATACATATCTCGCTCTTGAGTCTAAAAATAGCATGCTTTCAGACAATTTCATTCATTTAGAGCTCAATCTTGTGTATGCATTCATATGACATTTACGTATACGATACGTTTCAAAAGAAAAGCTTTATTGTTGTACTGAATTTGTGATTTTAAATTACTTTGACGCTAATGTCATTGAATGCGTATACGATAAATTGAATCAAAACTCAGGGTATAAGGCGACAGTAGTAAACGTGTATCGGTTGACGACGAAGACATCGCACGACTATCTTATGCTGAAAAGTATAAAAATAATATTTTATTTCAATTTTTCAATCACGTTTGAATCGCCAATGGAAACGTTTTAATTTTCAAGAGATATTCAGATATAAGTAAGGACTTTTATCTGAAAATAGAATAATAATTTTAATAAATGATCGTTTTATGTAGCCGAGTCGTGATCTCGTACCTACTTCAAGCTCAGGTCACGGGTGCAAAGCCCTCAATAACCTTTGAGATGATAAAATATTCATGCTTATTTAAAATTTACATTCAATGCTGATCGCTATCTAGTAAAAAAAAGTAAAAAACATTATCTGCGCATGATGATGTTTTTTACTTTTTTTTTAGTTTAAGTTGGTATTTATACTCGTAGGTATAGTTTTAGGTTTTTGTTTTAGATGGAAGCGAATAATTATTAGAACTGTCAATTTAGAAACATTGGTTCCAACCGAATTAGCCAGATTATTTGAAGAAGTTGTAATATCGGTGCAAGTAACTCGTCTCTGCATTTGACGCTAAATGGGATGTGATTAAGCAGACAATCAAAATGGGTACTGAAACCCTGTTAATCCGCTTATCCTACAAATCCTTTTAGTACCGCCAGAGACCCCGGCAAATCTCAGCTAATCGCGGGTATTTTCACCGTGTTTATTTCAAAAAGTAACACAGTATCACGTGGTATCACGAAGTACACAAATCGAATGTAGTCGACGCCCGTCAATGCCAAAACTTAATATATTATATGTACTAGATAATGTCCGCGACTTCGTTCTCATGGATTGAGGTTTAAAAGCCCACTTTACTAATGAAATATATAGTTATATAACAAACTGCCTCATAAAATTTACTTAAAACTAATTACTTTAAAATATGATAGAATATTTTTTAACACAAGTCAGTTTTAGTTAAGATATATCTTTGTTCACACAGCTCCGTAGCAAACTATCCGTGTATGAGTTGGTATGTTTATTTCAAATCGTACTACTAATATATTACTTAAGACTACCCTCATTATAAATGAAAGAGAAATTGAATTAATATTTTGCTTGGAATTGTATGTTAAAAACTAATTTAACTTAATTCTATACGCTCAAAATGCTAAATCTTGTTCACATTAAGTATTTTATGAGTTTCATTTTGAAACAATTCAAATTCAAATTCAAAATGATTTTTATTCAAATAAAGTTTTACAAGTACTTTTGAATCGTCAAGTGAATCTACCACTGGTTCGGAATGCCATTCCTACCGAGAAGAACCAGCAAGAAACTCGGCGGTTGCTCTTTTGAAAAAAATAATAATTTACAATTTCATTAATTTGTAAAATACATAAGCAACAGCTGTCCTTAGCATTGCTGGAGCGAGTCAAATCCATGCTTCCAATAAAATATATCTTAAACCAGGAACCCGAACTGTCACAGTTTCCGAGAAAATCTTAAACAAACAAACAAAGATACATACATACCTACATACAACATACAGATAATACACGGTCGATTACAGAACGTCCTTTTTGAAGTCGGTTAAAAATATTAAGTACTTGTACTAGCACAAAATAGGTATTAGTCAACGACCTCAATTAACATAGACGGGCCCTGTCAAAAAAAGAACGTGGACTTATTTTACTAACGCCATCTAGTCTGAAAAGCGGAACAGCGCTATGGCGGGGACAAGGACAGGCTTATACAGGTGAAGGGCAGGCATGCCTTACAAGTGGGACGCCCAACTTTATTCTATGAAAGGGCCCATCTAGTACCTACATATATATAGATGGTATTAGTACGTACTATAGATGTCAGAAAAAGTATACAGCATTTATGCATTTGCCGCAGTGGGTACCTACAGGCTGCGATTAAATAGACAATTGAAATGGGTTCCGGGATCGTTCCGTTAATCCATTTATCCTGTAAAATCGAGGCTTTTGTTTCCCAACGGACTCCGGTTAATTCCCGCTAATCGGGAGTATTTCCGTTGTATTTCTTTTTATTTTTTGAATTTAATTTAATATCTGTCAACAGTCCAAACACAATCAGCGTGACATGCTCTCTCGCAATTTTTTCATTGACTAGTAAATTGCCAAAGAGACATGTCACGCTCGGCTTTTTCGTAATAAAAATATATCATAAACAAATTGTAACAAGCTTTTATGTAGTAGGTATATAAAAATATATCTTATAATATAAGTGAATTATTATTTACTTATCTAAATATATAAAATTCAAAGTCCTGACGGACTGACAGAATTATATATCAACGCACAGGCAAACCGCTGGTCCTAGAGACAAAATTTGAAGGGTGTGTTCATTGTAAAGAGTAGGTATCCACTAAGAAAGGGTTTTTCGAAATTCCATCCCCAAAAGGATTAAATAGAAGTTATAAGTTTGTATGAAAGTCCATCGTTTTTCAAGAGCCGTGGAACTTGGGATTTGAAAATTATAAAATACGTAATTCGCAGTTTTTGAAAATTATATCCCAAAGGACGTTAAATAGAGAGTTTGTTCTTCAATCACGCCGCATTAACGCAACGAATCGACGTGATTTTTTGCATGGGTTCTTTTCTTTTTGTCCCAGAAAATTAAGGAGTGCCTGTGGAAATTAAAAAACTTAGGCCACGCGAACGAAGTCGCGGGAGTCCGCTAGTATATAATATTTTTTCTCAAAAAAATATTATTGGTTTATCTCTTAGTCATTGGCTTACCCGCACCTACCTATAATTTTTCTATTTCGATGGTCTAAATAGTCAATTTTATTTACTTCGTCTTATCTTTCTCCTTAAATACTCGTAAGTTAAGAAATATTTACTTAGCTGATCTTTCTTATCTAGTTTCTATTTAATAGTTGACCTTTTTTATTTCTACGCAGAAAAAGTACCCAAGTTATTACTTTCTCGTGAATAAAAACGGCCAGTATTTTATTTTTGCCCTTTGAGTAAATTCCCTCAAATATTTACTGAAATAGTTCTTATAATCGTAAGTGAAAAATATTACTCCAACAACTTGGTTACTCAATCACTCAACACAGGCATTTCGTACGCGTGTTTAGGGTTCTGTACCTCGAGAGGAAAAAAGGAATCACTTCGTTGTCCGTCTGTATGTCTGTTAACGACCTTTTTCTCGGGAACGCGTATAGGTATCAAATTGAAATTAATATCAAATAGATACCTTTACGGAGACCTTAAGTCTCCAGTCCCTTCGAGCTGTAAAAAATGAAGCTTCTTAGTCTACGCAATCAAAAGATATGGCCGTTTATGCCGCATATTTTGACACTTGTCAATAAATCAAACCTATAGGGTACTTCCCGTTGACCTAAAATCATGAAATTTAGCAAGAAGCAAGGTCTCACAGCACAAGTATTTTAGGATTAAATCCAAAAATTAACAATTAGAGTTCCGTACTCATAGGGTGTCGAATGTTTTGTTAGGCGCTACCAGTTTAGCGTAATAGCAAGCCATGTAAGTCAAGTATTTCATAGCTGATTGCGTGTTGTTTTTTTAGTAAAAGAATTTATATTTTGTGGTGGTTATACGGAACCCCGGAGACGTGAACGTTGCGACAAGTCGAGAAGCAAAAGATTGATGCCCTGGAGATGTGGTGCTGGAGGCAAATGTTAGGAGTCTCATGGACCGAATTCCGCCCCAATGTCTCTATTCTCCAAGAACTCGGCATTAAACAACGGCTTTCAGTTCTAGTACAGAGTTGCATACTTAAAGTTTTTGGACACGTCTCTCGTCGTGAGAATGACTCCATCGAGCACCTCGTCGTACAGGGCAAGATGGAGGGCACCAGAGCGCGAGGAAGGTTCCCCATGCGATGGATCGACCAAATTCAGACCGGCTGTCGGCGGTTCATTGCACGAGTGTATCAAGCTGTCGGCCAGTAGGAAGAAGTGGCGGATGCTCGTGAGGCGCATTACATCTGCCACTAAAGCCGCCATTTCGTGATGACGTGATGAAGTGATGACGACCACTCTGTCAAGAGGGTAACGACGAAGAAAAAGACCGGTTATATTCTCTTTGCAAGACTGATCGCACATTACAAGACAAATGTCACGCATTTTATAGTAGTAAGTATATAGGTACTGAAAATGCTATTATGACAACCATATGTTTCTGACACTTTGACTTCACTGTCCATTTATCAGCGCTACAAAGATTTTGAAACGCGTTGTCGATGAAAACGTCATGACAGAGATCTTGCTTCTATCGTACAGCGTACTAGCACGTATAACGTAATAGCATATTGTATACTAAAAATGCGTGAATATCATATTATATTAACTGTACCAAGATTATACTGTCGAAATTGTGCGCGTGAATTTAGGATCCTGTAGAAAATCACTGATTTCATGAAAAGCAAATTAGGTTTATGCCCGTCTTCGGTATAGGTACAAGCTATCTCTCTAACTAGCTAACATCAGGTCAAAATTGGTTAAGCTTATTGGCGTTTATAATTATTGTATGAAAATTAAACAAGCTATTTAACAGTTTATTTATAGCTAGATTCAAAAATAACCAATTTAGTTATATTGATGTTATCATCAGGCAATTCATTTTGGATTTTCGGTTTTACGCAATGCCCCAAATGTTTATCTATTACCCGGGCAAATACTGTGCATTGTACCCTGAAGCCTTAATATTCGAAATTGTTAATTGTGTATTGCTAGGGCTCGCTAATACATGGCTAATACACATTGAATCTGTGAAGCATACATATAATATTATACGTTGTATCGATTTACTAATTTTGGCTACAATGGCAAAGTGTCAAGTGTAAAAAAATATATTTTTCCTATGTACTTTATTAGAATAATGATTAATTTTGAGTAAATGGACATTAAGAAGATTATGAAGCTTAGGAATATTAGAGAAGTCAAAAAGAAAATCGGTAAACATAAAAAAACTATTTAAGCGGTGGTAGCCTATTGGCTGAGTTAGACATGTCTCGTCCTCCTTTACGGGTCTGCAGGTTCGATCTTCGAGCAAGTAACTTTTGATTTTGAAAGTTAGGTGCGTTTCACTGGCTTCAAATGGCTCTTGGCCAGCGTGGTAGACTAATCAAACCAGCTTCTCATTTTGAGAGGAGGGTTGTGCTTAGTAGTGGGCCAGTAATAGGTTTCTACTTACTACATAAATAGGCATATTGCAAAACCTTATGTTGAATTAAATACTAGCTTTTACATTGCCATATCACGAGGTGAGATTTCAGAGCTATTCCTTATTTTTTCCTTTAAACACTTGTAAGATTTGAAGAGGACTTGTAAAGATACCTCTTTACAAGTCGTAAAGAGCCTACTTGAAACCAATTACTTGATATTAAAATTTTAATGTATACAAAAGGTAAGCATTATTTTAATAAGATTTGAAATATTTTAGTAAAACATGGTCGTGCGGTAGCGGTATTATATCTGTCCCCGGTGTGGGAAAACGTTGAATCTTTTATAGCGCACGGCCTGCTCTACTTACCCAGTAAGCCCACCTGTAATTCTGCAGTAAGTTTTATTACGCATCCACATGGGCCAATCTGCCTTGATGATCTAGACTCTAGTATCTAAGTTATTCGATTACAGATCGGATAATAGTACCTATCCTATAATCGACCAAAAAAACATCGGGGTTTTTTTTATGGAATCCTCAGCAGCATCCCTTTTTTTTGCTGGAAAAATGCATTTACGAATCCCGCACAAGGCTGGTATGTGAAACTCATAGATGTAGCAGAATACCCATTAAAAA
The DNA here is from genome assembly GCA_923060345.2 of Erebia aethiops. Taxonomy (NCBI): domain Eukaryota; kingdom Metazoa; phylum Arthropoda; class Insecta; order Lepidoptera; family Nymphalidae; genus Erebia; species Erebia aethiops. Next base: position 26,271,599 of record OV281081.1, read on the forward strand.
ACCACCAGAACAGTCCGCGTCTAGAAAGAGACGTCTCAGGGTCCTACACACATATACTCGTACAACACCTATACTAAGGCGGGAGAAGGTGAGCAAAGCGTCGCTTGCTTCCCTTCCGTCGTCTTCTGCGGATCAGTGGAGCGTTAGTATCCCTGAGAAGTGACAAGTGTTGACAGTGTTACAAACCCATGCCGCGGAAAGTAAGTAGGTACATTGCCGATAAGTCTTGTCCCTGTACTCTTTCTGATTAAAGCGGATTGCCGCTTGCCTGTGCTCATCTATGAGCATTTCATTGTTGCAGAAAAATGGCAAGTCTCTGATGAAATTGGTCACCGTAGCATAACACTACCTATGGACAAACATATTATTACGTGTAATACTTATGAATTATTAAGTAAATAAGAGTAATTACATAATTTTATACTTTATCATACGCGACTACAAGTACGAAGTTCCATAAATATCTCAAAAAAATTTTTTTTACTCTGTGAAAGTTCGTTCATTTATTTTGCGTCTTGCATCTGAGAAAAAAACACTACTTTTAAAATAAGCTTTGAGTGAGAGTTCAAAAGCATATTCAGCAAGTACAGCTTAATGTGAATTTCACGTGCAAGAGTTTCAGATGAACAAGCTTCAAAGAAATAAATTAAGCATATTGTGCTTCTATGTCGTGACAGTAATAAAACACACTACGGTATTTTTTTATTCTGTAGGACAAAAGTCCACCATATTTATATAGCAACTAGCTTTTGCCCACGACTTCGATACAAGTTTCATAGTACATTGTTCACTAAGGAGAAAAAGTGATCGATTACTAACGAGGGTGTAGTATTAGGCCCGAGGCGTAGCCTAAGCCTAATACACGCGAGGTAGGAATCGTACTAACTCCCGAGTGATACACAGTGTTTTATACTACACCTGCGAGGAAAATAGGCGATAAAGCTTCACTATCACTACTAGACTACATTTTGAGTCCATATCGCGTTTTTAGCCTTATACTTCAAGCTCTCTATTCCTACTTACCATGGGTAATAAGCCAATTTATTTCCTATGTCGCGCCCGAGGTGGTCGTTTAGGTTTAATTTAAGAATTGCATGTAGGTAAAATTTGCATGTGTAATCATGGTCACGCAAATTGCATAAACTTGTTTTATAGTTCAGCGCACTGGTTTTTTTTTTTTAATTTAGTGGTAGTTAGCCGCATAATTACTTACTCGTATAACAGCAAAGCCTTTGAAGTAGGTTATATTTCATTTCTAGTTCATAAACAGTGAGTACATACGTAACACATACATACATTCGCCACCTCTGTATAAACTGGGACATATAATAATTTCGCTGGCTTCGTGATCTCAAAATGGTTTTGGCCTCATACTAAATACTACTGCTTAGTACTACCCTGCATCACGTCTTGCCAACCGGGACCTCTAAAACGTCTATATTCAGTTATCTGTATGGCGTCCAACGTAATGGAGCATTTTCCAATTCAAAGACCCTAATAAGCCCTTTTTCGACTTGATAAGCCAATCCTAGTAAGAAAACAAGCAGAGTTATAATGATCTGAAGGCACGGAAGTGCTTCCGCCAAGAAAAGCCAAAGTAACGGGGCACTACCTACAATTTCTGGAAGCGTTTTGTCGTAGGTATTTTCGATCCGTCATAAGTTCGGTCCGTTCAAGATAAGATACAATTATCGGAACATGTAGTACTTTACTTATACAGTTTAACTCAATATCAAAACATCAAAATTACTTTTATTATCTGCGGTAAATTTTTCTCTTCCGAACATCATGACTTGGATCATGGACTGATGGATGTACGTAGCAGACTGACAGAAAGGAGCCCTTTTACATATTTTATAACATTAGGTTATTATGAATTTATTGTTAGGTAATTAATTGCGTATTTTAATATTTAGCTTCTACATTACATAACACACATTTTTACGCTTCTGATTACAGAAGTTTGCACAAAGAGGTCGTTGACCTCCTAAATGTATCTGAAAAAATTTCATCGCCACTAAAATTAGATTTCTCGCCGAGTGCTGCATTAGGCAAAAAATAACTAAACGTCGAATCAGGTTATAAAATTACGTAGCACGGGTAAACTAGTTACCTGTAAAAACTTCAAACTCGTGATATTTCGCTGAAGAGGTGACGCCGGCGTTTGCGGTGTCCTCTTTCATGGAGCTTTAAAATTACGAACCAAATACGATAAAGTGGATGCACAAGCTAATTAGTTCCAGTCTTTTCAGTTTGTAAATTCAATCGATATTTCTGTAATTACTCAAAACTTTGTTGAGTATTTTTTAGTTTTCCTTCAACATTTGTATTTTGTAACATCACTACGATGTTCTAAGAATTAATAAGGAAGCCAAGTACGCAAGAACGCTGCAGTACCTACTTATTTCTTGCTCTCAGTTCTGCGAATATAAGCTTAAAAAAGCGTTGTTTATTACAGTTTTAAAATAGCTTGAAATGAAAAACTGTGTGACAGGATGTCTGATTATTATTGAATATTTAATTGAAGCTTTGGACTTTCAATATACGCTGTTTGAAATATAGGTATACAGGATTTACAATATCATCAAATCGGTTCCATTTCCAACTACATATCTATAGTTCGCGCACGAGTGGAATGCAGAGCAAATGTATGAATTGTTGACACATACATTTACTCTGCATTCAACTCACGTCTTTAGTCTTTAGTTTTTAGTCTTAATCGGAAAGAGTCGTACATTTTTTTTAAATTATTTTACTAATGGGTATTTATGAATATCATGTTTGATAATAAGAATATTATATTTTTGCTCCCTAGGGGGTCGGGTCAGCTTTGCTTTGTTGCCACCCTTCAGTCGTCAGCCGGTACATTTTATCTTTCTCACAATTTCCTTTCACGAGGAGGCGACTTGATTTTCACACAAGCTGTATAGGTAGGTAAAGGGTGTTATAGGTAAAAACGCACATGGTGTTGTTAGGAGCGATGGCCACAGAAGCCGAAGAGTTCCAGAGTGGTCAACTAAGCAAAGTTTGACAGTCCTACCAGCACAATGGAGCATTACAAAGTGACTGTGTGGTGGCGCTCAGCTGTGAAAAATGTCTATCTTCAGCAGTATAGTTGACTATAAAATCCATACTTCAACACTAATCCATACTTTATATAAGTAATACGAAAGTGTGTCCGTCGGTCTGTCTGGAACACTTTCACGGTTTTGTGAAATTTGGTTGCATCCCGGGGAAGGCCATAGGCTACTTTTTATCCCGAAAACTAAATAGTTTCCTCGGGAATTTGAAAACAAAAAAAAATCGCGGGCAAAATAAATAAATCTTAGGTTACATTACAAGTTTGAAACTATCAATTATTTGGGTCAATACTCAATAATAGATAGGAGCGTTTGCGACCACAGATTGCCCTTGGGAAGTTGAAACTCAATAGAGGAAAGTCATAAAGGTCATAGGTCTGGAGCCAAGCTACTATTATATTTTTTGTAGGTACGGTCATTGTTACCTGGACAAAGGATTGCAGTTAAAAATTATTATGTTATGTTCTTGAAGCTAAACACACCTCATACATACTGAATTAATGTATTGGTCAGATTGTCCGTTGCGGTGTCCCGTGACCAACTGCCTCGTTGGTCTAGCGGTTAGCATAGTCGACTGCGGATCACGAGGTCCTGGGTTCGATTCTCGGTCGGGCATAAAAATTGTTATGTATTGGGTTTTTCAATTAAGAAATTCTCAGTGCCAGCTCGGAGTATGAAGTTGGCGGTGTTTTACCCCCGTGCCTTGGAGAGCACGTTAAGCTGTCGGTCCCGGTTATTATCACTAAGCTCTAATTCCCTCTCTCCTATGAGAGTGGAGGCCTGTGCCTAGCAGTGGGACGTTAATAGGCTGTAGTGGTGGTGGTGGGTGGTGTCCCGTGAAGAAAGGGCGACGATTTTCATCACATCTTTCAATGAAAAGAAATACGAGTTAATTAATTACCGCACAGTAAGAGAACCTAAATGTATCTATTGAAAATTTTCGTATTTTATGTCTTTGTGGTGTTCCAAAGAATTTAAATAATTGCGTCAATTTATTTTAGGTAATTTAAAAGGAATGAAAATTGTGTTAAAGTAGCGTGATCGTAGAGTGTTAGAATACGAGTAATATTGTAATATTTCAAGTGGCACGCTAAGCAATCGAAATTGTTATAATGAAACGTCATCTATACTTAATATTATAAAGAAGTATAGTTTGTGAGTTTGTGACGTTGTAGGGGGTAATCTCTGGATCTACTGAACCGATTTTGAAAATTCTGGTACCAATAGAAAGCCATATTATTTGTGAGTGTCATAGGCAAATAGGCAAAACATTTGGGAGTTCCCGTGGGGATTTAAAAATTTATTTCACGCGGACGAAGTCGCGGGTATCTGCTAGTTATAGATATTTTTAAAGTTCAAGCAAGTAAAATTTTGACTTAATATATAATATAAAACCCTCATCTATGATTCGGGAGTTAAAGTTGTTTAATGTGACTTAACGCTGGTGGTGATAATATAAATATTACTAAAACCCAAGACAGTATCGAGTCACTTCTAGTCACTTTTAGATAAACAACTCATAGTTATCATTTACTATCCCTTATAATACCCGAAAAAACACTAAGTGGCTTCCAAAAATAAAGTAGCTTTAACCGACTTAAAAAAAAGGAGGAGAGGGGAGGAGGTTCGCAATTCGGCGTATATCTTTTTGTTTTTTTATTATTATGATTGCATTGCTACGAGACGTAGAAGACTACCCACGTAGGTATGCTACAAACTTACAAAGCTACAAGTAAAAGCCGCATTTAATTTTAGAAGGCCACTGAGACAAATTACCTATGGATCTGTCATAAATATAATTATTGTAAGTAGGTATTTGATAATAATTGACTCTCATTTTCACCAAATTTTTATTTACCGGTACCAAAGGGACCATTACTACTTTTATTACAAAATCAGATTCAGCCACGTTTACACAGCACCTATCAATATAAACCTTAAATTTAATGCATTAAAGTTTAATTGCAAATGTACTGTATTATTATACTTAAGACCTTTTGTCATAAGAAGAACGGTGTCGGTCTCGCGTATGCCACATTTTTACCCCCTACCGAAAAGTGCTCAACGCGCCTAAAGAACTTTTCACTTCAAAAACCTCAAATCAGGACTACATCACAACTTGAGAGTATAAAAAAATGTGCGTCAAATTATCTTCATCCATAATACCGAAATCCCAATACAATCTACCCTTTTATGGCCACATCAATTTCGACAGAAAGGCAGTACATATTTATTTTTGTCAGCAAAATCGCTATCGACCATTAGGGTTCGGAAACCTTAAGCACGCAATAAAAACTTTTTGGAAGTTCTTACACAAACTAAGAGGGTCTTGCAAGTTACGTGTTTATATTTCATACAATTTGTAAGATACAATCTCTATAACACTTTGTTAGTAACAAAATAACCTTGTACGAGTACAAATAAATGTTAAAAGGAATGGGTAGTAGTGCTGCTAATGTTAGTACAACTCATAAAATATTATGTTGCCTAATGTGGTCTTAATGTCTTATGAATATTAAAATTATTAGAATATTCATAGTAAGCAAAGGAACACGCAAAATTGAAAGAGAGCCCACGGGCAAAAAAAATGATTATGTTTGTGCAGTAAATGTTATAGGGCTAATCTAGAGGATCAAGAGGATTAATGTATTAAAGCTATTTTATGACACGAATTATTCAATTACTTTATCAAGAATAGTAAAATAGTGAAAAGATAATATCGGTTAGTCTCACAATATTGTAACTACGATATAACAGAATAAAATAATTCTAATAAAGTGACAGCGAGGTTCCTAGAATTTTTACAAACTTACGCAAGTTTATAACAATTCATACAGTTTCCTTACTAATGGGACTGTAATTCACCAGGGAAATTAGCAAAAGATTGTTACATCGAAAATAACAAAATTATTGTTCACAATTTCCTTCAGGCTATGCTTGATTTCGCTTGATATGTAACGTCAGGAATATCAGGAAATGGTTTTCAGAACTTATATTATTATTTTCGTCTACTTATTTTACACTAGCTGATGCCCGCGACTTCGTCCGCGTAGTTTAAGTTTTTTTGATTCCCGCGGGAACTCCTTAATTTTCCGGGATAAAAAGTAGCCAATGTTACTCTCCAGGTCCTCAACCATACTCATGCCAATAATCACATCGATCCGTTGATCCCTTGCGGCGTGATTGAAGGACAAACCAACAAACAAACACACTTTCGCATTTATAATATTATTATTAGTATGATATGACATATGATTTTTGGTCTTTTATTATTATTTTCCATGGATTTATATTACGTTGATAAAAAAGAAACTTAGAAACTAAAAACTTGGGAATATGATTTCATGTTAGACTTCTAGACCATCTATGATGAAATGGATTGTGATATTAATGGTCATTTGAATGTGTACATAAATTGTTGTTAGAATGAGCGGCTAAAACAAAAATATTACCTGGGTAATCAAGATAATATTATGTTTGTTTCAATCTGATCTGACGTTTAAAAATATTATAATTTTTAGCAGTTTTAGTAAAAGAATAATAATATTGATACCCTATAATATTTTTAAAACTTAATCCACGGGCCTTTATGTTATAAGTTTTTCTAGAAGTGAAGCAATGATTAAAGTAGTCTTACACATTATTAACTAGATGATGACCGCGACTTCATCTGCGTGAATTTAGGTTTTTTTCTCCTTGTGGAGAGTTGTGAGATTGTGCGACTGACGACTCTGTTTAAAAGAAGCCTATGTAAGTTCACGGGACGCAAGCTGTCTGTGCAGCAAATTTTATCTAACGGTTGGGCTGTGAACACAGCAGATAGACACACTTTCGCACTAAAATTTAGTATGGTATTATATTTATCTACCGTTTCTAAAAAATATTAGAAACATAATAATATTATTTTCTAAATAATGATATGAAATGTGCACATTTCATTCCATGTACAAATGAGTTCGAAAGTTAAACTTCCCGGCCTAGGCCAGTAAAGAATGTATGTATTTTCATTACATATCATAAGTTTGAATTTGGAATCTTTCTTCCTGAATATCTTGTAACTTGTTATAATGTTCTTTGGCCTAAATATATATTTTTAAAAAAGTCACTTGTTTCATTTTTTAGAAAAGCACTATACACACCTCGACCGGGAGAGCATTTCTGGTCTCGTATATAGCTATGTCTAACTAACACTCGACCAGAAAACGCGTACTTTCCGGTCTCGCGATGTAATGTACTATAAATGCATAATAGCGTCAACGCCAAGGTTTAAATGCGAAGTTACGCGCTTGTTAATTTTGCCTTATAAAATTCGCTTTCAGGGAAACTCCTACGTCTTCGTGTGATAAGACAGTGAGACAAATTTTAACACTGTTTTGCACTTCGCCCGGTGGAACTCCGTTGAAAATGTAATGTAGTTTTAAAGCCCGGTGTTTTTAGAACAAACGTAAAGTAGGTGCCCATGTTTCCACATATCCTATTTTTCTTGGCTTATACTTACTGCGAAATATATTATGTTTAAAAGTAAAATTAAAAGAAAATAATACTAGAAGATTCTCGTCGTCGTCAACCGATATAGACGTCTACTGCTGGACATGGGTCTCTTGTAGGGTCTTCCAAAAGCCACGGTTTGCGCCGCCTGGATCCATCGCCCTGGATCCAGGCGACTGCTTAACACTCTCATTCCTTAGAAAATTGCATTGCATTATTGTGCTGGCCAAATAACAGCCAAAATACTAAACCATAAATGCACAACGACGACGTTTTGACGAACTACGTGGTGTAGTGTGTAGCGCTGTTGTCTTAACGTGCGGAGGTCCCGGGTTCGATCCCCGGCAGGATCAATTTGGGAATTTATAATTTCTGAATTTTCCCTAGTCTGGGCTGGTGGGAGGCTTCGACTGTGGCTAGTTACCACCCTACCGGCAAAGACGTGCCGCTAAGCGATTTAGCGTTCCGGTACGATGCCGTGTAGAAACCGAATAGGGGTATGGGTTTAATATAACTGCCATGCCCCTAACAGGTTAGACCGCTACCATCTTAGACTGCATCATCACTTACCATCAGGTGAGATCGCAGTCAAGGGCTAACTTGTAGTGGATAAAACAAAAAAAAACAATCAGTGTAACGATACGTCTATGTTGACATAAATAAAGGTTTAGTTACTTACTGATACAAAGTGATTTAGTTAAAGCTAGCGGAAATACATAGGTACGTGTTATCACTCGGCTCGGCTCTCAGACGACGAGTGAATGATTGGTTGGAATTATAAGGGGTCCCCGAAGACTAGTTCTACTATAAGTTACAACTTCAGTTTCAAAGTAAATTCCAGTATTTTTTTACAGAGAAGGACCAGCAAAATGCCAAAATTAAAAATGTGGCTTCCATGATAGATTGCTGTCGATGATAACTCCGAGATACCCCCGATCATACCATCATTTCTCTATCGCCCGATGAGTGACTATGAGCTTTACAATGAGGTAATGTCCAAATCTATGATGGATTTATAGGCTTCGATAAAAACGATTTTCTAACTTTCTTTCTCTCAATCTGCTTTTATACTATTGAGCTATCAAAGCTTCATTCAGATATGAAAAAAACTCCGTAAATTATTTTTACGAAGCAATAAAATAATCGTAAAAATAATAGCAGCAGTACTCTTTAATGTTTACGAAGATCATAATGGTGTGTACTTACGGATCGTTTACCAAAAGTTTACACACTTAAACAAAAGCTTGCTCAAAGCACATCCGCCTTGGACCTAATTTTTTTTAATCTACTACAAGCTAGCCCTTGACTGAGATCTCACCTGATGGTAAGTAATAATGCAGTCTAAGATGGTAGCGGGCTAACATGTTAGGGGCATGGCAGTTATATTAAACCCATACCCCTTCGGTTTCTACACGGCATCGTACCGGAACGCTAAATCGCTTGGCGGCACGTCTTTGCCGGTAGGGTGGTAACTAGCTACGGCCGAAGCCTCCCACCAGACCAGACCAGGGAAAATTCAGAAATTATAAATTCCCAAATTGACCCTGCCGGGGATCGAACCCGGGACCTCCGCACGTTAAGGCAACAGCGCTACACACTGCGCCACGGAGGTCGTCAAAAATAAATAATTTAATGTTTCTACATATTATTACGACCCGCAGGACCATTGATTGTTGTCTTAATGGTAGTGTTAAGTGTAAAAGCCGACCCTATTATGAAATGACCAACAGCATAATTTTTCAACTCTCCAGAACGTCTTTCGAATTCGTTTGGTTTTCGTTTGGTTTCGAATTTCGTTTAATTGGCACCATACTTAGCCGACGGACGAAAATCTTTGGAAGACAAAGGTCTCCTATTCCCGTAAAACAAATTCAACGCAAACTGCACTGCAGGATGTCATACCGAAAGCCGAACTTCCGAATATAAAGATCGGAGAAGCACATGAAAGCTGGCGCTCGATCAATTCCATATAAATGGTAGTTAACGTTGCTCCGTTAATAAACTCCCACTCGGCCCTCTGTATGTATAACCTAACAGTATGTACCTATATAAAGGTAAAAAAAAAATGCCATTTATAGTACCGACCTAGAACAGTCGGAGAAAAAAGGAACACAAAAAGAAAAGTATGTACCTATTGCGAATCACATGAAATATGATTCTGTGGAGCCATAAATATATTGTGTAGGTACTCATATTTGTTATGGCTAGTCCATTATGATATAATATGGACATGCCTGAATTGAAATTTCAGTTTATTAATGTTTGTATTACAATTATTTTTTTATTTTTTTTTATTTGATTTTTGGAGCCAATTGCCTTCTTCGGGATAAAACCTATATCCGTACAAAATATCGTGAAAACAGGGGCCGCGGAAGTGTATCAAACAGACATACATAATTACACATTCATAATATTATAGTGAGCACCTAAGGATTTACAATTAAAGAAAACTTCCTATACTGGTTAAACTTTTTACGGGAACGTGAACAAATTACCAATAATTTAAATTGCAGTACCGATATAATACTATCATATTTGAGTATTAGTCATAATCTTGAATGTTTTCGTTTCCAACCATAAAAGCTGGGCAACGCGTATGAATATTTAACTTTACATGGCCACCCTTTTATGATTACTCCAAATTAGGGCCATTCCGGTAATATTATTTTTACGACCTCTCTGGCGCATTGGGAATAATCCTTGCATGTGGGCGGGTTTGGATTTAATTCGCGGCTATGTTAGCTTTCGGAACATTTCAGAATAATCATACTTCAAATAAATATTGTAAATGCGAAAGTTTGGACGGATGGGTGTATGTATGGATGGATGTTTGTTACTCACGCCCCAACGGGTGAACTGATCTAGGTGAAATTTGGCACAGAGATAGATTATAGTCTGGAATAGCACATAGGCTACTTTCTATCCTGGAAAATTAAAGAGTTCCCGCAGGAACCGAAAAACCTCATTCCAAGCGGACGAAGTCTCGGGCATTCGCTAGTAAAATTATAAATGCGAAAGTGTGTTGTTTCTTGGTTTGCCGGTTCGTCTGCGTGGTTTAAGTTTTTTTGATTCCCGCAGGAACTCCTTAGTTTCCTCCTCCAGGTCCTCAACTATATCCATGCCAAAAATCACGTCGATCCGATGCTCCTCTGCGGCGTGATTGAAGGACAAACCAACAAACAAACACACTCACGCATTTATAATAATATTAGTATGATTTCATGATCGATGAATAATTATGCCTATAAAAAATAAAACTAGATATTATATAAAAAATACATCATAGAAGATATTTGAATCGAATTAGTATACTATGTTATATATTTTATAATTAATTTCTATAGACTTGATGCCGCCAACCGTAACTGAGTTAAAAAGTTGTATAATATTATTTGTAGCTAAAGTTATAATTGTTGGTCTGAATTTTGCAGAAAACATAAATAAACCCGTCCGAAATAAAAGCTTATTATATCCGAGTAATAAAGCATGTACTTATGTGAACAAAACCATCCGACGTGTACCGCGAAACGATAATTACGCAATAAATAACTTTGATTAATGCCGCGATAAGAGCGGAGTAAATGAACAGTAATAAAAATATCCGATGAATCCATAAGTTCGTGGTAATGCAGGATACCATTATAAGATACATTAAGATTTTTAATTATTAACTTGATGATGCCCACGACTTCGTCTGCGTGGATTGAGGTTTTTCTTATCTCCGTACTTCTCTCTCTCTCTGCATCGTATTCCACATAGCTAAGGATCGTGATCTCTTTACATTAATCACATAATGGCAGGGTTTTTGAGGATAATAATGCAGTGGGTCCTTCCGCACACCTACGACTCAAGTAAGAGTATATTTCAACTCTTAGTTTTTTAACGATTATTATCAAATGTTAGTGATAATAACCGGGACTGTCGGCTCAACATGCTCTTCGAGGCAAATGTAAAGACCAAATTCGGACTTCCGAATTCGGTCACCCATCCAGCTACCGACTTGGATCCGAACCGTAATCGGCTGATAAGCGTTGTCGCAACTACTCGTCCTTCCATATTTCGTTAAAATAGGTTAAACGGATGATCCGTAAAAAGTAAGCAAACAGATCGACACACACACTTTAGAATATATTTAATATAATTAATTTAACAACAAGTAATAAAATTAAAAATTTAAAAAACCCACGACGAACTGCAGAGCTCCATTGAAACAACAATTTAGCGTTCCAGTACGATGCCGTGTAGAATTCGAACGGGTATGGGTTTAATATAATGCTATGCCCCTAACAGGTTAGCCCGCTACCATCTTAGACTGCATCATCACTTACCATCAGGTAAGGTCGCAGTCAAGGGCTAGCTTGTTGCGCGGGGATTAAAAAAAAATTAAACTTAGCAAAAGTATATATAAAATAATATAAAACACAAAACTCCATATTTGCCGGCTCAGTAGTTTTTTTGACCAGCGTGGTGGACTATGGCCAAACCATTCTCACTCCGAGATAAAACTTGTGCTTAGTAATGAGTGAGTAGAGGTGTCAAATAGTGTTAAATTTTAATATTCTGATAAAAATTGTTAAAGAAATGTGATCACTTAAGGAGTTCCTGTGACCACTTCCTGGCTCCATCACGAGACCCTGGGCAGCATCTAGGTTTAAAGTGCTTGTCAAGATAAATCAAAAGAGTCCAAATACAACGGGTTTACGATGAGAACTTAAGAAGTTCCCATGACCACCTCCTGGCTCCATCATGAGACCCTGAGCAGCATCTAGGTACAAAGTACTTGTCAAGACAAATCAAAAGAGTCCAAACACGACGGGTTTACGATGAGAATTTAAGGAGTTCCTATGACCACTTACCAAATCACGATTGCAGCTCAGCTTGGTTGTCTATGGTCCTAAAACCTGGTACCTTCTCACAAGCTATTCATATCTAATGCAAAAAAACTGATTTCAATCGGCCCAGTACTTTTTGAGAAAAATGTTAACATCTTGAAAAATTAAAATCATAGACTACAGCTCAGCTGGGATGTCTATGGTCCTAAAATATATCTAAGCACCTTCTCACAAGCTATACATATCTAATGCAAAAAACCGCATATTAATCGGTCCAGTAGTTTTCCCGGAAAACGGTAACAAAAATGTGCACAAACAAACAAACAAACAAACACACAACCTCTTAGGGCAAACATATATACCGTCTCCGGTTCATCGAGGGTAAAAATAGAAAGACGACGTTTATACCTGTATACATGAATTCAGGTTTCTTTTGTTTCCTGAATCCATTTTTATTAAGATTTTACTATATTTAATTTTTTTTTCGAGGTAGCGATTTAACGAACTAGGTATTGTACTATTCATAGTTACCTACAATTCTAGCTTCAATTCTACAACTTCAAACCGAATTGCTCAACAAAAACAAATAAAGAATCTTTACTACCTACTGCATTTTTTAAAAGCCCAAGTGAATACGCAAAGCTAAAAGTGTTTTATCGTATTTACCTACTCGTACGGTATAACCCATAGCGATCTTGCGGGGTACGAACCACCCCCTACATTAAAGTAACGGCTAAGGCAAGTCGAACAATAAAAAGGTAGCTCCCCACGTGCGTGACCACCGCTTCAATGCAAATTACACTGCTATCCATTTTATACAATATGACCAAATGAGCCCTTTTAGCGCGACACGAGAAATCGATAAAAATTACCCGTCTGGGTTTACTCACCGCAATTTAACTTGTGGCATTTGGAAAGGGTAGGAAAATTAAAACACTTATACCGCTTTCTATATAAGAGCCCTTTTTAAAACTAAAGCTGATGAGTTAAGGTTTAGGCTTATAACATAACTGTTCTTTTCATGCATCCGTCGATTAAAAGTGACAGCATCACAAAATTTTACGTAAGCAAATTAGGCAGTGCTGTGCAATAATAAGCAGAGGTCCAAAATTGTCTGAAGCAAATCTTAATCATTTGGCAGTTTAAAACGTATTACTTAAACTGTTTAAGAAGGTCATACATGCTTTTTGACGTGCGGGCATCTTTATGAGGGCCTTAAAGTCCGGACCTCCAAACTCGAACACCCATCAATAAAACTCTTCAACAGGGATTTTATAATGTCAAAAATGAATGATCACTAGGTGATTATTAAATATAAGGTCTGCCAATAGACATAGGTACCTAATACACGTCTTCTGTGAGTTTTAAGTTTCATACACAATACATAATTCAATTTAAGGTACTCGTGTGCATTATTTGCTTACAAGTACGTGAGAGCCGTGAGACACCACGCCAAGTGTAAGCGAACGTTAAAGTAAAATGGACCCAAAACCGCTTGCTTTAAAGTCACAAATTCAGCGTTTGGAGCGCTGGCTGTGAATAAATACACGAAATGATGAAATGAGCTCTAAACCAAAGCTGTTAAGGTTCATTTTACTTTAACGTTTGCTTACACTTGGCGTGGTGAGCTCTCACGATCAATCGTATTTGCATTGTTAAAACTCAGAGTAAGCGTACAGTCCTCGTTAGTGGTTAGGCAAAAGATTTATGTATGTATGATTTATACATACAGCAATTCTGAGTGATTAGGTACAACCACAGACGTTACGTTAAGTGTACGAGCATTGGTTGAAGGAGATCGAGTACAATATGTGATCAAGTTTCTGACGTTGCAATCTATTGCTAATTTCCCAAGAGGTTAACCTGCCGCCACAATAAAGAAACTATATTACCCATGTACTAGTTCCTAAAGTATTACAATATAATAGCGCTAGCAAAATTTTGTACAAAGGCGATTTTTAACCGACTTCCAAAAAGGAGGAGAAGGTTCTCAATTCGGTGCGTATTTTTTTATTTTTTTTATTTATGTTCTGCATATTTTCGTGGTTTCTAAACCGATTTGAATTTTTTTTTTCAATGGAGAGAGCAAGCTCGCGTGGTGGATGCTGCAGGTGTACCTAGCACATGAAATCCTCAAAACTAGTTCATATAGTAGGTATCAAGTCACGTGTATACGATTCAACTCTGAGTCCCAACTCCTTAACTCTGATGCTGCAGGGTACAGAAATCGATCGTTTTTTGGAAATTATTTTTATGTAGCAGACAATCGAAAAAAGGTTATTATTTTTCGTGTCTTTCCTATTATTTATTATTATATTGCCTTTACCCATCTTCATTTGATATCTGCTGTAGTGTCAGAGACTCGTCGTTTGATGTGCTAAGCTAGGCGTTTATTCTGTGTATCCAGCTTCCGAAGATACTAAAACAATCGAAAGTTCGGTCAAAAATCAGTCAGATTAAGCTAACCAATTTTTTTTATCCACTACAAGTTGGCCCTTGACTGCAATTTCACCTGATGGTAAGTGTGGATGCAGTCTAAGGTGGTAGCGGGCTAACCTGTTAGGGGCATGATAGTTATACCCCTATTCGGTTTCTACACAGCATTGTACCGGAACGCTTAATCGCTTGGCGGCACGTCTTTGCCGGTAGGGAGGTAACTAGCCACGGCCGAAGCCTTCCACCAGGCCAGACCAGGGAAAATTCCGAAATTTTATTACCAAATTGACATTGCCGGGGATCGTACCTGGGACCTCCGCACGTTAAGGCAACAGCGCTCAAGACTGCGCCACGGAGGTCGTCCATCCGTCCATCCAATTTCGACTGGCTGATGCTTGTAGCATCAGCACCACGGAATAGATAAAGGGAGATATTTTTTCTATGATCAGCACAATCTTCAAAGTACAAACGTAAACTCTAGATAAAGTAGATTTTTTTTATTTGGTGCTAAGGATGAGAACCGAGAGGGACTAGCTACTCCTCTTTAATTATTATCTTTATAAGTCTGGGGGCAAGTAACCACTTGGGGCAAGTGGGGAAAACCCTAGTTACTAGGACTTGTGATTTAGTGGACAGGATTTTCCGCAATCAACAATGCATTTTGCTACTTTTAACAGCACTCAAGTCAAGTCACATCAAGTCTGTTAGGGCCCTTAGGATTCAATTTTGGATTCGACAAGCTGTGTCAGCTATTGACGCAATTAAGGTTGTATCACTCTCATGCACTTTGCTCGTTAAATACTGGAAATCATGAAAATGACACGTTCTGAGGTAACAATTAATTGATGCGTTTAAATATTATTCGAAACTCATGCAAATTACATTAATTAACTTCAAAATTGGTGAAGATTGCAGGTTTAAAATTTATTGTTACGACACAAATTATTTTAACAATTATTTATAACTGAATGATGGCCGCGCGCGACCTCTACGCGTGGATTAAGTTTTTTTTATTCCCGCGGGAACTCTTTAATCTTTTGGGATAAAAATATGTCCTAGATATAACCTATTTCCTTCCCCGAGATGCAACCTACCAAGTTTCATCAAAATTGGTTGAAAAGATGGGCCGTTAAAGCGTAGTGTGTCTGTCTGTCTATCTTTCTGTCTGCTACGCTACAGTACAGTGATAGGTTGTATCCCCGGGAAGGATAATATAGGCAAATTTTAAGTGTTCTCCCAGCAATCCACCAATCTTAATCGGCGCCGACTAAGTCACGGATATCGTCTTGATTTCCATACAACAGCAGTATTGACTACAAGGCTTGAAAGCATTTGCTGTGTTGCTATGAGCTTTTACAACGGAATTTTTTGACTGTTGCACTGCTGCTAAGGTTCTTGAAAACTTCTACAGCACCGAAAGCCGCCAAATGTTAGCTTTATTCAGGGTTGTCACGCTCAATTTTTTTCCATTTCCATCTCTGTGGTAATATAACCATGACTTATTCAAAAAGATATAAATTGAGTAGGGTATGCAAGTTTTCCAGAGGAGTATGTTTTATTATTCCCAGAACGGCCGTTATTGTGAATTTACTACGAGAATCAAATTAAACAATGTATTAGAAAATAATTGTAAATAATTTAAGTTGACTCCGAACTAGATTTTTGCAAATTTTTCTAAGGGTTAGCAACCCTACTTGTGTTGGTTCAGAATTCCGGAGCCCGACTATCACCAGTTCCAAAGTAATCAACAAGACGGTAAAAGCAAACATTATGTAACTTTAAGGTTTCTAATCCAATAGCAATATAACTTAACGAGATGTTTGGCGGTTACATTAATTATAAGTCGGCCGCACAACCCTACGTTTGTTCTTCCTTAGAACTACTAATTAATGTAAAATAAATACATGCCTAAATGAAGGAACTAGAAGTTTAATTCACTATAATCCGCGACAATCGGTAAATCTATGTGGTACAGTGTGTATCGACTTTGACTCGTCAATCGTATTTGACTTCCGCAAAGTAACGCCTGCTTCTATCCAATACATGCCTAAAATTTATTTAAAATTTTCCAATGTGACGCGTATTTATTTTAGATTTTGTTTTTCGAATTAACTTTCTAACGCAACCAAAACCATAATTCAAAGGTGGAAAAATTTAATTTTCCGCGAAAAAAGGAAGTTCGGTATTTATGAACAAAACTCGGCTGGTACCACTTTACGAGGTCGTTATGGAAGCCATTAAATGTATGATTACGGGAACACTGTTTTAGGCAGGCATTTTGTTTAAGTACATGAACTTTTCATAACGACCGGCCACCAAAAGTGTTTTGATTCATTACGGCACCCTGAAATTTAAACAACGCCTTTCGTATTTTATTAGTGCGTACATAAAAATGAGGTCTGGGAGTTTTTTTATTACAGGGGCCTTGGTGCCTAGCGGTTTTTTACGACAGCTTTTTTCCGACTTCAAGTTTGTGCTTGACCACGAGGGAGCTATTTCCGATTTATATCAAACTGCCTTACCAACCTTGGTTACCTACCTTATATGTCTTTGACAGTAGGTACCCATGGGTTTTATTTTTTTATGTATCAGTTTTTAAAATAAATCTATCCTTATCCAATACATTTTGGGGTATATATTAAAATTAACAACGTTTTTCCAATTCGGAAATTCAAATACAAATACTGTATTTCCAGAAATGTTTTAAAAGGCAATAAGTTTGATAGGTGTACATTGACAAATAAGTAAAATCTAAAAACTAATTAAATTTTTGGTTTAGCGATTTCCGGTTTGATTCATGTCCCTTTTATGCTTAACTGTGGACCTCACTCTAGGAGACCTGTATCATGAGAAGATATAGGACATACTGTTAAACTAATGGTTCGCATTGAATAAAAACATGCCGAAATATGAGTATTCCGGCATATTTATACCTAACTGATGAGAACTGAAGCAAATTTCAGATAAAAACTCGTCTTTTAAAACGCTCAACCCCACTTTGCGTTCAAGCACCTACTCGTACATTCTTGGAAAACGGGTTGTTATTTCATGATTAATGATTCCATTTGCACTGAGATCTCTTTTCTCTACTTACAAGCTCATGAATTAATGAAATTCTTTAAGAGGATCGCGTGGAATTGATCTTCCGGTTTTTAGATTTATAAAATATTCATTAGAAAGGAATTTGCTTAAAAACGTTACTGTTTGATAAAAGATTGCTCACAAAATTTTCGAATAAACTTTTAATCATCATTAGGGGACTCATAAGTATGCAGATCTATTTATAATTTAAGATATATTAAATTGCACATAATGAAATAGTACATAAGGCTGAAAAGTGAGAGGTGCATGGCTAGTGATGGAATTCTGGAAACCCCAAGTATGGAGGCCGAGGTCTATAATTATTATTATTAGAGAGACCTCTCTTGCCACCAAAAACAAGGAAAACCCAAAAGCTACTGTTTAAATTCACTCGGACTTTCTTATAAATAATCACGTTTGACGTAGGTTGAGGGCACTTAAGGGCATGAGAGACGAGTCATGCAAATTTTGGAAACTTTCAGAGTCAGAAACAAAAAATATATAATGAGGTCAAGATAATGTTTTGGAAATTTTGCTGCTCACTAGTCGCTACCTACCGGCTATCTAGGATACGACAGTGAATATTGTTGTAAACTAAAGTTAAAGACTAATTAAAGTTGAAGAGGGATAATTCACTTGCTTCGTCCCATGCGCCGTATACCTATCCAACTTTTCATAAAACTGATTACGAACATCCAAATTAATCCATACTTGAAATGAAATTTGAAATGAAATTTCTTGATAAAAATATTTGTCGTTTCACAATTGTGTCAGGAACCCCGAAGTAAGTTTGAAAAAATCTGTATCTCGGGGTCCCCGCTCTTTCTCCTCGGTAAAATAAATAAATAAAAAAGAAAGAAAGAAGAAGTTCCTATTTCTGAGTTATTTGTGTGCTTTCAATGGTATTAAAACATCGTAAGGAAAACTGCATGGTTAAGAGTTCTCTCTAACGATCTCAAAGGCAATTGTTAATCTGAAATTAAAAATCAAATTCACCAATCTGCACTTGGCAAATGTGGTGAACTATGGTCATAATGTTTCTCATTCTGAGAAGAGACTCTTGCTCAGTAGTAGGCGGCATTGGGTTGAAATAATGAAGATGAACTTAAAACCAAAACAAACGCAGTCAAAGGCTTCTTTTAGTGCAGACAAATTAAAATATTTCTAATGAAGCTCTTTTAAAAATCACGATACGTGTATTCAAATATTTTTCGCACCTCGTTAAAATCAAATGCAATGTCGGTTGGAGTGTAGAGTGAATTCATTATCGCGGTCGCACAGTCGTTAGTGGTTTACGACCCTGTTCAGCCAGTCTTTGAAATAATGCTCCCTCGACGCGCGCCTTGACGTGTTTTACACAAGCTATAATAATATAATATTCTGTATATTTACAAATATCACTGAAAGCCCCTCGGGTTCAGCTTACATAAAGTACTTAAGGTTATGCAAATTTTGTAGTTGACATTTCCGGCATTGATAAAGTGTAGCAAAAACCATGGGCACATAAATTGTGGATAATGCACTGAAATCTACTATAAGGGCTATTTACAGTCTGTTTTTCAAATACAAAACGTAAAAAGTAGCTTCTCATTGAACTAACACGCTATCAACGCAGATAGGACGTAGTTACCGAAAATTAACGATTGAATCGTGATACGCGTGAATAACCTAACTTGAGAACGTCATAAGTGACGGGTAAAGCGCGTCGATTACGCGTTTCGCTTAGAAAATACCTGCGATTTGTTTCCCCTTTTCTATACTCTAGAAAACTAGGCTATAGGGTAAACTTGTAACGTATGGAAAGTGCTGGACATGTCCAGTGCTGAACATAGGCCTTTTCGCGCTCTCGAAAAGGCCCATGTCCAGCAGTGGATGCATACAGGCTGATGGATGGATGATAATGGATGGACAGTGCTGGTAGAAAGCTTTTTTTTATCCATTTCAAGTTAGCCCTTGACTGCCATCTCACCTGATGGTAAGTGATGATGCAGTCTAAGATGGTAGCGGGCTAACCTGTTAGGGGCCTGGCAGTTATACCCCTATTCGGTCTCTACACGGAACGCTAAATCGCTTGATGGCCAACTAAGTAGCCACGGTCGAAGCCTCCCACTAGGTCAGATCAGGGATAATTCAGAAATGGTCAGATCAGGGATAATTCAGAAGTTATAAATTCCCAAAGTGACTCGGCGGGGGATCGAACCCGGGACCTTTATTTTTTTTTATTTTTTAATCCCCTACAAGTTAGCCCTTGACTGCGATCTCACCTGATGGTAAGTGATGATGCAGTCTAAGATGGTAGCGGGCTAACCTGTTAGGGGCATGGCAGTTATATTAAACCCATACCCCTTCGGTTTCCACACGGCATCGTACCGGAACGCTAAATCGCTTGGCGGCACGTCTTTGCCGGTAGAGTGGTAACTAGCCACGGCCGAAGCCTCCCACCAGGCCAGACCAGGGAAAATTCAGAAATTATAAATTCCCAAAATAACCCTGCCGGGGATCGAACCCGGGACCTCCGCACGTTATGCACACAACAGCGCTCAACACTGGGTCACGGAGGTCGTAAATAGCTATCGCCACTCTGCGATCTCACCTGATGGTAAGTGATGATGCAGTCTAAGATGGTAGCGGGCTAACCTGTTAGGGGCATGGCAGTTATATTAAACCCATACCCCTTCGGTTTCCACACGGCATCGTACCGGAACGCTAAATCGCTTGGCGGCACGTCTTTGCCGGTAGAGTGGTAACTAGCCACGGCCGAAGCCTCCCACCAGGCCAGACCAGGGAAAATTCAGAAATTATAAATTCCCAAAATGACCCTGCCGGGGATCGAACCCGGGACCTCCGCACGTTATGCACACAACAGCGCTCAACACTGGGTCACGGAGGTCGTAAATAGCTATCGCCACTACAAAATCACACACCTGAAATGTAATTTCCAGCTAGGTTTCATTAAAATTAAACACCTCACCCAACTACCACGACATGGCTAAAAATATATAATTTTTGATGAAATTTTCATAATAGACTTCGAGTTACGGTTTCAGTGTTTTATTGGCTGGGAACAGGAAACCTGGTCCCAACTGTAAGGTCACATAGCTCTCTCTACATAAATCAAACCTAAATAAAGGAGCTCATAAGCTGTCAAGGTATTTCCATTCAAGCCAAGCCAGGGTGCGTAATATCGTAAAATAAATCACCTACATTATAATATACCTATCCCAGGTGTCTATTCTTGAATATTATGAGCATTCAGCAAAATACCTACTACCTACGTTACTAACAATACGTTTACGACAAAATTGAATGTTAGCATGCCATAACATGGCTGGTTGTGGCTTAGTTTCTATTTTAAACCGAATTCCAAAAAAGGACCTCCTCCTTTTTTGGAATTCGTTCTCAATTCGGCGCGTATCTTTTTTTAAATGTATGTCGGTGCATATCTCCGTGGTTTCTGATCCGATTTGAATTACTTTTTTCAGTGGCTAGAAGCTCGCGAAGTGCTCCTATAAAAAATTCTGACTCCAAATCCTCAATCCTAATGCTGCAGGGTACAGAACTCTTCAACCATAGGGAGTTAGGAAATTTTTAAGTTTGAACTAGTTAAACATTGGTGGGTTTAACAAAGTTAGGCAAAGTTGACGCGTCAGGCTCGCCCGACTTCAAAATCGGACGGTGCGTAGAAATCAATTATTTTTTACTTTTAATTAATCAATTAATTTACCTTCAGCTTTAACCTCACTGACCACGAATCTCCTTGAAGAGGCCACAAATACCAACCACCTTTGAAAATATTATGGAGAACACTCAGGTATACAGGTTTTCCTTCACCATAACGGTGAAGGAAAACCTGTAGACAGTGATGAAAATTTAATTGTATAAAACGCACATAACTGCAGAAAATTAGAGGGATTAAATCCTGGGTCCCCAACGAGGAGTTCAGTATCTTTACCTACTAACGCAGGCTGTCACCGCAATATCATCTAGGTACAACCTATATTTACATCTTTGCTACAGTTTTATGAATAGGCACATGCCTATCAAACCTATTATTAAAATTGTTTTGTTGATTTCACTTCATTCACTCTGTAATTAATTAAACAGGTTTATGAATGAATTATTAAATCAATTTTTTAAGTCCATATTATTGGTGGTTTACAAAACCATTGACAAAGCTGGTCGGGACGAAACGGATTTTAACAAATCAAAATCCGCTTAGTAAAATTATGAATAAACTAGCTGATGCCCGTGACTACGTCCAAATGGATTGAGGTTTTTTTGGTTCCCGCGGGAAATCTTTAATTTTCCGGCATAGCCTATGTGCTATTCCAGACTATAATCTATCTCTGTGCCAAATCTCAGCCAGATCCGTTCAGCCGTTAGGGCGTGATTGAGTAACAAACATCCATACATCCATACATCCATCCATCCAAACTTTCGCATTTATAGTATTAGTAAGATAACATCATAAAAACACAAGAGTAGAGCCATTCTAAAAACAATTATTTTAATCTTTATTGAAAGAGTTTGATGTCACATGTGACAAATATTAACCTTGGAGTAAACTCCAATAGGTACAATTTGCCCGAAGATATCCTCCTCCCTCATGAAAATTTCTTAGATACGATCATAAATCGCTTCGGTTGACATAATAGCGTAAAGGGAACGGTGTGGATTTATGCATGGCACCAAGGGTTGTTAAATCTTGTAAAACGCTTTGATTCAGCGGAAATATTTCAGGATTAAAATAAAAACCCTTTATTTATCGATTAAAGAAACATAATAAACAAAAAAATATATTTATTACTAGATGATGCCCGCAACTTCGTCCGCGTGGATTAGGGTGTTTTGATTCCCGTGGGAACTCTTCAATTTTCCGGGATAAAAATTAGACTAGTATTTCCTTACCCGCGATACAATCTATCCCTGTGCCAAATTTCATCAAAATCGGTTGAATAGATGAGCCGGAAAGCGTAGCAGACAGACAGACAGACACACTTTCGCAATTATAATATTAGTATGGATGTACTGAACGTAAAAATGTGATATATTAATTTTACTCGCGACAATGTTTTTTGCTCTTGGCGATTTGGGTTTTTTAAAATCGCGCAAAAACCTTTTCCTATGGGACAAGAAATCTATACTAATATGAATCCATACGAATATTTTAATTTGTGTAAAAAAAGTGAAAGTGTGTATGTCTGTTTGTCTGCTATGCATCCACGGCCCATCTTTTCAACCGATTTTAATTTAATCTGGTATAGGGATAGTTTGAATCCCGGGGAAGGAGGACATAGGCTACTTTTTATCCCGAAAAATTAAAGAGTTCCCACCGGAATCAAAAAATCTTAATCCACGCGGATGAAGATGAAAGGGCATCAGCTAGTATGTAATAATTAATAATACTAAGTACGTATAACGTTTTTCTATAAATTATAAAAGCTTTAATAATATGCAAGTTATTATATATTGATTCTATGTCACGCTCATTCATAAAAATCCATTCGTATCCACACACAGTAAAATGGTATACTGACGTAATTACGCCCAAAGCCAGAATTGAGAAATAACAAGTTCCCAAATTATGCCGACCGAGAATCGAAAACAAGAAAAATACTCACTGCTGCCCCAGGGTGGCATTCAAGACGTTTCATGTCGATAGTAGTATACGGTATCTTACTTGAATATCATATACTTCACTCTAATATACCTTATTCTGAGATCGGGCTAACCTGTTAGGGGCATGGCAGTTATATTAAACCCATTGGCGGCACGTCTTTTGCCGGTAGGGTGGTAACTAGCCACGGCCGAAACCTCCCACCAGGCCAGACCAGGGAAAATTCAGAAATTATAAATTTCCAAATTGACCCAGCCGGGGATCGAACCAGGGACCTCCGCACGTTAAGGCAACAGCGCTACACACTGCGCCACGGAGGTCGTCAAAATATACATCAAAGTAGAGCAACCCTTCATGAAGGAACCCATAAAATTATCGTCGTCATGAACGATACTTACGCAACATTTTCAAGACCGAATTATTTTCGGGGGTTATTTTGTATTCATCGTGAGCCAGGGAAATTAATCATCCAGTGATGATTTCGTTTTCGTGCACCGTAATGGATTCTAGGCAATACAGGACATTGGAAATTCAGGGCACGATTCAAATTAAGTGATAAAGCGTTGGGAGTTCGCCGTCTGCGCCCTGTCGCCGTGTAATGCGCGGATACCCCTCGAGAGCTGTGACCTATTAGCACAGAATAAATAGGTATAAAGTATTTTTCCCCCAACAAATTAGCCCTTGACTGCGATCACACAATCATGGTGGTAAAATAAAGATGTAGTCTAGGATTGTAGCGGACTAATCTGGTACTTAAAGTAACTGTCACAAAATTGATACGGAAAGCTAAATCGATTGGGGCACATTTTGGATGCCAAAACCTGACACAAAAAGAAATTATTAATTCTCAAAGTTCCACTACCGTGGATCGAACTCAGGATTTTTAAAACACAGCGTGGTCGACAAAGCACCTAACATAGAATAAATATTTAAAAGGATTTCCATATCTACCAAAGTATTCCATGTTTGTTAAACCAATGTCAAAATTATTCAAAAATATTATGTATTAAGAAGTATATAATATAGCGGATCAATCTTAATTACAGTACAACAAAAGTCACCTCTGACTATGATATGGAGAAAATTTAAACTAAGCTTAAAATAGTTTAAAAAAAAAAAAAAAAAAAAAAGTTAATGTTAATGTTAGTGTAAAAATTAATCTGCTTAGAAATCAACTCAAGATAACAATATAACCGACCTACTTCTAAATAAAACGATCACGTACCAAGTACGATATTCATTATCGGCCATTGAGGGTGAACAGAGGAAATTTGTAACGGATAAAATGCTGTTTATGATTTTATGATACTCCCCAATTCCCGAATATGGTATCGTTACGATAAAGTGTTACGACTTTCCCGGAGTAAAGGGAAAAAGAGAAATTGTCACACGAACACACGTTTCAGTTATAAAGGATATATAAATAGAAGCTTACAACATTTACTTTAACGGCCTCAGTGCTTAGAGGAAATTTTGAGATGGCACATTACCTACTTAAGCTGTAGACGCAATATTATTGATTGAGTTACAAAAAAGTCGGCGACAGCATATTATGTCTAACTTTCATATTTAAGTCATAAATAAAGAATAGTACATTGTTCACCGAGGGGAGAAAGTGACCGATTACTACCGAGGGTGTAGTTTGAGGCCCGAGGCGTAGCCGAAGGGCCGCAATACACGCGAGGTAGGAATCGTACTTTCTACCGAGTGATACATAGTGCTTTATACTACACCTGCGAGGAAAACAAGCGATAATAATTAGTGATTAAACGAACTTACAAAGTGAAGTTCTATCATAATTATATGAGTCGCTTCATTCGAAGCTTCACTATCAAAACTAGACTAGGTACATTTTGAGGATTATTTCAATATAGATTTCGATATCGACAATCGACATCGACATCGACAATCGACATCGATACCGACAATCGACTACCATATCGACAATCGACATCAACACTGATATCGATTATCAATATCGACATCGACATCGATAGCGACAATCAACAAAATATCGACATCGATGTTGACAATCTACATCGATAACGACATCGATATCAACAAACGACATCGATATCGACAATCGACATCGACAATCGACTTTGACTATCGACATCGACAATCGACATCGATACATCGATAGCGACAATCGACATCGATATTGACAACCGACCACGACATCGATATCGACAATCAACATCGATATCGACAATCGACCATCAAAATCGACATTGATATCGACAATCGACATCCACCATATTTGACTTTTGTATGTCAAATATGGTGAAGCTGCT
This sequence comes from Erebia aethiops, assembly GCA_923060345.2. Classification (NCBI taxonomy): domain Eukaryota; kingdom Metazoa; phylum Arthropoda; class Insecta; order Lepidoptera; family Nymphalidae; genus Erebia; species Erebia aethiops. The sequence continues at coordinate 26,297,427 of OV281081.1, forward strand.
TCTAATATTATATCCATAAGGAAATACCCAAATTCTCAACGTCCATATACCTAATTTACTTAAAATTAAAAAAAAACAGCGCGTTAGAAATGGATTTTCATATAGTTTTTCTCCCCGCTTAGCACGTTAGAAATGAAATTTCATACATCTTTCCCTCCCGCATATTTGGTTTGTAGCAATGACGTACTTTCTACCTCGTTTTTAAAAAAGAATGAAGGTACTTTCTGAGCGGGTGTAGTATAAAATACTTTTTCATGGGTTCATGGGTAGTCGGAACAAAAACCTCAATTCACTCATTTATTTATAATTATTACAAAATAAAAATTATAAATTGTACTTTAACCATAAAAACAGATTACATTAAGGTACCTAACCAGCCACGTGTTATCGCGGGCAAAAGAAAACAATATAGAATAGAACAGAATAATATTAATTTGCGTGAACAATCATGCTTACAAAAGTATGATGAAAATATGATGATAATTTTATTTATATATATATCTTTTATTCCGGATATTGGCGTCACGTGATATTATGATCCCCTAATTAAATTAATGCTCCCAATATAAAGACGACTCTCAATAGACTCTTACTTGTTGGCCATATTTATTTTTGAAGAAAAGCACTCAAATATATATTATTTAAGACTAATAATAATAATTATTATTAGTAAGCGAATTTTATTTATTTAGAAAAGATTTCTTCTTTTTTCGTTTCGAGACGTAGAAAATTCTTTTCCAATTAATAAAGTAAATGGAATTGGTTACTTTAATAATATTAATTTGAGTATCCTATATAGCTGATTGAATATTTCAAGAAATATAAGAATGAACATAGGTAATAATATAATATTGACAGTCTTCCCGAATTCCAATTATTTATTACAGATCACGTTTCAATCCGTAATTCTTTTACAAATCACACCACAACAGCCCATTAACGTCCCATCTGCTGTGCACAGGCCTCCACTCTCATAGGAGAGAGGGAATTAGAGCTTAGACTCAGCACGCTGCTCCAGTTCGGGTTGGCGGGCTTTAACTACTATTGTCATGTCGATAAAAATAACGATTGCAGCGCAGCTTGGTGAACTATGGCCTTAAAACATATCTACTAACCTTCACAGAAGCTATACATATTATGTTATGCAAAAGACCGCATCTAAATCTGTTTTGTACTTTTTAAGAAACAGGGTAACATACTTTAAAATAAAATAACGATAGCAGTGCAGCGTGGTGGACTTTGGCTTTAAAATATATCTAAGAACCTTCTCACAAGCTATACATATCTAATCTGCTTTTTACTTTTAAGAAACAAGGTAACATATTGAAAAATAAAAATCACGATTGCAGCACAGCTTGGTGGACAATGGTCCTAAAACATATCTAAGAACCTCCTCAGGAATAATGCACATCTAATTTTTAAAAAAAAACGCGTATTAATCGGTCCAGTAGTTTTTCAGGAAAATGGTAACAAAAAGTGCACAAACAAAGAAACGCACAACCTCTTAGGGTAAACGCATATACCGTCTCCGTTCCTTGAAAAAGGGAAAAGTAAATAGACTACAGTGGAGGCACAGAGCCGCCGTTTGGTCAAACAGTAAAATGTATCAACTCAACCTGTAAGATCATGAAAATGTAACGGGATATTTGTGACCCCGACAGGGTGCGGGGTGAGCGGTCGCGAATTTTGCCTCGTAGGACCGCTCAGTCGAGAAACAACCGTCAATGTGAGCACACGCGCGGTACGCTTCCTTGAAATTCATGTTACGTATTGACGGTGTTTGTTAAATAATTTGTTTAATGGGTGTTTAGTGAAAAAGAAAAGTAATACGAACCCATAACAAAAGTGATATGTGATGAAACGTTTTGGATTACATTGAAGAGCATGTTTGTTTTACTGGCAGTACTCTGTTTGTTTATAAAAGGTATTGCTTAAGTTATTAATTCGAATCTGAATCAGAATTTCTTTGGGTAAATTATATTTTGTTTCTGGAAATAATACTTTTGTTTTTATTTCTTTTTCTTTGTTTGTAGTCCTACGTTGGGCGCCAACCATTAACGGATATCGTTTAGTATTTTTTTAATAATCTTAGTTTTTTAGATTAATTAGTCGAATTGCATAGTGTCGTATAGCCTGGAATGCTGTCTCTCTCTCTGCATCGTATTCCTCATTACTGAGGGGTTGTGACCCCTTTCCATTAATCAAATAATGGTAGGAGATTTCTTAGATAATAATGCGGTGGGTTCCCACGTCCTTCCGCATACGACTCGACTAATAGTATTTAAACTCTTAGGTTTTTGTAGCGATTATTATCAGATGTTAGTGATAATAACCGGGACCGACGGCTTAACGTGCTCTCCGAGGCACGAAGAAAACGAAAAGGCCAACTAATTTGAGCCTCCAAATTTGGTCACCCATCCAGTTATCGACTAGGGTCAACGTTGCTTAACAATCACAATCTACTGATATGCGTTGTCACAACTAGGCTACTCGTCCCTCAATTTAATTTTTAATTTAATTTAATTTAATTTTGACAGAGGCAACATTGCAATTCTACCAAATTCAAGTAAACGGATGGGAGGTCCATATCGCTAGATGCACGCTTGTCCACATAATAATAAAAATCTCTGTTTTAGCGAATTTCAGCGAAGTGAGCTTCTTGTTTACTGTTCTTGTTGTAACTGCCTCGTTGGTCTAGTCTAGTGGTTAGCATGTTCGACTGTGGCCGACGAGGTCCCGGGTTCGAGTGCCGGGTCGGGCCATAATTAAGTATTGGGTTTTTCTCACTAGAAATTCTCAGTACTATCCTGTTAGGAAGTTGGCAGTGTTTCACCCTTCGAGCCTCAGAGAACACGTTCAGTCGTCGGCCTTTTGTATCATGACAGTGTTTTTTTTCTTCTTTTAGTTTATAATTTTTTTTTATGGTGTTACAAATAAAGAGTAGGTATATATTTAATAATAATAATAATACTTGGCCATATATGTATTTATTTTGTACACGGGCGTGAGAGTAAAATATATAGCGACTAGCTGATGCCCGCGACTTCGTACGCGTGGATCGAGGTTTTGTGGTTCCCGCGGGAACTCTTTAATTTTCCGGGATAAAAAGCCTATGTGCTATTCCAGACTATAATCTATCTCTGTGCCAAATTTCATCCAGATCCATTCCGCCGTTGGGGCGTGATTGAGTAGCAAACATCCATCCATCCATCCATACATCCATACATTCATACATCCAAACTTTCACATTTATAATATTATAAGATATAAGATAAGATAAGATATAAGAAGTAAGATATTAATAATCATCTAGTAGGTATTACATATGACTATACCAGCGAAAAAATCCTATGTCTATGGACTATACTTACTTACCTAGTGACTTAACTTGTTGCACCCTTCTGCCGTGGTTTCGCGATCACGGTAACGGGTTTGAAATATCGACATTAATTTCAAAGACGCTGAATGTCTTTTGAAATAATATTTGAAATGAAAGTCAGCTTTGAAATATAATACGGCAGTGAAATACCGTAAATATTCGATGTCAAAGAAGACCTTAATATCAACCTCAATATTTTAATATGGAAGCTAAGACATTAATAGGATATAAGAATTATTTAAGATACGAGTATACTTGTACTATAGGTTTAGTGTGGCAACGTGTAATTGGATTAAATTTAACACCTCATTTATAATAGCAACTCGACAAACTTTGATAACCTTTCAAATAAGAAGCCAAGGACATTTTTTAATTAAATTCAGTCTTTTTATAGTGCTTTTGAGACTCATTCTAAAAGTTTTATCAATAAATCATAAAAGTTGAGTACGGCTTTTGACACTTCAAAGCTTTCAAAATATAAAAGTCGATATAGTTACTTAGATTTCAAACGACAAGTATTTTAAGATACTAAATTTTGCGCTAGACTCCGGTGTTATTCTATAAACTTGCAGACTGTCGTCTCTGATACAGGGATTTATGGTAATAATAGCTGATGCCCGCGACTACGTCCGCGTGGATTGAGTTTTTTTTGGTTCCCGCAGGAAAAAGTAGCATATGTGCTATTCCAGACTATAATCTATCTCTGTGCCAATTTAAGCCAGATCCGTTCAGCTGTTAGGGCGTATTTGAGTAACAAACATCCATACATCCATCCATACATCATTCCATCCAAACTTTCGCATTTATAATATTAGTAAGATTATGCATTTGAAATTTGGTTGATATTTTTTTAAAGCTGATTATTATTGTACCTACTACTAAGCCTTAATATGTACTCATACCGCACACACACATTCACTGAACAAATTAGTGCATAATTAGTCTTTGTTCAAAATTATTATATGCGTTATGCAGTGACTATAAAAGTCATTGATTCTATGTTTCACAATAATTTACCTATTATGTGTCGTTCTCGAACTCAACGACGAATGAGGTTTGTTTCTTTTAAAGGAATAATTTAGGTACAGCAACGGAATAGCTATCTTCTTTTAGATATAATCTAGGTCATCCGGTAACAAAGATTTACTCGCTTGAACTACGGATAAAAATACTCGACAGACATCATAAAACCGTAGTTACGGCGAAGTATCGTGACTCAAGGAGTAGACGAGTAGCTTACGTAAAAAATCGAAGCATGCATTTTGAATATTAAAAGTAGTTCATGCTGAAAGTTTCAATTATAATGGAAGCTCTAGATGCTTCGTTTTGACAGCTTTCTTTACTAAGTTTCACTTCAAGATCTATTGCCCTGGGCTTACTTCTTGGTAGAAGAAGCCTTTTGAATAAAATAACTAACATACCTACTCACTACGAACACAAAGTGCAATGTATTCCTAGAGACTAGATTCAAGAAGTAGGCAATATGTGGCACCTTTGAGATTTTTCTCTATGAATCAGAGACATTCAAATCATATTATCTTGGTGAGAGTATGTTTAACATGATTATTAAAAATGCTACTATAATTATATGCTTTAACAAGTTCTTTTAATCTTCTGAGCCTGTATTTACATATTCTCCATCCCGGTATGAACTCGTCTGTACGCGTTTACATACTACGGACCGGACAGGAAAAAACATTCGCTTCAGATGCTGCACAGATTGGTGAAATAGGAAAAAGTCGTTTCCCTCCATGTTTCATGCTTAGGTCAATAGGTCCTGTTGGCTTCAAGTGTATTATCGCCTTAAAAAAAACCAGAGACAAATGTGTAACTGAAAGGCTCCCGACTCAGCATGCCTTCTTTTACGAATATAATATGTAAATTTATTTGAATTATACATTAATCCAGATAATTTTATTTTAAAATTTATTTACAATAAATTGAATCTAAAAGGCACTCATTTATCATAATGAAATATAATTGTTCTTTAAGATTAATATTATAAATTACAATTTAACATTAATTAAGCCATTTCATTGATGGCTTGATGCAATTACCTGCGAAGTCAAGCGTATTACGTATACGTAATTGGATCTTATTGAAAGGTTATTATGTTGTATTGTAATTTTAAAAAAAAATATATTATTATTTTACTCAGCTGTGTCGTTCACTTGTACGAGTAAGTCCAACAATTACATAATATTAATTATAGTCTCACAAATTTATCTGACCCGGTGGCCAAAATTGGAACTAATTATTTATGCCTGTTTAGTTTTTGTTTTTAATTTATTTTTCATAGATACTAGCGACGCTGTCACCGGGTCAGATAAGTTTGTCGGAATATAATTAAAGCCATAATGCTTGGCCTGGTGGGAGGCTTCAGCTGTGGCTAGTTACCACCCTACCGGCAAAGTCGTGCCGCCAAGCGATTTAGCGTTCTGGTACGATGTCGTGTAGAAACCGAAGGGGTATGGGTTTCCGAAACCGAAGGGGATCTTAGACTGCATCATCACTTACCATCAGGTGAGATCGCAGTCAAGGGCTAGCTTGTAGTGGATAAAAAAAAAAGATAGTTCCTCCGTCCCTAAAAACTTGCATAAAATCAAGCGTCTCGTGGCGATAAAACATTATGGTATTTGGTCTTAAATTAATCATTATTCAACATCTACTCTCAAATTACCTAGTATATTCATTTGTTTTAATTACCTAAGATATTTCCAACTACCATAATAGCTATGTTGAAGTCTTCAAGTTTTCGCCTCAGATTAAATTTATTATGAGTTGCTCCGCTTTCTTGCCTGTGTTTGCTCACTTTAAATGACTGTTAGGTCCGTCCCAGTTATATTATCTCAAGGGAAATAACATAGAATGGAAATATTTACCAGCAGATCGTTCTGTCATAAGCTTAGAAACTGGGCTCATTTGTCATGGTTATATTTTGATGTTTGTGTTTTATTATAATCGTTGTGTTGTCGTATACTTGTTTTCGTTTGTATTGTTTATATTTCGCAGTGGTAGGACAAAATTTAATTCATATCTATATTAGTAAGTATTATAAATTATGTGGAAGTACGACTGTCTATTTAGGTACTGTCTCTAAACTTTTCATGGCACAACAGTTGAGTCGATTTTTACAAAATGACAGAGAGTAAAGAGATGACTTTTCCGAGATCCTGGAGACGGTCATTAGACATATTAAAGACATTAAAATTTAACAGAGATAAGAAAAAAATCTAGATCCACGCAGACAAAGTCGTGGACATCATCTACTTAGTAAAAGTATAAAAGTTTGATTTTCTAGAAGGCCTACTTTACAAATTCTTTTGAAAGTCACGCCTGTCTCATAGTCCGGACTATAATATTATTAATCTCCCCTCGTAGTTCAGTTTTAAGATTGACGTGATTAATTTATCGCCATTACTATCTATGTACTGAGATTTTTGAGAATCTTTTTAAGAATCTTTAGGCGAAAATAGGCGTCTGGAGTCCTCGTTTTCTAAAGTACCGTAGCTAATTATCAAGATTGCTTCTTATATTTTATTGATGTTCAAAAAATGTACAGTACCTACACCATATTTGAATAAAAGTCTTTTCACTTTGATCTGCTAAAAATAAGCCATTAAAAAACTCAGTGTGTCCTTGGGTATTATAAATGGCGTATTTGGTTTTGGTGGTGTGTTATTCGACTTTATTATGCCTCTTTAAGTATGAAACTGAATCTTAGACAATTATATTGCAGTAGGCCGGAGATAATAATTAAAGTCAATCGATTGATTAATTTTAGTTTCTAGTATTAAAATAAACTTAAAACCAACCTAGATCCCGTAATATGTAATAGTTTATACCGGCAAAATTTATCACAGAAACTGTTAAATCTAATATTCTATCTCAAAGGAAATAACGGAATATAAATATTTACTAGCAAGCTATTATGTCAAAGACAATGGACTGGGCTCATTTTTCATGGGTATGAGGCCTTAATATTTCTTTATCCTTTTCAGCTATTTATCGGGCTATACTTTTTAATATGAAAGCAGAATGATAGTAGAATAAAATATTTTATTATCTGCATATTTTTTTATTTAATAGAAACTTAGAAACCTGCTCGTGAATACAGATTCACGAAACGTTAGATTAGGTTAGAGTACAATTCACACGCCTTCGACCCATTGCTATACAATACCTGTGACAATATAAGTATCAAATGTAAACTGATCGATTCATTATGACCAATAGTTTGAGCACTTAGATTCGTTCAAACCTGGGCATATTCAGTGCAATACATATTTCTCGCGCATTTTTTAATACCATACGACACAGCGTCATTAATTATTTTTTCGCTGTCCAGGTTTTTCTGTTCATAGAAAGCACCACACCGTTAAACGTTGGATGTGCGCTGAAACGAAAAAAATATGTCACTATTCTCGAGTGGGTGGGTAATAAGAGAGATTAGTGTTATCCGGAGGAATAATCTACTGCCTAATGTGCTATTTCTGACACCGTTTGTTCGTGCCGACGTGAACGGAGGCAAAGAGAAATTTATCAGACAATATCATCATTTCATTAACCCATTGCCGACTCATTACTGAGCCTCCTACGTCGTGTATTCTCTCTTAGAGTGAAAAGGTCCAACTACCATTGTCCGCCACACTGGCCAAGTACGGATCGGCAGACTTCACACACCTTTCAGAACTTAATGGAGAAGTCTCGGACATACAGGTTCCCTCACGACTATTTTCTTTTAACGTTAAAGCAAGTGATATATTATTTTTAAACGCAAATAGTTCCGAAAACTTATAGGTGCGTGCCCAGGGATCGACCGACCACCCGAAAGGGGGCCAGGCATCTAGGCTATCACCGCTTTTGTATCAGACATGCATTTTGAATTTCTAGTTAAAGATAGATTCTTATTTCTCTATGTTTCAAGAATTGCCGAGTTAAGCTATAAACTACACAGAAATTCCCTCGAAATACTATAGGAACCGCGGAATTCATACAAGTTAATGAACCCAAACTTGTACGGAATACGAGTTTGGAAATCGATGAAGTTACCTAACTGGCTACGTCAGCTGTGCTAATTATCACAAAGTTATGCAATCACCATCCCAACTATTCCCCTTGAAGTTCGGTTTGGCTTATCTTACAAAAAGTTTGCCAGTTTTGCACTTTCATGTAGATTCGTCCCCAACGCCGTTTTTCCGATAATTTGGCCGCTTATCTGCGAAACTTAAAGCGATTTTAAGAGTCAAAAGTTATAATTTGGATGTTTTTATGTATATTTATAGGCATTTCCCCCTAAAGTCACGTGAATTATTTCTATTGCAACACTGTTCGTTCTACGAGTATCTTTGCAAGGTTGTCTGGAGGAGATCACTTTTAGTGATAAGGCCGCCTTTGCGCACTTGTTATTTCTTTTTACTTGTTAACTTTTTGTTTCTTTTTAATTTTTTGTGTGGCAATAAAGCATTTATCTATCTATCTATCTTACGCCCTTTCAAGGTACGAGTGAATAGTCTCCGTCTAGGCAAACGCTTTCCTACCTAGACGTCATCATTCCTTTCCATTAAGTATGATTGTCCACCAGCACAAACCTTTTTCCAAAAAAAAAAACTATAGGCACGCATACCTAATGTGTGGCCGTAATTGACGATCTATTCAAATTCACAGAGAATAATAATCACCAGCATACATAAATTTGGGATAGATTTTCTAATGTTGAAAACTTTGGTAGGGTCAAAATAATTATGTAGACTATAAGTAAGAAACTTAGTGGTTATATAGCGGGCATACTTATTTCGTCAAATACAAACTGTCTGGTAAGAAAATTCTAAGTAGCTAATTAACATAGTAGTACAATGTAACGGCGTCGTAGCCACGTATCGCCTGATGTTTGATAAACCTTGTAAATGGCGTAACATAAAAGACGTAGACGATCGAAAATAATATCTAATAAATATATCCTTTGAGACCCTGACATAAAATTGACAAAAACAACACTATAATTAAAGTTTTACATAGGTGAAACTGGCCTGCTAAAGTTTGCAACAAATAAAGCTAATATATTATAAAATAATTAATAACTATGTATAATAATCTATCTATATCTTTTAATCTTAAAGTAAAAATACCAATTCACAAGCAAAAATGTGTGTGTGTGTGTGATACATCAATCAGTCAGTTACTTCTTTTATTAAGATGTCCCTTATTCTAGCGAACAACCTTTATAGAGATTAATTTTCTTGTTACAGAGTCCCTTCTTCTGAGAATAGTTCATGTAACGATCCCCTCGTACCGGGTGAGAGGTCAGCCCGCCCAACTGGAGTGTAATTACGAACTAGGAGACGACACTCTCTACTCAGTGAAATGGTACAGAGATAATGAAGAGTTCTATCGATTCATGCCGAAATACGACCCTCCTAAACACGCGTACAAACTTGATGGAGTCAAAGTGGATGTGAGTATCGTTCCTTTCAAATAATTTACTATAGAATATTTTGCCAATTAAGAAGGTCAATAGAATTTTCACTGATGAGTATGCTTTGTGAGGCCGATTTCCTGATTAATGAACTGGAAATCCGTACATTGTTAGGAGTTAATTGGAAGTCTTATTCAGAGAAAAAATTATATTTCACTGTATTGAATTTATTGGGAATATTTCCATTTGTTGCCATAGTGCCCAGTAAAAATAAATTCTGTCTTCAACTGTGAGTTAAGGTCGCTGACAGGGCACACCGCTATGTCCTATTAAATAAAGCTGGATCTGACTTGGTATCAAAAAGACGCCCCTCTTCGCAACCGCTCCATGTGTACGGTGCTCTTTACGTCAAGTATTTGTATATGAAATTCTTGGTGAATTTGTCAATAGATATCGAAGTCGGACGATAGAAAAGTCGCCCTACACCAGGTGACACTCAAATCAACAGGTTTGTATCGATGCGAAGTGTCCGCGGAAGCACCGAGCTTCGCTTCAGCCGCCGGAGAAGGCAGGATGGAAGTTATATGTAAGTTTACTTGACTTCCTTAGACTATACTTGAGATTCTGTATATTGTAGGTTTCTCTCTATAATCCCTAAGAAAAGATTGATAAAAGTACAATTCAAACCTTTTCGTTTTGTTTAGATCTACCACGCGAGGGTCCTCGTATAACGGGCAATGAACAAGAGAATAGACGAGGGGATTCCTTATTTCTCAACTGCACCTCAAGCCGATCGTACCCTGCAGCGGTCTTAAGTTGGGATATTGATGGTGAAAAAGTATGTATTAAATAACTCCAATGTAATGGTCCACTATGATGGCATATTAATAATTTATTTGAATGATGGAAAAACAGATATCACCGCGTCGTCGTAAAGATAATAGCTAGATAATGTCCAAGAATTCATCCACATAATATCCTAATAGTAATATGTAGGCTTTGTTCAGGATAAAAGAAAGGAAGAAAGAAAATTATTTATTTGAAGCACTGCACAGAAATAAACTTAAACTAAACACATACAAAATCAACTGTATTGTACAGCAGTGCAACAAACAGATAAGCCACTCAGCTAAATGCTATCTCCATTCCAAATTTCAACAAAATCGTTTCAGATGTTGTGGTGTCAAAGTTATCATTTAATAAAGGATTACAATGCACGATATAGCAGATATGATACATTCATATCGTCGCTGTAGTTGGAAAATTAAATAATTACACTTTTTGGGAAATCGACTTTATTGCATTTCCAGAAAGTCCATTTAAAGCCGCATCTTTCTGTATTTCTAATTTTTCTTAGTTAGTTTTAATTAAAAAGATAATAATAAATGAATCTCGCAAGGCGCCAAAGGTGGAAAAATAAATATTGAAAAATTGATAAAAAAGTAGCGAATGAAAGTTAAATAACTTATCAAAAAATAAATAAGTTCTCTCATGCATCACTTCGAGAGCGAATGAAATGCATAAAGTTCGATATTTAGTTTTCCCTTGACACGTATATTCTTAACAGGGGCAACTCAGTTGGGAAAAATTAAACAAAGTCAGTTATTTAATTAATCATCCCATGATTGCTAAGATATACGTACTTTATAAATTTTATAAGCACATTTATTCAATTATCAAAAAAATACTTCTCAGACTGTTTGTAATTTCAGTACAAATATAATTAAATAAGGGATTTTATTCAACATTATTAGAGCAACCGAAACATAAATTATAAGATATTTAGTTGTTGATATAACTTGCAATCCGGAAATGATTCCCAATAGTCGATTAATAATTGATAGTAAATTAAAAAGTTGATTCATAAATGATTGGACTGCTTAAGAATGGTTTTTTTTTATTTTTATTGTGCTATAAGGTAGCCCTTGACTGCGATCTCACCTGATGTTAAGTGATGATGCAGTCTATGGTAGCGGGCTAACCTGTTAGGTGCATGGTAGTTATATTAAACCCATTCCCCTATTCGGTTTCTACACGGCATCGTACCAGAACGCTGTCGCTTGGCGGCACGTTTTTGCCGGTAGGGTGGTAACTAGCCACGGCCGAAGCCTCCCACCAGGCAGGCTGGTTTATAGAACTGTACGTGAATTAGGCTAACTCTTACAGACATAGTAAATTTTTAGCATACCTATCTACATTTAAATCAGTTTAATCGTACTAGTTTTATAATTAAACCTTTCTCAGTTACTTAATAATAATATTTATAATTGATAGTTTTGATTTTGGTGAACGTTACATAAGCTTAATTCGTTTGAACTGATCTGATTTAAAATGTAAAATTTAAATTTTTAAAGGTAAAACTAAAGGAAAGTTGATAGCTGTTATAATTTTAATAGATACTTAGTTTTAATTTTAATGGACGCATGTACCTTTTTGATTTTGATGTCTAATAACTAAATAAATGCAAAAGTTTGTGAGAGTGGATGGATGAATGTTTGTTACACTTTCACGCAAAAACTATGCGACGGATTTTGATGAAACTTCATGATGTAAAAGTTTATACATCAGAATAGCATATTTTATCCCGGAAAGTTAAAGAACTTCCGCGGGAATCAATCATCAGCTAGTCTTTAATCGCTGTGTTCTACAAACTGTTAAAATTTTTATTATTTTATGCATAGAGTCGTTATTATAACAATTACTAGCTTCACTTACATAATCCTAGTTCGATTAAACCATTCTTAGTTAATTCTATCTTTAAATACATAGTTTTGATAATAAAGAAAGAAAGAAAGTATTAATAAGCTATTTGGTTTGAAAAGGCTGATTGATCTCTATTGTTAAATTTAAATTTATAAAGGTAAAACTGAAGAAAAGTTGATAGTTATCATTTCAGTTGATACTTAGTTTTTGATTAGTATAATTGTTATATTGTTAAAAGTGAAATTTTGTTGATTTTATGAGTAGAGTTGATTAATAGATTGGTGGTTTTATTTTGTACGTCTGGTAGAAGAATCTAAGTGTTTCAGTAGTTTTGTTGATTACTTTTCACAGTTCTAATAAAAAGAAATGTTTATTTGTTGGTTTCCCTTTAAAAAACTTCCTATTTTTAGTTAAAATATTACCCATGAATAGGATAGTCATAGTAAAATAAGTAAATAATAGGTCATTTAATCATCTCACTAAAGAGGAAAAATTAAATAAAGGTACTTATATCGTAAATTTTTCGAACTTCAACGCAATATTGACGAAGAAGAACTAAATAACTAACATGCACAAATATATAAGTGCATCAAATATTCAAAAGTCTGGCGAGGGAAAATTAAATAGTTGCTTTTTATTTTTTTTCTCACAAACAAATGAATGAAAATATATGACAAGTAGATTCTGAAATAGATACAGCAACAATCTATAACATATAAAAACACGGACAGTTAAATTGTTTATTAAAAAAAAGTTATCCCCATTTTTAACGCAAAAAAACAGTAAATCGCGTTTTACTCGGAATATTGCTTTTGTTAGTTATTTAATTTTCCAACTACAGCGGCGATATCAATGATTTATGCTGCACTAATTTCTTCCATAATATAGTAATACATATTATAGATATATTACTATGATAAAGTAAGATTTAAGCATTATAAATTCTGGAGTAGTAAATAGGATATTTCTGTATCAGAAAATTGGGAATGTTAAAAGTATCGTTTGAGTGAGGTCGACAGGGGTCCAAACACAGTAATGCAAAATGTGAGATAACCAGCTTGAGATCGGCACTGTTCTGACGTAACTGAGTAAGCTTCTAACAAATTTCCAGCAGTAGGCTGTAACACAAATCCAAAATATCCTTAAACACAAATTAGTTTATTTCATTTAAACGACATACTAGATGCATACAAACCTTCACATAAAATAAAAGTTTTTTTTTTACCTTACCTACTAACTGACTCAACAAGGCCCAATCGAAAGACTTGAACCTACAAAACTGAAATTTTGCACAGAAGATTAAGGTGCCCTTTGTATACACAAAGAAGTTTGCCTTTGTAAATAAATTCTAAGACAAAGATATTTAACTTTATGTAAGTATGGTTTGCATCGATGCTATAATATAAATGGTTCCAAAACTATATTTTACTATATGTTTCTTGTTAACAAAATAAAACCATTAAAATATACAATTAATCTCGTTAATTTAGGAGATAAGCTAATAGGATGAGGAGGTGAAGAAAGTTTTTGATAGGCTTGATAATTTCAATATCATAAACTGCTACAAACTTTCGCCTTTAAACCTGAAATTGCGTTCACTGGAATATCTCGATGAAAAGCCTTAAAATTATAAAGTACAAACTCTGATATCGAAGCAGAGAAGCTAATTTAGAATTTTTCTTGGCTTAAACTTTTAAAAAGTTATGAATACTTTTCTGATTAACAATCTGATAATGGATATAATCTTTCCCAAGTTCTATTGTTATCCGAACCCTTAAGACCTTTAGAATCTTATTACCTATAGAACTTCGGAGTTTAATAAATCCTTTTGTAATTTAAATGCGTAAAATATTTTACGTTAAGGATGACAAAATTGAAATGTTTTAAAGATAATAACATAAATAAATAATATCTAAATTTTATTTGTAAGAGTTAAAAGCTTTCTAGAGTTCATAATATCATCATACTAATATTATAAATGCGAAAGTGTGTTTGTTTGTTTATTGGTTTGTTGGTTTGTCCTTCAATCACGCCACAACGGAGCATGGCATGGGTATAGTTGAGGACCTGGAGAGTGACATAGGCTACTTTTTATCCCGGAAAATTAATAGTACGGGACTAATAAACATTGACCCTAAAATAAAAAATGTAAAGCTGATTTTTGGCACAGGTATTCCTTGGGGTCCGAGAAGTACCTCTTAAAAATTCCCCCCCCCCTAGGCCGCGGGCTTAACCCCCCACCCCCCCAAACGTCTCCCCAACCGCAGTTTTTTGTAATTTTCTCAAAAAATATTAGTGCTAGAAAAAAACTTTCTATGGTGAAAATTATCTTCATTAAATTATCTACAAAATAATATTGTAGTTCATTTCCATAAGACTAATAGTTTCGGAGATATGTTAACCCTTTGTGCATGAAAAGAAAATATTTTGCATGTATGGCTTTTTGTAATGTAGTTTCTTGTAATTTCCATAAAAACTGATAGAGATACAAAAATATTGTCTAAAGCAAAATGAAAGGCTATTAAATTAGCTATAAAATGATATTTAGTTTATTTTGATAAGAGTAATAGAATTGGAGATATGCCTACCTATTGTGTAAGATAAAGAAAATAATATGCAAATATCGTGTAGGTTGTTTTTAATTTTCGAAAAAAAAAATAACAGAGTTAGGAAAAACTGATTGAAGCAGTAAGAAACATAGTTAAATTACCTACAAAATAGTATTTAGTTAATTTTGATAGCACTAATAATTTCGAAAATATACCTGTCATAGTTAACATAAAAGCAATATTTTTCAAAATTTTATATGTTTTCTGTAATTTCTAGAAAACTATTAGAGCTAGGCAAAAAACTTCCAGAAGTAAAAATAAATACCATTTAACCACTTATTTAAAAAAAAATAGTTCATAAAGATAGGACTAATAATTTCGAATATATATCCATGTATAGTGTACGCAAAAAAATTAAAAAGTTGCTAGAATCCTATGTTATTTGCAATTTTCACAAAAACTATTAGAGATGGAAAAAATTCTCGGAAAAGTAATTAATTTCACTAAATTACCCACAAAAAAGTCTTATGGTGAATTTAGATAGGACCAATAGTTCGAGAAATATGGCAACCTATATTCCAAGTTTTTTTTTTTTCGACAACCGTTGGTATATTTTTGAATTTTCACAGAAACTACTAGAACTAGGAAAAAAAACATAAGGAGCAAAAATGAACTTCATTAAATTATCTTCAAAATATTTTTTAGTTTATTTTGATAGAACTAATAGTTTCGGAAATATGGCTGCCTAACTGGAATAAAAGACTAAACCTTTGTAAAATCCGTAAATGTTTATTGTAATTTCAAGAAAAAGTATTAGAGTTAGGAAAAAAGCTGTCAGGACTTAGTACAAAGATTATTAATTTACCTATAAAATAGTGTTTAATTTATTTTGATAGGACAAATAGTTTTCGAAATGTACCTTGCTGTTGTGTAAGAACCGGTGGTAGTCATGTAGGCTTAGCATAGTACTATGGAATAAATAGAAATTAACCTCTAAATAAATAACGTATTTTTGATTTTAGGCGCAAATGATGTCCTTTTTTCTCCCCACTCCCACAACCCCCCTCCCACCTCCCATTTCCCCCCTCCCAAAACCCCACTCGCACCTCCCACAACCCCCCTCGCACCTCCCACAACCCCCTTTTAACTCCCCCCTACCACGACCCCCCGGGGTCCCCCTCTCAAATGTCTAGCCGATTGTGCTTTTTTGTAATCGTATTACAATTCAAGTATCAAATCAAATGTTTTTACTCAAGTAAACTTTTACAAGTGCTTTTGAATCGTCCAGTGAATCTACCATTGGTTCGGAATGCCGTTAACAGTTAAAAGTTAATCTGATAAAATTATCTGCAAGATAGCTGTTGGATGTTGGTGGTTCATTTACATTGTTTTTAGATAAATGCATATTGCATACCTACATATAGTTGAAAGGACTTCGAGACGTAGGTATTTATTATTATTATATTAGTAGGTATTATTAAAGCACATCATCATGGTCGTCATCATCACCTTCTTCCCCATCAATGGTAACATTTGCACACGAACCATGTCATTCCACCCGCATTTCCTTTGCAATCCTATTCGTTATTCTTCGGCCGACGCAACGCCTTGTCTTTGTTAGAACTTTGAACGAATATAAATAATAATATTTAATATATTATTTACTGAGTGTGGTGTTGTTTTGTAGATAAAGATATCATGATTATTACCTACTATTAATTTATTGTAATATAGCATCGATCATTATCAAATAGAAGGTGTAGGTACAAAGTCAAAATTATTGCAAAATATTTTTCTGTCATGCACGTTTTCGATCGTGATATTTCCGAAAGTATTCGGTCGATTGAAATGAAATAAAAAGCATTTTGTAGAAAATTTTATGAACTTTCATTTTGTTTTTCTCGTTTTTTTCCTAGCTCTTATACATTTTGTGCAAATCACAAGAAACTTACACGATTTCAAAAAAAAAAAACAAATGCGTCAAATAAGCCGGCATATTTGCAAAACTATTTATCCGATCATAATGATTTAAGTGCCCTAAGGTAGATTATTTAATGTTAATTATTTTCGCCATAGATGGTTTTTTTCTAGCACTAATATTTTTTGAGAAAATTACAAAAAACTGCGGTTGGGGAGACGTTTGGGGGGGTGGGGGTTAAGCCCGCGGCCTACGGGGGGGGAATTTTTAAGAAGTACTTCTCAGACCCCAAGGAACGCTTGTGCCAAAAATCAGCTTTACATTTTTTATTTTAGGGTTCCCATACATAGCTTGCACAAGTAGCCTGGGCTATAAGGAGTTCCCGCGGGAATCAAAAAAACTTAAACCACGCGGATGAAGTCGCGGGCATCAGCTAGTTGTGAAATAATAGTAGATTGTTTATCAAGGGACTAAAATGACCCATTTCATACGAGATCTTTAGCTTACCTAGCTTACCTTATTATAAATAAGGAAGCTTATATTATACGATTTGACGCCAGCTTATTAATGTTTGATTTATCTGACAGACAGACAAACAAAGCGGCCTGACTTATTTCCATTACCCCCCTCTTTTTGCGTTCGAAGTTAAAAATTAAATAGCCAATATCAATTTCTTTCCAGTTAACTCAACTCTACCCATTGCTCGTAGTTGCAGAGGGTTATAACCGGACCAATCGATCCTCTTAATACCGCAGGATTTATGCACCTATTGCGACATTTTTAGCTGAGCTTCCACTTTTAAATCATTCCTAAGTACCAACATAATCTTGAACTATTGCGTCTTTAGCTTCGTATCCGTTTGAGCAGACTCAGGTCGGACCTACCCCAGTTCATTAAAACTGGAGCTGCTTAAATTAATACGTCTTTTTCCGTCTCTAATAAATCGTTCCGTCACCGTTTGGACACAGGCTTATGGTTCTTTGTTCTTTTAATTTTGTAGTTTTCTTTGATAGTATTATTAATTTTATTTCTTTATTAACACAATAACATTTAATTGGATCCTTAGCTCCTTAAAGTCTTGTCGACTTATCTAGGTGCTGTATGTAAACCTATAGCAAGCCTACGAGCCAGTGGGTAACAATATTTTACGTGATTATAGCCGCCTATGAACATCTACAACAGCCAAGTAACCACAAATGCGATGCCGGCTTTTAAGGAATTCCTAGTGTCACTTAGAAAGCTCAACATTGTAGTTTAAAGGGATCAGAGTAGATGGAAGCTAGTTCTACAATAAGTGTATAATTTACATTATCGTGGTAGAAAACCCTAGCATAACGAGAGCCTTATTTTTTTTCATAGGTCACAGACCCGATGCTATTGGTGGAATACCCAACAGTGCAGCACGCACATGGCCTGCTATCATCTGCTCTTGGTTTGAGAGTGCCCACTGGTCGCACGATGCAGGTGCGATGCACCGCTCGAGTTGCACCCGCGTGGCGAGAAGGCAGTGAAGCGGTTGTCGGTAGCGGCCAACTTGCAGATAGTAAAGAGGCCATGTTGTTAGGTAAGTTTCTGTATGCTTCCCCGAACAAATACTATGAAGATATTTAAATATTCTTGCTTGTTTATAGTAAATTCTTGCTTTTTTAAAATTAAGTTTAAATTAGTTTCATTACTTCATTACACATCTTTATATATAAAAATGAAACCCGTTTTCCTTGGTCACGGCATCACGCGTGAATGGCTGGACCGATTTCACTAATTCTTTTTTTGTTGTATTTGTTATTATTAGGAGAAGGTTCTTACGGAAAAAAATATTAAGAAAATCTCTCAGAAATATTGAAAAATATACATTTAATTTTGCATACTAAGGCGGTACGAAGTTCGCCGGGTCAGCTAGTATTATATATTATTGTAAAATTGTAAGTTTTGTGATAATAACATATCTAAATAAAATTTACCTTAACAATCCGTTATTAAGTACCATTCAAAATTCAAAATAACACCCTTAAACTTTAATCCTTGAAACTCACTAAAAACTTGGGAACTAAAATAATTATTCATGTAAGCCCTCGGTGTAACAACTTTTAACGTCAAAACTTATTTAGATTTAAACAGACCCAACAACAAAGTTTTTTAAAGAGCCTATCATCATTTCACCTTTAAAAGTACAACCATTAGCTGAAATAATAACAGCCTTGTTTGTTTCAGTGCGCAGCTCGGGCCCGGTGTCTGCATTAAGTGTAATTTTGTTAACACTTTCTGTTCTTCGAGTTCTCAGTTCCTTGTTGGAATCGGAAACGTGATAAATTGTCTCTGGTCTCCGTTTAAAAGGCATCGTTACTCTGGACTAACCTCCGGTCGAAAGGCGATCTGTTTGGTAAATTTATAGCCATGTTACTAGGGCCTTATTTACTTTGTCGTTTTTAAATTCGTATGAATATATTATTTACTGATACCATATTGCATAAAATCTGTTATTTTTTGAACTCGAAAAGATATAATAATGTAGCTTCTCGTTCAAACACATAAGAAACGCGCTTTCTCGAGAACGTCTAAAGCGTCCCAAAAGCCGCATTTCTCTAAAAAGGTTTCTGCGATTTGACTACATAAGACTATCGTTAATTAATTTAATTCGTTATTTTGAATTATTATTTAGATTATTGGCATAGATGGGATTTCAAAAGGGATTGATGCAATTATGGTGTCAGATTTAAGAAACTTAAAATAAAAAAACCGAGTATGGAAATCCTAAGAATATCACAAATCAGGTTCAAAAGAGACATCATTGGATTTTTACTACGTAATATAATTTAGTAAGTAAACATAACATTGTAAACGAGGCTCTTTAGTAGATAATATCTTAGCAAATAGTTAGTAAGTAGGTACATATCTTATGGTTTCTCACAAAGACTCAATATAATATACTGGGTAGTAAAATAGGAATTGGACAAATAACACCTGTCTGTTTAGAATCAAATTTTTTTTAACAAGAGATAATAAAAAAGATGCTTGGGGGATTTTGATTTTAAAATTATTCTGTAAAACTTATTTATTAAAGTTAAGACAGTATTGCCGAGTATATTTATTTACTTATTCATCAAATTTTGAGAAAAATCATAAACGTAAATACGATTTGTATTTTGTAAATAAGATTTAGGCCCGTCATGCACCAATATGGAGAAGGTGGAGAGAATGAAGGAGACGTATCATTTAAATAATGACAAGTATATCGCTTTATCCACACCTCCATCTCCATTCGACGAACTTTGGTGGGTACTACTGGGCCTGGACATGTTAAAATAAACGAGTACAGATTTCATGTCATCACTTTAGAAAAAAAATCATATCATATACATATCTCTACATTTTAGGCGTGTTTATTAATCTTTTATTTTAGAACAGACATTAACATTTGGGAAGGATAATATTATGCTCGTAGGTTTCACTATCATTATCAAAGTTTTGTGATTTGTAAATACGATTTTAGGAACGCCTTCTTAGATTATACGTTAAGCATAAATTATGTAAATAATAAATCATACTTTCATATCTAATAATATTATTATTGCATAATTATAAATGGATTAGAATTTGTAAGTATAATGTAGGTACTTATTGGAAATGTTAACACTGAATTTCAGATTATGCGTTTGATCTTTATTATTTTATTAAATTTGATGAAATTAAAAGACAGAATATAGCATTTTATTTACCAATTTATTTTATAATAAGTAGGTACACCATTTTATTTCAGTCTTTATTGTTACGAGTACTTGACATTAAAACATACATTTAATGTTAAATTAATATTGTACGATCTGCCGGCTATGCCAATCGATAAACTCGTTTCGAAAAGGTTTGAAACTATTTTAATTCATTGCTGGATAATCCATTCAGTAGATTACGTGAGCCTGCACTAAAATATTATTGTATGAAATGGGCTACATTGAACTTAAACATCATTAAAGTGCCTTAAGTCACGCGACGGCTTGGAAAAATAACTTGATATTAATCTACATCTTTATTATGTTCTAGGCGAGGCTTACGCTTTATAAAATACCTTTCATTTTTGATAAGTTATAATTATATTATACCTACCTGAAAAAAGGACATCCTGATACCTGAAGGAAAAGGACAAGGAAAAGGAAGAAAAGGAAAAGGTTATTTGAGGCTACATGTCGGAGTTTCATTTCAAAATTGCTTAAGTATAAAGATGAAATATTAGTAAATTTAATCATCCACTACATCCCATTAACGTCCCACTGCTGGGCACAGGCCTCCACTCTCATAGGAGAAAGGGAATTAGAGCTTAGCTCCAATGCGGGTTGGCGCGCTTTAATGACGACGGGACCGACGGCTTAACGTGCTCTCCAAGGCACGGAGATGACACACCGCCAACTTCCTAACTCCGGTCAAGTACTGAGAGTTTCTAGTCAGAAAACCCCAACACTTAATTATGGCCGACCCGCTACTCAAACCCGGGACCATTCGGCCGCAGTTAAACATGCTGTCCACTAGACCAACGAGGTAGTTTAATCATCGGTTTTGACTGTTTACCGACTATTAGGTAATTATTTCAGCCAATTACATCAAATATCCTGAATTCCAGCATTAACACGATATTATGTACTATACTTAATCCTACATATTTTGGTGGTATTGACGTTCATTATGCTAGTAACTGGTATGTTATACTGCGCCATAGTTATTTTAACAGCTAAAAGTTTTTATACGACTGTCTGAAAAATGGAGTTGTTTCCAGGGTTCATGTATGTATGTATAAATGTATGTGAGTTTGTATATTCCACCATAACATCTATACGCCTGAACCGATTTTGATAAATGAGGTATCGTTAGAATCCCTACCTTATTTCGGGTGACATAGGCTAGTAAAATTTTTAAAAAACTTGATGGGTTAACTATGGCCCCGCATTAAAGCCGAAAGTTGAAAAAAAATATTCGAAAATAAGAATAACTACATAATAATCATCTAGAAAAAAGAATATCATTTTTTAAAAATGTGAATAAGATTCCAAAGATAATTCAATACGGGCTACGGCAGAGCAGTCGTATTTTTTAATAATTTTAATTATATTTATTTGCATTAGGTAAATAATTCGGTAGGTATTTATGTTATAATAATAGTAATAACATCTCAATGTAGATTATGATCTACATAATTGTTTTAGTAAAAAAAGATTAATGGTAGGTACATGGTTCAAATAACGCCCACGACAACATAAACTTTGAACTACAATATTTTCTGTCTAATTATAGTATGACACTTTGACAAAGTAGTAAAGTACAGGGTAGGGCCCTGGATAAATAACAGGTATTATAATGAACAACAATGTCCGTTTTAAGTGACATTTTGGGCTAGTGTTGCGTGACTAGGACATAATTTAGATTGTCCGACCTTTTGATTTTTCTATTGTGCATAAAGAACATAATACTTTTAGTCAGGTTTAGCAGAATATATTATGTTCTATCTATCTCTCTTGTATCTATAACCGAAGAAACTGTCTGATAGATTTTTTTGTATTATTTAGGTTAAAAACGTAAAATATAATAAGTTTTCAAAAACTTAATAAAGGTGTCTTCAATTATCTTTGTGTCTTAATATTTTTCTAACAAAATCAATAATCTTTGAAATAAACCCTTAAAGATTTATTTCAATATTATTTTGTTAGAAAACTATAGAATTATCTTTACCATACGAGATGGGACATATTAATAATATAGATCTTTTAGGAATGTGGTATTGTAAGGATGGTATCTACAAGCCTTAAGACCAAGCTGAAAACGGCACTCGCTAAATAAATTCCTGATTTAACTTTAAACCTTAAATCTTAAACTGCAATCTCACATTCATTAAAAACTAGTGGCGTGGCGGAATGCAAGCTATACCTGTTCACACCATTGTCTCATGTCTCGTATCGCAATCGCGCAATTCTCAGAATTATTTACAGTTGCTACAAAGGCGAATTTATAAATGCGCGTTAGAAGATCAAACTGTGTATTTTGAGAAAATCATAAAGCAATCATTTGCTCTTTGTTCGGGCATTTGACACGTAGGGGATGTCTACGCCCTTTGGCGTGACCTCGGCAATTAACACGCAGTGCCCGCTGCGAAACAACCATTCAGATTTGAACTTCTCGCTTTCCGTTTGTAAGCTTATTTTCCTCATAAAACAGTAGTCACAAACATTACAAGAGGCCACGTTAAATTGGCTTTTGTTATGAACTTAATTAATATTGTAGCGTTGTTTTAAGTAAAAGATTTTTCATTAAAAGCGTCGATGCTTTCATACAGGGAAGTATCTCATGGGACTTTTAATGAAGTAAAATGTGAAGTTAACTAATTTTAGTTGTGAAACTTTGGTATTTTTTAAAAGTTTATTCAACAAACCAAAATTAACAAGTCGAATCGAATTTTTAATGGGTGTTCCAGAAAATGCTACCTTACGGTGTGCAGTTAAAGAGACAATGGTAACGAATAAATTGGACATATCGACATGTTTCCAATACAAAACCGTAGATCGCCAAAAAAAATCTATTGAAAAACAGTGAAAATATAAAGTTTAACATTAATTTGGTGATAACACAACACTGGCCCTTAATAACATTTGGATGTACCCAATATTGATCTTAGACAAAAGTTGGCAAGGCAAAAGACGAGCGTAATTAAGGTCTAAATACAAAGATAAGCTTTATTGAAACTGACCACAATGCGACCAAACTTTGAAATTGTGTACTTTGAAATACATTAATCACAGTAATGAGACTTGACCTTCAATTTTGAGTACAACGTGATCGTACTTTATTATTTAAAGGGACTAGAATTTGTTGTTTGAAAGGCAGATATTTTTGTCTTGAAAGAAAATTAAAGTCTTATAAACGCAACAGGATTAGATATATGAGATTAGTACACATCTTATCTTAGCTAGGTCTAATAATATAAAAATTACTTTTTAAACTAAGTTACTTGTCTCATTTTTGTCTCTGGATGAATAGACAAAAATAATAAGGCTAACTCTATTTCCGTCTTTGAAACTAGAAATGATTATATTAAATTTATCTTTGGTTCCGAAAAATCTGTGCATGAAGTTTTTTTTTTTTTTTGTTATTAATCTTTGGAGCTTTGTTTACTTTATTTTTTAGGTATAGATTTTCATGGAAAGCTTTTAAAAGTATATAAAATTGGTATATAAAGTAATTTTATATACAGTTTAATACGTATTTACTCATTTTCATTCATGTTTTGTGTTTTAAAGGTAGTGGTTGTGTTCTGATGATAGGGTTTTTTGTCGAGATGTTATACTCTCGTAATATTTATTCTAAACGAATAAACTGCTTATGTATTGCTTTTTAGTATCTTGACCTATCAGGGAATTCATAACAATTACCATATATACAACAAATGTAGCCATAATATAGAGGGGCCGAGCGTAAAGTATGCAATTTTATTCGCCAACCCCATTTGTGCGGGTGATAAATATATTTTTTATAAATAGTTTTAACGCTCTATGATTTAATTTTGTAATTAATTCATGTAGACCTGGTATAAATCTTTGCATATAACGTAAAAAATGGTATAGAAGTGTAAATATATTTTATTTATAAGGGTTTTAAAGTGGGAGAGCGAAAAAAAAAACGAGAATTCCGTGACGTCATCCAGGATTGTTTTTATTTACTATTATTTTTAGATATTTAATAAACATAGCCAGATGGGAAATTTCGTCTAGTTTTTAAAAATATATAATACAATACAAGTTGTAATAATAAAATACGAAGATATAGTTGAAAATCTCGCGCTAGGTTGGCGCAATTCAGTGCGCCAACAATTTTGTGCGGGTGATAAATATATTTTTTTTAAATAGTTTTAACGCTGTATGATTTAATTATGTAAGTAATTCATGTAGACCTGGTATAAAAATTTGCATATAATGTAAAAAATGGTATAGAAGTGTAATTATATTTTATTTATAAGGGTTTTAAAGTGGGAGAGCGAAAAAAAAAACGAGAATCCCGTGTCTTCATCCAGGATTGTTTTTATTTACTATTATTTTTAGACATTCAATAAACATAGCCAGATGGGAACTTTCGTCTAGTTTTAAAAAAAATAATACAATACAAGTTGTAATAATAAAATACGAAGATATAGTTGAAAATCTCGCGCTAGGTTGGCGCAATTCAGTGCGCGAACTGAGCGGTAGGTAGAGAGAGGCTATACCAAGCACGTAATGTACGCTTTCACTATAAGCTTGCTTGCATTTACAGCTGATCTGAATATGCCTTTTTGAAAGCGAGTCGTTTACGTTTATGGTAGCACTACTACACACGGTTCTTCACTATTATGAAGGCTTGTAATGCTGCACAGGTCCGCTAGCGCTCTACCTGTATCTACTCCATATCCACAACACGGCTCTCACACTCTTTTGTGCAATAAAGTCAAAAAAAGATCAGTCATGGCAACCATTGGTTCCGCAAAAAATGCACTGCCTTACATAGCTGACTTATGACAACTTTATTTTTGGACTTATATCTTCTATTTGGGTTACCTGCCGATTTCGCTAAACCAATAACATTTACAAAAGTATCTTGTGTAACTTTGCTGTGTCGGTAGCATACTGTTATGGAAGATTTCTCCTTAAGGTGCCAGCGGAGAATGAATTGCCCATACAAACGTAATACCAAAATAATTAATAATTCGAGAACATTTCCACCAAAATGAGAGTTTATTTGGATTCAAATTGTATTTATCTAGTCCCCTGGATTTATATGTTTTCAAAATACTTTCCTAAAATGAAATGTAAATGAATTGCGTTTTGCATATTTTTACGACAAGATGGACATGTTTCCCTCTTATTTGTTTCATATTAAAACTAACGATATCTTACGTATTAATTGGTCAGCAGCATAGCCTATATTGTCAAGTTACAGAATAACAAAACGAAGTAAAAAGCACGATAAGTTTTCATTCATCATTTTTGGTATTCACGGAACAAGACTAAATGTATAACAAATTCTGTAAGCTCATATTGCTATCTCGCTTGAACGCGATCATGTGTCATCAGTGAAATAGAGATAGCAATATACCGGCAAAGGAAAATGCCAGACTATGTATGGAGCTTTACCCCACTTATTTAAATTCGTGTACAGGCATGCCGTATGTAGGATTTAATAGATTTTTTATTCCTGATAACCAAACATACATTTTTAAGCCTCTAACTCTTGCGGTTTTTTATTAAAACTAAGTTTAAGTTTCAAAATATTTTGAGGTTAGGTAGGTATATTCATTTTTAATTATTGTGAAATAAGTAAAAAAATGCTGTGTAACGTTACAATGCTCTTGCCAAGAGATATTATGGCTTTAAAATGAAGTAGGATACTCAAATTCCTGCGTAGCTGGATGTCTACCTGAAGTATGATACCTAGTTAATAAGCTTGTGCTATCTTTTCTAATGATAAAATGCTTCATAGCTAATTGGAAATAAAACAACTGTTATTGATTTATTAATCTTCATATTAAATAGGTAATCAGTCGTAACATTATCAAGAAATGCTGCCGGTGCATCAATATCATTTTGATGGTGACCCCAACCAACAAACATGTCTTAGCATCCTGTTTACACTCATGTGACAATTTATGCACCTCAACGTCGTAGCCCAAATCGCAAGCAATGGTCATCCATGGAAAATAGCGTAAAGTCGGCGAAATCGAATCCATATTAAAGTATAGCAAAAGTTCTTGGTGAAACATTCAAAACAACCACGGTAAACAGCAGTAAACAGTCAATGTCACTAAACCCCGTAGCTAAAACCACTAAAACAATGATCACAATGACATTGACATCTTCAAATAGGTACTTTGTCAATGACGTTTCGTTGTAAAAAATGCGTGAATGCGAAGGTAAGGTTTTAATGCAACTATATTATTAATCATTATTATTTACATTAAAATAATAATTATGTGTCATTTTCAATAATTAACAACACAAAATAACGAATTTAAACAAAGATCTGTAGTATGATTTATGTAATAGGAGTTTTTTTTTACTTAAAAAACTGAACAACGCGTAGTTTTATTAGTCGTGTATGCGTAGAATGTAATGCAAGTTGCCGCAGGAGAAACCGGAAGTGGACGAGGGAGTTGAATTACTCTTTTTTTACATTTTAAAATCCGCAACTATTTCATCAATAATTATTAAATCATACGTGGTCATAAATTCCTAAGATAATTTTAAAAAGTTTACATTCTGTGTAAATTATGAAAATGGGTGGGGCAAAATCTGGCATTCTCCTTTATATTTGCGGTTCGAATAGAAGTTGCGAGCGGCGCGAACCGGCCTCTTAAGTGGATAGGACTTGCGACCAACTCTTTCGTAATTTAGGTAGACACGATAAATTAAAATATTATTCCATAAACATCCATCCAACCAACTTTCGCATTTATAATATTAGTATAGGCTAAAGAATGGCAAAATATTACACAAATATTTGCCAGAAAATTACATTCGATAACGAAAATAATTTCCAAAATTTTCCTTGAAATGTCTCAAGGCTGGAAAAAGTTACTGATTTAAAAGGAAATCCCTCTTAGCTTACCTAAGTACGTTTTTCACCTTGACCGCTACTACTCTTTATATTTTATGGTCTATCTCTCATTCTTTTGTGGGCAATCTTTCCATTGTTATATTTTGTGAATAAATTAAGTCCAATTAATAACAATCAGTTCCAAACACCCGTTTGTATAGTCTCACCAACTTATATGGCCCGGTAGCCAAAATTTGGACAATATGAGAACTAATTTACAATTTAGTTTTTATTTTTATTATAATTGTAATAGATAGTAGCGACGCTGTCACCGGGTCAGATCAGTTTGTGGGTCTTCACCTAATTTGATCACAATGTATAAAAGTTTCGTCAGACTAACCATTTTAAGACGTTTTTCATAAGCTTTAAGTACACTCAGTCACAAGTTTCGATTAAATAAACTTAACATAATATACTCGTATCGTTCAACTTTTTTCAGCTATTATGTGAACTTTTGAGTAAATTTGAAAAAATATGTGTGCTGAGATGCAAATTCATTTCATATTAAATTTAGTGTGCACTCTGAACTCCAAACTCTAAGTAATATAAAATGTACGTACATTATACTTTTGAACACCCTATAAAATGAGCAAGCCGGTAACCCATAAACGTTGATAGAGAAGTTTACTGCCTACAGTCCCACGATAAGAGATAACTTCGGTTGCCAAACTACTACATAATTTGATTACGAGCGATTCCAGTCTTGTTTGTTACTTGTCACGCAATCCCGTCGTAACTATAAAATAGTTAAGAGAGATAGGTTCGTTACATGAACTCTTCTAAAACATAGATAGGCAAATGAAAGTAGGGTTATATCTTTAAAAAAACCTCTAAAGACAAGGTCATCGTCATGTATTACAAAAGGTTCTTTACATGACAACGACGGCGGAATGTTACAGTGGACTGACCGCAGCGACGCGTACCAGCTTCTCGAGATTTGTAAGACACTGGACTGAGAACACAGTCAATCCATACTAATATTATAAGTGTGAAAGTGTGTCTGTCTCTCTGCTACGCTTTCACGGCCCATCTGCTCAACCGATTTTGATGAAATTTGGTACATTGTTATCTTAAATCTTACATCAATCATACTTTTTGTCCCGGGAATAAAAAATCTGGGGCACTGGGGCATCTGGAAGAAATCTCTTCAAGAGATAAGTTGTCCTTGTGCATGTCCTTTCAATGTTTTATTTTTAAGTTACTGGTACAGAATGTATAAATAAATAAATAAAATGTTTATCTACGCGGATGAAGTCGCGGGAATCATCTAGTAACTAAAAATATCACGGTGGTGGCTTGTTGAGGAAGTACAGCTTGTTACTGTAAACGCCTGTAGGCTATAGTCTTCTTGGCATGGTCACGCAAACAGGTCAGCAAATGCGTTCAAAAAAATCATGAATATCAATTTTTTTTATGACCGCGTCTATTAGGAAATGACGCGGGGAACCTACGGTACTGATATGGCGACTTCGTACCAGAAAACATAGTTTACTCACCCTCCACTAGGTCGACGGATGACATCAAGCGAGTTGTAGGGCTGTATGTGATGTGTAACTGCTGGTTTTAGGAGTGCAAGACCCCGGCATGCGTTGTCACGTAAATTCAGCAGTGGACGTTTATTTATTGACGATGACTCTGAATTTGGACACAGCCTAGCTAGTTATAAGTCATGAATGTGCCTCATGCGCTGAAATTATGTGAGTAAAACAGAGCTTGCAGGCGTATTAATAGTTAGTATACTGTGGTGCTGAAGGTACTTTGCAAAAAAATGCCTAGTCCTGTACAGTCGTATAGAAAAATGGTCCGTTTTAACGGCACAGTTTAACCGTGCATATAAATCTGAGAGAGACCGACGTGTTTATTTTATGGTGATGTAACTGGTAAACAAGACAATTATTGGTCATAATATGTCCATGTAATTACGTTAATTTCCGGTTACTGTATTACCGCCTGTAGGTATCATATGCTTTCAGCCATTAAACCTCCATTCTTGGAAATTTGCCAGATGTCTATTTGTAATGTTAAAAATTAAGAGAACATTTCCCTGAAGTGCTTAAATAATGAACAGCGAATAAACCGTATGTGTACGTATGTGTGCAGACCTATTCACTAAAATAATGTTTCCAAATTTATAATAATTACACCTTCAAAATATAAGCGTATAAATTATTTTTCTACTACTTGCACAGAAATTGCTTCAATATTAAAAAACAAAACGTACATTGGCTCTTTTCTAGACGCACGCCAGCAGTTTAACTGCAATGGAACTATTGTTTCCTCGCGAATTAGAGAAACATACTATACAAGTCTCGGCTCAAATAGCAATTCACGGCCTCGTTTACTTACAAAGGCCTCGCCTGGCGCCTCGTTCCTTTAATATCAATGTGGAAGGCCTCGGCTTCGACTCGTCCTTCCAATATTGCTCAGCCGTGAATGGTGAATTGTTCTATTACCAGCCTGGGCAATAATGTACTATTTACGTCGGTATACGGAATTTGACTTTCGTATTACTACGATAAAATATAATCTTGTCCAAAGCCTTTTCCTCACAAAATATAATAATATCTATTTTCAAATTCAATTTAATGTCTTAAGTCCTTTTACTTGGGAAGTCGTTGAGTTAAAAGGGGAAATCCCTTTAACGTTCACAAAGCACATTTCGATCCTGACCATCTCGTATACGTATCGCTGGAAATCTTCTATTTGATTCTTTTGTCAGCAATCTTGCAGTTGCTTACGAACCCTTTGTGATATTTCGTCCACAAAATGAAGTTCATGATTTATTAGTATGAAGTTAGTATTTCTTATTCTTTAAAACGATATTTTTTCAAACTGATGTAAATTCTTACTTAATAGGTACATTAAATCAACTTGGATATTATTTTTTCATTTCAAAGTAGGTACTTCCATTATTCAACACACAGACCTATCCAATTTTCAAAATTTTAAAATTTCATGCATAGACCAAAGCTTTTATTAGTGCATTTTGCTCTCCTCGGCGTTGTATTTCAAATTATTCCTTAATTATGTGGGTTATTTATTATCCCTTCCACTAATAGCATTAGTATAACAAGAACTAGCTGATGCTCGACTTCTTCGGCGTGGAATAAGTTTTTTTCATTCTCCAGGTATTCAACTATACCCATGCAAAAAATCATGTCGATCCGTTGCTCTGTTGCGGCGTAATTGAAGGACAAACCAACAATTTAATATTAAAGTTTCTCATTTATAATATTAAGTATGATTTGTATGACAGTAGTTCGTACTTTGTCCCTCAAAAGTAGGTACAAAAAAGAATAAATACATGCAAATACCGGGGTCTAGGCTCGGAATATGATTTTGTCCCATTCGATGTCGAGACCCTTGGTCCGTGGCTAGTCTAGGCTAGATAAGGCTTTTTAAGGAAATAGCAAATAGGTTAGTCGACATCACAGGAGAAGAAAAGGGAAAAGCTGGCAGCTACCTCGGACAAAGAATTAAAAAAAAAAAGAAAAAAAAATTATATTAGATCTTTTCACGCACTTGTAGGTACACACCCACATCCAGAATCTACAACATAATTATTAATATTGAAATCTCCACATCGATGTGGACTAAGGCAGTAAAATATAACTTTTCTTATGAAACTTCTTGCAAATATAAAACATGCTTTGTGTTTCGTTACACGTGGTCTCAAGTTTTTCATCAGGAAAATTGTTGAGGTGAAAGCGGAAACTTTCTAACGAACACAAAGCAAATTTTTATCCTGACCATCTCATACAAATCGCTGAAATCTTCCCTTTGTCAGCAATATTTCAGTCTTGCGTACTATCTTTTGTGATATTCGTACACAAATTTCACTTAAATTATATATTGCTATTATAGTTTATCTAAATATTTTTTTAAAATTATATATATATTTATTTGCCTATCAAGTTACATGGGAAGTTCTTACAATAGAGTTATAATATTTACAATCCACGATCTAGCAATCATAATATGGTGTGCAAATTAACATACAATACAATAATTTAATATTCATAAGTAGTTAATAAATTTAATACAATTTACCACAATAATTTATCTATACCAATGGCAATCAATTGAAAAAGCTAAATATATTAGAATTAGAATTTATTTATTCCTACATAATATTACATAATAATTATTATTGCAATTAATATTAATTTCAATTATTGTCATAAAATATTACTCTTTATTTATTATTCAATAACGACTAAATTATTATTTTAAGACCCTGTGTAGCGTAATATGGGGCTTTTAAAAGCAGTGTTCCCATCAAACGGTGACAGATTGTATGCTTGTAAAAAGAATTTGCTGTTTTCAAGACCTTTAAGCAGCCATTGTCGCATCTCAAAACACAATTTTAAAAAATCTCTGCATTGAAATTTATTTTAAACATACCTCTTAATTTACCTTTTAAAGCAATTTTTCTCCTTAATGAAACTAATAATTTGCTCTAGAAATATAAGATAAAATTGACATTTCTAAATCAAACACATTGTCGGTATAATTTGTATTGAACAATAAATATTTATTTTTTTACAAATAATTTATTGCATTTTTTGCGACATGCGCTTGCTCGATTTCACCCCCGTGCGCCTGTATTTTGATCTCGTGAGCTCACAGCGCCTTAACACAATAAATATTAGCTGTATTTATAAGTACAAAAGCATCATATTTCCATTCAGTAAAATTCAGCAAAAATACATAAATTATTAATATTATTTCTTTCCAAAATTACCTTCAAGCTTGAACCCGTACTGAAGCTAGTGCATTTGAGATACGTAGAATAATCTCATTACTCTATTCCTCGGCGGGTTAACGAGCGGCGCATAATTTCTCTTCAGAGCTCCAGTTTCAATCATGAATTTATCTGTGAACCCTAGCACAGAGGTGAGATGTCGTAATTTTCAATCTACCTCTTTCTTTTGTGTTGCATTACTCACTGCTGGAGGTTGTAAACCCTACCATTTATTATCATACCAGATGATGCTCAAGCCATTGTCCGCGTATAGGTTTTTAAAAATTTCTCGGGAACTTTTTACATTTTCAGATGATTTTTAGGGTAAAAAGTAGCTTATAAAGTCTGGCCCTGGGATGCAAGCTCTACTTCATTCCACTAAAATCAGTTAAACAAATGGACAATAAAGATTTAACGGAATGATAGACAGATAGACGGAAAGACAGATATTTTCACAATAAAAAAAGCTTGAATAGTGCCGTTAATTTTTAAGACTAATAATATTAGAAGCAGATAGGTACTCAAACACAAGTAGCGTATTACAATACTATGTAGGTATATGCACTTATTTTCCAACAACAAAAAATCATACAAAGTGGAGCAAACTAAAATATAAACCTTTTTCATAAAGTTATTTCGAGTAACACTTCTCTATCGGGATGCTATTACATAATTTTCCCTTAATTTTTAACATTAGGTCGGCGTTTTGGCTTGGTTCCACGCGTTGGCGCGCTACATGGTCATAAGCTAATGTGAATGAGATTTTAAAGTAGCTTTTGCCCATTCCTGTATGCCGTGCCCAAGAAATTTAGAGCAGAACAATTTTTAAATAAAGAAACAAAATAAGTATAGTAATTTTCTTTTATACGCCAGAAATACCATAGTTATAGATTACACACACACACACACACACACACATACAATACGTACACACATATACGCATATACACATAATACGCATAATACTTACACATGTCACT
Source organism: Erebia aethiops (assembly GCA_923060345.2). NCBI lineage: Eukaryota > Metazoa > Arthropoda > Insecta > Lepidoptera > Nymphalidae > Erebia > Erebia aethiops. The sequence continues at coordinate 26,330,714 of OV281081.1, forward strand.
GTTCACTAGCTTTTGCATTGATGTAGAATTTTAGTATTCTATTTCAATGCCCCTAGCCTATTTTTTTGAATGTTTGGAAAACACTTTGTGCCAAGCACACAACAAATTTTGATAAACCGAGGGAGAGAGCTGGTTACTCTTAACACGGATTATTAACTTGCAACAGATTTTAAATGAGCACATTAAATGTAACTCATTGTTCAAAATCATCCTGTAGTACAGGTACGACATAACAAAATGATTGAAAAATAATCAGATTTATGTTTTCCATCGTGGACTATTTGGATTAACAATGTTGCCTTTCTCTCACTTTAGTAACAGTGCCTTTAGTACTTCATTTAACTATTATTAATATTATGTTCTTGCCACCTTTTCCTGGTAGGTCGGTTCAGCGAGCTTACTATGATTTGCTTACTGGTACGCATTTTCTCCAGAATTCATTTTCGCCTTGAGCGTCCAACTTTGATGTCGGTAACTTTGTGGGCGTACCTACCAAGAAATATCAGTGGCACAACCCTCGTTTTCTTTGCTAGAGTTCATTATGTATTGGTATAATAAAATAAGTTTATTATTGGAAACCTACAATAATTGTGCTTTAGCTATTATCAAGTTAATTAAGAGACAAAGCAGCTCATACTGGCCAAGCTAAGTGGCATACATTAGTGCATGCACAACTGATTGTCAATTATGTACTAATTATTGTTAGTATACGTGTACAGAGGTTCAATGTGGAGTGATATCCGATAGTCTATTCCTATCATCAATAGGTACATAAACAGAGGTATCCTTTTAAAAGTTATGTCCTCTGTTGTTTTGGATATTTCCAATTCGGTGATGAACTGATTAAAATCTTCAGAGATAGAATATCGCTAGTGTGCAGAATCAGTCCTTCCAATAATATACTAGAACTATGGACGTAATAACTCGATGTGGACTTCGACATTAGTAGTAGTAGTATTAGACTTTGGTGTCTTTAATATGATTTATATTGAAATCGGTTATTTTTTAGCTTATTAAAAAAGTTGACTCAAACAAATATTTATTTATATATTCTGTACCAGTAATTTAAAAATAAACATTAAAAGGACATGCACAAGGACAACTTATTTATGCTCATATTATGGGACTTAGAGATAAAAATCTCAGACCCAGCGCGGTGCTTCAGTGTGGGTTGGCAAATTCCTTTCATATTTATCTTCTGTGAAATACTACTTTCCTCGAGACATTTTCCTGCAACAGATGTTTATCTGAAATAAGAAATAGTCTTAGATCCCGCTATACCACGACCTTCACCGATCTGTTTAATAGATGAAACCTACTTTTTATTTTTATTTAAGAATACGCCTAAAATAGGTTGCCTATCAAAACTTTTTTTTGAGAAGTTTATTGTAGCCAATGCTTTACCATAGCGTTTGTTATAAAATTACCTATATTTTGATATATAACTCAAGCGGTTCCGATCCGTTAATTTACCTATGGACTATAGTAAGTTAGTAAGTTACCACTGTCCATAGTTAACTTCACGGATCTGTTAACCGCTTGAATTATATATCAAAATATAGGTGATTTTATAACAAACGCGATGGTATAGCATTGGCTACAATAAACTTGTCAAAAGAAAATTAACTCAAATTAATTAATTTAAAAATAGCCTGGACCGGATTTTGACGGGCAACCTATTTTAGGCGTATTTATCTACCTATTCTTAAATAAAAATAAAAAGAAGTTTCATCTATTAAACAGATCGGTGGTGGTCGTGGTATAGCGGGATCTGTAACTAAAATGTATACAAAAAACGTTACAATTTTCCCGCTTCCTGTTAAAATGCAAACAACGACTACATTAAATTAACTAGTCGGTAATGAAGAGGCACGGTCGGAATTTTTATGTCCGTAATCTGAAAAGCAAATTATCGGAAGGTGGCCCAAAGAATTAGTGGAGGCATCGCGTGCAACACTTCTGCGTGACCACCGCCCGTTCATCACAATGCTTAGGAGATACGACATGAAGGACACTTATTTTCACACGAAGCGCTCTTTATTATTGATGAAAGTATTATTTTCACACTTTGACTGGCAAGCCAGCAATTCGCACCGGCACAGCACCACCGACAATGCACGATTGTCGTGTTAACATCTCCTGATGATGCTCATGTCGGAATGAAACGTACGTTGAGAATAATTTGGAAGATTTATGTGGTGTGGTGCTGTGCCGGTGCGAATTGCTGGCTTACTGGGTGGTGAATATTGCAAGCTGCAAGTGCAAGATACACACTGTGCCTACCACATAGATTTGTCTACTGTGGCGGATTATATCGAATTAAACATCTCGTTCATCTATACTAATTTTATAAAGAGGTAAAGTTTGTGAGTATAAGACGTTGTATGTAATCTCTGGATCTACTGAATCGATTTTGAAAATTCTGGTACCAATAGAAAGCTACATTATTTGTGAGTTTCATAGGCTATATATAAAATCGACAAATTAGGGAGTTCCCGTAGGAATTCAAAAAACTTATTTTCACAAAGTAACGCCTGCTTCTCTTCAATACAGAGATAAATAGTCTGGAATAACACATATGCTACTTTATCCCGGAAAATTAAAGAGCTACCGCGGGAACCCAAAACCTCAATCCACGCGGGCGAAGTTGCAGGCATTTTACTTTAAAAAAAGTAAAAAATAATGCCTGACCTAAACTAATCTCTAAAAAGTAAAACAATTTGGGTTTGGTTTTGATCCAAGTGTCGTCCTCAACCGCTAAATAAAGAAGTATTTTCATGAATGTTGCTGGGTATAATCCTTAAACCTCTTTTTTTCAATCCACTACAAGTTAGCCCTTGACTGCGATCTCACCTGATGGTAAGTGACGATGCAGTCTAAGATGGTAGCGGGCTAACCTATTAGGGGCATGGCAGTTATATTAAACCCATATCCTTATTCGGTATCTACACGGCATCGGACCGGAATGCTAAATCGCTTGGCGGCACGACTTTGCCGGTAGGGTGGTAACTAGCCACGGCCGAAGCCTCCCACCAGGTCAGACCAGGAAAAATTCAGAAATTATAAATTCCCAATATATAATTGACCCCGCCGGGGATCGAAACCGGGACCTTCACACGTTAAGGCAACAGCGCTCAACACTGCGCCACGGAGGTCGTCTTCTGCTTGGCGCCCTCTCTTCGAGTCCTGCGCGTCCCGCATCCGCAATTCAATATTAATAAAGGTGAAGTTATAATTACTTATATTATTTGCGTCTATTATTCGAATTTTTCAGACTTAATTAATTAAGACTGAAGATTAAACGATTTGATATTGTGTTTTGTTACTTACCGAGCTTCTTTTTATCTGTATTCTGCTTTTTTAATTACTAAATTGAATTTCAACGAATTCGTTTGAAACCAAAACCTGCATGTGGCACTCTATAAGAATTCTGACATAATTAATTTTCCTACCATACCCCGCTTAATTAAAAAGCCAGGTAGCGTTCAAAGATAAAAAATCTAATATTGTTTTCATATTATAAAAATGACAATTTTTCAAGTAAATTTTATATACATTGGCCTTTCTGACATATAAAAAAGAAAGCGACTTTTATAAGATTTCATGAAATTAAGCTATATTTTAAGACAAAAAATACTCTCTAGAATGCGGCACAATCTATGAAATATTTTAAAATTTTAGGAATATAATCGTACCTAATCATGTTAGCTTTATTATTCATCAACAGTTTGCATTATAATATATTATAATGCAAACTGATGTTGGTCAGAGCTGATAACAACAGAATTAGTTAGCGAACTGTCTGTTTCAATGACACCTTGGTTTTGTGTGACATGACAAAACCAGCTTGCTAACAAATTATTTAAGCGTTTGGTAACCGCTGAGTTATCTGTTATTTCGGCTGTGAGTAGTGATAGAACAAAACAAGTTGAATCATTATTCTAAACGATTGAGTAATAATTACAAGCGTTGAGTTCAATGGGTGCTGCTCGTAGTGTATTGAACTTAATGCCTGTTGTAACAGCCCTTAAATAGCATGATGCGTCAGTAAGCATTACCTACCTCTCAATTATATAAAAACTTAAGTTTGATACTATCCATGGCCATGCAAATTTTATAAATGCAAAAGTATATCAGCTAGCTCGTCTGTTTCACGCCACACATTTTCAACTGATTTTGACGAAATTAGTTTTAGATGATTTTCAGGTAGATTGCATTCTTGGGAAGGCGGTGCTTTGCTATGTATGCTATGCTTTTTATATTGAAAAGTCTAGGAGTTCATATGGGATTTTTCGAAAAACTAAATCCACCAGGTTGGGACATCAAACATTTATTGCAAGCGCTCTCACGTTTCTCTAAAGCAAACGGAGGTGGTGCCTTTTCCACCAAAAATCTATAAAGATAGCACAAGCAATAAAAACATTGACAGTCATAGGGAATTGGCAGTGAAAACGAATATTTTTTTTTAAATAAAAAATTAATTAATAAAAATATTTAAAATATAAACCTTAAAACATAAATTAGCATTAAAGTTTAATAATTACGAATGTACCATATTATTATACTTAAGACCTTTTATCTTAAGAAGAACGGTGTGGGTCTCGCGGTCGGTCTCGCGTATTCCACATTAATTTTACCCCCTACAAAAAAGTGCTCAACGCGCCTAAAGAAGTTTTCACTTCAACTAGTGTAAGAACAAAATATTAATAACGATTTATAGTTCTATTATAATATACTCAAAGCATCTTCCATAAGGCGGCCCTTACACAATCAGTTTCAAGATCGCGATCAATGATCCAGGGTGCCTAGTGGGAGATTTTGTCCCCGTTCGATAGCGTCAACGTTAACTACGAATCGTCAAGCGCTTGACAGCTGGCACTCGAACAATTCCATATAAATAGCAATTAAGTAACCTTAACGCGATCGAAGGCCTAAAAAATCTTCCACTTGGCTTGCAGGTTGATTGTATACAGAGAAGATTGTAGTAGACAGTAGTAGAAATGACTATGAACGGGCCCGCCTATGCAGGTATTTAAGGCTATGAGTCAAACCAAATGCGGTGACCTCATTAGATGTTAATTGCGTCACACAAGATTACTTGCATTATTAACATTCACTTCCAAAGACTTATAACTTATTCAAAGAGTAAAGCCTGTTGTAAAATCACGTAAAATTTTCTCCTTTCCTGCTCTCATTAAAATTTCAACGGGGAAAGCGTTCGTATAAATCTAAACATGTGGAGACTGTGGACTGCAGGGATGTCATTAGCCGCTGACACACAAAATTGCTTGCTTGAATAAATTATATTAACAAGTTGCACAGGAAACAGGAGTTACGTTTTTTAATTAACTGAAATAATTTAATTTTACCCAAATTTTACCTATTTCAACTATCAAAACAACCTTAAACTTATTTTCATAAACATGGACGTTGACCATGCTTGCATGCTTTACATTGAGTTATATTACGCGGTTATGATCCTATGAATTGAGGTTCAAAATATGTGATGTCAATATTTTAGTTTTTTTTACTCTTACATCGAAATCAACTGTGAACTGATACCTACGTTAGAAAGATCTGGAACTATATTATTCACCTTGATATGTAAAAAAATATTGTAATAGGGAACCCAAAACAAATAGAATGGTACGCTACAGATAATAATTATTAAACACGTATTTTATGACACTAAATGATGAGCCCAAGTTCGTCCGTATGGACTAAGTATTTTTTTATTCCCGAGGAAACACGTTGATTTTCCAGGATAATAAGTGTAGGATGTGTAAGTGTGACTTCCCTCTATACAGAATTTCATCAAAAACCTTTTGAAGAGATGAGCCGTTAAAACGTAGCAGACAGACACACTTTCGCATATAAATTACTAGATGATGCCCGCGACTTCTTCCGCGTGGATTAATGTTTTTTTGATTCCCGTGGGAATTCTATAATTTTCCGTGATAAAAAGTAGCCTATGTCCTTCCCCAGGATACAACCTATCCATGTACCAAATTCTGAAAACCAAAATCGGTTGAAAAAATGGGCTGGGAAAGCGTAGCAAACAGACAGACACACTTTCGTATTTATAATATTAGTATGCATTACTGTGGATTTTATGTTAGAAGAAACCAACATTTCACCTAAAAACATTTGTCCCAAAAACAAGCATCCATTAAGTCGGGTAATTTGGCCGTGCCCGCAAATCTCCTGCGAATAGGGATCACATGATCATTAAGATCTGAGCCACCCTCCAAAATGGTGCTTAGTGCGCGACAGCTTTGTGATCTCTTCTAATTAATACGGTTATAATATTTTATACATTTCTAAAGACGCTCAGAAATGGGCTGGTTTTTTTAGAAATTCCTAAACGCATTTGTCTCCGCTATGACTTTTCTAGATCGACATTTAATTAAGCAAGTATTTTCGACCGGTTAGAAAAAACTCAACCGCTTTAATATAACTTTCTTCGTACTCACAAGTGGGCAATGCTCTTGTCAGTACCTTTTTTTTTATCCACTACAAGTTAGTACGGTCTACACTAATTACTTTACTACTTAAGACCAAAACTGAGCTGCTTAGCTTTTAACCAGCTTTCTTAACTTACTTTACCGGTTTCACAGGTTTATTTTTAATTAATAATTGTTATTCGATATATGAGTAGGAAAGGTGAAAATTCAACGTTGTGAATACGAGTACAGATGCGTTTGGAAATTTGTAAACCGGAAGTCCGGTTAAGAATTATTAATCTATCATTTAAGATCATTTGTTTAATTTTGAATTACTAGTGGGCCCGGCACCTGCCCTGGACATAGAAATCTATTTTATTATATATAATACTAGATGATTCCCGCGACTTCGTGCGCGTGGACTAAGTTTTTTCGATTCCCGCAGGAACTGCTGAATTTTCCGGGATAAAAAGTAAGCTATGTCCTTCCCCGGAATATAAACTATCCCTGTATCAAATTTCATCAAAATCGGTTGAATAGTTGGGCCGTGAAAGCGTAGCAGACAGACAGATAGACAGACAGACAGAAACACTTTCGCATTTATAATATTAGTATGGAAGTATGGAAGTATCGGATGTAACATATGTTTAAGAGAATATTATTCCAAGTTCTCACCAGTACTTGGAATAATAATATTAATATTACTATAATTAATATAAAAGGCTTCCTTTTTACAAACTGTTGAAACCGGTAACTTAAGGTTAGACGACGGGTAAAAAACTCAACGGCTTGAATATAACTTATAAAGTTAAGTTATTTAAAGTAAGTTTATTTGAATAACCTAAGTGGGGACTTAAACTATAACTTTTTTTAAATATTCATTTGCTTGCTAAAAGGAAACCTGCATCACCTGTCAACTATCTACCTATTTACTACATTCAGAGTAGGTAAGCCGAATAAAATATTTACGATAAAACCGTCACGTATTTTTCGAGTAGCTCCAGTCCATTTTACTTATGAATAAGTAAAAAGAAAAACGTTTGTAGCGATTGAAGGAGGGTTCACCAGAGTTTAGTTTTTTTTATAGTAATTTTAATGCCTTTTGGTTTCTTTAGGTGGTAACAGAACGGAACTTACAATCAATAATTTAAATTCTTTCCAAAAAACCGACTTCCAACGCTACTGTATAGTAAAAAATAATTTTGATTTCTACCCACTATGTTGAAGTCGGGTGGGTATAATAGGTATAAGCAAAGTTGACGCATCAGGCTCGCCCGACTTCAACATAGTGGGTAGAAATCAAATTTATTTTTTACTTTACAGTGGCGTTGGAAGTCGGTTTTTTGGAAAGAATTTTTATTTTTAACTGTTTAGTGTCATTGTTGAGGATTTGGAGTCAGACCACCTCGAGAGCTTCCTTTAACGACTGCAAAAAAACATTTTTCAAATCGGTTTAGAAACCACGGAGATATGCGGAACATACATTAAAAAATATATATATACGCGCCGAATTCAGAACCTCCTCCTTTTTTGGAAGTCGGTTTAAAACGGGCTTTAGTACTCAATTTTCAATATTTTGTAAATTTCTCTATATTAGCAATTAATATACTTATTTCTAATTTCGGCAGTTGAGGAACTTCAGGTTAGTTGAATAGTCATTATAGTTAGTTCTTTGCATCAATACAATTTATCCAAACAGTATGTAAATCGCAGTCCACCTGTTTCGCGAAGCACAAAAACTGCAAAATGATGTCAATTATTTTCTAGAATTGCCAACACAAGTCTAGGATCACCGATGTTTCAGCTTGTGGCTAAAATGTAGTATAAATATTATACTTACTGACCAAATTCTGCTCACCACCGAGTAATAACGAAAAACTCGTATATTTCTAGAAGCCAACCCTTATCGTAACTGAGGCAAACAAAGCATAAAAAAAGATGCAATAAACCCACTAAGATGTCTGTGGTGACTTGTTTACTCGTTCCTACCTCGTATTGTATTCAACCTCCAAGTGTAAATTCTAGAAAGTATTATTTGAATATATTACGTTCATACGTTATGATCACGTTAAGATCATTTCTACGTTAGTAACAATGCTTTTCATATTTTATCCGAAATGTTCGTATCAATTGACCAAAATTGAAGTTAAATTCAATTTATTTTCAACAATAAAATTAATGATGTTCTGTTTATTAATAATAGACTTTTGGAGAAGACATAAAAGAGAAAAACAAGTTAATCATAGGAAAAACGAATATTACAGTTTAACATATTATTTTGTGTTTATTCAAACCAGAATTGACTGTGAATGCGGATAAAGTGAGGCGGACGTGAGCACCACTTTGGCGAAAGAGGCTCAAGTGCTGTTAGGTTTGCCATGAGAATCTACTTTAAAGTTCGTGTGTGTATCTCCGAACTGGAAAAACAGTACTTTTTTATTGTACTCTGTGTTCGTCTTGTCGGAAATTTTAAAAACAACGGAAGTTAAGCCAATCGGTGAAACAAATCATTTGCTTCTTCTCTACTCCTTGAAGAGGCGGCTATGCAGGGTTCCTGGAATCACAGTGTCACTTTGATCACTGCCAATGGATTGTGTTAGCCACCATCTATACTTGCCGTGAAGGACAACAGCACCCTCTTGGCCGGGTAATTCTTAAATCGTTGTATAGCATTTATTTTACACGATGTTCGGATATGCATTTTTTAAAGAACGAGATGCTTGCGATCTTAATATTTGGTATTACATTATTTTGTTTATATAGTAAGTTATACTTAGTTATAGTAAGTTTAAAATAATGTTTCAAGTGTTGGTTTTTGTTGTTATATTCCTTCTTGTTTTCAGTAGGAAGGGCATTCCGAACCAGTGGTTGATTTGAAAGCACTTTGTTAATGTTTATTTCAATAAAAAACGCTTCTTTTAAGTTCTTACGAGATTTATAATAATGCTCGAAATTGCCTCAAACTTTGCCTTAGGGTTTCAAGGGTCATTCATTACATTCATAACAAATAGAAAGTATATAATTTGATTACGTTTTGACTTTCTGACAAACTCCCTGGCTCTGGTCTTAGCCTGTGGAGGTCCCGGGATCGATCCTCGGCATGGTCAATTTGGGAAATTATAATTTCCTAGTTACCACCCTACCAGCAAAGACTTGGGGGTATCCAAGCTATTTAGCGTTCCGGTACGATGCCGTGTAGAAACCGATCAGGAGTATTGGTTACTACTATTACCTATTCTGTGGTATTGGTTGGATAACTGCCATGCCCCTAACAGTTTAGCCCGCTACCATCTTAGACTGCTCGCGTGCTCAATTTAATGATTTCGTATGTACCGATATACCGGATTAAAGCATTGTTATGGCACAATCTATAATAATTTAAGGTAGTTAAAGATACGTTGTTAATAACATACCGATGCTAATTTATATTGGTTATGACAATGTATGCAGTAATTCAAGACACGGCTAGGCCATTGCCCCATTTTGGATCTCTTGGAATTTTCATACGCAAAATAACTCTCCCATCATATGATATAATCATGTTTTGACATCGTATCTTATTAGAAAATACAAATATACGAAACGAGCGGTGTATGAGAACTCGTACCTACTTTTAATTTATTCATTCCCCGTAGCCATTAAAATTTCAACAGACGCAGCTCGCATCTTTCATATAAATCCACACACGTGGTGAAGTCATTAGCCGTTGATTACTCTACATAAGGGTGCTTCTGTCTCTTATACTTACTTTCACATAGCGCTTAATTAATGAACATTAATTAAATTATAAAGAAGGTTTTATACTTTTCTAAATTAATTACTACCCATGATATAATTGTGAATTGTGTGCTTGTTTGTCCTTCAATCACGCTGTAGTAACAGTTATAATTATTCCAGAATATTAACTATTACTATACGTACCTACTGCAGTAGACCAACTTAGGTATCAACATCGTCGAGATTTTTTGCATCGATAAAGGTAGACTTTGAGAGTGGCATATGCTACTTTTTATCCCGGAAAATCAAAGAGCTTCGGGATTTAAAAAACACGCAAACGAATTCGCAGTCATTATCTATATACCTACTCGTATTATGTCTAAGTGCAAAAACACACAGGACAGGACGGGTGTTTCTTCTTAGCACCATTGTTATAAAAAATCGTATCTTACAGGACTTCTAGGTCAATTTTTTAAGTTATTTTGATCTTCAAATGCACGACCACAACCACTAGGATCTTACTGAATCATTTATATTCTCAACAATACAATGCTAAGGTAAATCCTAGTAAACCAATTTTCAAACAAAAATATGACCGCACTGGTCTGTGATGTGTGCCACAGACAGTACCTATAGTCCCAAAAACTTATCTGACCCGGTGGCCAAAATTGGAACTAATTTTTATGCCTGTAGTTTTTTTTTATCCACTACAAGCTAGCCCTTGACTGCGATCTCACCTGATGGTAAGTGATGCAGTCTAAGATGGTAGCGGGCTAACCTGTTAGGGGCATGGCAGTTATATAAAACCCGTACCCCTTCGGTTTCTACACGGCATCGTACTGGAACGCTAAATCGCTTGTTTTTAGTTTTTGTATTTGTTTTTATTTTATTTTTAATATTATATTAGCGACGCTGACTCCGGCTGCCTAATTACGTAAAAGTGACAGCTACAATGTAACGATCGTAATCACCTCTGATTGGTTAATGCTCTTCCGCTATTGCATAAAATCCATTGACGCAGCAAGAATACCATAAATTCAGCCAATCATAATAATCGAGACTAACCATGATTGATGCAGGTTTTACATAATTAGGCTTTTTTTTCTTCGGGGGATGAAAAAATCCCTACGGACTTCTGCCTAATGGCAGGGCATGTCCGATTTGCACGGACTAAAATAACCTCCCCCGTCTTCAAGATCAGCACGGAACCGCATCTGCATTACTTCGTGCTGACCCTCTAGCTATTCTATTCGCTCTACTTTTTTTCTTCTCTTTCTCTTTCTTCCCTACTCAACATTATGCCCCTTAGCATGTGGGCATATCTTTGCCACGCGTCTGCACCAGCCAACATGCGTGAGATTAGGTTTCGGACATCCACTCTGCTCCCACTCGTTCCCTGAGCCGTCTCTCTCAGGTCAGCGCTGACCTTCTGACCTACATATTTAGGCTACGGGTCAGATAAGTTTGACGGGCATAAATGACAATAACACACGCGTCAAAGACCCCGCAACATCCCCCCGTGTGTCGTTAACACCCGTCGAGGGATAAAAATATCCATTTATCCATTATTGATAATTATTCTCTAAGTTTCAACACCAATATGGCAGATAGTATTAAATTGAAACATGTATCGACATATCCCTGTTCATGTAGCAATAATCAACCCATCAACCGGGGCGTGTATCTACAAGCTACATTATCGAGAGCTCGCAGCTCATACGTCATAAGCAGTCTCTACATTAGGTCCTACGCACATGATTTACCAAATTCATCAGTGAAATTCGAAGACTTAGCCTTTAGCTTTGGCATCGACAGAGCTCCATAAAGCAACGTTATGTTACCTGTATAAATATGCACCTGTTCAAAAATGTACCGTTAGTATGACATGATAACTCCAAAAGATATCGCTCGCTCATCTCAAGATGTTTTCTAAATACATAGCGATCTATTTAGAAAACATCTTGAGATGAGCGCGCAAATCATACTAATTTTATAAGTGCATAATATTATCTATTATATATAATGCCCACTGTAACACTAAGGATACATTAAAATTTTAGCAAAATAGCTTTTTAGCAAAAAACCAAGAGTATGCGCTGAGCTTTACACGTTTATTTATGATAATTTTAATAACTGAAATCATTTACATTATTGTTTGTGTCCATTTTTATATTAAATCACTCAATTCCGAAGCCTTAGTGAGAATGATATTGATAAAACTTTCTTTTGGGTTGATGAAGGATTTTTTCTACATGACCGACCCAAAATACCAAGTTATAGCTGTAAAGATGACGATTCAAAGATGTTTAGATTAGATAGATAGATTCAAAGACTTTACTTATAAAAAACTTTCCAAAAAATCGACTTCCAACGCCACTGTAAAGTAAAAAAAAATTGATTTCTACCCACCAAGTCGGGCAAGCCTGATGCGTCAACTTTGCTTATCCTTGTTAAACCCGCCCGACTTTACATAGTGGGTAGAAATCAAAATTATTTTTTACTTTACAGTGGCATTGGAAGTCGGTTTTTTGGAAAGAATTTTTATTTTTGACTGTTTAGTGTCAGGGTTGCGGATTTGGAGTCAGACCACCTCGAGAGCTTCCTTTAACGACTGATTTTTTTTTTCAAATAGGTTGCGAAACCACAGAGATATCCACCGACATACATTTAAAAAAAAAATACGCGCCGAATTGAGAACCTCCTACTTTTTTGGAAGTCGGTTAAAAAATCATATTGAATCTGCGTTTATCAGTCACTAGGACTAACCATGTTCATTTTACAAAGATTCTTCAGTTTTCTATTTCAGATTCGTCCAAATGAACACGTGACATAAAATCATTTGTATCTTTCATGCAAGGACCAGCATTATATGACTGCTCCTGTCAAAAACACGGGAGTCTTTTCTCCGAGGAGCTTCGTTAGATTGTTTTACGAGGCGACTTTTAGTGGAAGCAAGATTTCCCCTAGGTAACGCATATTTAATACGCTTGGTAATATAAGCGGCTGCTAGTTTACTATGACGTGTAGGGAGATGCACGCAGAGTAATACAGTTATGCTAGCCCTATATTATGTTATCTCGTACGAGTATATTTATACATCTGCAAGAAAATCATTCAAAGAAAGGATTCATGCGACGTGGCGCAATCGAAACATAAAATAATGTTGTTTGTTTCATTGAAAAGTCTAATCTAATAACCTTTAATAGTTTAAAAAATGTACTATGTTAGTAATAAGAAAGTATTCTGTGCATACTCTGACTCTCTGAACGAAACCATAATACAGACATTACTGGATGACTTGTTAAGGAAAACCATATCATTATCATCATTTAGGATCAATCGCCGTCTTACTAGTAAGCACGGGTGCTCCTCTAAGGTACTGGCCACGAACGGATTGGAAGACTTCGCACATCTCTTTTCATGTAGTTTTCTGTTTTGTTTTTTTTACTGGTTTAACAAAAAGTGAAACCCTTTTAGCCAAGAGTATATTCTGGTTTCTTATTAAAAAAGTTCTCGTACTGGAGAACTTTTTTTGCCACACACGCACCCTATGCCTTGTCTCTGACGTAGAATAATGGAGCAGTCGCTTACCAAATGGAAATCCGGATTATGATAAATCACAAACTTTTGAAATTTGCCGCCTATCTTTTTGATTTATTTGCGAAGTGTACAAAGCGTTGTGCATTGTTTTCCTCCCAATCGGTTTTCCCAACGGATGAAAAAGTGAAATTGAATGAGAATGGTGAGAGAATGTTCTAGTCATTTCCGCTGCAAAAAATAGTACATAAAAATATATCACGTTAGTCGCGAAACAAATAATTTATTGATTACTAGCCAATGCCCGCGACTTCATCCGCGTGGATTGAGATTTTTCGGTTCTTACGGGAACTTTTTAATTTTCCGGGATAAAAAGTATAGCCTATGTGCACAGACTGCGTTTCTTTTTATTTTGCTTACACTTAACATTCAACGCAGAAGATATCGCAGAAATATCTTACGGTTACAGTAGTTCCAATTTGCATATCAAATGAGACTATACCCCTCCGATAATCATATCAGTTTATGATTCAATTATACAATCCGTACTCAACATTTGAAATAAGCTCAGAATGTTTTAATCAAGTAATGTATGTTACATTACTTGAATTTTTATTAAAACAATGCCCCAAGAGTGCTAATCTATTCTCCTAAGCCTACATCATTAAAAAAAGCCATGAAAACTCTTTGCCGTTTCCGAATAAAACTGAAAAATCAAAATTTTGGAGAATTCTACAGAAAATATTTGTTTCGAGAAAATTGTAGCCCATCGTGTTTCTGTCACATAATAAATTTAGATTTAAGATCCAAAAAAGACATAATGAATTATCGATGTAAATAATTATAATTTTCAAACACAACATACAACATTAAATCGCAAACAAATCAAATGCCCAAATGATACAAACGATGAGGTAGGAATTTCCATTATTTACAACGTGTTTATAAGCAATTCCTATAACTTCGAGGTATTGAGCAGACCACTTATAAGAATCGAACTGCATAAGAAATATTTATTAATATTAAAAAAAAAACACAGTTTTCATACAAAGTAATTCAAATATTTCCGACTATTTATGTTATACACACCTTTATGTGAAAAGCGACAACGTCGCATTTTATGAAAAATTTAAAAAATATTTATTTGTTAGAATTTTATCAGCTAGTCGTATCGTTTTAAAGAATGGCTATGGCAAGGTGGCTATAATGTTATTAATACCGTTACTAGTTACACCGTAGGATATTTTTCAATGATTTAAGTTTGGCAACGTCGCAAAAACAAGGATGCGGCATATGGGAAACAATTTTGGATCTATTTATAAAAGAAAAATTATTTTCTCCGAAAATATCCATTTTAGAACACATGTTCCTTAGCCATTTTTGATTACTTTTCGTTAAGGAATCTAACCCTAGAGTTATAGGAAATGCTCATAAACACGTTGTATATTGATAAGGTTATTTGGGTAATTAAGGTTATTTGTCCGTCGTCATCGCATTCCAATTGATAAAATTGCAGCATTGGACACGTCTAAGTAAAAAAAACATCATGTTCTACTTATCATCCATCAAGTTTATTAATGCTTATTTCTTTTCGTGCTTTCGCTCTATCTTTGCTAATAAGAAGTGTGGCTAATGAAAACAAATATCCGTCAGTGTTGCTACATTTAATATTATGGTAACACGCAACGTTTTATTTGTTGTCGTGATTGTAATCATAAAAATGTCTCATAAATAAACATTATTGTAAGTATACCGCGAGCAGCGAAAATGCGTTGTCTCAATGATTGTCCTCTGGTGTTCACAATTCACATTTGGTTTGAAAACTTTCTTTGAGCCCCCAGGTCCTAAGTCAGCGACAAACGCATTTGAAGAGGAACCATTCCCTCCTAGGAGAATTCCCTTAATTTTAGGGTACCCTTATCATTCGAAGAGGTTGTTCAGGTGGTACCTACCCTGATTTACTTGTTTAATATCAATTTTAATAATATGTTTCGTGTAGCGCGAGCGGTAACAAAATATAATTTTGTTAAATTTCTAATTAACGAACTTCTATAGTTTATATTTTTAAACGGCTGTGGCACAGACTGACGGCGGACTAATGGAAACTGTGATTAAGTGACCCTAGTTGTACAACGGAATTATTTAGTGATTATTTTCTAGCGCTATTTGAATTGTAAGCATTTTTTAAGTTCTATAAAATCTTAGGCAAGGTTAAGTCCATTAATTTCGATTAGCATTGCCAAGTGGAGAGTCGCATTCCTCGTTTAGCGATTCTGTAATTCACTCCGCCGCGCCGTATTGAATTGTGAAGTTTTTAACGAAGTTTGCGACTTCAAATCGATCTGAGTACTTAAAATGCTAAACGATTTCGCAAAGTTTTATTTGCATATTGCGTTTTACTTTATAATAATAGTACCCACGAGTTTTCTTAAGAACCTACTCAGGATTAAAAGTATTTGAAAGTAAATTTGAATATATGTTTTATGTGCTGAATGTTGATTGGAAAATTAACATTATAGATAAAAACTAAACTAAAAACACGATACTGTATAGGGAACAAAACGTATTTTAAACACAAGTCCTTATATTTGCCGCACTATCAGGTACATCTATCAGGTACCCTATTTGTTTTCATCAAACAAAGAAGTCAACAGCATTACCACACATTCGCGCTAGGAGTTGAACAACTGTTTCATGCTCCTAATTAACGATGCTTTTTAAATGGCGCGCAATAATATTGGCTTTCATGGTACAATAATGCAGTACTAGGTACGAAAAGCCTACCACATACAATAAAAAAATTGGCTCTTCAATGTTCTCGTAGGCATGGGAACCAAATTTGGACTACCACAGTCACCCTTCATTTACAGACTTGGGCTAGCATTGCTTATCCAGCACAATCAATACATACTCCCTAATGCTACTAGGCTATATTTTCTTCTCCAAAGTTAGTGTACTCTTTTTTATTTTTAAAGAACAATATTGATTAAACGCTAAATTACTGAAAAAGGCTTGCGTACAAAAAGTCCACGAAACACACTTTTACCTGGATATTTGCACACTAGCGCGACATGAGAAATCATTGTTCGCTCGAACGCGGACTTTTCGCGCTGACGTTTTATTCTTTTCAGATCCTAGTGTATTCGCTCTATTATTGAATTTTTATAATTGATCTTATTATTTTAGGAAGGTTTCGTTATTATAGTCATTGGCAATCTAGCAACCTATAAACCAGAAAGTTTGTCGAAAACTTAAAATATAGCCCCAGAATGAGGTGTGCCGTAATTGGCGTCATGCATGATCAAATTTACACTTCAATCAACAAAATGGATAAATCCCTTTTCATTTCCAAAACTTTGAACTTTTATTTTAAACTGTAAAACTTTACGTAGCTTTATGTTACGATATCTATATGGGTTTACGAAAAAGGGTTTACGTACCTAAACACAAGTGAGCAAGATACAGTATAATAAGATAGCTTTCACTCTTGTTAGTTGTCCGGCTGGACATCTCAAACCCCACAACACCAAATTATTTCGCATAATAATTATCACTCGTGCAATAATGCAACCTCATTTTTATCTCACACATTTACTTTGAAAAAAATAGGAAGTTAGATTATATACTATGTCGCAACAACACCACCCCTTAGCAGAATATTTTATATAAAAAATAATCCGAGCGTAAACAAATACATCATCCTATCAAAGCAGCCATCAGAAACAGTTCTATACAATGTGCAAGCGTCGGGTAAAAATTGCCAGTCGCAACGCGAATTAACGCATCCAACCAGTCAACCTGAAAGCGAAGCGTCCATCCGCTTGCCGCACCATTTAATTTCACAAAACGCGCAGGATCTGACTAAATATGGCTATTTAATCAGGTTCTCTGCATAATCGGCTAATCTGTAAAGGGTTGTCTTACTGACTGACGGACGCCCCTGTACACACAGTGTCCAAACATCCGCATGTATTCAGTGGAAACTTTTTAATCTTACGTTACTTTTTAATCTCTGTTTTGCACTGGATCTCCAGCGGATAGCTAGCACGGAATGAAGTCGTTGAATCGTTGTCAGAATAGCGTGTTTTCGAAATTGTAACGCGTCTCGTCGGCATGTCGGCAAAATGGTATGAAATTTTTACTACTTTATTCTAATACTAATGCCCGCAACTTCGACCGCGTGGATTAAGTTTTTTTTATTCCCGCGGGAACTCTTTAAATTTCCGGGTAGCCTATGTCCTTCCCTGGGATATGAACTATACCAAATTTCATCAAAATCGGTTGAACAGATGGACCGTGGAAGAGTTGTTGACAGACGGACAGACAGACACACTTTCGCATTTATAATATTAGTATGGATTAAAAATTCGAGTGTGAGTTTATTTGTTTGTTACGCTTTCACGACCCATCTTTTGTTGAAATTTGGTACACACATTTTAAAGGTTGTGTTTCGGGGAAGGACAAATGGTTTGGACTTTTTCCTGGAAATTTAAGGAGTCCCCGCGGATATTTAAAAACTTATTCCACTTATTATTTAAGTCGTGGGCATCAGGCAGTATAATATAATATTGACTAGGCAAATATTTCTTTACAATTTTTTTTATTCACAACAAGTTGGCCCTTCATTGCGACCTCACCTGATGGTAAGTGACGACCGAAGCATCCCACCAGGACACTGGAGGTTGAGCCATATGTGGTTTTATAAAGACAATTTTTTGTGTACACAGTGACGTACACAGGTTTTCAAGCTAGAGTAGGCATTAGTTAGTCAAAATACTTATTTACTGGCTGTTTTGATTTAAAATGAGCATTCATAATTCATAATTCATAATTCATTTTATTGTTCAGAACATGGTACATTATAATATGGTTACATATTACAGATATTACATTTAACATGGTAAGGTCAACATGTTCTACCGTCGCCGGTGTACAATATTAAAGTTGACTATTTCATTATTAGTCCTTAACTTATTGTAATATACAGTAAAAATCACCCAAAATAGTAAATTATTATAAGTATCTTAATCTAATAAAATCTAATTCAATTTGTGTACATAATATTAATAATAATAATAAATGTGAATGACAATGGATGTACCTATATAATAATTCTTAATTCAATTAATTAATTTAAGTTCAAAGAATTCTTTAAGGTCATAGAAGTTATACATGTTAAGCCACTGGAATAGCTTAGTTTTAAATCTATTTAAAGGTAATAGCTTGACACTGTTGGGAATTTTGTTAAATATTTTTATACACATCGCAACACAGTTTTTTGCGAAATACTGAGTTTTATGAAAGTAATTTAAAACTAAGCGATCTGTGTTTCTACAACTGCGAATATGAGTATGATATGGACTGCTTGCAACTGTAAACATAGTCTTATGTTTTTTAACAAAACAACAGATTTCAAATATGTATAGACAAGGAAGCGGCAGTAATTTTAATTTTTTAAATAATGGTCGACAACTGTCTAAAGGGGCAGCACCACACATAGCCCGAATACATTGACGTGTTTCCATTAGAGTAAGCAGTGCTTTTATGCGTCTATAACCTGCACGCCACTGTGTATACAAGCTATTTTTATTCAGAAAGTCGCCAGCTGTATTTAGTCAGGCATTTTATGGAATGTCAAATTACACGCACTACCAGGGACAGTAACACGTATTTTATCGGCCTAAATATTTCACGTCACGATTCACTGCATATACCTATACGCAGGCTCGTGTAAATGCAAAACAAATCAAATATGCATCGCTCGTCCAACCGTGAGATGAAATTCGCACATTAGCGCTGCGCTTCGCCGTGTCGATTTGAAATTTAGTGAAAATTTCGACTGTCCGAACTTTTGTTGTGAAATTTTGATCCAAAATGAAATAAACATTTGAATATTGTTTGCAATAGTGGAGTTCTGGCTTCCGAGCGCAGACACTAGTGGAATGTTATTCGATATACGGCGTATGAATAGGGTATTCAAGCCCTTGAGCAAAAAAAGCAATCTGATCGGTAACCTCACCATATTCTTTTGTTACTGTTAGTCACAACTCGACTTAATTAAGCTACTTACAGTACCCGGCAATAAATATTGCACATCGACCTTTGGAAAGAGACAATCGGTTATTTCGGCTTCGTATAGCGTTATCTCTGTCGCACACTACCTATCGGTACCTATCGGTAGTGTGCGACAGAGATAACGCTATACGAAGCCGAAATAACCGATTGTCTCTTTCCAAAGGTCGATGTGCAATATTTATTGCCGGGTACTGTACCTTAATTAAGTTGGCGTTGTTTCACTCCCGTGCCTCGGAGAGCACGTTAAGCCGCCAACCCCGGTAGTAACATGATAATAGTCGTTTTAGCCTGCCAACCCGTATTGGAGCGCGTGGTGGGTCTAAGCTCTAATTTTCTCTCTCCTATGAGAGTGGAGGCCTGTGCCCAGCAGTGGGACGTTAATGAGCTGTAGTGGCGGAAGAATTAGATAATTCCTCTTGAAGTTTTATACTAAAAGCTGTTACAACGAGATCTTAATCAAAATTTCTTATTTTTGTAGCTTCATTCCATTCTTTCAGTCTCGCTTCACGTCTCAATTCGCAAAACTGCACTGTAGAGGGCGCCAAATTTGTCGGAAAAGCTCCATCCGTTCCGTCCTACCGTCGACTGTGAACAGGAAATAGGCGAGATACAGTATAGCCTACGGTATGCGACGGCCGAGAGTGTAAATTATCCCGACTCGGTTGTTGACGATCCTTCCATTGCTCCAAAATACTTTTTTCTTTTGCGCTTTATTTACTCTAACGAAACGTCAAATCTAAAGTCAAATCTACCGAAACTCGATATTAAGTCAAACTATATGTACAAAGCTTTGATAATTTCTTATATTTTAATGTTAGAAGCACTAATGTAATATGGCAAGGCTTTCTATAGCTTCTAGGAAACTGATATATTTTGTAGTAATAAAATCCCCAAGCTGAAAAGCTAATCTGTCTTTTATTTAAATAGATATAACCAATTAACTTGGTGCTCTAAAAGGGGGTTACCTGGAAAGGTTCTCGGGAGTTAGTGTATTTTATAGATTTCGACGTGCTTTTTCCGAATTTTCACTTTGCGACCTCGCATATATGCCGCTCGCGCCACCATATTGCAAAACATAAAAAACTGTTTTTAACCGACTTTCAAAAAAGGAGGAGGTTCTTAATTCGGCGCGTACTTTTTTTTTTAAATGTATGTCGGTGCATATCTCCGTGGTTTCTGAACCGATTTGAATTTTTTTTTCTATCAGTCTTTAGAGGAAGCTCTCAAGGTGGTCCCATTAAAAATTCTGACTCCAAATCCTCAACCCTGACATTAAAAAGTTAAAAATAAAAATTCTTTCCAAAAAACCGACTTCCAACGCCACTGTAAAGTAATAAATAATTTTTATTTCTACCCACTATGTTGAAGTCGGGCGGGTATAACAAGGATAAGCAAAGTCGACGCATCAGGCATTTTATTGACAATACCAAATGACCGTAATATGCGAGCGCCCGATAGGCGGTTCCTCTAAATTTTTGCAGGTACGTGGCAAGCAGATAAATGAAATACGAATTCTTTCAGCGGAGTAACAACGTATAATTTTGAATTTTGAAATAGACGATATATAATAGACAATAGTCCATACGCCTTACACCTTGAAACGTAGTAGGCCCCGATTTAAGTTCGTGTACATATTGGCCGCCTACGCGAATTGTTGGCGTGTTGGCGTTAACATAATCAAAAATTTCTTAATCGTCTCTTGGTACCGATGAAGAAAATTGTTTGACCGATCGACCTAAATTAATAATAATAATTGTCATCTAGGTAATATTATTTAGTAAATGGAAGATTAATTTGAGCACGCGAAAAGCTAATTACAGCTAGGAAAAAATTCTGGATTAAGTGAGTCTAATCACGAATACGAATGATGAATGAGCACGGATTGCGACTAGCCTTCTTACCTGGAATAGACAGAGACACGTCACACATAGCATCCCTTTTACATGTATATATATAGCACATAGCATACCTACTGCTAATAAAACAATACATAAAAATGTTTTACGTTGGAGCGACATGCGACAATGCAGTGTACCTCAAATGGAAACATTTTTTGGGCTTAAGAAACATGTGGCAGTTTTTAATGCCGAAAAAATATTATTATCGTGTAGTAGAATTGAAAAATTAATGTACACTTCCTCTTATATCCTAATATATAAAACACAAAAAATGTTTCTACTTAAAGACTTTGAAACCTCCATCAAAGGCAATAATGCGAAGATGGTTTTAGACCTCAAAAATTATTTTATATAATTAAAATTAACTTGTGCTACTACGCTAAAAAATAGCATTAATAATTACAGCATGCAGCTCTGTGGAATGCCTCAAAGTCGCTGTGTTTCTCTTGCGTAATATAAATATGGGGCTTGCACCTGAGTTGAGCTGTATGCAGGATACATACGAACTTGATTTAAAATTCCTTGCATTCTTTTAGAGTTCGTTGGTATTCGCCGAAGCACTTTGAAATAGTTTGGCAAAACGCATGCTTTTCCAAAAATGTCTTATTATACAAAACTTATCAACTTCAGACCAGTTCGTAATGGGCATTTTAAACTTTATTTGATAAAGTATACTCAGAACTAAACAAACAGCTTTTTTATCTACTTACAAGTTGACTGCAATCTCACCTGATGGTAAATGATGATGTAGTCTAAGATGGTAGCGGGCTAACCTGTTAGGGACATGGCAGTTGTATTACCCCTAATCGGTGTCTACACGGCATCATACCGGAACGCTAAATCGCTTGGCGACACGTCTTTGCCTGTAGGGTGTTAACTTACTCGTACCACGGCTGAAGCCTCCCACGAGGCAACAAGTATAAAAGTATACTCAACAGATCTCAAAATCAGAATTGAATAGGTATTCTGATTAGCCAGTTTGATAATATATTTGATAAAGTTTGTCTATCTAGCTGAAAGACAAGCTAATCTACTTATTCAGACTCAAAGGATTGGTATTAAAACACAAGACATAACGCGATTAGCTCGTGATCCTCGTACCGTCCGGATAACAACGAGCCGGCTGGGAGGAAATGGAAGGGATGCAGGCGGAATAGCCTCTCGATCCGTTTTGGTTGAGAATGCAAATTAATCTGCCTACCACGGGCATACGCTATTAATAGACTATGTGTCTAGCTCTAGGAATATAGGAATATGATGCTTTAAGGCGCGGATTATGTGATAGAGTAGTGAGTGGTGGAGGCATGGATTTTGATGTTATGCGGACAAAATATGCAAACTTCTCACCTAACTGCTAACCTAGTACTTACTTACATTTTTTTTTCCTTTTATCGTACCATAACTATATAACAAATGTAGAAAGATTATGGAGATTATGAGACTCGTTCACTTCGTTTGAATGAATTAATAGATTACATTATATTTCTCATAACCTGTCCCCAAAATCGTCCTATTGATCTTTTAGATCAACAAATTTTTACATAGATTCGATTTATTTGATTGTTAACCGACTTCAAAAAAAGGAGGAGGTTCTCAATTCGTCGGAATCTTTTTTTTTTTATGTATGTTCCCCGATTACTCGAAGACGCCTGGACCGATTTGGAAAATTCTTTTTTTTTTGAAAAATACTTTCCAGGTGGTCCCATGGTCATTAGGTCTGATGATGGAATCCTGGGGAAATCAAAGGAACTTAAATTTTATAAGGACACGAACCCAGATAGTTATTAGGTACAGGTCTGTCTACCTTTCGAGAACCAATTTTTTTTTTTTTTTTTATATTTACAGCACTAAAAAGCAAACAATAAAATTATTTTTAAATAAAAAAAAACCGCCTTCAAAAACTAAAAAGCAAAAAATAATTGGATATATTTACATAATATTATTATTTCTACCCACTATGTTGAAGTCGGGCGGGTATAACAAGGATAAGCAAAGTTGACGCAAGGCTCGCCCGACTTCTACATAGTGGGTAGAAATAATAATATGTAAATATATCCAATTATTTTTTGCTTTTTAGTTTATGAAGGCGGTTTTTTTTTATTTAAAAATAATTTTATACTACATCAAAATAGAATGAGTACACTAAAATTCTACATCAGTGGTATACGACATTAATATTATAACAGCGATATTAAACTATTGTTGACGGACGAGTGGCCTAGTTGTGACAACGCATATCTGTCGATTGCGAATATTAAGCAACGTTGACCCAAGTCGGTAACTGGATGGGTGACCGAATTTGGAGGTTTAAATTTGGCCTTTTCAGTTCCTCCGTTTCTCGGAGAGCACGTAAAGCCTTCGGTCCCGGTTATTATCGCTAACATCTGATAATAATCGTTGTAAAAACCTAAGAGTTTAAAAACTGAAGGACGTGGGAACCCACTGCATTATGATCCCACAATAACTCCTACCATTATTTGATTAATATAAAGGGGTCACGATCCTCAGTAATAAGGAATACGACGCAGAGAGAGAGATTAAACTATTGTTACAATGTGCTTGTATCCTAACCGGAACGAATGTCAAATTAGTAGCTACTAAGAGATACTATTGACGTCTGGTAATGGTATTGTACCTCGTTAGCGGTCCCTCGCCACGGACTACAGTAATCCGATCAGCGGCAGTTCCGACAAATTTGCGGTCCGGAACCGGCCTCCGGCCCTGGGCTTATTCTCGTCGGAACCGAACGGGTTTATTCTCGTCTGTATCACATCCGTATGATCATCCAGATAGTATCTTTGACTCTGTGATATGATATCATACGCTTTCATAGGTATATAAACGAAAACTGGTTGCCATTCGAGTTAGTTTGCTTTGTAAGCCGACGCTGGTTACCCAAAACCGGAAACAATGAGATTTAGTTATAGAATGCTTTAACGTTACTACCACACCTGTATCCTAATTAATCCAATTATTATTGCGTGAAATATTCCTGCAGAAAGACATTAATTCACAGATGCGGTCAACATTTTAACGCAAAATACGTTGTAATATTTCATTTTGATAGTTGTTAATGTAACCACATACTCAATGCTTAATTTTTAATGGCATAATAAGATCAATCGATTATTAAATCAGTGCTACTGAATCACAATATAATATTGAACATCGTGAGAAAAATTATGATGGTCAATTGCCTGAGACACTAATTGAAGAATCAATCAAATCAAATAAATATTGTAAATGCGAAAGTTTGGATGGATGTTTGTTACTCAATCACGCCCCAACGGCTGAACGGATCTGGATGAAATTTGATTGAAATGGCACAGAGTTAGATTATAGTCTGAAATACTAAATACTTTTATAGACTACTTTATATCCCGGTAAATTAAAAAGTTCCCGCGGGAACCGAAAAACTTCAATCCACGCGGACGAAGTCGCGGGCATTAGCTAGTAGAATATTTATTATTTATTGTAGCTTTGGAGTAAACCTAGTACGTAATAGTATTAATGTGATATAATACCAAGCAAATTTCGAGTGAGAACTGTGACTCGCGCTGTTGAGTTCACTGACAAAATGTCATATAGCTGAAGGTGACGTCGAGTAGGAAATGGAAAGGCGCCGCCGGAACAGACTTGCGATGAACTCTGTGCGATGATGGACTCACGATCCCAGACCCGTTTTATTTAAGATAAACTTAAACTCGTGTACAGCTAACATAATCCTATCTCTCTGTCGCTAAAGCATAAGCTTTTTGTAAAAAGTCAACCTTACTTTCTTCTTTCGTAGTAATTTTGTCCATTTCAATCAGATTTCTAATTTTAAGCTTTATAGATGAATGTTTTATTCTGTAAATTCATAGCACAGATTAAAATATAATAGTAACTGATAGGCGGGAAGCACGAGGATTCATTATTTGAATTCGTGATTAGCCCCACTCAATTCAACACCAAGACAAGCCGTAAGTCGTAATCGGCTTTTCGCGTGGACGAGCTGACACTCCAATTAACAAAATGGATAATCCTTATTGGGACAGGACGACAGAGCTGTATAGATATTTTATTTTCATTTAAAAAACCCTTAATATTATGCCTATCTCTCTTTGTAACGTGTGCCTCATTACTCAGGGGCTCGATACTACACTGTCGCCCAACTTTTCTCCTCTTTGAATAGCTTTTGGCTTTGAGGCTTGCATCGTGGTTAATCTGATGTAACGACTTCACTACTTACCTGATCGGAGTGTAAGGTCTTGGCCTCTTCCCTTTGAAAAAAATAAGTCCAAAGTTTAATTAAAATCACCAAGATATGCCGCAGATCGTCTTCTGCGGCATATCTTGGTTTTTATTATGAGTCGACTAGATTTCTTGCAAGTCACAACCTCTAAAGTAAAAGTTGTTATAACGCTTTCAGGTATTTACTGTCTAGTACAACGAACACTTAAGTGCTCTCGAATGTCCTCTTTATACCTGCTTCCTTTGAACGGGTCTATTTAATGATCACTAATGGTAGATAATATGATTGCACAGTGTCTTGGCATGCCACGAAATGCAAGCTAACATTGTTAAGGTAATCTGCTATCGTTGTATAATAAGCGTAAAGGTGTACAGATAATGTTAAACCTACATTTAAGGAGTGCTCTAAAATATATAGTACTACAGTAATTTATTAGCAGATACATCAGAGGTTTGTACCTAGTAAGCAGGTACTATCGAACTGAAAAAAGTAACTGGCAGTAGATTAAGAAATAAATAATACTGCCATTAACAATAAATGTTCGAGAATACAGCCCAAAGTTATGTCCGAATGTGCTTTTAGAGGCACAGAATAGAGGCTGGAAAAGCCAGTTTTTCGTAATTTTATGGCATAATATAATTACCAACCAGTTCATCATGCACTAACTCAAGTCAGTCGACCAGTAAGCGCAATAGATTGGTAGGCCCACTCGTAGCTATGTCAACCCCCCTTTTTGTTGACCGAGCGAAGCGAAGGTCTCTGAGTCTACTTGAGTGAATTTACACTTGTCTGTCCGTCCGTCCGTCCGCCCGTCTGTCAGAGCCTTATAACTTCTGAATTACTGAACGTAATTACTTCAGCTTTAAATATAACATGTAAACCGATGGCCTCCAGCCGAATATGGCTTAAAAAGTTATAAAAAATCTTTATTTCAGGGGGCTCTCATAGAAGCGAATGCGAAGTAAAATATTTTTTATAGCGTTACATAGGGTTGCGGTATATCATTTTAAAGATAATTAAAAATATATTTTTTTTAATTTTTCCCCTAAAATTGACAAAATGGGGGGCTTTCAAAGTGGAGATTTTCTAACGTCCAAAGTTGACCTAAGAATTCTAAATTTTCTGAAAGGCTGAGCCTGAAATTTGATAAATTTTTTGAATTATATCCTGCACTTGAACAACAAATATATTACTAAAATTAGATAAATATTATAAGGAAACGAAATTATTTAATTTTTAATCAGCTTCAGTAGTTTTAACAGAAGTTCACAATGATGTCAATAGATGGCGCCGCGAGGTCTCAGTTCGGGGCGAACCACTAGTATAAAATAGAGTGCTTTTTTTTAAATGTAGCTTCGCAACAGCTGGCCTGGATAATTTTCCCGTTTAAGATTAAAAAGCAGTCCCTCACAATTTTACATGACCTCGACACAGTCTAACTTTTAGGTACGCAGATAGTAAGAAAGTTTACTCAACGTTATGTTTCACTGAACTGTACAAGGCCTGCAGATTTATTTGTAAAGTTTTACGCTTAAAGTCTTACAAAGTAAACGAGTGGAAGGAACATACTGTGACAGCAAGAAAACATCTTCGTTCAAAACGGTCTGGAAAAGTTTAGAAGGCTTTAAACAGGGTGACAACTTGACAAAGACAGGTATGCACCAAAATATTAGAATATTCACATATTCTTCATATTATAATCGAGCTATATAAAATGTAAAGCTAAATAAAATTGTAACAAAAGATGTTAGCGAGTTTAGATGATTACAGCAAATTCTGACTCCAAATCCTCAACCCTGACACTAAAAAGTTAAAAAAAAGAACATACGCGCCGAATTGAGAACCTCCTCCGTTTTTGGAAGTCGGTTAAAAATAAAAATTATTTAAAAATCCGATTTCCAACGCCAATGTAAAGTAAAAAATAATTTTGATTTCTACCCAGTCAGGCGGTTATAACAAGGATAAGCAAAGTTGACGCATCAGGCTCGCCTGACTTCAACATAATGGGTAGAAATCAAAATTATTTTTTCACTTTACATTGGCGTTGGAAGTCGGTTTTTTTAAAAGAATTTTTTGTTACGTAAAATTGAATGAAATATGTAACTAATTATGTACGAATAAATAAAAAGTAATAAATAATTATGTACGAAATGTATGGTGACACATACATTTACTCTGCAATCAACTCACGCGTGAAATGTACTTACTAAATCGGTATCAATTCACACACTTCTTAAAAACGCTCTTACTTCAATAGGTTTTTTAAATATTTTGAGTATCAGAGCAACAAGGCATAGCTAAATGTTAAGGGCAGAGTAAAAAAACTGAGCAACAAGCAGTAAGTAGGTAATGGATGCCACCCTCTTCACCCTGATATCATATCGTTTATTAGAGTTGCTTTAAGGATTCTACTCAACTTCTAAAAACAATACATATATTCAAACCTAATAAGCTTTTAATTTTTTTCCAGACATTGGTACAGAATATTGTTTCTAAAACCTTATTCCTGTTTGGCTAGAACAATTTTCCGCACAGCTTAATGATAGCGTAAAATTGGTTTTATCAAGTTTGTACAATTGAATATTTTTATTTGGGATCCCAAATTTCGGATGTTGTTTTAATTGTTTAGAAGCCGAACTAACACGTTTTTTATTGCCCATTTGTTCCGTTCAGTCTATTCTGCCATATAATTGGTTGGAACTATCGTGTATTTTTCAAAGTAAATGAAAAAAGGACTCACATAATTATTGTGATATTATAACTTTTGTCACATGTCCCATACATAGATTGTTACAATTTCCTACAAAGATAAGTTCTAGCTTATAATAAGGTAAGGTAGCTTGTAAGATTCGTAACGAGGAGTGGTACCACGGCTTTCATTAGGCAACTTTATGCCTTGGAATCAGCCCCCTCGACGAAAACCAGGTGCCAAGCTTGTCAAAAAATGAAAATATTTAATCAACTTAACTGTAGTTATTACAAAGCACTGCGTTGAGAATAAGATTGAAATTAGACTCGAGAATATTTCGTTTGAATAACTATAATTAACATGATAAAATAAACCCTGTTTATTATTAATAATACAACGCGTCATTGCATTTCTATTCGACTGGAATAATCGATATAATGAGCGGTCAAACGGCATGATCGGATGTAAATTCGAATTAACTTGACATTGATCCGAATTAATTATCATTCACCACGTCGGGGTCACCAATTGTTGGCCCCTATCGACCGAACCTTAAGGCAGGATATGTACGCGTATTCGATAGGCCTTGGGCAGGTGGAAATGACACACGGTATCTGTTAATCACATTATATTGTCACGTGTTATACAGTCTACGGTCGGATAGGGACTGGCGAGCGCCGGGCGTTCCCGCTTAGCCACTGACTCGCTGCGTCAGCCCCCACAATAGATTCCCAGTGCTCAATATGCAGACTACGATATAGTGATGTACAGGAAGAGAGTTAACAAGTAGGTGAAAAGGTTAGGAGCTTTACAATTTTTTATCGTCAAACTACCAGGTTTTATAACTCTTTCACTTTCAAACAATACGCAAGAACAATTCGATTGCCACGTTTTAGATTAGTTTTTCTTTTTCATCAAAAGCCGTCACGAATTAGTTTTAGATTTAAAACATTAGAAAATAGCTTCCAATGAACTTGAAAACAGGCAGGCGAGATTATCACCACTTACAGCGTCTAGATGCACATTAAAATCTTAAGCACCAGCAAAAGATACTGAATGTATATTATATTGCTGGCAATAAACTTAATCATGGAATGGATTAATAAATTCCTAAAATTGTAATTATTATAAGAATTTATTTACTCCTTGATTAAACTCATATTATTATTAAAGCTTAGTAACTTTCATCTAAATTCATATTTTGTTCTAAGGTATTTAGTAAGACATTAATTACTTTACAAAATCACATAATACTATGTTAAAACTCGATGATGCCCGCGACAGTCCACGTGAATTTAATTATTTGTCACCTTCTTTCTTCGCTCTAAAACTGTCAAAATGCTCGATCAAAATAATCAAAATAAATAAATAATAATACAAATGCAAAATAATTACGTCAATCCGTTGCTCGGCGGCGTGATTGACGGGCAAACAACACACATTTTCGCATTTATAAAATTAGTACGGATAGTACGAGTATAGCATAAACTGTGAAATTTAAAACCACGAAGAATAAATGAAATAAGCTAACTGTGTCTCTTTTAAATATATTTTAATTTATTCAATAAAATCTCTTTGTCGGCTCTTCTTCAAAAACGGAAAATGGAATATTAATGACATTGAAATTTATTTTACTTCCATTCAAATATGCAATCAAATTTTTCTGTGAAATTTAAATTTTGACTTGATTAAAGTGAGACTTTGTTAATTTCGTATCGAGTAGCTGGGGCACCAAATTATTCTGTGATTGTATTGTTGCTTTAGCCTTTGGCTATAGATTTCATCAAGGTATTCTATCACAGGGTATTTATTTAAGTGATTGTTATAGACTAGACGACCCGACCTGGCTTCGCTTGGGTGGGTTTACCTAATGTAAGCTGCACAGAGGTTAAAAGTCTACCTTTCAATGAATTATTAGGTACGCTGACCGCAATAGATTTGCTATTACCCGTCGAGTATTTCCGAACTATTCACCAGATCTTCTCGAAATATACTTTGTGAGACCAACCCAGCATCAAAAATTTTGTAAAAAAAATAATACATTCACATATCTCGAAAGAACCCAATTGATTTTCAGGATAAAAATATTATATCCTATCATTAGTTAACCCAGTGTTCGAGCAATAACTGTTCTAAGTTACGATTAAATGCATCCATTAGTTTTAGTGCGATGCCGTAACAGACAAAACTTAAATTAAAAAAAACTATTTTAGGCTCTTTATCGATAGCAAAGCTATTAAAATTTTCAAAAAAATTATATACAAGAAACTTCCAGTTACAGTTTTATTTCTATAACAAAGGTATAGGGTAGGATAGAAATGTTTATGGATCAGTCAATTATAATAGCTTTGCATGGATATCCCCAAATATATACCTGTAGAATAATATTGTTCGTAAATTATTGATACAGTAGCATCCGGAGCGCGCTGTCAGCTGCATGCAGGAAATGGGAAGGATGTCAACGGAATAGTGTCACGATCCGTTTCGGTCAGGAATTTAAATTAGTCACTCCACTGACGCACGCCGTGTCACTGCAGACTAAATTGTTCGCTTACAGTACAGTGTAAAGTCTAATGGAACTAGGTACACATAACAAGACTGTACGATCCACAGTCCAACCGTGCAATTTGCTCCATCAGCACTAACCTACTTTTTATTAAACATTTAATCTACACTTCTATACTAATATTAGTGCGCAAAACATCAATTGCGACTATCACGCATGCCACTCAATCATTAGCATTTATCATTTATAATTATAATTATTATAATAATAATTTATTATTATTCAATAAATTATTTATTATAATTCCTATCATTTAACGGTCTTAGACCGAACAAAGACTAGGTTACTATTATTTTTATTACACGACCATTTAACTTAGTTAACTATATAGTTAAATTAGTTAACATACAATAATTTGTCTCCATTCTTTAACACAGCGAAGAAATTTCTTAGAAGTGTAGGTCTCGTAATTTATAAGATTTTAACGCTGACTTGTGTAAGACAACAACTTAGCACGTTATTAATGTTTGTCGCTAAACGATAACAATCTCCTTACAAACATAATTCCTTGACAAATCGCGTGTGATTAACGCAGGTGCGTATGAGTACAAAACACGTCATATTACATACGGTTAACGCCAAACGTTGCATTAATAACAGGGTTTAATTTTCAGCAAATGTTTAAAAGGGAATAACACAAAGGTTTTAGTATAAACTAGATGATGCCCGCGACTTCGTCCGTGTGGATTAAGGACTTTTATTTCACGCGGGAATTTTTCAAAAGTAGCCTATGTCCTTTCCCGGGATAAAAAGTATCCCTACACCAAATTCCATCCAAGTTGGCTGAACTGATGGGCCGTGGAAGCGTAGCAGCATACAGACTAACTTTTGCATTTATAGTATGAATATATGGATTTATGGATTCCATAATTATAAAGATGTAGAAACGATGCCACACAAGCAGTTACAATGAAATAATCTGAAAACAATATCGATATTTTATTTAATAATATTCAATTACACTAATATTATAATTTATTTTACTTTTTCTGATGACTGCTTTCGAGCACAACCACAATACTTTACACAATTTCCAAAGGTCGACTGGGAGATAAAGCTCTGGAGATTATTGTACATTTCAGATAGTTTTGGTTGAGCAATTAAGTTTTAAAAAAAGTTATGGGCAAGTCGGACCAGTGAAGCCCTTGCATAATCAGTGCTACGATGCTATCTCGCAGGTTTCTTCTTTGACCTTGCAAAAGCAGCTAAAAAAGGGTGTACTCGGTATGTTGCTCAATATAGATGCTATCGAGTTGGCAGCAAAGAGTAGAACTTACAGAATTTTTTCTGTATGCTAGATGTCAAATAAAGTCACGTGAATTGTAAGAGTTATAGCCAGGTATACTGCTACCCTGGAGCTCTAAAGGGGTCGCCGCTTGGGGATGTTATAAGCTTTAAACAAGGTTAGTTATAAAATGTTTTGTTGGCATCTAAATTATATTATAGGTCTTTGCGACTGTTTTATGTTCTGGATAGGGAGACAGGGAATATGATAATGTGTGAACACTAAAATAGTATTACTTGATTTGAAGTCCTAGAATGTTATTTGTTTAATAGCAAATATTGTAATGAATGCAGAGGGTTGTTGGCGACGTAATTAATGAGAACGCAGCCTAATTTATTGCTATTGTTAATGCTCCAGTACCTATCGACCTTTCCACGGTTCATTTAATATCAATTACCGTAGCTCGTTACCAATCTCACTAATTATACCTTCCTGCCACAACAAGAAACAAAATACCTACCACTGAGAAGGGAAAGTACACTAAAGTAAGAAAATAGCTATGGGTAAAATTCAAATAAATATAAATATCCGTGTTTCAAATCACAAAACTAATTAATACATCAATGAAGGGAATTATTTTATCTATTAACTAAAATTTATTCAAGTTCATGTGTCTATTATGCAAGGAAGTGAAAATCTAGTTAGGTATGTGATTTTGAGTAATTTTAAGTGAGAAAAAACTCAGAGAAACTAAATTCAAGAGCCTAAGTTTGACTAATACCTCTTTAATTTCTGTAATTTTATAACCCACAGTAAGTCAGCTTTTTCGGAAATAAGTGATAAACATAAGTACACATAAACATACATCCTTTAACCGTACCACAATGCCACGGATGGAACCACATCATCAAAAAGCTATCCTATTTTTCTGTATACCCTCTGAAATATCAAACTCTCACCTCAATCCAAAACCAGTTTCCGTTTAAATAACATTACTTACCTCTTTATACACACTGAAATGGATTCCG
This sequence comes from Erebia aethiops, assembly GCA_923060345.2. Taxonomy (NCBI): domain Eukaryota; kingdom Metazoa; phylum Arthropoda; class Insecta; order Lepidoptera; family Nymphalidae; genus Erebia; species Erebia aethiops. The sequence goes on from OV281081.1 coordinate 26,364,126, forward strand.
ACGGTGTAATTTGGCTCGTAATTACTGGCTTCAATTCGGTCATTGTGAGGCACTGAAACAAGATACCAGCCAGCGCAGCCGTTATGCATGTACGGCTCTTCATTGCAAAACGTTTAAAGTTAATGAATGAACTAGTATCACACCATTCGTTTGACGAGCGGTATTTTTCCGGAGCTTCTGTGCTACTGATATTTTGGCCAGGACAGCCAATCTTAAATGGGACTAGCTAACTACATAGGTAATAATATTATGGTGCAAGTGTAATCTTAGACAGTGCAAACTTTATTATAGTCCTTATGATAATGTACGCGATTGGAGACACGAGATAAAAACCAATGACTTTATGCTTTACACAAACAGCGAAAATATACGAGTGCTTGTGAAGCAAAAGGGGTCTAGCGGAAGTCATCTGTGCTTCCAGGTAAATAATACACTATTTAAGGGAGATATCCTGGAGTCACCCAACACATGTAACATGCGAATAATAACCTTCTTACAAAACGTTAAACGTATGGTTGAGGCCAGTCAAACGTTAGGTTAGGTTAATAAATATATTTATTTGAATTAACATACCCATCAGCTAGCGTGTTAAGCCTTGTATGATCCATAATCAAGTATTTTGTGCCAATCCAGTATACTCGAATTCAGCTCAGAGTAGAGACGAGTAACTCAAGTTGAAAAAAGTGGACAAGTTCATCACTAGTCTAAGAGGTCATTCATAAAGTACGTCACACTAACTTCGTGATATTTTGATCCCACCCCCGTCCCTGTCACAGTTGGTCACATATCTTGTAATTTAATATTACAGATACAGATAGAGTTGGAGTTGGTCACACAATGTTACACTTTGTCGACCCCCCTCCCCCCCCCTTAACGTGTGACGTACTTTATGGATGATCACTAAGCATAGAAATCTCAAATTGATACTGTTAGAATTTGAATTAGCGCATTCCGCGAGCTGATCCAAATGTGATCATCTACCAGTTTGTCACTCCATTTGCTATCAATCAATTTCACCACGAGCGCTAGAGTACATTCATTAACTGGTGTCTCTTTTAGGGCAATCAATTTTGCAAAGTCGATTCATCCGGCCACTGGCTGGCTATTTAAACCACAGACCGATATATTTCCGACTTATCAAGATGCGACTAAGAATTCCAGGCTAATATTTTGTAATGTCAGCCGTAGTATTCGTCAAATTGTTATAAAAACTCAATAGAACTACTATGTAAGAGCGCAAACAGACTAGGGACAAAAACATTTTTTTACTAACTAGTAACTTTATTAATCATCATATTGTTATTATTTTGTAACTCACTAAGGGCTGCATTAGCGCGACAGAACAAAATGTCGTTTCCCCCCAAATGTACCTAAGTGATAGAATTCTCATACAATGTGGAATTCTTGCTTTTACTATAATTGCGAAAGTGTCTGTTTGTGTGTCTATTACGCTTTTACTGCCTTCATATTCAATCAGTTTTAATAATATTTGGTACTGAGATAGGTTATATACCGGAAAAGGACATAAGCTTCACGGGAATATCTAAAATCCACATAATTCTGAAATATTTTACAAGTTTCTAGACTCGGTGAGTTTTGCTACAGCAGCAAATCTTTCATAACATACTCGTATATAAACAGTAAACAAAGATTAGTTTACCTTTCCAAGTATGTTATATAAATCAAGAAAGTAATAACTATCCATAACATAAATTAGTAAATTAATTAAACGTGCTGTTATTTTGAGGATTTGCCTATACGCTTTAATTCTGTTATAAATTACTGCTGTAAAATTATTATGACTGCGGCCAAAATTTATGATAATGCCCTTTAATATGTAGGGCTTTTGAGAAAGTAATATATTTCGTAATAGTTTTGAAATTTCTTACTTAGATTGTATCTTAAATTAATTAAGTAATTATTTTATATTTATAGGTACATCAAGATAATATAATAATAGTGTAGTGTTGAATTATTATTGCTTAAAGTTCATAAATATCGTTTCCAGAGTTCTGTACAACTTTATATAAATTATTATATTACCACCACCACCGCCACTACAGCCCATTAACGTCCCACTGCTGGGCATAGGCCTCCACTCTCATAGGAGAAAGGGAATTAGAGCTTAGACCCACCACGCTGCTACAATGCGGGTTGGCGGGCTTTAACATGTTAGTAATAATAACCGGGACCGACGGCTGAACATGCTCTCCGAGGCACGAGGGTGAAACACCGCCAACTTCCTAATTCCGTACTAGTACTGAGAATTTCTAGTTAGAAAAACCCAACACTTAATTATGGCTCGACCCGGGACTCGAACCCGAGACTTCTCGACCGCAGTCGTTCATGTTAACCACTAGACTAATGAGTCAGTTAAATAAATTAAGTAAATTATTATAATTAAGGTAAAATACATACGTAAATCTGGATACAAAGCGATGATAGGCTAGTGGTTTTAAGCCTGGCTTCCTATTCTGATTATTCGGATGGTAGGGGGTTCAAACCCCGGGCACATACCGGAGAAATGTGCATTTTAAACGAACAAATATCACTTGCTATAACCACGGGCTATAACAGTAAAGGAAAACATCGGGAGGTAACTACTTCACTCTGACAGTTTGAGTAATTCAATTTCCCATAAAAATATATAGTCTGAGATCCCGATATACGACGACCTTCACCGATCTGTTTAATAGACGATACCTGCTTTTTATTTTTATTTAATAATAGATAAATACGCCTAAAATAGGTTTCCTATCAAAATCCGGTCCAGACTATTTTAAAACTAATTAATTTTAATTAATATTTTTTGAAAAGTTTATTGTAAGTAGCCAATGCTATACCATCGCGTTTGTTATAAAATTTTTAGCGGTTAACAGATCCGTGAAGTTACCTGTGGACAATGGTATTTTACCAACTTACCATAGTCCATAGGTAACGTAACGGATCGGTATCTCTGACTAATATCTACACTTATATTTTTTGGCGTTATCTTCTACTTTTTAAGAATAATGCTAGTCAACGCAATCCCTCATCTTTTTTTCTTAAATGTCTTGTACTGTTACGAAAAGAGAATTTCCAAAAGAAAGACATTTTTCCTAAGGGCATTGATGAATCGATTTCTAAACCGCAAAAAAAATCTATCTAATCCGCATTACATTCAGCGTTAACAATGTGTTTAATTAAGCGTAAGTAATCTGATTCGTGATTAAGTAGCCATGTAGATATTTAACAGCATTTTCAGTTCTTCGCCCTGTACTAGTTTAGTGAAAACCTACCTATTCGTCTGTTGCTAGAATTATGTCTTATGCTTTTACATGAAACAAAAATATTATCTAGTACCGTTTCTGTATTATGTAATGGAAGTTTTAGTCATTTATAAATTTAAAACTGGACAAATTAATCAAGGCACAAACAAACCCCTTATAGATTTCTATACAATACTAGCTAATGCCCGTGTCTTCATCCGCGATGATTGAGGTTTTTAGGTTCCCATGAGAACTCTTTAAGCCTATGTGTTATTCCATCTCTGTGCCAAATTTCATCCAGATCCTTTCAGCTCTTCTGGCTACATTGAGTAACAAACATCAATCCAAACTTTCGCATTTATAATAATATTATAGTATAGATGGCAACTGAAAAGCTATCGCTTGGCGGCACGTACTTGCCGAATTTGTAACGGTTAAAGCCTCCCACCAGACCAGACCAGTGAAAGTTCAGAAATCGGGGATAGAATCCGGGGCCTCCCAACGGGAACACAGCACTCACCCCTGCGCCAGGGAGGTCGGCAAAACTTCGTCAATCAGTCATTAATCTTGGTCAAGTGGTCATCGATCGATAACGATATGACATATTAATAAGAGTAGTAAGTAATGAGACGGCTTAGGGGAATATCTATGAACCTATGTTCCTTTTATCATATATCTTTGAAATGGCATTGTGGGCGTACGGAGTATTTCAATATCCATTTTGTAAGCGATACGATCTCCGATACGAGTTAAGGCGTCAAAGAACTAAAAGATTTTCCCTATTTCGAAAAACTATTTTCCCGTTTCCACTTTTCGACGTATAAAATATTCGTTCGAATAAAGCAAAGGAAACGAAGTGAAATAAACGAATATAAAGAAATTCTGATGTACATCTGTATCAGTTACAATTTAAAAAATATAATATTAAGCTGTCACTTTAAGCAAACGGAGTATTCTGCCTACCTGTATCCACGCGGACGAAGTCGCGGGCATCGTCTAGTTTTCTAATAAAAATAAGAGCAATTAATTTAATTAAACCTAAGTAAATGTAGAGAAGGTATGAAATTCAAATAATACATAGAACCTATCTAAGATATTATTTCAACGTTCAATATGAAATCTATTCACCGAGACACCTCACACAAACTTGGCTTCATCTGTTTACTATTTGTACTGAATAGCAAGTGAGTGAACATTATTGACAACGCGTCATGTTATATTGGTCGACTGGTATAGACATGAACACGTGAGCCGTGAGAGTAAATAGTGAACGGCTATTCTCTAAAGTTAGCAGTAGAGTTAGCCGTCGAGTTCGACGTTGAAATTTATTGACTTAGGTCTCTGAGTCTACTTGAGTGAATTTGCACTTGTCCGTCTGTCAGAGCCTTATGACTTCTGAATTACTGAACGTAATTACTTCAAATTTAAATATAATATGTAAATCGATGGCCTCCAGCCGAATATGGCTTAAAAAGTTAAAAAAACCTTTATTTCAGGTGGGCTCTGATAGAAGCGAATGCGAAGTAAAATATTTTTATAGCGTTACATAGGGTTGCGATATATAATTTTAAAGATAATTAGGAATAGAGTCAAAAATAGTTTTTTTTAATTTTTTCCCTAAAATTGACGAAATGGGGGGCTTTCAAGGGATTTTCTAACGTCGAAAGTTGACCTCAGAACTCTCAATTTTCTGAAAGGCTGAGCCTGAAACTTGATCAATTATTTGATTTATGTCCTGTACTTGAACAACAAATACTAACCGATTAATATTATAAGGAAACGAAATTATTTATTTTTTAATGAGCTTCAGTATTATAACAGAACTTCACAATGATGTCAATAGATGGCGCTAATGTTAAAAGTTAACTATTACAATATTTTCTAAAAGGCTGAGCCTGAAACCTGGTCAATTATTTCAATTATATCCTGTACTTGAACAAAAAATACTAAAATTAGATAAGGAAACGAAATAATTTAATTTTTAATGAGCCTCAGTATTTTTAACAGAACTTCTACAATGATGTCAATAGATGGCGCTAATGTTAAAAGTTAACTATATTATAGTCAAAACTATCTTATGGATACCGCGAGGTCTCAGTTCTGCGAAAGCTGTAAGTAATATCATAGCTACAGTGTATGGATCACAATCATATATATGATTGGCAAATACTTTATTTATCTTTATATTAGACTAGCTAATGCTCGCGACTTAGTCGATTTGATCGTTCGATCGTTCGATTGAGGTTTTTCGGTTTTTTTTTATTGCGTGATAGGCTTGCGCTTGACGACAATCATGCTTAGTGCAAAGCAATGATGAGGTCAAGGTTGGAACGCGCTTGCCTAGAAGATGCCTATTCACTCTTGCCTTGAAGGTACTTAAGTTATAAGTGGCAGGAAACACGTGCGCTGGGAGGGGGTTCCCGCGGGAACCTTTAATTTTCCGGGATAAAAAGTACCCTATATGTTTTTCCAGACTATAATCCTATCTCTGTGCCTAATTTCATTCAGATCCATTCGCCGTTGGGGCGTGATTGAGTAACAAACATCCATCCATACATTCATACATCCATCCATCAAAACTTTCGCATTTATAATTTTAAGTAATATAGATTAAAAGCAATGCTGCAAAATATAATAATTTTGCAATTGAAATTAGCAACGGGAAAATCTCAATTTTGGCAATCCAGGTGCAAGCCAGCTGGCTAACTGCAATTTAACAGCTTATTTCATCTAATATCCTTAGCTTAAGGCGAGTCACCTGCAAGATTTTAGGAAGTGAGGTGTGGGGTGCCGCCCGCGCGTCTCGCGGTACGTTTCTCGTAGAGACTGGCGGGGAAGCGGGCAGCGCGGTATGTTCTGAAACCGCTTGGCAACGTTCAAGTTCTGGAATTAATTTGAATTAAATAAATATAGGACTTCAGTTTGAAATAAAGTTTAGCAGGTTCTCATTAATACTTCAAGAGAAATTTATCCATATAAAAATTATGAGCAAAGTCGAAAATTTTATTAATAAAAAAATCGTTTTAAACTTTTAATTTAGCCTGTTTCAAAATTTTTTTTGATCGAGTAAAGTACATCCTATCGTGTAACAAATTAGCACATTCTTTAGACAATATCTTTAAGTGTATCGGATATTTTTTGTAAGACCGTTTTTTAATAGTAAATACCGAAAAAATTTGATCTAGCAAACCAGTTTTCACCGCTGAGCTGAGGTGACTCGCCTTAAGGACACAGAGAACACCGCGACATTGATCAAGAGTAGATAAATAGAACAGAAAAAAAACTGAAGGGGAAACAAAAACTATGAAACTGAAAAAGAAGCGGTACCTGAATCACACAATTTTTTCTGTACGGCGTTAGAGGAATTTAATTATTCGCCCCTTGAATAGCCCCATACTAAAACTACAATACGTTTTACAGGAACATAGCAGATGGATGCCGGTTTTATAAATTGAAATCGCAGTTACTACCATGTGAGCGATGTTATAGAGAATTTGACAGCCACTGAGATTTATGAAATTCGTAGAGAATAATTATTAAGTCACGTCTATTATTTTGTCGCAATATTGAACGATTACAGAATAGCACATCCACTGTCATGAAATGTATTGTCACTGTCTAGAAATGTCTGCTCTCACTTATACCACATACATTTACATAACAAGCAACCAAATTTTGATAAACAATTTACATCAAAATTCTTTTCTAGAAAACTAGTGTGCTTCATATAAAATATGTATTTATATAGGGTATAAATGTACCTCTTATGTTTTGTTTTTCGGATGGCATAATATGCTGCGTAGGCGCTACTAACCGCTACAGTGCCACCGGGGGTAAGGCGAGGCAATAACACAAACAGCTGGATGCCTAACACTTCCATATAATGTGCAGCTCTGGCGTTGGTGTTGAAGTATCGAACATTTTCGCGAACTCGACAGTTGGTATGAAGCTATTTTTTCATATTGTTCAACCATACTATGTCTACATTGTGAAGCATTAATCCATACTAATATTAGAAATGCGAAAGTGTGTCTGTCTGTCTATCCGTCTGTCTGTCTGCTACGCTTTTACGGCTCATCCGTTCAACCGATTTCGATAAAATTTGGTACAAGGATGGGTTGCATCCCGGGGAAGGACATAGGCTACTTTTTATCCCGGAAAATTAATGAGTTCCCGCGGGAATCAAAAAAACTTAATCCACGCGGACGAAGTCGCGGGCGTCATCTAATATCCAGATGTTAAATTACTCTCTTCTTCTTGACATGACTAACGCTTGGTAGTCCACTAAAACCAAACAGAGATATTAAAATTAACACTTTTAAAACTACTAAGTATCTTGACTAAATTTTATAGATATTTACTTACAAAACATAATGTCATCCTGAGTTTATTGTACAGTCATTACCATAAATCACTCGGCGCCACGGATATTTAAAATTTTTCGAATAATAATGCAAAGCCAGAGGGCTCTTAAAACCAACATTTGACGTCAATAAATTTCTTAGCCATAGACAGAATTGAGTGAGTTACAAAACGCAAAATCACTCGAAATATACCATAAATTGAACCCAGGAAAAAATTAAAACTAATAAACTAAAGTAACATGAGCCGTAGGCGACTTAACGCTAAAAGCAAATACTTAGAAAGTAGAGCAATAAATTAGAGGTATTTTTTGTAGAATTGTGAACGACGCCTATGCGATATTAATAAAAAAAACTCTGATATGTGGCGCCAGCGCTCGCTGTTAACGAAAAAAATCATAAGGGGAGACATTTTGCCTTGACAAATCACGTTTGAACATTTTACTGTGGGAGTTACCTTTTTCAGTTTCTCGAATGAGGGCGGAGCCCAAAGCTGGTGGAAGGGCTGAAGTTACTAGCTCCAGAGAGGAGACGAGAGACTTCACTTCGATTTTAGGACTCCGAGAAGAGGGTCAAATATAGAGTTAAGCTAGTAATAGTTTGATTCGGTGTTAATCTTGATTTGTAATATAAGCAATTGCACTTCTATTTTGGCATTGCTCAACTTAGTTCGATATTAGAAAGTATAATTGTATTGTCAGTCCCCATACAGTTAACGCCAGTGTAACAAAATAGACGGGAGGTTCATTTTATAAGAATTAAAAGGGGTAATAATTTGAAGTCTATTAAATAAGTGAAAGACGACGCGACACGAGACACCGGTACCGGGTAATGTATTCTAATTCAAATTATAACTAACGGTCTGAGTAGTTTCACAGATATAGTGTAACTTTTTTTATTTTTCACCTGAGAAATAATTATTTGGAAATAGCTATAATGGACCCTGAAACCGCCTTAGAGTTATTGTACTCGACAAAACAAAGGGACAGAGACTACACAAAAGTAGTTCTGGATTGGGAGTTTATTGCGATATTCGCGATGTATATTATATGGCTGCTCATAAGACTATGTAGTCTAATTTGGATATTCAGAAGGGGTGAAAATCTATAACGATCCATACAAGCCATTGTCTTTATCATGCCTGTCCAAAAAGTATAACGGGAACAAATCCTTTTAAAAGGAGATGAACAAAGACCACCTATCTGTGAACCTATTTAAAACGTGAAGTAAATATATAATTATAATTTTACTGTAAAATTTAGTTGTGTCCTTCTTCCTTTACGATGGTGAGAGAACGTGTGTATATATATATATATACATATATCTGTTAGACGTAAATAATTATGTGGCATGTGTGTATTAATTATTAAGGTGTAACTAGAATAGATAGCCGCAAGGGTTTTTTGGCTTGGATATGTCGTTTTTCCCTTATTAGCATGGCTGTTTAGTAACGAGATATCCAATTGAATTTCGATATGTTATCACGTTCGAAATTCAGTTTAAATAATCAAACAGTTTCTTTTTTGATACACTCAAGTGTTGAGGAAATAATAATATATATTATGACAATAAACCCACCTTGAGTCAAACTTACCTTCTTTTATTGATATAATTCAAACATCCCTTTAGATTATTCAATACTGGGACATTCATAAAGTTCAAGTCTATTGTATTATCGCTAGAAGACCGAACTAAAGCTTCATTTTAATTAACTTGTGAGATGAACAAAAATGAATCAACCAATAATGAATTCTCTCTCATAACCTATTCATGAAGAATCATAATTCTTATATAGGAAGTAGAGCTAGAAAGAATCATATATTTTATCTTTACCTAGGTAAATAGTCCTAAATATATACCAAAGATAATTTACTAAAATTATCTCAGAACAGCTAGAGTTCTTTCCGAACAGAGCAGATAAAAACAAGTGAAGTCAAAATATAACGCAGTCTATATAATTTTGACTTAGTTGCCTTATGTAACAAATATTCAGATCAGTCTCGAGACTCATTAATGAGTTTAGAATTCTATAAATAGAATTATTATCAAAAACTGCTAGTGTAAATTTTTATACAACGAGTTGGAGTGTGGCCACGTGCAAGCGCAGTCGGCGAGACGAGGTAGCCGGGCGGGTTTTGTCAGCAGGTAGGAAAAGGGTCTATTGTTTGTACTTTCTTGATTTTAAATTCGTAGGGTGACCATATTGGTACTGACGAATAAGGGACACCGAGGTTCGATTGGACATTAAATCATGTTATTGCAACTTGACTATATCAGTCAAGTTTTATAACCAAACAGCACATGGTTACCGGTGACGTTCTCGGCGGCGATTTTCCGGCACAACCAAACACGCCATGTCTTTACAGCATCGACTCCCGACCTAGATTTGGCCAAATCTAAACCTAACTGAAACAAATAAATACAAATAAATAAAACCATGGTTTCGGGGCGAGCTATTATGCTCAAATAAAAGAATGTACCAACCCGTATGGGTGAATGGGAACAACCACGCTTCGCAGCGTTCCAAGGGAGTCTGCTGTGCCCCCATAATACGGTTCAGAGCCATAGTGAATGGCGTAGGGATGTCCCCCGTGCTAGAGGGAAATCGGTCAGAACGGTGGCCCCAAGAGGCAAACACATGCACCAGCTAACCATCCACTCTAACTTGTCCGTAAAATTAAAATTTCATGGTCTCCCTAGTTATTTCAAAGTGTTGGATAAAAGTCTCCCTAACATTGTCAATATAGGCTCAACTCGAGTCTCGCGAAACAGATAGAGTGAATTGGTTAGCCTGTCTGTTCACCTGACGCAATGTGCTGCCCAAGCCTGAGTGTGCGCATCCACTCCCCTTGGGAATACGCGAATTTCCAAAAGGACTGCCAGATGCCGAAGTGTCCTTTATCCTAAAGTATTATTATAAGAATCTGCTTTATTTAACTCAATCACTAATCGACAAAATAGACGATCACGATTGGTGCCATCACATTATGAACACTCATTTTTTATCAATAAATACAATACTCATGGTGAAACCAGTTTTATTGCAAAGTTGAGCTATATTGTATGCGAGATTATTTAGCTATGCATCCTCTTCTGCATATTAATATTAGCCTGTATTATTGTTGAATATTAGAAACAGCAAAACGTTGTAAATAATATTGTAGTCTTTGCTATGAACGACTGACGATTGTCAAACTTGTCGTACTGACGGACGTTCTCGGTGATCATATTATCAAGTTCATTACCGTCACCGAATTTTTTAAACTACCCGCATATGCTATTTGTTGGTATTAAAATATCACCCAACAAGTCGGGATCGGGATTTGAACCTATTAGAGCTACGTTGCGCAATTCGAACAGTTCCGCGCATTGTCATTGAACTCGTTTACTTGGGGTGTGAAATTATGGACATTACTAAGCTATTACAATACCTACAAATTGAACGACTCATATCATATTGATGTAAGTGTGTGGGTGACCGATCGCATGCAAAGCACCTTGTTTGCTTAATGCTTATTCTATATGGACTTTTGACGTCGACTGTACCTAACCATTTATATCAATAGTTGCACCCAGAAGGTTGGTTCATTTGAATGGCAAACAAGGCGGTGTCAAGCACGCTTGGATACGAAGCAACAGTATAATTTCCCAGTGGGGGACCGCCTCGAGCGTTATTCGCCCACACTCTAGCGAGCTCTCGAAATGGACCGTTCTGTCAGTGACACTGCTCTCTGAATGCAGATGAGTTTTATTTAGAGTGTTATAAAATGACTATGAGATATTATCTACTACTATACTAACTCTCTCTCTCTGCGTCGTAGTCCTCATTAGTGAGGGTCGTGACTCCTTTCCATTAATCACATAATGGTAGGAGTTTTCTTGAGATAGTAATAATGCGATGGGTCCCACGTCCTTCCGTCCTTACTATACCAGTGGCGTGCAGGGCATAGAGGCATAAAAGCACTGCTTACCTTAGTAAATTATATCCCATTCCCTTACAAAATATTGAAAATAAAATTCATTCTAAGCCCACTCCTTCAAATAACGACATCTAGTTCCCGCACGGCGTAACTCGCGTCAAATAAGTGACAACCGATGAACGACATCTATCGTTAGAAGAGATGGCGCGAAGCCGAAAAGCTTACGAACTATCTGCTTCTTTTGCGCGTCATCGTAGGCAGATATCTTTACTCTACTCGTGTCATTACATCGCGATTCCGAGTAGAATCATAAATGAATGACGCGTATAAAAGGCAGAGCTTCTTGGCTTGTGATTGGTCAATCGCCAGGGTTCACCCATGACCAATCACAAGCCGCCGACGTAAGCGTCTGCCGTCTATTGAATTTTCAAAACCGCGCGCGTTCGAAAGTTAAAACAAATGAAGGTTTTATTTTCGTGTTATTTTCTATAATCCAAATAAGTAATCTTGATTTCTTATAATTATAAACTTATTTTAATTAAATTAATTTATCCACATTTTTTCCGTTAATTTAAGTACGGTTTTAGATCTTAAAAAATACTGTCACTGTGCCACTGTGCTATACTAACTACTAAACTATATAACGCTATTCTATTAACTAAAATATCAAAGGTCACTGGGATCATCTTTTTTTGCTATGATACCTGCGATTTCGCAGCGTAAATCCTTATTTTTTTTAATCTCGTAAGATTCAGGTGTCTCAAATTTTCCAGGATAAAAAGTAGTTATGTCACTTTTCAGTACATTAACTATTCCATTCAATGAAGTACGTCGATTCGTTCGTCTGTTATAGCATAACTAAACCAACAAACAAACAAACAAACTGTCGCCTTTATCATCTATATTAATATTAGATATCTCTCGATTTGTTTACTATCTAAACTAATTTTGTTAAAAAATTAATTATTTTATGAAAATTAAACACAAACGACAAATCGCTGCAGAAACAATACAAAGAAAGTACAAATAATAATAACGTAGACACGTCGTAGACCTTTTCGTAGTGAAGTCATCGTAGAAGCGATCTACACGTAGAGCGTCGTAGACGTTGACGTCACAAAAAAGACGCTAAACAAAGTTAGTGTTCCTATAAATCTATAATGTTTCTATAGTTGTGGAACAGGAGGTCAAAAAGTCCTCCTTTTTAGTTTGCTGTGCACCAACCTATGCTTCGTATATTTGTAACAGCTCGATCAATCGACCAATTCGAATTTTATTTCCGTCACGTGGTAACATTCTCAATCGCCCACTAAGTGATCCTGAGCTTTCTCGTCAGTTGGCCACCAGATGTTGTGAATCAATGTAATAAATTATTCAAGAATATTACCAGAGCAAAGCAGTAAATGTTTTCAATCAAACTCACAATTCAAAAGTTTCATAAATATTTTAATATATTATGGAAGCGGTGATAGCCACTAGGCTAATACACCCGACTTGTACGGGGTCGCGGGATCAATCTCGTTTTAGGAAATTAAATATCACTTGCTTCAAACCGCATGCCCGAGAGTTCTTTTCAATATTCTTGAAGGTATCTGAAGTATGCCAATCAGCACTTTACCATCGTGGTGGACTATGGAGGAACCCTTCTCATTCCAAGAGGCAACTCGTGCTCAGCAGTAGTCGTCAGTCGGCAATGGGATGATAAATAATATGTTTTAAATTTTTGTATACCTACATCTTTTTAATATTCGAAGGTGCTGGATTTTCATTTCCAAAGCCGTTATAAAAGCAATACAAAAACGGAGGATTAAAAACTCCCACGGTTCAAAACTATTAACAACGTTCTCAATTACTCAGTCTAAAGCCGCTTGTATACGTTGACCCAACACGCTTGGTTTTCAAGTATATTTTTACTCTATGCGCTTGGCGAACGTATACGTTGCATACTTAGGGCGTAATTATTTCTACAAATCGTCACTGACCGGCTTACCAAAACGTATTAAAATATGCTGCTTTTTAAAACCAAATTCTTCAAATAATATATGCATTTGAAATATAAACCAAGAATTCTAAAGTACCATGTATTCTTTACCAGTCGGAAATAAAAAGCCTAGGCCTATAACACACTACGTGTTAGTTTAAGACGATATTGTGTACAAATTGTTTGATTTCATGGTCTTGTTTAATTGTAAGATACAATGTTTGTTGGAGAGATGTTATCCTTAGCATAGACACTATCGATTGGTTCAATAAAACAGCGATTGTCTAATTTTTTGCATTTTAAGTTGGTACGATTCCCGGCTCAGGTAAGTTTCATAACACACATAATGTTTCCTTTGAATGAAATTATACAGTACTAGCTGACCCGGCGAACTTCGTACCGCCTTAGTATGCAAAATTAAATGTATATTTTTCAATATTTCTGAGAGATTTTCTTAATATTTTTTTCCGTAAGAACCTTCTCCTAATAATAACAAATACAACAAAAAAAGAATTAGTGAAATCGGTCCAGCCATTCACGCGTGATGCCGTGACCAAGGAAAACGGGTTTCATTTTTATATATATAGATTTAATATACTTTTCCTTCATATTCCTTTCGTTTTTCCACCCTGTATATAATAATAAGACATCCCAAGTGGAATAAATATTAAAAGACCGAAATAAAGCCCTGCAATAAATATTGGCAGCGTTTTCAATGTCCAATAAAATCTCTGTTCTATATAAAAAGGTTAGAAGTAATAGGAATTTGATGGAACAAGATGGAGGGAAGTTTGGAGCGATTTAACGTGTACGAAGGAGACTATTGAACGCCTATCTCATGGTGTATTTGATTTATACGCTGAGTCGGATCAACTCTATTTGTAATTTATTGCATGGAACGAGCAGGCTTTAACCATTAATTTTGAGGACACAATTCGATAAAGCCTTCAACGCTTTTATGCTACACGGACTATACGAGTTGACACCACACGAAAGCGGTATAAAATCACCATGGAACTAATAAGATGAAAATCACAAACAATCTAATTGTATCACCAGATATAGCCCGACAAATTTATCTGACCCGGTGACAGTGTCGCTAGTATCTATGAAAAATAAAATAAAAACAAAAACTAAACAGACATAAAAAAACAATTTCGGCCACCGGGTCAGTTGTTTGTGGCACTATACTTAAGGCGCTGTGAGCTCACGAGATCAAAATTCAGGCGCGCGGGGGTGAAATCGAACAAGCGCATGTCGCAAAAAATGCAAGAAATCATTTGTAAAAAAATAAATATTTACTGTTCAATACAAATTATACCGACAATGTGTATGATTTAGAAATGTAAATTTATTCTTATAAAACTTACTCTAGAACAAATTGTTAGTTTCAATAAGGAGAAAAATTGCTTTAAAAGGTAAATTAAGAGGTATGTTTAAAATAAATTTCAATGCAAAGATTTTTTTTTAATTGTGTTTTGAGATGCGTCAATGGCTGCTTAAAGGTCTGGAAAACAGCAAATTATTTTTACAAGCATACATTATGTCACCGTTTGATGGATACACTGCTTTTAAAAACCCCCTTTTACGCTACACAGGGCCTTAAGTATGTTTCTCGAAAACCTGTGAGAGTCTAAGATACCTACTATTAAGTATTAAGAGGTTTGATATAGAGAGGAAGATCAAGTTCCCGCTTCGCATTCAGTACATTTTTCAACAATATAAGTAAGACATTAAAAAAAAAGCGTTATAAGAATCACTGGGACTTAAAACTACGTTTTTACTGCTAAAGATAACCTGTCACATATCAGAGTAAATCTAGCTAGTTTACATATTTAAAAATAGCTGATGCCCACGACTTCGTCTGCGTGAATTGTGGTTTTTTGGTACGCGCAGGAACTCTTTAATTTTCCGGTATAAAAAGCAGCCTTTGTGTTAATCCAGAGTAAAATCTATGTCCATCCCTTTCAGCCAAATTCGTTCAGCCATAGTGGCGTAATTGAGTAACAAATATCCATCCATCCATCCAAACTTTCACATTTACAATGTTTATAATATATAATGAACTTACGACATAGGTATGAGAATAAACGTTTTTTTCTTTCATACATTAATTATTTATAATTTTACAAAATGTTTAATTTATTAGAGTCAAATATTATGTTATACCTAATAATGCTTTGATAAATAATACTGTGTTTGTTATTTATTATGCATAAAGGTTCTTCTAAAAGGAAAGCAAAAGAAAGTTTCTATTCTATTCACTTCGAGATCTGTTTTGATCCTTCCGATACGTGATCTAATCAATGCGGGTCCCTTCAAGATAGTTAATTGTACGCCGCAAAATCTGTAGTACTTTTTCTTAACATTTTTTTATTAAGAATCGTCGACGTGACGTTCTGCCGAACATTTTCTGCCGTTCTTTTTGTGTCTTTGCTCTGTAAATAATGAAAAGGTTATTAAAGTTAATTTAACCGTGCGTTTACATATTCGCAAATGGAGATGCAGCGCGTCACTTTTGATTACTCGTTATCCTAGGGGAGATAGTATTAGATCCGGATATACCACGACCTTCACCGATCTGTTTACCAGATGAAACCTACTTTTTATTTTTCCGATCCGTGAAGTTACCTGGACTGTGGTAAGTTACCATAGTCCATAGGTAACTTCACGGATCTGTTAACCGCTTGATCAAAATATGGGTAATATTATAAAAAACGCGATGGTATATCATTGGCTACAATTAACTACTCAAAAAAATTTAATTAAAATTAATTAATTTAAAAATAGCCTGGACCGGATTTTGATAGGCAACCTATTTTAGGCTTATTTATCTATTATTAAATAAAAATAAAAAGTAGGTTTCATCTGGTAAACAGATTGGTGAAGGTCATTGTATATCCGTCTCGAAGACCAAGAGGGAGAAACGAAAGTAACGCGACGCAAAGCGACACAATAAAACTCCATAGAACATGGCAAACTAATCAACCACTTAAAAGGTAAACTGTCGCATTGTCGCGTTTGGCGCTCACGTCGGACAATACTTGATTATGTTGGGGCTGGTGTTATTAATAAACGATAAAGTTTATAAACGACTTCCAAAAAAGGAGGAGGTTCTCCATTCGACGCTTATCTTTTTTTGATTAATCTATACTAACAGTATATAAGTGATAAAGTTTGGATGGATGTATATAGATGGATGTTTCTTACTCAATCACGCCAGAACGGCTAAATGGATCTTAATGAAATTTGGCACAGAGATAGATTATAGTCTGGAAAACACACAACACATTATATAGCTACTTTTTATCCCGGAAAATTAAAGACTTCTCGCGGGAACCAAAAAACCTAAATTCACGCAGACGAAGTCGCGGGCATCAGCTAGGAAAACCATACTCCCAAAAAAAAAACATAATATAATGCCCCAATGCCTACGATCAAAAATTTTTGATCGCAGGCCAATGCAATAGAGATTTCGTGTACCTATAATCTCGCCACTGCGTGGTTGTAAGGTGAAATTTTGTGAACAGAGATCTCTTTTCTTTTTCTTTAATTTTTGGACTAAGAAGCTACATAAACCTAGTAAGAGATAAGACGTTCTAAAAGATGACTTTTAAATATCGGCTATCCTAAAGGTTACTTTAATCATGATCTGGGATTTTAAATAAACTAATTACGAACCAACGTTCATTGTCGTTATTCGGATTGGAACCTTTGAAAGTTTCTAAACGGATTTTATTCCCTCCCTTTGGTCCATTAAAATTTTCTTTGCGACTTCATTAAGCAAGAAAATTCCTCTGAGGTTCGGTAGTCACCTCAAAAGACATTAGTCAAACTGGAAACAAGGTAGGCACAAAATGCTTTATTCAGATCGACATACTTAATTCTTTTGATATAATTATGCAGAATCTGAATCAATCAAGAATCGTCACAAGGTATGAATAACATGATTTGTGATATGATTGACTTATCTAAAATAGAAAAGATATTATGTTTTACTAACTTTTGCCTCCGTCTTTGTGTGCGTTGTCGTGGATTATATGTGGTTATTCGGAGGACCCTTTTTAGGGCTAAAAGCAACTATTACCTATTCTGTGAAAAAAGACACTTTGTGTGTTATAAAGTCCATGCAAAATCCAAATCGAAGGGATCTTATTGGCTTGGTTTGTTTATCTATTGCATGGCTAGACGAGTAAGTTATAGAAATACACCCTTTCTTTACTATTGTTTATTTATAATAAAAAAAAGATAGGTAGTGCTATAATAAGTACCTATTGGTAACTTATTCAAAGCTAATTTTATTAATAAATGAAATACATTAAAATATTTACCTGAAGTATATATATTTTACTTAAATCTCCGAGGTGTAAATCCTTTTATTATGAAATATGAAAGTTTTGCCGCAATCTCTATGCTATAAACATTCAGTTGGCACGTCTCGACTCGCTTTTCTGTACGCGAGGCGAAAGCAAAATATCGTCGCATTTCAGCTTATATTATTGTCTACATTGGCAATATATTATATGCCTAGATAAAAACTGGATGCTTATCAAAAATATGGGGTTAGAAGACGCTGACGCATAGGGTAAGCGTCTACGCAAACATAGGTAAAATTCCAGAAATTTCCATCTGAGAATTTGAAATACACGTCATAACGCGAACTTAGAGGCGCGGTGGAATCCGCACACTGCAGTAGGAGTACACTATGAACGCGAGCGTACGTTCATAATTATTATTATTATTACAATGCGGTTCACTGTAAAAATAATTATCGTGACTGTATGTTTTTATTTGTAAGTAAGTATTTACAGAGTCAGTATCAGTATTACGTCATCCCGAGCGGTTTTAAGCTTTATACCCACACATCGAAACGAGCGAGCTTCGTATTCAGAGACGACACCCCTGAAATCGTTCCGCGTCACCTCTATGCCCGCGAACACCGCCAGAATAGTACGCCACCAAGTTAGTTCATGCTTTCTCTCTCAGAGTTCCAGTTTAGAGCTTGAGAGGCTTTACAAAGAATTATATTATGAAGCCAGTTTAACGCGTAAACAAAACATCACGTACCTTTTTTTTTTGTTGACGGGGGGGAAATCTTAAGATACCCAATCTCCAGGGGGGGAGGTAAGGTTATGTGGGATTCCTACCCACTAAAACCCCCTCGGTGGCCACCCTCTGCGTATAATGAGCAGCTCCGGGAACTCTTAAAAGAACATGCGCCGGAGCTTCTCTTGCGCGACGCCTATTGGGCTCCTGCTCGATTTGGTACGGCAGCTTGTGCCACGGCAAGCTGTCGTCTTCCCAGGGTTGCGAAACATAGATGGAAGAAGAGCGGCTGGAGCCCCCACCCCAGCCACTCGCAACCCCGAGGTCCCTTCACCCGGGACTACTGGACTGCTGGACCAAAACATCACGTACCTACTGTTCATTGCTAATATATAGTTTCCAGGAATGGCGTAGTTGTTTTCTTTGTTTTAGCCTAGACCCTAAGGTCTTTAAACTTCTTGATTGTTCGTATTAGATTGTTTTATAATAAAATAAAAAATATTTTCATATAGACCAAGTCTACTAGTACTTTCTAGTCTATATAAAATCTTTGTTTTAATTTTGACCTATTAATAGTCAACTTTGTTACTTTTTTCTTAACAATAAGAAATACAATAAATTATGTTTATCCACAGAATCTACAAGGCCAAGTTCTGACACTTGAAATTCTAATAACCTTAATCACGTCCAAAGTGCGAGCAAGTCATTTAATACCGCCCTAATAGTTGCCTTGCGTGGTAATAACTTATGATTTAAAGCTAAGATTGGTCGCCTTTACAATTTTAAATTTGCCCGCCTCCAGGGTATCGATTAAACGTAGACTGCATTATACGACTCGCCATGCTAAGCTTTTATTAGCTAAGTTTCTATTATTTTTCGTTTCACAGTTTTCGCTTCTGCAGAGTTGCATATCATTTCAGAATAGCGAAAACTGTGAAATTTGTGAATTATTTCTATTCAGAAATAATTTTGCCTGATAAAATTATAAAGCGTACACCGACTTAAAAGTAAGTTTGCCTTAAGGCGATCTATCTTTTACGTAAGGCCTATTAATTATTTTATTTACTACTAATCATCTAGTATGCCGCGATTTTGTCTACGTGCTTTTAAATCTTGTGGGAAATCTTTAATTTTCTTGGTGCCTATTAATAAAATGGAGAATAGAATAGAACTTTAATTTTTAACTGTAACTTAATCATGGAGAAACAATCGTCAGGTTATCAACAGGCCCACCAGCCTGTTGATAACCTGACGCTATTTTAACTAATATTTTCAATTTATTAAATAAAGCTTCCACACCAACAAGCGTTGCGTTCACTGCATATCAGGAAGTAACACTGAACGCGCGCATACGCGTGTATACTTTTCAAACCAAGAAACTTAACTGCACAACACTGCGTCACCGCGCGCCACATTTAAATCGCTAAGCTGACAAATGATGATGAACCAAACCAACCTTGGACAGGTGACCAAGCTACCGTTGTGCGCTATGTGTATTTCAGGCTATTATATTATATCACATCGACTTTTTTCACAAAGCTGGACTGTATAAACAAATCTATTGGCAAATGTCAGTTAATCCACAGCTTTAAAGTATTAAAAAAGCTACACAATTGTTTTTATTACGACTATATACTACGACTTGCACGCGGAGTCGGTCGTAAACGTGCTATTGGTCGTACATGTATTCTGTTATAAAAACGCTTTCAGTTGCAAATGGGACCGTTGAGACGCAAAATTTATGGCGTCCGATGGAAATAGAGCATTCTATTTGAATGCTAACACTGCCAATAAAATCAGATTTTTCCGAGTGGTTTCAACTTTATACCTTTATAATATTTCATAAGGTACTTTCAGACCAGAAAATATTGTAGATTGAAGGTTTTCTTTAACTTCTTTTTTTTTAATTTGAATGTATCTTTCACGTTATTGCGTATTGATAAATTCGAAAGCTTTTGCAAGCAAACCTTTTGGTGGGGGACTTTCCAGATGTGACTGCTACCTATATTTAATCACTTCCTTCTGTGCTTTCTTGAAAAATCAAGAATAGCGAATAGTTCAGGCGACGGTGGTCAGGTTCAGTTCAGTGGACAGTAAACGTTGGAGAGTCATTGTTAAATTTAAAACAAGGTATTTCACAAAAACTTCAGTAAAATTTAAATACAAAAATGACCCAATAGAATTTGTTGTTTTACCCCTAAAATTGAAATCCATTGTTATTTTAAATTAACCAACTGTACCTCAAAATTGTTTCAGTGAAAAGGTCTGAGTGCCGTTAAGTGTTTACTATCCCTGTCTTTAATCTTCCCCTAATGGCGGTCCCAGCCCTTTAATTATTATAAAAGTGCGATCAATATTATAAATCTCTTTAGACATTTCCTTCTCATCATCACTAATAGAGTAGAAACTAAGATTTGTGCTAGAATAAAATTGATCGATTCACTTGTGTATAAATGAAATCATGTTCGTTTTTTACGCCTCATTTAGTATCAATCGATTTTAACGGATATTAACAGAGATAGTCTACGGCTATTATTTGAGGGAATATATCTGTATATAGGTTTTTTTTATTCTGTACTAGCTGATGCCCGCGACTTCGTCCGCGTAGACTGACGTTTTTGTTTCTCGCAAGAATTCTTTAACCTATGTATTATTCCAGACTATAATCTATATCTGTGCCAAATTTCATCCAGATCCGTTCAGTCGTTCCGATGATTGAGTAACAAACATCCATTTGAGGTTTTTAGGTTCCCGCGGGAAATCTTCAACTTTCAGGGATAAAAAATAGCCTTAAAAACCAAATATTCTAAATTGTAAACTGATATAGTAGATATCTATATGATGTTCTTTATGTAAATACTTGCTGATTAGATAGAGTACAAACTAAGATTTGTGCTAGAATAAAATTGATCGATTCACTTGTGTATTATTATAAACTAGATGATGCCCGCGACTTCGTCCGCGTGGATTAAGATTTTTGATTCCCGCGGGAACTCTTCAATTTTCCGGGATAAAAAGTAGCCTTCCAAATTGTAAACTGTTATATTTAAATGATGTTATTTATGTAAATATATTATTAAATTATTAAAACAAATATTATTCGGTTGAATAATGTTTCGGGTGGTTATTAATCTCGTACAGCACCTGTTTACCAACTATGATATTCATCATCAATTTGCTCGTTTCATGATTGATAGTTCCGGTGTCCGCAAAGATTTTCCCTTATATTGTATAGATAATCTGTGTAGGTACTTTAGTTAAATTGATTCATAGTATGTTAGGGTAGAGATACTGTATCAAAATTATTATTAGCCATGTTTGAGCACCCAGGTACGTAAATCCTCCTTTCCACAACAAATGAATGAAAAATTTGCAGGTACTAGGATTGGGTTGTTAACCGATCTGATTTGACAAAGACATCTTACTTCCTTACTCTATCTTACCTCCTATTCTCATTACCTTCTTCTAATCCTACCTCCAAAATTTATGGGCTTTCTTGTCTTGAAAGGATATTAACTAGTGGTTCGCCCCGAACTGAGACCTCGCGGTATCCATATATTATAACTATATTTTCTAATATTTAACTTTTAACATTAGCGCCATCTATTGACATCATTGTGAAGTTCTGTTAAAAATACTGGAGCTCATTATAAATTAAATAATTTCGTTTTCTTATAATATTTATCTAATTTTAGTATTTGTTGTTCAAGTACAGGATATAATTCAAATAATTGATCAAGTTTCAGGCTCAGCCTTTCAAAAAATTGAGTTCTGAGGTCAACTTTGGACGTTACAAAATCTCCACTTTGAAAGCCCCCCATTTCGTCAATTTAAGAGGAAAAATTTAAAAAAAATTTTTTGAACTCTAATTATCTTTAATAATATATACCACAACCCTAACGCTATAAAAATAATTTTACTTCGCATACGCTTCTATGAGAGCCCCCCTGAAATAAAGATTTTTATAACTTTTTAAGCCATATTCGGCGGGGGGCCATTACATAATATTATAAATAAATTTGAAGTAATTACGTTCAGTAAATCAGAAGTTATAAGGCTGTGACAGACGGACGGACGGACGGACAAGTGCAAATTAACTCAAGTAGACTCAGAGACCTTCGCTTCGCTCGGTCAATTAAGTTCGTGTTCAGATCACTACTAACCGCCACACGGCATTATTCATTTGTTAAATATTACTGCAATTGCACGCGTTAGCTAATGATCACTTAAAATAATTGTAATTTAAACGTTCGTCCTCAACATTATCGTATATTTTCATAATTATTTCTTGGCGAGCAAAGCCAACTTGGGGCAACGTGATAAATATTAGCTGGATAACCTATAAACCTAAGGGTACACCAGAACCCTAACATAAAATGATTTTTATATTATTATTATAACCCGCCACAGGTGTTACCTTATCCAATAAAGGTACTTTCTACCAAAAATATAAAAACGTTATTTGTTTATCTCGTTAATAAAACAGTAGTTTTATTGAATAATCCGTTCGATTCGCGGATTTAGGCTATACGTCAGTGTTGCATCAGTGGAAACACAATCCATAGCAGGATTAGTAGTGTGAGATATGGGATCATGGGGGATACAACCATAACTCACAACTGCGAACATTTAACGCGAGCTCCAAATAGACTATAAAACAACGTTGGATTTTACAGCAGGGAAAGCGACAGTTCGCAGTTTATAGTGGATAGAGTGCCTATTTTGTATGATAAACTTGGGTAAGTAACTTGGGATAAATTTAGAATTTCTCTCACAATAAGAGGTAGTAGGTACCTATTAGGTATAGCCTGATTTTTTTCTGATTTGAAACTTCTTTCAGCGTTTTGTGAATACTGCAATTAAGAATTTCCTTTGGCAGTGTTGGTCGCATAATTTTACAATTTTCTCACAAAATATATTATTTTCCCTTTATGTTCTAAAGTTTATTATTTGTTTTTTATACGACTGCCTGAAAAAAGGAGTATATTGTTTTCAGAGTTCATGTATGTATGTATGTGAGTTTGTATATTCCACTATAACTTCTATACGCCTGAACCGATTTTGATAAATGATGTATCGTTAGAATCCCTAGCTTATTCCGGGTGACATAGGCTAGTAAAATTTAAAAAAAAATTGATGGGGTGACCATGGTCCCGCATGAAAGACTAAAGTTGAAAAAAAATATTCGTAAATAATATTAAAACTATATAATCATCATCTAGAAAATGATGAGTAGATTTCAAAAATATATAATACTATACTTCAATATCCAGTGATTCCCAAAAAAATATCATTTAATAAAAATGTGAATAATATTCCTTATGTAATTCAATACGGGCTACGGCAGAGCGGTCGTATTTTTTAATAATTTTAATTATATTCACTTGTTTTGGTTATTACAATCAGTGTTCTTAAAATACGGACAATAATAATCATCTAAAGCTTTCACATCCTACAGGAGCTGGCGCATTATTATTTAGCCTAACGCCGACTTAGCCTGGCAATTCAGAGAGGCAACAGCGCCATTGTCTTGGGTACCATGCCCATGAATGATATGGCGGTGTATATTTTTTATAAATATTAATATAGATTTTTGTAGAAACTAGGCATTTTTTTTAATTATTTACATACTTAGTCCCACAGACTTATCTGACGCGGTGACAGCGTCGCTAGTATAAATATGAAAAATAAAATAAAAACAAAAAATTAACAGGCATAAATTTTTTTTCGAATTTTGGCCACCAGGCCAGTTAAGTTTGTAGGACATACTTCCCTTTTTCAACATTTTTTTGAACCTTTGATGGAGTAGCGAACCTTTTTCAATTTCACACCTTATAAACTGGCTTGCAAGAACATACGAGTATTATTTTTTTAAATTGAACCTGTTTATCTGCAGTTTTTTTTAGTTGCAAAATTCCAATAAAAAAAGTTAATTAGCTATTTGAGATAATTTTTTTAGCTAATTAAAACACAGTGCCGTACGCTTAGTATTATCATAAAAGCAGATTGATTAATAACTAGTTTTGACATGTTCTCCAAAGCAAGAAGTCTTTATTACCTACTTCATTATTTATCGAAACTTTTTATGAATTATTGCATTAAAGTTCCAAAACAATGCAGCGGAAATTGAGAACATTACTATATTGTATTTATATCAGTTGTTAATATTGCAGTCAGCGACTCGAATAACGAAGTAAAACATTTTCATATTCTGGATATTGTTTTTGTAACTCATCGGCATAAACTATATAGACTTTTTCAAATAGTGCCATACATATTATAATAATAATATACTTGTTTACGATTGGGTGAACTACGAACAAAGTTGAATTTGAAATACTATATAACTAGTATCGCGGGCATCTGCTAGTGTATAATAAAAACGTATAGGATATCAAGGCTGTTAATCACGGGTGGTGCTCAGGGTATAGGGTACGAGTAAGAGTTTAAGATTCCTATTCAAATCAAATCAAATATTTTTTATTCAAATAAACTTTTACAAGTACTTTTGAATCGTCAAGTGAATCTACCACTGGTTCGGAATGCCATTCCTACCGAGAAGAACCAGCAAGAAACTCGGTGGTTGCTCTTTTTAAATAATTCATTTACAATTACTATATCAATGTGTACATAAGTAACCGCTGTCCCCAGCATTGCTGGAGCGATCAAATCCATGCTCCTCTATCATTTACATAATCTTCAACAGTATAATAAGCTTTTTTCAGGAGCATACTTTTAATGGATTTCTTAAATTTGTTTATTCAATTCATGTCAAAGACGGCAGACAGAAAGTAGCCCCATTCCCGCCGGTGGCACCCGTTCACGAGCATGACGCATGATCCAGCCATTGCTTCGCTCGACCATATTTGAGGGAACGTAACAATTGAATATTGAAAATAGGTATGCTAGTACCATATTACCTGTTCTGTGATAGTACGTTAATAAAAAACAGCGCACACTGTCTCGTCTCGATGTATTCACAACAGTACTTGTAATTCTCGAACTTTTACTGATACATCGGATTACTCCCAGAGGATATCTACCATAAGGTTTTAATTTTCGTTCTAATAATTTGATACCTTCTGTGTCCTAGTTCCCATACAATATTAATCTTTATTAAAAGTAAGTCCAGGTCGACGGAGGTCTTCCTACTCTTGCTAATTTATGCAAGTTGATGACAATACCTACGTCTGACTCCGCTTCAGAAACGTGATCCAAATCCGATTCGGCGCGTCATTTCAGCCGTAAAACGGTTAGCAGTTGGCACATTTGCCGAATAATTCCCTTTTCCCTGAAGGCCTATCTCGAATACGATGGAATTTGATATTCAAATTCGTTACAATATCGATATAGTACGTACTACCTACTCGTACCTGTGTGTTCAGAGATCCAATCGAACTTAATATTCAAAGTCGTTAGAACACCGATGTACCTATGCGCCTTTGTGTCTGCGACTTCAGCCGTGAAGATTCTTGTTAGGTATGCCAAATTGACTAATCAGTTTCTAGGACGTTTGAAAATAGATCTAAAATTGAATCTCTTCTATCGTATAATTTTATTCAGCTATCTATACATAAAGAGCGATAGATTTCAAAAGCGTTTCAGAACCTATAAATAGTTACGTAATTTTTTCTTGTTTGTCTCCATTTTCTAGCTTTTCGCCCACAGAGTGCTGCAAGAAATTCGTAAGTTGTATCTTGGGACCAGTAAACTGAAATTACATTGAGAAATCTGAAATTGATTGTTTCAAAAATATCGTTATTCTAAGTTTGGACTCTGCAATCCATCGAACAACGACTTTTTCACTCGTTTAATCAAAGCGATATCAATCGGTCTAGTAATGTAAAATATAAATAAAGTATAACGATGCCGTTAAAATGAGTGCATGCCAACACGACGATTTTTTTATTGTTAATATTTCAACCCAGTCATAGATCGTGATAGTCACATAGACTACCCACCCTCTTATCATTTTCGCTATAACCTTCACATCATCTGAGCAACTAATACACTTATTAAACGGTTAAATATTAGAGACACAGATTAATTTAAATAGCTAAGGTTGTGTACTTACCCAATTTAATAAAATATACCTACTTCAAAACAATTGTTAAAATCTAAATAATAATATGTCCTAACCATGCGCAAATCCTAATTAGTTCGCAAACATGTTATGGAGACGACATACGAGATTGGTGTGTGACAATGATATTACATTTAACACTCCGTTAGCACTCCAACTATAACAGCGCGATGACAAACAGTATTGTATCGCAGAGCTGTTGCTGACAGTTGACATGGACAATATTTACAGCTTCATATCCACTTTGCGTCAGATGCATTCGACTGGCCGGCCCAGATGTCCGAGACGGAAAATGAGCTGTTGTATCTCTCTAGCGATGCTAAACTGAGTAGGCGTACTATCCTATTTCGGCGTCCGAGTTCGAGAATATTATGTTGTTCTATTCTTCAGTACTTATTATTATTGTGAACTAGCTAATGCCCGCGACTTCGTCAAGTTTTTTTTATTCCCGCGGGAACTCCTTAATTTTCCGTGATAAAAAGTAGCTTATGTCACTCTCCAGGTCCTCAACTATACCCATGCCAAAAATCACGTCGATCCGTTTCTCCGTTGCGGCGTGATTGAAGGACAAACCAACAATTCAACAAACAAACACACTTTCGCATTTGTAATATTAAGTATGATGATCTGAATATAAATTAATATTATGTAAAGAGAAAAGTTCTGCCTTAGTCATCAGATTGACTCATCAGCGCCCATTGGAACTAGAAAGCTGCAATTTTCATAGCGTTTCCCATTATACCTAATGTGGACATGGAGTAAGGCCGGATTTTCACAAAATTCCCACGGGAAACGAAGCCGCGGGCGGTTCCTAGTTTACAATAAAAAGAGCACAAGAAAAGAAATAAGTCATCCCTACATATTTTGAAACTTGTAATGGCGAATTGAAAAACTTAGCGAATGTTCTTTCTATGTTCTCACCGTCGCATAAGTTTGTCATTTGCGAAGCGAAGCCTTTTTATCCATGGATATTTTCACGGCTCACGCCCTAACTTTGTCAAGCCCGAAGTAATCTAAAATAAATAAAGACGAGAGGAAGCTTTCATACATTTTACGCTTATCGAATTTCCCTTTATGCTCATATGAATAATAACGAAATTTTGTGTTCAGTTTATTTGCGAATTATTCGGGTTTCTTGTTCATGATGACTTTACCTTGTCTGTGTAAAAAGTGTACAGCTGATACGTATTACGATTCAGGAGTATGTTAATTATGCAAAAACACATTTATAATTATTGTACACCAGCCAATCAAGCATTGTCAAACATTAGCTGACCGTTAACGTGTCGCGTTGATTATCATTTACTATGGAGTCGTATCGCGTCGCATTGCGCCGCATCACTTTCGTCACTCACTTAGGACAAGGGGTCAGAGCCGTATAACATCCGCTTTAGTAATTTTTCTGAGAACATAATATTGTCTCTCTGGTGGCTTTAGCAACTTTATTGAAAAAAAAAATTTCGTACTGTGTGCGCTCAGTACTAAATATTTCTGTTATAATGAAACTTTTACCTCGAAGTGGTGATGATGACATACGAACTATTCAAAGTAATGTTGCCTTCGAAGATGGAAGAAGCCTATCTAAAAAGTATAGTAAACCCATATTCTTCATCGGTTTCTACGGGGTACGTACGTATGAGCTATCGTATCGGAAGCCCATTATATACCTACCTATTAGTTCTACGTACCAGAATACCAGAACACATCGCTTAGCGGCACGTTTTTGCCGGTAGAATGATAATTATTAGCCACAAACAAACTTTCGGACCAGGACAAGCACAAATAAAAATAACCAATGGAGCTAAGAATTGAAATTGTCTTTTTTTGCGAAGCTAGCTAAAAAGTGATAATTTTATTTTAACAAACAGTGCAAAGTACCAGTTTTCAATTTAAAAAGTGTCACTAAAGTCTAAAATAGGTATGGAATACCCGTATAATTCATAATTTTCACTATCTTAAACTAATATTTTTCCTCAGTGGAGACGGCCGGAGAAGCTTCAAGGTGAAGTGTTTTCATTCAATTTCCTAGTAAAATTGGCTCCACTTTCCAGCGTAATTACCTGATAGCTAAATTATTCTGTGCTGACTATTATCTGTGCTATTATACCTCCATAAAATGTATTTTTTAACTACTTAGCCTTTTATTTATTTTGTTTATTAGTCTGTAATCAACAGCGTTTTTACATATTCATTTTCAGTTATCTCTTAAAAAACTAAAATAAGGCCAAAAAGATTCCATAATTATTATACAATTATTAAAATAAATAGGTACATAAAGCTTAAAGTTAATAGTTAAAAAAGTGCAAGTGCGTAGTGAAGTTCTTTCGGTTCTTTCTAAAAGTAAGAAGTCAGCGCGAAATACCCTACCGTAGGGGGAATAAGTTTTGTCGCATCACACAGGTGTGTGCGGCTTCATTATATAAAAGTACGCGCGCAGAATTTTTGTCAGACAATTTTTTTTATTTTTGCCGTCAGTTACCTTTTCACAGCCCCAATCCGGTAACCGGTTTTAACGAAATTCTCTATACACAGACATCTTCCATCGCAAAGATCTTTTGATTGCATCTGAATTTTTAAAAGCCTAAAAATCCATTGTATTTACCTACTTACTAGGTATTTTCCTTAAATAAGAAACCTTAAAAAAAAACATAAAAAGGATCGTTTGTTTAAATTGCGCCAAAATATTGTAATACCCGTTTCATTAACATAATGTCAGAGAATTGTAGGCAACGTGTAATTTTAAGCAAGGAGGTAACACGTCATAGGGTACTTATGTTCTTAAGCTCAAGAGCGCAGGACGTACACGCAATATGGTGATCAGGCGCGGAGCCGATTGGGTCAATTGAATTTATTCAGTAATTTCCTGTTCTATACCTAATAGGCAACTTGTCGAATTGAACTTCAGCTGTGGCTTTAGTATCCCTGCGTATCTTATGTACCTACAGTGTTTATAATAAATAAATAATTTTCTTTATTAGGCATAGGCAACAGAGGCCCATGTTTGTTAGTTAATTTTTTCTTTCAACGTAATTAAGGATTTTTTCCATGAATTGAACGAAAACGGATGTTCCGCAAAAAATAATAAAGCTCTGCTACAGAATGTTATTTACTCTGTGTTAGTGACGATAAAGGTCACTGACAATTAACATTGGTGCACGTGTGGCTCAGATGAGCGCCTTGGAGGCTTCATACCCGAGAGGTGCTGAGTCCGAAGAAATACTATGTTACTTACCTGTACCACACTATATTATGAGAGCTGTCTCATAAGAAAAGCTTCTTAGCTTGTCATTGATCATATAAAATACTTGTGATAGTTGCTATACATAACAATAAAAAATCACGTTGACATAATATATTTACATAAAAAAGTGTGCTTCTAATATCCGCACAGATAATAATATAATATCTTAAACTCGTACTAGGCACCTTAAATTAAGAAAAGACGTTGTAATCGTCGCTTCGCGTGACTCGATCAGAGCTTAGACGCTGAGCTTTAGGTTCTTGATAAGAAGCATGCGAGCGGTAAGCGCTGTTTTGTGTATTTAATTAACATTATAAGCCTAGACTCGGCCTAGATAGACACAAACTGACACGACTCCCTGGATACGTAGAAAGTTCCCATTGGATTTTTAAAACACTGAATCCACGCAAAAGAAGTCGAGCGCCACAGCTTTTACGTCAATAAAAGCATTTTTATCAACTTAATTACAACATTTCTATTACTCTCTCCCAATAATAAGCAGAGTCAGCAAAAAGAGAAAATAAATTTTACGTAATTAATAGCGACTTTTTTTCATATCTTTTCTTTTCATACGACTCTCTAATATGTTTCGTTGGGCGGCCGATCTTTTTTGTGGCAAATAATGCCTCATTCATTAATTCCTAATGGTTTTCCTGCCTTCGCATCGTGCCCGTTCAACGTACAGTATCATTAAGACCGTCAAAAGGCCCTCTATTAATCAATATTGGTCGAACAAATAATTTGATGTTATTTCTACGGAAAACATGCTTATTACTGTTGGTTTTCGAGTAACAATTATTTATTTATTTTATTACCAATATTATCTTACAACGCTCTCCGTGTACAGTACAACAATGCGTTCAGGGTGCTGATGGGGCTGCCTCGTTTCTGTAGTGCATCAGGGATGTTCGCCGGGGCGCATGTTGATTGTTTTTATGCCACTATGCGCAAAAGATGCGGAGCCCTGGTGCGCAGAGTGCGGGGCAGTACCAACAGCAATCTGAAGTTAATTGCCAGCAGATTGGACTGCATATATGTGGGTCATTGCTGTGCTATTTCTAACGGAATGGCACAGCGATGACTCGTATTTAGGTTTAGTTTTAGTTATTAGGTTTAGTTTTTAGGTTAAGTACTAACATTTCCTATGTTGTATATAAGTTTGTATAACTAAAAAAATATGAGTCATTGTCGCTCGAAATAAAGTTTTATTTGTTTATTTATTTATTTTAATAGAACACGGGCATTAGATAAAAGAAATAAAGAATGAAATAAAGAAATCTTTATTTGCGGATAATACATTAAGTACAAAAAAAAACTAATAATAAAATAAGACTAAAGAAAAAGAAACGCGAAATGTGACTTAAACCCCAAAATGGTCTTCACTCAGCATGTACTAATATAATATCTGTTAGGATATAGCACTGAGAGATATAGCGCGTCCAGTTTTATCACTTGATTTTGTCATTTTCAGAGTTATATGCGGAGGCAATTAAATGTTACTTGATTTTTTAATTAATAATGTATGCCTGAGAGTTCTGCATAACGTTGTCAAGTGACTCTTGTCATTCTGAAAAGAGAAAGTAACGTTGATCTTAGTCGGGAACTGGATGGATGACCTACTTGGGAAGTCTGCATTGATGAACTTCCGTGTCTCGGAAAGCATGATAAGCCGTCGCTCTAAGATATAGGCATCATATTGTTTGTTGAAGGAATATGATTTTGAAACTCACCCCATTTAATCATAAAGATAACATTATGCGATTGTTGGAAAAGGGGTCGCGATCCTTGATAGTAACAAAAACGAAATATGGAAATAATACTTTTGCCTATAATTTCACAGGAATTACTAGAAATTAAGTGGAAGGACGTGGGAACCCACCGCATTTTTATCCCAAAAAAACTCCTACCAATATTTGATTTATGGAAAGGGATCACAACCCTCAGTAATGAGGAATACGACGCAGAGCGACTACAAATTATTTCACAGGAACTATATCGAGAATTGCACTGTAATCCGTGCCTAAGACGTGTACAGTTTCAGAGAGCATTGCCTCCTGTACCTACATTTAATAACGACGCAAGCCTCTGGAAATCGCTTACATCCTCCTTTGATTGGTTCTTGATCTTGATGTGCAATAGTGTTCCGAAGGTAAGTAATCTTGCCAATCAATTTGCGGATTTATACTCCTTACAACGTTTCAATACTACCTCTAAAGCCCATTAACGTCCCACTGCTGGGCACAGGCCTCCTCTCTCATAGGAGAAAGGGAATTAGAGCTTAGACCTACCACGAGGGTTGGTGGACTCTAACGACTACTATCATATTAGTTATAATAACCAGGACCGACGGCTTAACGTGCGTTGATTCAATGCCAATTTTCAACTGCGGGCTGGCACTGACAAATTCTTAACTGAAAAACCGAATACCTAACAATTTATGTGCCCGACCGCGGGAAACGAACCTAGGACTTCGTGATCCGAAGTCAACCGCGAACCGCTAGACCAACGAAGCAGTCCTATACATACTAATATGTTCAAAAAAATTTAACTCTGACTGTTTTGCTTATTACTTAATTTCTATCGCTCCGTCTTATCCATTCGTACTACCTTATTTTATTGGCCATGTTTATCAGTGGGATGTGGAAAATGTCATGTACCGAATTTTTATGAACCACATAATTGGATCATAGTATCGTCGACGTAAAAGAGGTGGCGTGCGAGTTTCTATGCCAGGAATTAGCTAGTACAGTATAAATAAAACAGTAAATCCACTCCGAGAGAATGGAGAATGGAGCCATTAGTAACACGGGCTTTCACTCATAATGTCAACAATGGAGACCGATATGGTAATTGGTAATATCCCCTAATGCCGCATCACACTGCCAATCCCGGTGACGCAACGCTAACGTATTAAGCCTAACTCGCACATCGCATGTATCAATCAACTGGTAAAAGTGGCGGCACGGGCGAACTGGCTGCTTTGTTTGTAATATATCGGCACTCCGACGAATCTATTTCTTACAAAAATACCGGTTGTAGTATAGGCACGGTTATTCA
The DNA here is from genome assembly GCA_923060345.2 of Erebia aethiops. NCBI lineage: Eukaryota > Metazoa > Arthropoda > Insecta > Lepidoptera > Nymphalidae > Erebia > Erebia aethiops. Next base: position 26,397,063 of record OV281081.1, read on the forward strand.
ATCAATCAAAACATTTATTTGCATAGATTGCGTAGATACATTGGTTAACGAAACTACAATCTGCCGTGTACTGGCATGCAAAAAAAACTCATTCCAATCATTAATATAAGCCAAGTACATTTACAAATCACACATAAATCATCATAGATTTTTATTAAAAGCCTGTTTAATTTCTGTACATTTTCATACTCATTTTTGGATACATACTCAAGTTTGGATGGATGGATGTATGGATGGATGTTTGTTACTCAATCACGTCACAACAGCTGAACGGATTTGGATGAAATTTGGCACAGAGATAGATTATAGTCTGGAATAGCACATAGGCTACTTTTTATAAGTTTTCAAAAGAGCAACCACCGAGTTTCTTACTGGTTCTTCTCGGTAGGAACGACATTCCGAACCAGTGGTAGATTCATTCGACTATTCATAAGCACTTGTAAAAAGTCTATTTGAATAAAAAACATTTGAATTTTGAATTTTGAATTTATACCTGAAAATTAAAGAGTTCCCGCGGGAACCAAAAAACCTCAAATGGATTTTTGTTACTCAATCATGCCAGAACGGCTCAACGGATCTGGATGAAATTTGGCACAGAGATAGATTATACTCTGGATTAACACATAGGCTACTTTTTATCCCGGAAAATTAAAGAGTTCCTGCGGGAACCACAAAACCTCAATCCACGCGGACGAAGTCGCGGGCATTAGCTAGTATTTTCATAATCGTATAATATTTAAACGACTATGAAATGCGTATCATGAATGTAAGAAAAATGTACTCGAACAGATCGTTTCTCGAGTTAGCTGTCGACGTAAACCGATAGACGTCCACGTCTGGTCTGGTCTGCTGGAAGGACTTCACCATGGCACGATCTTGCGCCGCGCCGCCAGGTTCGACTGGTTTGATCTGTTCTGTTTTACATTTTAACCTTTTTGTTTACTGTCTTTGTTTTAAGTGTGGGCAATAAAGGGCAATAAAATAATCTTTCTATCTATCTATCTCGTTTGATGTCGTCCGTCTACCTGGCCGGGAGAAAACGCTGCGCTTTCCAGTCACCAAGCTCCTTCCCAGCACTTTGGGACCCCAACATCCATAAGTTCTTCGAAGTATGTTTAGCTAGTTACGAGTACATTATCATTAATTAGGTAGGTATTATTTCTTTAAATAAGCCGGTGCGGGTAGATGATGCTTGCGTGGATTCCTCGGTATTAAAGGTCTAGCCCCATTTGAGATTTACAGAGAGTCGCGGCACGTAGCGGCAAATATTATCTGTAGTCTGTATTCGGCCGCGTCGTGCAATGCATTTACTTGCCGCGTTGCATAAATGGGCCCAGCCCCATACAAATAATATTTTCCGTTACGAGCCGCGCCGCTCAATGCTACAGTGGGGCTAGACCATAACAGCTTAAATATCCGTTTCCAGGATGCAATAAGGTTTCCACTTGATAGACACATGTATTCATAATATTGGTATGGATACCCGTAGCAATAAATTCAGCGTCCAGTAAACTCGTGACCCATTTTGAATTGAAAGTTCTTTTTAACAGGCCATGTCCGGCCGCACTCTTGCGAAAGAGTCTTTATGCAAGCCCGCTGGTTTACTGCAATGGGTATTATAAAACCGCGCACGTATTGCTTTGTTTAAAAAGTATTAAGCTTAGCGATGATGTTAATACAAAAGCGCCATTTAAAATGAACATAAATTAATATACAGTATCCGCTGTGCTACTGTTGCCTCAAATAATATAGGTTTAACCTATATGCATGTCACACACGGGGTCGGGCTGCAAAGGCGGGCTAACGACCAGCGATATGTCTAGTTAAACGAACGAAACGAAAATCTGCGTTTATCTTTGTGCTAATTTACCCACCCTTTACTGGACTAGAGCCTTTACAGGCTACATGTGTATCATGATGTTACACTGATTAAGGTTGCCTGGAAGAGATCGCTGTTTAAGCGATAAGGCCGCCTGTTGTGCCCTATCTATTAATATGATTGTTTTTTATCTTTTCATTTCTTTGTGTACAATAAAGTATATTTTACTTTTACTTTACTGATTGCGATTAATTTTTCTGTTACCCTTTCAGAAGTTTCTCCCTCTATCTGAGAAATATTTTATGAGATCTTCGTAGCATTTACAAGAAACCAACCTGACAGTATACTATCCACACACAACTAACTAATTGATTATAACATCATATTATTAACTGTGTAGTAAATAAAGGATTATCAAAATCGGTTCAGATTTGACGGAGCTATTGATAAAATATTATCTATGGAGTTTCACCGACATAACCATTTGACAATCATTAAGAGTTTTTCTTTCAATGCTGCTCTCCGTGTATTCTTTTCAAGTTTTTGGCCCTTTTTTGACACCTCTCCAATACCTGTCCTCAATTAAAAGTCAAATATCTGGATGACCGGTATTTTTTTTTGGGTAAATCGTAAAATATATATAAACAAGAATTGCTCGTTCGAAGGTATCAGATTTTGGAGTAAGTCAAAATCAATACATCAAGAATTACTAAATTAAATATTAGAAAGGTTTTAAACCAATACGTTATATTTTTATGTTCGCTATATTATTGTTTAATGCATGTAAACGATTTTATTACACAGTAAACCTCCCCTGTTGCAATGAAAGAGTGATATCAATAATTAGTACTCCGACCTTGACGGGTTTGTGCTAAATAGTGATGAGTGGTATTTACTCTCATAGCAAAATCAAACAGTTATAATTAGTGTCATTAGTGTATGGTCATCAGTTGGATTTTGGCCGCAAGTTTTTTATTCATGAGAATAAACAATACGTACGATTTTCTCTACATTTTGAGCAAAACTTGATAAAATCCCTTGCTTTTGCTCAACAGCATACCTATTAGACCATTTTGTTTCTTTTGAAGTCTTTATCGATACCGGTGATTTAAAAAAAAACAAATAGATTGAACGGTGTTTTGTCAAGCTACAGCTTGCTATTTAAAAAAAAGTGTGGTATCCTGGGACACTGGATAGGAACGAAGTTCCTTAAATTATATAAATATTAATTTCAAGTTCTAGTCAAGTTAATAATAAAAGAAAATATTAAAAGAAATAAAAGAAAATTCTTTAGCCGCGTTGAGCACATTTTTATGAATCATTGTGAATAAAATAAAAGTGTTAAGATAATTTTGTAAAATAGTTTTTGATGTTTATCGATAAAACAAAAATAGATAATTTTAGTTTTTTGTTATTTTTAAGACCTTTTGTCTTCGTAAAAAAAAATTTACTCCACGCATTTTCGTTACGGACGTTTTTGCCGGCTCGCATCGCATCGCATTGTCCCTTAAGGAACTTGTTCCAAAATTCATGAAAAATCACTGGTAACAAAATACTAAATAAAAAAAGCAGACAGTAATTCATCGAAAACGAAGCCTCATCGATAATTTCAATGAACCGTCTAATTCTGCACTAATAGTTCCAGTATTTGTATTCAGCTACAATAATGGGAATTTGACCTCTTTCCATTTGCTTTCATATCGAGATTCGAGATCTATGATTGTGAAAATAGTATTGTAATTATCGAGATGATCCCTCTTAACTAGCTCGTTACTTTCTGTATTACAATAACAATGAAACTGTATACAAAAACGTCACTGAGCCGATACTTAATGCTGAACAAGATTTCCTTTGTGACTGCAATAACTTGGTTCAAGCTACTTTATAATGATCGGGATGAAATATTATGGTCTAACGATACTCAATAATTCATCAGCTATTCTGAGTATTTCTTTCTTATTTTATGTTTCTTAGCTTTCTAGTACCCGTCTAGATCTTGTACATGAATATTTAGGTATGCCTAAGTTTTCCGTCAAATAGTAACTGAAAAAAAAGTGTAATTCAAAGGCAAGTCAAATCAAAGAACTTCCAATTAACTTTATTAACACGTAAACTTAATTATCGTTCACTTACTATGAATTACTAAGCTCCTGACAAAAAAAAATATATTTTCAAATCGGTTTAGAAACCACGCAGATATGCATACATACATTTAAAAAAAACATACGCGCCAAATTGAGCACCTCCTCCTTTTTTGGATGTCGGTTAAAAAGTGTGTGTGCAATTCACACACGGCAGAAGTGAAACTTCAGAGAAGTAGCCTACGAGATAATGTAAATAATTATAACTTGTATTCTAATTTCTATCTCATTCTCTCACAGGCTGAATCCTATTATGAATATGTTTGACTCTTTTTGGTGTCGCTTTTTCATTTCACCGAATTTTCAAATCACAACCATTCTAAAGAAGTTTCACTTCAAAAAGTTCGAAGTCACTCAGTTGGCGATGTGGGCAGTCATTATACCTTTAGAGTCGATCTCCACCTTGTCTCTAATCGAAATTGGCATATTCAATTAGTGCGCACCTAATATTATTATTATATCTCTAAAGCAGAACTTACAATAGAAAATTAGTGGCGTAAAAGTAGTTTCAAGACATAAATTTCATCAACAAATTCACGTGTAAACTTCTAATTTCATAATTGAGTTTTACGAAAATAGTTTCGCGCTAGGCATGCGCGATTTTAGGTGAAATTAATGTCATGCAACTAATTTCATCACGTAATCTCGAAGTGAGAATGAGTAGTAAGTAAGATGGGATAAGTATCAGTAGGTAAGTTATGGAATGGCGACCTTGAAACCAAAAACTCTTTGTAACTGTTTGTAGACACTAGGAGTCTTGGGTCTTAATTGGTATAATTCCTGTGAGAATAAATGCTAAAGTCCACTAGTCGTCCACAGATGGACTTATAGTGCACCGCAGTGGACGACTGTTAATTGAAATGACGATGACAATGTTTGGGTGTCTAATTGGTTTAAGGTTTTTATATGTGTGGCACAATTGTGGAAATAAATGTTTTTTTTTTTTAAATACAATCTCAATCAACAAATATACTAAACTTCCTCCTTTTGACGACCACCGTGGCGCAGCGCTGTTACCTTAACGTGTGGAGGTCCCGGGTTCGATCCCCGGCAGGGTCAATTTGGGAATTTATAATTTATGAATTTTTCCTGGTCTGGCCTGAAAATTGAAAATTGCAAATTGCAATGTGCGAAAGGATAACAATGGATGTCTGTTTATTTATCCGCATTCAATACGAATAGCGTGGGATTTTGTATGGTGTAATGAGTCTGTAGAGCTTCCGAATTAGATATAACCGGATATGTATAGCATGTACTGATGAAATGATTTTAGTGTTATTTTCCACCAAGCGTATTCAAATGTAACACAATATCCTGTCTATTTCTGAAAATCGTTTCTTAGGGTCTAAACACACTGCGTCAGCGTGCGCACTATTATATGGTGCTGCACAGACTTACCTAACCTGACAAAACTTGTTAGGTACGTCTACATAGAAGCTACTACTGCTACATCTACGTAAATTGGGGTTTTTAGGGTACCCTACCTCAAAAGGAAAAAACGGAACCCTAATAGGATCACTTTGTTGTCCGTCTGTCTGTCTGTCAAGACCCTTCTGCTCAGGAACGCAGGGAGGTATCAAGTAGAAATTCATATCAAATACTCAGGTCTACTGTCTTACTACTGTCCTTAGAGCTGTGAAAGAATCTAACTTCTAAACCAACGCAATCAAAAGATACAGCCGTTTATACTGCAAATTTTCGACACTCGCAAGGGAATCAAAACCTACAGGGTACTTCCCGTGAACTCAGCATCTTGAAATTTGGTACGAAGCAACGTCTTATAGCACAAATAAAGGAAAAATTGCGAAAAGCATCAATTTTTAGTTACGGCTTATAATAAAAATAATTTTAATAATTTTAAACTTACATACGCGCCGAATTGAGAACCTCCTCCTTTTTTGAAAGTCGGTTAAAAATACCATAAATTTTACTTACATACCAACAGGTTTGTACGGTGGGCGAGTCCGACTCGCAATTGGCCGTTTTTTTTCAACTCTGATTTTTCGGAATAAAACGTAGATTTGTTATTGTTATTTTCCAGGTCCTCAACTAAACCCATGCAAAAAATCACGTCGATTAATTACTCAGATTACAAGTTACAACGTGACTGAAAGACAAACACACATTAGCATTTATATTATGGGTTGTTACTTATTTATATGCTAATTACTTACTCAGTGCTAATATGCAAACACTGTGATATTGTCACACACAATAATTGACGTGTGAGGTATGTTACGTGACGCGTGAACTGTATCCATCTACATGTAAACACTACAGTTGATTTCCAACATATTATAATTAAACCCTCTCTAACTACACGCCACAAACGAATTGCTGCAGCGAAGCCAATTTGTTGACTGTTTAAGCCAAGGGTCCAATGACAAAATAACCATGAAAAGGATATTATTTTTCAACTAAAATACCTATTTTTGTTTAAAAATAGTTTTTGGTACTTAGTTCTAATAAATTTTGTTTCTCAAATATTTGTAACCCAACAAAAATGCCTTAATATAAACGAAACCTTAATTAAAACCTTTATTTACACCCAAGGTATATCTAAATTAGTTACTATATTATATTGTAGTATTTAAAAGATTTTTATCTACTCCAGCATCGAAAAGTTCCAATTTCGAATTTGACAACTATATCGAATTGAACCCTCTTTCGTGTTTGCTTCTCATAACGATACAGTTCGTTGTATGGGAGCTGTATCGTTATGAGTCGTAGCTGTATCGATATGGTTATCTTCATAAATAGGATACCTATAGCTTAGCGGCTCTGGGTTCTGGCACTTTCCCAACCAGTCAATTGATTTGACTTTTTTATTAATTTACAAAGTAAAAAATTATAAAGACGTCCTTTTCGTAGATAAAATCTTGTATGCAACCGTACGTAATTAGTCATTTTATTCTCGTACTATCCTATTTTGATACTCGGCAAGCCTCGTATCAAAAAGCAGCACTCGAATTAAAATGACCCTCATTACGATACAGTTGCATAAATAGCTATTATAACGTTCGGCTTTTGCCTAGCTAGTTTTCAGGCTAATCTAGAAGAACCTAAATTTTAAGTTCAAAGTCATTCACTATACAACAACACAATTATAATATTTAGCTAGCATGTTCTTGAATTATTCCATTTCGCGATATTAATATTCAGACACTGTCATATTTAGACACAACTAGCAAACCCGGCGAACTCCGTTTCGCCACCAGATGGCTTTTTTTGAAATTTTTCCTGAATTTTCTTTGCTATAAACCTCACGGAGCCCGAGACCTTTCCAACGAATGCAAAACCGTCGAAATCGGTTCGTGCGTTCTGGAGTTATAGCGTCAGGAAGGAAAACTCGACTTATTTTTATATAGTAGATAACGATTCGTGAACTGCTGTATCCGTTGGCCTGTAAATCACCCCCACCACTACTACAGCCCATAAACGTCCCACTGCTGGCCACAGGCCTCCACTCTCATAGGCGAGTGGGAATTAGAGCTTAGACGACCACCGAGTAGAAAACCTTGGTTGTATGGTCTGTGGCTTAGACCTACCACGCTGCTCCAATGCGGGTTGGCGGAGTTGGCGGGCCTGCAAACACTGCAGTGGATTTCTAACATGTAATTAAACCCCGTCTCTAATTACTGCAGTGAAGTCACTCGGTTTGTTTTGTTTGAACCAAGGTTACAAACATCTTCATAAAAAAAACTTGTTTTTTCTTAAAGTTTTCGTGATTTAGACTTCGTATCTTTTTAAAAAACATCAGCCTTCAGCTTAAAAACCTTATCAAAATCAGTTCAACTGTTTTGCAAATTCGCCCAGACAAATACAGACACTGAAAAACAGGCAAAATCATGACTTATGGTTTCAAAACAACTGAATTTTATTAGATTATTCATTCAATTTCATTCGTGTTTATATATGTGCAATATCGATACATATAAACTTAGGTTTGTGAACCGACCTCATGTAAAATCAACGCAGTATCTTATCTTGGGGAATAATAATAACCATGAGATACAGCACAAAACATAATTTCGTCAAAATCATGGCCATCAATTCAATGTTAAACGTAAGTGAGTGGTTACATAACGCTATGTAGTGCCGTTAACATGGCATGTTGGCAACCACTATAATACGCAACATGTAAATTACCGAATCTAAGCCAACAAGTAAACACGGCAATAGTGGCAATAGGGTCGCTCCGTGCGGTACGCTTGTAATTACTAGGACTGTAATTCAAGTGACAAATAGCCTCACTCACACCATGCTCATTTGGCAACTCAAATGGAGCTGGAAACATACTTATTACACACGACATTTTAATAACGCTGACCGCCTCTTTTAAATATTTTTTGTGATCATCGCACCACCTTGCATGCACTACGCTCTTGGATGTAAAAATATTGGTTTATACTAGGAAAATAATATTTATCTAATATAGACCCCTAACAGGTTAGCCTTAATCAGGTGAGATCGCAGTCAAGGGCTAACTTGTAGTGGATAAAAAAAAATGCACGACTTATTATAAAAATAAACGGATAAGAACCATTACTTTGTCCGCATAGAATAAGAATTATTGATTCCCGCGGGGACTCTTCAATTTTCTGGGATAAGAAGTAGCTGTACTTGGATGCAACTTATCGTCTCAACCCATAAACACTGCCAGCAGCGTCTCTAGGTTGAGATGACGATGAAGACGAGCAGAAGACCTTCGTCCAGACGAAGGTCTTGTGCCGCTCTTTGCCAGCGGCTCCCAGCTAGGTACTCGCATGTGATCGTCCATCCACGTGGTGGGGGTGTCGTCCAACACAGCGCTTTCCGCTTTGCATCCTATCTAGGGTTGGGTTCCCGGGACGTCTTGTGTCCCGGGAAGTCCCGGGACTTTTCGTAATTTTAATTATCTCGAGTCCCGGGACTATTATTATTTAATTACTATTACTATTATTTAATTATGAAAGAAATCTGTGATTATGAGAATTAACCATGTTGTGATTATGACCAATGATTAGATCTAGAATTACTAGATAATAGTAAAGTAATTAAGAATTAGTATGATTTTTAACTAAGTTCGTTTTATAACTATAAGATTCAACTGCTTAAAAATGAATCTGTGTGTGATTAAAAGAAATAAACAAATATAATTAAGACTGAAATTTACGTTAAACTTATTAAAATTGAATTTTCTGTTTATGTTAAAGTTGATATGTTACTTAAAAAAACAAAAAAAAAATCTTTATAGTTTCGAAGTCCCGAGAACTCCAGAGACTTTGATTGTAGGTTGTCTCGTGTCCCGAGACTTTGAAATTGTCGGAAAATCCCAAACCCTAATCCTATCTCGGTACCAAATTTTATCAAAATCGGTTCACCAGATAGCCAGACAGACGCACTTTCGCATTTATAAAATGATATTATGGATGTAGTGCTCGTAGTTGAGCAACTTTCCTGATGAGACGAAAAATTGTTCGCGTATTGAACTATCAATTTCCCTTTATATCTTACAAAGGAAGTAAGCTTATTACAGCAGTTAGGGTTTCTTAAATCTTAATTACACCATATAACTGTTGGTTCAAGTGACAATTTTTTGACAAAACTCAAACAATAAATCCTTAAGATGAAGTTGGAGCTAATTGTACCGACAGAGCTAAGTATATAATAATTTCGCTACTCGCAATCTTATGTTTAACTTAAAATATTATATTAGAATGAAATTTAGTTCTAAGTCCATTAACTCTCAAAAACTCCTTTGTCAAGCTAATAAAGACCAGTCTCCATTAATATTGCATGTTTTATTCAATTTGAATTCATTCAAATCCGCCTAATTGAATTCCATTTCGTTCAAAAGCTCTATTCTTCATAACTCCATATTTTCAGCATGACTTTATTTAAATTAAATTTTCAAGGCATTCCAATTTTCAGGCTAGCTATCTTATTTTGAATCCATCGTTTGCAATAATACTGTATCATATTAATTACAGAAATTGTTGTTTATATTGGACTTTTGTACAATTAAAATAGTCAATTTTAAATTTATATTTTTATTTGGGCAAATGACAAAATGTTATGTAAATGAAAATCCACGAGTACCAATGGGATTTTAAAAAAAGTAAATTTCAGCGGACAAATTCGCGGGCAATATCTAGTAATTTTATTACAGCCAAAGAAAATATTCATAAGCAACTAAGAAAATGACAAAGTTTGTCTACCAATTTTTTTATTGTTACCCCGGTAAATATGCTCGTTTCTCGCGCTTTCTTTGTTAGACTGTTAGGAGATAAACTTTTCAAATAAATCACTAGACACTTTAGAGAAACTCCATATACGCCGTATTCTCTTTACTATCTGCCTACCTACTTTAACTTTTGACTTGATTTATTTCGTACTAGACAATTTTCTCCTTTGTGGAGGTTAAAATGAGTATGTCTATTTATATGTCGCTCATATTATAAACAACAAGCCGGAACATCACTCATTCTAATCTACACAATTAAAAAAATGTGACTAGTAGTCAAACTAGTCACATTTTTTTTATTGATTTATTGAATATATGATGATCTCTGTAAGTTTTATGTTGCATAATCATTTTAAGCTATCGATTAAAGTAAAAAAAAAGTGCGTCGCACTTTGATGATGTAACAATTCAGTATTTCATCCCAAAATCCCATACTCAAATACCCAATTAAGTAACTAGTTATTTTTTTCATTCGACTTCAACAATGTCGATTTTGGAAAAAAATATTCCAAAAGTTCTGAGTTAAAAACATACTTAATCCTTATGCATAATTTAAAGTTTCTAGAGCAAAGAACTGAATAGTTCATCCATAAAAAGCTAACTTTTACATTAAAGTTGGAATGATGATGCAAAAGATACTTTTCACCTCTCATGCTCTAAAAAGATGTCATTATAGCTTAGCGTAGGCGGACTTAAGTTAGTAGCATTTAGGACCTAGGGATTAAAGTATTTTTTTTAATAATTGCAGGCGTTATTAAGTCATATGTAGTAAATGGGTAATAAAATATTATAATCTATGGTTAAATTCAACAGCCCAAACTAATGCCCAAACTAAGGTGCGTAACGAATGAAACTAGCAGAATTTTTATAATACAAAATTATATCACTCTATGTAGTACCGTACACGTAGGACTGCTAAAACTGTCATGGTATGATGGTAGCCAGGTCTGACATTTGTGTGAGCGTCGACCCACTGTATGAAATGAATAAATAGTTACGCTATGTTAATACGATCCACACAGAATCTACTTTATCCTTGGTTGACATTGAAATAGAATGAGGTACTAAAAAAATTCTACATCAATGCCTACAGCTCAATATCTATGGTTCTTAATTTTTTTTTAAAGTTCCTTCTTGTTAACAATAAGGAGAAAAATGAAGTTGGTATTGCGGATTGATCTCTATAATTTGTGTTGTAATTATTACATTTATTTTTACGGATGCTAAAGTAATCCATTTCGAATTTGGAACTATTTATTTGTTACTATCATAAAGTGAAAACAAAGATCTTACTCCTAATATGAAAATGTAACAGAAAGGCAAAGAAATAATTATAAAGCGTTATTTATTTTATTTTCTCGCAATCGAAGTAGCGTGTTTACCACGGGACTAAAAGTTATTCTACTCGATTCTATAGCATACCTCGCTAAGCAGGGTAAACTAAGCATCTCGTATGAAATGGCTCAGTTTAGTCCCTTGATGAATAATCTACTATTAATACGTCAATATAATGAAAAAAACTCGAATATTATTATCATCATAGGTACAATACCGTGAGGTCGGCAGACTGCCAGCTTTTGTGGAAAGTTAAGTTTTATTAAAATCTTGTTTGTGGGCCGCCAATGCCACCCAACGATTTATCTTCATTGGTTCTCCCCAAATATACCTATTTGGATAAAGATTTATTTTACTATTTTATTTGTGATCTTGAACACCGTATACACAGAGTGTATGGGTATTTATTCTTCAAGACGGGTGTTAGACTCAGCCAATTAATCGTACCTTTGTTTTTGGCCGATTGCGTCTGCTATAGTCCAGTGTTATAGACTATAATGTAGCGTCATTATAGTCTATAACACTGGACTAAACCGTATCTACAGAGGCTTAGGCCGTGTCCTGTGGAGATCCATGCAGGAGTTCTTCGTTCGCTAGTGGACTTCTATCGGTTGAAGCGTCGACGACGATCTAAAGACATCATTCAGCTACTGGAGCATCTTTTTTTAATGCCTTTAAAAAAAGTGGTGAACCTTTCCATCCGGATTAATACCATAATATGATAGGATGGATAAATTTTACACAAAATGCAATAAATTATTCACATCTAACAGGGTGAAAACAATGGCTAAACTAAATATTTAGTGAGTAAGATGGTGAGAAGAAAGCCGACTGAGGGACAATTTACGGCCAAATCCCGTCCAACCGCCGCATTAATTCCACACAGAGCTGCCAGATAACCGGCTCGGCCCGATTTATTGCTTTAATCAAACGTACAGCGTGCTGACAAAAAATGCGCTTAATGTAACATTGAACCTCAGTACGTGCACTAGCTTAACATTCATCAACCCGAATAGTGCTGAATAGTCTGTACTCGACATTTTTTGCTTCGCTTTATTTTGGTCCCACGGGTAATGTCATGGTAGCCTAAAAAATACAATAATATCCGAATTCGCCTGAGGACCCAATCAAACGGGTCATTACTCAAGCTACAACCGAGTACTCCAACTGATTGGAACACGAGGAATAATAAGTTCTCGTGCTCCAATCGTAGAATAGTACCTACCAACTCCATACCGTTACGTTGCGTTACCTATACCTGCTATTCCTACAGTCCACTTGCAATATACAGGAAAATAAAGCAACGCCATCGTAAACAGCACACAGACCCGGAATCCTTAATCATAAAATGTAGCCTTTGTGTAAATTTAGGTTATAAATTACCCCTGGTACCTCTGTTTCAAATTTCAGCCAAATCGGTTCATTAGTTGTGGCGTGAAGGAGTAAAAAAATCCAAATTTACTTTAGTTAGTTAAATAAAGTGTCCACAGGAATAAATATAACAGATAATAGAATTCCACGCGAACGATGTAGCGGGCATCGTCTAGTCGGAAATAAAATACGTAATTTTGAGAAAAAAGTATTCGTTGCTGGATGTATTATATTTTAGAAAGTAGATATAAATAAGTTTATAAATTATGACTGGCTTGACTCTAGCATCTCTATTTTATAAATTGTGAATATTCAATTCATACAGGTAGGTACGTTTGATAAAAACTTCAACTCGAGCTAAAATAGTTTTATTAACTTGCTCTCGCAAGTTTATGAAAGCTACTTTGAGTTGGTGACTCGCGACCATACGGTAAAACTTTGAGTCGAGGTTTTTTATACGGAACCCCAGTCCCTTTATCAACTTTATTTGCTCTACTTATTTGATCACATAAATAGAAGCTTCCATTCATAAAATCAATATACTTCGTATATTTATACTTTATACTTACGTATATTTATAAACACTTGCCTATACCTACTTTTATTAAGTTATGTTTGCTTATTTGATTTTTCTTTTCGCGTTTGACGACCTCTCTGGCGTAGTGATGACCGTTGTCTTTAAAGTGGGAGACTCCAGTTACAGTTCCCGGAATGGGTAATTTCGGATTTTATCTAAATTTATTTAGATAAAAACGGATTATTTTAAATAGAGGCCTTGGCTAGTTGCCACCCTGCTAATGTGATGTCAATTGCTGATACTGTACTGATTGCTGTACTTGTTGCGCCTGATGCTGCCGACTATGTTGCTGGTTATTCGTCACTCCAATTGAAAATCTGTCCCTCCCTTTTGCCCTTTTTCTCGTGGCAAGTTTCCAATCCGATTTAAATTTGTTAGCAATTCAACAAATTTTTATACCTAAATCCCAGGAAGGCCCAAAAACCCTCCAGAAAGGTGGAAAAGTATTTTCCGGAAAAAAAAATTAAGGTGTGAGTCAAACCAAATAGGTACCCGTTGAATCATTATTCCACCCTATTCATTGAGCAGTTAGGGAATTAATTAAATGAGTAAAGTGGTTAAGGCCATAAAACGGAAAAGCAAGTGTTTTATTTTGTTAAAAACTTGGATTTCAGCGTACAGCATCGCTTCATTACGGCGTATTCATCCCGAGTCAGCGGTTAGCGCCCGCCTCTTCGCTTTACATCCGACCTACATAATAGGTATTTTTATGTTACAGTCAGAACTCTAATCCGGTCCTATTATACTATTAACTGTGTATTATGTGTGTTCAAAAGTATACTCTTTGCTGTAGAGGTTAATCGAAATGGCCTAGGTTTAATAATTAAAAAATGTTAAATTAGTTTAAACTCCTCGCAGTTCTTTTCGCTCTTCTCTCAAAATGTTCTTTCTTGTCTTAAATGGGTTACGCTAGAAGAATCGCTTCATTGCCTTTCAATAAACTTTACTTGGCTTCGTAAGCTCACATTACTCAGGACCTCGTTTGCGAGCTTCTGATTTCATGCTTTACAAAAACACATGGATACACAGAACCCACAAGTCACAAACAAAACGATGTCACCATAATGTCATCTGTCAACGTCATATTACATTGGACTCTTCAAGTGTTGCCATAAAAATAACTGCCTACGAGAAATGATCTCGATTTACGAATTTGCTTGCTTGGGAACTAGGCTTTCTTGCTTGGTTGGGAAGGTAAACGGTGCTCCGCTTGTAACTGCATGTTTGACCATACAGATCTTTTTTCTGTTGGCGGATTATAGCAAAATAATTATAATCTTTTCTTGCTAAATCATGAACTTCCGCAGAAATAACGCCTGATTCTATCCAAGACTTTTTAAGTCAAGGGGCTTATTTTTGTCCTGAGTCACGTTTGATATTTATCTTATATGAATTGATTATATTTATAAACTATTCCAGCATTAAGTTTTAACCGAAATATCATTGAACTTTTGAGTTAAATAGATACCATGACGATAATGACGATAGCGTAATATTATATTGCGAGCAGGATACGGGCATTAGTTGCATACATGAGATAAATATTTTTTAATTAACTCGTTTAAAACGGGATCCTATTCATTACTAATCGTGAGTTTTCAACAGAAATACTAATTTACAATCAATCGAAAATTAATATGTTGCGTGCGTGTCCGTGTGGATTTAAGTTTTCAAAAATCCGGTAGGAACTCTGATTTTTTGGGATAATTGGGTCTTTCACAACAAGTCAAATCAGCAACTTTTTTTTAAATGTCAAAACGCGCGCTTAGTATGGGATGTTGTATGAAATACTGAACAGTGGGAACATCAAAATCCGATGCACTTTTTTGCTTCAATCGATAAATTAAAATGGTTTTCGAACATAAAACTAACAGGGGACGTGGATTTTACGACTTTTGGGCGATGCTCTATTTAATAATCATTAAAAAAAACTTGAGTAACAATGCAATAGTTGTCAAATACCCATCTTTGTATACCTAATTGACAACCAGGATGCAAGCTGTCTCTGTATAGGTCAAGATCAGATCAGATCAAAGCAGGCAGATACCGCGCTAGGAACACGGCAGGCGCGCCAACAAAGCAAATACAAAACGAAAAGCAAATACAAATCTCATTTAGTTGGATGCGACGCGTCGAGAAGTTTCGACGTAACGTGTGTTTAAACAAGTTTCTCAAAATAATGCCTTCTTGTGTCTTGTAACACTGTAAAAATTGTTCCCAAAAATTAAAAAAGGATAATGGTGTTTCTTTTCTTATGTAAGAATTTATATTTTCATTCTGTAAGTTTTTTTTCCCTTTTTATTTAATTGCTGATGACTTGAAACACAAAACCTCAACGATATCTATCAGTGTTGCTAATTTACGTTGTAATATTTTCCCTTAAATTAAAGAAGGTGTAAATGAGCTGTTAGTAGATAGTTTTTTTTTTTGTGAAACAGCTACGCTGCCGGCGTATTTCGAGGTACGCCGATTAGCTTATAGGTACGCCAGCTGCTTTTGAGGTACGTCAGCTACTTTGATGGTACGTAGGCTACTTTTAAGGTACGCCAGCTTCTTTAGAGGTACGCCAGCTACTTTAGAGGTACGTAGGCTACTTTGGTGGTACGCAGGCTACTTTGCTGGTACGCAGGCTTCTTTTAAGGTACGCCAGCTACTTTAGAGGTACGCAGGCTACTTTAGAGGTACGCAGGCTACTTTTAAGGTACGCCAGCTACTTTAGAGGTACGCAGGCTACTTTAGAGGTACGCAGGCAACTTTGGAGGTACGCAGGCTACTTTGGTAGTACGTAGGCTACTTTTAAGGTACACCAGCTACTTAGGAGGTACGTAGACTACTTTAGTGGTACGCAGGCCACTTTGGTGGTACGCAGGCTAATTTTAAGGTACGCCAGCTACTTTAGAGGTACGCAGGCTACTTTGGTGGTACGTAGGCTACTTTTAAGGTACGTCAGCTACTTTAGAGGTACGCCGGCTACTTTAGAGGTACGCAGGCTACTTTGGTAGTACGTAGGCTACTTTTAAGGTACACCAGCTACTTTGGAGGTACGTAGGTTACTTTGGTGGTACGCCATCTATTTTGGAGGTATGCAGGATACTTTGGAGGAACGAAGGATACTTTTAAGGTACGACTACTGCTTTAAAGGTTCTTTTGCTATTTTTTCGGACTACTTTATAGGGGAACGCGGACTAGTTTGGAGTGTTATAAACTGTTACTTACAATCATTTTATGTGTTTAAGAATTTGGTAAAGTCAATATTTTAGTTTAAGAAAGGTTTAAAAACAAATTCAAATAAAGTTCCACGACTAGGCATAAATTATAAACCATATTCATTATTCGTTTTAATTACAGATTTCCATCAGATCCGGTTCTACGCGACAGATGGATTTACCTACCGTACCTCTAAAGTAGCTGGCGTACCACCAAAATAGCCTACGTACCTCCTAAGTAGCCTGCGTACCTCTAAAGTAGCCGGCGTACCTCTAAAGTAGCTGACGTACCTTAAAAGTAGCCTACGTACCACCAAAGTAGCCTGCGTACCTCTAAAGTAGCCGGCGTACCTCTAAAGTAGCTGGCGTACCACCAAAATAGCCTACGTACCTCCTAAGTAGCCTGCGTACCTCTAAAGTAGCTGACGTACCTTAAAAGTAGCCTACGTACCACCAAAGTAGCCTGCGTACCTCTAAAGTAGCCGGCGTACCTCTAAAGTAGCTGACGTACCTTAAAAGTAGCCTACGTACCACCAAAGTAGCCTGCGTACCTCTAAAGTAGCCAGCGTACCTCTAAAGTAGCTGACGTACCTTAAAAGTAGCCTACGTACCACCAAAGTAGCCTGCGTACCTCTAAAGTAGCCAGCGTACCTCTAAAGTAGCTGGCGTACCACCAAAATAGCCTACGTACCTCCTAAGTAGCCTGCGTACCTCTAAAGTAGCTGGCGTACCTCTAAAGAAGCTGGCGAACCTTAAAAGTAGCCTACGTACCATCAAAGTAGCTGACGTACCTCAAAAGCAGCTGGCGTACCTACGTACCACCAAAGTAGTCGGCGTATCTCTAAAGTAGTCGGCCTACCTCCAAAGTAGTCTCCGTACCTCCAATTTAACTGGCATATCTTGAAAGTATTCGACGTACCGCTAAATTACTCAGCGTAGCTCCAAAGTAGCCAGCGTACCACCACAGTAATATGCGAATCTCCTTTTCCAGGATACAAGCTATTCTCCTACCATATGTCGTTGAAATCGGTTAAGTAGTTAAGGTCTAAAGATAGAACAAACAATTAAAATTTCTTACATTAATTTGGCATTTTTTCATTAATGTGGCAACATTTCACGCACACTGATGCATGTGTCCAGACAGTGCTGTCACGCACACTAGAATAAATTTTGGCCGCACTGTCGTGTTCCGAGCGCGGTATCTGTTAGTACTACATCTGTGAAAGCCCTAATAAATTGACAGACAGACAGTTCACAATAATACTATTAAATATGAAAACTGTGTGGAACGAAAAATAGGCATACACTATACGTTGAAACGCAAATGTTTTCTCGAACGAAATGTGGTGGTGGAAAGCTTACAAGTTTAGCTTACCTGATTGAACAAAAGGGGAGCTAGTTTAACATAAGGCCTCTGTAACAAAGGGAGGGGACACAATCCATTAGTGAAGGTCTTTTGTGCGGCAAGTAAAGGATAGTGTACCCGGGCGAACTTTATCAAAGACATTGTCTTGCATGAATTGATAAAAAGATGTGTCTGGTCTAAGTTTAAGTAAGCGCCACTTTGCTATTCATTTAGCTATTCAAACTTTTTGTAAAGGTTAAGATAGCGTGGTCACATTGAACGATTTGTAATCACCATCTACAGCAGCTTACGTCCACTGTTGAACATAGCCTTTCACCACCGTCTTTGCCCTCAGCGTTCCTCATACACCCTCTTCCCACACCCTACGACAAGCATTGACTCACTCATGGCGCTGGAACGTGGACATCGTGTAGACATTTTGACGGAAACTCTCACTAAAATTCAAAGATGGAAAGAGCTATGTTAAATTTTTTATCCTTGTAATCATGATTCGCACTACCTCTGAAAAATTTGCGTGCTTGGGATTTGCACAATAGACCGTACGAATAGAAGGCCGATGTCTTATACCAGGGATTGATATTTACTGAGTTGTGTCTATTTATTATGTTAAAGTTTGATGAGAAAATCATGTCAAGTTTACTCATTTAACCAACCACAAAAATTTTAAATTGGTAACTGTTGTGTATTGAAACTACAAGATTCGGATACTGAATACAAATTAGCGACACAATACAGTTATTATAAAACTACCTGCATATATCATGCATATCAGTAAGTATTTTTACCAATTAGAAAAAACTAGAGATAGGATTTTTAAAGTAATTTGGCTATGGGGATCCGAGGTATCAGTTCATTTTGGAAAAGGGGACTTTTGTCCAAAATAGTTTGGGAATCCCAGCCCTCAACCAATATCATCGCTATACCTAAACTCTAAGTACCTGTTACTTCACCCACAACTACCTATATTTAGACGTTATCTTTTTGCTAATCATTTCATTAATTTGCTTCGTGATAAAACTTAATTGGATCGCGCGCGAATATAAAACATTGGCACCTCTTCAGGCCCGTTGCCAACACTCCAATCAGCAGAACGACGCGACGGCCGTAGTACATATCAAATCCATTTATACATGAGCCTTTCAACACAATTATTTACCTATCCATACTAATATCTACCGAAATGTGGAGGCGTAGGCGTCAAACACGAAACTAGTGATGTGGTACGAGAACTAGCGACGAATTTCAGAAAGGCCCTTTAGGCAAACTGAAATTGTGAAAAAATATAATTCTGTTTATTGCATTAATGAAATGGCGAATCCAGTCCTGCCAGTCTGGTAGAGCGTTTGCGGTTATTTTTCTCCAAAAATATTTTATTAAAATTCCCAAATAATATATTCTTTTGGCAATCTGAAATTTTAATTACGTATTTATTGAGTAATTTCAGTAATACCTGCAAATCGCCAGACTAATTTTGCGGTTTTAAACGTGAATAAAGTTTTCAAATGAGTACGACAAAATTGCGGCGAAATTCGTCGCCAGCTCTCCAACTAATCGCATTGCCTCGCTGCCGCCTTCGCCCCACCGCCGCTCATTTCGTGCCCGTACACTAACCTGGTCACGGCTCAATCCGTAAACTGCGATATTAGCGAGCAAGGAGATACCTATACCTAAGGATAAATTTAAATCCATGCGGATGAAGACGCGGGCATAGAGTATGAATACGGAAGTGTAAGCACCTGCCTGTCCGTCTATTTACTTATCACGGTCGATCTGTTTAACTTATTTTCATGAAATTTTGTACTGAGCTTGCATCCCGGGTATGGACACAGGATTTTAAGTTCGGAAGATCTCGAGGCATTTAAAAAAACTAAATGCAACGCATCATCCATTTCATTATACAACCTCCAACAACAATTAGTGACAAACTCCGTGGCGCAGTGTGTAGCGCTGTTGCCTTAACGTGCGGAGGTCCTGGGTTCGATCCCCAGCAGGGTCAATTTGGGAATTTATAATTTCTGCATTTTCCCTGGTCTGGCCTGGTGGGAGGCTTCGGCCGTGGCTAGTTACCACTCTATAGGCATAGACGTGCCGCCAAGCGATTTAGCGTTCCGGTACGATGCCGTGTAGAAACCGAAGGGGTATGGGTTTAATATAACTGCCATGCCCCTAACAGGTTAGCCCGCTACCATCTTAGACTGCATCATCACTTACCATCAGGTGAGATCGCAGTCAAGGGCTAGCTTGTAGTGGATAATAAAAAAAAAATTGATAACTAGGTGATGCCAGCGATTCCGTCAGCGTGGATTAATTTTTTTTTATTCCCACGGAATCCCTTTTAATTTTCGGGATACCTAAAATGTAGCCTATGTGTTTAAGTTAGCTTATCCAATCTTATCTTAATCTTTATTACAAATTGTAGCCAAATTGGTTCAGTAATTGCACGCTTACAAACATCGAAATTTACAAACCTACAGATTAACAATCATCCATTCTTTTTTTTTATTTTTTATTATAGGATACCTATTATATTCGGATTGGTATAATACGTTTTGTGTATCTAATGCCTTTATAACAACCAGGTTTACATGTTATTATAAATAGCTTACTATAATAATTATAACACAGCTGTGGACTGACAGGTATTGAGTATCAATTACGAATGGATCTCAGGAGCTGTAGCGATCACGTCAGGATCCAATCATTGAGGGGATCAGTACGAAATACAATTATTAATATAGCTGTTCAGTAAATGAAAGATGAAATTATTTTCTGGTATTGAGTAAATCTGCTCTCAGAATGAGCTGGGTTTGACTATAGTTGACAAGTGTGGATTCGCAAACGTTTGAGAGCATTATGAAGAACTCCCGGATATGCCGGGTGGGGGATTAAGGGTTTAAAATAACTGCCCCTACCAGATTAGCCCACTACCATGTTTGACTGCTACATCACTTACCACCGGAGAGAGCAGTCAAAACCAATTTTAGTGGAATTTAAAAGACTGCAGGTTTCCTCACAAAGTTTTCCATCGTTGTTATAGCAAGTTATATTTCATTAGGTATGCAGTCGATTGGCTACAGTTCTCTTAACAGTACTAGGTATAGTAAAACCTGCCTGGTGGGAGGCTTCGGGCGTGGCTAGTTACCCTACCGGCAAAGACGGCTCGTGTCTTCCGATTTAGCGTTCCGACGTACTTTTACCTATTCTGTGGTTCCGGTACGATGCCGTGTGAAACCGATTTAGGTTAAACATATCTGCCATACCTACCCCTAATACGTTAGCCTGCTACCATCTTAGACTGTATTATCACATACCACTAGGTGAGATCGCAGTCAAGAGCTAACTTGTAGTGAATAAAAAAAGATAGATGTACGCATTGCAATTGAGAATGCTTTGAAACTACGTCTGAAATAGGTCACAAGCTGACTCATTATATTCAACATAGTAATACACTTATGGAATCGTGATCAAAATGTAGTATTTTATAAATAAAATGGAAGTATTGGAAAAATTATACAAAGTGGAAAACGTTGCATGCACGTAATCCTATTTTTCACATGGGTCTCATTGAATGCGACGAAAAGAATAACTGTTGTAAAATGTTAACAAAATTGCGGTGCACTTCAATACTGACAATGCAAACATTGTGTGCCGCACAGAGTGGCTGACCCGGACGGAAAAATTTAAATATTCCTTTCAGCAATTTCATTCATTTACTTACACGTTACTGTGGTGTACCACGGTCTATACAAACCTATCCCAACGTAGCGACACTGCAGTTTGCTTTTTCAGCATTATTAAAACAAAAATGTTCCGGGTTATTATTTTTAAATAAACAACAGCGCCGACTACGTAACACGGAAGCAACGTGAATACGGATTTTCGAGAACGGATTTTATTCTGATAAACATTCGTGGAAAAAGTAGGTATTTTGTTATTTCGTAAACAATGATACAGTGCTCTACCAAACGTACAGTATAATCCAAACTAATATTATAAATGCGAAAGTATGTTCGTCTGTATATCTGTTTGTCTGCTACGTTTTAACGGCCCGTCTTTTCAACCGATTTTAATGAAAGATAAAGTGGTAGGTTGTATCCCAGGGACATAGGCTATTTCGCTAAGTACTTAATCCACGCGGACGAAGTCGCGGGCATCATTTAGTAATTAAATATAAGCTAAAATTAGAGAATGTATTTTGCTTTCCAACATTCTTATTTTCTTTTTAATCTTTAGATGCTAAATAATACAAATCTTACCGCTACGCGAAAACTTAAAAAAACACTTGACTTATTTAACAATTAAGTAAAAATAAAGGCGCGTGAAAAAACATCGTCTTTCATACCGTTCTATTCATTAAGATTTTCCCATTATTCTTCCATTATAGAAAGAATGACTCGCAATTTTAATTGCTAGCTAGCGAACAGTGAATAGCTTTGAACTAACTTGTTTCATTGTGGCATAGGATATAAAAACAATGGGGAGCGCTTGTACTGTAGATATCCCGTAGATTCTTGATGAACTTTTTCACATTTCTTGCAAAAATAGCTTTGAGTTTCAATGGTGCGGGCTGAAATTCGAGAGACTGTGGTTTTGAATCTCTTTGAGCGAAATAATGTCACCCCAGTTCTTTTTGACGAATCTCGTATTAAATAAAGAAAATAAATATGAATCTGCGAGAACTGTTTGGGATTTGGCGATATTAAAATACAACAGAGAGTTGTAATTCAATGTAAGAGAATAGTGATTGACGTCCATCCATCCATCCATTAGCCTGTATACATCCACTGCTGGACATAGGCCTTTTCAAGAGCACGCCACCCGCTTCCCGCCACGTTTTTTAGGTCATCAAAATTCAAATTCAAATTCAAAATGATTTTAATTCAAATAAACTTTTACAAGTACTTATGAATCGTCTAGTGAATCTACCACTGGTTCGGAATGCCATTCCTACCGAGAAGAACCAGCAAGAAACTCGGCGGTTGCTCGTTTGAAAAAAAAAAAAATTTACAATTTCATTAATTTGTAAAATACATACATAAGTAACGCATAAGATGACGCATAAAATACATAAGATAGGTTGTGGAATTTTGTTATAAAATAGAATGCTCATTCCCACAAACGACCTTCGGACCTTCTTGAGGCGGAGCGATGGAGTCACGAGCTTATGGCAGCCTCTAGTTTGCCTATCATGCAGATCACATGTTTTTTTGTAATTATGAATGTGCTGTTTTACGAAGATTAAATTACTATAAATATATTGGACCAGTGAGCTGGAGGTCGTCCTACACTGCGCTTGCTGGTACGTGGTCTCCACTCCAGAACACGTCTGCCCCAACGGCCATCGGTTCTGCGACAGACATGACCTGCCCACTGCCACTTCAGCTTGCTCACCATTAGATCAACGTGACGTGATCGGCGTGCTTTCTTTAAATTTTATAGTAGGTAATATTGATGCAATAATATCAGAAAGTTAATATGTAGGTATTCATAAAGAGGGTATCTCCTTAAATTGTGCTAATAGACCCTCCATTTGGACAGAGAACTCTTATAAAAAATTTTGAGTATTAGGGATGTTGCCTATGTCAAAAATTAATATTTTTTAGTGATTGTTGAATAGAAGCATGGATGTAGGAAAATAATAAAGGATCTGCAAAAAGATGTAATATCCAAGATGAAATATCTTCTGTTAATGTTATGTTTGAAAACCATTTTAAACAACTATCGATTAAAGTAAAAAAGTGACTTTTAATGCCAAAATCCCATGTAGGAAAATGGAAAATATCTAGGAGCAAATGGGAAATAACAACTGAGTACATCTATATCTCATTCATTTTTTTTCTATTAGCATCAGTGAGTGTGACTGACCAATATAAACTCCAAACTAAACTATAGTTTGGTGATTTTGTACAACAGAGTTCTAGCCACACTATAGTTTTGATAATTTTCCAACTGAAAGTGTAGGGTAAATTGTTTGATATACAGAGTAAGCTGTATTTCGTGGTAACTTCGTTTGAAACTCTACTTAGTAACGAAATTAAACTCGCGAAATTCACCTTTTGAATGAACAACGATTAACACGCTAAGTCGACCTACGTACAAATTAGCAACTACAACAACAGGCATAAAGCTACGACTCAACCTTACCCCGACAGCACTCTATCTACCCATACCTGACGTTGAATGGTAGATTCCGACCTATCCTAGTAACCTACTAATATCCTACTACCCTACTTCATACAAGTAATAATTAAGTATAAATGCGATAGTTTGTGAAGAAACATGCGGCAATGCCTCGTTGGTCTATTGGTAAGCATAGTCGACTGCGGATCACGAGGTGGATCTGAGTTCAATTCCTGGTCGAGCATAAAAATTGTTAGATATTGGATTTTCAGTTAGGAAATCTCAGTGCCAGCCTGAAGTTGAAAGTTGAAGGTGTTTCACCCTCGTGGCTCGGAGAGCACGTTAAGCCGTTGGTCCCGGTTATTATCACTAACATGATAATAATCGTTAAAGCCCGCTAACTCGCCTTGGAGCAGCGTGGTGGGTCTAAGCTCTAATTCCCTCTCTCCTAAGAGAGTGGAGGCTTTTGGGAGAAATCTCCCAAAGGTCTTAATATCCACGTCCCCTGTTAGTTTTATGTTGAATATATTTCAAACTATCGATTAAAGTAAAAAAGTGCGTCACTATTCAATATTTCATACAAAATCCCAAACTAAGCACGCGTTTTGACGTTAGAATAAAAGTTGCTGATTTGATTAGTTTTCAAATATCCAATTATTATTAAACTAACATCAACAGCAAGATTAATAAGCATATGTTGCAGCGAAAAAATGCTGATTGTTTTTTCTGACGTCTCTCAAAATTTCATTACTTAATATAGAAATAACTTCTTTGCAGCTTTTGTATTGTAACTGTTGCAGATTTTGCATATATGCGATTTCTTCAAAAAGGGATTCATATTAGGGCTAATAATTATTATGGTGAGTTTTCATAATAATTATAACGAGTTTGCTCTCCATTGTTTCCTAAAATTATATCAACATGAGTTACTGGAAAACTTTTCCTGTTCCATTGTTATTATGAAAAGACTGAGAGGCGTATTATACTAGAGGCGTCGATGTTTATAACATGACATTCATAATTAATAAATTCAGTAAATTGGTGCCGAAGATGTAACTTTTTACCCGACTACGGCAAAGCCAAAAGGAAGTGCTATGATTTTTGCAGTCTATGTATGTCTTTATGAATGTATGTACCGATGTTAATGGGTCTCACGACTTTATAAAAGTAATGTTTGTAAAACAATTTTCTTGCAATGACTAAAAATAGGCGCGTCTTTGTGGTCGTCATAAGCAAAACGAAAGTTTTACTTGGAGTACAACTCTATTGTTTTTAACTCACTGTGAATGTTTAACTAAACTAAACTAAAAGTTAGATACGTAAAATTAAGTTAATTTCGTTTGTATTTTCTGTGTTCAAACTAATTACCTTCGTAAATTCATATTTACATTAATATATTTTAAAAGTGATCTTTGTCTCCTATTGCCGCAGCGCGGCGTAGTTATTTTGTCTTATAAGAAAAGTAGAATATAGTATCTAAAGCTTTTACTTGAGGATACTTTTTTGGAATTAAAATATAATTTATTGAAACGTTTCTTAGTGCAGTAACAATTAAATGTTATGTGGACTTAAATATGGTCTAGCTGCGTAAACAACACTATTTTGCATTTTTTGAAACGTTATTATTTATATTACCAGTCACAATAAAACAAAAATTTAGTAGGATGTCGTCCGTTCGACGCGTCTTTTTTCTTTCAGTCTTGATGTGTGTAATACTTCAATAAACAGTAGTATCAAACCACAAATAGATCTTATCTAGCTAAATCATAGTTTAGTACATTAAAGCTGTTAGAGCCGCTATACGCTCAGGCAATAGAAGGCAATGTCAACCAGACGAAAGAATTGAAAGGAACATAAAATTAAACAGTTACTTTTTACGATCACGTATTTTTAAAATGCAATACTAGAATGTCCATAAATATTAAAGGTATGGATAGACAAAACGCGAGTAAGTGACGACAGTCCACGGAGTCGAGCACCACGCTCGTGAATAACCCGTTGCTACATAGCATAATTCGTAAAGTGCGTTGTATCCAGCCATATATGGACTCCGAATTCCAGATACGTTTACAACATTTCGGACTGCATGCATCAACAGACGGATTATCGATGCGTCATTTATTTATATGTATTTAGGTATTTGGATGTACAACACCTAAATTATCACCATGTTAACCCAAATCTTACTAATATTATAAATGCGAAAGTTTGGATGGATGTATGGATGTTTGTTATTCAATCAGGCCCCAACGGCTGAACGGATTTGGCTGAAATTTGGCACAGAGATAGATTATAGTCTGGAATAGCACTTTTTATCTTTTTATCCCAAAAAGTTTAAGAGTTCCCATGGTAACCAAAAAACCTCAAACCACTCAGACGAAGTCGCGGGCATTCGCTAGTGTACATTAAATAAATGATTGATTGAATCATCGCGAACCTGACTGGCGCGACACGCGTGTTATAAATATGTACCCGTAGCTATAGGTATGAAAAGTCCATTCCACCGACTACACTGGAATGGAACACGCGGCAGTCTGTTCATGGCTTTACAAATCGTACAGACGATCCATGTGTCTTTAGTTTCCTGCTGCTCACGTGACGCTTTTGGTCTTTCCAGACCTTAATAGTTGAATCGCGTGACACGTTCAGTGCCTACAGTGCTGCGCTCTTTAGCTCCTGATAAGAACGCATGCGAGCTGTTAGCGTCGTGAAGTGCTGCTTTATGTTTTTAATCAACATTAAGAGGCGTAATGCTACGGAACCCCTTTAAGTTGGAGTCCGGAAATTTACTATTTCTAGACGTCGGCAAATAAGCGTAGGTTCTTACTCTACAAGAAATAATGACGCGAAAATTAAAGTGCAAAAGTCTTTGAAAAAGAGAACTTTATCTTGAGTAAGTTAGGTACGTAAGTTAGGTACGTACCTACCATCGTTCAGGACACTATAACGAGGACCGATACCTCCATTTCTAGACATAGATCTCTCGTTAGGATAGCCACAGATCACGATCTTAAATAAATAAATAAATAAAAACTTTATTGCTTACACTATTGTTATGTGACTATTATGTACAATAAATGCACTTATCCTATGGTTGTGTTAAAACCTAACAATAAGCAATAGATAGCAAACTCAGCATTACCGAGCATTGACAACAATGCTCGGCGCTGGTTTTCATCTTATGCTCCTGGCGTCTTCGTCGTCTTAAAACCAGCAGAAGGTCCACAGCTGGGCGAGGGTCTCCTGCGTGGATATCCACAGGACACGGTCTTGTGCTGCTTGCTTTCAGCGAATCCAAGGTACTCACTTGAGATCAACCGTACCCCTTTAATGGAGGGTCGTCCAACGTTGCGCTTTCCGCTGCAAGATTACCTTGCATCTAACCTCCACCTCTCGGTTCTTCGAACTATGTACACTGGCCATTGCCACTTAAGCTTAGCGACTTTTCGAGCTTTCGGTAACTTGGTGCTGCATGTGTCCCCATACAAAGCCGGGGCACGTTTGCTTACTGGAAAATTAGTTTAAAATTAAAATTATATATTCCTGAAACATTTAACAACTTACAGACTCTTAATATAACTTAATATAACAAATCATCTGTTTTAATACAAAAAAATTAAATAAAGAAATGATAAATTAAGAAATTACAGACAATCAATTTGATACAACACTGTTTACAGTCTACACCGCACATCACACGCATGAATCACGACCGTTTCAACATTGAGACCACAGTTTTAGTCTATCCGTTTTACGGTTCAGTGTTTGCAATTGAAAGTGCTGGTTTGATCCACGTAATCTCCGTCACGATCTCGATCCCACATCCAATCTCACATGCAAGAGACGCCACACTAACGTATTACAGCTTAACCCGCAAATCACGTGCATGAATCAACCTGTATACTTCAGGATTGAGGTGGTTATTTTGTTTATTCATACGAAAACCACTAGTCTATTAGCTAGGGTTATAGAAATTGTAACACCGTATAGACGTACGCTTCTCTATACAAATGGATAACTGTGATTATTCTACCATCCCAACTGTTAGCGTTTATGAATAATAAGAGCTCATTGACTTTAAATTAGATTCAAGAAATATAATGTCATGATCGGTGTTATAAAAAGCGTCATTATACTAAAAATGTGTCTTCTATAAATAAGATCGTTTTGGCGTATTTGAGTCAGTCTTTATCTGTTAGTGATGGTGTAATCATTATTGTCGCCAGTAATTGTGTTTGGTATTCCGTACTACTTCCGTAATTAAGTCGCGTTACAAGTATTAATCACATAAAATAAGGGAAGTATACAATATGAAACATCATATTCTGTGTGTATTATTTCTACGAGTACTTATCTGCCTGCGTGTAACACTAGGTACCTATAATAATTATTTTAAATGTGAGTCTTTCTGTTTATCTTCTACCTTTTCACGGCCTATTCAAATGAATTGGTTAAATAACCAATTTTTACGAAATTCGCTACCGAGATACTTATACACATTATATACTTTGGCCTGGTGGGAGGCCTCGGCCGCGGCTAGTTACCACCTTACCGTCAAAGACGTGCCGCCAAGCGATTAAGCGTTCCGATACGATGCCGTGTAGAAACCGAAGGGTTTAATATAACTGCCATGCCCCTAACAGGTTAGCCCACTACCATCTTAGAGTGCACCATCACTTACCATCAGGTGAGATCGCAGTCAAGGGCTAGCTTGTAGTGGGAAAAAAAATACAACAACAACGAATCAACTATTAGCCATTCGATCTATGTTATATCCTCAGACCAGGCATCAATCAATCAGCAAAAGTAACAGCGTCTTCGGTCAGAACGGCCATACAAATTTATCGATACTTATCACTTACAATAGATATGTTTATTTGGTTTTGTTATAAAAAATCTTAAGACAACAGCGTTGTCTTGCATTAAATAACCATAAAGAATTATCTTTATGCATCGATAATATGTAGGTACTGGATGGGCCCTTTCATAGAAAAAAATTGGGCGTCCAACCCTTAGAGCACGCTCTTAACCTGTAGCCGTGTCCTTGTCCCCGCCATAGCGCTGTCCCGCTTTTCAGACTAGATGGCGTTAGTAAAATAGGTCCACATTCTTTGTTGACAGGTCGGTAGGTCGGACAGGTCTTTATGGTCTGTATACTTGAGGTACGTTATACATGTAGATTTGTTTATCGTTTCTCTTAGATATAATATCCTGAAAGATTAGTTAGAAGCCCTAGAGAAGTAGATCAATGTTCAGAACTAGACGATCGCAAAATAAAACTAATAGTGTTCCTTTTTGGCTATTAAATCTTATAAACTATCTAAGCGACATTTTTGAAAATAAAAGTGGTTTAGTTCTTATGTCCTTAATTACATGTCCCAAACAAATTAAAGAACAAACAATTAGTCTTTAGCTAACCCAACTGCAATCCAATATTGATTGTTACCAATTACCATCACCAAAACCTTTATCACAATCTAGATTCTCTATCCAATTGCTCATGCAACCACATAACCCAAAAGTATTACAGCCTGAGTGGCCTATCAATCAACCTAAAAAGGAGAATCGTATCCGGTATCACATCTAAAAGGGTTTGTATATGTCACCGTAAGATTGTAAAAACCGTTAGATTGTAATATAACGTTTTTAATCTCGATAGATTATAAACTGTCGACAGATTGTGAACTGCAAAATACTGCGTACAATTTAACGCATTATTTTTCGGTAAACTGTAATCTGTTAGGTATATTAACCCGATAGAACCTAAGTGGGCACTACCTGCATATTCATGTCAAACCCTAACCTAACCTATCGTTCGCGCGCGAGTTGAATGCAGAGTAAATGTATGGTGACACTTACATTTACTCTGCATTCAACTCGCACGCGAACTGTACAAGACAGAGACAAGAAAACGTAAATACAATAAATATTTCATAAATTGATACTCAGAACATTGAACGGTTCACAATCGACAGTTTACAATCTCGCGCGATACCGCGAACCGTTAGATTATAATCTAACGGATTTTACAATCTTACGGTGACATATATACATAAAATACCTACGCATGTAAAACTTTGGGCTTGTTCTTTTAGTCTAGTGAAATCAATGTTTTAAAAAGATAAACTGGTTAATTGCTCAATTCTTTAACCCGGCGTCATTGTGGTACGAAATTGTTACACGGATGTTGAGGTGGGTCCATAAAAAACGTGTAGGATATAATGTACGATATTTTCATGTTTTATTGAATATATTAGTAATCTTTGTCATTATACTGATCACTCTGATCTTAGGAATAAAAGAAACGAGATATGAATCACAGAAATTTTATTCAAAATATTTAAAATTTTACTTAAGCTCTAAAAAAATTAATAAAAATTGAGATTCCTTAGAGCTTCATCACCTTACTACGCTAAAATATAGTCTTTTCAAATATATATGGCACTTAAATAATAACATCAAAAACATGAACATAAAAACATAAGAAAAAACCCCAACAAAAAAATTCAGTACAAAAATCATACAAAAATAAGGCGCGAAATTTTATTACGTTAGTTGTGACTTGAGCATGAGTCATATTTACCCTTTTGACAAATAAGCGCGTTTAGCTCCCAGCGCGGTCACCGCTGGTCTCATTTCTTTTCGGAAACGTTTAGAACACATTACACAGTGCTGGCTCCAGCTACTGAGAAGAATGGCAACGTCGCTCGCGTACGTAAAAACATATTTTCACACCACATGCTCGACAATGCCGAATTATATGTCATGTAAACCTTACCGAAAGCAAGACATTATATCTCTTGGCTTTAGCCGGGTTATAATGTTCTATTGAATTTCATTATAACCCGCTGGTCAATAATGTGATTTTCACTTTCATAATTCTTATTGCAATGTCGATAAAGTCTAATTTCGCTAAACAGAATGTGTTCTTAGCGGGCGCGGCCAACTCGATTTTCTAAGCCGTGGCCCACTAGATTTGCACTGAGACGAACTTCATTTGTTTGTCAAATCGAGTAAGCCACGCCAGCTGAAAGAAGTGGCTATATAGACCGTGGCCCACTAGATTCGCACTGAGACGAACTTCGTTTGTTTGTCAAATCGAGTAGGCCACGCCAGCTGGAAGAATGTGCTATAGCCGTAGCTAGTAGTACCTTTAGAAGATTTTATCACAACTCAAATACACTCTAGCTCAAACGTACCAAACTCGATAAACGTACCAAATAAAAATATAACGTTATCTTTCCATAATTGGACTAATGTCTCCAATATCAATTTGCACTTTTAATTTGCTGTAATAAACACTATCTACTAAGCCTGGTTTTTTTATTGTCTCGCATAAAGTGAGAAAAGTAGAGTATACACCACGGGGATAAAACTGTTTTTTTCTTGGGCGCTTGAATCCCTCACTGCACTCAGGACTCAATATTAATTCCCTCGCTTTGCTCAGGAATTAACTTATAACACCCTCGCTGCGCTCGGGAGTTAAATTTGGAGTCCTTCGTTACGTTCAGGATTCAATGTAGCGCCCGTGACATAAAACAGTACTTTATCCCCTTAGTGTATAATCTACTATTGCATTGCAATGCAAATATGCATTTTGAATTTTAACCCGGCGTCATTGAAGTTGCAAATGCAATATGCATATTGCATTTGCAACTTCAATGTCGCCGGGTTAAACTTCTTAAACTGTCAAATGATAAAAGTAGTATAATGAAATACATATAATTGTAAAAACAAACCTTATACTCACCGATTTGTGTCTAAAGCACTAATATCAAAAAGTGCAGCAATTTCAGCAACAAAATCTCTCGATGACCGTTTCTTCAAACATACAAGTACTTGAAATTACGTTTGCAGCCTTTTTCTTCAAATTTTTTTCCCAAAATACAGTATCAGCTTTGAAAGCAGTCAAAATTACTTGAATACCCGAATCTCCAACTGAATTGTTATCCGGCATCCAATCTTAGAAGGCAGTGATGTAATGTTTACGTATTATACGCCCTTCACACATCGCATACATCAATCAACCAGAAATGGTGGTTTGATTCAAAGGAAACTTTATTTAAGTATACGTATTGTAAGCCACATCATTCCGCTACTACGCGACGTGACTTTGTATGGTTTTACGAGTAGGTACTATCTATACAGTATGTAACACCTTTTAAAAGGTTAAATTGATGGAATATATCCAGTAGGTAAGGTTATTTCATAAATTGTTCTCATAGATTTTCTTTGTAAACCACTTAAAAGGATTTTCAAAAATTGCACCCGAAAAGCTACGAGTTATTTCACCATAGTTGACTGCATAGAATGCATACCTACTCAGTTCATTTTTAGGGTTCCGTACCTCTAAAGGATAAAACGGAACCCTTATAGGATCAATTTGTTGTCCGTCTGTCTGTTTGTCAAGACCCTTCTTCTCAGGAACGCATGGAGGTATCAAGCTGAAATTCATATCAAATACTCAGGTCTACTGTCCCTTGGAGCTGTAAAAAAATCAAACTTCTAAGCCAACGCAATCAAAAGATACAGCCAATTATGCTGCAAATTTTCGACACTCGCAAGGGAATCAAAACC
Source organism: Erebia aethiops (assembly GCA_923060345.2). Lineage (NCBI taxonomy): Eukaryota > Metazoa > Arthropoda > Insecta > Lepidoptera > Nymphalidae > Erebia > Erebia aethiops. Next base: position 26,429,801 of record OV281081.1, read on the forward strand.
TACAGGGTACTTCCCGTGAACTCAGAATCTTGAAATTTGCAATCAGAATCTTGAAGCAACTTCTTATAGAACAGATAAAGGGAAAATTGCGAAAAGCATTAGTTACAATAAAAATAATTTTAATAATTTTAAACTAACTTATGTTAAGGATTTCATTTAGCAATAAAAGTACCATTACTTTTACTTATATACCTACAGATTTGTACGAAACCCTCGGTGCGCGAGTCTGACTCGCACTTGGCCGGTTTTTTAAGTTATTTATTCACCATACTTAATTAATTTGACAAAATAAAAACCAACCAATTTTTTCCATATTTAATGTATTTGTACTATCTTTGAAAGAGACCTAATTAATTTAGATCCAATAATTCAGTTATAGTGGTTCACAAAATTTGGCCCTTTTTTCAAAATGTGTTTCATAAAAAAATCCCCTCAATTTTCCGGGATAAAAGTAGCCTATGTCGCCCCTCGGGATACAAACTATTCCTATACCAAATTTTATAAAAATCGGTTGAACAGATAGGCCGTGAAAGCGTAGCAGACAGACAGACAGACAAACAGACACACTTTCGCATTTATAATAATAGTATGGACACGAAAAGATATGACGTAACATTCGCATACGAATAGCGATATACGCTGCCCATTTATAATGTATGCAATATCTCTCGCAGTGCAATTATCGTGGTTGCGGTCATGTGAACTCGTATGGAATAGTCGAGGATAGTGTTTTCGAAACGAAATTGCGAACCCATATTATTTAAGGAGATAGGCTACGCACATTTTCTGAAGTTTAATTTTAGTGGCAATCAAAATTTATGTTCATGTTAATTGCTTGAAAAAGTAATTTATCGCGTGGTACATTACGTTTCCAAATAGGCTCCACTTGTCTGAGCGGATATAATAACTAGATGATGCCCGCGACTTCGTCCGCGCGAATTAAGTTTTATCGTTCCAGCGGGAACTCTTTAATTTTCCAATTTCCGGGATAAAAAGGAGTCTATGTCCTTCCCCGGGATACAGCCTATCCCTGTACCATATTTCATCAAAATCGGTTTAACAGATGAGCCATGCACGCGTAGCAGACAGACTGACACACTTCTGCATTTATAATATTAGTATTAAGGATTTTTAGTGGACTGAGTTGAAGCAGAAGAAATTTCACAATATTATTTTTTCTTTAATTTCCTGATACGCACACTATGAAATAAACATACAGTAGGTATTTACAGTTATAAGTCAAAGTTTTCTTCAACAAGTAAAACTTTCCATTCACTTGTAAAGACACTAAATATATTTATATTACAGCGTATCATAAATACTCAGTATTTACTAAGTGGTTACATAGTATTGATAAATATTTTTTTATTATTCATATTCGTGTTAACTACTAATAAAAAATACTATATGAAATTCTTCCTACTTTTTCATAATTCAAATACTACCAAAAGATACCACTGAGCTAGTGAAAATTATTTCACCGAATTGGTCACTAAAATTCATGAAGCGTAAATTCTATTTACCTTTATTTCACTTTTATTGCTCCCTTCCATCTCCCCTCCCACTCTTACTTCCACTCTGTCGTCAAATGAAAATACCTTTTTCTTTCGTCTATTGTCACAGTAAATACATTTCAATACTAATTCTCGTGAACGTAACGTTGTAATTTCGTGTCTAAATTTTCTCTCCTTTTTATTATCAAAGAAAACGCGAGGAATCCCTTACGTACTCAGGTTTGATCTTATTTCAAATTTCCTTTTTTAGAATTATTTTTTTGGCTACTTTTCCTCAAACCTGTCATTGGTTATGTTTTTTTATATGTGTTATCGCCAATCTGCATAATCCGGTATTCTTAACAGATATCCAGCATAAGTAGGTAAATGCTTATTTTATGAGGATTGACATTTAATTTAACTACTTTTGTGCATTTGACTTTTTTATTTGATCACATTTTATACTTTACATGACGTCCTCTTGGCATTATTTACAAATAGCTGATGCCCACGAATTCGTCCGCGTGGTTTAAGTTTTTTGTTTTTTTGATAATTCCTTAATTTTTCGGGATTAAAGGTATGCCTATGTCACTCTGCAGGTCCTCTACTATACCCATGCCAAGCATCACGTCAACCCGTTGCTCCGTTGCGGCGTGATTGAAGGAAAAACCAACAAGCAAACACTCTTTCGTATTTATAATTAAATATACTTCATCATCAGCCGTTGTGAATCCACTGTTGGACATAGGCCTCTTTAACCAACCAACCAACGCCAACGCCAACGTGCAATTAAATATACTTAATACTACTAATAATAATAATACTTTATAATTCACGGTATTACATACAATAATGGAATGGTATGTACCATTAAATGATAGATTACATTTTTATATATTGCCAAAGCAAACCCGGCATTAGGTACATGGAACGACTAGGTAATCCATATATTGACAAATTATATACATTGCCGGTAACATATTAGCACAATTAATGCTCATACGTTTATAGAGAAAATGTGATCGAATTCTTGGAAATAATAGCAATTTACGGTAAATCTTTAAGCCTCGTCTATTAAACTAAGTCATCCGTGAAAATGGCAAAAAGCACAACAGCCCTCCTTATAAGAAAAGAAACTCATTTTCTCAAAACAAGTTTAAGGACCATTCTTAAAGAAACAATATCAAAGTAATATTCATCACTTTTATATCTCGCCGAAATCTGAAAAGGGATTTTCATAAAGCACAATATCTCGCGGTTTTCCTTATAAATGAGCTTCAATAAAAACAAATGAAATAAATGTCAGACCCCTGGCAGATGGAAGGGCTACAATTGTATATCTCGTCATAATTTTAATTTTGCTCAAAGAAAATCAGCTTATTTTCCCTCCAAAAATTCGCGGTAAAATTATTTGAGTTTTTATGACCAAAGCGCAAAACACAAGGTACGGGCGCGGGACGGGCGCGGGTCGGGTCACTCGTCATCGGAAATTCAGCCACAGAGTCACCCGCCACGCGCCCGACCCGCACCCGCGTTCTTTGTGACGTCGCCCATATAAATACAAGGAATTACACGCGCCGTACACCCGACCCGTCCCGCGTCCGACCCGCGCCTGTTCCCTGTGTGTTTTGCCTTTTAAATAAAATAATCGTCGAACTGGTAAGCAAAACTGACAACAGCAGTTGTTGTAAATTAGGTAGAATAGTTGTTAAGAAAAATGTTATCTGTAGCATCTCAATAAATATTAATGTTACGTAGAACATCGCAAAAATAAACCAAAAAAACAATTTCGTTCTATATTTAAACACGTTAAAAATATGAATATAATCCATACTAATATTATAAATGAGAAAGTGTGTCTGTCTATCTACCTGTCTGTCTGCTAGGCTTTCATGATCTTTTTAACTGATTTTAATGAAATATGGTATACCTTTTTTTCCTTTTTCGGGGCTTCTTTTTATCTCCTAAAAATTAATGGAGTTCCAGTGGGCATAAAATAACTTAATCCACGCGGACGAAGTCGCGGGCATCATCTGCTGGGCAATATTTCATTTATACGGAACCTACCATGAACATCTCTGATGAAATAAATAACTAATTAATTAAGAATTTTCATTATTTATTAAGTTACAAAATTTACCAACGATAGTCGAAATTAATAATGGGATCTTGGAAGCCAAGTTTAACGAAGAGGAAAACAGATTATAATGGGCCATGTAACTTTGTCTTTATCCGGTATTGTACAATACAAAATTAGGTACAGACTTGCCCTTGAATTCCTTTTTTTATCTAACTAATTTATTGAATAATATTCAATAAATTAGCTAAGAATTCAAGTCCCGGGTTCGAGTCCCGGGTCGGGCTATAATAAGTGTTGGCTTTTTCTTACTAGAAAGTCTTAGTACTAGCCCGGTGTTACGCAGTTAGCGGTGTTTCATCCCCGTGCCTCGGAGAGCACGTTAAATCGTCGGTCCCGGTTATTATCACCAACATGATAATAGTCGTTAAAGCCCGCCAACCCGCATTCGAGCAGCGTGGTGGGTTCCCTCTCTTCTATGAGAGTGGAGACCTGTGCCGAGCAAGTGGGAAGTTAATGGGCTGTAGTGGAGACAGGGTGACTCAAATTTGGGTAGGTAGATATATAATGGTAAACGAGCGAATAAATTGGCATTGAGATAAAATGCAGAGTTGAACAAGACCCAGCAGCGTTCCGTAAAATGGGCAAGATACTTTGCAATCCTAATTGCAGCCTTCCATTGCGCGTAAGAGTCTACGTTCTCCTGTATGGGTTGGATACCTGAATACTTACGGAAACCATGTATAAAAAAAGTTAGGGTATAAAGGAGAAAGTTGACAATATTGTGGATACAGCGTGTCATTAACAGGACTATACCATAGTAAACAGATACAACCAGTATGGAAACTACCTAGAAACGTTCGAAACAGCCTCACTCACACAAACGTGCGCATCGAACATGCGATGACGCGGCACTCACTACTGACGGCACTGCGACGAGCGCTTTGGGTCTCGTCGATGCGCACGTTTGTGTGAGTGAGCCTGTTTCGAACGTTTCTAGGTAGTTTCCATACTGGTTGCATCTGTTTACTGTGACTATACTGTTACGGCTGAGCAAAGATCTTGAAATCCTAAAAACTATAAAAGTACGGAAGTTGGAGTACTTTGGCCATATTCTGAGGAAAAGCAAATATTATCTCATGCAGCTCATAATATCCCCTATATTAAAAACAAAAAACTGGCAAAAATCCATCTGAACGTAGCAGAAATCTTAAAGCTGAAAAATAATTCACGGTACAGTAAGAATATCAGATACTTTTTTGCTTTACTTTGCTTAGGGATGGACCCAATTAGAGGTAGGTAGTAGGTACTATCTTCAAGAAATCTCTCCAAAGGGACTTTTCATACCAAAAAATGAATTCTCGCGTGGAAAGTATGGGAACCGTAATAATTACGTCCATTAGCTCCTTAAAGAACCATGTAAAAGTACATTTAATTGAGGATTTCAAACGGGAGATCTTCATTATCATGTTGAAATTATGATGTTTGCGCTTTAATTTACTTCCTAACTTCGTTAAAAGATATCTCTTTGATAAAATATTAAACAGTATTACGATGCAACGCCTCGCCCCGTAAATTCATTAGTCGAGTCTGTTTTATGTTGTCCCTATTAAATTCACAGACTTTTATTATATAGTTAGGTAGGTATAATGAAGGCCGGAAGGTAAATTAATTACATTCTTCCTAATAAGGTTTATGCTCAGAGATTCAACTCAGTATTTAAAAATAAGATAATTTCGTATAAATAAAATTGTAGATATTAGGTAGATCTTTTTTACCCACGAACGGGAGAAATCATACTAATATTATAAATGCGAAAGTGTGTTTATTTGTTGGTTTGTCCTTCAATCACGGCCCAACGGAGCAACGGATTGACGTGATTTTTGGCATGGGTATAGTTGAGGACCTGGGAGAGTGACATAGGCTACTTTTTATCCTGGAAAATTGAGGCGTTCCCGCGAGAATCAAAAAACTAAAACCACGCGGACGAAGCCGCGGGCATCAGCTAGTACCTACAGTATAGTACAGTATAATAATCAAATAATTGATTATGTGTGTGTGTGTGGGTTTTTGTATGACTCGTTAAAACAAAAAGTTTGTCTTTCTTGTGACAGCTGAAATGATTACCTATCAGTATCAGTTAAGTTGAGTCGGGTATTCGAATTTCTGTATTAAATCTAGATGGAAAAAAATTATAATATTGTAAGTAGGTAGTTATTGAAAAATTAAGTCAATTACATGTACCTACAAACATACATTTTGGGAGCACTGCGGCAGACTGCATACGGACCGCAGCTCCGACAATTTCCGCGCCGGGCGGTGAATATCACAATGAAATTAATCCTGTTTCATTAATGATAAATGAAGAGGTTCTGTATATTGCGTTGTGTATGATCTGCCTTTCTACTATGGATGTGATAGGTTACGTAGCAAGCGATGGGGAGGTCTCAGTTTTTAATGGTTTTATTATTCTCCTCCAGCTGAGAAATTAAGATTTCTTGATCTCAAAATCCTAAATTGGGAAGCGCACACCAAAAAGCGGAGCATTGGAAGACCTATAAAATATGGATGGATTTCCTGAATAAGTTTCTTAATTCGAAATTAGTAATTCAACGACACGCCCGAAAAGCTTGAGAAAGATACAAAATGTATATTTGCCATTGAAGTAGGAGTATAACATTCTATGAAATTTGCCCATATCGCTAATGATATGTCACAAAAATAATCGCCACCAACTTATACCTACCTACTCTATATATTAGTTTAGGAATTTGTACCAAATTTATTTATATCCCTCTTCGCTGCCGAACCATGATAAAAGGTTTAAAGCTATGTGGTGTTTTGCTCCTCCTAATCGGCGATTTGTTTCGAAATAGAGGCATATATTATTATCTGCTTAATATGAACACATTAATTATTTGCGGATGCAAATGATTGTGAAATGGATATTGTATTAATCCATGCCTGAGGCTCACATGGGCGCGTAATAGTCTATACATATAAGAGAACATTTTAGAAATTGTAGGTATATTGGGTCCAATGATTTACTAATTTTACCTCGTTCTGTAATTACCTACTGCCAATTGTTGGATTTGGGGTTTTGCTGCCTTATGTTGACTATGTACCTGGCTAATGCAATATTATTATGTGGTGTGATAATGACTATATACATATATAACATGAATTTTTGGTTGCCAGGCGCTCTTCCAAGATTTTTTATTTAGAAATTCAGAAAAAAAAATTTCTATTTTTATTCCCCTAATTTTTAAACTAAAGAGTTTAAAAATAAGGGGAATAAAAATAGAAATTACTAAGGGAAATAGAAATATTAAGAGGAATAGAACAGGTTTTAAAGTGATATCAAAATAAACGCAGTTGGTTGGACATTTGTGGAAATAAAGAACCAATAAATTAGGTTAAATCCCAAATATTTGTCTCATTTATCTTGTATCAGAGCTACCTAGTACAAATGTTAATCGAACCGTTATGAAATAAACTATAGATTTTATAATATTGCAAATAGACTCTTCGCTATGATTTTTACAAAGATACATAATTTTTATAAGTATTTTTCTTAAATTATAGTTTTTTTTTAATAAAGCAAGTATTTTTATTATTAATCTTTATATTAACTTTATTTTACAAATAAAACATATAATAATATATACAATTTCTTAAAAAATCTTTAAAATCTAAATTAAAAACTAAAAACTAAAAATTAAAAATATAATCTATGCCGCTGTAATGAGGCAATGTGCCCAGAACGCTGGCTGCGTTACCCCGCTGAATAGCCAAACTTATATGTTGGCCGAGGTAACTGCCAGCCCTCCGGTCACCTGTGGACTCTGTGAGACGAGAAGATAGATCCTTAAAAAAGGATCTAGCATCTTCGCCCCACGACCCCATGGTTTCAACACCAAAAGGCACAAATATGAAATTATTTTCTATAGTTTCATATTTGCGCCTTTTGGCTCTTTCTGCATTAGTGGCCGCCGCCCCCGCCGTCATGGAGGTCGCCTGCAAGTGGGACAACGCCAGCGTATCCACGCATGTGGCATCCCAAACAAGCGACCTTCCTAGCTTCCACAATCCTGTACAGTGTCAGTCAGTGACAGATTCCTGTACAGTTTTTCTACACTACAGGCACAGCTTAAGGCGAGTCACCTCAGCTCAGCGGTGAAAACTGGTTTGCTAGATCAAATTTTTTCGGTATTTACTATTAAATAACGGTCTTACAAAAAATATCCGATACACTTAAAGATATTGTCTAAAGAATGTGCTAATTTGTTACACGATAGGATGTACTTTACTCGATCAAAAAAAATCTTGAAACAGGCTAAATTAAAAGTTTAAAACGAATTTTTTATTAATAAAATTTTCGACTTTGCTCATCATTTTTATATGGATAAATTCCTCTTGAAGTATTAATGAGAACCTGCTAAAATTTATTTCAAACTGAAGTCCTATATCTATTTAATTCAAATTAATCCCAGAACTTGAACGTTGCCAAGCGGTTTCAGAATATACCGCGCTGCCCGCTTCCCCGCCAGTCTCTACGAGAAATGTACCGCGAGACGCGCGGGCGGCACCCCACACCTCACCTCCTAAAATCTTGGAGGTGACTCGCCTTAACAGGCGTATCAAATTACATTCTTATCTACGGCCGACTCGAGTGGCGTACGGAACAATAATTAACCCATAGATTTATGCCATAGAGTAGGGTCTCCAAAAAAATCATACTGTGTCTTTGAACTGTATCTTTTTATTTTATACTATAGTTTTTTTTTTAATTCGTCGACCATATTACGGTCGCTTGCCAATTAATCACCCGGAGTTGACTGTGGATCCATACTAAAATTCTACATCAATGGTGATCCAATGGTCTGAATTTATTATTATCATTGGAGAGTGAATATTTGAAACTCACTTTGGAGATTAACACGAATAAAACATTAGCGGTACTTACAGATCTTGACTCGCATGCAGCACCTACCGACCACCTTCGTAATGATATTCAAGTTATTCAAGGAAGTGCTAACGAATAAGTCACTTCATGTGGTTGGAATATTTTACTAAGAAAGATCTACAGTAGTTTTATATCTAGAAGATTTATACTTTGTAAAATGTATGTAAAATAATCTGAACTACTAAATGAAAGTGGTTTAATTCAAATGTTTATAATATAAAGACGCTATTCAGAACTAAAATATACTGAAATCTCAAGAAAATGGAAAATCGTGGATAGCAGATGGATGAGAGCACTACAAAAATTTGTAAGTAAGTACATACTTATCCAAACGGTATCCGTTGAGGCCATGATGAGGCGATTAATTGTATTTAGTTTAATTTTTCATGATCAAATTCATTCAAGTGTTCCAACATTATATTTTACCTATTTAAGAGCTACATCAGCCTTTATTACACTACTGTACTATAAATCAAAATTATATAAACTACTAGCGCTGCACTAAAAAGAAATAAATTAACAGCAAAAACTTTTGTGAGAAATAGCGTCTACCACGCCCACGCTCAAAGCACATTAATAAATTGTATGAATAAAGAAATTTTGTAGTTCACATTCTGCCCATGCTAGCCATGTTATTAATCATCTTCTGATTAAAAGCCATTGATTACAGATTAAACATGCATTTAATAACACACTAATCGATCGTTCGCGTGTTCACTCCTGCTGTTCACTCGATATTGTACAATTTATTTCTAACTTAGTTCGTTAAGTCGATTAAACCTGTTATTTTTTGTAACATCAAATTAATTTTGTAACAGTGTTTTTAACCCGCGACGTAAAAAGTTTAGTATTATAAGTTGAACTGCTTTGTGTGCCTGTTGTGCGTCTGTGTATACCACTTTTACACAATATAAATATAAATAATATAATAAGTAAATCGAGTATCGACGCTGGTTTGTCCTTCAATCACGGATTGATTGACTAAGGAGCAACCGCGAATTGACGTATTTTTTTGGATGGACGTAGGTAGTGAAATACTTAATGAGTTACTTATTAGCTCGGAAAATTAAAGAGTTCCCGCAGGTACAAAAATTCTACATCAAAGGTGCCCGCGGAATTTCTAAAAACAGAATTCAATGCATTATGGGATCATCTAGTTACATATTATAGTTGTTTCAAATTAAATCTTTAAACGTTATATCGTAGGTAGATTTTCAATAAAGTTTAAAAAGATTCTACCTACTTCCTAACGTTCCGAACTCATTCTTTCTTAATTTATTGCATCGTTCAAACTCAGATACTTGTGATATTAAATAAACTCAGATTCTGATATTCACTGACGACATTTTTTGTACATCTGTACTTGGACTTCGAGATTTATATTTATTAAAAATCCGAGAGTAATCTTTGATAATAATTTAATTATAATGTGCACAGAAAATGATAAACACCTAAATGCCTATTTTTAACCGACTTCAAAAAAAGGAGGAGGTTCTCAATTCGCCTGTATGTTTTTGTATGTTTGTTACGCGATTTCTCCGCCAATTATGAACCGATTTTGATAATTCTTTTTTTGTTTGGTAGGTCATAATTCAGAGGAGGTCCCATTTTAATTTGGTGAAGATCTGATGAATATCTCCGGAGATGGAGAACGGAACTCCTCAAAAATTTTGTCAAATCGACTCTTAAGTCTAGTCATCCAGGGCGCATCTAATTTGTATCAGCTGGTGCAGCCATTCTCCCAACTTGTGACTCAGCACTTCCTTATTCACACCCTCTCCGCTGACACTTGACTTTGCATTATAATGCAAAACTATATTCAACGGAGCATCAGTTAAGCTCGCATGAAAGGCATATCTCATGAGCTTAGACACAATTAATCTTAGTATTACTTTCGTTGTTAATACCTCCTTTACGTATGTTGATTTTGATGTTTGACGACCTCCCTAGCGCAGTGTTGAGCGGTGTTGTCTTAGCGTGGGAGATCCCAGGTTCGATCCCCGGCAGAGTCAATTTAGGAATTTATAATTTCGCTCGCCGTGGCTAGTTACCACCCTACCAGCAAAGACGTGCCGCCAAGCGATTTAGCGTTCCGGTACGATGCTGTGTAGAATAGGGGTATGAATTTAATATCTACAACTGCCATGCCCCTAACAGGTTAGCCCGCTACCAACTTAGACTGCATCATCACTTACCATCAGGTGAGATTGCAGTCAAGGGCTTACTTGTAATGGTGTAAAAAAAAACATATTACAGTAAAACAATAAAGTGGTGAACAAACGACTTTGCTCCCGTACAGGATTTCTTTTTAAAAAAACCTTGTTTACATCATGAAGATATCCTTTGTGCAAAATTTAAGCTTTTTAACCGACTTCAAAAAAAGGAGGAGGTTCTCAATTCGTCGGAATCTTTTTTTTTTTTTTAATGTATGTGCCCCGATTACTCGAAGACGCCTAGACCGATTTTGAAAATTCTTTTTTTGTTTGAAAGGGTATACTTCCAAGGTGGTCCCATATAAATTTGGTGAAGATCTGATGAAGATCTTCGAAGACAGATGTTCCCCGAGATCTTCGAAGACAGATGTTCCCCGAATACTCGAAGACCCCTGGACCGATTTGGAAAATTCTTTTTTTTTTGATAGGGTATACTTTCCAGGTGGTCCCATGGTCATTAGGTCGGATGATGGAATCCTGGGGAAATCAAAGGAACTTAAATTTTATAAGGGCACGAACCCAGATAGTTATTAGGTACAGGTCTGTCTACCTTTCGAGAACCTATTTTCCTTTTTTTTTTTATTACAGCACTAAAAAGCAAACAATAAAATTATTTTTAAATAAAAAAAAACCGCCTTCAAAAACTAAAAAGCAAAAAATAATTGGATATATTTACATATTATTATTTCTACCCACTATGTTGAAGTCGGGCGGGTATAACAAGGATAAGCAAAGTTGACGCAAGGCTCGCCCGACTTCTAATACCTATATCCAATTATTTTTGCTTTTTAGTTTTTGAAGGCGGTTTTTTTTTTATTTAAAAATAATTTTTAGGTCCAAGGTTAGGCTTTTCCTTTATTGACTGAGTGACTCAGAACTTTTCTTTGTTGTTAGAGATTTAATGAAATTTACTGAATTAAGTCTAGCGTTGTCAATTAATTAAACATGTTTTCAAGTAGAGAGAGGTTCAACCAAAACGATTTTTTTCGTATTGTCCGTTGATCCCAAGCCGCAAAGGTTTGAACATCGCTTGTAGTTTTGTCCTTTGTTGGGTTACATTTGGTTTCATAGTTTCCGAATCGAAGATTTAAAACCTAATAGTTTAAATTTTATAAAAAATAAAATTCTCTAGGTTTATCTTACACCTAGTTTATATAATAGACCAAGGGACGCCCGGGGGCGGAATTTTCTGTTAATAAGTTGAAAATTATTCTCCTGAATTTATGAGTAAAAATATCCAAGTCTAGTATTTATTTGGTGTGATCTATAATTATTCAACAAGGGGCTGTATTAACTCAAACTATCATTAACACCACTGCAATTCCAACAGATCAGATGCATCTCGATGATTTATGAGGTTGCGACAGCGGCTGATGCACATAGTCCATTATTCCGTCATTACTAAACAATCATTACTACAACACATGGGCAGTGGTGTTTCGTATAACATGGAAATCTACAATCTATATATATACGCATTTATACTAATATAATAAATGCGAAATGGGGGTATGGTAGTCATAAAATAAATGCGAAAGTTTGAATGGATGGATGTATGGATGGCTGTATGCACGCCAGAACGGCTGAACGGATCTGGATGAAATTTGGCACAGAGATAGATTATAGTCTGGAATAACACAGCTTTTTCATGCCGGAATATTAAAGAGTTCCCGCGGGAACCAAAAAACCTCAATCTACGCGGACGAAGTCGCGGGCATCAGCTGGTGTTGTACATTACATTATATATTTAAAATGTTAAACTGACTTACAGTTACGGCTTCATAACCGACAGTTTAGCATCTCTACGAACAAATCTCATCTTTAGAAACAAAAATGTCTAATACGGGCCTCAAAAGTCCCATTCAGCAAAAGACCTTGGTCACCATTGCATATGTCACCGTAAGATTGCAAAAACCGTTAGATTGTAATCTAACTAGCGAAATTGTAAACTGTCGACAGATTGTGAATCGTTCAATGTTCTGAGTGTAAATTTTTGAAATATTCATTGTATTTACGTTTTCTTGTCTCTTTCTTGTAAGTTATGTTAGGGTTCGATATAAATAATCATGTAGTGATTTGGTTTTATCGGGTTAATATGCCTAACAGATTACAATCTACCGAAAAATATTGCGTTAAATTGTAATCCGTCGACAGTTTACAAATTGTAAACTGCTAGTTAGATTACAATCTAACGGTTTTTGCAATATTACGGTGACACATACAATTGCAATCTTACACCACCCACATACCTCATAATGGTATCGATTAGGTGTTGAGATGTTAAAAGCAATGACCTCAAGTTACATAAACGAGCCCTGTCAAACAAAGAATGAGAACTTATTCTACTAACGCCATCTAGTTTGAAAAGCGGGACAGCGCTATGGCGGGGACAAGGACAGGTTTATACAGGTGAGGGGCATACTCTACAAGTTGGACGCCCAACTTTTTTTATGAAAGGGCCCATCTAGTACCTACATATATATCTATGGTTAAAAGAGAACAATTTTTGGATAAGTGATCGAATCATATAAGCTTTTCCTAATCAGTGTCATTTACGGAAGGAATGAGTCAATCAAATGTCACATTGCTTCCACATTAATCGAGGAATGTGTGACATTGTGGGAGAAATCGGAAACTGCCTCGTGACAGGATAATGAGCTCACGCGAGCCGTCACTCGCAGCCGGTCGACAAACCGATAATTTCCAGAAACGACGAAAGCGCTTCCAATTTCAAACCTCAGTAAGTACTTTCAATCTCTTGTTTTGTCGTCTACCGTTAACGGATAAGTAAAATAATTATTTTATTTTTATCCACTACAATTTAGCCATTGATATGGGGGTATGGCAGTTATATTAAACTCATACCCCTAATTTCCCTTACCTACTACTTTACCCCGTTTCTACACGCCATCGATCGTAATTAGACCGATATTTAGATTTAATGTGGCAATTTTTTTTAACAAAAAAACTGCTGTTTGTTTCAAAATATAGGTTTTTTTTTTTTTAATCCACTACAAGCTTGCCCTTGACTGTGATCTCACCTGATGGTAAGTGGTGATGCAGTCTAAGATGGTAGCGGGCTAGCCTGTTAGGGGCATGGCAGTTATATTAAACCCATACCCCTTCGGTTTCTACACGGCATCGTACCGGAACGCAAAATCGCTTAGCGGCACGTCTTTGCCGGTAGGGTGGTAACTAGCCACGGCCGAAGCGTCCTACCAGACCAGACCAGGGAAAATTCAGAAATTATAAATTCCCAAATTGACCCCGCCGGGGATCGAACCCGCACGTTAAGGCAACAGCGCTACACACTGCGCCACGGAGGTCGTATCCATAGGTCAGCTCATCGTACAACAATATTTACAAAATACTAAACAAGATTACAAAATATTGTAATCGGTTTAGTCATGACGGAAATAATACCATGGCCTTCATAACATCGTCAAAAAGCTTTGAATCCCGAACCTCTTACTATCGAAATTTCCTCAAAATAATCTTCTGTGTCTTGTATTGTATTAACAAAAGTCTGTAGCGGAAGATCAATGTAAAAAAAGAATTATACCACCTAGGTATTAAAGGTGAGAAATTATATACCTTCATTCTTCATCTAACTTAATATTTTAAACTTGTATCTCCATTGCACAATGGATCGAACGAGAAACCGAAGAGTAAAATGTCGAAGTTATCGATATTTGATTTTATAGTTGCAGAAAATCGGTCTTTGAACTGAGTTCCAGAGCACTCCGTATATTATGAAGGATTTAGAACTAGAAACGGTGCGGATACGATATTCGGAAGCGCACAAAAGCAAGTTCTTCTTTTGAAATGAGATTGTGGAGTGTACTTTGAGCAAAGAAACGCTTCTGCACCGAGATGTCGAAATGAAACTTACTCACTAGATTCTTTATTTAATATAGAGCTTTATTTGGAAGATTAATTTAAACAATACAAGGTTCATAAACTAAAACCAGAGTACTCATGTGCAGTTATCGTATAATATAGAACCGTAAGCAGGCGAATGCGAAATACTGAGACAATTATACGATAGACATCATAACATATTAATATTATAAATGCGAAAGTGTGTTGATTTGTCGTTCAATCACGCCGCAACGGAGCAACGGATCGATGTGATTTTTTGGATATTTAACCTGGAGAGTGACATAGGCTACTTTTTTTCCCGAAAAATTAAAGAGTTCACGCAGGAACAGAAAAATCTCAATTCACGCGGACGAAGTCGCGGGCATTGGCTAGTATTTAATAATTCACAACATTTAAATCGACGATAATATGAAAACGCGCCAAAAGTTTTCACGTACAGTTCGCGCGCGAGTTGAATGCGGAGTAAATATAATATGTTTCACTATGGACAATGTATGGAATAGATGACGCCCGCAACTTCGTACGCGTGGATTTAGGTTTTTGAAAAATCCCGTGCGAACTCTTTAGTTTTCCGAGATAAAAAGTAACCTATATCCATCCCTAGGATGCAACTATTAATTTTCTGTAGCAAATTTCGTCAAAATCAATCATACAGATGGGTCTTTAAAGCTTAGCAGACAGATAGAAAGACAGTCAGGCACACTTTCGCATTTATAATACAATGGATGGCAATAGCAATTACGCGACAGCAACATTTTTATTTTTAGTACCCTAATTAATATTGCAAAAATATAATTTTCCTTAAAGATACCACCTAC
Organism: Erebia aethiops; assembly: GCA_923060345.2. Taxonomy (NCBI): domain Eukaryota; kingdom Metazoa; phylum Arthropoda; class Insecta; order Lepidoptera; family Nymphalidae; genus Erebia; species Erebia aethiops. The sequence continues at coordinate 26,445,250 of OV281081.1, forward strand.
ACCGTATACCCGAAGATTATAAAACAGAACCATTATGAAATTTTAGTTATATTGTTACCTTAATTTAATATTGTTTACACCTGAAAACTCGCTTTTATTAATGAAAGTTTGATATTAATAGCAGCCTTTATTCACTGATTGAGAAATATTAGATATCCGACAAAGCTTATGGCTGGACGACTGTATCTAGGATCTGGAATCTCATGCAATGCCTTGTTTTAACCGTGTTCTACGTACGTTTTTTAAGCAAAATCCACTGAACGGATTTTGATAAAAATGTACAGTATTTTAGCTTGTACTAGCTTATGCCTGCGACTTCGTCCGCGTGCATTGAGGTTTTTTTGGTTCCCTCGGGAACTCTTTGATTTTCCGGGATGAAAAGTAGATTGTGTTATTCCAGACTATAATCTATCTCTGTGCCACATTTCCTCCATATCCGTACAGCCGTTCTGGCGTAAGTAACAAACATCCATCCTTCCCTTCCCTTTATAAATCTGTGATCCTTCCATCCCTCCATATAATCATTCAAACTTTCGCAGTTTTTTTCAATTATAATAATTAGTATATAGTATAAGAAGTATAGATATCAGAATAACACAAAATAGATTTCATTTTGTAAGGATATTGTGTTTAGGAAATTCCTACTGGAGTGAAGCCGCGGGCCTTTCCTGATTCCGATATATGCTATAGAGTTGCGCGAAACACAACTAAAACTAAAAAATATTAACTGGACCTAATAATATTTAACTGGAATCTCGCGAGCTAAAAATTTAGACATTTCAGTTTTCTGCACTGGATATATTCACGGTCCTTTTAAATCGCGAGAAACTCTAACAATTTAAATTTACAGTTTTATCTTGTTACGTCCTCCCCTTTTTAGAAAACTTCAATAGCAACTCTTTCATAATACTCGTAGAGCAAAAACAGAGTTGGGGCACAATAAAAAAGTTTGTTTCAGTAGTTGATTTTAATATGGAAATATCGTTCTCCAGGGCCACTTTTTGTTGTGATAATGATAATGATAATGATAATGAAATTTATTTGCTGAATATGAGTATACATACAGATGTTTACAATTTTAAGGCGTCCTTCATATTCTACTATAATTTAGCATGCAAATATTTAATGTAAGTACTCAGTATTATATTTAAAAATTATTCTAATGAGATTAAGAGATCTGAACATAAGATCTTGATTACTACAAAAAAAGAGTCCATATAAAAATAAAAAATTCAACAGTTACATTATGTCAATTTAAATAAATAATATGTCAATTAATTGTTTAAAAAAAAATCTGATACGGAATAAAAAGACTTGTCACACAACCAACGAAAGAGATTTCTTTTAAAGCTACTTGTATTTTGATTTTTTAGGTTGTTATCTAATTTATTATAAATTTTAACACACATAGCATGCGGAGATTTACACGTTTGTTGTAAATTATAGTTAGTAGTGCATAGTCGATTTTTGTTTCTTGTTATATTATAATTATTTAGTTGCGAGAAGGTCTTGAAATACTCCATGTGCCGATGTACAAAAACTGCTATTTCATATATATATAGACATGGCAGGGTGAGGAGCTTGTGCGTTTTAAATAACGGTCTACATGAATCAATTGGCCCTTTTAAATATATGCTCCTTATGCATTTTTTTTGAATCACAAAAAGTTTTTGTAAATCAGTTGAGTTTCCCCATATTATAATTCCATAGCGCATAACAGACATGACGTAGCCATGGTATGCTACTAGTGCTGCTTCTAGAGATACTGTGCGTCTTAAGCGACGCAAAGGGTACACAAATTTATTTAGTTTATTACAAATGTCCTCTATATGTTTTTTCCAGTCACAATGTTCGTCAAAGTTAATACCTAAAAATTTTGCATTATGTACAATGTCAATTGATTCATTATTATACTTTATATCCAATGTCTTATAATGTCCTCTTTTGGTTTTAAATTGCATACATTTAGTTTTACTTATGTTTACGCTTAAGTTATTATTAACAATAACCGGGTATTAAAGTACTTTTAATGGTAAAGTGCCCAAGTTTTCAATATCAAGCATTAAAAATATCATCTATTCCACTGCAATAAGGCAATGTGCCCAGAACGCTGGCTACGTTACCTCGCTAAATAGCCAAACTTATATGTTGGCCGAGATAACTGCCAGCCCGCCGGTCACCTGTGGACTCCGTGAGACGAGAACATAGATCCTTAAAAAAGGATCTAGCATCCTCGCCCCACGACCCCATGGTTTCAACACCAAAAGGCACAAAAATGAAATTATTTTCTATAATTTCATATTTGCGCCTCTTGGCTCTTTCTGCATTAGTGGCCGCCGCCCCCGCCGTCATGGAGGTCGCCTGCAAGTGGGACAACGTCAGCGTATCCACGCATGTGGCATCCCAAATAAGTGACCTTCCTAGATTCCACATGCAGAGTCATCCCATCAGGTCTCTTACCATCACTGGGCGCCAATCCATTTGACTCTAACACTGCAGGCACTTTAGCGGTGGCAAGAGACCTACGAATGTACGGTGATGTCGTTCAGGAAAGCATGACGCGATAGACGACCGGCACTTTTAATGCAAGAAAGCCCGTGATGACCATACGCGTCCACTGTCCCACCACAGTGGCATAGATGTGGCTGTTGTAACTTGGCGCCAAGTCTAAGACCAACCGCAATCGTCAGAGTGAGGCGAAACGTGGCGTGAACTAACGAAATTGTAAACTGTCGGCAGATTGTGAACTTTCAAGGTTCTGAGTGTCAATTTTTGAAATATTCATTGTATTTACGTTTTCTTGTCTCTTTCTTGTAGGTTAGGTTCGACATAAATACCTAATCAGGTAGTGATAGGTTAATATACCTCACAGATTACAATCTACCGAAAAATAATGCGTTACATTGTAATATGTCGACAGTTTACAATTTCGCCAGTTAGATTACTATCTAACGGTTTTTGGAATCTTAAGGTGACATATATAATTGTTGCTCGGAGTGATGTGAAAACCTGAGGTGCAATCATGTAAGGATTGCCGATGAAATCGATAAAGCTCGGCTTCAAAGTAAAATAAACCATAACAGCATTGATTTAAGGCTCAATTTCGTGTATCCATTCTCATAGGTTTAGGGTATCGTACATACCTAAACGTATGAGAATGGATACACGAAATTGAGCTCTAATTCAACTATGTTGTGGTTTATTTTACTTTGAAGCCGGACTTTACGATTTCATCGGCAATCCTTACATGATTGCACCTCAGATTGATGTTGGTAATTTTAATTTGAACATGATGAAATTTCAAATTATAATATGAAAATTCACAAGTTATAAGTTTATAAGTTTTCACTTCTATCGGCAATCCCTATGATTGCCAATTTTTTTTTTAAATTAAGTTTCGTGCAACAGCGTAAATTATTAGTATACCTATTGATAAGATTAATAATTATTATTATAAGAGTAGACTTGTATTTTTACTCTTTTTCACAAACGTTAATAGTTTAAGATTTATATGACGAAATTCATTCTCACAGCAACAAAAACCATCTTCTGGATCTATTTTTTATCAACACTATTTTTAAAGATCATGTACAAGAAAATAAATTTTAAAAAAAGTTCGATCAAATCTTGTCAAAAAAGAAATTTCTTCCCATTTGCTTTGAAATAGTAGAATGGAAATTTGAATTTTCCGGCCTTGCGTTTGCTAGAATTAGTACAAAAAAATGTGTTTACAATGTCCCTAAAACGTAAGAAAAACCTTCCCTTCGGAGAATAGGAAGCTAAGGGACAATAAAAGTAAATTGAAGTCAGATAGAATTCTCGCTTCGCGAGTTTTAGTAGACGATTTGGTGTAACAAGTTTTTACCACCAGAACTTTTCAGGTCTTGAGGGAAAGTTTAACTTCTTAAATATGAGAACTATAATATCAATTTAATGACGTTAAAAGTTTTCAAATTCGTTACTAGAGTTCTTAATAATGGATAATTTATTTTCACAATACTGTTTTGTTACTTAGAAGACTTTTTAGATATGGGTACCATGACAGTAATAAAACAAATGATTATTTTTCTATATTAATTTCTTAAGATACCAAGAACAATCAGTGCAACAATGCTTTCTCGGAGTTTTTTCATCGACAAAGCATTAACAAAGTTGCGAGAGAAATATAAAGTTTTAAGATATTATAATATCTTTTTTCCGACTTTGAATAGGTAAATTTAACCTGATGTATTTCTAGGATTTCAGAAATATATTTTCTCAACTTTGTAATAAATTACAATTTTTTTTAAAGCTCTCGTAATACTATAAGAGAACAGTAAGATAATACGTACCTATAAATACAATGCTTAATAATAACTAAATTTCGTTACTAAAAGCAGCCTTCAGGCATACACAATATTAAATTAAGGTAATGATAATATAACGCTTCATATCACAGAATTGAAATTCATTAGGGGCTGTTTTATGATCTCAGTGTAACAAATTCACGGTGGATTTACCTTTTTTTAACGATCAAAAGATGTTATTAGGTATCTATGTAGTATAAAACATTTAATTATTCTATTACCTATTAGCGGATGCCCGCGACTTCATCTGCGTGGTTTGGGGCTTTTTGGTTCCCGCGGGAGCTCTTTAATTTTCCGGGATAAAAAGCCTATGTGCTATTCCAGACTATAATCTATCTCTGTGCCAAATTTCAGCCAGATCCATTCAGCCGTTGGGGCGTGATTGAGTAACAAACATCCATACATCCATCCAAACTGTCGCATTTATAATATTTCTATTCCATTACCTATTTCTTAAATAACTGATCTGTTTTGACATTGTTGAAACAAAAAGAAATGCAATGAATATTAGAGCCATCAGAACCAGTGGTGGGTTACAATAATTGATTATATTGAATTAAAAAAAAAGCTTTACTGGCTACTATTTCTGGTACTTCTATGAATATATTCCTGTAATGCTCTCGTAGGTACTAAAATAAGTTTCACGTCGACATTTTGAGGGAGAATTTCTTTGTTCGAAATATACTCTACAATCTCGTTTCAAAATAAGGCTTGCTTTTGTGTGCTTCCAAATATCGCGTCCACAACGATTCTACACGTAGTTCCAAATCCTTCATATACTGAGTGCTTTAGAACACGCCTCAAAGCCTGATTTTCTGCAACGATAAAGCCGAAAGCGGACGATTTCGACCGTCTCCACTCCGCCATGGTGATATCAGTTACTAGTCACTAGCTTTACTTATCTATGTATGTATCTCTCTTTGCGTCGTATTCCTCATGACTGAGGGTCGTGACCCCTTTCCATTAATCACATAATGGTAGGAGATTGAGGAGAATGCAGTGGGTTCCCACATACTTTCGCATACGACTCGACTAAGAGTATGGAACTCTTAGGTTTATGTAACGATTATTATCAGATGTTACTGATAATAATCTAACACCTTACCGACGGCAAATCTTTTGGGTATATTTTTAAAGAGAAAATCTATCTCTAAATATAAAAGAAGAAACTGACTGACTGTCTGACTGATGTAACAACGCTCAAACTGCTTATTAAGTAAACTTGAGGTTATGGAGGTTTACCTTATAAGGGTTCGACTTGAGAAGTATGAATGAAGGCGGGTTCGGTGAACTAGTAGGTACCTATAAAAAGTCAGTCTAGTCTATGACCACCAAGGTATATTGTAACTTTTTGTATCCATATAATATAAGGTGAATAATGTTTAAAAAATAATTAATCGGATCCATAATAGCCTAATAAGGAGAACTCATTTTTAATATAAAACATAAATGAAAATTTTAAAATCAGCAATTTCCAAAGTTGGGCCGCAATATTCCCCGTGTCGCAACTTCTCTTATCGAGAACAATTTTTGACGTAGTTTTATCGCTGTTTTAATGGGTAAACTTTTCATAGCCGTAGATAACAAAAAGCAGAGCCGAGGCCTGATTTATATTATCTGGATTCTGGATGTAAACGAGCGTATACCTGAAGAAGTCTTTACTGCAACTTAAAAAAAAATGTTGATTAATATGCTTATACTCGTAATATGATGTCCGTGACTTTGTCCGCGTGATTGAGGTTTTCTAGTTCACGCATGATCTCTCTTATTTTCCGGGATAAAGTGTAACCTAGCATTTCAGGTTATCAGTTATTTCGATTCTAAATTTCAGCCAAACGGTTCAATCATTGCGGCGTGAAGGATTAACAAACATCCAAACTTACAAACTTTCACATTTTTAATGTTAGTAGGATCATTCTGTAAAAGCACTTTGGCGTTCCGGTACGATGTCGTGTACAAACCGATTAGGGTATGGGTTACATCTTAGACTGCATCATCACTTACCGCCAGGTGAGATCGCAGACACGAGTTAGCTTGTAGTAGATTAAAAAAATTGGCTAGAGTACTGGATGCTTAAGGCTACTATATCCCAGCACTTTAGGCATTTGTCGCTCACTCAGACCCGCGCTACGATACCTACCGATCATTGCCGTGAGTCGCGCAGTTCAAATGAACTCCGTGACCCTATCATAAATATTTGCGTCACAGTATGAACTGTTACAGTTGGACTATTTACATTATAATTCGCTTCACGAAATACATGTTGGAAGTTGCGTTTTTACCTATATTTTGGTTTAGACTATATAAAATGAAATTCAGGGTATAATCTACTCGTATCTATATTGCAAATTTCAGCCAACTTACATTCCAAATTTCAAAATAAGAGTAAAAATATTAAAACTTTCCCATTTTAATTGTCATCCCCAATTTTATTAAATAAATACTAAAAGGGAATAAAAATAAATAATTACTAAAAGGGGATTTTCCAACACAATTTCTATAGATCTTTATAATCTCTTTATAATTTAAAGCCGATAGACCTACTGACAGATTTTTTTGCATCAAGCATTTTTAAATTTATTAGCTGTCAATATCGTGTATACAGTGGTCAGGGACGGACTAAGTCCATTGGGAGCCCGGGGCGGCAATCTCAGTGGGGGTTGCTGTATTGTAAATACATTGGTGAAAATCTCTTTTGTTACTGATTCAATAATTTACTTTTACCCGACACTTTTTTGGTATGCAACAATACTATAACTAAACTAACTAACTATACTAATATAGACTTCGTTTTTTTAATTTGTGCTAAGAAAATTTTAATTAAGTTTATTAAAATAAAATACACACATTTTTATTTGGTTTTTAAATGAACAAACTTAAACCACTGAAAAGCGCCTACATACTTATTAATTTAAAATTATTATTACAAAAACAATCAAAATTCATCGTAAAAAATCACGCGTGAGCTTGGACCTGGTTGCTGCAAATCTGGTTGCAAACCAGAGGGTGTACTAGATGAATGTTTTTTAGGCTGCACGTTTTCTATATCTTCCTGGTCTCGTATAGGCATGCCACGTTCATATCAACTATCTATAATTTCAGGCAGTAGGTATTTTAAATAAAATTGTAATATCTTTGGCTCCATGTTCTTAAACCAGAAAGTATCATCTTTATCGATGTACTCTGTATATAAAGGCTCATTTTCGCCTGCCCAGATTCCAAGCAGACACACTTTTCCTGTAACAACAAAAATATTTTTAGGTACGTTTCTAGGTTTGATAAAATTCACAGAGTAGGTATTTGTTACCGAATGAAAAAAAATATTGACAAAAGCTCATAAACCACCTTAAACTCTAACTGCATCTACAGATTCACTGTTTGAAATTATATAAAGGTGAAATAATATTACGGTGAGGTGGTGAACTTGAATATATTTTGATTACAGGGTGAGTTACTGGAGGCCCCACTTTAAAAAAAATTAAGCAAATTGAATTTAGTATTTCAAAGAAATGCGAGTGAAGCTAGCACAAATATTTTATTTTTTAGTGAATAATTAAATTACGAGCACAATATAATGTAAATTTTATAAGCCTTGAAAATATAATTATTATAGGTTCGATATATTAGGTATAGATTAGGTATATAAGGTTCTTGGGGTTCTTCTTCTCTACACCAAGGGTCCGGCCACCGGTGTGCCCTATCGCCCTTAGTCCGCTACTGTCTCACTTTCTCACGTATCAAACAAAATATAATCTGTATGGAAACTACTCACATGTCATCTTTTTCAAGCGGTGTGTCGTCTCTCTTTTTTGATGCTAAACGATTTCCTTTACGAGGGATATTTGAACTGAAATAAAAATTTAAAGAATTATTATTAAATTGACGTAAAAAATCATTACTTGTCTCTCTGTAATCATCAATAGCGACATGTTTAAATTGTCCATTATATAAATGTGTATTTATTTATGTATTAAATCTTACGTATGTCTATTTTATTTATTTTGTATATATTAGTGTATTAATATTATGTTATAATTTTATGATATTGGTTAGTTTATGTATCTATTAGTATTTAAGTTTAATTTTATGCACCACCTCCTACTGTTCACTTGCTCATTGTCTCCGTATCGATAAGGTTGTCTGGAAGAGATCGCTGGTTAGCGATAAGACCGCCTTATTGTACCTACGTTATAAGTTTTCATTTTTTAATCTGTTTGTTTATTGTTTTTGTGGTGTACAATAAAGTATATACATACATACATACATATTTTGATAGTACAAAATCGCTAACAGAGTCTCGTTGGTTTTATGGTAACTACTATCTTCGACTGCAGGTCTCGGGTTTATCCCCGGGTTTAGGCTCCTTAATATTATTTGTATTTTTATAAAAACTAATTAGTAGGTAGGTGAGGTATTTCTATTTAGTATGAACCAAACTAGGGGTTGGAAGTTCAGAAATATCTCCCGCGCAGTTGGTAAATTTCTATTGACCGCCATGGCCAAAATAAAGTCGAGATTTAGGATAGGATATTATTATATCATGTATTCATGAGAAACTCAGTATAGCCAAACAAAAAAAACCTCGCCTCCCTTACCGACTGTATATAGGTATAAACTGTGGTTACGCGTCATGGTATTTGCACGTGGCGGAATTTACTCTACCTATCATAATTTTCTTAGTTCGTATCAGATTTTCTTCGGAGCTTTTGAGGACTAGGTATTTTGATAAACTCAAGAAACACTTACCATATATTTTTTTTATTTCTCCTTTGCTTCCTGTCAGATTTTTTTTTTTCCGGCACTTTTATTTCCCATTTTAAATAAAAATCACAAGCAAACAAACACTATATTTACAGGCTAACTAAAACTATTTTAATTTTATCACTAAATGTAGCAAAAGAATTTATTTACAAATAATTAAAAAATAAATAATTTTAGCGCGAAAGGAGCGTGATTCGTGAAAACTTGCGCAGGTCCTTCTCGTATAGAGGCTCGTGAGCCACTGAGTACATCGCTTATTCGATGCGTTAGATCATTTTATGACTTCTGTTAGGCGAAAATTTGCAGCAATTTTTTTATTTAAAATCTGTCTGTACAGTGAATAGGTAATACAATGAGCTTAATTTACGTATAATTTTTATGAAATTTAGTCTAAAGCTTTGGAAATGCCATTAGAAAAATGAACAAAAACAACCTGTTTTCAAAAATTTTTATGATCGAGGCAAGTTTAACTTATCGTGTTTTCATGAGTACATTAAAGAGATAAGGCATGTATCTTTAATATGTATTTTTAACAGTGAAAAAAAACTATTTTTTCATGACTTTGAATTGGTTTGAAAAGTGGCGTAGTCGCTAAAAACCGGGATAATGGGCCGTTAAGTAGTTAATGCTACTTCTAGGTAACTGTACTACTTTATTTTTCAATTGAGAAAAGAAAAGAACAACTGCTATGTTTCTTGCCGGCTCTTCTCAGTAGAATCATCTTTCTGAACCGGTGGTAGAGTCTTGACGTATCATAAGTGATACAAGTTGGCCTACGTGAAATAAATAAATCATTTATCATTTAATTAAAATATTTTAATGATGGTTCCTTCACTTTGACAATTTCGTACACACAATATATAAGGTAATCATTATTCAATATAAAAGTAGGTACTAAATATAATATACAAGAAAAATTAAAATCTTAATTAAATCTGAAGTAAAAAAAAAGAAACTAAAAACTAAACATTAAAAATATCATTTATTCCACTGCAATAAGGCAATGTGCCCAGAACGCTGGCTGCGTTACCTCGCTGAATAGCCAAACTTATATGTTGGCCGAGATAACTGCCAGCCTTCCGGTCACCTGTGGACTCCGTGAGACGTGATCCTTAAAAAAGGATCTAGCATCTTCGCCCCACGACCCCAAGGTTAAAAATATACGGAAACGACGTACGGGCATATTTATTGTATTTAATTATAACCCTCATGTGTAAGTAAACACTCATAAAATCAATATTTATTTTATTCATATACTGTTTATTATAAACAAATGCACGCTGTTGAAACTTCAATTTACTTCGTAAGCTCTCAGGCCATCAGGGACCGCGAAACACACGTATGGACTGCTTTCAGCACTCACCAGTTCCACTTGATACACTATTGGGCGGAATAACACAGTGTTTTCACAAGAAGGCTAACATTTTCTCGTGTTGCTTGCTTACTATTAGCAGAGTACACTGTGTAACATTTTCGATTTGACGACCTCCGTGGCGCAGTGTGTAGCGATGTTGCCTTAACGTGCGGAGGTCCCGGGTTCGATCCCCGGCAGGGTCAATTTGGGAATTCATAATTTCTGTATTTTCCCTGGTCTGGCCTGGTGGGAGGCTTCGGCCGTGGCTAGTTACCACCCTACCGGCAAAGACGTGCCGCCGTACTTATATTATAAATGCGAAAATGTGTCTGTCTGTCTGCTACGCTTTAACGGCCCATATTTTCAACCGATTTGGATGAAAATTGGTACAGAGGTAGGTTATTGCATCCCGTGGAAAGACATAGGCCATTTTTATCCCGTAAAGTTAGTTCTCTCGGGAATAAAAACTCAATCCACGCGGGTGAAGTCGCAGGCATCGTCTAGCTTTAAATTAGTAATTGATTAAAATATTAATACATTTAAAAATATACACGTATAAATAACATCTGTCATTATCCCTCAATACATTCTGTGTTGGAAACACTATAAAAACAAAACAATGAATATTTTCGAATAAACTTTTGAAAATTGCTGTTGGGTACCAAAATAGTATAAGGACGTAATCACACCAGGGACCAGTCACCAGAGTAACAACACGTTCTGGCCTGTCGTGCTAGTCTGTGTTCCATTTAAAAGAGAGCTACGCGGACTTTTTTACTGCCAGATTAAATGCCTTTCCATAGTGTAAAATACATTAAACACACTAACTCTTCTCTAAAGAAGAACTCTTTCTAGCTAAAAGATTTTGAAAATAATAGGAAAAATACTAGAGTCAGTAAGCCATAATGCAAATGGTTGGTACTCATACCTTTAATGCTTTATTGGAACGTAGCAGGTACGCGCATAATGTATTCACATTAAGCCACCGAAACAGCCACCATTTGGAAACAAATTAGAGATTAGAACGTTGGAAATATAGTCACAAAGCTTTAAACCTTTTATCGTGGCCCGGCAGTGTAGAGGCGACGTAAATACGATATCGGCCAATCGTTACAAATACGTTTTCACAGAATGGAATATTTAATGTACCTCTGTTTGTGTTTTGGTATCGCAACTTGACCTGTCGACATTTCAGTCATTTCCGTATGCATACATTACGCCTTAAACTGCTAGCACTAAGTTTTTTATTGTCAACTAGCTGATGCCCACAATTTCGTCGGCGTGGATTGAGGTTTTTTTGGTTCCCGCGGGAACTCTTTAATTTTCCAAGGTAAAAAGTATTCCAGGCTATAATCTATCTCTGTGCCAAATTTCATTCATTTAGATCCGTTCAGCCGTTCTTGCGTGATTGAGTAACAAACATCTATCCATCCATACATCCACCCATCCTCAAAAAAAAAAACTCAAAAGCAACTTTATTCACAAGTAATAAAATTAAAAATTTTAAAAAACCCACGACGAACTGCAGAGCTCCATTGAAACAACAATTAGAACTTAGCAAAAGTAATTATGTATATAAAATAATATCTGAAACACAAAACTGCATATGTGCCGGCTCAGTAGTTCTTTTGTCCAGCGTGGTGGACTATGGCCAAACCATTCTCATTCCGAGATAAAACTTGGTCTTAGTAATGAGCCGAATGAGAGTGTCAAATAGTGTTAAATTTTAATATTCTGATAAAAATTGTTTAAAAAAATGTGATCACTTAAGGAGTTCCCATGACTACCTCCTGGCTCCATCATAAGACCCTGAGCAGTATCTAGGTACAAAGTGCTAGTCAAGACAAATCAAAAGAGTCCAAATACGACGGGTTACGATGAGAACTTAAGGAGTTCCCATGACCACCTCCTGGCTCCATCATGAGACCCTGAGTAGCATCTAGGTACAAAGTGCTAGTCAATACAAATCAAAAGAGTCCAAACACGACGGGTTTACGATAAGAACTTAAGGAGTTCCTATGACCACCTCCTGGCTCCATCATGAGACCCTGGGCAGCATCTAGGTACAAAGTGCTAGTCAAGACAAATCAAAAGAGTCCAAACACGGCGGGTTTACGATAAGAACTTAAGGAGTTCCTATGACCACCTCCTGGCTCCATCATGAGACCCTTGGCAGCATCTAGGTACAAAATGCTAGTTAAGACAAACCAAAAGAGTCTAAGCACGACGGGTTTACGATGAGAACTTAAGGCGTTCCTATGACCACTTACCAAATCACTAGCTCAGCTTGGTTGTCTATGGTCCTAAAATATATCTAAGAACCTTCTCACAAGCTATCCATATCTAATGCAAAAAACCGCATCTCAATCGGCCCAGTACTTTTTGAGAAAAATGGTAACATATTGAAAAATTAAAATCATAGACTACAGCTCAGCTTGGTTGTCTATGGTCCTAAAATATATCTAAGAACCTTCTCACAAGCTATCCATATCTACTGCAAAAAACCGCATCTCAATCGGCCCAGTATTTTTTGAGAAAAATGGTAACATATAGATAAATTAAAATCATAGACTACAGCTCAGCTTGGTTGTCTATGGTCCTAAAATATATCTAAGAACCTTCTCACAAGCTATCCATATCTAATGCAAAAAACCGCATCTCAATCGGCCCAGTATTTTTTGAGAAAAATAGTAATATATAGAAAAATTAAAATCATAGACTACAGCTCAGCTTGGTTGTCTATGGTCCTAAAATATATCTAAGAACCTTCTCACAAGTTATCCATATCTAATGCAAAAAACCGCATCTCAATCGGCCCAGTACTTTTTGAGAAAATTGGTAACATATTGAAAAATTAAAATCATAGACTACAGCTCAGCTTGTTTGTCTATGGTCCTAAAATATATCTAAGAACCTTCTCACAAGCTATACATATCTAATGCAAAAAACCGCATATAAATCGGTTCAGTAGTTTTCCACGAAAACGGTAACAAAAAAGTGCACAAACAAACAAACAAACATACAAACAAACAAACAAACAAACAAACAAACAAACAAACAAACACACAACCTCTTAGGGCAAACACATATACCGTCTCCGTTTCGTCGAGGGTAAAAATAGGTAACTACAAAGTACACCTTCTGAACGTCATATTTATAATAATAATAAGGAATAAGACTTGATGGTGATAATGGGTTACGGTATCTTAAAACTAAAGCTACGAGGGTTCCAAACGCGCCCTGGTCTGAGAAGAGCCCACAACAAACTCAGCCGGGTTTTTTTTTAAATTATCACCATCTCACAAATCATCTTAACTAAGGAACTATCAGAGATATCAGAGCAAATTATTGCCAAGCTTCCTTGTCGTTTAAGTAGTCCTTTACATGGTAATAAGATTTTTCAATGAGTTTACGTTTTACATTAACTTTGAACTTATTCAGAGACATCTTCAACATGTCTTCTGGGAGCTTATTGTAGAAGCGGACACTGTTTCCAACAAATGAATTAATTAGTACTAGTTTTACTAAGCCTAGGAACAGGCATTACAAGTTTATTTTTATGTCTAGTATTGACATTATGATAATCACTTTTCTTCTTGAATTTATCAATGTGCTTATGCACGTGTACTGAATTTTCAAATATATATTGGTTGTGCACTGTCATGATATTGATTTCTTTAAATTTATCTCTTAGTGACTGCCTTGGTCCCATATTATATATGGCTCGAACAGCCCTCTTCTGCAACACAAAAACAGAATTAATATCAGCAGCATTACCCCATAATAATATACCATATGACATAATGCTGTGAAAGTAACTAAAATAAACTAATCTCGTCGTTTCTATATCTGTTAACTGGCGAATCTTTTTAACCGCGTATGCAGCAGAACTAAGCCTGTTCGATAAGTCATTTATGTGATGGCCCCATTGGAGTTTAGCATCTAACGTTATTCCGAGAAAAACAGCGGTATTCTATAAATCTAATTCCTCATGATCAAGTTGTACAGTGGTTTTTACCTGTTTGACATTAGGTAATGTAAATTTGATACACTTTGTCTTTTTTACATTGAGGAGTAGGTTATTAGCTTCAAACCATTGTACCACTTTAGTGAGAGAATGGTTTACTTCGTCAAGAGTTGGTTCATAACGATTTATTTCAAACAAAAGTGATGTATTATCAGCAAACAATATTATCCCTTGATTATTCTTGGCAAGATAAGGAAGATCGTTAATGTAAATGAGGAATAGAAAAGGCCCTAAAATTGAACAAATCATTTGTCTTCTTATTGTTAATTAATTTGAAAGCTTTAATAACGTCAGAGCAGCTAACGTGACGGAATTTAAAAACGTTATTACATTCAGGCACGTTATTCTCCAGTAAAGTAAGAGCGGCATTTGGTGAGGAGTTCAACGATTCTGTGGTAGAAACAGGAATATCCGTAAAGAAGCCTTCAAAAACAGAAGCAACTTCGGAGTCTGAAGTTACAGGTGTATTACCGACATTAAGTTTAAATTCACAATTTTTCCGTGTTGCTCTTCCTGTTTCTTCATTCACTATGTTCCAAGTAGTTTTGATTACATTGGAGCTATTTTTTATCTTAGTTTGAATATGTTTTGATTTAGCCACAATGCAATCTCTTTTAAACCATCCATCCAAACTTTCGCATTTATAATATTAGCATGGAAGAAACAATTAGATACACTCACGATAGTTTACCACGTTTAAACGTTAAAATAAAAAAACGATCACAGTTAAAATCTGTGGGTGGTTGAATTAAGTAAGTAAAGATAGCCTTTTTGGCTTTATTTTGGTTTTTAGAGTTATCTGTATATTAAATATAAGTAAAACGCTGTTGATTACAGGAAAATAAACAAAATAAAAAATAAAATGAGTAAATGCAATATTGCGCGGTATAACCTAATATACGAAGTCGCGGGCATCAGCTACTGTTTATATAATCCAAAATTTATTTCCTCAATTTTTAAGAAATCTTTGAAATGGGTAATGTAAAAATATGCACAATAAACAAATTAACTAAGTTATTACCGATATTTTCTCGATCTCTTCGCTAAACACACCAGTAGGTACTTTTATAATTTGTGTGTCTCTCCGAAGGAGAAAGATTTTTCATAAAAAATGGTTTTCCTCATAAATAAGCTTTTCAAGAAATAAAATAAATGATGGAAGCAAAGCAATTGTATCTCTCGTCGGCCTTTTAATTTCCCTCGAAGAGAAACGGCTTAGTGCCCCGGCCTAAACAATTTGTGGCGAAAGTCTTTTGGAGTTTTGATGATTTAAATAAAAATTTCCAAATGTTAATTGTGTTCTTGCTTTGTTTGTGATTTAGTAGCATTCGACCTTAAAATTGTTTTTAGGATTTATTTTTCATTTAAATAATGGTTCCACGGATAAAAAGTTTGTTGTTAATAGCCACTCTGAAATAAAGGTTTTCTTGTTTTATTGGGTCTTTTATTATTTAAACTCAACAATATTACTTAGTACTCGCTGATGCCCGCGACTTCGTCCGCGTGGAATAAGTTTTTTTTTATTTCCACGGGAACTCCTCAATTTTCTTTGATACAAAGCACCCTCCAGGTCCTCAACTATACCCCAAAAACATGCAAAAATTACGTCGATCCATTGCTCTGTTGTGACGTGATGGAAGGGCAAACCAACAAACAAACACACTTTCGCATTTATTCGCATCTACCAATAAGTTATTGGTCTTATTATTACTGGTGGATAGTGAACACATATAATATCTGCTCTGCTCCGCTTCAGTGTAAATGCAGCCTTATACTATTGTGTTAATGTTCACGTCAATTTTAAGTCATTTATCTTACTATAGGCAGCAACAGCCAGCGCGGGGCGGTATAGGAAAACTCATGCATCATTTTTCACAGCATACGACGTGATCGCTCATAGACTCCTAACTTTTAACGTAAAAAGTAATTTTAATAGCTGATGGGAGTGTTTCACGGTTTTATTGCTAAATTTTCTTCTAAACTGAAATAAGTTCCGGGTCTTTTAAGTTTTAAAATGAATGCATTGTATGTTTATATTGTAGAAAACAAGAAAAAGTGTTATTATTAATAAAATTAATTTTTTTGATAGTGATCGAGCTGGTTTCGTGGAAGGTTAGCGCTGTTTTCTAACAAAACACAGATAATATAATATTATAATAAAAATATGCGATGAGTACAGATTATTTTGGGAACAAATTTGATTTAGTCTTTAGCCAATTATAAAAGAGTTGTGCTTTTGTAGTCATAAACTGAAATAAAGGCTTCTTTTTTTATTTACAAGTAACTGGCAAACAGTTACAGTAAAAGATTTAAGTGATATGTTTTAAAATCACTTGTCTCTCTGTCAGCCTCAGTAAGGGAGGCTTCGGCCGTGACTAGTTACCACCGTAGCGGCATAAACGTACAAACGTACCGAGCAATTTAGCATTCCGGTACCTACGATGCCGGGTAGAAACCGATAAGGCGTACGAGTTTATTAAAACTGTGTAAGGTTCAATTATTTTATGAGATTTTTATTATATTTTCCGAGGGTATTTTAAAATAAAGTTAGAGAAAACGAAACGCTAATGTGGGTACACTCGGGAGGTGGATCGCGGGTGGTGATAGTGTGAATATCAGTAATTATACATTAATAAATAATTAATCAGTATTTGAAGTTTTATTGGAGAAGGCGTTTACAACTGCCATGCCCATACCCTCAACAGGTTAGCCCGCTACTATCTTAGACTGCATCATAACCATCCGGTAAGATTGCAATCATCGGCTAACTTGGTAGTGGCGGTACTACCATGAAAAAAAAGGGGTCCAAATTTTATGATCAACCCGCTTGTATTAGAAAAGTCAAGTAGGTTATTTCTGCAATCCTAACCATATTGTCCCTAGTCCCTGAATAATCTGATATATCAAAGCACCCAGGTCTGCGTTCCAATCGAATTTTCACCTGAAGAGAACCTTTACGGAGGTGTACGGGAATTCCTTCACAGTAAAGACGGTTAAGCTTTGAAACGTCCTACCGAATGACATTAGACAATCGAAATCTATAAATATATTCAAGAATCGTTTAAAGGATCATTACTTATCTAGTGCTAGTATGCTGTAGAATATTTAAGTATTGTGTATGTAGGTTTATATAGGTAGGTATATATTTATTTTTATATGTATTTATAAAATTATTTATGTATTATTATGTATGTAAAGTTTATGTAGTATATTATTATAGCTGTCTATATTGTTGCACTATCTCGCTCCTACCTTAAAGGTCCTTAATTAATGGGTTGTCTGGAGGAGATCACTTTTAGTGATAAGACCGCCCTTGTGCACTTTGTGTTGTTTTCTTTTCTTTTCTATGTATTTTTATGTCTTGTGTAGCAATAAAGAATTTATCTATTTATTTCTTTATTTTACACTTTATTTGTACACCACAACACAAAAAGGAAAAATAATAAAATTAAGGAACACAAATACACAGAAGGAAGTAGAATCCAAAAAGGCGGCCTTATCGCTTAGCAGCGATCTCTGCCAGGCAACCTTAGGATTAGGAGAAGTTAAGGAGATTAAATTGCGGGTGGTGTATTCATATAAATAAACATACAAACAAATACCTACATACTATTACATAAACCATTTACACAAACAAGTAATAAAATTTAAAAAAATTAAAAATTAAAAATTATCTATCTATCTATCTATCTTTGTCAGCGCACAATAATGGTCTAACGGGACGTTTAAGTACTGAAAACAGGAAGAAAGAAGAAGAACCTTTGTCAGATAGCAATTCGTCTCTGCCTAAAAGCTGTTGGCAGTATTCGGCCTAATTTAACATTTCTAATTGGGACAGGTTACGTACACCGCTCGAGGCACTAATGGCCACAATTTTGTTACATTTGTTACGGGACAGTCCGCTCAGCAACGCGTACACGTGAAGAGTCGTAAACTGCAGATATTGTGTACAACACGCCCCGTCCAAGTCCGTCACATTGCCTGTTAGCGACATTTCCCTACATAGAATAAAAAATAGTATAGAAGGTCCCAAAATTATATAAATGAAATATTTGTATCTATTAGTAAAGTTTGGATGGATGTATGGATGGATGTTTGTTACTCAATCAATCCAAAATGGCTGAACGAATCTGGATAAAATTTGGCACAAAGATAGATTACAGCCTGGAATAACACAGGCTACTTTTAATCTCGGAAAATTAAAGATTTCCCGCGGGAACCAAAAACCTCAACCCACTCGGACGAAGTCGCGGACATTAGCAATTATAAATATATATATCTATGTTTTACCCTGGACTTATTCCTTCAGGAACGTTTCCTTATAGTGCTCCGTACTACAAGGAAAACACGCCTACATTCAATTCTTCTCTGGAACACAAGTCGTTTTTAATTCAAACTTTTAAGCTGTGTTCGTGAATGCTTTGCCCCTTGAGATTACAGAACTCCAGTATTTGAATATATAAAGAACTTGTGCTTGCTATGTTGTTCTATTAATCATAAAAAATCTCTTTTTTAACCGACTTCCAAAAAAGGAGGAGGTTCTCAATTCGGCGCGTATGTTTTTTTTTTGGTATACTCTAATATTGTAATTGTATAAAACACTCATTATATTTATGGTTTATCTTTTTATAAATATTGTCATTTTCCAAAAAGTGTTCATGACGGAATACTGTAATCTCTTTACTACTCGCCACTTCTAGTTAAATAATATAAAGAACTGTAATTTCTACATTAAAATAATCTTTGTCCCACGACCTACGCAAACATTTGCGAGTGACGGCCTTATATTATTGCCAGCTGCTAAACCGACTGAGTATCAATTAGTTTCGCTGACCTGTCACTGCACGTACATCCTATTTGATTTAGATGCATTACCCTTGTATTAGATAAATGTGAAGGAATATTGCTGCAATATTTGTTAGGCTGACAACCCTATTGTTGATATACGAGTATAAAGTATAACTGCAGTCATTGAAATAGAATGAGTACTAAAAAAATTCTACATCAATGACTGCAGTTCATAAAGGTAATCAGTAATCACTATACATACAAGACTACAGGTAATCTCGTATGTGTAGTGATTGCATTGCAGGCAATAGGGGCATACTACAAAAATTATTTCCAAAAAACCGATTTCCAATGCCACTGTAAAGTAAAAAGTAATTTTTGTTTCTACCCACTATGTTGAAGTCGGGCGAGCCTCATGCATCAACTTTGCTTATCCTTGTTATACCCGCCCTACTTCAAAATAGTGGGTGGAGCATTGAATTTCGTGTATCGATTCTCATACCTTTATTTTTTGCATAGGTATGTACGATACGCTAAACGGATGAAATGGATACACGAAATTGAGCTCTAATTCAATGCTGTTATGGTTTATTTTACTTTGACGCCGAACTTTGACGATTTAATCGGCAACTTTTAGAAAATCGGGGGGCAGGATCTACGTCCTTGTGATATTCCCAAACATCCGCATAAGCTACCTGCCTCACATTTCCAAATCCAAATAATTCGTTATCTTCGGAATAACACATTGGGTAGTATTTTAATATGAATGTAGTTATAATTATTGTAATTATCAAACATTCTGGGATTGCAATATGTCACACCATATAGCGACACAACAATTAGACATTAATAGTCCTTTGTGATCCAGGCTAATTATTAATAATCTGGTTTTCATACATATTATTTGCCGATGCGTTCTCATCGCTTCTGGCAACGCGGCTTTCAAACGATACCTAAAAATTTGGCCAAGTGCGAATCGGACTCCGTACCGTTTGGAAGGGTTCCGTACTACCATCAAACAAGATTTAACACTATGTACTTTTCAATAGGTACAATTACTACAGTCTATACCGCAGAGACTCCTTATATTTTATACTACGAGTATTACGGTTCAACAGATACAGCAAAGAACGCCGAAATATTCACGTTTTTTGTACGGGTGGCCCCCTTATAATTTAATGTTATTTAATTTTTATTACTTGTTGTTGTAGCGGCAATAGAAATACACACTCTGTGAAAATTTCAACCGTCTAGTTATTACGTTTCATGAGATACAGCCCGCTGACAGACAGATAGACAGACAGACGGACAGCGGAGGCTTAGTAATAGTGTCACCATTTGAATAAAGAACCCTTAAATTCATGGTAAACACAATAAAGGCGAATTTTATAAATACATTTAACCGAATATTCCCAGGGCTCAATAACTTTTTTAACGGATACATTTTTAATATCGTTTAATTGGTAAACTTTTCATGCCGGAAGTAATTTTTTTTATTCTTACCATTTTGATTTACCTACTCTTTATTTTATTACATCGAGTAGGTAGAGTAAATACTCACATTATGATTTGGGACTGACGTCGTTCCTTCTGATTTCATCCTGCGTCACGGACTAATAAAAATTGTAAAATTAAAAAAATTAAAAAAAAAATTAAAACTGACTTCAATAACCACAAACACTAAATATTTTAATTTATTACCGAATATAATATTATACTAGCTGATGCCCACGCCTTCGTCCGCGTGGTTTAAGTTTTTTTAATTCCCGCGGGAACTCCTTAATTTTCCGGGATAAAAAGTAGCCTATGTCACTCTCCAGGTCCTCAACTATACCCATACCAAAAATCACGCCGATCCGTTGCTCCGTTGCAGCGTGATTGAAGGACAAACCAACAAACCAACAAACCAATAAACCAGCAAACCAACAAACAAACACACTTTCGCATTTATAATATTAGTAAGTATATGATATGATATGAAGTATGATTTAGAAAAGTTAATGTAGTTCTATAGTAATATTTTTTGGAGTCGGTGCCAATTATTAGCTGCACGAATCGTTTATTCTTCATATTGTTTTGGGTCTCCACATTGGCACCTCATTGGCACCGACTCCAAAATATATTATTGACCTGAGTATTTAATAATAATTTTAACTTGATACCACGCGTTCCCGAGAAAAATGGTGTTGACAGACAGCCAGACAGACGGACAACGAAGTGGTCCTATAAGGGTTCTTTTTGCCCCTTGAGGTACGGAACACTAAAAACAAATATTTTACTTAGTCCGAACACATTGCAAGCTTTTTCAGAACTTGGTTAACTATGAATAAACTGTGAAATTAACTAATCTGTGAAATTAACTAGTATGAACTCTGTTCAGATTTAAACATTCAATCAGTATAATATGTATGTCGCTAACTCGCTACCCGACCAATAACGGACGGATTCCACCAAATCATCTTCAAGTTCAGGGACGCCACAGACGTCATCAGTTTGGGAAAGGTGTTTTTTCCTATCACATACCTATACAAATGTACCATTTATATTATCTTATTAGGAGTTTTAGATATGCTCCCAGACCAAATTGGGCTTAGATAAATCATTAGCGAACCAAACGAAATTGAAAAGGTCACAGCGCATCGCTGCATCAGAGAGGTCGTCAATACATAAAACGCAGAACACATTTATCCTCATTCATCAATAAATTTATTCATCCACTCTGAATGCAATATCTCGCGCTGCACGAATTATCGCTGCTGCGGTTATGTGCAGTCAGCCGCAGTGTTTCCGAAATGAAATTGCAAGAGCCGAGCGTTGGTGCAAATCATTTTCTACAACAGTTGATAGTACGTTGGGTCGCTAATTTGAGTGTTCAAGGTTCTAGTTGTGTTAAAATAAAATACTTTCAGTAATATCTGCTTATTTCGACCGCTATAAATATTCTCCCTATTACATTGAACTATTACCTATTCTGTGCTATTACTACATAACCTCTCTCTGAACTGTAGTGGATCTTGACCATTACAATGAGAAAATTGATAAGAATTATTTACAAGTTCCATTCTAAACCACTAAGGATTTCTTTTATGTAAGTATACCTGACAAACCATCATTATATTGAAGTTATTACACGCTTTTTTATATTATAATATCCGTATTAGCTCGTAGTTATAAGAAGTAGGTGGTGTTTCACCCCCTTGACTCGGAGACTTGCTCGGAAACACCGAGTATGAACTGATGAAATGATGATCATATATCTAATATGGGACCATCTCTCTCCGACCATCATCATTTCATCAGTTCATCTGTTTTTGCGTACACACAATTGTGCTCTAGGTATAATTAACCACGTAGATGGCTTATTTCTATGGAGATTGAAATGAAGAGAGAACTGGAGAGAACATTATTTTTATTATAAAATTATTATTTTCTATTATAAAATTTGCCTGGTACAATATTATTATTATTTATTTATTTAGATATCTTTATTGCACAAACAAAATATACAGTAAACATATACAGTTAAAAAGCAGTAGTAACACTACATAGAAATGTGTAAAGGCGGTCTTATTGCTAAAGCAATCTCTTACAGACAACCTTTGGTGAAAGGATAAATAAACCGGAAAATATTAAGGATAATAATTATCAAGCATCTCTTTGCATTCTTTATTATTATTATATTAGTAGGTGGTGGTAGGTGTATGTGGCAAATGAACCCACAACCCACAAAAATGAACCCACAACATTTCCCTGAATAGTAAGTGGAAAAGTACTTATTACCTAAATGTTCTAAAAGAGCGAAGCGATCCGTCGTGGTTCTCGAATTACCTACTTTAAATTGAATTGAGATTGTAAGGTCAAAACGGTTCAAAGGTCAGATCATACGTACGATTTTCGAATTTTAGATTGGAAATAGCTATACTATAATATAATATACTATAAGGTACCTATTTGTCGCAGGAGTAGGTATGATTTGAGAAGCCTCAACAAAGCCAATGTTTTGAGCAAATCCCGAAACTTTAGTTTATGTAGTTTGTAAGTAGTTTAATATAAAGACACTACTTCCTTAAGACTGTGAAATATTATCTACGTATTGGTATTATACCAATTTAATATTATTTTTATTTTACCCATTTTAAGTACATTGTAGGCAGTTTCCCAGAAAAAAAAATTGTGTAAGTATAATCTATTTAAAACCGTAACTGGATCGTTCCTGTAAATATTTATATGCTCAGGGACTGAAAAACAGATTCATAAAAGTAACAGAAATATAAGTGTTACAGAATGAAAGTGTAACAGAATTGTGGCGAAATGGCACCTTTTTTGATTGCCCATTTTCTATATTTCTCTTTTTTATATTTTTTTGTCTATTTTTGATACTATTTTGTTTTTTGTTGATTATATGACATAATAAAAAAATTGCTGGAAGGGAAGAGGGCTTTTCTTAATTTCTCACAAGAAAATCCTAACCATTTAGACCCATTCAGTAATAAGTGGTCCTTCGAAGAGTTATTTATTTATTTGAACTAGTGTAGTGTGAAAACGAATCCACAACAGTTTTTTTCTTTTTTTTGCTTTCTGAAAAGAGTACTTAACTCTTTTCAGAAAGCAAAATGGTTGTAACGAGGTCACAGACGAAATTGTCTCAAGATGATCCTAATGTACCTCTCCAGTCGAGTAGTGAGGGCGTTGCAGTACCTACATCTACACAGGCTATCAGTGGGGAAACTCAGGTACATTCATCTCAGTTAAAACCTTTCTCGAGTGCTCAATCTGTCACAACGCACACTAGCCGAAATAGTCGGTCTTCTGTATTGGTCGCTGCGAGAAAAACCGCAGCGGAAGCACAACACGTTCGTCGTGTAGCTCAGTTAGAAATTGCCCAGATGGAGGCGGAATTACGTGCACAGGCTAGGCAGGTTGAATTAGAGCGCAAAGCTGCTGAAGCTGAATATCAGGCTGAGCTAGCAGCAATTGAGGCAGAGGGTAGTAACCACGGTTCTCATAGTGGGTGGAGCCGTGCCAGCGTCGAAAAATGGGTAGATACTACTGCCCTCCCTGCCAAATTACCTACACATCAGGATAGGGAGCAATCTGTAGTAGGTTTTCAATCTGACAATAGATGTGAGGTAGGGATTAATAATAATTCTAACGTTGTCTTGTGTTCCCAGCTTCCAATGCGTGACGTTCGTAATGTCGTTTCTCATGATATCGCAGCACAGAGTCTTGGGCCTTTGCCTCAGCACAATTTTAGCGGGGTGGCCAGGACCGCTGCCACTGATATTCAAGAAGACGGCGGAGAATCAATTGGCGTTACACAGCTAGTGGGGGCCCTAAAGGCACTTGCGAAGACTAACGTTCCCAATACAAATAAAAATTTTATAAAACTTCCGAGTTTTGATGGTAGCTCTCCCATTGACTGGCTTATGTTCAAGCGGGCTTTTCAGGATACTGTAGGTAGATTTACAGAGACAGAAAACCTTGTGCGCCTAAATCAGGCCCTAAAAGGCGCAGCGCGCGAAGCCGTCAGCATGCTGTTGGTGTTGGCACCTCACGCCAACGACGTAATTGATGCCCTGGATCGTCGCTATGGCAGACCTGAGCAAATTGTTCTACAAGAGGTGAGCGCAATCAAGGCGCTGCCCAAGCTGGGGTCCGAGGTAAGAGACCTACATGTTTTTACCACCCGTGTGCGCAACTGTGTCGAGGTTGCTAAGTTGTTACAACACAGTGACTATTTACGTTCTCCGGAGCTGTTTGGAGCCCTATTAAGCAAACTTTCTCCACTATTGCGCGCGCGTTGGTTAGACTTTGCTGCTAATCATGAGGACCTAGGCCAAGCTAGGGTGGAGTTATTGTCGAGTTTTTTGGATTGTGAAGTCGGTTTAGTGATGAAGTATGGCGCTGTGTTTGAGGCGACACCATCTCCATCGGCGAACCCTGCACAGAAACAACGAGCGCATGCCGTTTCTGAGTCTGCGGCGGGGGCTTCGACTACATCCAATTCTAAAACAAAACCTGCAAAAACATCCGATCAGGAAAATGTTTGTTTATTTTGCAAAGGGGGACATCAGTTGTCAAATTGTCCGACATTTACATCTTTGATAGTTGATGATAGATGGCATTTCGTCAAAGAAAACAAAGTCTGTTATCGTTGCCTTCAAAAAGTTCCGCACAATTTTAGGTTTTGTAACAAAAATAAGGCTAGTTGTACAATACCTGTTTGTAAGCGTAGGCATCACACTGTTTTACATAATGATAAGTTTGTTACATCGGTTCATGTTAAAGAGGTAAAACCTGAACCTACGACTACAACGGATGTTGAAAAAACTGAACAGGTTCTTGTAGCTGTCAACAACTCGCAGGTTGAAGCCGCACTTCGTCCTCTATTGAAAGTAGTACCCGTCATAGTTTCTGGGCCGGCTGGGAGTGTAGATACTTATGCTCTCTTAGATGATGGCTCGACGGCTACGTTTGTGGATGCCGACATCGCTTCTAAAATTGGAGCCGAGGGTCCGATGGGCAGTCTGCATTTGGATTGTGTGGGAGGGTTATCTAGAGATAGTAGCGTGCAGTTTGTTGACTTTCAGATAAAAGGCCGATTAACCTCGCAGACGTTCTTAATTCAGCGAGCTAGGGCAATTAAGCACTTAGGCCTGCAAAGTCAATCGGCAACTCGTGAGTCTTTAAGTTCGTTCCCTTACCTTTCTGACGTGATGGAGGAACTGTGTTATGCCGAGGCAAAGCCTACCATTTTATTAGGGATTGACAACTGGCCCCTCATTATAGCATCTGAGGTGAGAAATGGAACAAAGTCTCAGCCTGTCGCCATTCGAACACCACTAGGTTGGGTGTTGTTTGGATGCGCCAGTAGTCGGACGGCTCTAGTAGAAACTTCTTGCCACTTGCGTGAGCGTCCAACGCATGATTTGGAAGTGCTCATCAGGGATCAGTACAGGTTAGATGCAATTGGCATAACTAAGAAGGAGCCGCGCAGTGCGGAAGACCAGCGGGCTTTACGCATCCTTGAACAAACTGCCCAGCGCCGATCGGATGGGCACTTCCAGGTCGGCTTACTGTGGAAGGCGGACAACCGACCTGTCCCTGATAGTTATCCTTTGGCGCTGTCTCGTTTCAAAAGCTTGGAACTAAAAATGTCGAAGGATTTTGATTTCGCCAAACGGTACAGGGCTAATATCGACGATATGCGGATTAAAGGATATGCGGAGGAGTGTACAGGACAATTGCCCACATCGGTTTGTTGGTATTTGCCGCATTTCGGAGTGGTAAATCCCAACAAACCGGGGAAACTCCGGGTCGTTCATGACGCAGCCGCTAAAGTACATGGTGTGTCGTTAAATTCTATGCTTCTTTCGGGTCCAGACTTTTTACAACCTCTATTAGGAATTTTGATGCGTTTTAGAGAGGGCAAAATCGCCTTGACTGCCGATATAAAAGAGATGTTCCCACAGGTAAAAATTCAGGAATGCGACCGCGACGCACAGCGTTTTATCTGGCGCGATAATCCTGCGGGTCAAATAAAGATTCTTCGTATGTCGTCTATGATTTTTGGGGCATGTTCTAGTCCATCTACGGCGATTTACATCCTCAACAGAAACGCATCGGAATTTATGGCCGAATTTCCGCAGGCTGTGGAGGCTATCACTTCAGATACCTACATGGACGATTATATCGGAAGTGTAGATGTCTCCACGGAAGAAGCCGCTCGATTGGCAGACGATATCGTAAAGGTTCATAAGCGCGGAGGATTCGAGATGCGGGGTTGGGTGTCGAATGATCCCGGCGCACTCAATCAGTTGCCAAGCGAGCTGTTGTCTGACGTCTCACTAGCATTAGCTAGTCGTAGTGTAGAGTTGGGTAATTTACCATCTTCAGTCACCACCACACGTACTCTAGGTCTAATATGGAAACCATCTGAGGACATCATTAGTTTCAACTCCGGTCTTAAGAATACTCCTGACCATTTAACAAAACGTGTAGTGTTAGCCCACGTCATGCGCATCTACGATCCATTAGGTATTTTAGCACCCATTGTAGTGAGAGGGCGGATCTTATTCCAAAATCTGTGGCGCAAGAATCTTGACTGGGACGAGAGGCTATCACAGGTTGACCAGGAAACTTGGCTTGAATGGTTTGAGAGCCTAAAATCTATTTCAGCTTTGAGAGTTCCACGGTGCTATAATTCGTGTGGGTTATCGGAGCTGGAGTTACACGTATTTAGTGACGCTAGCGAGCTGGCACATGCCGCCGTTGCCTATTGGAGATTTGTGCTTCCCAACGGTGATGTGAGGCTGGCGCTGATAGCTAGCAAGGCGCGTGTGTCGCCCTTGAAACCAGCTTCGATCCCGCGCCTGGAACTCCAAGGTGCCTTGATAGCCGCTCGACTGGCTGCTATAATTTGTGAAGCCCACCGCTTTAAGCCGAGTCGACGTGTATTCTGGTGCGATTCCATGACCGTGTTAGGTTGGTTGCGTAGTGACGCGAGGAATTATAAGCCTTTTGTAGCGCACCGTGTAGGAGAGATTTTGGAGATCACGAGTGTAGGTGAATGGCATTGGGTTCCAACTGAGCTAAACGTGGCTGACGATGCGACGAGGGGGAAGGCCAACATTGAACCTCGTTGGGTATGTGGCCCGAATTTCCTCCTGGCTCCCACTACGGAGTGGCCTTTAGAGCCAAAAGTCGCAGCGCCAGTAGCTTTTGGAGAGGAGGAACTCAAGCCATTTCTCCGTCAGTCAAAGTCACCTAAGTATCAATCACGTGTCACAGAATGCATTAACGTCATTAATTCTCATCAGTTACCCTTACCAGTTGTAGCTGACATTACTCATTTTAGTTCGTGGATTAGGCTGGTAAGGGCAACAGCTAGGACTCATCAATTCATCGCTGCCATCTTCAGAAATCGGGGTCATGAATTTCAAAATTTTTGGGTTCGGGGTATTTGTACAGGTACGCTTAGCCGCGGTTCACGGTCAGTTGCCACTTCTCCCACCGCTCCAGTGCCTTTGGACGTCGAGGACATCGTTCGTGCGGAAATTCATATTTTGGGGAGAAGCCAGATTAGCGCCTTCGTGGAAGAACTACTTTGTCTGTCTCATGGGCAGACCATATTGAAGGGTCGTTTGGCTAGATTGTCGCCAGTTCTCCAGGACGGAGTGATACGCCTCGCGGGGAGAACATCAGCCATTTCTAACACCCAACCCATGATTTTAGATGGGAAAGAGGCAGCCGTACGCCTATTGATTGCTCACTACCATCAGAAGTTTGCGCACGCTAATACGGAAACCGTCATAAACGAGCTGCGGCAAAAGTACTGGGTTCTCGGACTGAGGAACGCCGTGAGGGCAGTGGTACATAGGTGCCAACTATGCAAATTGTTGAAAAGTCCAACCCTACAACCACCCATGGGAGACTTACCAGAAGCGAGGCTTGCTCATCATCGACGAGCCTTCACATATACCGGCATAGACTACTTCGGGCCTGTAACTGTTTCCGTCGGGCGTCGGCGCGAGAAGCGATGGGTCGCCCTATTTACGTGCCTGGTGACCAGGGCTATCCACCTCGAGATTGTAGCCAGCTTGTCCGCCGATTCTGCTATTATGTGTTTACGACGATTCATCGCCCGACGTGGTACACCGACAGAAATATTTTCGGACAACGGGACGTCGTTTGTGGGGGCAAATCGAGAACTGAGAAGCTTATACGTTGCCGCGGTACCGGAGTTTGCAGCGCATGAAAAAATTAAATGGCGTTTTATTCCCCCTTCAGCCCCCTTCATGGGTGGAGCCTGGGAACGACTGGTTCGGTCAGTTAAATCTGCCCTAAGAGTAACCCTAAGAGAGCGGGCGCCGAAAGAGGAGGTTCTAGTGACTTTACTGTCCGAAGCCGAGGCTGTGGTAAATACGCGCCCACTGACGCACGTCTCCCCGGATGGGAACTACCCGGAGGCGCTCACCCCAAATCATTTTTTACTAGGGGATTCATCGGGTCGCCCCTTTCCGGCTGATGATTTGACGGATGCAGTATTGGTTGGCCGGAGCGGTTGGAGGAAGGCACTCCGGCTCAGCGATCACTTTTGGCGTCGTTGGGTGACCGAATATCTGCCCACTTTGGCGCCCCGCCGCGTACCGGGAGTAGATGTCGCCGTTAAAGTTGGCGACCCGGTCCTCATCGGTGACGGAGACTTGCCGAGGGGGTCCTGGCCACGCGGCGTGATTGCGGCTCTGCACCCGGGGCGTGACGGGGTAGTACGGGTAGTAGATATCCGGACCCCAGCAGGGATATTGCGGCGACCGCTAAAAAAGGTAGTTCTTTTATAAAAAAAGGGGAGCATGTGGCGAAATGGCACCTTTTTTGATTGCCCATTTTCTATATTTCTCTTTTTTATATTTTTTTGTCTATTTTTGATACTATTTTGTTTTTTGTTGATTATATGACATAATAAAAAAATTGCTGGAAGGGAAGAGGGCTTTTCTTAATTTCTCACAAGAAAATCCTAACCATTTAGACCCATTCAGTAATAAGAATCGAATCTGTAACTCTTTTGAATGTTTTTTTAATTCTGTTAACCCGAAAAACTTATATTTCTGTAACAGAAACGAATCTGTAACAGAAATGAAAGTGTTTTAATGTGTAACCGAAATAGCGACGTTGCCAAATTTACTGTTGACGTGTATTCAAATTTGAACCTAAGGTCTAGCACCGTTGGTTGCAATTGTTTTAAGAAAAACATGGTCATGTTGTGTCAGTATGTGTGAAGTCCGATGAAGTGAGAAGAACGCGTTGTCACACCGTGCAGTTTGTTAGGGCATGTACCTATTAGGGTTACAGATAAAAACACTTATTAACAGAAATAAACGGTTACAGATTGATTGGGTTACAGTATCGTTTCTGTTTCCGTTATAAGTGTTTCTGTTTTATAACAGTTTCAAAAAACAGTGTTAAAACCCCTTATTTCGGTTACTGTTTCAGTCCTTATATATACTTACCCGTGACCCTGAACTTACGAGTAGCTATGAATTTGTCGTAATTTTATTGCTCAGATCCAGAAACTAGCTGATACCTAACTCGATAAACGTAAAGAAATAGAAAAAAGTGCTATCTTCAAAATTTCGTACCTGTCTATCAATATTCTTATTATAATTCCACTTATAAATTTCCATTGGGATCTGCACGAAAACATTATTTTGAAATGTCGATAAACTTTAATTCGTCTGACCTGTTTTTGTCCTCTGTCCATTATCGCATAGGTACCATTATGTTCTCTATTACCTACCACCTAATGCACATCATCAATAACTATATAAGGCTTTGTTCTGAGTGACTGACAGACAACCTACAGAACAAACGGCTGAACGGAGAAATTTGGAATTTTGAGGGAATAATCCTTGAGCACCCTAGATACGAGGTTAGGTTATTAAGGAAGGAATTTTCGAAATTCCATCCCCAAGAAGGTTAAATAGGCGGTTCAAGTTATATCTGTCACAGTAAAATTATATAGATAATTAATTATTATAGATTATAATCTAACGGTTAAGTGCTTTCGGTGAAAAATGAAGAATTTTATGTTTTCCACAGTTTTTTTATTTCTTTTTTTAAGAACCTAATTCCACGCGGATGAAGTCGTGGGCAAACGCTAGTAAATTATAAAGCTATTTCTGAGACCATCAGAAATTCTTTCTGATGTTTGTATAAGTCACCGCAAAATTGTAAATATACCGTTAGATTATAATCTATCTTCGCGAGATTGTAAATTGTCGAAAGATTAGGTTCACAATCTTTCGACAGTTTACAATCTCGCGAGATAGATCTAACGGTATTTACAATTTTACGGTGACATATACAAGTATTAATAATTTAATGTCTTGAAATATGACGTCATACTATATTTATTATTCCTATTTGAATCCCGCGAGAATCAAAACTTTATCCACGTGGACGAAGTCGCGGGCATCACGCAGTGAGCTATAATAGATAATATATTCATTTACTAATTTCGATCATAAAACATTATAATAATATGCTAGTAAAAAAAAATAACTAAAAGTAATTTAGATCACTCACAGCTAAGTTCTATTAAATTACTAGTATCATATAATGACTTTAATTGTGTTTTAATTTAAGAGAAAATCCAATGACTATTATGAAAAAATAATACGTTTATCGTCGTCGTCGTCTCAACCTATAGACACACTGCTGGACGAAGGTCTCCTGCATGGACTGTCTTGTACCGCTTGCTTCCAATGGCTCCCAGCTACACGCTTGAGATCGTTCATCCACCTACTACTCGTAGTGGGGGGTCGTCCAACGCGATTGCCCACCATTCAAGCACTTTACTTTATTCTAACACTTTTCTTGCTGGTTCTTCTCGGTAGGAACGGCATTCCGAACCAGTGGTAGATTCATTCGACTATTCATAAGCACTTGTAAAAAGTCTATTTGAATAAAAACATTTGAATTGTTTTTTTTTAGGACATACAATATTATTCTTCTTTCTTCGTTTCGTTCTTTGAAAATTCCTTCAGTGTTCGAGCTGTTCAGCTATGAAATGCACTTCCACTGACCATACGCCAATCTGTCACTAGACATATTCAAAAATGCTGTTAAGAATCATTATCTTGTAAACTAAATACGACAATAAAAATTATTCTATGAGCTAAGTTGAAATATATATATTATAATACATAATATATATTAGTATATTTTATAATTAGGTTATGTACGGAAGCAGGTGATATGGCTCGACCGTAACAAAGGATGATATCATTCACCGAGCGGGTGTTGTGCTCGGGGACCACTGGTCCGACCGTTCATCGTTGGAGGTCGTATATAGGCGTAATTCAGAGAACGCTTCGTTAGCGTGAGTTAGGCTCTTCGTGTTCATCGTGCGCTACTAGTAATGCCATCTATTGGATTATGTGCGGACTGCGTATAACGCTACATCACTCCCCTTCGAGTCTGGAGGTCGTCAGCATTCAGATGAGCGGTGTTGTAAGCATCTGGAGAAGTGGCGTCGATGAGCTTTCAGGTAAGCGCTGCGTCGGGAAGTACTCGTCGAAGCGGCGTCGTGTAACAACCAGAGCAGTGGCGTTGTAGGCTCATTCTACCCTGAGGCTGCGTGACCCATTTGTGCGGCTGGTACTGGCGTCGACGGGCTGTGTACTGATATGCTGTGAGTATCGACTGTGCTGGCCGCCGAGCGTGTGGCTCTGTGAACGGCTGTGCTGCGTTGCGTGATGTTGCTGTTGGGCCGGAACATCGGTCGGCTGTGCTGCGTTGTGTGATGTTGCTGTTGTGCCGGAACATCGGTCGGCTGTACTGGGTTGCATGATGTTGCTGTTGTGCCGGAACATCGGTCGGCTGTGCTGTGTTGTGTTGTGTTGCTGTTGCTGCGTGTTGCTTGGTTGCTGCTTGATGTTGCTGTGCTGCGTTGTTCTGCTGTGCTGCGTTGCGTTGCTTCTTGCTTTGCTGCTTGTTTGTTGCTGTGCTGCGTTGTATTGCTTGTTGCGTTGAGTTGCTGTTGTGCCGTGCTGCGCCTTCTGATGATGCTGCTCTCGTCACGATGACTGTAGGGGTTTGTTGTGATGTGCGATGTTGCTGATGTCTGAAGAGTGACCCAAGTAACACAAAAGTGCTGCATATCAACTGAATCACAGTCCATATTGGAAACTTTAGCTGCAAAACTTGCTATATATTAGCTGAATAAAAGCTGAATAATAGCATCCTCAGAAGATATAACTCTGATTTGGGCACAAATTATACAGCAACTAGCTGATTAACTGCCTACAACTGCGTTATATAAGCATTTAATAAGCATTTACAAAGGTAACGGTCGCCCCAAGAGCTGAACATCGGCTGATACAGAGAGTATGTTTTACCTATTATGCAGCTCAAACTACAAACCAGCACCCTTTTTACGCTTTTATGCAGTTAAAAGAGCACGAGCGGCGAAATTGTGAATAAATATTACTCCATATATTCTTTAATATATCACACTATCTCGATATTCTGCAGCATTGTTTATTTATGCGCACGTCCATCATACAATGTGACATATATGTCCATAGTTAAAGTTAATAATTCATTTTCGGTAAGTAAAACTTGTATTTGTTTTATTAGTGCCTGAAATTTGATAGGGAAAGCAAGTTTATTGTCAAATATCATATACTTTTAGACCAAAATTTTCACGCGCTCTCGAAATATAACTGTTTCCTAGGAAATCCTATTATACAATGGATTGTAATATTTTAAAAATGCCAGCAATTTCTTAATTATGGAACATTGAATATGACGAAAAGCTTTTTACATAAAAATTATTAAAAACCTTTTTCAAATCCAGTAGATATTTTCGTAGACAAAATAAAAAGAAATAGTAAATATCATAAATATTGTAGTTTAGAACATGGAAAATGGTGGACAAGCAATGTGAACCGTAATAATGCCAAATAAATGCTTTAAGAGCTATATTCAGATGCGAGGGGTATATTAATCAGCAAAAAGCTGATACGAGTGATTCTTGTGTCTAACAAGTCAGCCATAGATTGATGTAGAGCTTGATAGTTGGTAACATATACCTACCCAAATGCCCTCCCAATGAACAGCTGTATATAATCTGTCAAGGATTAACTTTTAGGGGTCCGTGGTGGAACGTTTGATTATATAACACTATAAATGACGTATGATATTTAAGTACAAGTATTCATGATCATTATATATCTGCATTAGCTGATTAAATGCCTACGGCAGTACAATTATTCAGCCCAAGTAGGGACAAAGAGGTACAAGTGATTAGTTTTATACCAGTTTGCTGTAATTTAACACCATATACGTTCACCCAAAGTGAACATGTGGGCTAGATAAGTGCAATTCTTAGAGTGCGTATTACAGCTGATTAAAACTGTGAAAGTTCAACTATATGCAGCATTAAGCGATAATTGAATTCACAGAATAACTGATAACATTATAATAACTCACATATGGTCTGTTAAAATGCAAACATTTGAAGGATACACATGTGACCTTTTATTCAGAAAATAGCTTAGTTTAGAGTCCATAAAGTACTTTAATGTAGCTGAAAGTACTAAAAATAGCTAAGAGCTGAATAACATGACCTGCGGACCTGATAGTAACGCTCGCAACATTACAGCGGTGCCTTCGTGGTGCCTTAATAAAGTCAATGTACAGCAGAAAGTGTAAAATTAAGCTTTTAGAGTAACGGTGGACTCTAATAAGTCTTCCTAAACGCTTAAATTACCGATGTGGACCTCATGTGACATCTTTTAATGCAGTTTTGTGTTACTTGGGGAGGGCGTGACTCGTCGGCTTGATGTGCGTCGGTGGCGGCTCTGAGATCACGTCGGCTTGTTGTGATCGTCGGCGGCGGCTGTGACATCACGTCGGGCTTGGAGATCACGTCGGGCTTGGAGATCACGTCGGGCTTGGAGATCACGTCGGCTTGTTTTGATCACGGGCGGCGTTTTGGAGATCACGTCGAGGTTACCACTGTACGGGAGCAGGTGATATGGCTCGACCGTAACAAAGGATGATATCATCCACCGAGCGGGTGTTGTGCTCGGGGACCACTGGTCAGACCGCTAATCTTTGGAGGTCGTATATAGGCGTAATTCAGAGAACGCTTCGTTAGCGTGAGTTAGGCTCTTCGTGTTCATCGTGCGCTACTAGTAATGCCATCTATTGGATTATGTGCAGACTGCGAAGAACGCTACAGGTTATATTTAATTTATATTTTGATTATATGTTTATTATTGGTTTATGTATTAGTATGTAGTTATTTGAATGAAAGTATATTATAGAACCACCTGCAGTCTACTTTTCTTTATTTTCTCCTCTTCCTAAGGTTGCCTGGTAGAGATCGCTACCTATAAGCGATAAGGCCGCTTTATCCTACTTCTGTATGTGTTAATTTTATTTCCAATTTTTGTTTTTGTTATTTTTACTTGTTGTGGTGGTACAAAATAAAGTGTAATAATAATAATTATTATTCCTGAACTGTCTAAACGAACCGTAATCGTTTGACAGATACGCTTAAAACGTAATAATCGAACTGTATTCGGAGAACATACATGCTTTTTGACGTGCAGGTCGGATTATCCGTTTGTCATACGATTACGATAACGATTTTGTTAACAATCGGGGGGCTGATCTCGATCGATCTTAATGCCCGCATAGATACCTGCGCGATGAAAAAAAAATAAACGAGTAAACATAAACATAATATACACAAGGTAAACATAACACATAATATAAAATGAAATCTCCGTCCATTCATTAGTATCGGATCCGGGTCCAAGCGTAGCAGCCGACAAGATGAAGCGGATTTTGTATATTCTGTGCAGTATGTATTGTTTACTATTTATTTTTATAACTACAACTAGCTAATGCCTGCGACTTCGTCCGCGTGGATTGAGGTTTTTCGGTTCCCGCGGGAACTCTTTAATTTTCCGGGACAAAAAGTAGCCTATGTGTTATTCCAGACTCTAATCCATAATCTATCTCGGTGCCAAATTTAATCCAGATCCGTTCAGCTGTTGGGGCGTGATTGAGTAACAAACATCCATCCATACATCCATCCATCCAAACTTTCGTATTTATAAAATTTATTTGATATTTGATTTGAAGACAGCGGGCTTTGACCCTTTAAAATATGAGGATGACTTCTTACTTTTTTTCAATTATAGCAATGCAAATAATATTTAAATAATCAAAAGGCACCAGACGTCCAATTGTCTAAGCAAATCGTAATCATTTGACAACTTAAAACGTATTACTTGAACTGCTTAAGGAGTTCATATATAATTTTTAACGTGCATCTATGAACTCCTTACTTAAACAGGTCGTACTATCCGTTTCCTTACACAATCGGGAAGCAGATTTTTAACGTGTCAAGCCAACTGCCTGCCTCTTGGTAGGTACACACTGCACCGATGAGCCTCCGCCGAACTGGCTTTTCATCTCCTTTAAATCCTTTATCACAATAATTACCACTTGACTTAGCACCTAAATCGATTTTACTTACTATAAACTGGCCTTAATTTTTGTATTGATAACAGGTTCTTTTGAATAAATTATAGTACATAAATATGGAAATAGATAAGCAATTTAAATTAATGGAACACGTCAGTCTGCATTTCA
Organism: Erebia aethiops; assembly: GCA_923060345.2. Taxonomy (NCBI): domain Eukaryota; kingdom Metazoa; phylum Arthropoda; class Insecta; order Lepidoptera; family Nymphalidae; genus Erebia; species Erebia aethiops. Next base: position 26,481,698 of record OV281081.1, read on the forward strand.
AAAATATACAATCCCACCTACTTTGGAACAACAATTTTTTTGACTTTACGTCCGTCAAATTTAACTGAACCGGTGCGGTGGTCAAAATTGGAAGTAACTTTTTTAGTAAAGTTTTTTTTTTCATATCTACTAACGACGTTGTCACTGGGTCAGATAGGTAATTTGTGGGACTATAAGATTATATTATTGAAAAGCATAAGTCATAAGATTTATTCCTGAGAAAAAATGTAGCTTCCGCTGCACACATAATCATCTTGGCAAGTTTGACAAAGTCAAGTTGATAGTAAAGCATAATTCATGGACCTATAAATTCCTAGGTCTATGGTATAACTAGCTGTTGCCCGCGAATTCGTCCACGTGGATTGAGGTTTTTTGGTTCTACTCTTTAATTTTCCTGGATAAAAAGTACTTTATGTGCTACTCCAGACTACAATCTATCTTTGTGCCAAATTTCATCCAGATCCGTTCAGCCGTTCTGGCGTGATTGAGTAACATACATCCATCCATCCGTCAATCTATCCATCCATCCAAACTTTCGCATTTATACCTAATTTATGTATAGATTATATACCTTTTAAACTACACTTAACAAAACAGAGTCTGGGAATTTGATGTCTATATTTTTTCATAACAAAAAAATGGCGGATCTATAAATAAATAGGATGGCAACAAGCTTCCAAGGCTTACATCATCCGACGATATTAGAAGCAAACGTAAACAACATAAGTGCACAACGGTACTGAGAATCATCTGTAAAGAATTACCACGCTATTTGCACTTTGCGAATTGACGCACATTATTGATTTTTAAGTTATTTATGCATAAATGCATTTTTTTATATACCTGAATAACTAGCATTTATGTTACCGCCAAGCAAACATCTTTCTATTAGTTTACCAGTAGTATAAAATCCATACTTCCATAATATAATATTATTATAAATGCGAAAGTGTGTCTGTCTGTCTGTCTGCTACGCTTTCACGGCCCATCTGTTCAACCGATTTTGATTAAATTTAGTACAGGGGTAGATGGTATCCCGGGGAAGGACATAGGCTACTTTTTAAGGCCGGAAAATTAAAGAGTTCCCGCGAGAATCAAAAATCTTAATCCACGCGGACTAAGTCGCGGGAATCATTTAGTTAATAGTAAATTTAAAACTTATGATAAACTAGATGATGCCCGCGACTTTGTCCGCGTGGATTAAGGTTTTTTGATTCCCGCGGAAACTTTTGATTTTTCCGGAATAAAAAGTATGCTTATTTCCTTCCCCGGGACACAACCTATCCCTGTACCAAATTTCATCAAAATCGTAGCAGACAGACAGACAAAAAACTTTCGCATTTATATTATTATGATTATTGTATTCAATACATCAATAACTATTGTCAGCAAAATATTGTGATAATTAATGTTACGTTTAGACATAACTTTTGTATTAAAATAAAGAAAAATATTTATTTATTATGTTATTTGCCTACAGTTTTTCCATTTGCCGTTAAAGCACTGTCAAACGGAAAAAACACCGAAGCGCTACTTCGAGATGGCAGTAATCAATTTACAACACGAATGTTCTCAGTAAGTATTTTATTAAATACTTAGAAATGAGATCCCAGACGAAACATTATAATGTGAAATTATATAGCCAACTTAAAATATTGCCCTATTGAAATACTGAGATAAACGAGTGTGACGGATGGACAGACAGACAGACGGAGAAAGTCGCACCATAAGGGTTCCATTTTACCATTTTGGTACGGAACCCTAAAAAAGATGCTTAGCCAATTAAGCCTATAAATTATGTACAAGTTAAAGTAAAATGTAGTAGTATCTTATTAATTCTAGTGTTGTGTTTAAATAACCATAATTAAGGTTATGTATAAAAATTAAGTATCTCTTTTGAAGGAAGTTACAAAAGCGAATCCCAAGAAGAGCGTTATCTTATCTGCAATATCGGTTATGCCAGCTCTAGCTGAATTAGCGCTGGCATCGGTTGATGAATCACACGATGAAATACTTCAAGCAATTGGAACTCCTACTGATGATATTGTAAGTAAAAATTGTTGATGCTGTAAATGAATGATTGATGTATGATTGATGACTAATTAAGTGTTATATTAATGAAAAACTTTGAATTGATGTATAAAACTTTATTGTATTACTTTTTGCTAACTGTGCATCATGTAGATTGTATGTTTTTGATTGAATAAATAAATAAATGATAAATGATGATCAACTGATATTGGGATCTGTGACAACATTATTTTAATTCCTTACCTCAAAGGTAACTAACTCAACGAAAGAAACACTTGACCGTGAAGCTGAAGTAGGAATCAATCAAATCTTGAAACAAGTATTAGCACTAAATAATAATATTAGAACGTTTTAACAAACCATTTTAACAAGAACTTCTTTTCCATTTATTTTTTAGGCGAAGGCAGTTTTCTCCCATGCAAATAAGGAGTTGAAATCTAAGGAGGGCGTAGAAATAAAAACAGCTAGTAAAATTTATATTGGAAAGAATTATGAGCTAAATAATGATTTTGCTGCCATATCAAAAGAAACTTTCGATTCTGAAGTCAAAAACATAAACTTTGGAGAGAATGTTAAAGCCGCGACAGAAATCAATACATGGGTAACAATAAATAAATAAACATTTAAATGCATGTAACTACATCGGTTACATGCGTCAGTGTGTATTTAATATTAAAATTATAAATATTTTGTATGGTTTAAGGTGGAAGAACAAACAAATCATCTGATAAAGGACCTAGTTGACCCTAAAACTCTAGGTCCAAACACAAAAGCCGTTTTAGTTAACGCCATCTACTTTAAGGTAAGTATCATTCTATAGATCATTGTGTTTTCGGGAATTACTTGGTTATATTGCGATTTACATGATAGTTTGCAGTAGTTTTGTGTTAATAATTATTTCCAAAAAACCAACTTCCAACACCACTGTAAAGTAATAAATAATTTTTATTTCTACCCACTATGTTGAAGTCGGGCGAGCCTGATGCGTCAACTTTGCTTATCCTTGTTATACCCGCCCGACTTTTGGCTTTTGGTTTTGATTTATTGGCCAGTGTCAAAATATGCAAATAAAACTTTATTTTTTAAAGCTCCAATGGACCATGAACTTCAGTATTTTATATTAATTTCAAATTGATACGTCCACGCGTTTCCGAGAAACAGGTGATTGACAGACAGACAACGAAGGGATTTTAAAAGGGTTCCATTTTTCCTCTTGAGGTACGGTACCCTAAAAACAAATTATTTAATTACTGTATCTTAATATTATGTTTTTTTATTTTCAGGGTACTTGGGAGGACCCATTTGAAAAACAATTGACCAGAGACCAAGATTTTCACGTGAACAAAAATAATTTGATTCAAGTTCCAATGATGTATAGAGAGGGGCGGTATAGTTACGTTGAAAGTGATGAACTAAAAGCACAAGTATGCATAAAAATTAATAATGTTTTAAAGTTTTTTTACTACCACATCCTCAATAAAAATAAATAATTTCTTAAATTAAATTTTCAGATAATCGAAATTCCATACAAGGGGTATCAAGCGTCTCTTGTTGTTGTTGTTCCAAGTAATATTGAAGGTATTGGTGAATTGCAAGAAAAGCTCAAAGACCCGCAGGTTTTAGACAATGAATTAAAAAAAAAATGGGGACATAAAGTAATTCTACAAATTCCAAAGTTTAAAATAGAAACAACCACAAATTTGAAAGAGGTTCTCAAAAATGTAAGAATGAATTTATAGTATAACTTTGTTAAAGTACTTAAACGAAATTAGTTGAATTAAAAAAATTGGTTATAAGTCACATATTCAATTAGTGATGAATATTTTCAGATGGGCGTTACAAAAATGTTCGAAGCAGACAAAGCTCATTTATATAATCTGTTGAAAAACGCTGATGACTTATTTATAGAGTCAGCTTTACAGAAAGCCTTTATGGAAGTTAATGAAGAAGGTGCTGAAGCTGGTGCCGCGAATGGTAAATGCTAGTTAATGATACACTATGTTCCTTAGGCTCTTTCCGCACTGCATCTTATCCGTATCCGATCCGAATCCAAGAACTCTCGATGTGAAGTAGCCGTAGTATACTATCACAGAATAATAGTAGTACTATTTGTACAGAGTTGCGCACTAGATCTGAATTTCACTTTTCGAATTCGAATCCGAAAATGCGAATCTATTGCGTAACCCCTCATACAAATAGTAACAATGTGCTGAGGGCGGTGCTGAGGAGGCCTCGACACTGCAGTGCGTCAACAATGTTCGCGGACGCTTGTGTGGATGATTTCTACGCGATCGTGCGCAAGCGCGCCGCGTCTATAATGTGCGGGCTAGTGAGCAGTACTAACACCCTTCTCAGCACATTGGCAACTAAGCTGGACAGCCCTCTCTGGAGGTGCTGGAATGGTGCACACATTCTCGTTAGGAGGCCCCAACTCGGATTCGGATCAGATGCGAAAAGAGCCAAATCTGAAGTCCATGAAATTTAGATTTCAGTTAGGCTTATTGGCCATTATACTACGTAACTTCGTATAACAACATTTTTTTTTAAATTATAATTTAACGATTCAATTTCGAACTGTATCTAGTTTATTTCCTGTTTTTTTCCAGTGTTTGAAGGTGTTGGAGCCAGTTTTGATATTGAACAAAAACCACCAATAGTGTTTAAAGCTGATAGACCCTTTTACTTTGCTATTAAAATGAACTCATTGACTTTATTCAACGGTGTTATGTATGGATCTTAGACGAACCATTATTTTGTATTCATTTTTCTACGAAATTTTATTGAGATTTAAATAAAAAGTTTGATATTCTTCGTCTTTTTTTAAAATTGATTTTATATATTTTGTTATAACGTACCCATATTATTTCGTTCCATTTAAGTTTTTGTACTCTGTGATACTACCTAAGGCCACCTGTAAGGTATACCTGCCATAAAAGGTCTGTCCAAATGATTTAATTTATCCCAGTTACTATTTTTAACCAAACGCGACCCTGGACTTACCGTTTACTTCATTGCACATAATATTTTATTCATTATTTTGCCGTAATCATAGTAGCACTGACCGTGAAAATAACCTAATACAGTAAACAGATTTATCGCTGAATAATGCTTGTAATCTTTAGAGACAGTACGTAACAAAACTCGCGAAAGATAACACGTAATCTCATCGGAATCGTTTAAGATTTCCAGGCGCTACCTTCTTCAATATTTGTAAGTTATTTTTGTTGTTTGTTTTAACGAGCAGGTAGATCATCAGCTACCTATGAATACCTGTATCACCAGAAGAACTGCTAATACGCTATTAATTGTAAAACGCACATACTTCGAAATATTATAAGAGATAGCTGCACTTTTTGTAACTATCGCCTGAAAAGCTGATTCAGTATTAGGTGGGTGTAGGGCTCTCCACTGATGTCAAAAGTGAAAGTCTGCCCACATATGGATGGGCCTTTCGCTAGATATGGCCGCTGAAAAACGGTTTATGTTACCAAAAATGAACCATAATTAGAAAAGCTAATTCTTGTACAGTATTAAAGTATGCGCAATACCTATTTAAACAGTATCAGAACTGACGCTATTCATCGGGCCTTTCACTAGATATCACCTCTCAAAGACGAACATCTCAAAACATACATACTGTAAAATAATATTAGCAATTATTGTCGTCGTTTCAGGCGATAGTTACAAAAAGTGCAGGTATCTCTTAGTCCAAAAACTCATACGTGCCCGGGGATTGAACCCGCGATCCTGAATGGATGCCTAAACCACAATTGGCGATCACCGCTTCTGTTACTATTACATAGTTTAGTTATTTATTTATTGTAACTTTTAATAGTTAAAGTATTTTATAGAATTACTAGCTAATGCCCGCGACTACGTACGCGTGGATTGAGGTGTTTGGTTCCCGCGGGAACTCCTTAGTTTTCCGGGATAAAAAGTAGCCTATGTGTTATTCCAGACTATAATCTATATCTGAGCCAAATTTCATCCAGATCCGTTCAGCCGTTCGGGCGTGATTGAGTAACAAACATCCATCCATAAAATCATTTATCAATCCATCCAAACTTTCGCATTTATAATATTTATTTGATTTGATAATATTCTTCACCAATTCTATCCACCAATAGCTTTTCAAAACAATTGAAGAGATGATCACTAAAAATTATAATATAATGTTATTAGTCAGGATTTAGCGATCCTGGTTTAAACTGATCACATAGAGCTGCAGCCATTTATAAATCGTTGACTCGATTACGTTGTTATATGGAGCAGTAATAAGCGAATCTATAAATTTATCCGAACACGGGTTACGTGATAGGATGCTGGAGGTCTGTGGATTGTTTTATAAACGACGCGACGTTGACTTACTCACAAAGCCCAAATTCTCGGCAGAATCAATTTTAAGCAGAACAACTCCACTTTTTTTAGCAAGAAAAGATTACAATTATTTTGCTATAATCCGCCAACAGAAAAAATTCTGTATAATTGTAATCTTTTCTTGCTAAATCATGAACTTCCGCAAAGTAACGCCGGATTCTATCCAACTCCACTTTTACTTTTAGTAATAATAAGGCTAAATACAAACAATGTGGGTAATTTGTGGTACACATATTAGTTCAAATGAATGCTCAGTACCTATAGTAAATAACTAAAAAGACTTGCAATTGTATGACTTGCTTATATGCTTACGTTTTGAGATCCCATACTATCCAATAAACACCACCACCACTACATCCCATTAACGTCCCACTGCTGGGCACAGGCCTCCACTCTCATAGGAGAGAGGGAATTAGAGCTTAGACCCACCACACAACGCGGGTCTGCGGACTTTATCGACTATTATCATGTTAGTGATAATAACCGGGACCGACGGCTTTAACGTGCTCTCCGAGGCATGGGGGTGACACACTGCCAACTTCCTAACTCCAGGCTAGTATACTGAGAATTTCTAGTCAGAAAAACCCAACACTTAATTATGGCCCGACCCGGGACTCGAACCCGGGACCTCGTCGGCAGCAGTCAAACATACTAATTACTAACCACTAGTCCAACGAGGCAGTCAATAACATCCAATAACAAAAGTTGTCTAGACCTTAGCAATGAGTAATTTAAAAAAAATAGGGACCATAGCCAACGATGAAGCCTCTAAAGAGTCAAAAACAAAGTCTATGGAAATGGCTTGAGAGAGATTTGCGCTGCATATTATTACATCATACCATTTCATCACGCTTGATTAATTTGAACATAAATAATAATATTTATTATATATTTTAATATCTGCAGTCATACAGTGTGGCTAAATGCAGAAAATCGTATCGAATTATTTACCATCAAAAGAAGTTTACAACAAAAGTATATATTACTAGCGAATGCCCGCGACTTCGTACGCGTGGATCGAGGTTTTGTGGTTCCCGCGGGAACTCTTTAATTTTCCGGGATAAAAAGTATGTGCTATTCCAGACTATAATCTATCTCTGTGCCAAATTTCATCCAGATCCGTTCAGCTGTTGGGGCGTGATTGAGTAACAAACATCCATCCATACATCCAAACTTTCGCATTTATAATATTATAAGTATAAGTATATAAGTATAAGTATAAGTAAGATAAAAATGCATTAATCTTATCTTCGTCAGTTCAGAGTTATTGGACAGATGGTGAAACTAACAATTTAAAAAGCTATCCAAGAGAGCATGTAGCTGGCAGAATTAAATTGTCTCACCCAAGTAACAATGGGAAACTACTCCGGACACGGTTATCTTGTTATCTCCGTACTTTGTTTTCCTTGCTCTGTCTCAAACCGTTTACACACGCTTCGCTGGGGTACGATTCAAAAAAGAATTGTCTTTGTTTAATTACATGTTGCTATCTTAGTAAACCGACATAGTATTCGTTTGAAATCATTAAACCTTTTTTAAAATACAGACATTCACATAGAAATTATTATTAAGACGCATGAAAGAAAACTGTATTATGATAAATCAAATATCCTTACAATTACTAATATCCATAATCCCTAATATCCATAATCCATATCCATATCCATACTAATATTATAAATGCGAAAGTGTGTCTGTCTGTCTGTCTGTCTGTCTGTCTGCTACGCTTTCACGGCCCAGCCGTTCAACCAATTTTGATGATACTATATATAATATTTATAATATATATAATATATATATATAATATATTAATATATTAATATATTAATATATTTAATATATTAATATTAATATATTAATATATTAATATATTAATATATTATATATATTAATATTAATATATTAATATATTATATATATATTAATATATTTAATATATTTTAATATATATAATATATAATATTTAATATATTAATATATTAATATATATATTATAAATGCGAAAGTGTGTCTGTCTGTCTGTCTGTCTGTCTGTCTGTCTGTCTGTCTGTCTGTCTGTCTGCTACGCTTTCACGGCCCAGCCGTTCAACCAATTTTAATGAAATTTGGTACAGGGGTAGGTTGTATCCCGGGGAAGGACATAGGCTACTTTTTATTCCGGAAAATTAAAGAGTTCCCGCGGGAATCGAAAAAAAATCTTAATCCACGCAGACGAAGTCGCTGGCATCATCTATCCATACTAATATTATAAATGCGAAAGTGTGTCTGTCTGTCTATCTGTCTGTCTGTCTGCTACGCTTTCACGGCCCAGCCGCTCAACCAATTTTGATGATACTAATATTATAAATGCGAAAGCGTGTCTGTCTGTCTGTCTGTCTGTCTGTCTGTCTGCTACGCTTTCACGGCCCAGCCGTTCAACCAATTTTGATGAAATTTGGTACAGGGGTAGGTTGTATCCCGGGGAAGGACATAGGCTACTTTTTATCCCGGAAAATTAAAGAGTTCCCGCGGGAATCGAAAAAAAATCTTAATCCACGCAAACGAAGTCGCGGGCATCATCTAGTATATTATAAATGCGAAAGTGTGTCTGTCTGTCTGCTAAGCTTTCACGGCCCACCTGTTCAACCGATTTTGATGAAATTTGGTACAAGGATAAGTTGTATCCCGGGGAAGGACATAGGCTACTTTTAATCCCGGAAAATTAAAGAGAGAGAAAATTGAGGAGTTCCCGCGGGAGTCGAAAAAACTTAGTCCACACGAACGAAGTCGCGGGCATCATCTAGCAAACTATAAAAATCACTTACAATGTCAACTTACAATTATTGTGTTTTATGACAGTAATACTAAGTAGTAATAATAAGTAGTAATAAGTAGTACCTAGTAGTAAGTAGTTGGTAAGTAGTAATAATAAGATGGCCTAGCAATTAGGCAAAGGCAATATCGCTTGACCAAACATAAATAATAATACGAGTATAAGAGTCATTTAACTCTCGAGTCTCGAAGCCATCATGGCAACTTCAATCAAAACAACTGTAAAAAAGTTGTAATGGTACAAATCTTGGAAACAGAAAAGTGCTTGTTGCTACAAACTACTTTTGTTAGGCTATCTAACTTTTCTCCTCTCGCTATTCGAAGGCTTTGGTTAAAGGCTCCGAGTACACGGTTCCAACTCGACTCGCGAAAGACTTTTCTGTGATAAAATCAATGCAAAAGTAACAACTTCATTCTCCTAGTTCATTTGTTGGTAATTTTATATAGACTGAGTATTAAATGCAAATGCCGACTGAGTGGATATTGCTACGTTTATTTACATGCAAAATCTCAAATAACTAGACCCAACGGTTGGAGTTATACTCGCTGATGCTAAAAATTTATAGATCCGTTCAGACGTTTTGGCGTGATTGGGTAACAAACATCCATCCATACATCCATCCATCCAAACTTTCGCATTTATAGATAATAATATTAAGATTAAGATTATATATACCAAAAATGATTAAAACCAAGAAGAAAAAGACAGCAATATATTATCGTTAGATGCATCTAATGGTCTAACGATATATCTTTCAACACATGAATTAAATCATTCAATACATAGGTAAATTAAATTATGACGTCTGAAAACATAAAAAACAATCTTGAGAGGCCTTGTGACATGGAAAATGCTCCAGATTGCCCGTATATCTATAAAAGATATCACTGATCTATATCACTGATTCTGCTAGACAGCAGATCGCAATATAAATAAATAAATAAATAATCCTTTATTCAGCCAACAAAAAAATTACATCTAAGTGAAACATAGGTACATGGATACAATATGCAGTAAACTAACACTATCTTTATCCCGAGCACTGGCAGATGCTGCGCTTCTAATACCACTGTAAAGGAACAAAATACTGACTTTTGAAGTTATACCATTACACTCACTTATTGGTCGAGGTCGAAGATTCATAGCAATGAATGAATGATAGAAATTAGTAGTAACTTTTAGTAACTAATTTATGCAACTTTAAACCTTATGCAAACTTCGTACTTTATTAATTACAGTTGTTTTTGTTAAAATTACACGATTCTCATAATTATAATACGAGAGTGTATAATCTCATAATGTAATTATGGCTTCCTAATGTACAATAATTCATACATTCACCTTGTAATCATGGTATAATAAGAGATATTTTTTGTAATCCTGTAGCTCATCTCTAATTATTTTATCGGAGCGTACCACTGACTTTAGAAGAAAATATTTTTCTGACAATTACAATATTCTTGAATTAAGAATTGATTAGTAGTAGTATTAAATTAAGAATTAGTTTATTTATGGAACTCGTGGAACTGTTTTCCCGCGTGATTCCCACGGCCAATTTTTATTTTCAAGGATTAAAATTAGGCTATGCTCTTCCCCGTGATGCAATCTCTATACCCAATTTTATCGAAATTGGTAGAAAAGAAGGGACACTAAACCGTAGCAGACAGACAGACATACTATCGCATTTATAATATCATGTTTTTAAGATTACATGTTATAGGTAGGTACGTAGTAATAATACCTGGTACAATGAAAATTTAGTCTTAAAATTCCTTTCTAAAGCGACTGACACTAAATGTAGTGGAAAAGAATCCAACAGGAAACTCTATTAAGGAAAGTACAGGGTGCTTAACGCAGAATTAAATTTAGATTGAGTCCATCCATTAGTCTGCCGAGGTTGTGAGAACATTACCTACTAAAGAGAATAGTTTTAACTTTTAAGAGATTTTAGTTTATACAGCGCAGGTAGTTCACTTCTTATAAATGATTAGGGGCAGCGAAGCTTACGGCTTTCCTGAAATTTCTTTGTACAGAATCGAACTAATTGAATAATTAAGGGCTAGCTTGTAGTGGATAAAAAAAATATATATATTAGCGGTATTACTTAAAATTAGCTAGACAATAATATACACTTGTATATTATATTTGTACAATATCTTACTTAGTATTAAAACTGCTGGAAGCGAGCGGCAAGATCGTGTCCTGTAGAGATATTATTAGCATACGTCATACTTCCGCAACTGCCTCGTTGGTCTAGCGGTTAGCATAGTCGACTGCGGATCACGAGGTCCTGGGTACGATTCCCGGTCGGACATAAAAATTGTTAGGTATTGGGTTTTTCAATTGATAAATTCTCTGTGTTACCACCCTACCGACAAAGACGTGCCGCCAAGCGATTTAGCGTTCCGGTACGATGCCGTGTAGAAACCGAATAGGGGTATGGGTTTAATATAACTGCCATGCCCCTAACAGGTTAGCCCGCTACAATCTTAGACTGCATCATCACTTACCATTAGGTGAGATCGCAGTCAAGGGCTAACTTGTAGTGGATTTTAAAAAAAATGTGTAACGGTAATAGATTTCTATAACTATCTTACTTCAACTAGTCAGCTAAAAATTTAATTTTTAATGACACACAGACAGACAGACAAATAGGCTATACCTACGAAACTGCTACGGACCCACAAAAGGAGAACTAAATATACAGCTCACAATAAAGTATTCGTCGCAGATGCTACGAAGCCAAAGTTCCGTTTACGGTCAAACTTGAAATCTGATTAATTAGGCTGCGCACTGATCCTCCCTGAATTAATGAATACCTTTTATTTAAACCGAACCAAAGCTTCTTAAGATTCTGTTCGTGTATTCTAAGATTTTCCCTGTGGCATTCGTATTTTATGTACTTAGCCCAATGGCTATAATATGCCATTAAATGATTAATTGAACAATTTTAATTAATCATTTAATGGCATATTATGGCTTTTAAGGTAAACGTTAAAGTTTAGTGGTCAGTAGGTGAAATGCCGTCCAATTTGAGTATTTTTCATTTTACTCCTTTATATCGTTTATTTACTTCTTCCTTGATCTTCAAGGTGCTCTTTTTTTAAGTAACACTCTCCAGAATCCGGCTTGGGAAGTCATACTTACAGGTTATCCGCTTTGCATGAAACTTACTGTTTAATTAATTATCTGTTCTAGTTTATTAAATTTTCAAAAAGATATACAAGAACCCCGAAGGATAAATATCGGGGGGATTAAGAGAATAAAATAAGAAATGTGTTCTAGTTAGTTATCATGATAAGTCCAAGTCCATCGCTTTACTTGGTACACGATACCATTGTCCTCACGCCGTCGCTTTAAATTCTTTCATAATGGGTTTTATCTACATACACAAAATCAACTTTTTAAGCCTGAGTGTTCTGATCTGTATGTTTATATAATATCAGTCAGTCCGTTATAGTAGTTTATGCAACTGTCATATAATGAAGGGTATTAAAACACGAGTGTGAGTTTATGAAACGAGCGCAGCGAGTTTCATAATAGTAACGAGTGTTTTAATACCCGTGTTATATGCAGTTGCATACACTACTTTATCTTCACTAATGCAATTTATCAAACAACAAGAGTAAAAGCTGACAATAGTTTATTTATAATAATTGTTCAAATTTTGGACGGTACAATTTTGAAAGTTAATGTTAATTATTGATCCAGCAGCTGTCGCGGCCGCGGGGCAAGCAGTAGAGCTCGTAGACGGAGTCGGAATATTTATAATTACATTATGCCGAAGATTAGTGCAACCTGGAACAATAAACGATATAATAAGCTTGAGGTACATAGCCAAGGCAAAAACTATGATTTATGAAGTAGTAAAGTGTAGGTACCTACCTACTACCAAATTTATACACAAAGCGCTTAAACGGAGTGTCTAGATAACTTGCGTGTGTAGTACGTAAGTACTAGGTAGATTAAATAACAGAACTAAAATACACTTACCTTTTCAAAAAGATACAAAATATCTGGTGAATCTTCCAGGAACATCTTTATTTGACCTGATGTGAACGTCAAGGACTTTTTTTCCTTGTGTCCTTCTGAACTGCGTTTCAGGAACGCTATGACTTTTGAATCCTTCGTGATATCAATATTGTTGTAGATACTCAGTGTGGACTTGAGCATAGAATATTTAGCCCACATAGAAGATGGCTTGAATTTGTCCGAGAGTTCTTTGAGATACGCAAGAATGACATTTTCAGAAAATGATGTAGTTTTCTTTTCGATCTTCAATGCCAAAAAGTTATTATATTCTTTTTCATATAATTTTCTAGATTTTTCTGGCAAAAGATTGTGAGTTACTTTTGTTGCCAATTCTAGAATATCCGGAGGCGTACAAATATCATCGTCGCTATCCATTTTTAACTTTTAATTTGTATTTTAAAAACAAAACACATTGCGAAACATTAAATTCACGCGTACGTGTATTGTCACAGTGAACTTGCCGCCATTAAAATCTAACCAATAAGAGCGCAGCTGCGCGCGCAGGGCCAATCAGGAGCGAGCGCGCGCTGTTCGTTTTTTATTTAATTGGCACAAGATCTTACCAAAGAGTTTTGTGTATGTAAGTTTAGTAGTTTCGACGAAGTTTTCACGTATAACCCAACTGTTTTCAAAAGTCAGCCTAATATCAAAATTTTATACAACTTGTATGAGGATTTTGACATAAGGCTCGCCAGGTTAATTGGTTGCGTTTTATTGATGTTATAATGAGATTTTACGATATCGATGTGGATATTATACCATCATGTGAAATTGCTTAAATTGAGTGTTTTGTTATCTGCGCTATAACAGTAGTAATTATAAGTCAAGTATTGGAAACATAAGTAGAATGTTATAACATTAGTGTAGATAAAAATAATAATAGAGTTATCAGGGATACTGCAGAAACCTACCTACTCTATTTATATTCGGTCCTGTAATCTTTTTAATGAAAGTTAGGGAAATCCTCCGGCACAGTAGGCTCATTCCCAAATTTACGTCTGCTTCTAACATTTCATTAGAAATTCGCACCGCAATAAAAGCAACTTGATGATCGGAAGATTAAAGCGGGATCCGTTTAAAATACAGCTGAATGTTTATGTATCTAATGGGGTCGCGACCCTATTTCTTTGCAATTTATGCCCTAGGGACTATTATTATAATATTATGCGGAAGTACTTGTTTGTTGCTTTGTTTTTTTTTTGTACTTCAATATTTTAATTAATCCTCGTTCACAAATTAAAATACGCTCGGCTCACTTGTTTTAAAAGTTATGTTTTCTCAAGGATAAATCCAGAACGAGAAAATTCGTTGAAGAACTAAAGTTTTCAAATGATTAGCAAGCTGAGGTGCAGGCAGAATGCAAGTCGCATCAGCTATTGCACGTCGCATCTGGTTTTCTGTTTTTTTTTAAAAGTTATTTCTATGTTATGTGTGGCAATAATGAATTTATCTATTTATCTGTCACAGAATCGACGCAACAGCTGATAGGGACTGTATTATGTGGAGTTTAGACTGTGGACGTACCTACTGGTAAGCGCAGTGTAAACGGACTTCCAGCTCGCTGGACCGATAACTTAAAGAAGGTCTGGTAGCGGGTGGATTTCCTCGTCCTCAACACACGCGCTCGCGGAAAGGCATAAGTGCTTCAGTGGGCGCATACAGGCTGATGGATGGATGTAATGCCTAGCTGATTAGGGATATGAATTAAATACAAACTGCCAAACCCCTGATAGGTTAGCCAGCTACTTATTTTATTTCATTTTATTGGAAGCCAACGGTAACAAAATGATCTTTTATCTTATTCGATTACATCTTATTTATATAATCTTATGACTACCATTGATTACACACTTACAGGCTAACTCAACATACATGATAAAAGAAGACTTCCTTAAATTTTAGACTGCATCATAAATTAACCCGAGGTAAGATTGCCGTGATGGGCTAACTTGTAGTGGAATGAAAAAGGTACAGTTTTTGTTTTTATTCTGTTCCACGAATAAGGCCGTATCATAGCATAAAAATATTTAGTTTTAGTTTCAACGCATTTATTGCGGGTGCTGTATATTGCAGGGGCGGGCGTTAGCACTAGCAGGCTCAATTTAGTTCAATTTGCGCGAGTTAGTATGGAGATTTGACTCGACTTGAAAATTTAATGACATAGGACCCTCATGATTTTGTTTGTAAATTTATGAACTTTATATTGAATATTGATATTGAATATCTAATTGTTTATTATGTACCTAAGACTGACCTAAAAACTAAGGATAAGAGGACTGGCTTATGTTTTATGAGTCTTCCGGTGGATCTCTCTCTCTCTCTCTCTCTCTCTCTCTCTGCGTCGTAAGGGCTGTGACCCCTTTCCATTAATCACATTATGATAGGAGTTTCCTTGGGATAATAATGCGGTTGGTTTCAGGTCCTTACGACTCAACTAAGAGGCAGGGAGCGCTTGCCTTAACGTTAACTTTGAGGCAGGGAGAAAACGAAAAGGCCAGATCAGAACCTCCAAATTTGGTCACCCATTCAGTTACTGACTTGGGTCAACGTTGCATATCAATCTCAATCGAGTGATACTTGTGTTATGACAACCAGGCTACTCTTCTTACATCCGTGTGTTTAGCTTTTTAAACAGCTTACAAGCTTCTCTAGGATGAAAGGTACCTTTGTACCGAATTTCATCAAAAAAAGGTAACAAAAATACTTACAGACGTAACATAAATCTTAAAGAGGTAACAAACATAGTGACAGATAGCATAAAAGCGAAGGAGATAAATGTAAGGATAAGACATACTTAGTGATTATGCAGGATGGATCATTAGCATCTGGTACCTTCTCAATATTCATTAATCTCTATCATCTATTTGTTCATCCGTCATAATTTCTGAGAGCAATTGTTTGAGTACGGTCGCCATTATTATTCCAATAAATTGTTGATATTGAACGCGGCAGGTGAGAAATATTTTTCTTTAAGAAAGTAAATATTGGAAGCATCTATTTTTTACTAACGTCAAATATTAATACTAGATAATGTCCGCGACGTCGTGCATTATTATCATTGTCCGCGACGCGTGGATGAGGTTTTTTTATACCCGCCGGAACTCCTAAATTTTCGAGATAAAAAGTAGCCTATGTCCTTTCGCGGGATACAACCTATCCGGTTGCAAAGATGGGCCGTGCAAGCGTAGCAGACAGACAGAAAAACAGTCAGACAGGCACAAAAACAGACGGACAGACAGAAAGATACACTTGCGCATTTATTATATTAGTATGGATACTAAAAAATATAACCTAAGAAACTTCAATATTTAGTCATTTTTAGCTGATTTAAGTACCTATTGCTTCAAAGTATGTTTTTAGATTTTAAACTATAATTATTATTTTAATTTGGCTTTGTTTTTCTTGTTAATTTATCATAATTTTATATTAAATTAATATTATTTTATTTTATATTAATAGGACTAACTACAATGTTTTGGAGCAATATTCGTTTTTAGTTTCGACTTTATGGTAATAATAATTATCCTCTTCCTTTGATCTCTAATTACTAGGTATATTCAGTGGGCAATAAATCCTAATGAATGTAAAGACATAAGAGGCTCACTACTATCGCGTAGCTTAAAGCAGTATTATTATAATATTATTGACGCTCTTGTTTCAGAATTACGGTGACTTTCCACCAGAGATATACTACGTTGCTAAGCTAAGGATAGGTTTACCCACCAATTATAGGAGCGCTTGATTTCCGTAACTTAGATGGCTACGTGTCAAATGAAATGCTACTATTGGTGGGTTTGACACATCCATAGCGACGTAGCACATCTCTGTTGGAAAGGCACCCATATAATCCTTATGATAGGGACGTCAAGGTACGTCATATGAAACTGCAATTTTAAAATAATGCCGCTTTAAGCTATGGTGGTAAGCCCACTGTACCTCATCACGATACTATAACAGTACGACTCTTTAAAAGTATCTATGTAAAGCTTGTGTAAGTGAGTTTATGATATCATATTATTTATTATTTGAGTACCTATTTATTATGTTTATTTTATTTTTAGATTCATATTGTCATTTAAGTAAAATAGTATGTAATTATAGTATGTACTGATATGTAAGTTTATTATATTGTAATAGTCGTAATATTTAGTAGGTTGTTATAATTTTTCTTTTAGTTTACGTGCCTGTACATAAAGTTTGCCTGGAAGAGATAGTGATAAGGCCGCCTTTACACCGTAACAAGTTGTAAATTATATCATGATAAGTTAAACCTTATAGAGACTTAACAGAGATATATCTCTGTTTTGTTAATTGTTTGTGTGTAATAAAGTGTTTTACTTACATACTTACTAATGATAACAAGGGCGGTTAAGGAAACAAAGCGTACTGATCTGTGCTGATGTGGCGTAGCCCATCGGTTAGTTTTCGCAACCCTATCACTTAGCAAATTAATGGTTAATGCGTATGGGGGGTATTATGTCTTATTCACACATAATAGCTTCCATTCCAGCAGAGATGTGCGTAGATCCGTAGTGAGGGATAACTGCATTAGGAAGGAATAAAATCATCGATATATAATATGTAGGTACTAGATGGGCACTTTCATAGAAAAATGTCGGGCGTCCGACTTGCTGAACACGTTCCTCACCTGTCTTTATCCCCGTCGTAGCGCTGTCACGGTCGCTCGTCGTGTAGATAATTTGTTTCCGCGGCAAACTCTATGATATTTTTTTTTACTAACTGGCTTTATGGCTATTAGTACGGCTATGACCTATATTATCCATGACCGAGTCATACGTTTTCAAGCTTTCATTCAAGATGGGGCATATGTTGCAAGCAAGTTCCCGCTTTTCAGACTAGATGGCGTTACTAGACATACGCCTTCTTTGTTTGACAGGGCCCGTCTATCTAAATTGAGGTCGTTGAATAAAATACACATAAATTTTTGATATATAGGAGTCTCACTTACAATAATAATCCCTATCAATCCTATGGAATATGGTAGGAATGGTATGGAATAAAACATCTGTAAAGATGGAGCTAGAAGAAAACAATAAAACGCTAAGGTTATTCCTAGGAATATGCCAGAAATGTGTGTCAATGGTAGTCTCAAGACCAGCTAGTAATAGTAATTGTCCTACATGACCATTGATTTAATCGATGTACGTGACATTTGAGTTAGTGTTGAATAATTATTCACCACGATCCTATATTATTACCTACTTCATGATGTTTAATTTTCAGTGCGGGGTATTTACTAATAATGCTAATTGTAAGCTTGAGTTTAAGTTTAAGTTTTGAACTGTTTGATCTTGTTCTCCCTTCATCTTTCTGCTATCGTACCGCAAGGCAACGTTAGGGTCGGCATCCGTAAGTAACTAGTTGAAATTCTACGGACGCGAACGAAGCGTTTTGCTTCGTCGTTTCTAATTTGAACCGCTAGCATATGGAACGCCCTTCAGGCTTCCGTTTTTCTATTTATTAATAGAATTATATTTAATAATAAGATTTATTAATAGAATTGGTATCTTCAAATCAAGAGTGAATAGACATCTTCTAGGCAAGCACTCCACCTTAGGCTGCATCACTACTTCCAGCAAGTCTAATTGTAGCCAAGCGGTAGTCTATAAATTAAAAATAAAATAAAAACGTCTATTTCAATCTACTTACACGCTTTTTATTAGCTTCAGACGTATGTATGGTAGTATGTTAGTATGTAACGGAATCTTTGAATATGATTTTGACCCCCTTTAAAACGTCGGATTATTTAAAACGTTTTTTTTTAATTGAACCCATAGGTAACCATTTGAAGTATCAAATAACATGTGGACAGTCTAAACATGAAGAACGATCGTTTGTAAAGGAAAAATACCTTAGAGATGCAAGAGTGGTAAATGTTAGAACTCGGGACTTCATGCCCGGAATGTTTGCGATGCCAATGCATTCACAACGAATAAATTGCTCGTAGAGCTCGCAGGAAATTTTGAAGAAGTACTTTATAAAAGACACTATAATAGTTTTGATAGTAGGATAACAATACAACATACAAGAGTAGGTTACATTTAATACATAAAAATTAAATAAGCTAGCTAACTATCTTTTTTGACATAAAAAAAAGTTTTGATAGCATTTGCCTGCGAGCTCATCCTTCTGGGTGAGCGAAAACACCTACGAACAAAAAATATCTGTCACTATAATAGCTCCTTACCAGGCAACAGCAAAACAATTTTTAGACACGTAGATTTTAACCATACTGTATATTTAATGCTAGTAACAAACTGTAAGTATAATACCATATACTTTCATAGGTATTTTTTTATCCACTACAAGTTGGCCCTTGACTGCGATCTCCGGAACCTCCACACGTAAAGACAAAAATGCTCAACGCTGCGCCAGGGAGGTCGTCGAAGGTAGGTATATAGATATCTAAATACATAGGTAAATCTAAAAACAAAAATAAAAACATTTTACAAGTAAGTAATTCAAAAAAAAACAAAATTCAAATGGTTTTTATTCAAATAAACTTGTACAAGTACTTTTGAATCGTCGAGTGAATCTACCACTGGTTCGGAATTCCATTCCTACCGAGAAGAACCAGCAAGAAACTCGGCGGTTGCTCTTTTGAAAAAAAAAATTTACAATTTCATTAGTTTGTAGAATACATAAGTAACAGCTGTCCTTAGCATTGCTGGAGCGAGTCAATCCTCATAATATCATATTATGGACTCTACTTTAGGGATTGGAATTTGATGAGAAATAAATACAAAAATTTAAAAAATGTTACTAAATCAATTTACACGCGATAAAAATGAAATGAAAAATATTTTTTGAGTTTTCTTAACTTCGTTAAGTTCATAACTTTTAAATGGTTTGTAAGTCTCTCAACAGTTGCTGTTGTAATTGATTAAGTTTGTAGTTTCGTCGTTTCTCCAGTATTCGAAATTGCTCGCTCTCTCTGCAATCTCGAACCAAAGTTCGCTTAAATTTCTTTTTTTTAAGAACTGTAATCCCGTATCGAGGAAAAATTATTGATATTATATCGACAGAATTGCTATAATATTATTTTCAAACTATTCCGAATATAATAATTTTGATAGAAGGTCGATTGTACCACGGATGGTACATTCGACCATAGTTAACCATAGTTAACGACCACTACGTCAACGTTAACGTTAGCGTAGTGGTCGTCAACGTTAACCATGCAGTTATCGTTAACGTTGAGTCGCACAAATCAGTACTCTTACCTCCATAATTATAAGGTTATAAAAATGGACATAAAAATCTAAATTAGGTAAAAAGTAAAAAAGAACACATGCTCTTGCAGGACAAAGTTTTTAGGTGGTGAAATTTAACGTTAACCACGCACTTTCGATGATGCAATTGACCCAACTTCCTTTTCGAGGAACTACTACTACTACTGCAGTCCACTAACATCCACTCTCATAGGAGAGAGGGAAATAGAGCTTAGACCCACCACGCTGCTCCAACGCGGGTTGGCGGGCTTTAACGACTATTATCATGTTAGTGATAATAACAGGGACAGATGGCTTAACGTGCTCTCCGAGGTGTTGTGTTTTTATATATTTTATTTAAAACATTCACATAAAGACACCATATTTTAAGTCATCTTTTTTATAATAATGTAACACGAAGCACGGGGGTAAACACCACCAACTTCCTTACTCTGGGTTTCAAGTCAGAAAAACCCAATATGACCCGACCACAATCGAACATTCTAACCACCAGACCTACTGTTCTGTACGTACGTGTGTAAGTTCGAGGAATTATTAAATTGTGTTTTAATAAGTGTTGGTTTAATCAAAACAAATTTAAACAAACGTGTTTATTTAAAGTCGTATTGGTTTGATTCGGTTCAAAGTTCAAACAAGTTTGGGTAAAATGAATACCCTTTTCGAGTTTTCCAGGAAACAATGAGATTCGTATATTAAATGCGCAATATTTATTTAATTGTAACATTTTAGTAGTTCTATTATTTCTGCTTAATCTGCCAGATCCGTTCAGCCGTTGGGGCGTGATTGAGTAACAAACATCCATCCATACATCCATACAACCATACATCCATCCATCCAAACGTTCGCAATTAATTAATTAGGTATTATTATTTGATGTAGGTATTTATCATTAACTATATTCTACACTTTGTGCTGATAAAATTAAATGATACTTTCAGGTTAGAGTTGAAAAGCGATAAACTCTGTGTTTATAGCAACAGTATAAGTTTTCCCTAAGCCCTTGAACTTTTATTTATAAAAATGTGTACTTGTATATATTATTACTATGTGTTACTTAGCTCAGCCTTTTTTTTTAAAGAAAGTATTAAGGTAGAGTCTTGACGTATCATAAGTGACACAAGTTGTCCTATGTGAAATAAATAATCATCATTTATTATAAATAGGAAAGTTTAGATGGATGGATGGATGGATGGATGGATGGATGGATGGATGGAAGGATGGCTGGATGTGTGGATGGATGGACGTTTGTTACTCAATCATGCCAGAACGGCTGAACGGATCCGGATAAAATTGGGCACAAAAATAGATTATAGTTTGCAATAACACATAGGCTCGTTTTTATCCCGGAAAATTAAAGAGTTCCCGCGGGAACCAAAAAACCTCAATCCAGGTGGACGAAGTTGCGGGCAGTTAATAATAACAAATAATAGCTAGTTATTTATAAGTTTTAATAGTAAGTACATTACTGCCCAAGCTGGAAACAAAGCAATTCACGGCTGAGTTATATTGGTAGGACGAGGCTTAGCCGAGGACTACGCAAGTAATTTTAAAAGGACGAGGCGCCGGCCGTGTCATTTGGTCTGAGTACGGTGCGGTACGGTACGGCCGAGACTTGTACCTATCACATGAGTAAAGAGTGCTTGTATAGTACTTTTCTCAAATTAGCGTGGAAACAATAATTTTTTTTAAAGCTTTTCTACATTGCCGATAGATGGCGTTGACTTAAGTCAACTCACGCTCAAATCTACATAATATACAATACATTGTACGTATGGAAATGATCTGATTTCCTACTTGTTTTTTTTTATAATGAAGCAATTTCCAAGCAAATAGGAGAAAAAATTGTTTTATCCCTCAGGTTCAGGAAAAAGACGAGTTCTTGAGTCCACTAAAATTAGACAAATTGATTCTCACCTTAAATTCCCTGCTACTTAAAGTCAACCTCAGTCTTTCGACCAAGGCTCCGTTAAAGTGATGCATATATACGTTTTTTCGCTGGAATACCATTATTATTAATCATTATTGAATGAAAAACCTGTTATGAAGTAAAATAACAAATATAATAGTAACTCTTTTTTTAAACCAGCGCCATTCGCTATTTTTAAGGATCCGTGCCTCATAATAGAAAAGCGAGAGCCTTGTAAAGTCACTTAGTTGTCCGTCTGTCTGTCTATCCGTGTGTCAAGGCCCATTTTCTCAAAAACAGCTTGAGGTATCTAGTAAAGAAATAAAAGTCTCTAATTGCTATAATTCAAGTTAAAACGTTATAGCTTTTTCAAAGCGTGTTTCCATACAAAATCTCGCGTCGTCAAGAATCATTACCGTACTTTCCGTTGAACTACAATCCCTTGGGCCTTATAAAGGGAAAATCCCGAAAATCATTATGTGCTGTTTAGAAATATTTATAGCAATTGGCAGCTGATGAGACATTTTAGTAAATCTTCAAAGTTCTCGTAATAATAATATACGTATACGGAGATTGAGCTTTTTTTTTTTGTTTTTTTATTATGTTAATTCAGGTAAGTAAGTAAGTAATTCATTCAAAACTTCAGCCAAATTGGTTGCGGCGTGAAGCATTAACAAATATCTAAACTTACAAATTAACAAATATACAAACTTTCACATATATATTATTGATGGTAGGATTACAATATTTATAGAATTTGAAACACATTTTGGATCTTTTCTTTTCTATTTGACTTAAAATTTAGCTCGAAATGCCATTTATTTTTAGTTATTCATACTAATATTATAAATGTGAAAGTGTGTTTGTTTGTTGGTTAATTGGTTTGTCCTTCAATCACGCCGCAACGGATCAACGTGATTTTTGGCATGAATATAGTTGAGGGCCTGGAGAGTGAGATAGGTTACTTTTTATCCCGGAAAATTAAGGAGTTCCAGCGGGAATTAAAAAAGCTTAAACCACGCGGATGAAGTCGCGGGCATCAGCTTTATTATTATATGTAGCATCACCTACATTCATTTGTTTTTGAGGTCGCATTGTTTTAAAATATAAATAAACTACAACCTAAGTGCTTATATTTCCAAAGTACGGAACCCTGGCTGCGCGAATCCGACTTGCAGTTGTTATTTTACAACCAGCTAAATGTTAACACATTAAAAGATGATCGTAACTTGTTTAAAACGCATCACCTATGCTAAAAAAAACTAGTCGGTATTGAGTGGTCGCTAGGTATAGCCGGCGCGTTGATCAAAATGAAGACTTATATATTTTTCTGTAAGTTTTTTACATTATAATATTTGTTCCCTTTGCCGGGAAGACCCAAGGGACATAAACACTGGCAAGAGGTGGCTCATTGTTTACACAAATGATTAGCCGGGCTGTTTACACCAAAATGCAACCAGCATTCTTAACACCTGGAATGCTAGGCATTTTTTGGTACAGAACTACATAACTAGTACAAACAGATTTTGGAATGAAATCTTATCAACTAATAAATTTTCTGGAGTAAAATTATACTTAGATGCTCGTCTTCAGAATGCAAGATCTCTTTGCCAATTTTGGTCAATATCAATTCTGCGGTTGAGGTGTGAAAAAGTAACAAACTGACACAGTATACTATTGCAATCATACCTTTTTTCGTAATCTAATTTATTTGGGGGCTTTCAATTTCAATTTCGTTATTAATTGCAATTCCATAGGTACACTTATTCCTTAAAATATAACATTTAGTCAATAATAATTACTTATTATTATACCTTACGGTAGGATACCCAGTTTGGATGTAACAACAACAGTACATTGTAGCAGGGAGACCAATTTAATTTATGTTTGTCCGTATCATTAAAAAATCATTAATAGTGTTAACACTTAATAAACACTTGATAATTAAATAGTTTTTTAATGTGTTTTTAAACTCTTTTCATGTTTCAATGTGTCTTACTTTTATGTAATCTGGTAGTTATTATATATTTTATTGTGATTACATAGGGACTCGAGCTGTGCAGTACTAATTTTGAGAGTGAGAGAATGAATTTGTTTGTATGTCTCGCAGGGAATCGGCGAGGTTTGTCTTCTTTTTGGTGTAAAAGTGTTTGTTTTTTTTTTTACGTTTTTACACACTTCGAATATATAAATTGAAGGTAGGGTCAAGATTTTTAATTTCTTGAAGTGCGGTAGGCGCGAGTTTGTACTTTTTACATGTACTAGAATGCGGATGCACTTTTTTTTGTAATACAAAGAGATCGTGAATATTTGTACTGTTTCCCCAGAAGATAATACTGTAGGTATAGCAAAAATGCATGCCCATCAAATACGCTTTTCTTTGCATAACAAAGAACGTTAGCCCCATCGTTCCCTGTGAGATACTTCAGTAGGTACTTATAAATAATTATTACTAATTGTATAAATAATTACACAATACTTCTACTACTTTCCTAAAAAATCAAAAAGCATTCTGGCTGCCTTTTTTTTTTTTTTTTTTATCCACTACAAGCTAGCCCTTGACTGCGATCTCACCTGATGGTAAGTGATGATGCAGTCTAAGATGGTAGCGGGCTAACCTGTTAGGGGCATGGCAGTTATATTAAACCCATACCCCTTCGGTTTCTACACGGCATCGTACCGGAGCGCTAAATCGCTTGGCGGCACGTCTTTGCCAGTAGGGTGGTAACTAGCCACGGCCGAAGCCTCCCACCAGGCCAGACCAGGGAAAATTCAGAAATTATAAATTTCCAAATTGACCCTGCCGGGGATCGAACCCGGGACCTGGCAACAGCGCTACACACTGCGCCACGGAGGTCGTCAAATTATTATATATAATGCCTCTATATTTTTAATAGATAAGTACTTACTTAAAGTGATTTATGCTCCAAAAACTTATCATTATTATAGAAATTATAAATCTATTCTTGTTTACTAAGTGCATAATAAATAGAGCTCGATTCGAATCAGATCCAATGTTTTTTTACATATGTAAACAAGTAGAGACAAAGTGGGTTTTAACAGCAAACAACACATTATTTCATTTGTACATAAAGCATTCTTGGTTTATTTTCCACGTCCTTACGTAACGTTTAGATAAATATTTGACCGTTAGCTTTTTTTATGTCCGCGCTTGACAACTAGGAAGGCAATGAGAGGTCATCAAAAACATCATCGTAATAAATATCTATTTGTGATTGCTCAATACCTAAAATATGTTCTAATTGTTAATGCTCATTATATGTTATATGTTTATAGAGGTGAGTTAACCTGAACAACATGCTACCTTAATGATGTTAGCAATAAGTTACCGAAACTATTGTATAACGTTTTTGTAATTTCCATGCTACAATAAAGACATTTAAAAATCAAAAAAAGAAAAAACAATGAGAGGTCTAGGCTGGAGCGCGTTTGCCAAGAAGACGCCTTGATCTAATGCTGGATAATTATGGTATTTTATTGGAATTATACGTATCCGTGGTATTATCCGTTCTTATCTAATATGATGTTTGTACCCAGAGCATCTTGTAGGGTCTCTTATCGCCCTGTCATACGTTCTTATATTAAGTATGTAACTAACCCAGACTTGGAGTAAAGCCACAGAATAGGTAATAGGTAAAGTCATCAAATTCTACCATACTGGAACGCTGACGTCCATTTGTATTATGAGTTACATAAGTCAAAGTCAAAGCATCTTTATTCAAAATAGGTACCTACGAGTGCGTACAAAGTACACCTTCTGAACGTCATGTTTACAAGGCATAAGACTTGATGGTGATAATTAACTACTGTATCTTAAAACTAAAGCTACGAGGGTTCCAAACGCGCCCAGGTCTGAGAAGAGCCCACAACAAACTCAGCCGGGTTTTTTCATCATTTTTTCATACTTCGCAAAATTATTCACATTGATTTGTTATCAAAACTAATATTGTTAATGGTAAATTATTATACCAAAAGGTATTTATCATATTTATGCTCCAAAAACTTATGATTATACCTAATTGAAATAGTAAATATCTATTCTTATTTACTATGTGCATATTTATTTATTATTTATACCTAAACACGTATTTTGATATCAAAATAATATTTTTTTAAACAACAACTTTAACGATTTTTTCCAGCAATTTTAGCCCTCGCCGCAATGGCGTCAGGCGACGATAAACAGCTTGAAAATCTTCTTTATGAAGGAAACAATAAATTCACAGCACGAATGTTTACTGTAAGTCTCATTTCGATTTTGATTTTTTACACCATTTGCGTCCTACACATTTATTCTTAACTAGATGATGCCCGCGCGACTTCGTCGATTAAGTTTTTAAATTCCCGCGGGAACTCCTTAATTTTCCGGGATAAAAAGCCTATGTCCTTCCCCGGGATACAATCTATCCCTGTACCAAATTTCATCAAACCGGTTGGACGGATGAGCCGTGAGATGAGACATACAGACAGACAGATAGACAAACACACTTTCGCATTTATAATTTTAGTGTGGATATTACCTATGGATATTACATTCAGAGCAGGAGCTGCTCCGTTTCTTTAGCGTGACTCATGCAAAAATCTGGTTGACCATTGCGGGCCAAGCAAAAACGGAAAACAGGATGTATATAGCATAACAGCAGTTGCCATCTGAACCAACGTTGGACGTTGTATGTTGCGAGCATTTTAACAAATTGCTTCGGTTCGTCTGGGCTAGTTTTCATTAGCAGCCTTGAGTTGAGAAGTTAGCAGAGTAAAACTGCCGTCCTTCAGTCAGACCAGCCAGCTTTACATTCTGGTCTTGCACCGGATATCTCTGTTCGACTGTAAAATGCCTCTGACTAAGAAAGTCAGGGAAATAGATAGTGTATGGATATTTGCACGCACTTGTGCGTTATGATATCATGGTTAGTTAACTAATCTCCTTTATGATTATAAGTTACTAGCTAATGCCCGCGACTTCGTCCGCGTGAATTGAGGTTTTTCGGTTCCCGGGGGAACTCTTTAATTTTCCGTTTGCAATCATAATATATTATGACTTATATTAATATTATTAAAATATACCAGGAAGTAGCAAAAGAAAACGCAGGAAAGAGTTTCGTGTTATCCGCATACTCGGTGCTGACGCCGCTCGCTCAGCTGAGCTTGGCCTCGGTAGCTGAAGCTCACGACGAACTGCTGGACACCATTGGAATGCCTAATGACAACACTGTAAGTACCAACTAGTTACCAAGAAAATTTAGTAGGGGAAATCCCGGAAATGTTTCCCCTACAGTCAATAAATCAATTATCCGCATACTCGGTGCTGACGCCGCTCGCTCAGCTGAGCTTGGCCTCGGTAGCTGAAGCTCACGACGAACTGCTGGACACCATTGGAATGCCTAATGACAACACTGTAAGTACCAACTAGTTACCAAGAAAATTTGGTAGGGGAAATCCCGGAAATGTTTCCCCTACAGTCAATAAATCAATTATCCGCATACTCGGTGCTGACGCCGCTCGCTCAGCTGAGCTTGGCCTCGGTAGCTGAAGCTCACGACGAACTGCTGGACACCATTGGAATGCCTAATGACAACACTGTAAGTACCAACTAGTTACCAAGAAAATTTGGTAGGGGAAATCCCGGAAATGTTTCCCCTACAGTCAATAAATCAATTATCCGCATACTCGGTGCTGACGCCGCTCGCTCAGCTGAGCTTGGCCTCGGTAGCTGAAGCTCACGACGAACTGCTGGACACCATTGGAATGCCTAATGACAACACTGTAAATGCTTATACTAGAATCGTTCACATACAGCCGCAATTTTTTTTTTCTTATTCTGGTATTTTATTGGGGCTTTTATAGTAAGCCTATATGCCACCGTAAGTACCAACTGGTTACCAAAAAAATTTAGTAGGGGAAATCCCGGAAATATTTCCCCTACAGTCAATAAATCAAGTGATAAATACATAACTTAGAATCGTTCACATACAGCCGCAATTGTCACAAACAAAGCCGCATTTTACCCGTTAGCCTAGGGAAAAGCCCTATTACAGTTCTCGTTTTTCCCGCCAACTATAATATTAGTACCTGTCAAAAGAAGAGAGAATAGGCGTCATAAGCTGGTGCGCTTCATCTTAGACTGCGTCATCACCCATTGTTGAAGATAGTACTATGTTGATTGTAGATGGACGTAAGAAAGTCTTGCAGATACTATTTAAACTTTCCGGGTGCACTATAGAATATGTGAGCCCTCATTTCTTTAAATGAGGATAAAGGGAGGAAGGTAAGCTATCTCGGGCATTTTAAAATTCACGGCGTACATAATTAAGTTTTTTTTTTAAATTTTAGACCAAAGAAGTATTTTCGCTGGTGAACACAAAAGTACGAGCCCTCAAAGGAATAACCCTAAAGACGGCTAGTAAAATATACGTCGCTGAAAAATATGAGCTAAACAGTAAATTTGCTGAAGACACAAAAAATATCTTCGGATCCGAAGTTCAAAGCACGAACTTTCTAGACAGTCAGAAAGCTGCAAATGAAGTGAACGCCTGGGTATTGTCATATTTTATTTATTACTTACACTTTAAGTTTAATTTATCATAAAAACTCTTTAACCCTTTAATTCGCAGACGAAAAAAATCAATTTTTTTTTTAAATCATTTTGGGGTGTTCATAATAAGTATTAGTATGCATAAAAAATAGAAAAAAAATCCCACTATTATAGTTTTTGAGAAAACATATTATGTTGGTAAGGTACAACATTGCAAAACATACGATGATTTCGGTAACAAGTTTTATGTTGTACGTTACCAACACTGCGACGTGTATACAGTTTAGGAATTCATATAAAATATGTCAAAATAATAGAAAATTCAGGAAAAACACATATTTTTTTTATATCAATAATTTGAGCGGGTGTGATATTGTCATCAAGAATTTCCAAAAATGTCCAGGTTGTCCAGGGATGAGGTTTATATGTCTTCGTCGATCAGAGCTGTAATAAAGTGGAATTCTCCTCAATACCAGACTGCTGGAGCAGGCCTGGATGTTCAGAAACATCGCTACTACTATCTGACGGTGCACTTTGGTGGTACAAGTACCAAAATTGTTCGTATTCATTCCCATTTTGGCCTAATTTGAAGCAAGTAAATAGTGATAAATATGCAAAACCGCACTCCAATTATATCCAAAATGTATCTCAATGAGACATAAAATACCTAATTTATCAAATCTTTCGTGCATAAAGGGGATTCAGTGATATAAATGTTTGCAAAATAAAAATAGTTGTTAAACCACTACTCAATGAGCTTGAGTGTTGTTTGGGAACAACATTAAACTGATCAGGAAACATCGCAGTGTCGGTGACAAACAACATACGTGTTTATAACATCCAAAATCCTTATTTTATGAATAAAATTGTTTTGTTTACATTGGTATCAATAAAATGTATATTTTAGAAGAAAATGCTAACGTGCAGTATCCAAAAAATTGCGCAAAAAGCTTAATATCAATAAAAAATTAACCTCAATCCACATGGTTCATGTCGTCTCCGCGACATCTTATGAAAAACTGATATTTATAGTAGTAAATTCTGCCAGCCATAATTTTTATTCGGTTGTATTTTGTTTTTGCTATGACGTATGTAAAAAATTTCATGAAAATAGATTGAAACAAATGATCAGGATTTTTGTATTTGTAATGTCGGTCAGAATGATCACTGCGAATTAAAGGGTTAAAAAATACTCTGTTTGAAATTCTGCCTCGTTGGTCTAGAAATAGTGGTTAGCATGTTCGACTGCGGCCGACAACCGGGTTCGAGTCCCGGGTCGGGCCATAATTAAGTATTGAGTATTTCTGACTATAAATTCTCAGTACTAGCTCGGAGTTCGGAAGTAGGCGGTGTTTCACCCGCGTGCCCCGGAGATCACGTTAAGTCGTCGATTCCGGTTGTTATCACATAGGTACATGATAATAGTCGTGGGTCTAAGCTCTCTCTCAAAGCACTGGCCTCCCCTCTCTCTTATGAGAGGGGAGGCCAGTGCCCAGCAGTGGGACGTTAATTTGTAGTGGTTTGCCGTTTGAAGTACAGTATACTTAAAAATATAAATTAATTATAAATTAAAACCCAATTAAGTTTAAAAATGTATTTTTTTTTAATTTTGCTCACGTATTTTGATTATTTTAGGTAGAAGAACAGACTAATCACCGTATTAAGGATTTAGTTGATCCTGATACCCTTACTGCAGCCACCAGAGCACTTTTAGTCAATGCGATATATTTTAAGGTTAGTTCAAACGCATTGCTTACTATTAATATCATATCACTTAGACTGTACACATTATAAGAATTACTCACAATATCTACTCATTTGCATATTTACTTTGTAGTACAGTTATTATATTTTTTTTCTCGATCAACATTTTCTCATAGAGATTTGTAGTTAGTCTTTGATTTCTAGTTAATGATATTATTATGTTTTTCTTTTTTTACAATCATTAAATAATAATAAATCAATGTTTTCAATGCTAAATTCTTATGTTAAAGGGTATTTGGAAGAACCAGTTCCAAAAAAGTCTTACTCGTGACTACACGTTTAATGTGAACAAAGATGTCACAACCCAAGTTCGTATGATGTACAGGAAAGGAAGCTACAAATATGCTGAGAGTCACGAATTGAAATCTCAGGTAGGCGTCCTATCAATATCATAGCTTTAGCTTACCTACTGCCTCACCGACAGCGGATGGATTTTGTTAAATTTAGTTTTTTTTTTAAAGACAAATTAATGTAACAACTAAACGTTTACAAACTTTATATCATTACAATTTAATACTATAAAGATATCATTGTAAAATAGATAGTTGGAATACTACACTAAAAAAATACAGGTTTCATTAGATAGTTTATAGTATCTAATAAAACCTGTATGGTCCGTATCGAGCATTTATATGCTAGTAATTATTATTTACAAGAAGAGGCCTGCGATTTCATCCGCCTGGATATTTCTAAAATCCTGTGAGAACTCTTTGGTTTTGAGATTTTGAGGATTAAAAATGTATTTGATAGATAGCCTTTATCCGTCTTCGGGATGCAAGCTATCAATCAAGCTATGCAAGCCAGTGTATCTGTACTAAATACATTATTTAAATTGGTAATAATATAATTTAGTTCATGTTTGGTTGATTGTCTTGTCCTAATATTTTCTTTTAAAAACATATTTCAGATAATCGAAATACCATACGAGGGCGATGAATCATCTCTAGTGGTTGTGCTTCCTCTAGAAAAGCAGGGTAACAATGAAGTTCAGGAATTACTCAAAGACTCTAAAGTTTTAGAGAAAGCATTAGAAAACATGTACGTAACCGACGTTGAACTGTATTTACCTCAGTATAAAATTGAGACGAGTACTGATCTTAAGGAAATACTTAAAAAAGTAAGTTGTCTGTATTACTATTTTGTGTAATACTAACCTGAATGTAATCGCGGCCAGTATTACATTTGCGGGATTTTACTGAATATAGAAATATACAGAGGCCGTAAACATTTTATAAATTTACTGGATCAGAAAAAAAAGCACTACGCTTTGACTGAACATGTCATACTTACATGGCGTTGTTTGAGCAGCCCCGACCTAAGGCAAAGTTCAGCGCTTTGCCTATACAAACATTGAGACAAAGCATTGAACTTTGCACAAAAAATTGCATCTTTAAACAAGAAATAGATATAATATGTAAGCCGTGTCTTACTGAACCGCTAAGCAGTTGGCTTCTAAGCAATTATAAAGATAAGTTGCTGTTCAGTTTACTAATAATGATTTTTTTCTCAACCTTTTTCCTTTAGTTGAATGTCCAGAGAATGTTTGATGCAAGCACAGCTAAGCTAGATAACCTTCTAAAGGGCACTGGAGATTTATACATAGACTCAGCTAAACAGAAAGCTTTCATGGAAGTCAATGAAGAGGGCGCCGAAGCGACTGCCGCTAACGGTTAGTAGATAAAAGTTAAAGTCAAAAGATTTTTTAAGAATCAATAAACTTTATAGTCCCATAAACTTATCTGACCCGGTACCAGTATCGCTAGTAGATATGAAAAATATAATAAAAACAAAAACTAAATAGGCATAAAAATTCGTTCCAATTTAGTTCACCGGGCCAGATAAATTTGATGGACTATAAAAGGGATTTCGAATCCTCAAGTGAATGTACCACTAGTCCGGTAGTCCGGAATGTCCTTCCTACTGAAAAAAACCAGTAAGAAACTCAGCAGTTGCTGTTTTGAAAACTAAAGAATTAGGATTACGTTTCAAAGTACATTTATTTATATTATCGATGATATTAAAACACCTTAGAAATCAATTAACGTTAAGTATCCAACTTATTATCGTATCGATTTGAAACTTTCCAAATGTATGTGATACCGATGTCAATTAATAATTTGGTAACATCGAGCTGATCTAGACTAGATAGTGAAACTCTTCTATTAAGCCCTTCGAGTTTAGGTTCAATGGTGTGTTTTATCGCGTTCAACAATAAAAAAATGACATTTGGTGATGACTGACGAAGGTCTGATGAATGATATCCTAGAGGTTGATAGTGCAATTTTTCAATGGTTACTAGAGAACCCATGGAGTTTGGGCTCATTTGGTTTTCTTCAAAGAGTCGAATTTATACATTGTCAGTTTTTTTTTAAACTATGCGTTATGTGTGTTTTTATAAACAATACTTATCGAAAATTGGTTAAAGCATAACCTAATATAATGAATATTTTTTACAGTTTTTGGAATATCTTACGCGACATCCTTGGTTTATGAACCTGAAGCCATCAAATTTATATGTGACCATCCATTCTTCTTTTATTTACGTGGAAAACAATATACCTTATTCAATGGAGCCTATTACTCATCCTAGGTAAATTGTAATTAAATAATTAATAAATAAAAAAATGGCAGTTTAAAATAATATAACATATTATTTGTGTATCCCTGGACCCTGACTTAGGATAACCAATTTTATTGACATTAAGGTACCTACTTTATCTTGTAAAACGCAAACATTTCTTGTTGAAATCTGCATTTCAATGAAAGTTTTTTTTTACTCCAACGATTTAGCACAAATTGTACCTAATAAAAACCAATTATACTTAAAGCACTTTTTATTCTTATGTGTAATCTGTAGTGCATGTCAGGGTAGTGTATCTGTTTACTGTGGTAGTTTGTTTTCCCTAATTTTGTATTATACAAACAAATTGATGCAATGTAAACTTTCCACATTAAATTTAACACTAAAAATAATGTTAAATTTATTGCACATCTTATAATATTATTTACTGAGAAAAATATTATATTTTGTGATGAAAAGATTAACAGGACAACAATGAGTAATTTCATAAATAAACAGTTACAACATTTATTCCACTTGTTTCATTTATATCTTAAACTTAGGTACCTACAAAATAAAGCATGTCAGAGTTTCAACCCAGACATTAGGTAGCTTTTCTTTTAGGTTCCATTTAACCTAACAAACTAAGCAAACTAGCATTTCCATAATAAAAATATACTGTACCTATGTATATTTTTTTTTGTATACACTACAAGTTAGTCCTTGACTGCGATTACCTGATGGTTAGTGTTGATGCAGTCTTAGATGGTAGCGGCCTAACCTGTTAGGGGCATGGTAGCCCTCCATGTCCGATTATTCAGCAGCCAAGGCAGCCTCACCTTTGTAGGTGGATTTAGAAAGATAGTTTGTAGAAATGTACTTTTGGAGTTTTACATAGGCATATAACAATATAATACACAAAGATATTAAGTTAAAAGTATATTAATACAATCGTATCTGCCAACTAGGTTAGTTTATTATTTACTTGCTGATGCCCGCGACTTCGTCCGCGTGGTTTAAGTTTTTTGTTATTCCCGCGGGAACCTCTTAATTTTCCGGGATAAAAAGTAGCCTATGTCTCCTCCTCCTGCCTCCAGATCTTCAAGACTTCAACTATACCCATGCAAAAAATCACGTCGATCCGTTGCTCCGTTGCAGCGTGATTGAAGGACAAACCAACAAACAAACACCTATAACCTAACCTGCCGATAACCTATTTCGGCACTCTACTTAAATCTTTAGTTTTCGTAATCAACGGACCTTCACCTTCAAGTGATCTTTAGGAACATATCGAATTTACTTACTTAAAATAGTAATTTCTTCAAAACACCTTAGGAGCAGTGTCTTAGAGCTGCGCATAGAATGCCTCAGAGGGCAGGTTCTAAAAAGATTTGAATGCTGACTAAAGCAACAAGCAAGCAAACAAGCTGAGCAAGCTTTGCTCGCGATATCACTTCGTGCTCGAATAAGAATTGCGGAAAGCCGACAGGGAGTTGGGTTCTCAGGTTGCTTAGGTAAATGGCATGCCTGCATCATTAAAAAAAACAGAGATACTCTCTATTACCCGTAGATGCATACAAGGCTCTATTACATCACACATCGTGCGAAGCCGCTTATCATGAAACTCAAGTCCATGGAAAACCAAAACCATGGGAATCCCTCTAAAGGCGACCGAAACAATTTTTGTACTTTAGTTAATAACTAGATGATGCCCGCGACTTCGTACGCGTGGATTAAGGTTTTTTGATTCTCGCGGGAACTCTTGAATTCTCCGGTATAAAAAGAGGCCTATGTCCTTCCCCGGGGATACAACCTATCCCTGTACCAAATTTCATCAAAATCGGTTGAGCAGATGGGCCGTGAAAACGTAGCAGACAGACAGACACACTTTCGCATTTTTAATATTAGTATGGATTACAAACCATACAAACAGAAATACAGGCTACGTATACCTACAATTATAATAAAAAAGAACAAGCTCATTAGACGTGTTTTGCACTTGTTTATCTTAGAAACTTATCAGTAGGTATAATAAATATAATTATTTTCATGGTTCCTTACCTCGAGAGGAAAAAAGGAACTTCGTTGTCCGTCTCTCAACCATCTTTTCTCTCGAGAACGAATGGAGGTATCAAGTTGAGATTAATATCAAATACTTAGATCTACGGTCCCTTAGA
This sequence comes from Erebia aethiops, assembly GCA_923060345.2. Taxonomy (NCBI): domain Eukaryota; kingdom Metazoa; phylum Arthropoda; class Insecta; order Lepidoptera; family Nymphalidae; genus Erebia; species Erebia aethiops. Next base: position 26,517,163 of record OV281081.1, read on the forward strand.
GCTGTAAAAAATCAAGCTTCTAACACAGAATAGGTAATAGTATTTCTAAGTCAACGCAATAAATCAAAAATCAAATAAAGTAACACGTAATCAGCTGTGACATAACTGACTTATTGTGACATCTTTCTCGTTTATTAATGAAAGAATTTACGGAATTTGGATCGGGCATACACTGCGTCGAGCACCTGAACATATACCCAAAGCATAAGGCGTCCGACAGATCGGCTTGGAAAAGAGTTGACTTATTGTGACTTCTTTCTTGTTTATTAATGAAAGAATTTACGGAATTTGGATCGGGCATACACTGCGTCGAGCACCTGAACATATACCCAAAGCATAAGGCGTCCGACAGATCGGCTTGGAAAAGAGTAATGTCTGCTCTCTGCCCCGAAGGGGGGACATAGGACTTATGATGATGACTGAAAGAATTTATATTGTGTGGTGTAAGTTACGGAACCCTTTGTGCGCGAGTTTGACTCGTACATGGCCGGTATTTTTAACCGACTTCCTTGATGTCAACATTCAACAGCTCTGTTCCAGGTCACAGTACCTCTCAATGTTGTGAGACAAAATTTATCAACAATCATGTTTTAATAGCATTTGGACAGCTGATAACATCTTACAATAAAGTACCTAGTGGATAAAATAATTGCCCACTAATGGCATCCGTCCAAATGACTTCACATCTCAATCGCACTCACGGTCAAATGTTGACGCCAATTAACTTAATGCTGGGCTTACGGATTTCAAAATCACAATCAAATTTTGACCATAAATTATATATATTGTGACTTAACTCAAATGACTTACCGTCAATGGCAAGCTTAAAAATGACATAGCTAGACGAATCATTTTTCATCATACTTAATCTTCTATCCAATTTGACCTAATGGCTTTGAGGTAACAACCGTAACTCTGAGAAAGTTGCGGAAGAAAATGTTAATGGAACAAAGAGAGTTAACGATAGGCGTTCGTTTCAAAGTTACCGATTTGAAATATCAGCATCGAAATTTTGTAATCAGTTTGTATTAACTTCGGACCAGTGATTAAGTTAGACTAACTTTTGGTTAGCTGATAACTTAAGCGTGATCGTATATAACGACACCGAAGATACGCACATAACGTATTTTTTTGCTGAAATAGGTGAATTGTTACATAATAGCAAGATTCGCACGTTTTGACGAAATGCTGATAGAACGTCGAATTCATCAAGATAGTGTAATGCGATCTCTATTCGGGCATTTTTACTCGCGCACAATCCTGCTGCTATATCCTAATGAGAATGCGGATACATACATTGATCTATAATTATAATGCGGATCTTGCGGCTCCTTTGAATTTTGCAAGTTTGAGTAAGCTCTAAGTCACGTTATAATAAACGTTTCACTCAAAAACCTTTATTCTTTTGAAGGGTGAGACCAATTTGTTTAAGTATCTAGGTAGCTGGTACTATTCAGACTTCTATAGCATCCTTCTCTTGTACTACTTACTTAAACAAGCTTTCAACAAAATAACGGGTAAACCACCACTGTACCTATTAACAGAGCAGCTGCTGTGGTGACGTTGGAAGCTGCAAACAGTGTTTAAGTAGTTACAAATAGTTCCTAACTATTACTAGTATGAATACTTTATGCGCTTAATACGTTCTAAGCTTAACGCTTGTATTGCGGATTCATTTTACTTCACCGATACATAGGATAGCATATAATATAGCAGGTTGACTTTAAAAAGTTTATCTTCTTCAGTTCTGTTTATCATTATTTTTTAACCCCCGCCGCAAACAGGGGAATGATATAAGTTTAATGTGTGTGCCATGTGTATCTGTCTGTAGCATCGTGGCTCCCAAACGGCTGAACGGATTTTGATTATGTATAAAACTAATATTGTATAGGTATTAGTTTTTCGGATATTCATTGTAAGTAAAACATATCTCATATTAAGAACTCTTTTGATCACCTATTAAATCGCAGTTCTTTGCAAAAGTTTTCACATTCGGCGAAGTAAATGGCGCATAAAATTCAAACTTCTCGTAGTTAAACTGAATTAGATTCCTGATACTTATAACCATAACAACTGATAACCGCATGATATGACCGTTACGTGTAAGTATCTATTCAGGCGGGCCATACAAAAATTGGCAAATAAGCAACCAAATGAACTTGCCCATAACTCCATTCCGTACGATAGCGACAGCCGTTGGACGCGATTGAAAAGAAAATCACTGAATGATATCATGGAAAAATTGCTATTTCATACATTTTTACCCTCGACGGAACGGAGACGGTATATATTCATATATGTGTTTTCCCTGAGAGGTTGCGCGTATGTTTGTGCACTTTTTTGTTACCATTTTACTGCAAAGCTTGAACCGATTATAATGCGGTTTTTGCATGAGATATGTATAGCTTTTGAGAAGGTTCTTAGATACGTAATATAACCATAGCAGCACCATGCTGCGCTGTAATCGTGATTTTTGTTTTTTAATATGTTACCACTTTTCAGAAAAAGTACTAGGCGATTAAGATGCGGTATTTTGCAATAGATTTGTATAGCGTCTGAGAAGGTTCTTAGAAATACTTTACGGCCATAGTCCACCACGCTGGGTTGCAATAGTGTTCTTTTTATTTACAAGATAGGCTTCATGACGTAATCGTGCATGAAAAGCTTAGTTGCATGAGATGATAGGTTGGAGCGCGCTTAAGGCCTTACATTCCATACATCTTATGCCCAGCGATATTTTTATTCCAACGGTGTGGTTGTCATTTAGGTGACATGTCTGAAAGGACATTTATATTATTTGTTATAGTAACAAAATAAGCACCAACAAATAGTTGATTATAAATCATGATATAAAAGCACTGTACACATTGTGATGGCACCAATCGTGATCGTCTTTTTGTCGATTAGTGATTGAGTTAAATAAAGCAGATTCTTATAATAATACTTTAGGATAAAGGACACTTCGGCTTCTGGCAGTCTTTTTGGAAATTCGCGTATTCCCAAGGGGAGTGGATGCGCACACTCAGGCTTGGGCAGCACATTGCGTCAGGTGAACAGACAGGCTAACCAATTCACTCTATCTGTTTCGCGAGACTCGAGTTGAGCCTATATTGACAATGTTAGGGAGACTTTTATCCAACACTTTGAAATAACTAGGGAGACCATGAAATTTTAATTTTACGGACAAGTTAGAGTGGATGGTTAGCTGATGTATGTGTTTACCTCTTTTTGGCCACCGTTCTGACCGATTTCCCTGCTAGCACGGGGGACATCCCTACGCCATTCACTATGGCTCTGAACCGTATTATGGGGGCACAGCAGACTCCCTTGGAACGCTGCGAAGCGTAAATTCCCGAACACCTGAAAGGCTGGTACTAAGATTTCCCGAACACCTAAAAGGCTGGTACTTTTTGTTCCCATTTACCCATGCGGGTTGGTACATTCTTTTATTTGAGCATAATAGCTCGCCCCGAAACCATGGTTTTGTTTATTTGTATTTATTTGTTTCAGTTAGGTTTAGATTTGGCCAAATCTAGGTCGGGAGTCGATGCTGTAAAGACATGGCGTGTTTGGTTGTGCCGGAAAATCGCCGCCGAGAACGTCACCGATAACCATGTGCTGTTTGGTTATAAAACTTGACTGATATAGTCAAGTTGCAATAACATGATTTAATGCCCAATCGAGCCTCGGTGTCCCTTACTCGTCAGTACCAATATGGTCACCCTACGAATTTAAAATCAAGAAAGTACAAAACAATAGACCCTTTTCCTACCTGCTTGACAAACCCGCCCGGCTGCCTCGCCTCGCCGACTGCGCTTGCACGTGGCCACACTCCAACTCGTTGTATAAAAGATTACACTAGCAGTTTTTGATAATAATTCTATTTATAGAACTCTAAACTCAGTAATGAGTTTCGATACTAATTTAACTATTCGTTACATAAGGCAACTAAGTCAAAATTCTATAGACTGCGTTATATTTTGACTTCACTTGTTTTTATCTGCTCTGTTCGGAAAGAACTCTAGCTGTTCTGAGATAATTTTAGTTAATTATCTTTGGTATATATTTAGGACTATTTACCTAGGTAAAGATAAAATATATGATTCTTTCTAGCTCTACTTCCTATATAAGAATTATGATTCTTCATGAATAGGTTATGAGAGAGAATTCATTATTGGTTGATTCATTTTTGTTCATCTCACAAGTTAATTAAAATGAAGCTTTAGTTCGGTCTTCTAGTGATAATACAATAGACTTGAACTTTATGAATGTCCCAGTATTGAATAATCTAAAGGGATGTTTGAATTATATCAATAAAAGAAGGTAAGTTTGACTCAAGGTGGGTTTATTGTCATAATATATATTATTATTTCCTCAACACTTGAGTGTATCAAAAAAGAAACTGTTTGATTATTTAAACTGAATTTCGAACGTGATAACATATCGAAATTCAATTGGATATCTCGTTACTAAACAGCCATGCTAATAAGGGAAAAACGACATATCCAAGCCAAAAAACCCTTGCGGCTATCTATTCTAGTTACACCTTAATAATTAATACACACATGCCACATAATTATTTACGTCTAACAGATATATGTATATATATATATACACACGTTCTCTCACCATCGTAAAGGAGGAAGGACACACCTTAATTACCCAGTAAAATTATAATTATATATTTACTTCACGTTTAAATAGGTTCACAGATAGGTGGTCTTTGTTCATCTCCTTTTAAAAGGATTTGTTCCTATTATACTTTGGACAGGTATGATAAAGACAATGGCTTGTATGGATCATTATAGATTTTCACCCCTTCTGAATATCCAAATTAGACTACATAGTCTTATGAGTAGCCATATAATATATATTGCAAATATCGCAATAAACTCCCAACCCAGAACTACTTTTGTGTAGTCTCTGTCCCTTTGTTTTGTCGAGTACAATAACTCTAAGGCGGTTTCTGGGTCCATTATAGCTATTTCCAAATAATTATTTCTCAGGTGAAAAAATAAAAAAAGTTACACTATATCTGTGAAACTACTCAGACCGTTAGTTATAATTTGAATTAGAGTACATTACCCGATACCGGTGTCTTGTGTCGCGTCGTCTTTCACTTATTTAATAGACTTCAAATTATTACCCCTTTTAATTCTTATAAAATGAACCTCCCGTCTATTTTATTACACTGGCGTTAACTGTATCGGGACTGACAATACAATTATACTTTCTAATATCGAGCTAAGTTGAGCAATGCCAAAATAGAAGTGCAATTGCTTATATTACAAAATCAAGATTAACACCGAATCAAACTATTACTAGCTTAACTCTATATTTGACCCTCTTCTCGGAGTTCTAAAATCGAAGTGAAGTCTCTCGTCTCCCGTCTGAAGCTAGTATCCCCCAGCTCTCCCTCCAGCTTTTGGGCACCGCCCTCATTCGAGAAACTGAAAAGGTAACTCCCACAGTAAAATGTTCAAACGTGATTTGTCAAGGCAAAATGTATCCACCTTTATGATTTTTTCGTTAACAGCTAGCGCTAGGCGCCACACATCTCCGTTTTTGTTAATATTGCATAGGCGTTTGTTCGCAAATCCACAAAAAATACCTCTGATTTATTGCTCTACTTTCTAAGTATTTGCTTTTAAACGTTAAGTCGCCTACGGCTCATGTTACTTTAGTTTATTAGCTTTAATTTTTTCCTGGGTTCAATTTATGGTATATTTCAAGTGATTTTGCGTTTTGTAACTCACTCAATTCTGTCTATGGCTAAGAAATTTATGGACGTCCAATGTTGTTTTTAAGGGTCCTCTGGCTTTACATTATTATTCGAAAAATTTTAAATATCCGTGGCGCCGAGTGATTTATGGTAATGACTGTACACACTCCCCCGAATAGATTTTTAAATACACAAGGTCCTACTATATACTTTAGTTTCCATACCTAGTTGTTTTGGAAATCTATTCCTCGTATGTATCTGCGCGTTAATCCTAAATTTTACTCAACCAATATTTGTGCTTCCGGATTCTAAAAAAAAAACTCGACCCTTTGTCTCTACCCTTCGCTACTATCTATTGTTCGCATTCATTGTTCCTTAGTGGAATCCTCATCCTTTGACGAGTTTTTATAATAGCGGAACAAGTGAATCGCATTGTAGTTCCCTTTTGTCTTGTCCGTATGAACGTCAATCAATGTATATACATTATTGTACGGGACTGCCCCTATCACGTAAGGTCCCTCATAAAGCCGCATGAATTTCTTTGTTAATTTTTTGTCGGCATCTGACTTGGCAAATGTCTTAAGTTTCACCCAGTCACCTATCTCGAACTGTATCAACTTATGGTTTTTATTATAATGGAACTCTCTACTTTCCGCCGCCTTAACTATGTTCCGTCGCGCCTGTTGCCTGATTTGTTCTAACGGTTCTCTTTGTGAATCGTTTTCGCTCAGTACGCTCTTGTCGAAATCAGTCGATAGTATAGTCCGCTTTCCCCATACGATTTCGTTTGGTGCATAGCCCGTTGTAGCATGGACTACTTGATTGTAACAATTTTCTATATCGGTCAACAAATCTACCCAAGACCGGTGTGATTTATAACAATACGTCCTGAATAACCTCCCTAATTCCTTATTAACTCTCTCCGTTGAGTTTGGTCGTGGATTCCTAACGGAAGTGTGTGTTAACTCAATGTTTAATTGACGAACACCTGCCTCGAAAATCTTTGAAGTAAAGTTTGCGCCTCTGTCAGAACATAATGTCTTAACTTCTACCTGTTTGTGGAACTTTTTCACACATGTTAAAGTGGCTTTTCCACTCGCCTGACGTAATGGATATAACCTAATTAGCTTACTATAAGCGTCTTGCATTACAAATATATATTTGTAGCCAAACTGACCTGACGGTAACGGTCCGTAAATGTCACAAAAGACACGTTCTCCTATTTCTTTCGCTATCACCGTTTTGATTGGTCCCGTATGTGTTACTAACGCGTGTTTTGACTTCTGACATGCCTCACAAGCTCTTACAATATGGTTTATCGCACGTGACATATTCGAGAAATAGTAACGACGTTTCATCATAGCGTATACCTTGTAACGTCCGAAATGACCTATTTCTTCGTGGATACTAATAATCAAATCTCTTTGTAAGACTTCCGGGACATATAGCCTCAAACTATCCCTATTTATTCCTGACCTATAAAGGATTCCCTCCTTAAGTATATAATACTTTGACTCAGACGTGCCTAATACTTTCATTCGCCTAACTATCTCGCTAGCGACCTTGTCTTTCTTTTGATAGCTACCTATTTCTTTCCATTTCGCTTGTACTACTCGTCCTAATGATGTTTTGAATAGATTCATCTCAGGCCCCGCGGTCTTATTAGTCAATACATCTGTAGTCCCTTTTATATGTCGAGATAATACATCAGCTACTGTGTTTAATTTTCCTTTCACATGTTCAACTGTGTAATTAAATCGTCCTATGTAGTATACCCAACGAATCATTCGTGCACTCAGTAATTTACATGTCTGTAAAAATATCAAACTCTTATGATCGGTCCTAATCACTAAACGTGCTCCTCTTAAATAAGTTTCGAACTTTGACAAACTAAAGATGATTGCCCACAGTTCCTGTTCTGTAACAGTCCAGTTTCGTTCAGCATCCGTCAATGCCTTACTACAAAATCCTATTATCCGCTCTTCACCTGTATCGCTCAGTTGATAAACGTACCCGGAAACTCCCAAATTACTGCTATCGGTTTGTAAATAATACGTCTCCTTCGGATCGGGGTGTATAAGGAGTACCGTGTCTAAAAATAATGTCTTGACCTTCTCAAAACAATCATTTATTGCTTGGGTCCATGACCATTTGGTATTTTGTTTTAATAAATCGCAGAGAGGTCGGACCTCTTCGCTATATTTTGAAATGAACCTTCTAAAATAGTTTATTAATCCCAAAAATCCTCGTAATTGTTTTATTGTTCGAGGTATGGGGAAGTTTAGTATGGCTTCCACTCGTTCAGGATCCATACGCACTCCTGTAGTATTTACTATATGTCCTAGTAATTTCACTTCAACACATAGGAACCGACATTTCTCTATTCTGCCCGTTAAACCTGCGGTTTCTAAACTGTCTAATACGCGGTCTAAATGTTCTAAATGTAGTTTTATATCTCCTGTAGTGAATATAACAATATCGTCTAAATAGTTTACGCAAAACCCACGTACTTCTTTTAATATTAAGTCCATTGTTCTGGAGAACCCTGCCACAGATGTCTTTAATCCTTGCGGTAATACTTGGTAGGTATAAGTTTTTCCCATAAAAGAGAAACCCGTATATTTTCTAGAATCTTGATGCAAAGGTATTTGAAAATATGCATTATTCAAGTCAATCAAGCTGATATAATTTACTCCATGAAAGGATTGCAAAATCTCAGACGTGAGTGGTGGTGAACCCGCGTCTCCTACCATCTTCTTATTAAGTTCGCGTGCGTCTAATAAGAGCCTTATTGACCCATCCCGTTTCTTTGTAAACGTGAGAGGACTGCAATACGGAGTTGCCTCCTGTCGGATTACGCCTAATCTCTCTAGTTTTTCTAGCTCCTCCTTAACTTGATCCCTATATGCTAACGGCACTGGATAACTATGTTTTACGAAAGGAATTTCGTCTAATAATTCAATAACATGCTCGTATCTACTAGTCAAACCTAACTCGTCTGTAAATACCTTACAATGTTTTTCTAAAACAGGCAATAACAATTCTCTTTGTTCCTTGCTTAGGTTTGAATCATTCAAACAATAGCCCTTTTGTTTGTCGTCGTCCGATTGTCTACCCAATACGCCATGCCCTACCGGACTATCATTTTGATTTAATATCGAATTAATTGTGGCAGCATTCGCTTCTCCTCCCAACCTTTCGATCTTACAATCTGAATTTAACCTAACGCAGGACTTGACCCCCAAATGTTCAATCGTCAATGTCCGTTCGTTACCGCAATCCACTACGCCCTTTACCCGTTCCAACCAATCGTATCCGAGTATTAACGACCTAGGCAACCGTCGCATAACTAGTACAGGTGCTTCAACTAAAGTACTACCTAATTTGAACTCTATTAGTACCAACCGATTTGTGCTTTCGCTCCGCGACCCAAATGCTCCCTGTATCCTAATTACTGGGATCGCGACCTCAGGTAAAATTATGTTTTCACCTAGAATAGATTCGTACAACTCTCTAGTCATACCGCTAATCTGACTTCCCGTATCGATAAGAGCGTCTAATCTCCTTCCGTACAACCATACACATACCTCAGGTAACTTAGGTAAAGAGTAATTAATTCCTACGTCAACCTCCTCGTCGAGTTCATGGAACATTGTGTATATGTTTAACTCTCTTTTCACACAAAACTCACACGAAACTCCCATCTCGTTACATTCTACTATATTGTTAAACTGGTTCTCTAATAATATACCTATACCTCTAACTTCCGACTGACAGTCACTTTCGTCGCTATGTCCGCTACTCTTTAACAATCGCTTAAGACCCTTTTCTCCAATGCCTAGACTCTGTCCTGGCTTCCATCCACTTTTAGTCAAAATATTATAAGCCACTCCTACCGTTTCGCGTTCCGAGATCCCGTTATTCCCCTCTCTACACAACACTAATGCTTTGGACCTCGTATGTGTGGGGAAACCTAGTTTTTTGAATTTCCCTCCCCCACATTTTCCGATAAAGTAGAGCCTTCACCCTCCTTTACAAAGGTAATGGCCGGTCTAACTTCAACTCCTGGCAATGCAGGCCTATTTACATTTGCCCTATACCCTGACCTACTCTGGCGATAACCCCGCCCTCTAGTCGTATTCCTTCTAGTGTTCCATTTATTAGTGGAAATCGTCGCAACAATAGGGCGCGTCAACGGTAATTCGTTATAACGCCTACCTCTAAAACTGTTACTAGCAATAACTCTCGCGGCCTCCCGCGGTTTTTCTACTATATTTTGTTCTATACTTCTCAGAAAATTCGCCCCGCTCATTATGCTAACTACATCGGTTCTAGTAAACCATAACCGTTGTATATCAATCGCGTAGTGCCGCATAATCGCATTCACTAAGTCACTCTCGTTAAACGCTATAGTTAATGATTGCATTGACTCAACCTGGGCAGCAAAATGCTCAGACATCGTCATGCCCGAATTATTCGTATACACTGCATTAATCAATCTATGTCTCACAGACTCTTGGATTTGCTCTGTCCAATAGGTACGCCTAAAATCGTTTTCAAAATCCGCGAATGTAGCCCAATTCTTGGAATATAACTCCATAACCTGACGCGCGTGCCCCGTAACGCAACCTAACGCTATATCAATCTCTCGATCCGATCCATTTACCGCTCTAATATACTTTTTTAATCGCTTTAAAAATGCGATAGGATTCGTGAATGGCTTCCCATCGAAGCTAGGCTTGGTAACAGAAGGTTGTACTACGTAAATGTTCCGGGTTTCCGATGACGATGCATTGGAACTTGCGGACTCGAACCCGGGACCCCGTCCTCCGGACCTGTCACTTTCATTACTCGCTACCCCAACCGACTCGTGTGACGTCACACTCGCATTTTCGTTCGGCACTGAGTTCACTTTCGAACTCAGCTGTTGTAGTTTTCCTTCGAATTCAGTAATTTTTTGCAAAATCAACTCTAACGCCGAGCTATCTAAGGTTCCCGTTTGCTCACTCGTATCCACCGCACTAACGTCGGGTCGCTCCGCTACTACCTGCTTTGTTTTACGTCCCTTCCTAGCTGACATGTTTACCGTTAGGCTTCGCCGAATACTTATTTGTTATGTAGTTTTGTGAACCGCCAAATGATACAATATTAACATCAGATGTTAGCGATACTCGAATTGCGTTTCGCTTTATGTAGAATCTCTAGATTCAACAGAAATTATTCCCAAAATATAGCAAGGGTAAGTAAATAAGTCTAAGAAATAAGCAAGCGTAATATCTCGATCACTGCGCTCTCCTTTGAAATCCTGTAAATTGTACATTTATAAGACATACTGCTTATTTCTGCTCCCCTTATACTTGAAATATCCGTGCAACATAATAATTAAATGTACAATATAATAATAACATGCACAGTGTGTCCCAATTCCTTTGTCCTCCATTTTTGTTTATATATTTCTTACAATAATTCGCTCACATAACCCATTCATGTTTTCTACGTTGTGTTTTTTTTTTTCGTTCTTAATATAGATCTAGTCATATCGTTATTTCGAATACGTACATTAGACCCCTGGTCTCGCGGCATCAAATTTCTGTGACCTACATGGTCACAGATCTGTGACACAGGACATAGATCCTGGTCACGGCACCAAATTTCTGTGATGGCACCAATCGTGATCGTCTTTTTGTCGATTAGTGATTGAGTTAAATAAAGCAGATTCTTATAATAATACTTTAGGATAAAGGACACTTCGGCTTCTGGCAGTCTTTTTGGAAATTCGCGTATTCCCAAGGGGAGTGGATGCGCACACTCAGGCTTGGGCAGCACATTGCGTCAGGTGAACAGACAGGCTAACCAATTCACTCTATCTGTTTCGCGAGACTCGAGTTGAGCCTATATTGACAATGTTAGGGAGACTTTTATCCAACACTTTGAAATAACTAGGGAGACCATGAAATTTTAATTTTACGGACAAGTTAGAGTGGATGGTTAGCTGATGTATGTGTTTACCTCTTTTTGGCCACCGTTCTGACCGATTTCCCTGCTAGCACGGGGGACATCCCTACGCCATTCACTATGGCTCTGAACCGTATTATGGGGGCACAGCAGACTCCCTTGGAACGCTGCGAAGCGTAAATTCCCGAACACCTGAAAGGCTGGTACTAAGATTTCCCGAACACCTAAAAGGCTGGTACTTTTTGTTCCCATTTACCCATGCGGGTTGGTACATTCTTTTATTTGAGCATAATAGCTCGCCCCGAAACCATGGTTTTGTTTATTTGTATTTATTTGTTTCAGTTAGGTTTAGATTTGGCCAAATCTAGGTCGGGAGTCGATGCTGTAAAGACATGGCGTGTTTGGTTGTGCCGGAAAATCGCCGCCGAGAACGTCACCGATAACCATGTGCTGTTTGGTTATAAAACTTGACTGATATAGTCAAGTTGCAATAACATGATTTAATGCCCAATCGAGCCTCGGTGTCCCTTACTCGTCAGTACCAATATGGTCACCCTACGAATTTAAAATCAAGAAAGTACAAAACAATAGACCCTTTTCCTACCTGCTTGACAAACCCGCCCGGCTGCCTCGCCTCGCCGACTGCGCTTGCACGTGGCCACACTCCAACTCGTTGTATAAAAGATTACACTAGCAGTTTTTGATAATAATTCTATTTATAGAACTCTAAACTCAGTAATGAGTTTCGATACTAATTTAACTATTCGTTACATAAGGCAACTAAGTCAAAATTCTATAGACTGCGTTATATTTTGACTTCACTTGTTTTTATCTGCTCTGTTCGGAAAGAACTCTAGCTGTTCTGAGATAATTTTAGTTAATTATCTTTGGTATATATTTAGGACTATTTACCTAGGTAAAGATAAAATATATGATTCTTTCTAGCTCTACTTCCTATATAAGAATTATGATTCTTCATGAATAGGTTATGAGAGAGAATTCATTATTGGTTGATTCATTTTTGTTCATCTCACAAGTTAATTAAAATGAAGCTTTAGTTCGGTCTTCTAGTGATAATACAATAGACTTGAACTTTATGAATGTCCCAGTATTGAATAATCTAAAGGGATGTTTGAATTATATCAATAAAAGAAGGTAAGTTTGACTCAAGGTGGGTTTATTGTCATAATATATATTATTATTTCCTCAACACTTGAGTGTATCAAAAAAGAAACTGTTTGATTATTTAAACTGAATTTCGAACGTGATAACATATCGAAATTCAATTGGATATCTCGTTACTAAACAGCCATGCTAATAAGGGAAAAACGACATATCCAAGCCAAAAAACCCTTGCGGCTATCTATTCTAGTTACACCTTAATAATTAATACACACATGCCACATAATTATTTACGTCTAACAGATATATGTATATATATATATACACACGTTCTCTCACCATCGTAAAGGAGGAAGGACACACCTTAATTACCCAGTAAAATTATAATTATATATTTACTTCACGTTTAAATAGGTTCACAGATAGGTGGTCTTTGTTCATCTCCTTTTAAAAGGATTTGTTCCTATTATACTTTGGACAGGTATGATAAAGACAATGGCTTGTATGGATCATTATAGATTTTCACCCCTTCTGAATATCCAAATTAGACTACATAGTCTTATGAGTAGCCATATAATATATATTGCAAATATCGCAATAAACTCCCAACCCAGAACTACTTTTGTGTAGTCTCTGTCCCTTTGTTTTGTCGAGTACAATAACTCTAAGGCGGTTTCTGGGTCCATTATAGCTATTTCCAAATAATTATTTCTCAGGTGAAAAAATAAAAAAAGTTACACTATATCTGTGAAACTACTCAGACCGTTAGTTATAATTTGAATTAGAGTACATTACCCGATACCGGTGTCTTGTGTCGCGTCGTCTTTCACTTATTTAATAGACTTCAAATTATTACCCCTTTTAATTCTTATAAAATGAACCTCCCGTCTATTTTATTACACTGGCGTTAACTGTATCGGGACTGACAATACAATTATACTTTCTAATATCGAGCTAAGTTGAGCAATGCCAAAATAGAAGTGCAATTGCTTATATTACAAAATCAAGATTAACACCGAATCAAACTATTACTAGCTTAACTCTATATTTGACCCTCTTCTCGGAGTTCTAAAATCGAAGTGAAGTCTCTCGTCTCCCGTCTGAAGCTAGTATCCCCCAGCTCTCCCTCCAGCTTTTGGGCACCGCCCTCATTCGAGAAACTGAAAAGGTAACTCCCACAGTAAAATGTTCAAACGTGATTTGTCAAGGCAAAATGTATCCACCTTTATGATTTTTTCGTTAACAGCTAGCGCTAGGCGCCACACATCTCCGTTTTTGTTAATATTGCATAGGCGTTTGTTCGCAAATCCACAAAAAATACCTCTGATTTATTGCTCTACTTTCTAAGTATTTGCTTTTAAACGTTAAGTCGCCTACGGCTCATGTTACTTTAGTTTATTAGCTTTAATTTTTTCCTGGGTTCAATTTATGGTATATTTCAAGTGATTTTGCGTTTTGTAACTCACTCAATTCTGTCTATGGCTAAGAAATTTATGGACGTCCAATGTTGTTTTTAAGGGTCCTCTGGCTTTACATTATTATTCGAAAAATTTTAAATATCCGTGGCGCCGAGTGATTTATGGTAATGACTGTACAACATCAGCACACCGTAGTTGAGAAGCGACATTCGGTGACATCGTCCGCCATAATGAAGCCACTATTTATTATAATATGCTGTAAGTCTTTTTACGTTTTGATCTAATTATTATTGCTTATAATAATCTTATCTATACTTGAAAGACACAGTAATTAAATACGATTTACTTTACTTTTTCGATTACAATAAAGCAAATTTCGGTAACTGAATAGTTGTTATTCTGGATATTTTTTTTTTAAATAAATAAGACTTACTTAATAACGTTTACTCTTTTAATGTCAATGTGAAGCTATATTTAAAATGTATATTTACTGGAAAAGTTAATTATCCAGAACGTTTTTATTTAATTCCGACTAAAAAATAACTGATAAGGAACCTACTTTTCGAACTTATGCGATTAATAAGTAAACAAAGTAAACAGGGTCCCATTAATTATACTCAACTTAGTACATCAAAAATAATATTCATCGAAGCGAAATTAAAACAAACTATCTCTGACTAAACTAAAACCATTCAACCGAAGATCGTAACTGTATTTCATAATATTGGCACAGATATTGGATAGAAGCAGGCGTTACTTTTCGAAAGTCCATGATAATGAAGGAACTAGAAATTTAATTCGCTATGATCCGCGACAATAGGTGCTTTTATGTGGTACAGTAGGTATGTATCCCGCACTTATAGCCTGCTATATTCACCACACCACAGAAATCTTCCAAAATATTCTCAACGTACGTTGACAATTAGTTCGTTTCGTAAGTACGACTCAATTGTAAATCGTGCATTGTTGAGAGATATCGGTTCAGATAAATCGGTGAACACACATTTAAAAAAATAGGTGCCGAATTGAGAACCTCCTCTCGAGAAGTCGGTTAAGAATAGATTCACGTGAAGCCCACACTGAAAACAAAAAAAGAAAACGAATAAACGCTTAAATAAGAAGAATTTCTCAATGTAACTGTTTACAGTTTTGTCGCTCGCTGCGCTGGCATCAGCAGACGATAAAGAAGTTGAACAGTTATTTCACGATGGGAACAGTAGATTCACAGCAAGCTTCTTTTCAGTAAGTTTTTAAGGTTCAGATTCATCGTCTTAGCACCTTTTCCTGTTCCCTTTTTTAACATCCACAAATTAAAATTTAAGTTGTAAAGTCAACAAAGTTAAGGATAAAGTTATTAATTTTGGTATTTGAGGTAGATGTATGTGATTATAAATGAGACCCTCAACTTATTAATAACCTATGAGGCCAGACTCTAACCAAATTTGTCTCCAATCCATTCATTGACTAGGGTCAATCTAGTCACTATAGCGTCGACCTCGGTGAGGCCTAGATCTAACAGCGCAACTGCATTCAATAGCGCTGCGAAAGATCGAAGAGTTTGATCGACTGAAAACTGGTGGAGACTGGAGACCCTTCAGACTTCCACCAGCGCTATTTATTGACTGCAGTTGTGCGGTAAGACCCAGGTCTAGGTCTCACCGCTCTATACTGATGAATGATTATATACCTAACAGTAATAAAATTGTTTGAAACATTTTTAGGAGGTGGCCAAAATAAACCCTGATAGAAGTTTTGTTATATCACCATTCTCTGTTCTGACACCTCTTGCGCAACTTAGCATAGCTGCAAGAGAAAAAACCCGTGATCAACTTTGGGATGCCATTGGAATGCGTAGCGATGATAATGTAAGTCCCATCGATATATATGTAGGTACTAGATGGGCCCTTTCATACTAAAAATTTCTCCGACCGAAAGGTCGTTGGTAAGTCCTTTGTGATACAACGAAACATAATAATCTAGAGAAACAGTAGAGTAGCTGTTTGATGATTGTTAAGTGTTTTTTTAATTATTATTACAACATTATTACAAAGATTACAAATATATAAAACATACTTAGATAACAAAATATATAGAACGATAATGATTAAATAAATCAAAATTTTATTTTCAGGTAAAGCGAGCTTTCTCCTTGACAAATACAAGAGTAAATTCCGTAAAGGGTGTGACACTGAAAACAGTCAGTAAAATTTACATTGCTTTGAATTATGACGTTTACAAAGATTTTGGCGCTGCAACATGGGAAGCTTTTGGTGCTGCAGCTCAAAACATAGACTTCGAAAAGAATGAGCAGGCAGCGAATGAAATCAATACTTGGGTAACTATAATTTAAGTTATATGCTAACAATTTCAATTTCATATACGAGCTATGCGATGTTGTCGCATAAATCGCAAGCGCAGTGGAGTTTATAGCAACTAAAACTTTTTATCGATTATAGAACGAAATTAAACGATGTTTTTTTTTACTTTAGGTGGAACAAAACACTAATAACCGTATCAAGAATTTAGTAAGCGCTGACAGCTTAGGTGCGGAAACCAGAGCGCTATTGGTCAACGCAATTTACTTCAAGGTATTTGAAAAAGTTATAACAGGTATTTATGTAATTTTCTATGTGAAAATGTATTTATAAATAGCATCCTACAACGTTTCATTTTATTTCGATTCCTCATTGTTCGTTTTTTATTAGTCTGTGAGCAAGAGGGACTAGAGAGTACGCTTACTTAATATTATAAGCACTCAGTGGAACCACCAACACTACAGCCCATTAAAGTCCCACTGCTGAGGACAGGCCTCCACTCTCATATGAGAGAGAGAATTAGAGCTTAGACCTACCATGCTGCTACAATGCGGGTTGACGGGCTTTGACGACTATTATCATGTTAGTGATAATAACCGGGACCGACGGCTTAACGTGCTCTCCGAGGCACGGGTGCGGAACACCGCCAACTTCATAACTCCGGGCTAGTACTGAGAGTTTCTAATCAGAAAAACCCAACACTTAATTATGGCAAATACCAGGACTCGAACCCAGAACCTCGTCGGCCGCAGTCGAACATGCGAACCACTAGATTAACGAGGCAGATACTCACTGGAACACCACAATAATATCACCTGCGTAGTTGGCTACACTCTTTTGATGTTGGCCGATATGGCCGAAATTATTGGTCAAGAGAACATTATACCCTTTTCACCTGTATATCCGTATAACTTTAGGGATCATGGGAGACTCAATTTGACAAAGCGCTAACCAGTGAGAAAGATTTCCACATCAACAATGCCGAAACGAAAAAAGTTGATATGATGCACCGAAGAGGGACTTATAAATACACAGAAAGCGCTGTTCTGAAGTCTCAGGTTCGTTAACTCAATATTAACGAAGAGTATTAATTTTCAATTTTACCCGTATTGCGCTCTATTACATTTTTGTGTTTAATTTCCAGATCATAGAAATCCCCTACAAAGGTGGCGAAACTTCCCTAATTGTGGTGCTACCTCGTGAAATTGAAGGTATAAAGGAGGTACAAGAAGTGCTCAAGGATCCAACAGTTTTAGACAATGCTCTCAACGATTTACGCAAACAAGAAGTTGACCTATATCTTCCTAAGTTTAAGATTCAGTCCACTACTGATTTGAAAGTCATTCTGCAAAAGGTAATTTATACTAATTAAGTGTTATTTTTTACTTAAAATCCCCTTGAAAATTCACATCAACCCTTAATTAAATTAAATATAATCATTTTAAAAAATTACATACTTTATTCTTCTTCAGCTGAATGTCACGGAGATATTCGACCCTGCCTTGGCAAGATTAGATTACCTTATACGTGTTAAAGGTAACATATACGTTAGCTCAGCTGTACAAAAAGCTTTCATCGAAGTCAATGAAGAAGGTGCTGAAGCGGCTGGCTCTAATGGTGAGTATTTAATATTTATACAAACATACCTACTAACTGTCACATTATGTAACCAAAGTCTTGAATATCCACAACGAAGCTTTTGAAATAAATACCTTTGTAAGTTTTCCTGCTATATTTTAAGATTAATAAAAGCAAAGAGAAGAAAGAGTTTAGAAATAAAAAGATCATAATATAATTGTACGTTTATTAGATGTATAGGTACACTTTATCTCAAGGATGTGTTGATTTACCCGAACAATTTATGTCGTAATACATTGCTCTAAACTGCAGAAAGTTAAATAATTATCTATGCTTTCCAGTATATTGATACTTTGACGTAAAATTATCGTTAAACCATATTTATTTGATCTTGATGTTTTTGGTTATTGTTCTTTTTTTGCAGTTGATAAAACTGTTGACGGTCAGTCATATGATTTCAATGCAAATCATCCTTTTATTTTTTTCTTGTTTGAAAAAGACAACATCGTTCTCAATGGAAAGTACCATTTTTAGGTAATAACGTATAAACGTATAAACTTATGTAAATAATAACTTTCTTTCTTCGTATCTTCTCTTTGTATTTCCTATCCTGCTTTTTCTTTCTACTCTTCCTTCTCTCGTTTTATATAACATATTTATAAATACACATAATATCTTCTTTATTTTATCTTTTGTATAGGTTAACTTATCATATTAGTAAGTACTTATCAAATTAATTTTGCAGCTAATGAAACATTAACATCTTGAATCATTCTTTTTTTTTTAAATCACCTATTTACTTATTATTTATCTAAATATATAAAAGTAAAAGTGACTAACTGACCAACTGATCTATCAACGCACAGCTCAATCCACTGGTCGAATCGGGCTGAAATGTAAAAATCCGTTGATTTGGATTTTTAAAAATTAAAAATTCCTAAGCGGGTAAAATAGAGTTTTAAATTTTGTGTAAAAATTGAACCTAACTTTACTATCGTTAGGGTACTATTTAAGTGGTTACATTTATTTACATAAAACATATAATTTGGGTTAATTGTTGTAATAGCCTGCACATGTAAAATACTAGCGGATACTCGTACTTCGTCCGCGTACATTAATGTTTTTTTCCCCGCGCGAAATCTGCTTATAGATAAAAAGCGATGGTTTGCCCTTTCAAACATAAATAGGTATAAGTCTCAATACCTTAATTATATAATATACATAGGGTGCCGTTCTGTGTGATCGTTGTGTTTTCCTCTGTATGAGGTAAACTCACGGCATGATACCTACTGTTTCAGTATTCTCCGCAGTCAGTAGAAGTCTTGGTGGTCGTTCCCAACGCGTCAGCTTTACAGCAGACCATCCGTTCATATTCTATCTATGCGAAGGAAACAATATTCTGTTTAACGGAGTCTTCAATTCTTAGGTATTAAGTACCCCATCTATTGATGGAATTATAATAAGATTTGAGTAATTTCAACTTTTTTATTGAGTCCGTTATGTGGGACAGTTTTGACAATCATTATAATAACTGGTTATCTCTCACTATTAATTACACTCACGTTAGGTACATTATTATTAAAATAGTCCAAAAATGTAATAACATAATTCTTATCTTTTATTTGTGTTATGACCGACCCGGCTTCACACCAGAGGGCTCTACTAGAGGTGTTAAATATTTATTTAACCATTATAAATATTCAATAATTTACATTATTAGTAAACTAAATTAAAAAGATAATATTATAGCCATAATAGGTTTAAAAACATCGTAAATAAGGAACGGCCGCGAGTCACGTGACGACGCGCGAGAACCGCGGGCGGCGGGCGCGAAGCGAAACAAATTTTAAACTGGATGGAATCAGCGACTAGCGGGCGCACGACGACTCCCAAACTTAACCGAATAATTAATTCAATAAACTGTTAATTCTTAACCCAAAGGGGCGAGACGCGCTACACGGTTGAAATAATATTGTTGAAATGTTTTTATGTGGCGTGATTAACGTCAATGTGATAATAAGTTATTAGTTTATCGCATCCGTCTTATTCGAACAGGGATAAATAGCTAATAGTTAAGGCATTTAGCTAATACATCTTATTCGAAATAATTCGAATAGAGATTAATCGCTAATAGTTTAGGCATTTAGCTATTTACCATTTGTGGGAACATAAGATTTTAATAATTTTGATAATTTTATTTAAATTTTGTGTATATTTGTATAGTAAAACAAGAAATTAAAAGGAAGTATTTTATAGGATAACTTTCAAATTCAGGATCCTAAGTTTTAGTTTCGTGTTGTCAATTGTTGTTATTTACGTTCGAAGTTTCAACTTAGAAATGCACAGCCATTTTTTAAGGTTTTTGATACTATGTAGGTAGTAAGTACTTTGGCGACCGTCTTCATATTTGAAGCGTAGGTAATTGGGTAGGTATATTGTTAGTATGCGTTTTTAATTCAACTAAGAAGAGGATCGATAATATTTTCAAAGTAATATCAAACTTGTATTACCTACCTATTGTGAGTCGAGTCTTATAACTTTTATTTTAGTTTCCTATTACCTTTTTTGAAAACTGTAAAATTTTAAGCAATCTAAATTAATGTTTTTTAATATCTTATTGATATTAAATTAATGAAAAAAAAACTATAAAAAATGAAAAAGAATAAAAAAACATGTAAAAATAGACAAAAAAACGGAGTCAATGAACTTTTAAATACGCCTAGTAAGTTACCTAGACACTACACAGACCTGTTAAAGTAAGAAGGAAAGTAAGAAAAAAAATTGTAAAGAAATAATAGATATAATATTATTAACTATTTAAATAAACTGTTATTTATTTTAATATGAAAATATAGCCATATTCGACACCTCTAGGCTCTACCTACCTAAAAAGTTAAAAATCTCACAGGAAATTCAAACCTGGAAGCCTGGACTGGACGCGTAAACTTTGCAAAGAAAATGAATTGTCAAAATCAGTTGAGATTTAACGGAGTTATGGAGTAAAATGGACCAAACATGAAAGGTTTTAAGGAACTAGCTTTTTTTTTGGAGATAAAAAATATCCTATACTTAATATGTTAACCAAGAGTGTTACATACAAGTGTGCCAAGTTTTATTCAAATCTGTCTTGAAGTTTCAAGCGTGACAGAGGCGTCACGCTTGTCTGTCTGTTTCTGTTCTGTCTATTTGTCTGAGGAGACAAACAGACAGAAAGACAGACAAAAATTAAAATCAAGTCATCGCTGGCCTTCCGTTTACAACCAGCGAGCAGTTAACAGTTACAATTCAGCAACGAAATCAATAAAGAATAGGTAACTTATTCAACTGCCATCAAAGTAAGTAGTAGACAAGGACGGGGGGACGAAAAAGAAATAAAAGGATTACTTAATCATTCTCTCTCTCTCTCTCTCTCTCTCCCATTTGAAGCAAGTGATATTTAATTTGTTTAAACGCATATAACTTTATCATTCACAAAATTGAAAACATTCTGGTTTACTTATGTTACACCATTCTTTAAACAATCGTTTTTTTTCTAATGATTTCTTTATCTTTTTTTTTTCAGTATTCGGAATCTACCCCACCAGTCTCCCTCGAAGGTTTTATGCTGATAGACCATTTTACTTTGCTTTAAGAATGGGTTCCTTAACTTTGTTCAATGGTGCTTTGTACACATTGTAGGCATACTCAAAATATTAATAGTTATCATAATACTTTTTTACAATATTGTTATTTTGTCTACATTTTTCTTTTTCAACCATAGAACCAAAATATTTACATTTGTAACAATACTACATAATGTTGTTTTATATAATTACTAGCTGACCCGGCGAACTTTGTACCGCCTTAGTATGCAAAATAAAATGTATATTTTTCAATATTTCTGAGAGATTTTCTTAATATTTTTTTCCGTAAGAACCTTCTCCTAATAATAACAAATACAACAAAAAAAGAATTAGTGAAATCGGTCCAGCCATTCACGCGTGATGCCGTGACCAAGGAAAACGGGTTTCATTTTTATATATATAAGATTAATTATTGTACAGAAATATAAACTAATTTGTTGTATATTACAGTTTTATTTGTTAAGCAACTTATTTCCCTGTATCTCTTAGAAATATAATATGTATATGCTTTTAAATTTTACTTAGGTATGGATATGAACATGATTTGAAACCATATTATTCTAATTTGGCTACGCTTACGAAAATTCTCAGTGTAGAGTTTATCACTAATTCAATTAATAATAATTTAACGGTACTAAAACTCATCGTCTATTACAAATACCTAATCATGTACCTAGTTGCAATAAATTGCAATAAGTTGCAATAAATATACCGGTTTTCCGTATTCCCATAATATTTGGTGTTTTCCACGGTCTACATTTATTCCTGAGGGTGCGTAGGTATATTATGTCTGGTGAATGATTAAAGCGAGACAATTAAAAATACATATTAACAAAGACGCACCATTTAAAAAAGTTTCATTGATTTTTCAATAATAATAATGAATTATTATTAGTGGTTTTTTAGGAATAATAAAATCAAATCAACTAAGTATAAGGTATTGTAAATGTGAAAAAATCGTGTAATTAATATCCTTAATTAATATAAATTAAATTCTAGTTAGTAATATTTACATACTCGAGATTTGTTTTGATGTTTACTCACCTATGAAATATTTAAATGTACAAGCGTCAGGCGTTTCGACTTTCGGCACAACGTGCCGCCAGGCGAGGGCTGACATGAGTCGTATGTAAAAACCTACTTATCGCTCTTATAACACACACTACTAATTTTTCCAAGTCTAGAGCTATACCTAGGTACTATAGAATATATTATAGTAAACTTATTGGAACTTTTTTGGGTTGTTGTAAGAATTGAATGACATGATAGTCATGTCAAGCTTATTTTGTCGTAGGTATTTCCATATTTTATCTTCCTTCGAGTGTTTTTATTTATACATAAACTATTTTATTGCATGATTACCACTTAATTTTTTACATTACCAGATTTACTTTTATATGCATATGTGCGGTAAATGGTATTCTTTAATAATAATTATAATAAAATAAATTGTTTCTCTTTTTCCAGCATTCAAAGTGGTCATCGAAAGTCTAACGGTGGGGCCAAAATATCATCCAGTGTTCAACGCCGACAGACCTTTCTACTTCGTTTTAAAAATGAACTCTTCACCTGTATTCAGTGGTGTGATGTATGCAAAGTAAAATATATAATAACACTTACGTTTTAAATTTCACTAATAATATTATTATTATTATGTACGAATTTTATATGAAAGAAAGAAAATGTACCAAAGCAAACATTTTATAAAATGTGTTATATTTTTTTTAAATACCCATAGATTTGTTTTTCTCGTTCTTTTTAATTATCTTCTTATTAATAATATGATATGTATTATAAATGCGAAAGTGTATTTGTTTGATGGTTTATTGGTTTGTTGGTTTGTCCTTCAATCACGCCGCAATAGAGCAACGGATCGGCGTGATTTTTGGTATGGGTATAGTTGAGGACTGTCACTCTGCCATAGGCTACTTTTTATCCCGGAAAATTAAGGAGTTCCCGCGGGAATGAAAAAAACTTAAACCACGCGGACGAAGTCGCGGACATCAGCTAGTTTAGTAATAACTATAATGATGACCGCGATATCGTCTGCATGGATTAATCGTTTATTTCCGTGGGAACTCCTCAATTTTCATGCCATTTTTACAGAGAGACAGATAGACAAACAGACACACTTTCGCATTTATAATTTTAGTATGGATTAATCTTAGTCCACCTTCGATTATGTTTAAAAATGGTTTGCAATCGTGACGTTGCATTAAACAGATAAACTTGTGTGTGCGTAGTATATAATCTATACTAATATTATAAAGAGGTAAAGTTTGTGACGTTGTAGGGGGTAATCTCTGGATCTACTGAACCGATTTTGAAAGTTCTGGTACCAATAAAAAGCCACATTATTTGTGAGTGTCATAGGCTATATATTAACCCGAAAAATTAGGGAGTTCCCGAGGGAATTTAAAAAACTTATTCCACGCGGACGAAGTCGCGGGCATCTGCTAATATTATATAAAGTATTTAGGAATAGTAATTAACAATCAACTTTTATTTGGGACTCATATGCATATTTTAATTAGTAGTCTAGGTTAGCTCATTGTCATTTTTAAAAACATTCGCCAAAAAGATAATGAAGATGCTGTACCACACTTTATGCGAGTCGTTGCTGTCATACTGCATTGACTCTCGGAGTGGTGCAGCAAAAACTCGTCTTCTTAAGGCGCTGTGAGCTCACGAGATGGAAAACAGGCGCGCGGGGGTGAAATCGAGCAAGCGCATGTCGCAAAAAATGCATGAAATATTTTGTAAAAAAATTAATATTTACTTTTCAATACAAATGAAACCGACAATGTGTTTGATTTAGAAATATGAATTTTATCTTATATTTCTAGAGCTAATTATTGGTTTCAATAAGGAGAAAAATTGCTTTAAAAGGTAAATTAAGAGGTATGTTTAAAATAAATTACAATGCAGAGATTTATTTAAATTGTGTTTTGAGATGCGTTAATGGCTGCTCAAAGGTCTTGAAAACAGCACATTATTTTTACAAGCATACATTATGTCACCGTTTGATGGATACACTGCTTTGAAAAACCCCCTTTTACGCTACACAGGGCCTTAAGTTAGGAAAGGGCACAAAGGGCCGTACTTAAAGTAAGCTCATTTCTACCTTACAGATATTCTACTACATCTTTATACAAAGAAAGTAAAATACTCACAGTAAGTAAACTGTTTATTCTAAACTAGCGAATGCCCGCGACTTGGTCTGCGTTGTTTAAGGTTTTTTGGTTCCCGCGGGAACTCTTTAATTTTCCGGGATAAAAATGCCTAAATTAATTATAGTCTGGAATAGCATTCTGGGATAAAAATGCTATTCCAGACTATAATTAATCTCTGTACCAAATTTCAGCCAGATCCTTTCAGCCGTTGGGACGTGATTGAGTAACAAACATCCATCCAAACTTTCGCATATATAATATTAGTAAGAAGTAAGAAGTAATTTTGAAACAACATAAAAGCGGAGATCCAGCAATAATAATTAATAAATCAAATATAAACGGCGGAAAAATACCGTGTGTAATATTCCAAAGCATATTATTTTCCAAAAGATTTTTTGCCCTTCTCGGTTGTTATTTATACAATAATTCTAATAAAGCACTTTCCATAGACTCGTAAAATTCCTATGGATGTAAAAAACAAGTAACTAACTTGGCTTGTAGATCTAGACTATAATAACACAGAAAAAGTGATATAAGTCGCTGTAAGTGTAAAAAAAGTCCCAAAATAACTCTTGTGTACTCGTTTAAGCCTACAACAATACACAATAGCTCATAAAACAAGCTTAAATAACCTCACATTGAGTTGAAGAGTCAGGGCTACTTTTCCAAAATTTTACAATATTACTATGGATTTTGAATACTGAAACAGTTCAAATAATAATAGTTAAGTATTAAATTGTGCCACTCACTTTACTTGCTTCTTGGTGGACAAGTTTACTTTCCGTAGCTGGTACATAACTACCAACTGATGCTAAGAAATGAGACGCATAGAAATGTGAGTCCGCCATCTTGGATTATAAGAAGTCTTATGAGAAACCTAAACGTAACATATTAAATGACGAGTAAAAGTATACATATACAGATTAAAAACATTAAATTCATAATGTATGTGTAGTAGGGTAGGGTTTTACATCATATTCAACGGACATTTCATAAATATTTTTCCTTTGTTGAGAATACATACTTAATTACTATTAAAACCTCTACTTCTCTTCGTCGCCATGTGATTAACCTCCATTAATCACATAATGTGAGGGGTTTTCTTAGGATAGTAATGCGGTGGGTTCCCAGGTCTTTCCGCATACAACGAGAGTACTCTTAAACTCTAAGGTTTCTAGCAAATGTGTTGAAAATGTTAGTGATAATAACCGGAATGAAGGCTTAACGTGCTCTCCGAGGCACGGAGGAAGCAAAAAGGTCAAATTCGGACTTCCATATTCGGTCACTATTAAAACCATAGACATAGAATTTTTTCGCTACGCTCAAAAGCCTATGATTAAAACCTATTAAAACTACAATATTATTATGATATTTCTGTAGATTTTCCGGAGAGCCGGTCAGCCTGGCACTAATATTGTTTGCTATGATAACAAAACAAAACACGTTCATAAACTTGATTTAAAAAGAATCGCCTGGCTGCATACCGGTTAGTTGTACACAGACACCCGCTCGCATCGTCCGCCATAATGAAGCCATTATTTCTCATATGCTGTAAGTGAATTTTATAACTTATGATCAATAATAATTAATTATTCATTGTAAATACATGGTAATCCCCTAAGCAAGTACCAGGTATAACCAGGTAGCAGTTAGGCAGACATTAAAAATACATACCTAAATGTATAATATACTATTACTTCATCCCACCAATTAGATCAAATCACACACCGCACAGGGTCAAGGTCGATGTCAGGTGTATTTAAAGGGTCAAAATTTATTTTCTTCGTTCCGCGTTCATTAGAATGTATGCGATTGCTTGTTTCTCTGATCTATTAAAGTTTCGCCATAAACCTTTTATGAAACAATGGATGATAAAAATGAATAGGTACGAGTACCTAAGTAGGTATACAATTACTTCATCTCATCCGTGACCCTGACCGCTGCATGTTGATGTAAGTTCATTATCTTTTCAATGTTGAATTGCCGATAAATAGAAACTAATTGATGTAAAAATGAGAGCAATTTAAAATTATCATACTGTGTATGTGTATTTAGGAAACCAATAAAATTTAATTGCTCAAACATACGTTATACGAGTAGTAGGCTGAGTAATCATCAAAATAAATATATTTTTAATATTACATCTGAAGTCTTAATCTTCTTAAATAGGTACTTATATTATAGGTCTTAGGTAGGTAATCTTAGGTAGGTACATCCATTTACCAAATTAAAATCTAAATTAAAAAATTAAAAAAATATCATATACCTAGGTCGCTGCAATAAGGCAATGTGCCCAGAACGCTGGCTGCGTTACCTCGCTGAATAGCCAAACTTATATTATGTTGACCGAGAAAACTGCCAGCCTTCCGGTCACCTGTGGACTCCGTCGTGAGACGAGAAGATAGATCCTTAAAAAAGGATCTAGCATCTTCGCCCCACGACCCCATGGTTTCAACACCAAAAGGCACAAAAATGAAATTATTTTCTATAATTTCATATTTGCGCCTCTTGGCTCTTTCTGGTTAGTGGCCGCCGCCCCCGCCGTCATGGCTGAGTAATTATATTAAAATTCTGGAATAAAATTTCTGTATCGTATGTCAGCTCATTTTTTGCTTTCTACGAGCTTAAAGCTCATGAGAGCCAATACTATGCGTGTTTATTATAGAAAAAAAGACATCCTTCAAGTTATGATTAAATCATAATAATATAATAATCATCCTTCAAATATTATGTTGCATTTACTCACGATTATTATTCATCTTAAACTTAAAGGTTGCACCTATCTGTAAACTTAAGGAAAACAACAAACGTGAGCTTGCGCTTACCGATAGGTACCTACAATTTTTTACAAGGTCGAAGCTGTACAAATATTTGTTTGAAAAGCATCAACAATCTTATCGTTATAATTTATTAAGATCTTTATTTTAGCCTTTCATGTTCATCACCTGTGTCTACAAAAATATATCTTTAGATGCATATAATTCAGCAAAAGTTCAGCAATTAATATATATTTATCGACTTTAACTAACATTATAAAACTTCGTTTGTTTTTCCATTATTTGTTGCCATTATTTTGAAAATATCCAAAAGAATACAAAGTATACTCACGGAATACTATACCTTAGAGCTTTACGCTCGAAGACTATCACGGTAAAGTTACATCATCTCGAATATGTACGATTTTATTTAAACTATCAATTACCTGAAAAAGCATGACCTAATTATTCAAATTCTTCAACTCTTGCAGTTGTGTCTCTCGCCATCATGGCGACTGCAGACGAAAAAAGCTCTGAAAATTTACTCCATGATGGGAACAGCAAATTTACGGCAAACATGTTCTCTGTAAGTATCTTTTAAGAGTCAGTAAATCGTAGATTCGTCGTTTTGATATATACATATCTTATCCTATTTTTGCAGGAAGTGGCAAAAACAAATCCTGAGAAAAGCTTTGTTATATCTGCTTTCTCGGTCATGACGCCTCTTGCACAACTTGGTCTGGCATCTGTAGATGCAAGCCATGATGAACTATTAAAAGCTATTGGAATGCCTAATGACAATTCTGTAAGTTATTCTGCATCTTAATTATAACTCTTGCAAATGTACTTGAAAGATTATAAATTTAGTTAACTCAAAACCCTGTATTACCAGTGGCTGTGGCATTAGAACATAAAGGGATATTATTGCTTTCGCTCATAATTTGTTTGAATATAAGTAAACAATTTTACTTACTATATTTTTAATTTTGCAGACTAAAGAAGTTTTTTCCTTGGTCAATACGAGAGTCCGAGCCGTAAAAGGTGTAACACTGAAGACAGCTAATAAAATTTACGTCGCCAAGAATTATGAACTAAACAAAGAGTTCGCCGCTGTTACAAAGGATATCTTTGGTTCTGAACTTCAAAACATTGACTTCGTGCAGAAAGATAGTGCTGCGAAGGAAGTCAATGCTTGGGTAATTTTAAATTTACCATTTACTTTGTTACTGGTGTATTTAATACTAGCAACTTACATCGAGCATAATAAATTTTCAAAACGCAAAATTAACCTATTTTTTTATTTAGGTGGAAGAGCAAACCAATAATCGCATTAAAGATTTAGTTGATCCTGACAGCTTAGGGGATGATACCAGAGCGCTCTTAGTTAACGCAATTTACTTCAAGGTATGTGAATAACAAATTATTTTTGATTTTTGAAAATAAAATAATTGTAACAATAATATATTATTCGTATAATCTAAAGCTCAATAATAATAATATAATATGATTACAATACAGTAACTGCAAAATTTTAATTCCCTCATTTCAGGGATCATGGGAAACTCAGTTCAACAAAAATCTCACCCGTGAGATGGATTTCCACATCAATCAAAGAAATACAAAAAAAGTAGATATGATGTATAGAAAAGGAGACTTCAAGTACACGGAAAGCGCTGTCCTGAAATCTCAAGTGCGTTATTACATTATAAGCCTGAAATTTTAGTAATTGAAATTAAACTGAAGTGTGTAAATGGCCTTGTCATGCTAGGCTGACTAGCAGACTCAGGGGATAAAATGAACAAAACCTATTTTTTTATAAAAAATTTCGCTATTTTGTTTGATGTACTTTTTGGTTGGTCTAATAGCAAGTTAGTAGGTTGGATCACAATTTACATCTACACACAAAGAACAACAAAGACAATATTTTTAAAACTTTCGGTGTTATGTACGAAAATGGCCGACAATGCTCATTGGACTAGACTGAAAATTACACTTGCTGAGTAATCTTCATTTGGATGTTGTTCTTATCTATGGCTAAGGTTGATTTATTTCATTCTCAGGTTATAGAAATTCCCTACAAAGGTGGTGAAACATCCTTAGTTGTAGTGCTACCTAATGAAATTGAGGGTATTAAGGAAGTACAAGAAATTCTTCATAAGGATCCAAAAGTCTTTGATAAAACCCTCGATGAAATGTATCAGACAGATGTTGAATTATATTTTCCTAAGTTTAAGATTGAGACCACTACTGATCTGAAAGATATTCTTCAAAAGGTAAATTCTAATTGAAAATTCTTTAAAATCTTTATATAATTTAATCAGTTGTAAATAGTTTACAGTATAAACCGAAACAGAAATTTATTATAATATCATGCTTGATAGTATTTATTAATAAAACAAATGGTTTTCTATTTCTTCAGATGGGTGTCAAGAAAGTTTTCAGCGACACTGAAGCCAAATTAGAAAAACTTTTAAGTATCAAACAAGATTTGTACGTAAGCACAGCTACACAAAAAGCTTTTATGGAAGTCAATGAAGAAGGCGCTGAAGCCACTGCTGCAAATGGTAAGTGCATAAGACATATAATTTTATACTTTTAATTCATGTAGTTATTTGAATTTAGTTGAAGCTGTCGAAATTATTTTCAAAACACTTTGTTTATGCAGCGTGCATAAAAATTATTCTTATAGAAAGCAAAGAACCCTAACATTATTATTATATATATAAATATTTAAAGCTACTCGGCCTAACGGAATGATCAGCCCTCCTGAACACTTTTGTATGAAACTTTTTTACCAAACTTTCCGTGCACGTAGAGATCAAAATTTCTAGATCTCGAGAAAATTATAGAGAGAGCTGGAAAATCAACGAGGGTACCCTAGAGTTCCTTGAAAACTGTTAATCGGAGAGGTATGGTTTACTAAAGTGAAAATGCTCAATACCTTCGGCCCTTTGGTGATCCGGCGAAAAAATGCGGCCTTCAAGATATCAATTATCGCTGATTGATCGGTCTGCATTAAATGACATATTAGATAAGATGACCATACTTATTATAATTTCAAAAATCTAATTTAAAAAGAAATGAACCGAGTGACTCGAATAGTCCTAATCTACTTACAAGGAATGCCTAAAAAGACACTGGTTGAATTCTCAAAAAACAACTGCATGGGCCAAGCCAAGCAACATATAATACTAGTTATTACTATGTCCAAGGCTTGATGTATAACATGCCTTTATTTATAAAACTAGCCGATGCCCGCGACTTCATCCGCGTGGTCAATCCACGCGGATGAAGTCGCGGGCATCAACTTTTATCAGCATCGGGGTTTTTGGTTCCCGCGGGAACCGAAAAATCTCAATCCTCGGGCATCAGTTAGTTAATTTACTTATTTTGCCTACTTTCAAATATGAGTTATATTTGACAGGATGAAAGTTATTATAAATTGCGGGATTTTATTTTATGGTGTTTATTATTTACTACCGCCCGTAGGAAATTCCCGGAAAGTCCCGTGGAAATTTCGAAATATCCAGTCTTTTCTTTCAGGTGCAAGGTTTAATGATAGGCTTTATTGAGTCAGTCAGTGAGTCAGGCGTTACTTTTTAACCGACTTCCAAAAAAGGAGGAGCTTCTCAATTCGGCGCGTATTTTTTTCTTTTAATGTATGTCGGTGCATATCGCCGTAGTTTAGTAAGTAAGTTAGTAACAAAGATGACGCGTCAGGCTCGCCCGACAACATAGTGTGTAGAAATCAAAATGATTTTTACTTTACAGTGGCTGTGCAAGTCGGTTTTTTGGAAAGAATTTTTATACTTTTTTTTATGAGATCTAATGATAAATAAATGTTTTAGTGCGTTCGTGTTTGCATGACTGTTATTTAAACGATTACTTATTACTTTTTTTATTAAAAAATTGAACTTTTCGAGAGCTTTCCATTAATTACATTACACATTACAACCTAACTGTAAAATAAACTAAAATCTAAATTAAAAGTAAATTCTTAAATTAAAACTTAACTATAGAATTAGCTAAATTTTGTGATGCTGTCACTTTTGATACATTTATTTCGTGGTTAACATAAAGAAGACAGGTATAGAAAATTTAACTCCAACAAAGAAAGAGACTATAATTGAGATATTTAGTGGACAAAAATATTCTTGGGTAGGTATTTATGTATCAACACGTTCCAATTTATTTCTATTGGATCATTTGGAATATTTGGACTTTAATCGAAAACAGCTAACTCTGTCAGTACTTAAGTTTTATTTTTATATTTCAACGTCGTGTGATACATGTGCGTTAAGGTTTTTACAAACTCGTTGGTGGTTATACCTCGATGGTTAACGACGACGCTTGACTGTTGAATTGCGGCTCGGGGCTACTGCAAGAGTCAACTCTTTTGTAAAAACCTACTTGCTGCGCTAATGTCACAAACTACTTTTATAGTCAAATCAGAAACCCTTATTGATTAAGATAACCTCTGATAAATACTTGATTTTTATCAGGCTATTATTACCTCACCTAACATTACAATTGAAAAATGTAAGTACATGTTTTGTAGAACTATATTTCTAATTAGGTACCTACATCTTGATTACCTAATGAAAACAATTGAATTTATAAAAATGTTCATTAGCGTGCAGTGATTTAAATTTTTGTCTTTGTGTTACAGCATTTGTGGTCCAGTTAATAGTCGGCGGTCTGTCATCTCTTAAGTTTAACGCAAATCATCCATTTATTTTCTTCATATTGGAAAAAGACAACATCATATTTAACGGGATACACTATTCTTAGGTATTTATCGACGCGTTAACTTAACAATATCTGTAACTACTAGCTACTACTTTACACATTACTAACATTACGCTTACGGCGCGGGTGAAGTTAATTATCGAACCGGAAACATCTCTAGTTTTCGGAAATTCACGCTTCTTCATTATATTCTGTTTATTTTTCTTTCTTTCCTGTTAAAGCTAATTTTTTTACTAGCCTTAACTTTACTAGAAACCTCACTCTAACGTTCTTTGATCCAGTTCGCAAATCACCCTGTGATTCAATTTCAAACCTTCGTGAGACCTGAGTGTTCAGATTTTATTCTAGACCACATATTATGTAGTGTGAAGTCTGGCACTCCAGCACATTTGCTCAAGAACTATTCATTCTGATTCATCCGTCACCTTTTTAAAGTCTGCACCCTTACTTAGTCGAAATTCCACGGTCACGTACAAAGCGGTTTACTTCCTATTTCCTAATTCTCTTCCTACTTCCGGCTTCCGATTTCCCCTCCTCTTTTAATATCGGTACCTTCAAACCAACAGTGAAAAAAAAGGCAAACGCGCTCCACTTTAGGCTGTCTCACCACTTGCAAGCAGATCTGATTGCAAAGGCTAGGCTAGCCTGTAAAACATGATATATTATGTTCAGAACATATTTTTACAATATTATATTTTATAGAAATTAATTACGCTGTGCACCTGTTATCTTTGCTTCTAAGAACATTGATGTAATTCTAAGGCCCACTTGCACAAGGATTCTTAAATTGATTTAGTTAAATATATTAATGATGTCCCTTTTTGGCAACTACAATATGCATTCTAAATATTCTTAAGGTTGCAAGTCTTTCCTAGGGGAAAGTTTCGGTTTTAAGTTGGAAATCGACACTTAGCAGGTGTGCTCAAGATATAATTAACGCTAGAATGCAATAGACTTTACTTTTCTGACGAATCTGTTATGTTTTTTTTTCAGAATTCGGTATCAACCTCTTCAGCTTCAGCAGAATTCAAAAGTTTAATGCCAATAAACCATTTTACTTTGTTTTGAAAATTAACTCCCTTCCATTATTCAATGGTATATTTTACGCCCAGTAAATGTCACGACCGTTACTTCATTTGTTTGTGTTTTTTTGTATTGGTGAAACTGTTGTGTTACTAACATTTCCTTTTATATTTTCTGAAAAGAAAACATAATAAAATAAAGTTGTTTTTCATCCCATGTATTCGAAAAGGACGACTTGGTTCGCCTATTAGTGCACCCAAAGGTGGTGTTTTCTATAAGAAACTTTTAGCGGTCAGAAATGAGTTTTTAATCCTCTTTATTTCAAAAAGTGCGCCGCAATTATCTTTGCCGCGCACTTTTTGAATTTGGAACATCTTAGTGTTCAGCGCCAAAGAAATCGAACGCAAATTTTGTTTGAATAAAGACTGGCTGGTACGACGGCCCATAGTCGCTCCGCCGCGGGTTGAATAAAAAAAGAAATCAAATTAAAAACGCGCGAACTACAGCCCGTGTTTTCGTCAATATTCACGGATTATTAAAAATTCATGGTTTTGTTTTGAAAAATGAGTTCTTCAAGTGACAGTGAAAGTATAGAATTACTCTATGTTTTATTAAATAATAATAATACAGTAAAATATGAGGCGCCTTTTATTTTCTCATACAGGATGATGAAAAGTAGAGTGTATCATTCGGGCGCAATTTTTTTTGGCGCGGCTGGCTTGGCGACGTACTTTGAATCCCTCGCTACGTTCAGGATTCTACTAAAGAATCCCTCGCTACGCTCGGAATTCTACTCTAGAATCCCTCACTTGGCTCTGGATTCAAAAAGGGCGCTTTTTGAATCCAGAGTAATCGCCGTTAACATATTATTTTTCTCCCTTATAATATAATCTACTATTGTTATATTCAACTTTCTAGTTTCCCTTTTTAAATGAAATGAGTGAAAAATAACATACTCTTAATTTACCTGAGTAGGTACTACTTAGTAATAAGGTTAACATTAAAAAAAATAGATCCATCCAAAACTTTTTTCACAGAATATTCGCAACCCTTCAATGCAATAATATTGTTATTGTTTGTTCCATTTCATTAAACGTTAAACAAGAAAATATAAGTTATAAATA
Source organism: Erebia aethiops (assembly GCA_923060345.2). Classification (NCBI taxonomy): domain Eukaryota; kingdom Metazoa; phylum Arthropoda; class Insecta; order Lepidoptera; family Nymphalidae; genus Erebia; species Erebia aethiops. Next base: position 26,551,721 of record OV281081.1, read on the forward strand.
AAAGTATTATTTAAATAAAAATATTATAATAACTAAATATCCTTAGAGCTTTATAAAAAAAATATATCACGTACTGAACTGTACATTGGTTTTGGCCTAAAAAAATACGTACCTACGTTACTTATTTTTTTTAATCGTATTATGCATTTCTATAATAGTCTGTTTTGCTATTGTAAATAATAATTATAATAGTACCAAAAGGTACTAACCCAAAACATTATTTTCTACCTATAATACAAATAACTAAATCACAGTAAAGTTATCGATTGATTTTGTAAGAGAAGTAATAAAAAAAATACTAGATTTGTTTATTGAGTCACATTGCTATAAACTAGCCGTAAATTTTATTTTCATTACGATTTTATGAATTATTTAAACATTAATCATACTTTGATAGCGGTAACTAGCGCACGCAAGATCGGAAATCGGTCATTATCGTCGAATTTTGAAAACTGGGTTTCAAAATAAAAATCGGTGGCTTTCGATTTTTAATTTAAATAACAGACAATTTCTATAACAAATGATTTGAAAGTCAAAGCAAATCATTTAAATGGTAAATTGTCATGTTTACCTTTTAAATGCTGAATATGAAAGACTGTTATGATCACCATCAGAAGATTAAACTGTGAAGACTGCTGAGCAACCCACAAGGTTATGTAGGAAACATTAATGAAATTGTAAAAGGAAAACGATAACGAAAACTCATCTGAAATTAAAGAACAAACGGGAAAACGCGGCAATGAAGCGCAACTTATTGGCTGGGCAATGCATTCCTGTGACCTGATTGTTCGGAATGAAGATTTAACTTACATTAAGCGCAAAGAGAGCCACAACGTTGGCTTGCCAGCCCGTTTTCTTCTTTTAAGGTTTAAGATAGATAGAAGTTAATTGATTGCGGATGGAGATCTAATTCACATATAATGCAGCGAATTAAATAAAGAAGGCGAAGAATCACAATTAATTGGCTTGTCTACTAACAATACGTCCATATAAAATATTAAAGAGACTACTGTTTTAGGATTCACATAAAGTGGAACGAATACAACTAAGAAACCCAATTTACTGACTGGGTTTTGTGCCTATATGAGCGAATCTATTGTTTTTGGGGCGGAGATCTAACTTACAAGAGGTGACGCGAAGAAACAGATGAACGCGTCAATTAAACGCAACTTATTGACTTGGCAACACGTCTATGTGAGCGAGTCTATTGGATTGGATGGAAATCTAATTTACAGAAAATGAAGCAAACGAATGAAAGGAGGCGATGAAACACAACTTATTGGCTGAGCAACTCTGAACGCGCCCATATTGAATGAGCCTAATCGTTTTGAGATGGAGATCTATTTTACAGCAAGTGAACAAAGACCGAAGTTAGCGATATTTTTTAGAATTCGTCATAGTTGATAGGATCAATCCTAAAAAAATTAAGTGTTGCACAGGTGTGTGTGCACACGCTTGTGCACTATAATATCTCCCGCGCAGATGGCTAATCTCAATGGAGATTGTCTCTATAAACTGATATAATTCTAGTCGTTATCTACAACAATCACCATAATATTTTGTACACCAATTCCCCCTTGCAATTATGTGTGTTTCCTCATGTAGAAGCGTATTTACTTGTAATTTGTCCTTATTTCAAGCTATCTCATCGAAATCAGATCAGCTTTTTGAAGTTAAAGTAATTATAAACAAACTTACTAAAATACTAACTATTTAATAGTATTGATATTAATGTAGACAAACTCACACCTCGATGCCTTTTCAGTTTTCATAACAAGCAACAGAAGCGTTTCAAGCCGTCTCCAACGCACCAGATTTACAGCAGATCATCCATTCATATTCTATTTAAACGATGGAAATAATATTCTGTTTAGTGGAGTCTTCAATTCTTAGGTATTTATGACCATATAAGACAATAATTCTCAGCCTGCATTACACATAACATAGCTTTAAGTCCCTAGAAACGGTGCAATGAGAAGTTGCATGAGAAAACGGTAAAAGTTTGAAAGGCTGATGTCTGCAGTATTAGAGACTTCGCGGTCTCTGTATTTTAGATAGAACCACCTTATATTTCAGGTCATTATAATACATCTATCATGTCTTATTCTGTAAAAAATAGCTCACAGAAGTATCGGCTGCTGGTTCTAAAGAACCACTTTTCCAAATTCTAAAATGAATTCAATCTATCGATAACGTTCTATGAGTGCCAGTTAATATTTTCATTATATTACCTATTTACTTCATTATACTGAATGTGACTTACCAATATCAGATTGTGCGTACTTAATATAACATACAAGTGCTCATACCCAATTAAAATGCCTACTTACAAATACACCACCCTTTGACATCTTATGCCTCACGGCTTGCTTATTCATAATAAATTCAACCTTCCTATTTCGTTGATTGAATATTGAATTCCTTTATTTACTTTTTTATACTAAAACTATTTCACTCTAAAGTTGTGTTTCTTCAATATCCTAAACCCTAGTTCCTTTTTCTAATGAAGCTATCCTATTTCTTTTTCAGAATTCGGTATGTTCGCCCTCAGTCTTGTTCCAATAAGCCATTTTACTTTGTTTTGAAAACTAACTCTGTCTTTATTTAATGGTATATCATGTACGCCCAGTAACTGTCATTGCCATTTTATTTCAATAATTATTTTGCGTTTGCTTGTACACGTGAAACATTTTGTAATTATACTTTACTTGTTTTTATTTTGTAATGTTAAGTTACTAGTTTTTAAATATAATTTTACTTAAATACATATTTTTTTACGTTGATTTGCAGTTTTTTTTCTGTCACCTCCTATATATCCATGCCTTATTCATAAGTTATATTAAACCCATACCCCTAGTTGGTCTCTACACGGCATCGTACCGGAACCCTTAATCGCTTAGCGGTAGGGTTTTACCGATAGGGTGGTAACTAGCCACGGCCGAAGCTTCCCACCAGACCATACCAGAAAAAATCAAGAAATTATAAATTCCCAAATTGAATCTGCCCAGGAATCGAATCGGAATCTCCCACATTAGGGCAACTGCGTTTACAGGCACAGGTTTAGGGCAGGTTTAGGGCACAGTAGGGCACATTAGGACACCATGAAAAGAGAAAGTCTCCCAAGGAAAAGTTTCGGTTTTTCATTATGAGTTTTTCAGTATGATGATTAATTCTTGATTATTAGGAGTAATTTTACAACTATAAGAACAAGTACTACAAGTTAAAAAAAAAAGTTACGCGCTGAATTGAGAACTTCCTCCTTTTTTTAAAGTCGGTTAATTGACATGGAAACCGACACTTAGCTGTTGTACCTGCTGAAAATATATTTAACGTTACAATACAGTAGTTCCTTTTCTGATGAATCTATATTTTTTTTCAGAATTCGGTATCGCCCCCCAAAGCCTCTACTACAGCCCAATGTTTAATGCCAATAGACCATTTTACTTTGTTTTGAAAATTAACTCTCTTTCATTATTTAATGGTATAATGTACGGCCAGTAAATGTCATTACCGGTACTTCATTTATTTGAAGTTTTTTGTATTCGTGAAGTATTATGTTACTAATAAATTCTTTTATTTTTACGTGAAATAAAACGTAATAAAATAGAGTTGGTTTTAGTTATATTATTTTCAACTTTCTAGTTTCCCTATTAAATTGAAAGGAGTGGAAAATAATCTTAATTTACCTGAGTACTACTTAATAGCATAAGGTTAATATTTAAAAATAATATATAGACCTAACCAAAACTGGACTTTTTTCACAGAATAGTTATTCGTAACCCTTCAACGCAATTGTTGAACGCAATTGCAGTATCATCCTCAGATAGCAGCTTAAATAGTTTTGTCATCTTATTTCTACCGTTAGTATCGTTTTTCTTTGATCTAGTGGTCAGCAATATACGACTGCGGCTGACGAGGTCCCAGGTGCGATTCCCGGTTGTTGCACCTGTGTGTACACACACACACTTAAAACATGAAAGGCGAGAAGCAAGGTCTCACAGCACAAGTATGGGAAAATATCCGAAAATCGTTAATTAGGGTTCCGTACTCATATATTGTCGAATTATTTGTCAGGCGCTACCAGTTTAGCGCCATATGTAAGCCAGTAATTTCAGAGCTGATTACGTGATATTATGAAATCTTTCTTGTTATTTATTAAAATAATTTATATTGTGTGGTGGTACGGAACCCTAAGTGCGCGAGTCCGACTCGCACTGGACCGGTTTTTTACTGCTACGAAATACGTACTTAGGTAATTAGTAATATGTTCGACCTTAGCCTTGTTTCTATCAAACAATTTTATCTGCACAGTTATAAATAAATAATGTAACTTCATTGACCATATTTTAGTAGTGTTATTCAAATTCATAATACCATTGTTATGCCATGCCTTGTTACTGTATATACCTACTCAAAAATAAAATTCCATATTTCAGTATTCGGAGTATCTTTTTTGGCTCCATACATTCGTGCTCAGCGTATAGAGCTTAAAGCGGATCATCCATTCTTGTTCTTTTTATTAGTGGACGCTAATATTTTATTTAACGGAATCAACCATGACTAGGTATTATTACAATATTCAAATATGCCTACTAAAATATATTTGTTTGAGCTTTCTTTTATTTATACTTGAACTACGGACTTGATTTGAATTACTGTTCACAAGTCACAACCACTATCACTTCCACTACTTATTGTAAAATAAATTGCCTCCATAGAGTGTCGGCCTATTCACGTTAATCCAGAAAACGACGAGTAAAATTCATAAATAAAATAAAGGCATAAATAAAATAAAAATTATTTTATATATTTATGCCCACTTCATTATTTTCAATACCAACTCTACTTTTTAGTATTTTATGGGATGAACAATAAACTATTAACTATAAATAAGTATTGTATCTTATTTCAGTGTTTGCAATCACCACTGACTCTCTACCACCACCACCTGCAGTTTTCTCCGCCGATAGACCATTTTACTTTGTTTTAAAAATTAACTCATTACCTTTGTTCACTGGTGTGTTGTACGCGAAATAATAAAAATATCTTCTTACATGTATACTTGTTTAACTTTAAATAACTCTATTACGTTTTACGTACGTATAATGTCTATTACGTTTTACGTACGTGGGTGTAAACAATACAACGACGATAATATTATTATTATGCTTGTAATAAAGTAAAAATAATTCGTTTAACTACCTGACTTTCATTATATTCTAGTTCCTTTAGTTCTTGGTTGTTCCTGGATTTAAATAACGAGTTACTACTGGGTTCCAATCACGGATTGAGTTGAGTTTTTCTGAAATCATGTTGGGATGAGATCTAACTTCAGTAGAATTAATTATTTTAATTTAAAATCTAAAAAGTAAGTTTTTTTAATTCCCGGGGGAACTTCTTAATTTGCCGGAATAAAAATTTACTTCTGTCCTTTCCCGAGATGTAGCCTACCTCTGTACCAAATTTCATTAAAATCGGTTGAATAGATTTTTCAATCGAGTTCTCGTAATTAAAATATTAGGAATGGATTCAGTGTTCACAAGCTTCAGTAAATTCATAGCATTGCAGTTGTAGTATAGTGTAGTATAGTGTACCTATTTACTCAACAATAAAATTTCATTTTTCAGTATTTGGCGTATCTTATTTGTCTGCATACATTCCTGAAGAGCATATCGAGTTTAAAGCGGATCATCCATTCTTATTCTTCTTATTAGAGGACGCTAATATTTTATTTAATGGAGCCTACTATTAATAGGTATTACTTTTTTATATACTTACCTACTAAAATATATTTGTATGAGTATTCCTTTATTCGGGACTTGAAAACTGTCGTAATAAATATAGCAAGCTTTCACTTTCAGTGTAATTTATTATGAAACTACTTATTACTTTCAGCCTATCATATTAATTTATTTCAGTGTTTGCAATCTCCACTGACTCTCTATCTCCACCACCGATAGACCATTTTACTTTGTTTTAAAAATGTACTCATTACCTTTGTTCAGTGGTATAATGTACGCGAAGTAATAAAATAGTAGATTGTATTATAAGGGAGCAAAATAATATTTTTACGGCGAGGGCGCTTTTTTGAATCCAGAGCGATGTGAGGGATTCTAGAGTAGAATTCCGAGCGTAGCGAGGGATTCTTTAGTAGAATCCTGAACGCAGCGAGGGATTCAAAGTACGTCGCCCGAGCCAAAAAATTTTGCACTCTACTTTTCATCACCCTGTATGAGAAAATAAAAGGCACCTCATATTTTATTGTAATATTATTATTTAATAAAACATAGAATGATAGAGTAATTCTATACTTTCACTGTCACTTGAAGAACTCATTTTTCAAAACAAAACCAAGAATTTTTAACAATCCGTGAAAATTGACGAAAACACAGGCTGTAGTTTGCGCGTTTTTAATTTGATTTCTTTTTTTTATTCAGCCCGCGGCGGAGCGATTATGGGCCGTCGTACCAGCCAGTCTTTATTCAAACAATATTTGCGTTCGATTTCTTTGGCGCTGAACACTAAGATGTTCCAAATTCAAAAAGTGCGAAGCAAAGATAATTGCGGCGCACTTTTTGAAATAAAGAGAATTAAAAACTAATTTCTGCCCGCTAAAAGTTTCTTATAGAAAACACCACCTTTGGGTGCACTTAAAGGCGAACCAAGTCGTCCTTTTCGAATACATGGGATGAAAATATCTTCTTAGATATATACTTGAGTTACTTTCAAGAACACTATTACGTTTTACTAAGTGTTAAGCCTAATTAATGTAACGACGATAAATTATGTTTGTAATAACGTAAAGTTTCAAAATAATTGGTTTACCTACCAGATTTTTATTATATTATTCTAGTTTCTTTCATTCCAGGTTGGTTTTTCTTTCTTATCTACAAGTTAGCCCTTGAATGTGATCTCACCTGATGGTGAGTGATGATGCAGTCAAAGATGAAAAAAATGGCAGTTAATTAAACCCATACCCCTATTCGGTTTCTACACGGCATTGTACCGGAACGCTAAATCGCTTGGCGGCACGTCTCTGTCAGTAGGGTGGTAACTAGCCACGGCCGAAGCCTCCCACCAGGCCAGACCAGGGAAAATTCAGAATTTACAAATTCCCAAATTGAACCTGCCGGGAATCGATCCCGGGACCTCCGCACGTTATGACAACAGCGCTCAACTGAGCCACGGAGGTCGTCAAAATATCAGCGTGTTCGGCCTTCGGCATAGTCTATGGGTTTCAATCACGGATTGAGTTTGGTTTTTCTGAAATCATGTTGGGATGCGATCTAATTTCAGCAGAATTTATTATTAATATAGTATTGTTTAAAGTCTGAAAATAGATCTTCTTCTTCTTCTTCGTGTCCTGGGATAATTTTCCGCACTTGGACGTAGGCATCCGCTGTGCGTGAGACCACTGGTGCGACTCCCCTCTGGATCACTCCAGCCAGCCGAGCTCACTCCAGAATCCAAGCAGGCCACCCAGGTCGGCAAGGACTTCCGGTAGTGTTGCTGGGGAGCCAATGTAGGCTTCTCGTTGGGTAGAAAAACCGCTGCACTCGAGCAACACGTGTTTCGGTGTCTCGTCGCTCTCTATGCAAGCTCTGCATAGTGGGCTGTCGGTGATACCTAGAATAGATAGGTGTTTGTTTAGAGGGCAGTGTCCTGTTATCATACCTACAACTATCCTGAGTTTGACTCGATTGAGTTGCAGAAGTTTTTTAGTTAGTCGTTGATTGGGGCTAGGTATCGCCTCCTTTGTTTGTCTGCAGTCTGTAGTGTTCGCCCATAGTTCGGCATGCAGTTTACGGTTTGTCTCCTTATCCAGGTTTTGTATTCACTCTGAAAATAGATAATTGTATCTAAAATTGACTCGACGATGGCTGGAAAAGTTGAACTTCTAAACCAATTTCAAAATAAAATAAAATTTGTGCTACTCTCCAATCTTAAAATACTACATGTATAACCACTTACAATGGGGTAGATGAGGAGCAGACAATAACGCTGTTTTCCCAAACCTCATACAGAGACGGGCATTTTTATATAATTGTTATCAAAATTATGTATTGTAAATAACTATAATATTGTCTATCTTTTTTCCAGTGTTCCATATTGTCGATATAAGCCTACCACCACCTCCTGCAGTCTTCTCCGCGGATAGACCATTTTACTTTGTTTTGAAAACGAACTCTTTAAATTTGTTCACTGGTGTTATGTACGCTAACTAATAAAATTATTAATTATCTTATCGAATTGTATAACTTAAAACCTACATAAGTACCTACTTATAGCGTGATTACCTAAATATCAATGAGTACTTAAAAAATTTTTAAAAAATGTGGTGTTAATTTTTTTCTAGTTCCCTTAAAACTGCCTCGCTGGTCTAGACACTAGTGTTCGGTTATGGAAAAAGAGGTCCTGGGTTCGATTCATAGATCGGACGAATAGTAATGGCATTCTTGTCAAGAAATTTTTAGAAGGTACTGGTGTTATAAGTTAATTCCCTCGCTTTGCTCGGGAATTAAGATTGAGTCCTGAGTGCAGTGAGGGATTCAAGCGCCCAAGAAAAAAACAGTTTTATCCCGGTGATACTCTACTTTTCTCACTTTATGCGAGACAATAAAAAACCAGGCTTAGTAGATAGTGTTTATTACAGCAAATTAAAAGTGCAAATTGATATTGGAGACATTAGTCCAATTATGGAAAGATAACGTTATATTTAATAGCTTCTGGAGTCAAAATAAGTACTTTCATCACTCGACATTTTTGATATTTTTTTTTGAAATATTTATAGAATCTTCTAAAGGTACTACTAGCTACGGCTATAGCAACTTCTTTCAGCTGGCGTGGCCTACTCGATTTGACAAACAAATGAAGTTCGTCTCAGTGCGAATCTAGTGGGCCACGGCTTCGGTTTTCTAAAATCGAGTTGGCCGCGCCCGCTGAGAACACATTCTGTTAAGCAAAATTAGACTTTATGAACATGGCAATAAGAATTATGAAAGTGAAAATCACATTATTGACCAGCGGGTTATAATGAAATTCAATAGAACATTATAACCCGGCTCAAGCCGAGAGATATAATGTCTTGCTTTCGGTAAGGTTTACATGACATATAAGTCGGCATTGTCGAGCATGTGGTATGAAAACTAAATTTAAAAAGCATCGCCTGTCATCATACACGACACTATACCTAGTTATGAACCAATATATATTTGATCAAATCGTTGAGAGCACTCGATATGTAAGCTAAAATTTATTAAAAAATCGGGTCTAGATGGCATAACGAAATGCCGTGGAGGTAAGAAGGTGGATACTCTTAGGATGTCTACTACGCTACGAATGCAGAATGGGCCGAGAAGCGCAAAATATAAAAATATAGAAAATAATTTCATTTTGTGCCTCTTGGTGTTGAAACACTGTCGTGTCGTGGGGCGAAGATGCTAAATCCCATTTGAAGGATCTATTTGTCATCTTAAAGAGTCCAGTCCACATGTAACCGCGGAAGGGCTGGCAATTACCTCGGACAGCATATTATTATAAACTCATGAGCCAGATCGAGCTACTTACGTTTCTTCTCCGTCTCAGCTCTCACAAGGTTCTCGTCATATGGAATGGTGATGTCCACCAAAAACACCCGTGACTGTGCTCGGTCCAACAATACGATGTCAGGCTTATTCGCTAGAATAGTCCTGTCCGTGATGACGGACCGGTCCCAGTAGAGCCGGACTCCGTCACGCTCCGCCACCGGTGTGTACCTACTTGTAGCACGGTTATTATTATTATCGGTATAAATTTAGCTCTCACGCCCGCGTACAAAATAAATACATAGTATATGGCCGAAAGAGTTATAATAAACTTACGTAAATAAATGTAAATTAATAAACTTACATACACAAATAAATAGTTGTAGTGGGCGGAGGATTACACCCCGGCAGGGGAGACCAGATGGCCCCCCCGGGACAGGTTGAGAAACCGGCGGACTATCCTAGCCGAGTCTAGCAACACCGCTTTCTGCATCCCTATTATTACGCAGTTCGTTTTCTTTACTTGTTTACTTTATTTCTTTATGTTTGTGTGGCAATAAAGAATCTATTATCTATCTATCTATTATTTCATTACTAACTCTTGTTTCTACTGTTTGATGCGATGAACTGTAAATTACTATAATATTGTCTATCTTTTTCCAGTGTTTCAAATTGTCGCTGAGAGCCTTCCACCACCTCCTGCTGTCTTCTCCGCCGATAGACCATTTTACTTTGTTTTGAAAACAAACTCTTTACCTTTGTTCACTGGTGTATACGCTAACTAATAAGAATAGTATCTTCTCAAATTGTATAACTTAAAATATCTACCTCTTACGTAAGTAGGCACCTACATAAATAATTATTGCGCGCGTGATTATCTAAATATCAATGAGTACTTAATAAATTTCAAAAAATGTTGGTGTTTATTATTCTTCTAGTTCCTTTCAAACTGCCTCGCTGGTCTAGTTACTAGTGTTAGTGTTATTGATAAAGAGGCCCTGGGTTCGATTCATAGATCAGACCAATACTAATACATTCTTGTCAAGAAATTCTCACGGCTCGGTACTGGCTCGGAGTTATGAAATTTCTCCGATGCGGATTACAATTAGACTGATAGAAGATTTAAAAGCAGTCAAAGGTGTTACCTAGTTAGGGCGTTACAGTTTTTTTATCACCGACTAGATACACATTTTGAATATTGTTTATAATATTTGCTTACTTAATTAGGGTTAAGGCTTTTTTTAATAAAAACATTATTCAATACATTATCTTATCATATCTATTTTATTTTAAGCTAATGCCTTGATTTTATTGTATCGCGAGGTGTGAAAATTAAAGTAGAGTAGAAAACATATTATTGGATATGTCTCAACGAGTTCAAAGTTTTTGTAAAACGTAAACTAATTGAAGAGTCCTATTACAGTGCAGAGGATTATTTGAATGATAGGAAGGCATGGGTATGAATTATTCCAGCGGCTGTTTTACTGAAAATCTAATTAAGTAATTTCCGATATTTTCGAGATGGTGATTATAAAAAAAACCGGCCGGTGGACTCTTCTCAGACCAGGGCGCGTTTGGAACCCTCGTAGCTTTAGTTTTAAGATACCGAAGTTAATTATCACCATCACGTCTTATACTTTCTAAGCACAACGTTCTTTGTAGGTACCTCTTTTGAATAAATATGTATTCAACGCAGGGGTAATGCTGTCTTCGTCTTGGGCGCCCCTAAGCCCCGTGTTTCACTCAGACTTATTTATTCAACATGGGGGTAATGCAATGGCATTACCCCCATGTTGAATAAACTACCATTCTTTACATCTATACTAATATTATAAATGCGAAAGTTTGGATGGATGGATGTTTGTTACTCAATCACGCCAGAACGGCTGAACGGATTTGGACGAAATTTGGCACAGAAATAAATTATAGTCTGGAATAACACAAAGGATACTTTTTATCCCGAAAAATTAAAGAATTCCCACGGGAACCAATAAACCTCTATCCACGCGGATGAAGTCGCGGGCATCAGCTAATGTTATTATAAGTTTGGTTATATTGCTTTAGATGGTTAATTGATCAGGCAAGAGTTGGTTCGTCGGCGCGTCCCTGTGTTCGAGCAGAAGAAGAAGTGGAAGTAACCAAAGGGTTTTTAACCCCAGGAGGCTGGAAAGCTGGAATCCAAGGATTGTCCCGAGGAGGTATGGACAGGCGAACAACTGTCGATACTATAGTTGTTTTACATCAAAGAGAGTTTGCTTGTCACACGTGAGGTGTGTGTGTAGCAAACTGAATCCTCATTCCTCTCACCCTCTTCTCATTCTTCAAAAAAAGGTTTCTACTCAGCTTGAAAATTATGGTTCTGTGAATTTTCCGGCGAGCCTACTAATATTGTTCGTTATGGTACGGTTGAAACAATTGAGACCGTAAAATCGTTTACCTTCGTGCACAGAACTTTAGCTGTTCTTAACCGACGTTCGCTCGAATCGTCCGACGTTATGAAGCCAATATTTATTACAATAATAATTTGCAGTAAGTAGTAATCAATATCGTTTGTTCTCAAAAGTACCTAATTATCATTTGCCACCAAATGAAGAGTCACTAAGATACTATAATGTGTTTAGTAACTTTGGTGTTTCTTTTAGAATAAACCAGGCAATTGCGAGTCAGAAAGTAGCTTGGAAAGAGACATTTTAATAGGTGTTATTAGGTTACGATAATCTACAGTCCTTAAAGTGAATCACTTTTAACCGGGAACGATATCTTAAAGACTGAAATAAAAATATCTGAACATGGTTTTTAAGACAAAGCAATTTAAAATGGTACCTAAATAAGGAAACCTTATGATAAACGAACCGCTTGGTGTCTCGGGTAGAATTTCTTAAAACCCTTTCTAATAATATGTCTAATTGTAGGTTGGTAAAGTATACCTACATGTCAAATCTCGAATCAACGTCAGTCAGCGATGAAGCAATGTGTTCGAAGTTAAAGTTCAGAAATATTTCAATGTCTTATTATGTTACTTACTTAATTTTGTTTTAATCAGATGTTAGAAAAGCAAGCTAAAGCAAACAGACAAACTAATAATATTCTATGTCTGCCGAGAATAAAGATGAAAACTTGCGCATTTTTCCTACGTTAGTAATAGATGTTGAGTCTTACTAGCTATTTTAAACTGCATAGAACATAGGTAATTCGATATAAGTACCTAACAATCATATTCTATACATAAAATTTGGTACCTGTATATAATTTCGCACTAGAATTGAAGGTGATTCGTCACACGCATTTGTACAACAGTGATAAGAAATAATTTACTTGGATTTAAAAATAGGTATTTTTAAATCAAAGTAAATTATTTCTTGAAGTTCTGGACTTACAATAATGGGATAGGTATATTTACTACTTAAATTAATAAGAAAAACACCTGCTTTTACGCTTAAAATTACATCTTGTAACTTTTGTCTTTGCCCTACATGTGATTTTAAACTAGTCTCTCCACTCACGTTAATTTTTTTAATTGGTAAATTTCAACCCCTTATTTAGCCTGTAGCGGTTAGATTTTCTAATGTCCTTTCTTAGTGGATACCTACCTAAGTTATAATAGCTATATCTAGATAAATTTTAGCACAATATCTTGAACTAATATAAGCGTTAATAGAACAGTCAACAGTCAGTCAGTCACCTTTTTCTTTTAAGTATAAATTTAGATAATATAAGGGTTTTAAGAAAAAAGCTTAGGGATGTTTATATGAGGGAGCTGTAGATGCTTAAAACATATCCGGGTCCTTCATGTGAGCATCCTTAAATCCTTAAATTATATTGATTTTCAGTTATTGCATTTTTAAAGCTTTTTAAAGTCTATGTTAATTATTAAGTATGGAATGATTATGAGACGGTACTTAATTTTTAATTAAATAAGAGCATGATCCCGTCAACAAACTGCCATGCAGTTTGACGGAATAATGTATGAAATAGTTTGTATGAATGTTTATTATGGTTAATAAATACATTTAAAAAAAAAAGATGAAATATATCTTAAATGAAAACTCATTGCGCAGCCTGGTGTCTGTTTACTTAAGACTCCTTATATTAATTCAGTTACAACTTACTGCATATTTACAAGAATTTAACTTAGGTTTGAAAGCATCCTCAGCAGCTAAAGTTACAAGAGCTCTACACGCACTCTGAATTTTTACAGTTTTGTCTCTTGCTGTCTTGGCGACAGGAGATCAAAAAGCACTTGAAAATTTACTTCACAATGGGAACAACAAGTTTACAGCAAACATGTTTTCCGTGAGTGTTGTTTAAATTATCCAAGTTGATAATTATTGCAGTTGCGTTGATGCTCTTCAAAATCTCATGACATTAATTACAGGCAGTAGCAAAATCAAAACCAAAGCAAAGTTTTGTAATATCAGCCTTCAATGTAATGACACCTCTTGCTCAACTTGGCCTAGGATCAGTGGGTGCATCCCATGATGAACTATTGAATGCCATTGGAATGCCTGATGACAATGCGGTAAGTAATGTTGTTATAGAATACGTCTGGTAAGTAAATGGGTCTTCCTTTTAAAAGAGTGAGAACGAAAAGGGGATATCCACCCAATAATATAATTATTTCTAAAATTTCATTGGAATTATGAAGTTTGCGCTTGCTACTTTATCTCATACATAATTTATAAATATACTGAAGTATTTGAGCACTCCGTGATAATTTATAATAGTTATACATATTATCTTCATAAATTTTGTAGACAAAGGAAGTTTTTTCCATGGTAAATTCAAGAATACAATCCGTAAAAGGGGTGACACTGAAGATAGCCAGTAAAATTTACGTCGCACAGAAGTATCAGTTGAAGCGCGAATTTGCCGTTATCACAAGAGATACCTTTGGTTCTGAAATCCAAAATATTGACTTCGAGCAAAGCGACACAGCAGCGAATGAAGTTAATAATTGGGTAAATAAAAAGAATTGTGTAATTACTATACTTAATTCTGCTTCGGTGCTGTCTCGATAATGCCGAACCTGTTTATTGGACAATGCTACCAGAAAACATGCACTCTAAGCAGCTGAACTGGCTTCGAACTACATATGTCGTCTGATATGTTAATAATTAATTATATAGGCAATAAATTTAAAACAATCTTAATAGAAGTTTTTCTATAATTTAGGTGGAGGAGCACACGAATAACCACATAAAAGATTTAGTAAGTCCTGACAGCTTCAGTAGCAGTACCAGAGCACTTTTAGTCAGCGCAATTTACTTTAAGGTATGAAAATGACATTCTAATACCACCTTCCATGTCTAGCCGCACCCTTCGTCGCAGAATTAAATTTAATTCTTACCACCTGAAAATTATTAAACCAGCTCTTATTGTCTGTGTTCCCTCATGATGTTTCAGTATGAGGCTCTTCAAACGCCAGAAAGACATATGTCTCAAAAGCCAGAAACAATATTATATTGTAAGCATAATATAATACATATAAGGTGTTGTTTATTTGCTTTGTTTCAAGGGATTTTGGAAAGCTGAATTCAAAAAGGAGCTCACTGAGGAGATGGATTTCCATGTTAACGAGAAATCAATTATTAAAGTTTCTATGATGTACAGAAGAGGTGATTACAAGTACATAGAATGCGATTATCTAAGGTCTCAGGTTCGTTATTAAATAATAGAAATTATACGTTCGTATAATCTGGTAGATTAACTAAGCTTAAGCTTTATTTTAATTTAGATTATCGAAATTCAATATCGAGGAGATGAAACCTCTTTCATTGTCGTGCTACCTCGTGACATTAAAGGTATTGAAGAGGTACAAGAGAAACTTAAAAACCCAAATGTTTTGGATAACCCACTCAGCAGAATGAATGAAACAGACGTTGAACTATATCTTCCTAAATTTAGTATTGATACAACAACAGATTTAGGAAGTATTCTTAAAAAGGTAAGCAATAATGAAATATTTAAAAATCATCATTATGTCTTAAACAGACAACATAATACTACTACTTCTACTACGACTACTACTTCTATACTACTACTAGTACTACTAGTAGTAGTAGTAGTAGTAGTTAGATACTACTTCTAGGGACTAAAGTAGGCCAGTGGAAAGCAAATAGTGTCCAAACATTTTGAATGCATTGCTTGATAAAGGCTGACAGTTGTAAGTTCTTTTGCCAAGTCATTTTAGTTTGTTAAACGCATTAGAACTATATTTTATCATCATTCAGGCCTTGACCTCCAGTCTAGAAGATTTAAACATTGTCTCGGAAGGCGTTTTACTCAGATGCTATGAAAACCACACCCGAGTTGCTGTAACGTCTACAATTGATTTGCCATAGCAAAAGCCAACTACCGACGCGTCACGCGTCACGCTTGTTCTTATTCGCTCTGCACTCTAGACCCTTCTCCCACACGACTTACATATATTCGCTCCAGCTTCTTCCATTAGGTGTTCCTTAAACATCTTTAGTATCTTAAACGCAACATATACTCCCTTATCTTCCAGATGAACGTTACGAAAGTGTTTGACCCTGAAAAAGCTGGACTAGATAACATATTAATGCAAGAAAAACATACAATGGGTAAAGAAGATTTTTACATAGACTCAGCTATACAGAAAGCTTTCATTGAAGTCAATGAAGAAGGCGCCGAAGCCGCTGCTGCAAGTGGTAAGTATGACACCAGTGTAAGTAGAAATTTAAGAAATTAAGTAATTTCCGAGCAAGTAGGGGAAATAAATCATACACAACCAACGATAGAATATTTACATGTAGGTACGTAGCTACTACATACATACATGAATAAAAATAATCAGCTCATTATTTTTATCAGTTGTGATCGGTATTACTTTGTCTGTAACATGGAAATGTCAACTCTGTCTCTGCGTTCAATATAGGTATTATGATGTTATATTGAAATTACTTAAATTGGGTAAGTATCTCTTTTCTAAAACTAGTGGTTCGCCCCGAACTAAGACCTCGCGGCGCCATCTATTGACATAAATGTGAAGTTCTGTTAAAAATACTGAAGCTCATTAAAAATTAAATAATTCCGTTTCCTTACAATATTTATATAATTTTAGTATTTGTTGTTCAAGTACAGGATATAATTGAAATAATTGATCAAGTTTCAGGCTCATCCTTTCAGAAAATTTAGAGTTCTGAGGTCATCTTTGGACGTTAGAAAATCACCACTTTGAAAGCCCCCCATTTCGTCAATTTTGGGGGAAAAATTAAAAAAAATATATTTTTGGACTCTATTCCTAATTATCTTTAAAATGATATACCGCAACCCTATTTTACTTCGCATTCGCTTCTATGAGAGCCCCCCTGAAATAAAGATTTTTATTATTTTTTAAGCCATATTCGGCGGGAGGCCATTGGTTTACATATTATATTTAAAGCTGAAGTAATTGCGTTCAGTAATTCAGAAGTTATAATGCTCTGACAGACGGACGGACGGACGGACGGACGGACGGACGGACGGACAAGTGCCAATTCACCCAAGTAGACTCAGAGACCTTCGCTTCGCTCGGTCAATAATTATTTATTTTCAGCATTTGGATTTGGATCAGCTCCATCCGTTGAACTTCCACCTATCGAGTTCAAAGCGGATCATCCATTCCTATTTTTCTTATTAGAAGGAGGCGATATTATATTTAACGGAATTTTCTACACATAAGCATTCTGGTCAATAAAATATGATAATGATAAATAAATTCGTCTATGTCACCCTGTTTTTTAATTGTTATAACCTAAATTTATTTTAAATAGGTACTTAGAAAGCTTACGTCAACTACGTTTACGTTACGTAAACATCATATTATAAGTATAAAAATTAACACTAAGAGTAACATTTTGATCTAGCACCTAAGGCTAGCACCAACACACTCGCTATGTTTCAAGAGGTACCTAATGTCCTACGAGACAGGAGATGACCACCCTTGATTATTGATTGAGCGTACTAGAAGCCAGCAATTTAAACAATCTTTCCACCTCACCACAGTCCACATGTTTTGTACCACAAGCTAAGGGGATAAGTTCTTTCATACCAGTCGTTCGACGGAGACGTCGAGAGCTAGATAGAGCAACGCTGCAAGGTGATAGAGACGTGAGGGAATAAACTGCAAGTGTTTTCAATACAAAATTATGTAAATCTAATGTCAAACTTGTATGCAGATTCATACCTCTCTCAACCATAAGAGTACCCCCTAGGTGCTACAACTGTAATGGTAGTCGGGTCTGTAATTTGTATGGGTGTCGACCCACTGTATGAATATATAATTACGCTGTGACAGTACTGTATAAAACGCCCTTCTGTACTGAAACAGGGCAAGTGCTCTGGTGTCTGTCGGAGCCAGAAACAGTGTTCTCTGCGCCTGTGCACTAGACATATTTTACTCTATTTACCGTCGAATAAAGCTCGAGGCCCCTTGGTTTTTAAGCTGTTCGTGAAAATTTAAAAGCCTTCATGGCAGTATATCGACCTTTGGCGTGTTTAGAAATAAATGATTCGCAACCGTGAAGCTGCGAATATATAAAAGCGACTCGCACAGCTTGGATTAGAGAGGTTTTAGAGGATTATATTCTACACTAGCTGATGCCACTTCGTCCGCGTGGATAATATTTATCAAATCTTCACCAAAATTGGGAAAATCTTACCTGCTGTTCAGATTTGATTGAGTTGTTTAAACAAAAAGCCCCTAAATTTCAATCGGGTTTTCAATTGAGATAAAAACTATCCTTTATATCGACCCTGAGTATCAGCTACCGCTATACCAAATTTCATTTAAATCCGTTCATTAGATTTCGCGTGATGCGCGGTCATACAGACAGACAGACAGACAGACAAAAATTAAATAAAAATCTGTTTTGGGCTCAGTATCGATAGTAAAGCATACCCCGATTAAAATTTTCAGAATATTAAATATACAGAAATCTTCCAGTTACAGTTTTATTATAAGTAAGTATAGATAGACAGATAGTGAGCCGCGTGGACTTGGGTTTGCAATCTTGTTGGTTGCTATCTCTATGAGTTTTCTATAATCATTGTTCAATCAAGCCAGTTTTTTTTTATCCACTACTAGCTAGCCCTTGACTGCGATCACACCTGATGGTAAGTGATGATGCAGTCTAAGATGGTAGCGGGCTAACCTGTTAGGGGCATGGCAGTTATATTAAACCCATACCCCTTCGGTTTCTACACAGCATCGTCAGTGGCGTGCAGTTCATAGAGGCATAAAATCACTGCTTACCCAAATAGAAATTCGTAAATGCTTATTTTTCATCAAAGCAGCATCAAAAAGGTATTCAGACCAATTAATGCCTACCCCAGCTTCAAACCCTGTGCACGCCACTGAGCATCGTACCGGAACGCTACATCGCTTAGCGGCACGTCTTTGCTGGTAGGGTGGTAACTAGCCACGGCCGAAGCCTCCCACCAGTCCAGACCAGGAAAATTCAGAAATTATAAATTCCCAAATTGACCCTGCCGGGGATCGAACCCAGGACCTCCTCACGTTAAAGTAACAGCGATACACACTGCGCCACGGAAGTCGTCAGTTGTTGCTAAAAATTTACAATTGGCAATACTAGCCACTTCTGCGACTGCCGACTACGTCCGGCGGTACCTGATTGGCCAGCCCGCCGGCCATACTGCGTCACTAGCGCCACGCGCGACGCATGAAAAAAAAGAAATTATTGAGACATCAGCGTTCGTAACGTGTATCCACTGAAAAAGGAGTGCTCCCGCGCCGTACGTGCTAAATATCCCAGAAACTACATAAATCTAAGCCTAATCCCACCGGTGGTTATCTGTATGTGCCGTGCTCATCTCTGTCATCCGAGAATCTGGATGTTCCAGGAACGGTAAGTGGTTTAGATTGTGGATTTGGAGCAACTCTGGACAAGCTGGACATCTCTCGTCATATTTCATTTTTATTTTAACGGTCCTTCGATTTTGCACCAACAATCATAATAATATGTGCTTTAATTTGTAATTGGGTATTTGACAACTAGTCAAATCAGCAACTTTTTTTCAAACGTCAAAACGCGTGCTTAGTATGGACTTTGTATGAAATTTTAAGTTATGACGTCATCCAAGTTCGACGCATTTTTTTACTTTAATCGATAGTTTAAAATGGTTATTCAAAATAAAACTATCAGGGGACGTGGATATTACGACTTTTGGGAGATCCTTTATTTAATAATCACTATAAAATAATTTATTTCACTAGTAGTCAAATACCCAATTATGTATAATTAATTACGTAGGTACTGCACAGAGGAAATCGAACGAATACGATATCCTTACACAATCAGGGGGCTTACCTAAGTCCCTCATTGTTATTATGTTAATAATTAAATGGTGAGAATATTGAAAGTTACGCAGCCTAACAACCCGCACTTGAATAATTTGCATTAGAGTCACTAAGTACTCTCTCATAACTCATAATCGTACTAATTATAATTTTGGTCACAACTCATTATAGCTTTGCCCATGGAGATAGCATGGACGACCAGGGCGCGTTTGGAACCCTCATAGCTTTGGTTTTAAGATACCGAAACTGATTATCACCATCGTGTTTAATAAGTAACTAGCGGTCGCCCGCGACTTCGTCCGCGTACAATGTCAGATTTCTTATGAGATTATGAAATTTTCCCGCTGCAAAAAGTCTAGGTATCTAAAGAGGCTTTATATAGCTTATGCAGGTTTTTATTATTTAAAACTTATAACCGAAATGCTGAATTTTCATGTCTCTTTCTACAAAAACATAGGACGTCCATACAAACTTCCAACCCGCATTTTCACCCTCTTTGGAGTAGATTTTCGGAAAATTGATTATACACGTTATTTTTATTTAAAACTAACCTTAATCCCGATTTTCTAGACTAACTTCAAAAACTTGGAACCTCCACGCAACCTTCCAACCCCCATTTTACCCCCGTTGGGGTGGATTTTCGTAAAACTGCTTATACAGATTTTTATTAGTTTGAACTATTAATATAAATGCCAATTTTCATGTCTTTATAATAACATTTCTTTTCAATAACAAAGGTCTTTGACACAAACTTCCAAACCCCATTTCAACCCCTTAGGGGTGAATGTTCTAAAAACCGTTTCTTAGCTGACGTCTACACCCTTGAAGGAACCTACCTTCTAAATTTCAAGTCTGTATGTTTTATAGTTCCTGAGATATCGTGATGATACGTTAGTGACATTCGCTTTTATAAACATAAGATTGGACGTCAATAACTGTACAGTGTATCTAATTTGAATAAATAAATATTGATTGATTGATTGTCACTATCAAACTGTTAGCTGTTAGTAACAACCATTGATGGAACTTGTGGTTACAAATAATAACGAACTTGTGGGTTCTTATATCCCCATACAAGCATAATTGGTTTTGTTAAATTATTTTTACTTTACGTTGATGATATAAAATTATTCGTGAAGTTGATTTTTCAGTAGGTAATTATAGTAACTCTTTTGTAACTTTCGAGCGATATCACAAAGAAGTCTCACACATGACCGCACTATTTTCACAGCTTCAGGCTTTGTAGTCGAAAGTAGCGAGATGAAATTTTAAATGAAAATTTATTTCAGACACCGAAAACATTAAACAGAATGAATATATATTCATTCAGCAGTATATTGAACAATCCAACGTCGAACCATATTAAATTGCGCTTTTTAAAAATTGTTTTTATTAAGTAATGAAACACTCAAGAGTCTTCAGTAGAAATAATTTTTTATCAATCTAATCAATCACTCTAAGGCTAATGAAATAAAATACTCTTTCGTGAAAGATTTCTCGTTTTAAATTAATACTAGCATGCGTTGCAACGCAACTCTTGCTCTACATTGATGGTGGGTACTTAATTCAAATTCAAATTTCAAATTTTCAAATTCAAATTCAAAGGACGTTTATTCAATTTAGGTAGGTATACTACACTTATTGACGTCCGGTTATTATAACATATACGAGTAACAATATAATGGTGATAATCAGTACGACATCATAAACTAAAGCTACGAGGGTTCCAAACGCGCCCTGGTCTGAGAAGAGCCCACAACAAACTCAGCCGGGTTTATTTTTTTTTCATTATCACTATTTCACAATCATCTTAACTAAGGAACTATCAGGGCCATTAGAGAAAATCATTGCCAGGCTTCCTTGTCATTTAAATAATACTTTACATGGTAATAAGAATTTTTAATGAGTTTACGTTTTACATTAACTATGATTAGTAATCTTCACGCAAGTGCCAACAACAACTGATCAATTTCAACTCAATTGGATGAACGATGCACGAACCCATAATATAGGCAACAAAAGCACGAAAACACAAAGACACTTCAATTTTTTAGGAATTTTTAGAATATTTTAGGAGAATTTATTTATATTAATTAAATATTTCTATAGTTTTCTGTTCTTTATTTTATTTTGTTATGTGTGGTAAAATTAGAGAGTTTAATAATAATAATAATACAACAAGTACACAGGTGCCTGTACTCGAGCGTGACGGAGTCCGGCTCTACTGGGACGGGTCCGTCATCACGGACAGGACTATTCTTGCGAATAAGCCTGACATCGTGCTGTTGGACCGGGCACAGTCGCGGGTGTTTTTGGTGGACATCACCATTCCATATGACGAGAACCTTGTGACCAAAATATTTTCCTCATCAGTATCATCTAGTAGCTTCATAAACTTCTACCAGTCTACTCCGCAAAACTCAACTAGAAACGTTTCGCCTGGAAGCTTACAATACCCAATAAAACGATTCTTAGTTTCCACCATAAAGTTGATAGAGGTAAGCTGCTACGAGAATTGTATTTAAATTAAAAGAATGTAAAGTCTCGTATAAAAATCACACTAATAAGCTAATAAGTGTATGTGGTTTGACACTATCATTAAAGAATTCCCCAGCCGGAATGGTGCAAGAAGAATTTTCTAGAATAGGTATAGAAGATACAAAATTTTCAAAGTTTCTTTTTTCTTTGTAAATTATTCATGAAGCTGCGTAATGAATCAGGTCGCGCGAGAGCCGGTAACGAACTAAGTACCTTTCAGATATAAATTCCAATATTTTTAGTGGCTGAATTATTATCAAGAATTAATGGCAATATTTCGATATGTAAAACATTTCGTGTCCGGGGTATCATTTGATGTCTTTTCATTTTAAACTTTTTTATATAGTCGACTGTTAATCATTTATTTATCCATTTAAAACAAAATTACAAGATATGACTAAACGTTAATCTAAAATCCTTATATACCTACTAACAAAAATAAAAATAAAACCCTAATCAAAAAGACCACCCCTGGTTGCCTCTGGGCCAAAGGTACCCATCAAACTTGCAGCATTGCCGCGCTGAATGGCGATGGATAACCTTTGAACCAGGTAGGAACCAGAACGTGGGTCACAGCCCCTTTCCCTCAAACGACAGCCGATCTCTTTTATAAATTTTTTTGCATCTCCACCCCAGCATCCCATCGTCTCCACCGCCAGTTACTTACTGTTAATCTATACATAATTATAATTATAAATGCGAAAGTTTGGATGGATGTAAGGATGAATGGATGTTTGTTACTCAATCACGGCAGAACGGCTGAACGGATCTGGATAATTTTGGTACAGAGATAGATTATAGTCTGGAATAACACATAGGCTACTTTTCATCTACGTCCACCAACATAAGCCAACTGATAGATAATAATAATATAATGGTGCAGTTGCGCAAACACACTTATCTATTCCCTTGCTCTCATAGTACTCAATACTGAATTTATACTCAATACACTATTTATTTATTCCACATACAACAAGTAATGTTGATGCAGTACGATATTGTTATCTCTTCTATCGATCTGATGGCAATCCGACACGAACGGAGAGAAATCTACAATGGCTTTACGTGCTCTTGACACCGCCACCTTCGTAACTCCTCACAAGTATTGACAATTTCAGTTCACAAAAATCAACAGTTTATTACCTATTTATGGGTCGATCAGGAAATCGAAACCAGGACTTTGTCATCCAAAGTCAATTATTGTGCTTACCACTAAATCAACAAGCCAGTAACACCCTAAAGGTACACCGCAGAGTATTTTACTTTAGACTGAGCAAAAACAATGCTAACTCATATAATAATATAAGAAAACAACACTTGTTACACACAACACTGTGATAAATTGACATAAAAATTACTTAAAAACTAAAATTTTGAAAGCAATGAGAACATGAAGCTGACAGAATTAAATTGGAAGTTACAAGGAGAAACTACTCCACAGGCAATTATCTAGTTATCTCCGTAAGTGCCCCGAGTTCTTTCTTTTCTTTGCATTGCTTCAAACAGTTATACTATTGTAAAATCCTTAGTATTTTGGCCTAATTACCCACTCACTAGTATATATTGTGTATCATGTCTCTCTAATACGATGATTATTATTTAATTAGGTGTATAACTACAATTAACAATTAATTAAGGCCAGAAACTAAAGAAGCGGACATCCGCACAAAGATATTCTCTTCGGTATTTCGTTCTTTCAAAAATGTCGTGTAAATAAGTTTTCATTGCACCGGAATCCCATTTTCCTCTAGTTTTGTTCTTGGCCTAGCCGAATATTCATATGCACCCGACGTGTTATCCACTTTTCTTCAAATAATATTTGACGCTTTTGCATTTTAACGCTCCCGCCATAGAAATAAGAATCCGCTTATCATGTTCATATTCCTATGGCTTCCTTGCTTTCGCGTCATACATCATTTGAAAATTCATGAGGCTCTACTTCAAAACATAATAGTGATACTAAGTTTAAGCAAGGTACTATATTAAGTAAACTCATTAAAAAATCTTAATGACTTATTATAAATTATTTAAATGACAAAGAAGCTTGGCAATAATTTTCTCTAATGGCCCTGATAGTTTCTTAGTTAAGATGATGAAATGGTGATAATGAAAAAAAAACCCGGCTGAGTTTGTTGTGGGCTCTTCTCAGAACAGGGCGCGTTTGGAACCCTCGTAGCTTTAGTTTAAGATGTCGTACTGATTATCACCATTATATTGTTACTCGTGTACGTTATAAATAACCAGACGTCAATAAGTGTAGTATACCTACCTAAATTGAACAAACGTTCTTTAACTTTGACTTTGACTTTAAGTATTTTGTGGTTTAAAAGCTTCAAATAATTTACACATAGTACGTCCACACCTGCAATAACGTGAAGATACACGTAGTTTTTTTACGGAGCTTCACACTTCAAAGCAAAAGGACTTCACCTTAAGTAAGCTTAAGTAGACCCCCAAACTTCAATCTAAAGAGCGTAAGGTCATGTATCTAAATGGTTGGGTTTTGTACCAATATCGTGTATCTAACCATATTTTTACTAGGAGACACTTGACACTTGCCTGTGTTCTGGCATCAAGCCAGGCTATAAATCTAAGCGAACAAATGCTCAGTCACGTCAAGCTCGGAAGGCCCGTGAAGGTTATAAATACCGTCCACGTAAATCTATTAAAAGACATTAATTATATCCTCCTCCATGCATCGTCAACCTCAATGCTGAGGATCGTGATCTTTGCCATTGCGTGTATCTTCTCTTTCATGATGTTACGCCATCTTGGTCTGTCTGTGGCATGGGGTCTGCCTGTGGCATAGTGCAGAACAACGTGGACAGGTGTGCTGAGTGTGGTGCTATTTTGGTCGGCCCAACGCATAGGGCTACGTCCTCTTGGTCTCATTCCTTCCACTTTGCCTGTTAGCAGCAGTTTCTCAGCAGGTTGTCAGGGTTTATGCGGGCATTGTGTCCGAAGTACTACAAGGTTCTCCGTAGGCATGTGGTAGATAGCCTGGTGGTAATCTTCAGTTGCTTTAGGGTGGAGGCGTTGGTTCTAAAAGCAGTCCAGGGTATCCTGAGCAATTTCCTCCGTTATTATATACCCGAACTTAAATCGATTACCTAGTTTTAAGTATTACTTATGAGCATCAGTTCTTGCACTATTTATTTACCCAGTGGCGGACAAAAAATAGAGCGTAGAGAGCGATCCGTATTTATAAAGAAAACAAAAACACACAAAGCCGTCAGATTTATAACTGAAAACACAAAAAAACGCGGATTTTCCTTTCTTCATTTTACATTATTCATGAAACTGCTGTCTCCGTAACGAGTCGGTTTGAGAGCGAAACTCGTTGCCGATAAATCCAATAATGAACTGAAGTTTCCATCCCGATACCAATTCCCGATCGGTTTTTAGGTTATATTCCTTTCGTTTTAATTGCAATTAGCCGGTATCGATTTGATAACCTTTCTGATCCGATGTTGGACATGTAGATGAAGCTTACCTAATTACGGTTTTCTTAAAGCAGCAAGGAACTGTTAATAGGATGTTGAACGCTTCCTTTTGAACAAAGTTTGAAATTATTAAAAAAAATCTCAATGCTTATCTTCTTAGTAGTGTTGGATTCTTTTACACTACAATAAATAATTAGTGGTTGGTTCTTTAGCGAAAGAACTTAATAATGCACCTGACTATACCTATTGACTGTTATGTATTTTCGTTACACTAAAGGTGACTAAAGCACAAAAGCTACGCTACCATATTGAATCTACGTACTCGTAATTTGATTTTTAAAATGTTATTTAAATAAAATGTACCTACCTATGTTTCCAGTAGATAAGAACAAAAAGGCGTTA
This sequence comes from Erebia aethiops, assembly GCA_923060345.2. NCBI lineage: Eukaryota > Metazoa > Arthropoda > Insecta > Lepidoptera > Nymphalidae > Erebia > Erebia aethiops. The sequence goes on from OV281081.1 coordinate 26,577,949, forward strand.
ACATCAAATCCTTGCGAAATTATTTACGAAAAGAACCTCTGTAAACCGCGAAACTCATCAGTTTAACCTTATATAACTTGGGCCCATTTATAACGGAGCTCCGTCAATCTATTTAAAGACTTTGTGAATAATTTATTTTAATTAACCACCAACGACGGGCGCCATTTTTTGCTTTAATTTATTTGCGGCTTCTCGATGGCAGAGCTCCGAACTGAAACATTCGTAAAAAAGTTTGAAATCGAATTAAATTCGCCCCTTTAACTACACTCAATTTTCCTTCACGACTTCATTAACCGAGTCCATTCCAGTGACCAGAGAGGTGCCCTTCAGGTATGTAATAGAGGTGGTGATATCCGGCAAACTGGGCCGTTTGATTTGCTAACATTCTTTCGCTGTTGGCCACAATCTGCTGACATAGTAATCAAACCACAACAATTGAGATTTTTAAGGTCATCATAACAATCTCTTAAGAAATCTTTTACTAAATAGACTCTACAAATCTAAACTCTACTAGTGCACGAGAGGATCAAACGTGTGCTATGATCATTCTGTAAGTTACTCGTAATTAGCGCTGTACCTGTTTATCTTTACCTGCAGTCAATACATTTTCTAAATAAACCCATTTGCAAAAAAACGGGCGGTTTTAATTATTTCCCTGATATTTGCTTCTCTATTTTTTAAAGCTCAATGCCAGTGAGCTTTGGTAATGACCTCGAAGGACATTAAATCAAGATTGCTGAGGAAGATAAAAGTAACCAAATTTAATACTTTTATCAAATATCAATCCAAGTCGAGCTTTTCTGTAGGCTAAGTAATATTTTTAAGGTGTCATTTTTTTCGGTAGTCTTCTGTTTTAATTTGTGATAAATCGTTATATTATGAAAAGTAATAACGTTTAAAGCCCGGAGTCGACTTCAGCAGAATCGCATGGAATCGAATCGTTTTTTTTGCGCATAAACTCGACTCGGCCGCACACCTAGTCGTTTTATTTAGCGCATAGTTTTATAGTAGGTAACTAACTAATTAAAAAATATTAAACGTGGCGAACGAGCCTAATGTACGCCAGCCTTTATTGTGATTTTATACCTATAACTAATTATGTAGTCATATTTCAAGAGCAAGTATTTGTGATTCATAAATTGAGATCTCTATTGAGTATCTACATCCCACTTGACACCCTCATGTTGCAAGGTTGTTTCTGCTTTATCTGTTTCAAGTTTCAAAACTGGTTAAATATTATCTGTTATCATTTATTTATCAGTCGAATTTCACTCCGTAGGCTTGCCAAAGGTGAATTTACTGTAAACTTTCACGGGAACAATGGAGCGGCTGACTTCACCGTCCGGTAAAGAGACTAAAATATTATGTTACTTTAGCAAGTGCACACAAAGTTTAAGCTTCACTACGATACCTACTTACCTACCTCTAACCAAACAGACACTGACTGGTGAGTAAGTCATTATAGAATTTAGTTATCATAATTTAAAAGCTCGTACTAGGGATACCTTACTGAGCGTTGGGACTGGACAAAAGCTCGCAATATGCAGTAAACAAGCACTTTATACTACTCGCCGGTAGATGCCCCTCCGCTATTTTAATCCCACTTTAAAGTAGGACGATACCGGACTTGGCGTCTCAGCTTTTGCATCTGAAGATATTTTATGAAGTTAATGTTACATACCTACCTCCCCATTCGTGGTCGCTATCGACAGACTTCTGGTATATTCCGATATATTATACTGCGAGCACTGTAAGGTGTGACGTCAATTTAGTATGCTGGGAAGCCGTTCCTTTATAGTTAGCTATATTGGTTAAACATAAAACGGAACGCAGTCAGCACTGAGAGCACCTACCTCGAAAACGCCAATCCTCAGAGTACAAGAATGTCGACGATTTATAACGTCTTAGATTTCCCTAGGATACTGCGGCAGTGTACTGTCAATCCATAACGGAACGAATTTCTCCCCAGTAAAAGCACTGAACTGTGCTCGCAGTGTATATCGGGACATACCCTTCATTTGTTGGACATAGTATAGGGATTTCCACGTCTTGCGCGTTATGCTAACTACTTCCCTGTGAGGCTGTGATTCACTTGAAGTCGTCTATACATAAACTATAGTGTCTATTGGGAAGTCTGCATATTCCGTTAGTAGTTATAAATATTGCAGCATAGCGACACAATACCATTTGATACTATGTCACCATTTGATACTAAAGAACGATATCAAATTAGCGATGCCAAGCAGTCCCTCGCAATGCTACGGCGACTCCTTCACTGTCAAAGCTGTGATTCTCTGGAATGCGCTATCGCGGGATATCCGCCAGTCTGTATCATTACCATTTTTTAAACGTCTTAAAAATTACTATTTATCGCTATAAAAGTATAAATATCTATGTAAAGCTTCTGTAAGTAAGTTTATGATATCATATTTATTATTTGAGTATACCTATAATATTATGTTTATTTTATTTTTAGATTCATATTGTCATTTAAGTAAAATAGTATGTAATTATAGTATGTACCGTTATGTAAGTTTATTATATTGTAATATATTTTAGTAGGTTGTTATAATTTTTCTTTTAGTTTACACGTGTGCACTACCCTGTCATCATGCAACCGATCTCCTTTCATAAAGGTTGCCTGGAAGAGATCACTCTTAGTGATAAGGCCGCCTTTACACCGCATCAAGTTGTAAATTATATCCATAGATTTAGCATTGGTCTTTACGACCAATCCTAAATCTATGATTATATCATGATTAGTTTTATCTCTGTTTTGTTAATTGTTTGTGTGTAATAAAGTGTTTTTACTTACTTACTATGTCATAAGCAGAGAACTGGTGGTGTGCTGTGTGCGCCATTTTTTTAGATGACTACATAATTGTCAAAGTTATTAGGTACCTACCAAAAGACGTACCTATCCTAGCTCTATGGTACCTTCCTATCCTTATACGAACTTTTTAAATCAGATGATTAAAGATTTAAAATACAAAATTTTAGTCAAATTGATAATATAACGAACGGCGGAATCGAGGTCTCCCTTGAAATTCGTATTACCAAATTTACGACTACCTCTAACATTTAATTGGAAATCCGGGCCGCAATAAAAGTAACTTGATGACTAGAAGATTAAAAAGGGGAAGAATTTAAATAAAACTGAATTTACCGTAGTACCTAGATACAATATCTAATTTAATTTAGCTACCTCACGATTAAATTATCTGTTTCTTTGGTTTTTACAATAATTGTAATATTTAATTATTAAATAAATAAATAAATAAAATCTTTATTTGCAAAATTACAAGGTTCAAAATTATAATTTGTCCTCTAACTCCCAAAAAAGTAAAGACTGTGATAGATGGGAGTAAGTGCCTTCCCGATTACATATAGGTGCTATTTTTGCAATATTGGCTAAGGATAACAATTATAAAAATCAATTAAAACATTAGCATTATTATGAGTGTGTGTGTGTGTGTGTGTGTGTGTGTGTGTGTGTGTGTGTGTGTGAGTGTGTGAGTGTGCGTGCGTGCGTGTTTGTGTGTGTGAGTGTGTGTGAGTACGCTAGCGTAATTGTTGAAGGGTAAGTATAGTGGAATAAGTGGAATAAGTGGAATATCGGGAATTATTGGGGTATTTTTAAGAGCTCTTCAGTATATTCGTAACTAAGATTTTTAAGGAATGAATTAATTTGTGTTTTGGCAGAGTAGAAATTACTATTTTTAATAGGGGTTTTTCTGTCAATCGCTTTATATAATAAGGGTTTTACATTTAAGGTCTTTCCGCACTGTATCCGATCCAAGTCCCATCCGAATCCGAGAATTCTTATTAGGTAAATTAAAATCAACCGAGATTCTACTCGATAATTCCGTCAAATTCTCAAATAATTGGAACCTTTTATTTGATTACTTACCTACTAGGAATACCTACTACATACTTAGTTCAGAAATGGAGGGTGGAGCTTCTCAACGGCTAACTGCAAATTAATGGTGAGACGTGTAATAACTTTAAAATGTTTATATAAATAAATATAAATAATATAATGCCCACGAATCGTCCTCGTAGGTTTCCTGAACTTCCTGTAGGTTTTCCGTGATCTTCCGTAATAAAAGTTTCCAGGTTAGCCCGCTACCATCTTAGACTGCATCATCACTCTTACCATCAGGTGAGATCGCAGCCAAGGGTTAGCTTGTAGTGGATTAAAAAATAAAAAAAGTGTTTCCTTCTCCAGGATGAAAGCTTTTTAAGTGCCAATGCTCAAGATAGGTAACGCCGTGATTTAAAAAAAGAAAGGCACTCTGTCGCAAAATAACATCAAATTTAGTACCTAGATAGATTTAATTTTCGTTCAATTTTATTAGGTAGGTATGTTCAATAAGCTATTCTCGCAGATAGGTAGCTTTCACAATATGTAGGCAAAACAATAATTATTCAATGTGCGTCGCTATACCTATTAATATACCATGTGTAGATACAAGTAAGTACACACGAGGGAATGATATAATTTATTCATCGGTCGGTATCTCGGGTGGGCGGGAGCGAGCTGAAGGTGAATTTACTGCAAGGACCGCTTTTAAATTTTCAAGACCACTTCGAGAACAAAGGGGCGTTGGACTTTATCAGACGTTAAAGAGAGTAAAATATGTCCATTGCACAGGCGCATGGAACACAGCTTTACGGCTCTCGACAACACCGCAAGCACCTGCTTGCACAATTTCTCTTGCATTTTAGAAAACACTTAGTTCCCCTGTTCTGTTTTCGTCGACTAGAATTTAAAGAGAGCACCTATGTATATATCCAAGTTAACCTACGCCTGCGTACCTTCCTATGAAACACCTATCTAAAGCACAACCAAGTGATCTTGTAGACACGGTAATAAACAGCGGTAGGTGTAGGTATGAAATAGGTAAGTTTTATAGTTTATGGGTAGGTACTTACTTGTTTGTTGAGGGACGAGTTGTGACAACACATTACAGTCGATTGCGAATGTTAAGCAACGTTGACCCAAGTCGATAACTGGATGGGTGATCGAATTTGGAGGTTCAAATTTGTCCTTTTCGTTTCCTCCGTGCCTCGGAGAGCAGCGGAGAAAATCTGATAATAATTGATAATAACCTAAGAGTTTAAGTACTCTTAGTTGAGTCGTATGCGGAAGGACGTGGGAACCCACCGCATTATTATCCCAAGAAAACTCCTACCATTATTAATGGAAAGGGGTCACGACCCTCAGTAATGAGGAAAACGCCGCAGAGTGACTTGTTTGAACTAAAAGATGACACTCAATGTGTTTTAACTTTTAAAATAAAGTGTCATAATTATTGTAGTATACGATTAGTACCAAAAATCAAACCAAGTTACCTATACTTCGTTTGATTTTTGACCTCTACACGTTTTCAGAATTTGGTAGATACTTATTCATATTTTAGTATTTTTGATCTACCCACGTAGACTGATATGCTGATCCAGTCTAGTTTAGGTAACTATATAGGTAAGTAGTCTTATCGTAGTAAGTAGTCTCTTTATCTTCTAACAGAAACCTTGAGAGATTTGATATCGAATTAAATTAGAGTCCATTCTCTTTCGTGACTTCATTAGACTCCGTGATTCCGGTGAGCCTCGGTACCTAATGACCGCACCGGGTGTTAAATCAAGATCTCCGAGAGAGATTAAAGGCACTGACTTGAGTTTTACACTCCTACTAACAAACGTACAATTACACAACTTCAATTAAATAACTAATCCATACTTCCATGCTAATATTATAAATGCCAAAGTGTGTCTGTACGTCTGCTACGCTCATCTTTACAAAAACTTTCGATAACGATGAAATTTGGTATAGTTAGGGGTTAATGAGTTCGAATAAAAACTTAATCCGCGCGGACGAAGTCGCGGACATTGTCTAGTATTTCTAGTAATGATTACTACATCCTACATGGTTAGCTACTCCTACCTTCAGTCCGTGTACCTACTGTATATAAAAAAAGTACTCTGTAAGTCTGCGTCAGTAGGTAAGACGTACCTAAGTATTCTAACATAAGAAAAAAATGTAACATGAAATAGGGAACTCGGTAGGTAGGTAGGTCTTTCGTGAAAAAATAATTGCTCTATCAGCTAAATCCGAGGCAGATTTACAACTAAGTAGGTACTTACTTGCTACACGAATTGGATTATTCTAAAGTTTTAGCAGCGAGTTAGCTCCAAGTCCATCCTATTATTTAAATAGGTATTTAATATTGTGTCGCTTCCTAAAAGTTACTGAAACGAATAACGATCAATACGTTTATTGGTCTATTGTAAGTGTTGGTAGCCACATTATAAACCTGTCAGCTATTTTCCTTTGTTAACAAATTATATGGATCGGTACCTACCTACCTACCTAAATGTCACCCAAAGGCGAATCCTTTGCGCCGACATTCATCCCGCTTAATGCTTACACTTAACCCCTAAAGTAGTAGTACTATTCAGTCCTACTATTATCCATCAATAAATGACTAATAAATTCAAGCAGTAAAATATGGATTAACACTAATAAATCAATGGTTGTTTTTAAGTCCATCAATAGATGACTGAGAAATTAATTATTTAATAAGTTTAATTATTTAATTAATCGGTGTAGGTAGATAGGTACTACCTACACCGATTAATCTTACTCGAGTGAGACATTTTGTGAGTGAGTTTTAGATATAATACATAAAAATTATCTTCACACACAAATTAAGTGCTTTTAATTCAATGTAGTCACGTTAAGTCCATTTCTTTCTTATATTCGGCTTTATAAACTCGATTGTTAGGCTCAACTCACACCAAAAGAGCGTCGAAGCGCAGCGAAGCGGAGCGCAGTCTCAGTGTCATATGAATTTTAACTTTATTTTCATTACTATAATACTTATGAAGTTATGATCGCATGAGAAACTCGAACGAGTCGCGCGGATGCCCGCGGCGCCGCGGGAATTCCGGCGAATTCCATAAACGGAGCCGTGCGACGTGGTGCGACTGCGCGAGAAGTCGCGGGAAGTCCCGAGAATGCTCGAGCAGTCGCGAGCGGCCGCTGGCAATATCCCGCCCCTCGCGCCCGCTCCCCGCGCGCGTCTGTTGCGCGCGAGCATTCGCATTCATTCCTTGCAGTGCAATCTTTTAAATCTTTCTCTCCTTATCTCTTCGGCCTCTTCCTCTTCTTCTTCAATTATATGTGCAATAATAATTAAATCCAAAATACCCATTTTCACTGCTTAAACACAAGTTTCCTCGAGTTTTGTTCAAAGTGAACTGCGCATAGGAGAGCGACCCATTAATTCATCGCGGGCGGGCTCGAGAAGGCGCGCAGAGTCCCGCGACTTCTCGAGCATTCCAGCGACTTCTCGACCAGTCGCGGGAATCCGCGCGCCTTCTCTACCGAGCGGGTCGCTGCGCTTCGACGCTCTTTTGGTGTGAGTTGACCCTTAAGCAAGCGCAACTTTAAAGTTCCACAACTTTTTCATTTGTTGAGATATTTTAGTGATTCTTTCATATTTATGTCCAGTACGATGCGTGGCTATAGAAATGCAAATTAAGTAGGTACGTGCAGGTTTAGATGACTTCCATGACTTTGTCGCATCTATCTGCCATTACTTCGCGTCGGTAGCCGAGTATTTTCAGCATAGATAGAGGATTAAATAGGCACGCCTCAATGGGTCCACAAAGGCCTGCCTAGTCTTTTTATAAAGCTTTCATACCGTAAATACGCTATAGTGTAGTGATTCAACCGCATCCTAGTAAATAATAAAAAACCTCTCTTCGCCGGAGGTTTAAAAGAATAAACAACCGCGATTGTTCGCGGGGCTAATGCAGTGAAATGAATTAAATAGGTAGGTATAATATCCACTTATCCTTGGTATTTTTATTAAAACCTTAGCAGCACATTAGAGTGAGTTCAAATTAATTAATAGGCCTAGTATGGTAATTAATCAAGTGTTCGGGTTTTCTGACTAGAAATTCTGAGTAACTAAATAGTACCCCGGAGTTAGGAAGTTGGCGGTGTTTTTCACCCCCGTGCCTTAGAGAGCACGTTAAGTCGTCGGTCCCGATATTATATAACACGATAATAGTACCTACTTAGTTAAAGTTCGCCAACCCGCATTGGAGCAGCGTGGTGGGCCTTAGCTCTAATTCCCTCTCTCCTATGAGAGTAGAGGCCTGTGCCCGGCAGTGGGACGTTAATGGGCTGTGGTGGTGGTGGTGGTAATCGATAGTATGGTAGGTACAGTGGATGAAAATACCAGTCTTAACAAACTTGACCAAGTCTACACGCCTAAAGTGGTACCTAACTACACATTTTTAGGTAGGTAGGATATAGTTCGCGCGGAAGTTGAATACAGAGTAAATGTATGTGTCACCATACATTTACCTACTCTGCATTCAACTCGCACGCGAACTGTAAATAGAAATGCTCGTCTTCACGAAGTCCGAACGAAGCCAATTTAGAGGAACTATTATAAGAAATTATCTACACCCGCATCTTTACACGGGCAAAACTGCACAATAAGCAACATTAATTCAAAAAGGGCTAAGATGTGAAACGCCCGTATGCTGCAGAACGCACTTGGAACTGATAGGATCTTTAATCTTCGCACCTTTTCGCGCGGACTGCGCCGTGTGAAGCCACGCTTTATAAATAGGCGCGGGGGAGCTTTGTGCGCTGAAACGAGACTAGCGAATGATAAGTATCTTGAAAGTGCTCCAAGCGTGCGGTGAGCCGCGGGCTCGTCAAGGACGGAGATGTATTACGCTTTTCATTATGTGGACTTGTTTGTGTTTGTTGAGAATTGAGATAGCTATCCAATTCAAGGTTTATTTTGAATACTAAGCAGAAGCACAGAATACATACTAAAAATCCATAGTTTCTAATATTATAAACGCGACAGTGTGTCTGTCTGTCTGTTACGTTTTAGCGGCTCATCTTTTCGACCGATTTTAATGAAATTTGGTAAGTACAGAGATAGGTTTTATCCTGAGGGAGGACATAGGGTTTTTTATCTAAAAACGTGGACGAAATCGCGGGCTATAAGTACTAGTTGATGCCCGCGACTTTGTGGCGTGGATTGAGGTTTTTTGGTTCCCGTGGAAACTCTTTAATTTTCCGGGATAAAAAGTAGCGTGTGTGCTAATCCAGACTATAATCTATACCTATCTGTGCCAAATTTCATGCAGATCCGCAGCCGTTCTGACGTGATTGAGTAACAAACTATGGTCTACACTATAAAAGTCCATATTTGCATGGAACGCGCATCTTACCAAGGAACACATTCAGCTACGTTCGGCTGCTATCGTATGCCGCCGCATGTCCATGCAAATATGGACTTTAATGTGTATATGTAGACTCTTAATTTCCTTTACGGGATGTAAAATATGATTCGGTGCGATTCGATGCGGCGCGATTGATGTGAATCGTCCTTTACGTTAATCAGTCAACGCTACTAACATTTACGCCTACAATATAATAAATTTTACTTCTAATAAATACTATTCGGTTTGGTCATCATTTAATTTCTTCTAATGCATGTGCTGGATCTGTCCCCCGATTGTGTAAGGAAATCGTAAGTTTGTCAAATTGATAGTTCGAGTTATTAGATGCCCAGTATACCTATGTATTAAGCTGTCAAATGACACACGGTAAAATTCGCTTACGATTCGCTTAGACAATTGGGCCTCTGGTATGCAAAATATGCACTCTCATGACATCGCCAAACCTGGCAGGATATGTGGACTCAATACTTTATTAACATCTATGTCAAAATATTGCATGTACCATATTCTGGCAAAAAATAAATGATTATGATTATGATTATGATTATGATTATGATCGGTAGACTGACGTGCGTTGTGGTAGGGAAGGCAATTTGTAGGAAATGAAATCACCATGAATTCTATACTGAATATAATATATTTATTGTAAATTAACTAGATCAAACTATGTAGCAATAAATTACCCAGACGACCTGCCAAACGTTTACCTTTCATACAAACCACATTCTTCAATCTACCATACATTCCCTCAATGCCTGAGCGAGTTCCAAAATACGAAGATCAAAATAGTTATAACAACAGTGCGTATAATACAAGCGCATACAAAGCCAGTGTTTTGGTTTAGATATATTATGTACTAATGATTTAGATATAACAAACCAGACAGTTTTAAACTGTTAAAAAAAATGATCAACTACTGATTACGAATGAGTGACATTGAACAATATGCCGAAGGTGTTTGCAAAGGATAGCTTTATTTGCGGCATAAAACTAATATTCAAGTATCAAGATTGTTCGGTCTCTCTATAATATTTACCCAGACGGTAACTTTTATTGTTCACTTTAATCGACTTTTCTTATAAACAAGAATATAATTATATCTTCAAAGTCAGTCATTCAAGTCAGATAATCACTCAAATTTAAGGCAAAGGTTAAATTTAACAAGGCTTTTATTCTACACAATAAATACATTATAATAACATTGAAAATTTTACAGACAAATAGTATAAATACGCATAATAATAAGTTTGGTGTTGCTCCTTACAAGATGCCAGATCGGCGGTAACTACGAAACTAAAACTATGCGAAAGGGATACCGGTCGCAAAATATATTAACATCACATTGCTAATTAATAACCGTTTACGTACAACGTAGATAAGATTCAATACGTCCAGATTTAGAATTAACTTATAGCTTTACAGTAATTATAACTACTGGTTAAATTACTAGTAATATCTCATTAAATATCGTTTCGGTGCAAGCTACGGGTGTTACAACAGTTTAGTGTAGAGATTTAAAATACTATAGTTTATTTTCATCGCGTTGTTATCTACTCAACTGAGTAACTTCAAAGCTATAATAGGGATGATGCCTATATCAAAAATAAAATATTTCTAACTGATTATTAAATAGAGGGTCTTCTAAAAGACCTAAAATTCACATCCTCGTCCCACATATTTATTAAATATATATTAAAGAAAAAAAGTGCGTTGAAATTTGATGACGTCACAACTGTGAATTTCATACAACTTCCATACTAGAAGCGCGTTTTTAAGTTTGATAAATAGTTGCTGATTTGATTGAGTTGTCATCATCCCTATTATAAAACGACGGGTAATAACTCCATTTCAAGTCTTCGACTAGGCAAAGGAACGATACACCCTTTACATTAATTATTTCGATAGAAACAACATCTCAAACAACTAATAAATTATAGTTATTTATTTACATTACATTTCCAGCTCTAATAGCGTAACATTATATTTACTAATACGGGACACTACGTTTAATATATTACTGTATTGATTAGAAAAATAAATAGTGCCTACTAAACGTATATAATACGCTACAGAATAAATAAATTACAATTTATCTAAGTATATACTAACTAAAAGTTAAGAGAATTGTTTTAAAATACTGACAGTTACAGCTAAACAAATTAAATATAAAAAATACAATAGTAATTTTAATCAGCGTATAGTCGGTATTATCTAATTTTGAGATTTTATTTCGTGGTTTTGATAATTTCGATCAAATAAATGTGTTGTAAGGCTAATGGCAATGGGACTTTAGTATTCTTTACTGGCGGTGGTTCGTAATGTGTTACTGAAATATAGTTTCGATATGACTCGTTTATAGGACGCAAAACTCCTCGAGGAGATTTCTGAGCTCCTTGTTGTGGGCTGCCTTCGAGCCCGTGGCGGGAGACGCGGCTGTCGCACGGCCGTTGTAGCTGAAAACAAACATAATATATAAGATAAAAGCAGAAAAGCACTTGTCAAAGTCAACTTTAATAAAAAAAAAATAAAAAAACGTGTGGTGTCATGGGACACCAGATAGGAACGAAGTTCTTTATTACATAAATATTAATTTCAAGTTCTAGTTGAGGTAAAAAGGAAATAATTAATCAGGTACAAATTTTTTATTATGATTTTGTGAAAACTTCTTTAGCTGCGTTGAGCACTTTTTGGTAGGGGGTAAAAATGTGGATTCGCGGAGTCATCGACATGCATGTCGCCGACATGCTCGCGTTGTTACGAAAACAAAAGGTCTTAAATATAAGTATACTACATTCGAAATCAAATTTTAATATTACATTCGAAATAAAATTTTAATGCTTTAGTGTTAAGGTTTAATTTCGAATGAACTATACATAAAAATCTTACTCCACGCATTTTCGTTACGGACGTTTTTTGCCGGCTAGAGTACCCCTCCGCACCGTCTCATAAGGAACTTCGTTCCAAAAAATGAATTAAATTAGCGCGCGACAGTTATGATGAGCGCTGTGAACATATCTTTTAGCCGGTCGATATGCTAAACATGAATTTCAGGTATAAGCGGGAGGTGAGCATGACCCGTGCGCACTATCTTTCCGATTATGTAAATTAATAAAGAATGGACAACATAAAGATTGGCGATTACTGGACTCACTCATGTGAAGCTATTGTATAAAGCTTTTTTATACAATAGCGTCACAGAAAAATTATACGAGTAAAATATCATGAGTTCCTAATTCCACTCCGTCTTGCCCATGCCCCATACCTACCGTCTGGCAGTGGACGGAATTGAATTATTTTGATACTGTAGAAAACATAAAATATAACACCTCCAAAATGCCCGCGCAGTGGTTCAGCCTCGAGTCTACTCTGCGCTGTAGTCGAGTAGTAAATGCGCCGATTTTACATTAACATCTAAAAAATCTAAAATCTAGGAAAAATCTATAAAAATCGACCAAATTCCAAAACGCACACAAGCTTTAGAGAGAGATTGATTTTCAAAATTATTAAACGTTAACTCGACTATTATAAACTTATCCCAACCGCAAAATTCGTAAAATGGTAGAGTGGCAAAAACAATAATAGCTTGCAGTTTTTACATAAAAATAGCCTGAAAAAATGAAATGCAACAGAAACAACCATTAGCACTGAATTACATAAAAACATTAGCAATAAAGACAAATATGATGCAATGAAATAGAATAAATATATGTATGTATTTAGATTAAAAAAACATTCTTGACAGTACTTTGAAGACTTATTTCAAGCTCCAAATTATTTATTAATGTATAATTAATATTGGTGTGCACAAATAATAAACAAATAAACCCAATAGAATATAATGTACTATATAACCCAATCCAAATGTATATTTCGTAGTTTAAGTTGGCAAAAGTCGTTATGACCACTATTTTGAAGTTTGGACCATTTGAACTTTTGTAATAGCCAAATACATTGAAACAAAATAAAGAATAAAATAAGACGGACAAGGAAAGACGGTTAAGGAAACTGTGATAAGCAGTGGCAAAACTGAAGATTATCTCGTTGCTAGAGGCCTCACCTAATGGTACGCGGTACGGTTTCGGTTTGCTGTCCCGTTTGATCACTTTGGGGTGGCTCAGCTTTGCCGAAAAGTTGGCTAAACCAACCGCCAGTTTGGGATTGGGACTTAGGCCTGCAACCAATGGCCGATTGTTATGGCACGATGTTGTTAGTTAAGAGGCCGATTCGCGCCGCTCGCAACTTCTATTCGAACCGCAAATATAAATTTGCCGGTATATTGCTATCTCTATTTCACTGATGACACATGATCGCGTTCAAGCGAGATAGCAATATGAGCTTACAGAATTTGTTATACATTTAGTCTTGTTCCGTGAATACCAAAAATGATGAATGAAAACTTATCGTGCTTTTTACTTCGTTTTGTTATTCTGTAACTTGACAATATAGGCTATGCTGCTGACCAATTAATACGTAAGATATCGTTGGTTTTAATATGAAACAAATAAGAGGGAAACATGTCCATCTTGTCGTAAAAATATGCAAAACGCAATTCATTTACATTTCATTTTAGGAAAGTATTTTGAAAACATATAAATCCAGGGGACTAGATAAATACAATTTGAATCCAAATAAACTCTCATTTTGGTGGAAACGTTCTCGAATTATTAATTATTTTGGTATTACGTTTGTATGGGCAATTCATTCTCCGCTGGCACCTTAAGGCCGAAACAAAACATGAAATTGGATTATGTACGTTGTACGAGTATTTGACAACAAAACATGCATGTAGTTTCAATGAAGATGATAATATTCTAAAAACTGCAAGCTATGTTTTGGAACTATGTCATTAATTTTTTTCGTATTACGGGAAATAAAATACAAGACCAATATTTCTGGATTACGTCACCATCAAAACAATTTTAACGTCTGTATACGGGACGGCTCATACAAAAAGTTATGCATTTATAATAAAAATATATTGAATTATTCGTGTTTATTTTGTATTCCCTTTCACGATCCCACGCTAAAGCATTTATTACAAAGAGCGCCTCCAGCCAGCCATGTCTTTTTGATCCTCTGGCTCCACTCCAGTAAAGAAATGGGATATTTAACGACCTCTGTTTGGTCTGGTCGTATGATCTGTATAAGTGAGAAAGAAAGTGTACCTGATATGCATCTGGTTCTGAGCTGCATATATCTGTACGTATAACGTGTATTATTATAGTGTAGTGTGTGGGCAGAGAGCGTACCTGATGTGCTTCTGGTTTTACAGCAGCGTGCGGAAGCGCGGCTCGACGTAGCTCCAGGAGCCCATGTTCTTGTGCTCCTCTTGGCTCCACAACAGCTGTGCGTTGAGGTATTTAGCTACCTATGTTTGGTCTGATCGTATGACCTGTATAGTGTAGTGTATGGACAGAGAGCGTACTTGATGTGCTTCTGGTTCTGCAGCAGCGTGCGGAAGCGCGGCTTGACGTAGCTCCAGGAGCCCATGTTCTTGTGCTCCTCTTGGCTCCACACCAGCTGTGCGTTGAGGTATTTAGCGACCTCTGTTTGGTCTAATCGTATGACCTGTATAGTGTAGTGTGTGGGCAGAGAGCGTACCTGATATGCTTCTGGTTCTGCAGCAGCGTGCGGAAGCGAGGCTCGACGTAGCTCCAAGAGCCCATATTCTTGTGCTCCTCTTGGCTCCATACTAGCTGGGCATTGGGGTACTTGGCGATCTCAGCCTTGATCTGGTCGTACGGGAACGGCGAGATTTGCTCCAACCTATCAAAAAGACAAATCATTGTTATTTAATATAACCAAGATGTAACAATAAATTCAATGAACATGCCACTAGACCACAATAAGCCTTCAGACTTCTCAAACTAAAATTCATGTGGATGTTGTAAACATTTAAATAAATAAAAAATTGGCAGTCGTAGGGACTGCCGATAGAACTGAAAACGAATATTGTTTTCTTTATTATTATTAAATTTTTTATTTTTCTTAATTAAAAAAAAATTATAATAAAGAAAATATTTAAAATACTTAAAATATAAACCTTAAAACTAAGGTGTTAAAGTTTAATTACGATTGTACTATATTTATATGTAAAACCTTTTGTCTTCGTAACAACGCGAGGTGTCGATCACGGTGTCGGTCACGCGTTTCCACATTTTTACCCCGTACCAAAAAGTGCTCTACACTCCTAAAGAAATTTTCAGAAATTTGCAGATGGAGTACCTAGGTGTTAGAAAGTTCAATTTGCAAACAAAATTTTTATTACGCGTACAACTATCTGGTTTAAAGTTTGCAGATGCAAAGGTTCTATTGCAACGACATTTTCGCAAACATCTGAGCAACATACTAACCTAACAATAGCGATATCTTTTTCGAGGTTTCTGTCGCGACGCTGCTTGAGCAAGTCGTAGTACACGCGGCCGGAACAGAACGCTACCTTGCGGACATTCGACGGGTTCTCTGCTGCTGGTCCCTCCTCGGGAATCAATCTAAATTAAAGTAAATATACATTTATTGAATGCAATAAACGACTGTCTCGTTGGTCTAGTGGTTGGTATGTTCGACTGCGGCCGACGAGGTCCCGGGTTCGAGTCCCGGGTCGGGCCATAATTGAGTACCTATTGGGTTTTTCAGATTAGAAATTCTCAGTACTAGCCTGGAGCTAACAAGTTGGCGGTGTTTCACCCCCGTGCCTCGGAAAGCACGTTAAGCCGTCGGTCCCGGTTATTATCACTGACATGATAATAGTCGTTAAAGCCCGCCAACCCGCATTGCAGCAGCGTGGTGGGTCTAAGCTCTAACTCCCTCTCTCCTCTGAGAGTGGAGGCCTGTGCCCAGCAGTGGGACGTTAATGGGCTGTAGTGGAATGCAAATATGGATTAGAATTGAGTTTTCAACTACTTAGTCTGTATTCATAAAAATGATAACTGTCAAAAGCTGTTTTTTAAAATTGTAAAGTTTCGTCGCCTAAGGAATTATAGTCGTCCACTAGATTTATCGGCTAGACTAATATTACCTCCTGAACGTGGTGCCGTCGACCATCTCATCGAAGCTGGACTTGCACTCGGGGTGTCTGAGCAGCGACTTGGGCGTCATGAGGATGAGCGGCTTGCGGAACGGCAGCGCGATCTGCCGCCTCAGGATGTGGAACAGGGACGCGGGCGACGAGCAGTTCGCGACGATCCAGTTGCAATCGTGCAGTTGACGGACTGCTCAGACTACAGGTGACGGTAACCTCCTGAACGTGGTGCCGTCGACCATCTCATCGAAGCTGGACTTGCACTCGGGGTGTCTGAGCAGCGACTTGGGCGTCATGAGGATGAGCGGCTTGCGGAACGGCAGCGCGATCTGCCGCCTCAGGATGTGGAACAGGGACGCGGGCGACGAGCAGTTCGCGACGATCCAGTTGCAATCGTGCAGTTGACGGACTGCTCAGACTACAGGTGACGGTTACCTCCTGAACGTGGTGCCGTCGACCATCTCATCGAAGCTGGACTTGCACTCGGGGTGTCTGAGCAGCGACTTGGGCGTCATGAGGATGAGCGGCTTGCGGAACGGCAGCGCGATCTGCCGCCTCAGGATGTGGAACAGGGACGCGGGCGACGAGCAGTTCGCGACGATCCAGTTGCAATCGTGCAGTTGACGGACTGCTCAGACTACAGGTGACGGTTACCTCCTGAACGTGGTGCCGTCGACCATCTCATCGAAGCTGGACTTGCACTCGGGGTGTCTGAGCAGCGACTTGGGCGTCATGAGGATGAGCGGCTTGCGGAACGGCAGCGCGATCTGCCGCCTCAGGATGTGGAACAGGGACGCGGGCGACGAGCAGTTCGCGACGATCCAGTTGCAATCGTGCAGTTGACGGACTGCTCAGACTACAGGTGACGGTTACCTCCTGAACGTGGTGCCGTCGACCATCTCATCGAAGCTGGACTTGCACTCGGGGTGTCTGAGCAGCGACTTGGGCGTCATGAGGATGAGCGGCTTGCGGAACGGCAGCGCGATCTGCCGCCTCAGGATGTGGAACAGGGACGCGGGCGACGAGCAGTTCGCGACGATCCAGTTGCAATCGTGCAGTTGACGGACTGCTCAGACTACAGGTGACGGTTACCTCCTGAACGTGGTGCCGTCGACCATCTCATCGAAGCTGGACTTGCACTCGGGGTGTCTGAGCAGCGACTTGGGCGTCATGAGGATGAGCGGCTTGCGGAACGGCAGCGCGATCTGCCGCCTCAGGATGTGGAACAGGGACGCGGGCGACGAGCAGTTCGCGACGATCCAGTTGCAATCGTGCAGTTGACGGACTGCTCAGACTACAGGTGACGGTTACCTCCTGAACGTGGTGCCGTCGACCATCTCATCGAAGCTGGACTTGCACTCGGGGTGTCTGAGCAGCGACTTGGGCGTCATGAGGATGAGCGGCTTGCGGAACGGCAGCGCGATCTGCCGCCTCAGGATGTGGAACAGGGACGCGGGCGACGAGCAGTTCGCGACGATCCAGTTGCAATCGTGCAGTTGACGGACTGCTCAGACTACAGGTGACGGTTACCTCCTGAACGTGGTGCCGTCGACCATCTCATCGAAGCTGGACTTGCACTCGGGGTGTCTGAGCAGCGACTTGGGCGTCATGAGGATGAGCGGCTTGCGGAACGGCAGCGCGATCTGCCGCCTCAGGATGTGGAACAGGGACGCGGGCGACGAGCAGTTCGCGACGATCCAGTTGCAATCGTGCAGTTGACGGACTGCTCAGACTACAGGTGACGGTTACCTCCTGAACGTGGTGCCGTCGACCATCTCATCGAAGCTGGACTTGCACTCGGGGTGTCTGAGCAGCGACTTGGGCGTCATGAGGATGAGCGGCTTGCGGAACGGCAGCGCGATCTGCCGCCTCAGGATGTGGAACAGGGACGCGGGCGACGAGCAGTTCGCGACGATCCAGTTGCAATCGTGCAGTTGACGGACTGCTCAGACTACAGGTGACGGTTACCTCCTGAACGTGGTGCCGTCGACCATCTCATCGAAGCTGGACTTGCACTCGGGGTGTCTGAGCAGCGACTTGGGCGTCATGAGGATGAGCGGCTTGCGGAACGGCAGCGCGATCTGCCGCCTCAGGATGTGGAACAGGGACGCGGGCGACGAGCAGTTCGCGACGATCCAGTTGCAATCGTGCAGTTGACGGACTGCTCAGACTACAGGTGACGGTTACCTCCTGAACGTGGTGCCGTCGACCATCTCATCGAAGCTGGACTTGCACTCGGGGTGTCTGAGCAGCGACTTGGGCGTCATGAGGATGAGCGGCTTGCGGAACGGCAGCGCGATCTGCCGCCTCAGGATGTGGAACAGGGACGCGGGCGACGAGCAGTTCGCGACGATCCAGTTGCAATCGTGCAGTTGACGGACTGCTCAGACTACAGGTGACGGTTACCTCCTGAACGTGGTGCCGTCGACCATCTCATCGAAGCTGGACTTGCACTCGGGGTGTCTGAGCAGCGACTTGGGCGTCATGAGGATGAGCGGCTTGCGGAACGGCAGCGCGATCTGCCGCCTCAGGATGTGGAACAGGGACGCGGGCGACGAGCAGTTCGCGACGATCCAGTTGCAATCGTGCAGTTGACGGACTGCTCAGACTACAGGTGACGGTTACCTCCTGAACGTGGTGCCGTCGACCATCTCATCGAAGCTGGACTTGCACTCGGGGTGTCTGAGCAGCGACTTGGGCGTCATGAGGATGAGCGGCTTGCGGAACGGCAGCGCGATCTGCCGCCTCAGGATGTGGAACAGGGACGCGGGCGACGAGCAGTTCGCGACGATCCAGTTGCAATCGTGCAGTTGACGGACTGCTCAGACTACAGGTGACGGTTACCTCCTGAACGTGGTGCCGTCGACCATCTCATCGAAGCTGGACTTGCACTCGGGGTGTCTGAGCAGCGACTTGGGCGTCATGAGGATGAGCGGCTTGCGGAACGGCAGCGCGATCTGCCGCCTCAGGATGTGGAACAGGGACGCGGGCGACGAGCAGTTCGCGACGATCCAGTTGCAATCGTGCAGTTGACGGACTGCTCAGACTACAGGTGACGGTTACCTCCTGAACGTGGTGCCGTCGACCATCTCATCGAAGCTGGACTTGCACTCGGGGTGTCTGAGCAGCGACTTGGGCGTCATGAGGATGAGCGGCTTGCGGAACGGCAGCGCGATCTGCCGCCTCAGGATGTGGAACAGGGACGCGGGCGACGAGCAGTTCGCGACGATCCAGTTGCAATCGTGCAGTTGACGGACTGCTCAGACTACAGGTGACGGTTACCTCCTGAACGTGGTGCCGTCGACCATCTCATCGAAGCTGGACTTGCACTCGGGGTGTCTGAGCAGCGACTTGGGCGTCATGAGGATGAGCGGCTTGCGGAACGGCAGCGCGATCTGCCGCCTCAGGATGTGGAACAGGGACGCGGGCGACGAGCAGTTCGCGACGATCCAGTTGCAATCGTGCAGTTGACGGACTGCTCAGACTACAGGTGACGGTTACCTCCTGAACGTGGTGCCGTCGACCATCTCATCGAAGCTGGACTTGCACTCGGGGTGTCTGAGCAGCGACTTGGGCGTCATGAGGATGAGCGGCTTGCGGAACGGCAGCGCGATCTGCCGCCTCAGGATGTGGAACAGGGACGCGGGCGACGAGCAGTTCGCGACGATCCAGTTGCAATCGTGCAGTTGCCGGACTAGACGAAGAAATATTTTTACTTTAAAAATTAATCTCGAGGTATATTACGGGATTAATCTCAACGTATATCTCTCAAGGACTATTATTTCACCTTTCACAATGCAGTTTTCTCCCCATTGAAAAGTATAATTTACTCTTAAAAAATTAACATTTTTCAAATGCAAAATCACGCCATTTTTTCGTTTAAATTTTATCAAAAAAGAAATATTATCTACTAGCTGATGCCCGCGACTTCGTCCGCGTGGTTTAAGTTTTTTGATTCCCGCAGGAACTCCTTAATTTGCCGGGATAGAAAGTAGCCTATGTCACTCTCCAGATCCTCAACTATACCCATACCAAAAATCTCGTCAATCCGTTGCTCCGTTACGGCGTGATTGAAGGTCAAACCAACAAACAAACACACTTTCGCATTTATAATATTAGTAGGGATTTATAATTTCGAAAATTTATTCAGTTTTTTCGAGCGCTTGTTTATTTTGACTACCGCCCGCACCACGCCAGTGTTGATCTGAATAAGACAGACAACGTACCTGAAACAATTAAAAAAATTGAGAGAAGGGACGGACCCTTCTCTCAATTTTTTTCATTGTTTCGAGGCATGTCTGGCATGAAGGGTGAGGAGAGCCGAATACTTAATTTGTGTTTGGATTTCCTGTTTTGACATCGCCTTAAATTTTTCAGCATAGCAGAGTTAGTTAATTGAGACTGACAACTCTATTCATACCTTCGTAGTCAGGGCTCTCTGGTGGCATATAGTCGGGATCATCAGCGCTCATCTGCAGGAAACGCTCCAAGCGAGCAGAAGAGTGTTCAGGGCCCTGTCAACAAGAATGAATGTAAAAATTTGGTCCCCCTCACGAAAATTAAAGTCGTCCAAGTCGATTGTAATGAATTTGAATAACATAATGAGTAAAACCAGCCCAGACTGGAGGAACCAGTTTATTATCTCATACAATAAAAATAAGTCCTGACTCACTCACTCATCAACTCTCAGCCCACTCTGCGACCTAATAGAGCTGAAATTTTGCACTAATGCTCCCTTTATAATGTAGACGAGGAATGAAGCCGGATTTTTCGAACAAAACCCGTGGCTAAATGTAGTTATGCAAGTCGTTTGATCACCCCTATGAGAAAGTCGGGACACTTGTAGTGTCGCCACATTGAAGTGCTACAAATTATCCAGAGACAGGCATGCCTGTGTAGTCGCCGTCTGATAATGGTTCACATTAATTATTGTATGCATACATCTGTGTCAGAAGGTCGATATGTGATTAGATTAGGCATAGATCATAGATTTTTTAACATGTATTGGCGTCTGTTATAGAAAACCTTTTGTGATATTATCAATAAATGTCACTTTAGCAAATACAATGATGCTGATGTGTCAAACTTGAAATTAGGAAATAAGTTTAATTATTTAAAAAATCATTGATACTTTTTTTTGTTGAATTTAATGCTGTAAAACTTTTGATAACTTTGAAACGTAATAAATATGTTACTAAAGCATTTTAGACCTTACTGCACGCAGTGTTACAAAGAATCTAATTTAAAAACTGGTAAACATTTTCACACCTCGACAGTATGTATGATTTTAATAACAACTGTAATATCTCCTCAGCTGTTTCATAAATAAAGGATAAAGACTTCAGTAATTGAAAGAAACTAACTAACCATTCCTTCCATACCGTGCGGCTGCAGCAGAACAATGCCAGACTGTCGCACCCACTTGGCTTGTCCGCTGGAGATGAACTGGTCGATGATGCATTGCGCTACATTGTTGAAGTCACCAAACTGAGCCTCCCACAGAACTAGTGCATTGGGGTTTGTCACTGAGTAGCCTACTTCGAAGCCGAGTACACCTATGGGCATAAGAACAAAATTCAAGTTGCAACACATCACTTGTTGTTTTATTTAAAGCTTTTATTTATGCAAGTTGCACTGGAGGGAAAGGGCACAACGATCCCCCAGCCTAAGTACAATCGACTGTATGCAAGTTACCCAAAATGGCGGTCGTCTGCACAGGTAAATTGTACCACAGAGCCGAGCGGAGCATGCGCGGGGAGCGAGGGGTATGGGCTCGCGACGCCCCTCATACTGCACTTCGTTTGACACCCAAAATGTGTTTCTGAGGTCAACTTACGCCGCAGCTATTATACTGAGCCATAAGTTAAAAAAAATATGTTTAAGGGTCAACACAACGTCTTCTCCCGGACAGATTCCCGCTAGATGGCGTTGTTAGGGCTTTTGACAGGTTTTTGATATTTTCGCAAAGATGCAATGCACTGATTTTAAAAATATTAAAATTGCGGCAGTACATCAATGCCTATTATTTTATCACATAATTAGTTTACTTTAAAACAGAGCCATTTAGTCAAATAGTCAAATTATAAACCTCTGTTATATCGATTACTGTATATACGCAATACCCACGCACACACTGACAATGGTTGTTATCCAAGTTCTGTGGTTCTAACATAAACTACGAATTGTTTACTATAAAATTTAACTAGATGGCATTGAAACAAAAACTGCAGCGTTTTGCTTAGTATTGTTTTTTTATTTATTTCATTCGGATACAAGATAAACTTTCAGCTTTGACTGCAATCTCACATGGTTGATGGTGCCACCATGTGAGATGGCGGTAAGTGATGATGCAGTCTAAGATAGGAGCGGACTAACCTAGAAGGGGTATGGTAGTTTTTATTAAACCCATACTTTATACCCCTTTGATTTCTACATGGCATCGTACCGGAACGCTAATCGCTTGGCGGCACGGGTTTGCCGGTAGGGTGTCTTTGCTGCGGACGGGTGACAACTTACAATAATGTGGCTAGGGTTGCCAACTTTTTTGGAAACAAGCTACTTCAAATTTCAATATACCTACCTACAGAAAACGAACAATTGGCCAATTCTTGAAAACTATTGAAACGATTTTAATGAAACTTGCATAAACATTGAACCTAAGTTGAAGTAAATGTAAGCCTGTAAAAAAAGATTAGTCGCATATTTTCGAATAAATGCATGGACAAACATACATGACATACAGACTTACATATACATATTATGTTTGGAAGCCCTAATAGATTGTCATTTATGTGAATACTAGCTGATGCCTGCGACTTCGTCCGCGTGGTTTGAGTTTTAGTTATTCCCGCGGGAACTCCTTAATTTTCTGGGATAAAAAGTAGCCCATGTCACTCTCCAGGTCCTCAACTAACTATACCTATGCCAAAAATAACATCGATCCGTTGCTCCGTTGCGGCGTGATTGAAGGACAAACCAACAAAAAAAACACTTTCGCATTAATTATAATATTAGTATGATATGAAGTATGATTTTGCAGTTCCAATAATATAACACACGAAATATATTATGCGTGTCGAATTGTCTTTTGGAAGTCGGTTAAAAATAGTTTTTATTTGTTCAAAAGTTGTGAAAATATACTAGTTCTGGAAAATTATATAATTAAGTAGGTTTTTTACGAATCCCGTGGCAGCCAAATCGGTACTGACGTGATTAAGTAACAAACATCTGTAAGATTCCTGGTCAGGTCCCCCGTTGAAGTGATACACATACTTCGCTTTAATTCTTTTTTTTTCTTCTGTTTGCTTGTTTGCGTGATTTTCCCCCGTTTAAGTACTCATTAATGCAATAACTGTCATTTCGGACAGAGTGCCGGCTTATAATTAAATTTTCGAGAGATGTAATAATAAATTAATAATTGGGTAGTACCGAGTACGGGTGGCAAGTGGCAACCCTACTGATGAGGCGTACTGTTGCAAGCCACGCGCAAGAGCGAAATAAGAAATTATTATCACCGCGATATTATAGACCAAGAGGAAACGAAATGTTTTTTTATCTGATTTTATTTATTAGACACACAACAGATTATGACAAATACAAGTAAAACTGATAATGTACCTACTTATTGATGTGAATGTTATGCCTATACCGAAGTTGAACGATTTATATTAAAATATAAATAGGTAGGTACTTATAATAAAACTGTAACGGGTCCAATTCAGTATATTGAAAAAAAATTTTTTTTTGAAGAGTACTCCATAATCTTTTTAATTTTTTTTCATTTATTTAATTATACTCCATAACTCAGCCAAATCTGAACCGCTGATCTGAAATCGCTTCGCTCGGTCAATTAGAGATAGGTACGGTACATATTGCATAGGTACTTATCTCATCACTCATGCAGATACTCAAAAAATAAAAACAGGAGGAAATGAACGGAAATTAGTGCCGCTGCCTCCCGGACTATAGAGGCCGCATCGGCTAGCGATGCGCGATTTTGAATTCAATTCGAATTATCAAAATCAGTAACTAACTTGAATAATGGTCCACTATCTAATTCGAGTCGATTAGTAGGCTACCTAGTTAGTAGTTACTAGTTAGTACTAACGAATAAAACTTTAATTTGAAATTGAGCCATAATTGCAAATTTATGTTATACTAGCTGATGCCCGCGACTTCAAACGACTCTTTCACGCAAAAACTACTGAACCGATTTGGCTGAAATTTGGAATGGAGATAGCTTATAGCCTGACTTACATTTTATCCACACTGGCGAAGCCGCTTGCAAAAGCTTGTATGTATAAAAATTATAATCATACTTCATAGGTACTAATATTATAAATGCCAAAGTGTGTTTGTTTGTTGGTTTGTCCTTCAATCAAGCCGCAACAGAGCTACGGATCGAGGTTATTTTTTGCATGGGAATAATAGAGGACCTGGAGTTACATATGTACCTAGGTAGGCTACTTTTTATCCCAGGAAATCAAAGAGTTCCCGAGGGATTTCAAAAACTTAATCCACGTAGACGAAGTCGCGGGCATCAGCTAGGTAGTTACAAAGTTATCTTTTAAACTCTGAACCGATTTTGATGAAACTTACAATGATATTTTACTCTTTTTCTAGATTCTCACTGCACGTGTCCCCTGGGTCACAGTATTGGTATATAGATACCAATACTGTGCCTGGGTGGTGCTAAACGAGCGACGAACTTGTAGGCGAAATAAGCGTTCTTTTTATGCCTGGATACGATTAAATAGTTGCGATCCCGATATACCACGACCTTCGCCGATCTGTTTTATAGATGAAACCTACTTTTTATTTAATAATAGATAAACACGCCTAAAATAGGTTAATTTGATTACAAACGCGATGGTATAGCATTGGCTACAATAAACTTGTCAAAAAAAAAATTAAAATTAATTTATTTAAAAATAGCCTGGACCGGATTTTGATAGGCAAACTAATTTAGGCGTATTTATCTATTACTAGCTGACCCGGCGAACTTCGTACCGCCTTAGTATGCAAAATTAAATGTATATTTTTCAATATTTCTGAGAGATTTTCTTAATATTTTTGTCCGTAAGAACCTTCTCCTAATAATAACAAATACAACAAAAAAAGAATTAGTGAAATCGGTCCAGCCATTCACGCGTGATGCCGTGACCAAGGAAAACGGGTTTCATTTTTATATATTAGATTAAATAATAAAAGTTGTTTCCAAAAAACCGACTTCCAAAGCCACTGTAGAAATCAAAATTATTTTATACTTTACAATGGCTTTGGAAGTCGGCTTTTTGGAAAGAATTTTTATTTTTAACTTTTTAGTGTACTCTAAATCCCCACGGCTTAGGAGTGCAGTACCCTGCAGCGTTAGAGTTGAGGAGTTAAGACTTGGTTTTAAGTATGAAGTCGTTGCTTGACACCTACAATCTGAATTCACCATTAAAAATCCTAAATCACTATGTTTAAGGAGTTCTGTTCCCTGCAGCATCAGGGTTGAGGAGTTGGCACTTGGGTTTAAGTATGAAGGCGTTGCTTGACACCTACAATAAGAATTCATCATAAAAAAATCCTAAATTGCTATTTTAAGGAGTTCTGTACCCTACAGCATCAGGGTTGAGGAGTTGGGACTCAGAGTTGTATTTTATACACGTGACTTGATACCTAGACTATATTAATTTACCATCAAAATTTCCTAAATGCCTAGTTTTGAGGATTTCATGTAGTACGGTACACCTACAGCATCAGGATTGAGGATTTGTAGTCAGAATTTTTTATGGGACCACATCGGGAGCTTCCACTAACCAGTGAAAAAAAATTTTTCAAATCGGTTTAGAAACAACGGAGATATGCACCGACATACATTTAAAAAAAACATACGCGCCGAATTGAACCTCCTCCTTTTTTGGAAGTCGGTTAAAAATAAAAAGTAGGTTTCATCTATTATACAGATCGGTGAAGGTCGTGGTATAGCTGGATCTACTACGAAAATAATTTATCCACAATCCGCGTACTTAGATACGAACCTTCATGCAACTTCCCCTATCCTATAAAAGTTTATAGCATGTAACAGCGAACTAGTTTTACAGTATAATGATAGATGGCGATCAAATATATTTTTTTGACGCATTATTTAGGCGACACGGGCGACATCTATCAAGACGAATGTAAACTTCACAACTCACACATGCGTAAATCTGACACTTTTTGAATGCCGTTTTTATACTAAAAATAATGTAAATATTTGTCTGACATGAAAATTGCGACCATAAAAAGCCCTAAAGAAATGATAAAACAAATTAAAAAAACACAAAAATGTATATATTTCAAGAATAATCGAAAAGAAAAATGTATGAAAGTCGACCTATGCACGTGCGCCTTAAAGAGATACATACAGTCGTGGTCAACTAATTAGGGACATTCAAGATAGTGAATAGCAATAACCGGTTTTGTACATATAAATATAAAACCCTATTGATTTCTCAGTAACTATTATTTGCATAATTTGGTCCGATTATTATGCTCTAAATGGCTGTAAATAAAAGATTAAATAAATAGAAAAAAGTGTTTATTATCAAAGGTTAACCATGTATTCAATTAAGGTACACTTCTGTAGCTGGGCATTTAATTAAGGACAGTTAAGTAAAATGAAAAATACAGTTAAACAAAACTAATATTCTGCAGTATTTTAATTTCTTTCACAACTCCATTTTATTACGGGTAAAATCAGTACCCAGTAGCAAAACCTTTGTTAGTTATTACCGCTTGACACTGATGTGGCATAGGCATTATCAGTTTCTGACATGTTTCGACAGGAATGTTTGCCCATGCCTCATAAAAAGCTTCATCTAAAGTTGTGGTACGATAAGTGGCAACTTTTTTCTTGATTTCGTGCCAAAGGTGCTCGATTGGGTTGAGGTCCGGGCTATTTGCTGGCCAATCTAGCACTGATACCGACTGACTGTTAAGAAACGACTTGACTGAACGGGGGTATGTTTGGGGTCGTTATCATGCTGAAACTTCCATATAATAGGGAGATGTTCCTCAGCATAGGGAAGCATAGTTTCCTCTAATATTGCCTTGTATTGATGTTGGTCTAAGTTACCCTGAACTTTCCTCACAGGTCCCACTCCACGTCCAGAAAATGAACCCCACATTTTAATGTTTCCACCGCCATGTTTCACCTGCTTTTTTGTGAATCTTGGATTCATTTCCGCTTTTACAGGACGCCGTACGTATTGCCTTCCATCTGAAGAAATCAAATTAACCTTGGTCTCGTCAGAGAACAATACATGTTGCCATTGGGCGTAGGTCCAATGTCCATATTTACGTGCAAACGCCAAACGTGCATTTCTATGTTCTTTCTTCAGCATCGGTACTTTGCGAGCCACTCTTCCGAACAACCCTGCTTCTACCAGACGTCGTCGAACGGTAATCGCTGATACACCGGCTCTTTCGTCTGCCCCAAACACGTCGTGTTTAATTAAAACAGAGCCTAGAAACGGATCTTTCTTGGCTAACCTGGATATCATTCTATCTTCTTGCGGAGTTGTTTTTCTCGATCTTTTTTTTCTGGGCACATTTAAAGCTGTGTTGTTGCGCCTCAAATGTTGCACTGCATTGCATACCATAGTTTTTGAACAATTTAAATATTCTGCTATCCTTCGGTATGACCATTGAAATAGAATGAGTACTAGAAACAGGGTCACGAACAAAAAATATCGCAAAAATGTCCCAATTTGCACACACATAAACATTTGTATGCTGAGTGGGAAATGTAGAAAAGGGTATTATATTAGCAACAACTTCAGTTAATTATGCACCTTAAGTTTAACACATAAAGCTACATTACGATTAGAAAATATTAATTTTTAAGACGTTCTGTCATCAGAGAAAAGGTAGGAATAACCTTTCAATCCAAAACAAAAAGTAATTTTTAAAATAAGTACAACAATATTTATTATTAAAATAAAACTTAATATGTAAGCAATAAGGTACTTCATACGTTGCCAAATTGATACCTTTACACTATTTTGGAACAAGACGCAACTCTTGGCATCACATTGTCAATATCAACAACGTCAATTTATTATAAACCTTAAAACTTAGAATTTAAGTTGAATTACGAATGTAGTATGTTTATATTTAAGACCTTTTGTCTTTGTAAAAAGGCAAAAACAAAAAATTCAATGGAACGAAATTCAAATAGAACAATGGAGACATGGAGTTGCTGATTTTTTAAAGTTGTATATCGTGGTGGTATGTGGTCGTGTATATTTATTACTAGCTTACGCGCCCCAGCAACTCACTTATGTGTTATACTTGTACAGTATGTTTTATTTATCAAAATAAATATTGATACAGTTTTGGTGGGTAGCACTGCGAAAAACCACGTAGGTTTAAATGGCGTACTCTCTCCTCTTCTATCAATATTTATAACTATACAATGTTATGATATGCATAAGTATCTGTGTAAAAACATGAGGAAACTAAAACTAAACTACCTAACATTTGTTTAAGAAGTAAGATTTTAACTTAAAATTAAATTTTCCTTACTTAGTTTCATTTTAAAATTAATATCAAGGTTAAAAATCTACGTTTTATTGACGTATTACACGTAAACTTAAAAAGTACCAAGTAAACTTTATTCAGATTTAGCCTTTGCGGCTTTTATTATTTTTTACTACATTTTTTTATAAAATATTTATGTAAAGTATATAATATCTTTATGTACCCATGTATTTTATGTGTATTTATGTAACTATGTAGGTATGTGTGTTTCTAGTAATATCAATTTTATCAAAATGAATTTGAACATAATTAATGTTATCTGTATATTTTAGATGGCTCAAACAACTCTACTGCATAACGAAATGGATTACCAGGGAATCACTAAGCAACAATACTTTTAAAACCAACACTACTCCATGCATCCCGTCTATCCAGAACAGTCAATGTTTGTTACAATATTTGACGCATTGTCACAAACATTGGCCAAAGGATATTAGTACTCTTTTTATATGAGCATTGCAGCATTTTGACGCGTCGTTATGTTGGCTAAGGTTGGCTCATACTAATTTCAAATAAGAGCACTTTCGTATTTGTGCTGTAATTTGTCGGGGACATTTTTGAAGCGCTAATCCTACATCTAGTATAGGTACTAAAAAAATTCTACATCAATGGGTATGACCAACCACGCTCGATAAACTTCATGATAATTTTTCGTAGTGTTGCATCGCAACTTTTATTTTTGCCCATTTTTCTTCTAATAATTCTCAAAGCTTTAAATAAAAAATCTAGATTGCCGCCAAAACCACCACGAAACAATAGGAGAAGAAATAAAAAAAATAGAGATTCAGATTTTGAAAATAGAACGCAATATCTCAATGTCCCTAATTAAATGGCCAGCCAGCATTCTTTGAACAAATAGCACTGTGATAATGTATCGGCTATACTGTAAAGAGGTTTAATGTTTAAGAAGTTGTTATTGTTTGTATAATCGGGCACATAAATGACTAATTATACTTACATGTAAGAGATATGGAATATTGTTTAGACTCGTTGGAAAATAAAAAATAAATTCATAATTTGGTTTAACTAGAGAGTGTCCCTAATTAGTTGACCACGACTGTATATTGAAGTGATAGGTTACTTTAATAGTTTCTATGTGAACTTTTATTTTGCGAAAGTGAGTAATTTCGTGAAGTCGCATCATGAAAACTTATAAACATAGTACATATTACATTCAGCTCTAAATCTACTATAAAGATTCAAAACCTAACTAAATAATAGTTACAACTTACCATATTCCGAAAGTGAGCTGTTACAGACCGTGTACGGCGCCTGATCGGGGTAGAGATGAGCCAGAGGACAGTATGTGGCCTTGTCCACCTTCTGGTGGTGAAGCACATGATGCCTGTTGACAACAATCACAAATATAAATATCTAGGGGTGTAGTATGAATGCTGACCTACCTATCGTTCCGCCATTTAAATATTTTTTCGAAATAATGGCCATTCGTAAAACTTGTATTAATCAATAGCTGGCATAAATACAAGCAAGTATTATATGAGAAAAAATCTAAAGCATCAGGTTTCAGAGATATATAAGCTAACTGGACTCGTGGCATCATCATCGCGTAGATTATCTCTTATCGTAGATTAAGACTTCTTGTCTCTAATCGTCTTACCTGTGTGAGAATGTGCCTCTCTCCACGTCCTCTCCAGACAGCCTCACGTGGATGCCCTCCTTCAGCAGCGAGCCAAAAGCCATGGCCTCAGCCAGAGCCCAGTCTACAGTGCGGTTCTCGACCATCTCCATACGCGCCTTGAGGATACGCAGCAAGCCCTTGTGGATTTCGAACTCGGCCGCGTTTGGCGGCGGCGATGAGAAACGCTTTCCGATGTGGACCAATGTCTCTTCCACTACACCAGTTGTGGACATCTGCCACAAAATAAAAAATTTGTTACTGCCAAAAAATCCATACTAATATTATAAATGCGAAAATGTGTCTATCTGTCTGCTAAGCTTTAACGGCCCGTATTTCAGCCGATTTTGATGAAATTTTGGGTAGTGATAGTATGCATCCCAGGGAAAGACATAGGCTACTTTTTATCCCGAAATTCATGCGGAAGAAGTCGCGGGCATCATCTAGTGAAAAGCCAAATACAATTTTGCACGGGGTTTTTTAATAACGAACTAAGTACTTTCAACAACTTCATAATATATTGAGTATCATACCATTGCAAACAGATTCCGGTACACAAGAATGGTGCGCATAGAAAAGATATCTTTTGCATCATCTCACAATTTATATAATCCAAATCAATTTACCTTGAGTGGGTCCTTGCCCTCGAAAAATCCAGACCAGGGAGAGTCGAGCCAGTCCTTGTACTTGATGTGCGTTTCCTGTTTCGCCTGGTTGTAAGCTTCCTCGCAGATCTTGTCATATTTGTCCTTTACGTCTTTAACTTCTTCAGCGGTCACTACGCCTTCGCTGATGAGCTGATCGGCGTATTTTTCCAGAACTAAAAACAATAAAATATATTTTTGAAGTGAAAACTTCTTCAGGCGCGTTGAGCACTTTTTGGTTATTTATATTGAAGTGTAAAACTTCTTTAGGCGCGTTGAGCACTTTTTGGTAGGGGTAAAAATGTATATTCGCATGACCGTGACGTATCAGAAGATATCCTTGTGGAACGTGGCTTCAATACGGACAGGCGAGCATGCAGTCCCACGCGAGTTTTAGCGTAAGGTTCTTATCACTCACCAGGCTTAGTCTTGCGAATCTTCTGGTACATGAGCGGTTGTGTGAACATCGGCTCGTCGACTTCGTTGTGTCCGTTGCGCCGGTAGCTGACAATATCCTTGTGGAACGTGGCTTCAATACGGACAGGCGAGCATGCAGTCCCACGCGAGTTTTAGCGTAAGGTTCTTATCACTCACCCGGCTTAGTCTTGCGAATCTTCTGGTACATGAGCGGTTGTGTGAACATCGGCTCGTCGACTTCGTTGTGTCCATTGCGCCGGTAGCTGACAATATCCTTGTGGAACGTGGCTTCAATACGGACAGGCGAGCATGCAGTCCCACGCGAGTTTTAGCGTAAGGTTCTTATCACTCACCCGGCTTAGTCTTGCGAATCTTCTGGTACATGAGCGGTTGTGTGAACATCGGCTCGTCGACTTCGTTGTGTCCGTTGCGCCGGTAGCTGACAATATCCTTGTGGAACGTGGCTTCAATACGGACAGGCGAGCATGCAGTCCCACGCGAGTTTTAGCGTAAGGTTCTTATCACTCACCCGGCTTAGTCTTGCGAATCTTCTGGTACATGAGCGGTTGTGTGAACATCGGCTCGTCGACTTCGTTGTGTCCGTTGCGCCGGTAGCTGACAATATCCTTGTGGAACGTGGCTTCAATACGGACAGGCGAGCATGCAGTCCCACGCGAGTTTTAGCGTAAGGTTCTTATCACTCACCCGGCTTAGTCTTGCGAATCTTCTGGTACATGAGCGGTTGTGTGAACATCGGCTCGTCGACTTCGTTGTGTCCGTTGCGCCGGTAGCTGACGATATCGATGACGACGTCCTTGTGGAACGTGGCGCGCCATTCCGCTGCTACGTTGCACACGTGCATTACAGCTTCAGGGTTGTCGCTGTTCACGTGGAAGATTGGAGCATTCACCACTCGAGCCACATCTGAGAAACAAGCAGATTTTTTGTAACTAAAGGGTTTTTTGCAAATAACGTGAAGAAGAGAACGAATATTATAAACCAACTTCCAAATAAACTAAATTCTTAAGCTGGAGTGTCATCATTGTCATTTTTACAATTTGACCTTGACGGTGTCCTCCGCTTAGAGTAAGCGATAAGATCTTAAGATCTTGGCCTGGAAGGATTGAATGAAAAAAATTATAAAATATTCCACCTATCGGTGATCGGTCCTTCCTAGGATCGGTGGTGCAGGTTCTTAGCCACTATTTGAAGTGTATTGAAGATGTCGTCACTGGTGGTTCCTGGCAAGTTTAACAAGTAACTAGACTAGAACAATAGCCGGACTCGAATACAGCTTGGTCAGAGAACGGGTGCGATCTCTACCGATAGGTCAGCAATCGTAACACCTAGCTACATTACGGAAACTAACCAAGAGGGCGAATTTGCTGGGTGAATAAATCACAATTAATCAATTTGTTATTTAATCGTATGGCGTTTGGTACTTAATAAGCGTTTTTATAAAAAGAACGCTTATTTCGCCTTCAAGTTCGTCGCTCGTTTAGCACCACCCAGGGGACACGTGCAGGGAGGTAGAAGGTAGCTCCTGCGGACGTGAGCGACGGGGCATCCCCCATCAATTTGTACAGTAAGCAGATGAGCTCGAATGCCTAGGGTCAGTGGTCACTACCTGGGCTATCTTGATCGCGTGATCCGAAAAAATACCTACGGCAGCGGCGCCCTAGGGGGCATTCCTCACTTATCATTTGAGAAAATGAGAGAGATGAGAGGTGAAAAAGATGAGAGACAGAGAAAGAAAGAGATAAGAGTTTACGATGCAATAACTCACCTGTACAGTAAGCAGATGAGCGCGAATGCCTAGGGTCGGTGGTGAAGCCGATCTGGTTGTTAGCCACTATATGTACGGTGCCGTGCGTGGTGTATGCGGGCAAGTCCGACAAGTGCATAGTCTCGAATACTACGCCTTGGCCGGCGAACGCGGCGTCGCCGTGGAGCAGGATTGACATAACCTGTAGCAAATTATTATAATCAGCTTTACCAGTGAACTTTTAATCATAGATAGATAGATTTATTACACACACTTAAAACAAAATAAACAAAAATATAAAACGGAAGGGTGCAAAGGCGGTCTTATTGCTAAAGCAATATCTTCTTTATTTCTACTGGGCAAGATTCCGCACTTAAACCTTCAGTTGGAGATCTGTTGTGCGTGTAAAACAGTAAAACAATCTCTTCCAGACAATAAAATATAGGACTTCCAGGTAATAAAATATGTCCTATATATGACCTATTTTTATTTTTTAAAGGGAATGTTTATACTTATTATGTTTGACTTCTGAAGGTAGAGAGTGACTTTGACTGTCGTATATCCGCTGGAGGCATAATATCGACCAAGAACTAAGCTCACGCAGTAGTTTCTCGCACTCCGATTACCGCGCATGCCAACATTCTGATAATCTTCGCTACGCGGTCGAGAGGCTCGATGTGTGTAAGACTTCGTACGTTCTTGGCCTACTTATTTTACTTGTAGAATAGCTCAGCGCGCGTCTAGCCCTTTACACCGGGTTCGAAGCCCTCCAAATGCGAGGGCTTGGTTCATACGGCTTGACTGATATGACAATGGCATCTGGGATGCTCGATGTAATTTCAGCCCCTCAGCAAAAAACGCGACAACACGACTCGATACGAAGCGACGCGATACTATCATACAGTAGCTAAAGAAAATGACAAACTTATGTGGCAACGTTGTCACAAAAGTTTGTCATTATCTATAAACTCGTATGGCGATTGGCGACGCAATGCGCGCTCGCTTTCATTGCTCAACTTTTTTTTATCCCACTACAAGTTAGCCCTTGACTGCAATCTCACCTGTGTTGATGCAGTCTAAGATGGTAGTGGGCTAACATATTATGTACATGGCAGTTATATTAAACTCATACCCCTAGTCGGTTTCTACACGGCATCGCACCGGAACACTTAATTCGCTTGGCGGCACGTCTTTGCCGGTAGGGTGGTGGTAACTAGCCACGGCTGAAGCCTCCCACCAGGCTAGGCCAGAAAATTCAGAAATTATAAATTCCTATTAAGGCGCTGTCAGCTCTTAAAATCAAAACACAAATCGAGAGGTTGGCTCTCCTCAGTCCTCACCCCTCACGTCAGTTATGCCCACTTCGGCCGGGTGGCGCTCCCGTCGCGGTTTTCATTATTTTCGCGCGCTTGTCATAGCATGTCACGGATGCCCTCGGATGACAAAACACGGTAACTCAAAATTTGTGAAATTGATAGAATAACGTAAGTGAGTAAATCACGTACCAAAGTCTCTTACATGAGTAGGTAATTGAGAAAATACCTATTGTAAATCGCATATCGTGTGCAAATCCATTTTAATACCTACTTAATATTATAAATGCGAAAGTGTGATTGTTAATTGAATTGCCCGTCAATCACGCCGCAACGGAGCAATGGTTCGACGTTATTTTTGGCGTGGGTATTTGTATAGTTGAAGGAGAGTGACTTTTTATCCCGAAAAATTAAGGAGTTCCCGCGGGAATAAAAAAAACTTCAACCACGCGGACGAAGTCGCGGGCATTAGTTAGCCCAGCATACTAATATCCATACAAAATATAATAAATGCGAAAGTGTGTCTGTCTGTCTGCTACGCTTGCACGGCCCAACTACTCAAACGATTTTGATGAAATTTGGTACAAAGATAGATTACATCCCGGAGAAGGACATAGGCTACCCGGAACCATTATCCTGGAAAATTAAACAGTTACCGCGGGAGTCAAAAAATCTTAATCCATGTGGACGAAGTCGAGGGCATCATCTAGAGTTACATAAGTATCTTATTTACATAAACTACTTACGTGAGTTAATTACAAGTATAATTGTGGCATAAATCAATATCATACGTATATACAATGTACTTACCGACTAAGAGTCTGATATTCATTTTTTGTCAGAAACAAGAAATACAGATGTTATTTCAAAAATTTAAATAGCAAAAAGATGTTGAAAATTGATCATTGAAATCAATTTCTAGTCTTTTGCAGACATATAGTATTATTTACAGTGTTTGAAAAATACTCAAAAATAAAAAACGAAGAAAATCATACAATTTTGGTGTCATGATTACAATTTTTTATCTTTACATACAGAATTATCTATATGGTAGAACTTCGTAAGAGTCAAAACCGCAAATTAGCCAATTTATGTAAAATTTCAAATTTGTACGTTGTTTCCGTACTCTAAAATTATAAGTTTGATTGACAATATTATGTCCGAAGCAAAACCTATTATATTAATTAACTGGACTTAGGTTGGGTGAAACTAAACAAATTAACTTTTTAAAAATCCCACTCAATCAAAATTAAAAATAAATCTCGGTAACGGAAAATTTTCAACTCAAGGAAACGGGAATAAAATTGGCCGATTCCCGGGAATTCCCGAGAATCGGGATTTTTTTAAAAATAGTTATTGCTACTTTTATGTACCTTATATCCAGTTTTTTTTAAATTAAATACAAGTTAGCCCTTGACTGCGATCTAAGTGATGATGCAGTCTAAGATGGTAGCGGGCTAACCTGTTTGGGGTATGGCAGTTATATTAAACCCTAGTCCATATCCCGAATCGGTTTCTACACGACATCCTACCGGAACGCTAAATAGCTTGGCTGCACGTCTTTGGCGGTAGGGTGGTAATTGGTAACTAGCCACGGCTGAAGCCTCCTACCAGGCCAGACCAGAGAAATTTCAGAATATTTAAATTCTTGAAATACAATGCAAGAAAATATTGTTGCCGTGAATTAACGTAACTCTTTCGAAATTGTCAGTCAATTGAACAAATTGGTACTCAATGGATTTCTAAAGGTTTGTACACGGTTAAGCTTTTACGGCCCCGAGTTTTGCATTGGAAACGAGTATTGTATATATTAAATTATTCAGGTGTAACAATGGCGCTGACATCTGGTGAAATAACAAGGCGGCATATAGAGAAATTAAAGAGGAACTCTTAAAAGTTCAAACAATAATATATAAGAAAATAACACTTGGAGCTCGTAAAATCTAGAACAAAAAAAATATCCGAGGTGAGATAAAATATCAGAAAGGGAGAATCGAAGAAGACAAAACGCAAAAAAAAATTGTTACTTATAATCATTCTTACAATGTGATTTAACATACTATACATTGGTTGGAAGTTCTACTTATATTTTATAGACGACATTTTACATAATTTAAGTACAAAATAAAGAATAAAGAGTTTAAAATACTCAAAAGTACCTACTACGACTATTATAGTTTTATGGTAAGAAAGTACAATAATTCTTAACATTGTGATCAGTGCCCTTACTTTTCCTTTGAGTAATTGTCAAGGTTCCACTGACAAATTGTCCTCTCAAAAAATCCTCCAAAAAGTTTGGACAGATGGATGTATGGATGTATGAATGGATGTATGGATGTTTGTTACTCAATCACGCCCCAACGGCTGAACGGATCTGGCCGAAATTTGGCACAGATATAGATTATAGTCTGGAATAGCACATAGGCTACTTTTTATCCCGAAAAATTAAAGAGTTCTCGCGGGAACCACAAAACTTCGATCCACGCGTACGAAGTCGCGGGCATCGGCTAGTATTGCATAAATACTTATAATATTGACAATTTATCATTAATATAAGTTATTGTTATGTTATATTTAAATGTATATTTTTTATCGCAAACTAACTTACTTGCAAAAATAAAAATAAAAAGCATTGTCTATTTCAGAAGTTATATAATAAATTATGATATAAATTTGCCTTTACGTTAGTCAAAAGAACTAAAATTATCAAATTTTGATAGTGTTTCTGTCATTTTATGTTTGCTGTCCTATTTTTGTGATTGGCATGATTGGTAAGACTAGTAAAACACTTCTGTGAATCTTATCTAAAGTTGTTTTTTTAAGTGCCTTTTGTGAGATAAAGTTTAGTTACTCAATGGAATAATTCTCCGTCACTTAATTTTAAAATGATTGTTTTTACTATAATTTAACATAATATTTGTAAACAGTGCTACTGCTCATAAAGATAAATAACTAAGAAACACAAATTTATCAATAAAATAACAAAACATGATGAAAAAAAAACATCGATTTTATTTCATGTACAATTTTACAAAAATACGCCCAATTCCCAAATTCACTCTGCTGGGGATTAAACCCGGTACATCCCACGTTAAGACTATTGTCTTAACGTGGGATGTACCGGATGCACTATTGTGCTCAGCACTGCGCGAGTGAGGTACCTAGTCAATAGGGCATGCTCCCGATAATTCCTGGTACCAAAAATTCCCGGTACTTCTGAATAATTTTCAGTCCCGGTTCTCCACACCATAAAACCGGTACTTTTGATACTTTTGAGACTCGAAGTACATACATTCTGTCGATTCTTCTCTAATTAAGTGTGGATATTTCTACATGTAACAATAATTTAATTCACTATACTGTATTTTATGCTCACAAATTCGAGGTATTAGTTTAAAAACCCCTATTTTTACTTTGGCTATAACGATTATTTTACTGCTACTTCGTACAGTTTCGTATGTTAGTCTTTCTGGTAAGTATTATTTACCAGCAGAGAAGAGCTTTTTTGAAGATCAATGAATTGATGGATCTGTCACTGGAATAAAATTTGTTCAGCCATAATAAATTACAGTAGATTATGCTATATTCTGTTAATTGTATCGTTACTTTCATAAATTTCACATGAAGATTGACAGGAAAATATTGATAGACTGTAATATAACCTCATAAGCCCGAGGCTACTAAATTTTGATTTTTGACTCTACTGTCAATTATACCAATAGCAGAGGGAAAGAAAATATGGATATCCGTATCCATAATTCCCTAAGATGCTCAGGAGTTCTCCATACAATGTTATGTAAAAACCAAGACTGTGAACAGTCCAATCTTTATGTATGGATGTGAATCCTGGACAGTAACGCAGCAGTAACGAGGCTCTTTATGGCTGATAGGAAACGTCTTTAGAAAATCCTAGGGTCCTCGATCCTAGGATCCTCCATACGTACGGGGAGGACGGTGAATGGATACCAAAAATACTAAGAGGTACCATATCCAATATAATTGTAGAGACCAAATCAGCGTGCGGCAAAACCAAAAAACGGCACAGAATAGGAGAGAGTAACATCTTCACGAGATTCTCTTGGGAATACTGAGTATGGGTTGGAAAATATTGTTGATTTAGATTAACATTTGTAATTCTTTGAGGTGAGGTTACTACGTACGCCTGTCTATAAAAAAAGACCCGTAAAGGATCACTTTGTTGTCCGTGTATCCAAGCCTCAAGGCTTGTTTCTCATAAACTGCTTGATGTAGTAAATTTATATTTGCACTGGCTTCTAATTGCTATAAAAGTAGTTACATATGAGCGTATCACGATAAAAAAAATTTCAACTTTTCAAAGTGTATTTTCATACAAGACGCAATCTCTGTAAAACCTATGAACTACAATAAAACTTTGAAATTTGTAACGAAGCGAGTTATGGTACAAGTACATGAAAAAATCATGAATATACAGTCCTGTGTGAAATATTATGCGATAAATTTTTGTATAATGCCTAATGAATAGTAATATTCAGTATATTCCTGTGTGAAATATTATGCGATAAATTTTTGTATAACGCCTAATGAACAGTAATATTTGGTCTATTTCATACTTTCTGTAATGTCTTAGCCGTGTTTTTGTGATAATTTAAGGTAGTATCGAAAGTATCGAAAGTCCCGGGAATTCCCGGTTCCTTGCCAATATCGGTCCAAAATTTCCCGGTACTCAAACACAGCACCGAATGCATGCCCTAGTAGTCAGGGAGAATTATAATAAACAAGTTAAGAGATCAACTTGTTCTCAAATATTTCTCAAGAGATAAGTTAAAAAAATACTCTGTACACAAAAACGGGAAATCACAAAAAAAACCAACGACGTATTTCCTGGAAATTTCTAACTCCCGGGTCCCAGAAACGAAACCCTAAGGGTATCTAATATCCAATCAATTAGTAATAAAACTTGCAATAGGCACTTATTTGAAGTATTTGAGACACTACTAGGTCCTTACTCAGCAAGCTTTCGATATAATAATATTATCTGGTCGGTCTGGTCCAATGAGAGCGGACGAGTAGGCAGTAGCAAGCTGAAGTGGCAATGCTTGATTTTCAGTTTTCCTTTCTATGTCTTACCACTGTTTTGTTTATTTTCCATTCATATCAAAAACTGCACTGCAGGCATACTACTATCGCTTAAATCCGTATTGTTTTGATATTGTTGACGTTCGTGTTTTTAGAATTATAATCCTTATTTTAGGACCTTCAAGGTACGTGACATAAAACTGACATTTTTATGTAATACTGCTTTAAGCGATGGCAGTGAACCCTCTGACAGTAATTGGATGTTTGACAACTATAATACCTACTTCTTGGAAATATTAAAAGACGTCATTGTTCATTGAAATAGAATGAGTACCTAAAAAAATTCTACATCAATGTCATTGTTACAACCAGCAGGAGTTTTTTTTTTAAATAGTGAAGCGACGTGCCTTTTTATGCGATATTTCGCAACTCGTATGTCAATCTAGTAATTACTAGTACGATTTTAATTTTGAAAATAGTTTTCAAAATAATTACGAAGCTGCAACACAAGCTCACTTGATTGTCATTTAAGTAGCGTCATCTTTGGCGTTGGATGGTTTCTATGACCTGCCTTATTGATGTTGCCAAATAATAAAATATACATTTACAGCATTGCTTCACCAAAAATATTTATTTTAATACATAAAAAAGACATTTAGACGCCTGGGTATGTTTATAAAACAATACAAAAAGTTGTAATATCAATGTGTCAAATCGATTAAAACTTCTTCGTAATTGAAGTCGATTGTTGTCAAAAATCGAATGGATAGCGCATTACGGCATCATTATTTCGAGCTGTCAAAAGTTTGGTCAGAGAACACATATTCATAATTTATTTGATTATGTATTTTTAGTTATATAAAAGAAGATAGCTCACGAAAGTTGTAATATCCACGTCTTCTGTCAATTCATGTTGAATAAACATTAGTCTTATTCATGTTATGTTTGAAAACCATTTTAAAATATCGATTTAAACGCTGGAGCAAAGGAGCACAGATCCATCGTCTGTGAAGTTCTTTCGAACACTAGCGGAGGTGAAAATGAGCTAGCGCTTCTCGAAAAACCGGAATACAATGGAAAACAGAAAATATGTTTACATTTTAATAAATGTTAATAAATCAATGGATGTCATTTAGAATTTGGAATTTAATGATATAATTTTCAAGTAAATTGAGGTTTTCAATTTGGAGATGTGTTGATTTGAAAACTGAAATAAGAGGTATGTTTGAATTTATTTTTTATGCAGCGAAGTTGTTTAAATCGTGTTTTGGGATAAAACAATATCTGAGTTAAGGTCTTGAAAACATCATATATTTTTTTCAATCTTCCATATGCCACCATTTAATGGATACACTGCTTTGGAGACCCCCCCCCTGACCACACACAGCGCCTTAATCCCTAAATTCCTGCCAGGGATTGCACCCGGGACCTCCGCACGTTAAGACAACAGCGCTCAACACTGCGCCACGGAAGTCGTCGCTTAGAATAGGGATGATGACAACTCAATCAAATCAGCAACTCTTTATCAAGCCTAAAAACACACTTCTAGTATGGAAGTTGTATGAAATTCACAGTTGTGACGTCATCAAATTTCAACGCACTTTTTTTCTTTAATCTATATTTTAAAATAATGGTTACCAACCTTAAAACTAACCGAGGATATGAATTTTAGGTCTTTTGGAAGACCCTCTATTTAATAATCAGCTAGAAATAATTTATTTTTGATATAGGCATCATCCCTATTATAGGTAGGGCTACGTACCTTCTTGCCCTCGTTGTCTCCCCTATAGAACTGCTCAGCGCGCGTCTTGCCCTGCACCACGGGATCAACGGCCTCCAAGTGAGAGGGGTTGGCGCATACTGCCAGTCTGATGTTCTTGTTCGTTACGCGGTTGAGGCGCTCGATGTATGTGCCCAAGTGGTATTTTACGTCACCAGACCCCTGAAATAAGTGAACATCGTGAGAAGCTAGCTAGGCAATATGGTTAATAGACTAAGAGATAGCTGTATTTTTGGTAACTATCGCTAGGAAGGCTGATTCAGTATTTGGTGGGTGTACGGCTCTCCACTGGTGGGAAAACTGACGCTCTGCCCGCATGCGGCTGAGAAACTGATTACTTATCGCCGCTCAAAGACGCATTATGGTTACCAAAAATGAACAATAACTAGGAAGGCTGATACTAGTATCGCATTATGATATTATAAGTAGACCCTGTGTGAACAGTATGAAAACTGACGATATACATTGGTCCGTTCACTAGATATCGCCTCTCAAAGACTTGATAAACTTACAAAAAAATAACGTTTAATGGTTGAGCGTCGTCGCGTTGATTACTAATAAATATTATGAAGGCGTAATTAAACGCTGATTCTAGCGATAGTTACCAAAAGTACGGCTATCTCTCATAATATAAGTCGGTATAACGGTAAAATCATTCTGTCGTCACTTACAGAATGATTTTACCGTTACTCTGATGACTTTAATGGCGCAGTAGGGTAGGAGAAGAAGGAGTCAATATGAGAACTATGCATTCTTACATTATCCCTACTCTAACCCAAAACTATCCAATAGATTAAAAGCTTTCCAATATTGGTTCAAAATTCAAATATTATACAATTATTTTTCATGGAAT
This sequence comes from Erebia aethiops, assembly GCA_923060345.2. Taxonomy (NCBI): domain Eukaryota; kingdom Metazoa; phylum Arthropoda; class Insecta; order Lepidoptera; family Nymphalidae; genus Erebia; species Erebia aethiops. Next base: position 26,620,285 of record OV281081.1, read on the forward strand.
AAAGAAAAAGCTTACGTCATCCTCGGCTTCGAGACCAGCGAATTGAGTGAACAGTTGATGAAGTGGCTTGCGGCATACATTGGCCAAAACATTTAGACGTCCTGCAAATTGAAAGAAAGATTATGTTCATAATCCTACTAACAACGAAAATTATTCTTGTTACCAGTATAATAGCAATCCTATATATTCAAAAACAAGCTAACTCAATATTTTCTTTAGTGTCTGCGTTGGGTAGAGGGTAATATGTTACGCTGTATCTGTTTGTATGTCGGTTCACCGACGCCATGGCCAATCCAACATGGTGGAAGTGACAAGAAAATTAATTAAAATAAATTTATCGGCAAGTGATATCAATAAAAGTAGTTTTAGAAAATCCATACTAATATTATAAATGCGAAAGTGTGTCTGTGTGTCTGCTATGCTTTCACTGTTCAACCGATTTTGATGAAATTTACTATAGTAGTAGTATCCTGGGGAAGGACATAGGCTACCTTTTATCCCGGAAAATTAAGGAGTTCCCGCGGGAATTGAAAAAACTTAATCCAAACGGACGAAGTCGTGGGCATCATCTAGTTAGTATACATATGTTTACGTACATAAAAATTAAAGCATTCGTCCATGTGCTATTTTGAAGATCAGTTAAGGCATTGTAGTATTTTTGGAATGTTATATGGTCTAAAACCATATCCATACTTCCATACTAATATCATAAATGCTAAAGCCTGTCTGTCTGTTACGCTTTCACGGCCCATCTGCTCAACCAATTTTGATGAAATTTTATTCAAGGGTAGATTGTATCCCGGGGAAGGACATAGGCTCTTTATCCCGGAAATTAATGAGTTCCAGCGGGAATCAAAAAATCTTAATCCACGCAGACGAAGTCGCGGGAATCATGTAGTTCGAAATAAGTTTTCATACCTCTATGCGGCATTCCCATGATAATAGACTCGACTCCGAGGCGCGTAGAAGTGTCAATGACCTGCTTCATTGCCGGGATGAGAATCTCGCAACCCTCAAGTCCGAAACGTTTCTCTGACGACCATTTCTTAGCCAAGAAGTTCTCAAATCTGATAGAGACAAAATAATTTATTCTTATAGCAAAAAACGAAGCACCTCTTTTCTTACTTGTTATTGTACAAAACTGAAGTAAAAAATTCCTAAATTGGCAAAAAGGTATGCAAAAAACCTCAATGTTTGCTTGGATCATAATAATTAATGATATCAAAAAGCCCACCAGTAATAATCATTATTATGTGGCCTATAATATATTTGGTGGTTACAGAGGTCATTTGAATATTTCAAGTTCTAGCGGTTGCAAGTTTTATCTTTGTGTTCGATTTATGTACATATTTAAAACTATCACATTATATACATAATACAAATGAATGAATAAATTATAAATGAAATAACTTATTGCTCTCAAATAGCAAATGTAAAGCCAAAAATATTAGATGTTTGTTATCAACCAGAAGCAACGACAAGGAAATAACATTGTATTCGATAAAGTTATTATTACATGTTAGAGATAAGATTGTCTGATCAGTGCTCACTAGATATCAACAAAAGACTGATAATACATATCTTTAACATGTCAATGACAAGCCAAACCGCGGCTAGACAATCACACCGGAAATGTTGCAATACGGAAGGATATATTCATTATTACTATCGTAAATTTGTATATTTTATACAACAGTCAAGCATTTCGTGTGAAAATGTAGGTAGCGTTTCATGAAATAGTCAGCTACAACTGGTCATATTATATCGTTGAGGGTACAACGGTTGTCTATTTCATCAATAACGTTCGACCATATTATTAAGGGTGCCCATGCCCCATACAAATGTAGATGTAAAATGGATGGGATATGCGAGAGGACTCGCTTTGTCGGCCCTTCATTCAGTTTCATCTATCTATTCGGCCTTTGTTTCGTTATGGAGATTCGCATTTTTATGTTTTGTTGGAGGCTTTACTTGCATAATGTTGTTACACTTTGTTTCAGATAAAAATTAATTCTCATGTCGTAGTAAAATATTATCAAGCAAATTGTCACATTTTTTAAAGTATCAAGAGATCTTTTAGTAGTATAACCGTCCAAGCCAAAATATTAGTGAATCAATAACTTTTTGCAATACACTTTCCTGAATAAGATAACGTACAGGAAAAAGCAAATCAAAGATAAGATAAGGATCTAAGAAATTCATGAATGAGCTCGAAGTTGATATCACTTCACTAGTTAAAGAGTAAAGGAACGAAAAAACCTCAATCCACGCGAACGATATCGCGGGCATCAGCTAGTCATTTCTTACCCAGTGGATCTCGTGAGTCGAGCGAGGATCAATCTCTTCTGGTCGTTGCTCATCTTCGTAACATTTGGTGGTTCCATACGCTGCCTGATCCAGTTGCATTGCTCCAGCGAATTGATGAACATGAACTCGATACCGATGTTGTTACAGTACGCCTGCTCAAGACGATTCAGGATCTCCCTATGAAAATATAATATTGATTATAATTTTAATACCGAATATGTTATTTGGTAAAGAATTTGGAAACCGTCAGGTAGGCAAAATGGACACCACACAATATTAATCATTTCATTACGAGTTGGAGGTAGAGATATGACCTCACTAACATTTGTCTTTTTCTTATGTGCAAAAATTAAAATTTGCAGTAAATTGCAAATTTTAAACATTTTTTACACGCTTTTTATTAGCTTCAGACGTATGTATGTTAGTACGAGTATGTTAGTATGTAACAGTTTGACCCGTTATCCTTACTAGGATAATCAGGATTAGCGATTTTTTGTTTTCCTGAGACCCGGAGTGTCTGCGTCAAAAGCGTGTTTTTTAGTTTTTTTAACTATTATTATTACTAGAATAAGTAAGATAACTCGTAAGGTATTTGTTGCTTTTTTTGGCCACTTGCCTATCCCTGTTACAGGTGAACATTTCAAAAGCTTTAAAAATGTAAATTAAACCATATTATTACTTGTATTTTTAAATAAATAATAAAGTACCTCAAAGGCAAGGCTTTCTCCTTCTCGCCAATAAAAGTTGTAGAGGGCAATTTGAAAACCCTGTCCATATCAGCTTCATCTAAAAGCAGAGTGATTCATAAAAGTGTATGAATCATGGTGAAACACACGAACTTATCTCCGATCAAGGCTGCCTTTCCACTAATATGAGCGAAGATTTTAAACCGCGGTAAAAGTGCGAAACCCACGTTATGAATATTTCATTTTTAAATCGGTTTATTACGTTTACGTTACAGAAAGGTAGCCTTAATGTATTTTAATGATTATTGGCTTACATACCAATTATTACATATAATAGTAAAAAAATAATATAAACTTACTAACAACAAGATTGAAAAGCACACAAAAAAGCATAATATATTGTGGTGATAGATATCATATCCCTTTACTAGCATTCATTTTTTATGTATGGATTGTATCGTATTGTATGTTTCTAGCAACCCTATTTGAAGAGACATTTCACAAATAAGAATGGGATGGTGTTACTTGCTATCCCCTAATATGTTACAGTACTTTATTATGTCATGATATTATGAAATAGAGCATTATATTGACGGCTTTCATTGTTGATCCTACATATGCGTACGCTGGATGTCGAAATATACCATTGGCTGCAGTCCAGAGCCGGTAAGTAAAATTATCACTCAAGGTTACCTCATCAATCTATATCTTAGAATGTGTACGTTATAAGTCGATATAATTCTTAATATTGAGTATTTGTAAATAAATAGTAACACATACCTACATGCTCTATGCACATGCACTATAGTACATATGCAATAAAAATATTTTTCTACATAGTATACCAATGCGTGCATGCGCGTTACGAGACAATGTGAAAATGTCATGCAATTATGGAGAACATTGCTACAATTGGATGGCCGTGCGTGCCGAGGACTTGTGCGTTTTCATTTTTGTAGTTACGGCGTACAGTAGGATGCAAAACTACATTAAAAAAAATATTTACAAAATAAAATAAAATGCAAATAAGACAATAGATACGATTTTAGGTTCTACGTCACTGCATTGCCATAACTACCCATATCCAAATTACGTCGATGGCCCAGATTATGGAGGTCGTCTCCTTACCAAACCTGTAGCTGTTGTGTATCACCTCCCGTGGATTTTTACCGGCCAATTCGAGGTTTGCTATTTCCAAGGGGTCGAGTTTCGCTATATGATGTCCTCGGATCTGTTTTAGTTTATTTTGTTAAATAAATAAAGCAAAACAAGTACAATACTGCTGTTAGGTCGTTACTTTGAAAACATTGACAAAAGAAGCATAAATAAATATTAAAAAGTAAAATAAAAAGTTTCTATCATTCTGTTGCTATAAAATAACAGCAGGTTACGTAGGTGAAATGATAACTTTAAATATTATTTTTTATTAGTATGGAAATGGTAATTTCGATATTTTTTTTTACCTTTATTTCCTTTTTACCTTTACTAAGAATCTAAATCTACCTACTTCTATAACTTAATTTATCCTCATCGATGTCGCAGTCGGATTATAGTATCCGCCGTATTACAAAATTAGCCGTATTGAAGAACGATTGAACGTTTCGCAACTAATCAATCATCAAGGCATCTTCTAGGCAAGCGCGCTCCACCTTAGGCTGCATCACTGCTTCCAACAAGCCTGATTGCAGCCAAGCGCTTGTTTTTAAATTTAAAAACCTACAATCCGGCTGAACAGTTAACGGCCATAGTACAAAACGGCGCAGTTCTGTAAAACGGCGAATTATACGATTTGGCGGCGACATCGACACAGCGATGAGCGAACGTCGAGAGAAAAGTACTGCCATACATTATACAATGTTCTCCAGGGAATAAAGTTATTTCGACTTGATTTCATATCGTAACTTACAAAACATATTCTATAATAACAAAAAATATAAATATTCATTATTTACAGAAATATATTTTTAAAGAATAATTTCCATCCAGCACCTGAAAACATGTGACGACTATTTCTTATGATAATAAACAAATTATATTCTACAGAACTTTCTTTCCAATTTCAGCTAATCTTTAAGTATTATTAACCATTATTCACAAAATACATAATACACATTGCTCCTTGCTCAGCTAAGCTATTCTTCGATAATTTATCTTTCTTTACATAAGTACGTCCCCCCCCCCCCCTCTAGTAAAGGAATATGATTTGCAAAGCATATATTTTATGAATAGGAGATTATTGTGCAGTAATTAACTAAGCTGTTAAGATACTTATAAAACTCTATAATTTACAGAGACGATTATTATGATATGACGACCGAATGTCAAAAAGCTAGTCTCAATATTAATACTTATCATTAAATTTATTGCGTCAGCTAAATCTTATTAAATGCGTAAAGATTAGTATTGTATAATATTATAATCGTTAAACACAATAATCGTAAATTATCTGATTTAATAATAATATAATATACAAAGCCAATATGATTAATTTTACATTAATTGATTGATTTGGAATCAGGGTAAACAGTACTATTTGTCGCAGTCAAACAATAAAATCACTACCTATAATGCGCTCACTGTCCATCCATATCACTCGATGAATACCAAAACAAACTGTATTTTTAAAATATAAAGCTACACCAGCCCATTTTACAATACGCACAAAAAATCTTGTTAGTGCAAAAATAATTAATTTACTTGTTATCTTCCTCGTATATTTTTCAAATTTGACTAAACCATAAAACCCCACACCAAACCAGTATACTTGACAAGTTTACTAAATATTTTATACACTCCGAATTCCCTTAAAAAAATAAAAAGCAATAACTACTCAAATCATATTTCTACAGTGAACCTGATATAAAACTTCCAGTGGGCAAGAATTTGTATAAATAAATTATTAATCCGGTAAAGCAATGTGCAACGATTAAATTTTGATACAGAGTCGTATCCCGATACCAATTCAGAAACTCGTATTGCGAATTCGGGACAATAAATCAAATATAATAGCACTGGTTGATCAGAAATCGACTATAGGAAACATAATAATAAACAAATCCGTGCAAAAACTAGTCCCTTACATACTTATTTGTTCTCTATGTCTTTATCTAAAGAAATTGTAAATTGGATTGACTCAACTTATAAAGCCGGAAACATACTAAAAATATGGGTTAGTATACCGCATAGCAAATCAACTAAAATTAACTTTTATGGCCAAAAACAAACTACAAATACCCAACACTATATACGTCGCGTGTGTAAGTACATATATAGTGTTTCTGATTCCGGAAAATAATGCACTAAGATTTGAAAAAGCCTATCTTTGAAAGAGTCTGTCGTTTAGGCCTATAGGCTATAAGAATTTATCGATAATATTTTATTTAGGTAATAATGTTTCAAACACGATCTACGTTTGAACACTTTGTTGACCCTTCAATTGTCGTTGAGGCCATTGCCTTGATATTGACCTAAAAACCCATTGGCCTTCTAAGTTTCAAATGTACCTATCAAAAGTTTTAATCAGATAATTGGATCTCATTCATAACCAGTGCTAACCGGCCGCCAAACGCAATACGAGCGGGCCATACCGAATCGAACGTGTTGCCTAATGACCACCTCGCTGGCGAAGGCTCGGAGGCCGCCGTGCCAGTCTCCGCTAGAGCTCGGGTCCCCGGTCGAGATGCCCAGGGGATCGAGCCGTGCCACGAGATGACCGCGCGACTAGTTGCATAAGTGGAACAAATACTTAATACAAATGGAATTTTATAAGTGGCTCATTCAACGCACGTATTCATTTGATTGCACGATTATACCTCAGGTACTTTTATCATAGGAATTTCACTAGTACGACTACTACGTAATAAGGTCATTCATGACGGAGTAACCATCAGAGGCATTGACCTTTTGTTGAAATTCGTGTTACTCTGCACGTATGCAAGCAGCAATTATGTGCCTTGAAATACTAACTGATACATATAGGAATTGTTTTCTTAAATTATATTGAATAGAAATATAGTATGTCTTCTTTATTATTTCCGTACCACCTTCCCATCCGATACATATGTAGCGAGATTTCGAAAACTATTTCTGTAAATTTGCTTTAAATTTAAAAACATATAAAATACAGTAACACCCGTAAGTTATTATAAATAGCTGATCACGAGTAACAAGCCCCAAAATTTAATAAAATAATATTGATAAAAACTATATAAGTAAACCTGAACACCTAAGCGTTGAGACTAGCAATCATAAGAACGGTCTATATAAGAATAGTTAGTAATGATTGGAAGAACAAAAAATTACTTCTCACAAAATGGTTGAAAACTAAGTTTACGTCTATAGTAGTATATAATATTTCAATATTACTACTGCAAACAAAATATCTGGTTATAATGCTAAGAATATAACGTACATGCATACATTTAAAACACTCCATTATCTTAATGAGTGATTAGTAAGCAAAGAGGCATCGCATGGTTCAATACAATAATAATAATTACTTTCTCGTAGGGAAGTAGTAAAATCTAACTGAGAATTTGAAAACAATCACACTACACTTCACAGCTGGTTAAAAAATCCAGTGCTTTTTGATGATCGTGATATTATGAAATGAAATGCGAACAATATTATTATGCAAATGCAATGTCGGTTGGCGTAACTATAGGAAAATATATAAGGTACCGGTAACATTTAAGTAAATGTAATTTTACGGTATTCAGTCGGGTATACTGGGTTGTTATATGATAAATGCCGGAGGCTGCATAATGCCCTGTGCAGGGGGAAAACATATAATAGGATTTCTTTAGTTCATAACTATTTCATTTTTGGGAACAATAACATGACGACAGATCTATATTAACAAAGCATCGAATGTGGCAACATTCTAGGGAAAAGAATTATCTATACGCGACTCATTTTTAGCGGATTGGAATGGACGCGTAGGGAAAATTCCTTACTCCTTTATTTAAAAGACAATCGAAAGGTAGCCTACATTTAGTTATGTTATTTTATGATCGTAGCAGACATTTCCGATCTGTGTCATTCAATACCATCAGGAAACTTAGACTTCAATACTTAAGAAAATGGTGCGTGAGACCTACATAAAATATATAGTTAAAAATACAGTTACGCCAAACTAACATAATATTTGTTATAGGTAGGCTAGGTCCATTATACTAATTTCTATTTGCCATTTAAACAGAATACAATGAATTATTATTATTGAAAAACAGTTTTGATGAAAAAAAATAAAAAAGCAAAGCATTCCATAAGCACCAGATTGTATTGTTTCTATTATATTATTTAAATCGAAACAATAATAGTATTGCGCTTTCGGGCACTTAGCCAATGTGTTAAATAGAAAATAGTAGAATGGACAAAGTACTGATACATGAATTCCACAAAACCAAAGTCAAAAGTGATTGTTTCCATACAACCGGCGGCGTAATGCAGAATATCCACCGCGAACGGAGCAAAACTAATACTAGCTTTGTTGAGCTTAGCACGCATTGCATCGATTCCGACTGACTTAAAGAAGGGAAGGTTCTCAATATGATACTGATTTTTATGTATTCCTGTTCCTATGAAGAAGAATCTCGTAACGATGAGTGCTAAAGGCAAAACTATTCGGTTCTTCATGAAATACAATGAATAATAAACATCAGCAAGCATCATAAAATTAGCAATGAAAGATGAATCAAAATATTTAGATGCTTCATATATGAACCGAGACTGACTTTCTACCAAAGATGTACCAGATTGCATAGCAAGGGACGCGAGTGAAAGCTTATAAAAGTACTGCATTTTGATAGCTTAGTTCATTTAAGGCAAGAGTTCCTAAGTGCGTATGTACGCGGCGCATACAAACAGAATACCTACTACAGTATCCTGGGTTCTTTGGTGCACATATATTATTGTACACTGCATACGCTGTGTTTACCGTCATCTAAACCAATAGACGTCCACTGCTGAACAAAGTTCTAGCTTGCATTGATCTCCATAGAACACGGTATTGTGCAGCTTGGCGCTTACTTCTAGCAGCTCCCAGCTACTCGCTTGAGATCGTCCTTCCATCTATGTATTGCGGAGTCATCCAACGGTGCGTGTTTAGCGTAGGTACTAAGTGTGTATTCGATGCGTTCATACGCACTATGAAAACCATAAAATAATTGACGGAAAAGGCTTAATTGGGATAAACTATGAAAATGAAGCGCTTTTAAGGATGTGTATCAAACCTACCAGTAAAAAAACTTGATTGACATAGCTTAGATCGCTAAACGTTAAGATCAAGAGCTCTTATTAGTCGGTTCGAGACACATTCGTGGCTTAGCCACGTAGCACATCTCTGATGGAAACGCATTCTACCGGCGTGTTTCCCACGCATCCTCGCAAATATTGGGTACTTGTAGCACAAAGTCAGTAGCTAGCTCAGCATCGTTCGCAGCGAATATTGCGCGTTGTTCGGGTGCGTACCGAAGTTGAAATATTTCCTCATGATGAGCTCGGAGCTGGGCGCGCGCATGCCCAGCGCGGGCAGATTGGCCGTGGTGATGCCCAGCGGGTCCACGTCCGCAGCCAGGTGCCCGCGAGCCTACGCACCCCAACCAACTCACGTTAGCCCGCAGTGCGTACACGCCACAATCATACCACCAAGACTACTATACCGGCCCGTTAATCACTCAAATCGAAAATTACATATATTTTTTTTATGTGTGTTTGCAATTCACATACGGCAGAAGTGATAATTATAACTTGTATTCTATCTCAATCTGTCATAAAATCATATATATGTTTGTCTATTTTTGGTTTCGCTTTTTCGTTTCATTTTTTATTTCGTTGAATTCTCAAATCACAACGATTCGCCTCAAAAAATTGGATTAGAAATTTTTCGAGCATGTGAACGTGAGTGAATATGCTCCCAAAAGACTATGAATAGAAAATATAATAATAGGTATATACGAAAGCACATATTTGTGTAACGAGACGTATTGCTATTGTTTATAACTTTTCAATTCAATTAGTAACAGCTGTTATTATATCGCTATTCTTCTACAGCGATATAATAAGTGATTTTATAGCTAGCAATTTAATTATTTATTTATTTACTACGGTTCGACCAAATCGACAACGCTGGCACTTGTGATTCATATAAATAAGTAAAATTATTATGTTAATTCGATGAGGTAACTATCTTTTATCCGTAAAAACTAATTACAACAAGAGCGACTTAGCTATTACATTTTTTTTCGTTTATTTTACATATTAATTGGATTGAAACAAAATAAAAATATTCCAACAATTATCAACAAATAATTTACCCACCTATCAGTTAGTTTATAGTCAGTAGAAAAATGTTTTGCTTAAAAGTGACAGCATTACAAAAACTAAATCAGCCTAAATGGCCTCGTGCAATTGGGCCTAATTTTTTTTTAAACTTATTAATACCAATAGTTATAGTCCAACTTAAAGTTTCCTGTTTATTTTCCTCGTTAATTTTTATAATATAACTTAGGATGACCACAAAATATTCAATACTACCTATTATTGCAGTATAAAATTTACAGTAACTGAAAATTAATAAGGAAATACCCGTGAGGAAAACCAATATCGCAAAGATCAAACTGCTCAAAATTTTGAGAAATTTTATGAGTGCTCTATGAAAGAATAATATGTTACTGTACCAATAAAAATTGACCAAATTGGTCCCAATGAAACGTGAAGTGAAAAGCCGTGTCGAAACCAGATACAAGCAGATAAGTGCGGTAATGACCTTCAATATGACATTCTAGATTAGGCGTGTACGTCACTGCAGCTCGAGCATTCGCCATAACTTCGCTGTTCTCCTACATAATTTGGTAGCTAGCACATATTTAGGCAGGCTGAACGCAACAACTTGCCTTTTTAATGCATTTCCGAAATAAAGGGATTATAGAGACATGACACCCACCATTCTTGTCTATTGATATATTAAGGGAGAGATAAGCTGCGAGCTAGAAAAAACGAAAAGGCCCTACCCTAACAAAGGTATCATTGTCCTGATTTTATTCAGTGCTTGTAGTCAGCCAATTTAGGGAAATGATTGACCATTGACCATACTAACATTTTTGATGCACTTTATTGTAAGACAAACCCAGTGTGTTCGATAGTCTCGCCAATGCTTCAAGTACCAACGAGCTTAGTATACTCGTAGTATAGTCCTTACTGAGTAAATCAATGGGATTACGAACAGTTTATCAGAATCAGTGGGATTGCAATGCAGCATACCTAAATATGTGCGAGCTTTTAAACTGCAATGCCAATTTCCTTAGACGCGTATAAATTGTCTACCTTCCTCACTATTTTTAGCAGACTTTAAAAAAGGAGGTTTTCATAATTTTCTACGCTGCTGTTGAACTTTCTTTAAAAATAAAGTACCAATCATTAAGGTATTAAAAAGTGCTGCTTCTAATTATGCGAAACTAATAGCCTTACCTAACTTACATTAAAGAGGTGGAAGTTTGGAACAACAGGATTGAACCAACCTGCCTGTACCTAATACGTAGAGCAGCAATTTGTTTTACAATAGGTCTTTTGTACGATTCGATGCTTCAACTTTATTTTCTCGGGCGTTGGTTGTTATAACACTGTACATATTTATATTACAAGGGACAAAAGGGGCACACCACAAACGCAACCAATATAACTTACCCTACAATGGAAGTGATGTAATGCTTTTAAATAATATTCAATACTAAAGATAGTAGGCGAGTGTTATGCCTTTCCTAATATTAATCAGATCCTACCTAGCATATATTTGCGAGTGCTAACTACAACTACATAAATATGTGAGTCTTGGTAAAACTGCTCTGGCAGGCGAAATTTTATTAAAAGCACGCAACATTATACTACAAAAAAAATAGTAAAGCAAAACATATTTATTGTCTTTTTTGTGCCTACTTATCTTGAAAATATATTATGCAGGGTCAACCTGTAGTGGTATACAATGTCACTTTATCTAAGACGTCAATTCCACTGTAAGCAGTCTAGAGCAGCGTTTCCCATTAGCCGGGTCGCGACCCGGTACCGTCAAAATTAAATACCGGGTCGCAACATTTTGTTTTTTACGCAACAGCCTTGTTTTTTTAACCCCTTTACAGTAAAGTTAGATTCCGAAACCAATTTGCCAGATTGTCGACTCGTTAATTGAACTGTCAACTGACACAGCACTTGGGTTTAAAAATATTAAGTGTGTCACGAAGGGGCAGTATGAAAATTACCGGGCCATGGCAGAACAATGTTTGGGAAACACTGGTCTAGAGCCCTATCAGAACTCTATGATATACTCAAAGCTGACCAATGAAAATCATTTTTTTTGTGTGTGTCGGTATCCGAATCATCCAATAGATGAGGTAGTGAACTCGAAAAGCTTTGAACTGAGGACTTAGACCGATGGCAGTGGGATCTCATATCGACGCATAATGAACTTTCAAGACCTTTCCGGCTTTTATTTACCTATGTACGATCAGTTTAAACGTGAAATTAAACCATATTTTAAAGTTGCGAGAGATCTTGAAATAAGTAAGTAAGATCAAAATGTGCAAAATATAAGAAAGTGTTCAGAGTAAAATAGCATATTGATTCACCTGATAACTCCTGATAATGGCTTGCACGGCGAGATGGTCATCGATGATTTTTTCGTTGATGGGTGACCCTGCGAATGTACATTTTATATTAGATCAATCAATATAAAATCAAAATATGTTTGTCTCTACGACGTGTCCGGAAAAATTCTACTAAAGGCCGACCACAAATATCGCAATTAACACCTACTATTTCTAAAATAATCTTGTTATCTGAATGTAAAGCCGATTGCTTCCATCCATCTTTGTCAATTAGAAATTCATTTGTAAAATATCCGCGATTTAACTAATAGGATAAAGTTTTAAATAAAATTAGCAAAGTGTGACGGATGGACATAGTCGCATGCCTACTTACCTATTAGGTAGCTATTAGGTAATGCATTCCTAAATGTACGCAACCCTAAAATCAAAAAAAAGAACCCTGAATCTACTATTATAGAATATGAAGTTTAATACTTCTACTGGCACAATTCATTTTCATTTTTAAGTCAAAATATGCCCGTTTAATCATCAATTAATGTCACTATAATAGAAACCCCCACTAAATCTAGGTATGGGTGTCGGTCATTTTGTTTGAGATTAATAAACTTCGACACCGTTTGACCGATTATTACCATAAAAGTTGGCATACCTAAGAATTTTTCATTAACGAAGGAATGAACGAGGATTTTCTGTTATCGACCTAAATCTACCTACGCAAAGACACAAACTTCAAGCTCGTGCTACATAACACTCATAGACATTTCCTATTTTATTATAATCCATTATATTAACAAAATATGAATATTATATTGTAAATACAATGTTTTAGAGAAGTGTCAGTTAAGTTTCAGTGTGGTAAATCCTGCATATCACAATCTTTAAACTAAAAAGACAGCTTTCAATCTAGTACTGTCCCTTTCCGCAGGAAGTATTTTGAAAGGGTTAGCAATATTTTTATGGTGTCATTTTAGTTTTTGAGAATTAGCCCAGTGCGCCGTAAATTTGGTTTAGATTAGTTCTATTTAAGCAGGTAAAGTGTTGATAGTAAACCGATGATGATTATTATACATATAACATTAGGTAGGTATGGGTGGGCCTTAACCCGCTGTTGTAAAGTACAAGATAAGACACGTACTTTCGCTAGACTTTATTGCGCAACGTCGCATTGCGGGAAAAATATACCTACCTAACATGAGTTCTACAAAATATAGGACAGTATGTTCCGCCAAATGTAAAGCAATCAATGTAAATTTGCATTCGATACTTTCATGTTTAGCAAGTCTGTGAAATTAGCTAAAAAAACTGAACTATGCCTTTGTAATGCTCTGAGTCTGTTTAGTGGCTAGACTTTCAGCAGATCATGAGATCCTGGGTTCGAGTCGCAAGTCGAGTGCATAAAAAATATTGACAGAAAGAGAAAATTAAAATCAAAATATTCTCAGTAATATCCGAGTATGGCGAGATTCACAATGTTACACCCCCGAGCCTCAGATAACACGTAACGGTAATCTTGCGAATAGTCTCTAAAATCAGATTGCCATCCTATCGGACATGAGAGTTAGGGAATAGAAGGCGCAGGGTTATTGTAGTGAGTGCTGGGTAACCCACCAATGTGAGCTGTGTTTGTAGTAGCCTCCTCCTGTGTTATCGATTCTAGCAGCCGTGGCCGAAATTAGGTCAGGATCAAACATTGTTAGATTAATACAGGAACTCTTTGGTTTTCCTCTACGTTTTACTTTTGCTCATCGCTGTCGTCTTCTTTTTTACGGTTTTTTTTTTTAAATTAGGATGTACTTTGCATTGCTTCGTTGGTCTAGTGGTTGGCATGTTCGACTGCGGCCAACGAGGCCCCGGGTTCGAGTCCCGGGTCGGGCCATAATTGAGTACCTATTGGGTTTTTCTGACTAGAAATTCTCAGTACTAGCCCGGAGTTAGGAAGTTGGCGGTGTTTCACCCCCGTGCCTCAGAGAGCACGTTAAGCCGTCGGTCCCGGTTATTATCACTAACATGATAATAGTCGTTAAAGCCCGTAAACCCGCATTGGAGCAGCGTGGTAGGTCTGAGCTCTAATTCCCTCTCTCATAATATGAGAGTGGAGGCCTGTTCCCAGCAGTGGGCCCACCAACCCGCATTGGAGCAGCGTGGTGAGTCTAAGCTCTAATTCCCTCTTTCCTATGGCCTGTGCTCAACAGTGGGACGTTAATGGGCTGTAGTGGTGGTACTTATCATTTAGTTCCTCATATAAGCACTTACCGGCTGAGATAGAGGTCATACCCCCGGAGGCTGGAACGAGTGACGTAAGCGGCACTTCATTTTTGGAGTACGGCGCAAGGTTTGGCGGAGGCGTGTAAGCAACGCCGGGCTGTGCTCCATTGGTCGCATTACGGAAGAATGCGTCCCAGGACTAAAACAAACACAATTGTTAAAGCAAGCACGCAGTTTGCACATGCTATAAAAAAACATGCCAGTCATAGGGACTGCCGATAGAAGTAAAAACTAATATTTAATTTTATAATTTATTTATTTTTAACTTAAAATTATTAAAATATAAACCTTAACAATAAGACATTAAAGTTTAATTTCGAATGTAGTATATTTATATGTTCGCGAGCATGTCGCTGTTCGCGAGCATGTCGGTCACGCGAGCATGTTGGTACTCAACGCGCCTACAGAAGTTTTACACTTCAATATTAATTACCAAAAAGTGCTGAACGCGCCTAAAGAAGTTTTCACTTCAAAAATGACTTAAACCTAGACAGTGTATGATTTATTTATCGATCTATTTGGTACGAAGTGATTCAAAATGGTTGAGGTGTCGGTTGAGATGTCCCCAAAAATCGACACGCTTGGAAAATCCCAGCTGACAAAACAATAATTAGCTAATTTAATATCCTACCTTATATCTCAAGAGTAAATAAGTAACAGATATAATTATGAACTTACTGACCCTATGTTACACAAGTTACTCTCTGTGTTATCATTTTCAATTTATTAGTAACAACAAAAATAGACTAAAGTCCAATTATTAAAATTCATAATAATAAATTTCAAATCATAATCAATTTTAAATTCATCATTCTTAAATTCCAGATAACTAAACTAAATTCCAGGTAACTATATACCTGATGGACCTATTTGACGTCATATTTCATTAAATATGGCAGAAATTTCAATGAAAACCCTCACATTGGAAAGGGGACCCTTATCTAATACATAATATGTCAGAGTAAAGTTTATGATTCTTTAATCAGAGGATCGAATCTCGTAAAAAATCTCTCGAAAACTTGCTCTAATTATGTGACCGGCTGTCAATTGGCTATTTGACAGTTTTCGGAAAAATGCTTAAAAATGTACATGGGTTCATTTTATACCTCTTACAATTATCTTTTTTTTCAAAAAAAGCGTTAGTTATTAGGAAAAAACAAATTTTTAATACATAAATTTTAAATTCGCGTGAAAACAGCCGGTCACGTGACATTTGCTAGCTGTGACGTCATAGCACAAAAATATAAAATAAAGCTAACTACGACGCTCGCCAAGTCATAAGTAATTTGAGTGGAAAGTTTTTTAATGCAATTGTGAAAATTACAAGCTATACCTAAGACGTGTGTAGAAATACTATAAATAATAATTAATTAATATCCTGACAAATTGTTATACAATTTGTCAGGATATTAATACACATTCCATAAAACACATAAACGTCGAAAGCAGTGGTTACAGTCAATCTGCCGAGACCCGGAATTTAAATCGGATATATTATATGTGCGATATTACATTTTGAAGACCACTTTGATGTTATTATCAAGAAGAAGTCAGATCTAGCAAAAATAAATTAAACCTAACCTAACATTTTCTTCATAAAACATAACATAAAATTAAAATAAATTGTTTTTCTGTCACTTTACAGCAGTACTTTCTTAGGGCTGAAACACGAGACCTAAGTAGTATTACTTTGTTTATTTCGATACTTACACAGAAGTTTTTGCATTCCGAAACTCGCCAGAGCAAAAGTCGGGATTACATGCAAAGAAATTTGCGACCGTAAATGAATCGACTTTAGGCAGGTTTGCACTATCGGCTTTAGAATAGCCTGACTCCAGTTCGTAAAACCTTTCACAAGCTCAAATCGAACTAGTGGTTCGCCCCGAACTGAGACCTCGCGGCGCCATCTATTGACATAAATGTGAAGTTCTGTTAAAAATACTGACGCTCATTAAAAATTAAATAATTTCGTTTCCTTACAATATTTATCTAACTTTAGTATTTGTTGTTCAAGTACAGGATATAATTGAAATAATTGATCAAGTTTCAGGCTCATCCTTTCAGAAAATTTAGAGTTCTGAGGTCATCTTTGGACGTTAGAAAATCACCACTTTGAAAGACCCCCATTTCGTCAATTTTGGGGGAAAAATTTAAAAAAAAATATTTTCCGACTCTATTCCTAATTATCTTTAAAATGATATACCGCAACCCTATGTAACTTTATAAAAAAAATTTTACTTCGCATTCGCTTCTATGAGAGCCCCCCTGAAATAAAGATTTTTATTATTTTTTAAGCCATATTCGGCGGGAGGCCATTGGTTTACATATTATATTTAAAGCTGAAGTAATTGCGTTCAGTAATTCAGAAGTTATAATGCTCTGACAGACGGACGGACGGACGGACGGACGGACGGACGGACGGACGGACAAGTGCCAATTCACCCAAGTAGACTCAGAGACCTTCGCTTCGCTCGGTCAAATATTTTATATTAATTTTCTCAACAAAACGAATACTACTAAGTAACACCCGACGTTTGTTTCGCTAGGAGTATAAGAGTTCCGTGCGATTGTTTTTGAGGTGTGACGTCACACGATGCTAAATCAATGGCGTTCGCGTTTCGGGTCTTGCAATCCACAGATTAAAAAACCCAAATTTATTTTGCAAAAATAAAATATTAACAATTTAATTTAATGCAAAAAAGATATGGTATAATAATTGTTAACCTTTGAGCTACCCTAAATAACATATTTTATATTTTATCGTTACAACTGTCAAATAGCCAATTTCTTAAAATAGGTGCTTATGTATGAAGTAGTAGGCACTTCAATATTATAATATACTTTATACTTCTACCATACCTTTACTACTGTTTTAATCATACTTTTGCGAGTCTAAAGTCAGTCTTCATGCCCTAGGGCCGTAATCTAGTCGATCGATCGCCCAACTAGTTGACCAACCCCATACTGAAAATATGCACAACAGAGTCTAGGCTCCAGACTGGTCGACCAAACGATCGTACCATTTGACATAAAAGTTTTTAAACCAAGGAGTATGTGTACCTGCATAAACACTGGCAGCATGAAAAGCAAAATGACAAATGGACAAATGTGACTCTATCGAACGTGAACATTCACTTTTAATTTGTCTTTTCTTTTTATTATTTACTAGACCTATGTATCCTACTTACTATGATTTGCAATAAATATCTAACCGTTCCACTTTGTTTTACTGTTATGGTAGAAGTATAAAGTAGAGTATACACCACCGGGATAAAGCAGTTTTTTCTTGGGCGCTTGAATCCCTCACTGCACTCAGGACTCAATCTAAATACCCTCCCTTTGGTCGGGAATTAACTTATAACACCCTCGCTGCGCTCGGGAGTTAAATTTGGAGTCCTTCGTTACGTTCAGGATTCAATGTAGCGCCCGTGACATAAAACAGTGCTTTATCCCCTAGGTGTATAAACTACTATTTGTATGCGCTTATTAATACGACGTATTGTTTACCGAGACAAATTGCCACAACCGCGAGACAAATCAATTATAATATCTCAAGTTTTTTACCTAAACTTAAAAAAAACTAGGAAGTTTTTCGATCGTTGCCGAGATAACCTACCAAAACAGGAAAAATATTTTCATATTTTTTTGTTGGTTTTGTTGTTTAAAATAACTAAAAAAGACTGAGATACATTTTTATTAAGTATAAAAAAATTAAAATAGCTGTAAAGAAATGTAAAGATGAAACAAAAACTGAACTCAAAAAAAAAAGGGAAACATGCCAATGCCCGTAGCAGATAAGTTTTTATCTTCAAATTCAGATATAATATTATATGTGACGTCACAAGTTATAAATCAGGCAGATACGCTTATCTTTCTTTATCTACAATACAGATAACTACTAGGTTTCAAGTACATGTCCTTAGAGGGCTAGACGATACACATTGAAGATAAAAGCTTTACAATAGCCTCATAGCACAGTTCTTTTTACAACTATTTATTTATGGCGTAATATTTTTTCACCTAAAATTTTAATTGCCTTTGTATTTAAAGCTGGTGCTTCCCTATGTTATACAAAAATGCGTCATATCTCTTTACTAAATTATCTGAATTTTAAATGGAACCCGGTCAATCTGGGTTGAGTTTGGCAACTACAATCATTGCTAGAGTCTGTCTAAATTAGTAGATAGTTTAGTTTAGTAGCCCAGAGAGTTTAAATTATGAATTAACTTGGAGTTTTACATACTTAACTGATTTGTAAGAATATAATAACTAGATCACGATAAAACGCTTACAACCAATTAGTGACAATATTTGTTGCAGAAATATTTTCGGAGTTAGATATTTTGCCGGTGAGAACCGACAATGGATCGGATTTACATGATTTGTCATAAAACGTTAGCCGAGCGTTAAACGGATCGAGTTAGCGCTCGCCAGCGAATTGACCTTCCGCGTACTGAGGATTTCACAGCGTGACCTTGACAATGCAGACGTCACACCATAATGCCCAGTTGATTCTTCATTGTGGCAAATCTTATAGGCCTATTACACTGCACTTTTCACAGGGACCCTTATCCTGAACCAGTGTAGTGTAATAAGATTTAGGGAGAAAGGGTCCCTAATTTGGTCCTTATTGCTTTGTAATAAGCGACGCCGAAACTAGCGGCCACGCCCACCCTCTCTACAGGGCCCTGTGAAAAGTGCAGTGTAATAGGCCTATTAAATAGATTTGATCCGCTTCAGTAATTTTGCTTGCTCAGTGAGCAGTTACCGTAATAAAGGCCGATCACATTATTTCAGTAGCTGAATCTAATAAGTCTAATATAATCAGCGCTAAGTAGGAATTGGTGACGGCGAGTTGCAACTAAAAACAGTTCTCTGAAATAACATTGGATTTTGAATCTAGTCATATTGGATACTTAACCCAAGTCAAGCTGGATTGAAAAGTAGACTCAATCCTATTCAATCCAGTTAGTGGCTGTATCCCAGTGCACTTTACAGATTGTTTTTGTTGGAGCGCTCAGTGAGGCGAAAACTATTAGTGATGCACGAATTTGCTCTAAGGAACCTTTGAAAAAATAAGAAACTGGATTCAAAAGTTTTCAAAAAAAGCTCATCCACAGCCACACGTCAGGAATCGAACCTTAATTATGCATGCATGCATCAAAGCTATTCTGATTATTTATTTATTTCCATCATCATCCATCCATCAGCCTGTATGCATCCACTGCTGGACATAGGCCTAGAGTGCACCACCAAACACGGTCTAATTTGTTCATTTGCTGGACTAGACTGCTACTAGACTAATGTAAACAAGCCATATGGCGGTTTGGATGTCTTTCATTTTTCCCTTGACTGCAATCTCACCTCAAGGTAAGAGATAACTGATAACAAAATTTGTTATTGAAACAGACTATGCAATAAGGGGTGTGGCAGTTTTATTAAACACATACCCCTTCCTATCCAAATAAATTGTTAGGGTTATAAAATGCTTGCCAACACATTCTAAACGATTTTCTTTAAAAACAATATCCTGAAAATACTTACTTATCAACCAATTTATTATCAAGAAAATTTTATAATTTATTAGTGTCACTTTCATAATGCAGCTCTATAATACTTATCTTGGCCTTTTCGAAAAAATGCTTATGACAATGAAATGTTTAATAAAGTTAACTGCAATAAAGTGATAAAAATAAATAAAAGTCAGTAATGTCCTGCAATTTAGGATAAGCTGTTTTCTAGATTATAAATCAACAACAAAAGAACAACTTATCCCAAATACCTACTTAAGAAAATAATTAGATCATTCATTAATGATGTAATAATTAATTAGCAAAACATATCTCCACTCCCCTCCTCTTAAATGGGCAGGCACCCTAATTCTGTTGGAAATCCACCCATCCAGTCATGATCCCTTTGATTTCATGGTATTTTATTTTATTGTTTTGGATTTGTCTAGAAGTCTCCATTGAATGACTATATTAATAAGTTTTTAGGCTATGCTTTTAGCAAAGAAATTAATATACTCACTGCATGTACGGAATTGGGGTCAGAGAGCCATGCATTGTACATTGTCTCCACGTAAGCTGAGCTGGAGCCATTGAGGAAAGGTTCTGCCGCTGTGGAACTTTTCAGCCTGTTGGCGTTTACTGTCACAGCAGCGGCCTGTATAAGAAAACCCTCATATATTATAATCTGTGAGTTTATGAATTTTCATTACGTGTAGTCATATTTAGTCCCAGTGTAAACATAAGGTCTAATACACTGTAGTTACATAGGGTTTGATGTGTGCATGAAGTTAATTAATATGTATTTTGTATTTTAATTAATATATTAATATCCTTCACTTTTGTGTGGCAGTAAACTGCATAACACTCACACAAAATTAGTGGCTGATATGTTTGTTGAAAACACAGCCTTAAAGTAAGAAAAATGAAATATCTGTCTTCCATAACATGTTTGAACTTTGGTTGCAGTAATCAATCATTTGCTCAATGGAAGCACAAAATAATCACAAATTATGTTTTCA
Organism: Erebia aethiops; assembly: GCA_923060345.2. Taxonomy (NCBI): domain Eukaryota; kingdom Metazoa; phylum Arthropoda; class Insecta; order Lepidoptera; family Nymphalidae; genus Erebia; species Erebia aethiops. Next base: position 26,641,671 of record OV281081.1, read on the forward strand.
TTCATTTTATATACATTTTAATAGATTATAATCAAAACATACAATGAATATACCTAGTCTGACATATAATCTTTGCCATTGATAACATTTTATCAATGAAAAGAGGGCTCGCCTTTTCACTGATAATAAAGTTAAATAGAAAAATATCTGATCCTAGTTCAAAGATCAGTCAAACTTAAAAGATGAGTACTTTATAATATTATTAAAACAAAATGTGACGTGCAAATTTATCAAACCAGAACAATGTCAAGAGCGCAGTTTATCATGATAAGGAATTTCTTATTTACATGTTCTCATTTGAAAGAAAATAAAAGAAAAAATAAAATAGACAGCAACAAGCAAAAGTACACTTAATAATTTGTTTCATGAATATTTATAATGGTAAACATAATAATAAAACAACTGTTCAAATTAAATAAAGTAGTAGAATAAGTTGAATACTTATACTAGGTGCCATTTGATTTTATGTTGAACAAAAATATTGTGAGGAAACCTGCAAATCTGAGAATTATCCATAATGTCCTCAAAGGTATGTGGAGTCACCCAAACAATTCACCCAACCCAAAATATGTATAATATATATGTCACCATAAGATTGTAAAATCCGTTAGATTATAATCTATTTATATTTAGATTTATATCAGAAATTGAATGCAGAATAAATGTAAGTGTCACCATACATTTACTCTGCATTCAACTCGCGCGCGAACTATAGGTTAGGTTAGGGTTTGACATGAATATTCAGGTAGTGGCACAGGGCACTTAGGTTCTATCGGGTTAATATACCTAATATATTACAATTTACCGAAAAATAACGCGTTAAATTGTAAGCAGTATGTTACGGTTCACAATCTGTCGAAAGTTTATAATCTATCGAGATAAAAAACGTTATATTATAATCTAACGGTTTTTACAATCTTACGGTGACATATACATAATTAATGTTTTACCTGAGGCTTGTTGAGGAGCCATGATGCAAATCTTTCTGTGGTGCCAGTTCTGGTTGAAGCCTGGAGTGCTATCCGTGCACGATGCATATTTTAGTCTTGATTTGAAACCCTGGTGTTACCGGTGCTGCCAATTCTGTGGATTTTATAATAAAGTTAAAAAAACAAAAGCTAGTAAGTAAATACTTAAATAAAAAATTACTAAAGTAAAAGTTAATTTAAAAACATGTTTTGGTGTGAATTTCTGTGGATGGACATTGGTCTTACCCTGAGCAGTATAAAGGTGGTTAATTCATGATATAACCAAGTAGAAAGAACATCAGTAGAAAAATCAGCAGTTATGAATTATGTCTATTTCTGGCTTTATACCAAAGTAAATGTACCACCACTCAATATCAATTCCTTTAATAATATCAAGACAGATGTCATAAAAATACGTAACTAAACACGGTGCTAAACTAGTAGCGCCTGACAAACAATTCAACACCCTATAAGCATGGAACCTCAATTAACGATTTTCGGGTTTCTTCCTATACTTGTGCTATAAGACCTTGCTTCTTGCCAATTTCATGATTCTAAGTCAACAGGAAGTACCCTATAGGTTTTGATTATCTGTTGATTGTGTTGACTTAGAAGCTTGATTTGTTTACAGCTTCAAGGGATCATAGACTTATGTATTTGATATTAATTTCAACTTAATACCTCCAAACTTTCCTAAGAAAAAGGTGGTTGACAGACAGCAAGACCAAGTGATCCTATCCTATATCTATAGTGATCCTATAGGGGGGGATCCTATCGAGGGTTTCTTTGTTCCTCTTGAGGTACGGAACCCTAAAAATAAGCAAACATCCCAAAGAATCAATAAAAGTAGTTATTTAATTAATTGCTCATTTAATTCATCTTGGCTGAAAGATAATAGTGGAAAGTAGGTTAGTTACAATGTCAAAGCAACTGGCACACTGACAAGGTATGTTTATTTTCTCACTGCTTCTTTAATCTGTACCTACCATAAAATCTTTATATTTTGTTGATGAAAAATAAACATTTCAGTCTCTTATTGGCCTCTATCAAACATATCTTTTAAGGTTATGAATATTTTTATCCATAAACTAATATTCACTAAATATTTAAATACATTGTAAAAAATCAGTTAATTCAAGAAATGAAAATTAATTAATAACTATGTTATGAGTTATGACTTATTTGATGAAGGAGCAATTATTATCAGTCCCATATGTTATAAAAAGTTACATACCTAGCAATTTGAAAAGCCCATAAAGCTATCTATAGTTTAAACAAAAAATGCCTATTTTTAAATTTCTTTTTTATTAACCGGGCTTTTTTATACCTTCCAAAACCCTACCTAGATTTTAGTAGAAAATTCAAGGTTAGGGTTGAGTAAGGTCGCAATCGTAAAATGCTTTACGTAGGTACTTGAGTTTCAATCTTGTGCTGAGATAAGAGATCAATAATTATTATTCTTAATTTTTTTGTTTATTACTTACTCGTTAATCTTTTAACAATTTAAAACAGGCGCCGATTCAGGGAATGCCATGAATAACACGTAGGTATTTCACGCCAAGGATAAAATATGTCATAAATTATTTAAGACTTACCTTTGCAGGACTTTCCACTTTCTTAGGATGATGAGAATCGAGGAATCAATACTGAAAACCCGTGATTCAAGGTTACATAACACGCACCTTTCTATTACGTTATACGAGCAGAATGAAATGTTAGCGCTGCGACGTGATGGAAATTACTTATGAATTATCATACTCAAAGATAGTCTTGATAATGTTATCAGAACTGATTTACCTTTAACACTTAATCGTATGTGTAATTTTGTCTGCACAATTTATTTTAAAATAATTAAAATAAAATATCCTCTAACATATTTTTTCCGTGCTTTTTCGGTACTCTCTGGTGGTGCGGTACTTTTCAGCTTTTCTTTTCGTCCATAAACTAAACCACAGAGTCAAGAATTGTATTGTAGAGAAAGACCATAGATCAGAGATTTATGTTCACCACAGACTAACAAGAGAGCTGCCAGAGGAACCTCATAATTGTCCCAAAAAATATTGAAATTCACATAAAGTTTTTTTAATATAATTACTTATTTTATCTTTTAAATAATAAATTATTAATTGGGTATTTTACTACTACTCAAATAAATTATTTTGTTGTGATTATTAAAAAGAGGATCCCCAAAAGTCGTAATATCTACGTCCCTTCTTAGTTTTACGTTGAATTTTAAATTTTTATTTGAAATCCCGTCAGCTCGTAACTAAGCGATTTGTTTCCTCGTTTCTGATTCGAACCGCTAGGATATGGAATACCCTTCCGGCTTCCGTTTTCCCCTCCTCTTTTAATATAGAGTGAATAGACATCTTATAGGCAAGCGCTTCACCTTAGGCTGCATCACCACTTGCAAGCAAGTTTGCACCCAAGCGCTAGCGGGACTGCCGATAGAAATGAAAACGAATATTTAAATTTTTTGAAGCGTAAAACTTCTTTAGGCGCGTTGAGCACTTTTTGGTAGGGCGTAAAAATGTAGATTCGCGTGACCGTGATCCACATGCTCGCGTGACCGACATGCTCGCGAACATATAAATATACTACATTCGAAATTAAACTTTAATGCCTTAGTGTTAAGGCTTATATTTTCACTAGCTAATGCCCGCGACTTCGTCTGCGTGGATCGAGGTTTTGTGGTTCCCGCGGGAACTCTTTAATTTTCCGGGATAAAAAGTAGCCTATGTGCTATTCCAGACTATAATCTATCTCTGTGCCAAATTTCAGCCAGATCCGTTCAGCCGTTGGCGCGTGATTGAGTAACAAACATCCATTCATACATCCATACATCCAAACTTTCGCATTTATAATATTTATTTGATATTTTGATTTGATTAAAATAAATTAAAAAAATCGTTTTCACTTCTATCCTATCCTATTACTGCCATTTTTTTTAAAATTAAAATTATTGAAATATAAATCTTAACACTAAGGCATTAAAGTTTAGTTTCGTCTTCGTAACCACCGGGGAAGTCGTTAAAATTTCAATGCAAAAATCACAACGTACTCAATTATTAGAACTCGGTTTTCACGATAGTGTCTCTATATTATGATTGCCCTATTTTATGCTTACTATCCGATAAATCTCTCTTATCACTTTTAATTTACAATATTCTTTTCATTAGGTAGTAGAATAGTAAGATACTTTAGGAACTTATTTTATTTTTAGATTCATTAACTATTATTGGCAGTAAACCTGCACGATACGTGTGCGTATGAGTTAGGAAACGTGTTGTAAACGTGTAAACGCCTTAATACGCATTAAGACAAAAATTATGTGACTAAATTATTAAGATTACGGAACGTCACTTGCAGTTTGACCAGCAATAGGGTAGGTATTTTCAAAATTGACAGTATTAAAAGTTAAAAGGTTTCGTTTGACAATTTGAACTTAGTAATGAGTTCATATTTCATAGTCATAGTCATAGTCATTTATTTATTAAATATAGGTACACTGTAGGTACACTTATTTTCGTCTAAAAATTACTTACTTAAAAAGCATGATGGTGATAATGGGTAACGGTATCTTAAAACTAAAGCTACGAGGGTTCCAAACGCGCCCTGGGCTGAGAAGAGCCCACAACAAACTCAGCCGGGTTTAATATATTTTCAATAAACACAAACGGCCATTTTTTTTCACTCACACTCAGTGATGCTAATAGATTAAAATTGAATAAGATTGTAGATGTACTTAGTTTTTATTTTAGTCCGGGTCTATCCTTCATAGTATATTTCCTTGAAAATTGGTAAAATACATCAACTCTGGCAATTATCTTTCAAAGAGAGACTTGTTCTGTCCAGCAAAGCAGAGACAAGTAACATATAGAAGCAAAGTGTCAAGCAAAATCTTGGGCACAGAACATTTAATACATCTTGGGCCAAATTAATTACGGTAAAATCATTTGGTTAGCTTAAAATGTTTCGGTTTGCAATAAATTGAAACCAGTTGCAAAACTTCATTTTCAACAAAGCTTTAAATAATTTGCAAATAAAGAAATATTCCGCGTGCTTGCTTTAATAAGTAGTGTTTGATAAGTACTATATTTGTCAAAAGATTGGTTTAGGTTCTTTTTACTAGGTATTGACCCAATCGAACTTATTATCTTAATATATTATACAGAACTTAAGTAAAAAAATGTTATAGCAAAATTATATGTGGATAGGTACATAAGTAGAATAGTAAAATAATTATAATTTCATTTCATGGCTGATGTTGCATTGCAAACCAAAACATTAATATTTTGCCAACCAATAAATGATAGTATTTTTTTCCATATAAAAAAATATTGCTATATCATTACCACTTTTCTTTATTATGTCTGTGCATTATCCAATAACATGGAACTAATAAGTACTACGTACACATAGTACCAAGGACCTTTAAAGGTCCTTGCATAGTACTTATTAGTTCCATGCCCAATAATAAATCTATGGCATTACCATGATTTTAATATTTTTTAAAAATAGATTTGAGCAGTTTTTTACTTCATTATGCTGCGATTTAAACTGGTCACACTGGATATGATTGGTTATAGGCCTATTACACTGCACTTATCATTGGAATCTTAATTCAGTGTCGTGTAATAAGACCCAGGAATGAAGGGTCCCTGCATAGGAAGTTCTGGTGGTCCCGAGCGCTCTGCAGACCGGGTAATGTTATAATAACATTCAGAACGGTTAGGGAGCTCAGTCGTCGTGCGACTAGCGTGTTTCTCCGTGTTTCTTGTGTTTCTCCGGCTCGCGCGAGCATTTTAACAATATAATGTCGTGTCCCAAGGAAAAAGAAGTTTAGATGAATGTGATTGAAATGTACAAAGACATGCCTCATCTGTGGAAAAAAGAGCATATAAATTACATGAATTATGTAATGAGGGCTGAGGGATTTCGTATTTTACTAGAAATTTTTAAACATTTTGATGGGACTGCCACAATAAAAACTTTAAAAAAGAAATTAGAAAATATGCGTACAAACTACGCAAAAGAATTGAAGAAGGTATGTATCGACTTAATAACTTTTTAAAAACAATATATATTAATAAACCGCTTCAACTCTGAAGTAATTTCGTAAATCAAATGGTTCAAGAATACTGAGTATCTGCATATTCGAAAGTATTCTCTCATCTGAAAATATACTGTTTCAGCCAAGTTTTACTTCTCTTCGTTTTTTTAATTTTCATTGTAGCCACAGCAAGGACTACTTTTTTCTGCTTCGGTAGCATGGGTGCCTAGTGAACGATAATAAAAATAAAGATACACGTACGAATCTCTTGAAGTTCTCGTTCATACTGGCAAAGTTTCATACTAATATAGGGCCCAATGGTCAGTGCGCAGTGCAGTGTACTAACGACGCCAAAGACTCCGCCCACCTTTAGTTCAGGCCCCTTTTTTGGGCAGTGTAATAGGCCTATTAACGTTTGTCAAAGAACACAGGAACACCACAGACATAGTGAGGAACACAGAGTTGAACCACAGACAATTATTGTCTTTTATTGTCAAATTGATACTCCTTGTCATTTGTCAAACTCGTGTACTGTCAAATCCTGTCAAATCCTTTAGGATACCTTTGGTTAACTTGTCTCTGGTTACTCTTGCCTCTACTCTCTGGTCGCTATATGTTACTTGTGAGAGTTTTGATTAGCTGAATAATTAGAAGAGTCTTGTTTTTGGCGGGAAACAAGAAGCGCGTATTTTAAATTGAAATTTTAAAATACTTATTTTGTTTTCGACTTGTGCAGGAAAATTAACTAATTTTCATTAAAAAATAAAGAAAAATGCCGTCCGATAGTGACGGTTTGAACACAGGCATGGATAACGACGCGGGCGGGAAAAGGAAACCGCCGAGGCGTAGTCAAGACCAGCAGCAGGAAAATGTCGATTTTTACAAGCCATACCACAAATTAAATTATAAAAGAGTTTTCCCTGAATCAGTAGGAATGGCTGAATACACGGTTTTTATTGAGAGTCGTAAAGAAGGAGTCAAACTAGGCAATACCAATCCCTTAATGTTGGCGGGAGTTTTTAAAAATGAAATTAAAGGAGTAATTAATATAAGACGAATAAACGCATCTAAAGTTGGGGTGGTGTTCGCGCGAGCAATCAACGCCAATGATTTTTTAAAAAATGAGAATTTCCTGGATAAATACGAATATAAGGCATTCATACCAGCAAGTGCGGTGGAAACGATTGGGGTACTCAGATATGTTCCCATAAGTATAAGTAACGAGGAATTATTCAAAAAACTATCATCAAAATATGAGGTTGTCGCTGTGCGTCGCTTCACCAAGAAAGTTAATGGTCAAATTAAACCGTTTAGTTCAGTAAGTATAACTTTCCTATCAACCAACTTACCTGAATATGTACATCTGGACTTGTTCCAATATAGGGTGCATCAGTATGTTGCCCCGCTCTTACAATGTTATAAATGCTTCAAATTTAATCACGGAGCAAGAATTTGTAAGTCAGTGCAGCGATGTTCTATATGTGCAGAGGAGCATCGCTACACTGAATGTGAGGAAAATGCGGTAATTAAATGCATAAATTGTGGTGGCTCTCACGTTGCAATATCACGAGACTGTCCAATAAAAAAACAAAAAATGGAGGAAAAGTATAATAAATCTTCTTATTCAAAAGTTTTACAAACAAAACAAATACAAAATTTATTTAACAACTATAATGAAAACTTCCCTGCAATGAATAAACAAACAAAAATAGATACAGTTACAGTAGATAAATCACAAGTTAAACCTAATAACACTCCTAAAGTACAGAAATCAAAGACAGAAACTGCCCAAACTAATACCACAACTAATAATAATGAAACTCTTATTGAACAAATTATAACAAATGATACTATCTTGAAAGCACTTATTGGAGCATTGGTGGCCATGGGTAACTCAGGCCGTAAACTTACTACATCAGTTGTAAAAGAAATGCTTATTAATAATCTTAAAAACAATGGATAAACAATTTATTAGAATTTCACAATTTAATATACAATCTATTAATAATAAAAAACCTTTGCTTATTAATTACCTAGTTAAGAACGATATAGATATTTGCTTGTTAAATGAAACATGGCTGCGAGAAAATAGAGCTATCAACATTCCTAACTACAATTTCATTAATCAGAATGGAAAAAATGGACGTGGTGGAGTAGCAATTTTAATTAAAAATAGTTTCAAATATTTTGTTGTCCCTACACCGTTCTATGATTATATGCAGTCAGTAGCTATAACCCTTACTACAAGCCTAGGCAATATGTCCATTTTATGTGTTTATGCTCCACCCAGTGGGGGTCGCTTTAAGGTCCGAAGATTAAAACAAATTATAAACAGTTTACCTAAGCCACTTCTTCTTTCGGGTGACTTAAATGCTCATCATATTGCTTTTGGATGTCTCACAACAAAAACTAGAGGCACTGATATTTATAACATGTTGGATGAATGCGATCTTTGTATATTAAATAATGGATCTCCAACTACAGTAGGAAGTATTAATTTTAATCAATCTTCTATTGATGTTTCATGTGTTAGTCCTTCTTTAGTTCCTTTATGTGATTGGCATGTATATGATGATCCTATGGGTAGTTATCACTACCCAACCATAGTCGACTTATATACTTGTGTTGAAAAGTATGATGTAGGAGAACCGTGTGAACATTTTAATTATAAAAAAGCAGACTGGTCAAAGTTCCAGGCTGAAACAAAAAAAACGTTTGAAAACTTCACAATTGATACATCTAATCTGTTGGCTACTTATGAAAACTTTTGCACTTTACTTCTAGAAATAAGGAGAGATTGTGTACCTTTAATTACCAAACCTAATATGTTTGTTATGAGAAAACCAGTTCCTTGGTGGGACGCAGACTGTTTGGAAGCTGTAAAGAAAAGTAAAAATGCTTTAAGATTTTATAAATTAAACCCGACAATAGAAAGTTACATAGAATATAAAAAAATTGATGCCTTTAAAAAGAGATTAATCAGTGAAAAAAAGAAAGCAAGTTGGAGACGAATTTGTGATTCATTTAATAGATATACTCCGATAAGTTATATCTGGAATTATATTAGGAGATTTAAGAGGATACCTGTACATAAGCCATCAAAAAATGATGATTGGATTCCTTCTTTCTTAGATAAATATGCACCCACAGTAGTACCATCTGAAAAAGAAAGCAATATTATAAATTTAAATTCAATATTTAATCATATAGGTAGTGACAGTAGTTCTTTTCTATTGAAAGCATTTACTTGGCATGAATTTACTGCAGCCATCCAATCAAGGAGAGATTCCACTCCGGGGTTAGATGATATTCCATACAAACTTATTAGCAACATGCATGTTAATGGACAAAAAACTCTCTTAAAAATCTTCAATTTGCTTTGGGACAATCAATGTATTCCAAAGTCTTGGAAAACGCAATGTGTGATACCTATTTTGAAACCTGATAAATCAGAACATGACTTTAACTCCTACAGACCAATTTCACTTTCCTCTTATGTAGGGAAATTATTTGAATACATGTTAAAAAACAGATTAGACTATTACATAGAAGCAAATAATATTTTACCTGAACAGCAATTTGGTTTCCGGAAAGGAAAAAGTGCAGCAGACAGTTTTGCCTCTTTGATTTCAGATATAAATCATTCATTTGCCAGTCATGCAACCACAGTTTGTGCATTTCTTGATATACAAGGTGCATTTGATAATGTAGATCCTTCCATACTGGTCAATATTCTGTGTGAGATTGGTATTCCTGGAAAAGTATGTAAATGGATTTTTAATTTTCTATATGACCGAACTATGTATGTTAAATTTAATAACATTATACATGGTCCTAGAAATGTATACAAAGGCACTATGCAGGGTGCTACTATATCTCCCTTGCTATATAATATATATACATGTTTAATAAGTAAATACATTACAGATAGAAATATAAACTTTCTGCAATTTGCTGATGATCTCCTTGTATATACTGTAAATAAAGATGTAAATATAGCTGTAAATAATTTAAATTTAGCATTGGAACAAGTCCATGATTATTATTCAAATAAGTTAAAATTAAACATCAGTCCTAGTAAAAGCGGAGCTCTAATTTTCTCCAAAAAAAATAATTCATGTGATAACTTTGTAAAATATAATAACACAAGATTACCTTGGTTATTGGAAAAAAAATTTTTAGGAATATTGCTTGATCAGAAGTTAACTTTCCAAGAACATGTAAATAATCTATGTAAAAATGCCTTTAGGGGTCTGAATGTTTTAAAATCGTTAGCAGGTGTGCATTGGGGAGCTGACCCAAAGTTGTTATCAATGCTTTATAAAAGTATAGTTAGAAGTCATTTTGATTACAGCACATTAGCATATTTAAATGCTAATAAATTGGTTTTAAAGAAATTAGACATAATTCAGAATAAAGCCTTGCGTATAATAACTGGGGCTATGTGCTCTACACCAATTCATGTAATGGAAGTAGAAAGTTGTATTCCTCCACTTTTAATAAGAAGACTTGAAATTGCTGAACGATTTTGTGTTAAATTAATAAGTTCAAAAAATAGTTTAGTTTTAGGAAAAATACTTCCCTATGAAGTTGCTAACTTTGATGATAGCTACATTGATGTAAATATGCTTTTATCTGGTCGATTACCAGACATCCTAAGGATTGTTTTATACTCACAGACCCAAACCAAAAATATGTATAAAAGCAAACCATGGCCTTTATATAAATTAGAATATGATGCTTTAATGAATGCCAATGTTACTATATGTCAAGAAAAAGTGAATTCTCAAGTGGAAATGTTAAGATATTTAGCTGATAATCACTTTTATACAATTTATACAGATGGTTCAAAATCTGAAGAGCATACTTCTTCAGCTTTTTATGACTCACAAAAGAAAATATCTAAAACTTTTAAAATTCATAATTTATGCTCTATTTTTACAGCAGAATGTTATGCAATATACTTATCTCTCTTGTACATTAATAATATTGTGAATTCACAGTTTCTCATTGTAACTGATTCGAAAAGTGTTATACTAGCTATTGAATCTAATAAAATAGATTACAAAAAAAATTACATTATATATAATATAAGAAATATGCTATACAATCTTAATAAAAGAAAGAAGATTGTTACCTTTATGTGGGTCCCTTCACACTCTGGGATAACTGGGAATGAGGTAGCAGATGTTGCTACTAGAGATGTACACTCATCAACATGTTTAGATCACTCCTCAATGCTGGAAATACCATTCACAGATATATATGCCTTGTTAAGCAATGATTTGAAATCTTTATGGAAGTCATATTGGGAAGAAATAAGCAAGTCCAAAGGAATTTGGTACCATGAAATACAAAAAAGCCCGCCAGCCACTCCTTGGTATAATAAAAAAGGGATTAATAATAGAAAATTCATTACGACTATAAACCGAATGAGATTTGGACATAGCAGAGTGGCCACCCACCTACATCGCTTGGGAATGAAAGAAAATGCAGATTGTGAATATTGTGGTGAAACGAATGGCGACTTAAATCATCTTGTTTTTCAATGCCGTCAATTTGGTCTAAATAGATTACTACTCATTAGCTCCATTCAAGATATTAACGATGGCAAAGTTCCTGATACTCTTCAAAGTTTATTAGCTGATAAAAAGTTCTTCCGGCCATTATATTCCTTTATTTCTGGTGCTCAAGATATATAAAAACAATGAAAACAACAAACAGTGAACCGATGTAAACTTTTCAAACATATTTGTAGAATTTTTTGACTTTTTGTGACCAAAGCTAAAAGATAGACTATAGAGTGATAGTGAGACTTGTTAATTTGTTAATGTAACTTCAGCCCGCCTAGGGTAATATTTTATGTTTATATTGTTCTGTGAACTTTAGGCTCAGAAGGACTGGAATCCAGAGCCGTTAAACCAGTTAAATAAAAAAAAAAAAAAAAATACTCTCTGGTCAAATGTCACAGCTGTTTAATTAAGTTTCTACTTGTTTTCTATTTTCATTTTTCTGGATATAATAATTCAAATCTCGGTTTTCTAGAAAAGAAAATTATTGTTTCCTACTGACCATAATGTACAACGTTACTTCACGTCTATTTAAGTTACCGAAAGGCATGACAATATTGCGTAAAGTTCCACAGTTAAGTGAAGTTTCCAAAATTGTAACTACTGTTGGTGTTATTCAACCTTTTAATTGCCAGAGATATTACACTAATAGCAACAAAAAACCAAATGAAAGTTTGCGACGTTCTTCATACAAGTACTTGCTATACTCGCTACTATTTGGAGCTGCAGCATATACATCATACCAGATTTGGTAAATAAAATATTGTATTTGTTAATTTTGTTAGTAAAAGTTAATTTGTAGCCTAGTCCTATTTAACAATAAACAATTTTTACCTTAATATTGTCCCAGACGAGATACTAAGATAAGTAAGATAAGTTTTGTTAGTCTTGCGGCGTCATGTAATTTTTTTTTCCTATTTGTGTAAAAACCAGTAAACAGAAAAGTTACTGTAATATAATTTTGATATACATTTTCTATTCTAGGTTAAGATACCAAATAATACCATCGATAACAGCTGCTGAAGAGATTGTTGAAACAGCCTCAGATAGTGAAGTTGAGACCAGGAAGAAAAGATATAGAAAGGAAAAAGTGGGATTCAGAGACAGAAAGGTGAGGATTATTTTTAGTCTAGTGGAAGGTACCTAATCTCATGAAGAGGTTAGAAATAGGCAAAATAATAATAGCACTAGATATAATTAGAAGGGAAATTAAACCAATTTACTGCTTTGAATTATTTTAAGTTTGTCATGAGTTTGAGTAAATTTTTATCTATTTCTTATTAATTGAATATCAGTTCCTTTTCATTTACTTGTTTCTGTTTATTTACTTTTTTATTTTGTTAAGACAGATTATTGAATATGAAAACCGAATGAGGGCTTATTCGACTCCTGACAAAATATTCAGATACTTTGCAACAGTGAAATTGACTTATGGAGAAAGTACAGAAGTTTATATGACACCGGATGACTTCTTGAGAGCAATCACTCCTGGCATGAAACAGCCAGATGGTATTTTTTTGTCTTATCCTCTGTATCTTAATCCTCATAACTGAAAATTATGATTTATGTTCCATATGATTTATGTTTGGTTCCTTCCATTACGTAATCCCTCCAAAATCTGATGGTATCTAGGTAACAATAAAATTTACTCTGAGATGTCAGTGATTACAACCGGGATCCATTAGTATGATACACATGGTTTCTTCTATAAAATGTTAAGAGCTATCAGTGCTAAATTTCATCAAAATCATCCCTGAAAATATTTATAATGAAAAGATAGCAAGAACTCAGTGGTATATGATTGATTTAGATCTTATGGACAGTTGGACAGCTCTTGTCAACTTAACTTACAACTTCCATAATCGAACATTATTGAAATAGAAAATATAGAATTTATTTTTCATATTAATTGTTACTGGAATTAGCTGGATAACATTCACATATAATATACTATAAGACATAGCAGGATATATATTCATTGAATTATGGTACAGGTAAGTAAATAAAAGTTTATGCATAGTATTTTTCTCTTTACCTGCTGCTTACTTGGAACATGGATAGATAATAGAATATGAGAACCGCATGCGTCAATATTCCACACCCGACAAGGTGTTTCGATACTTCGCGACCCTGCAAGCGCAACATCACGATCAGCACGAGGTGTTCATGACACCAGATGACTTTCTGCGCTCCATGACGCCAGGTGTTAAACAGCCTGATGGTAATGATTACACATTGGATAATTTGGTTTTGCACTTTTGCATTAACACTACATACTTAACCAGGTTAACGCTTATTGCTATGTTGTTTGCCGGTAACTGTATTTATTTGTACAATTCGATGGCTATTCTCTGTGAAGATTGGCTGTGGTAGCCGAAATTTGGTCGGGAGGACATAAAATTACGTCACTTTGCATAGATTCTCTTTGAAAGTCAGTTTCTTATATTAAAAATATCTTTTTAAAGGAAACATTAACTATAATTTTGCAATTTCTAACTTATAATTTCATAATATTCATTTGTTTATTTTATTTACAGGATTAGGACTTGATCAGTACCGGAGATATGATCCAAAGGTAAATTCTAGTTTATTTAATCCATTTTACAAGACCTTATGTAGCAGTTAAAGACTCAAAATTTTAGCATAACATTTACGAAATTTTAGTACAACATATTACGAAAGCTTCCGTTGATAGGTCTCTATATATTGACCGGATAGCTATTATGTTGATTGATGTACCTATGTATGTATGAACTATAAGTAATAGGAAAAAAGTTTTTAAATAAAAGCACCACCTCTCTATAGCACTGTCACTGTCTTTACACTACTTTCTTGTCTTTTCAGAGCATCGGTGAGGTACTGTCTTTCGCCTCTCCTTCACAAACTTTCTACCGCTCACTCTTTTTTAGTAAAAAAAAAACAAACATATTTTGTTTATTATTATGCACAAATTTTCATTACTTGCCTTCACTATGCAAAATATTATTAGCCGGTCAATTATTAATTTCCGGCCTCATTCTTACACCTATGAATTAGTTGACACCCTTTGATTTATAGTTTATAATTTGAAGTTATTGCAAATCTTTTCTAGCTTTTAATATTTTTATAAAAAGAAATGTTTCACTTAGTTTTACACTGGCTTTCTTATTAGAACATTATCTTAGATTATTTCAGCATGGTATAGCAATGCCTTTGGTAGATGCCTTCATACATAAACTTCGACACATTAGATGGTGTACCGTCTAATTAGGTAACAGTCGTTAAAGTCCTGTAATTATAATACATAAATAGATGCGTAGATGATTTCTTAAATACCAGCTGACCATTAAATATAGACAATTAGCAATTTTAGATAGTAACATATTTGTTTGTCTAGTATTCTTAATTAAATGCCTTGCAGAAAATTTTCAAGATATATAATAATGAAGGAAAAAAAAAATACAATAGTGAACTGTATTTTCGCAGACAATCAGCCAACGCCTCAACTTGGACTTGGACGAGGATTCTATATTTTATAAGCTTGGGTCCTCTGGACTCATCACCTTCAGTGACTACATCTTCCTGCTAACAGTGTTGTCAAGTAAGTAAATTAAACTTAAATTAATAAAAAATCCTACAGTGTAAACGTTAAGTGTAATATGAGGCGCCCTCCAGCTCGATGGACTAACGATATAAATATGGATACTCATAATATAAGTAAAAACACCTTAGAATAAATTAAATATAATTTATTTTCTTACATAACGTCGATAAATATCTGATTTATAGCCGAACATTTCGAAATCTATACCATATATTTGTAATAGGTTGTCTAACATTTGCTCGTCGAGCTGTCCAAAATAATATTTCAACAAAGCGGAAGTATTCTTCCCGTCACGAGACTTATTCATCACCGTGCGAAGACGCGTTCTTCGATTCCTGACTTTTCGTCCCAATATGTGACCCAGTCCTAATTGTTGCACGACGAACCCAGAATCTCTAGACAAGGTTTCAACTTTAGCGATTACGCTAAAATTTGCAGCACAAGGTGTGCAAAATTTGTAATACGGTGCCCAGTGTTCATCGAAACTCATGTCCCCGGACGCGTATTTTGTAATTAAATAAGTAACAAATTCGTAAAACGTTGGGCCAAAGGATTTGATTGGTCCCAAAACCTTCGTTGCCGCTTCCCGGTGCGCTGCCACGATCGCTCTTGCGAGTTTTCTATAGTAAGGCGGTGTTATATTTTCAAGCTTGTCTCTATAAGCGGATAGTAATCGCACGAACGGCTCGCGTACGACCAAAAGGGATATAACACCTGGCGTATTCACAGCATCTTTTAGTTCCTCTTCACTAGGCCTTGGATATTTCTTTCGAGCCAACATCAGGGGCGTGTGCCTTGTTCGAGCCAAAAACTTTTTGTCATAGCCGCCTGTAAGAGTTTTGTTGAATTAAGTGCTAATTAATAATTATACAAATAAAAACAAAATATTTTTTTCTAAGACAACCATACCCAATATATTGAAATTATATAACCACGAAGTACTAGCGGCTTTAAATAAATTGCACCATACAAGATTATGAGCATGATCTACAAAGAATTCCTTGCTGTTAATACTCTGTGTGGGAAGAGAGCGTAAATGACAAACTTCCTGCACTTTAGCAACTCTCTGCTCTAGTTCAATTATCGTAGCGTTGTCCGGCTCGAGCCATTCATTGTTAGACGAGTCTAATTCTTCATCATCGCCTAAAACTGGACCCTGCAACTAAAGATGGTATTTCAGTTTCGTGCTGCATAAATAGATATGTGACTAAAATGAAATAATTAAACGCATCTGAAAATATACCTACTATCAAAATTCTTATCTTCTTAAAACAGTTATATATATATATATATCTTACTAATATTATAAATGTGAAAGTTTGGATGGATCATGGATGTATGGATGTTTGTTACTCAATCACGCGCCAACGGCTGAACGGATCTGGCTGAAATTAGGCACAGAGATAGATTATAGTCTGGAATAGCACATAGGCTACTTTTTATCCCGGAAAATTAAAGAGGTCCCGCGGGAACCAAAAAACCTCAAACCACTTAGACGAAGTCGCGGGCATTCGCTAGCGTAGAAATAAAACTTCAAATTTTCTCGTCATTTTAAGTCATTGATATTTTATTTCTTATTTTGAGTGCTGAAATCCTCTTGTTCAATATTTTCTGGCTGTGAGGATTTACCTACGTTAGCAACCTGTTGCATGCCTGTTCTTAATCCCAAAAGAATCCGTCACATAACATTCATAGGTCTACAAGTAAGTATAAGGTACTTATTTGTTTATTTACCAGCCACTTGGTGTAATTGTCAGGTACAGACCAATCCTTCGTTGTGGTGCTCCCACTGCTTTTCAATATCGTCATCTTCATCACAACCACGTAAAGAGCCGCCCAGAACAGAAAGGTCACAGTCTTGGCACCACATCTCAGGCAAGGGAATGCCTTTGTTACTATCCGCGAACGGAATCTTTTCATTGGGATTATCATTTTGCCGCGTCATGTGGTACCGAAAATAATGTTTAAGACCGAGTGAAAAATACTTGAAAATTAAAAAAAAATATTTATATTTAGAAATATAACTTATGTTCGGTCGATAAATAACTAAATCATGGTTCGCGCCACTGAATGCTAAACGTGCGTATGTCATTTACCATGAGAGTAACTGACGCAGCATCCCTGTACGGAGCATGAGCGAAGTTAACGATTTTGTGTGATGTCGTCACTCGCCTCAGCTTAAGTCTGGGATGAAACTTTAACATGAGTTGGGCTTTGTCTCTCCGACTTGACATGGTTTTTATCCCTGGCTTTATGTAACATAATAATAGATGCATCATAAGTAGGTAGGTATGCGTTTATATATTAACTAGATGATACCCGCGTGGTTTTAGGTTTTTGAAAATTCCCTTAGGAATTTGATTTTCCGGAATAAAAACTATTCCCCAATCCCCGGGATGCAACGTATCTCTGTGTCTTTCATCAAAATCGGTTGAACCGATGAAAGCAACAGGTATAGTGGTAGAGTCTTGACGTATCATAAGTGACACAAGTTGTCCTACATGAAATAAATAAATCATTTCATAGACAGACAAACTCATATTTCGCATTTATAATATTTAACCTTAATATATTATGACGCGTCAAAGGAAGACATCGTGAGGAGAGTTAAGTTGTTCTTACAGGTGTATGAAGTCTGCCAAACCGCACATGGCAAGGACGATAGTCCCATTCCCAGAGGAGTCTCGTGCTCAGTAATGAGCCGGTAATGGGTTGAAATCATGAATGATTAGCAAAAGGACCAACTTTCTCGTTGGTCTAGTGGTTAGTTAGCATGTTCGGCTGCGGCCGATGAGGTCCCGGGTCGGGCCATAATATTATGTATTAGGTTTTTCTGACTAGAAATTCTTAGTACTAGCCCTAGAGTTAGGAAGTTGGCGGTGTTTCACCCCCGTGCATCGGAGAGCACGTAAAGCCGTCGGTCCCGGTTATTATTACTATCATGATAATATTCGTTAAAGCCGCCAATCCGCATTGGATCAGCGTGGTGAGTCTAAGCTCTAATTCCCCAGCAGTGGGACGTTAAAAGGCTGTAGTGGCAGTAAAAGGAGTAATCCTTCCAGCATCCCGTCGTCACTTTGAGATCGCGTTCCGTATGTTCGATCTGAACGGCGACGGGGACGTGGACTGCGAGGAGTTTGAGAAAGTGGCCGCGCTCATCCGCCAGCAGAGCAGCATCGGCTCGCGGCACCGTGACCACGCCAACACTGGCAATACGTTCAAGGTAACATCATTTATCTACCACTTTTTCTTAGGCTAAATTATATTTTCGCGATTTATATTTCGCGTAGGTACAGAGTTCGGATTTCGTGCGGATTTTATTCACAAGTGCGTTACCTCCATATGATTTTTAGTGTTACAGAATTGGAAAAAAAATCGCGCGAATTTTTTTCGCAGCTTTATATACGAGAGAATATTTTACTTCCACTTGTTAATGCGCAACCGTCAACGACCTCAATTTACATAGACGGGCCCTGTCAAACAAAGAATGTGGACCTATTTTACTAACGCCATCTAGCCTGAAAAGTGGGACAACGCTATGGCGGGGACAAGGACAGGGTTATACAGGTTAGGAGCGTGCTCTAAAGGTTGGACGCCCAATTTTTTTCTATTAAAGGGCCCATCTAGTACCTACATATATATCGATGGCAACCGTCTATAAAGTCGATCGCATTGTGCGTTTCGATACGCTATTAGCTTATGTCCAACGATATTTTAACGATATAATTGCCTGTATGTTATTTAATTAATTAATAAGATTCATAGCATAGCAATAGCAAATCTTTACATTATATTCAAAGAAATATGCTGCTATGCATATGCTGTCTTTTGAATCTTATGACAATACTAGCTTATGTCCGCCACTTCGCCCGCGTTAACCATACAAATTTCAAAACTTTATTTTACCCCTTTAGGAATTGATTTTTCAAAAATCCTTTCCTAACGGATGTCTACGGAATAGTAGCTAACTTGCCTTTCAGCTCGATCCGTCCAATGGTTTGAACTGTGCGTTGATAGATCAGTCAGTCAGTTTTTTTTTTTTATATATGTAGATTTAATATAGATACTTTCGGTTTCGGAGCGACCAATAACAAAGCGTCTCTAGACCGCTTTTGGCTAATCTGTGTGTGGCTATTGGGTATATCATATAACATAACCTTTTCTTTTCGCTTTCTTACAGGGCATAAATTCTGCACTTACAACTTATTTCTTCGGACCTAAGCTTAATGAGAAACTGACCATTGAGAAGTTTTTGGACTTTCAACAACAGCTGCAGAAAGAAATTCTCTCCCTAGAGTTCCAGAGGAAACAACCAGGTATTTAAACTAGAACTTTAACTTCTTGAGGTATATAAAACCAAAAATATGTATAACTTTAAAAACATACTTCAGTGTTTCAATTCCTTAGATTGAGTTGTCTACTTCTACAATACACTATAGAAATTGTATTAATTTGATTGTAGATGAAAACGGCCGCATCACTGAAGCAGATTTCGCAGAACTTTTGTTGGCGTATGCTGGATACCCAGCTAAGAAGAAGGCCAGGATGCTTAAACGGGTTAAAAAAGCGTGAGTTCTTATTTTTTGCTCGTATATTACAGTTTTTTACTTCTCGAGTTTTAATGGATTTGACACATTGACATTTCATTTTTGCCCAGATGCTTTTGAATGTCGTTGTCTCAGACAGTGGATCTCCACTTGTGGTCTTTGTGTGCCGTTGTCAAGCATCAAGTGGGGTTGCTATTCTAGCACCTCCAAATTGTTACAGGTGAACGCAAGAATATTATCCAGTACAGTCGGATAACATTTTAGCATATTTTCGTTTGGCCTAAAAGTTAGGCCGCGGCCCCATTTGTTAGAAATATATGTTAGAGCCGATTTCTAACAAAAATATGGTGGCAGGAGACCCGGCTTAACAAGAAAACCACCATAGTGTGGCCAGTTCTGTATAACACAAGCTCTACACTAAACTAAAGTTGTAAACTAAACTAGTGCTGCCCCTTTCCGCAGGGAGTATTATGAAAGGGATATAATATAAATTATAGACCTGTCATTTTAGTTTAGTTTAGAGAAGGTAGATGTGCAACAGAATTGGCCTCAATGTCAAAAAATTCTCAAAGGTTCCGCGATCACGGCGTTGGTATAACAAAGGATGACTACCTGAAGTTCTTCCACTTACTCAATAACGTGAACGACGTGGACACCGCACTAACATTCTACCACATAGCGGGTGCGTCCATAGACCAGCCCACTCTGCGGCACGTGGCCAAGACTGTGGCGCACGTGGACCTGGACCCGCACGTTATCAACGTCGTGTTCACGATTTTCGATGAAAACAGTAAGTGTACTACAATCTTTTTCTTATTTATATGACTGCCTAAAGTTTTTCCAGCTCCGATGTCTTAGTGAAACGTACGTTGAGAATAATTTGGAAGATTTGTGTGGCGTGGTTAATATCGCAAGCTACGAGTGCAAGATACACACTGTAACACTTAAGATTTACCTACTGTAAACTTCTAGTTCTTTCATTATCATGGACTTCCGCAAAGGAACGCCTGCTTATATCTAATATTTCCATTTTACCATTATGTGAGGTGGTGCACGCAATCGCAGATATAAGCTAAGTTTCACTGTATTATTTCCAGTGGATGGACAGCTTAGCAACCGCGAGTTCGTTGCTGTGATGAAAAACAGACTCCTGCGCGGATTGGAAAAGCCAAAAGACACTGGGTTCGTTAAGCTAATGTATTCGCTGATCAAGTGTGCCAGGGACACTAAACCTGCTATTCTCGACTTTTAAGGTACGATGAACGAATAATTATTTATATTTACGAATGTTTACGATGAATTTATTATATATTTTATTTTACCAAGACGCAATTAGATAAATTATCCTAATAACAAAAATTACAAATTAAAATTATGCAATACATTAAAATGCTAAAATCTAAATATTAAACTATCTATTAACCAACTAATTAGATAAATTGTATTGACATGCGTTTAATAACACCACGTTATGAAGTATGCATTATTTTCCTTTATTTATTGTTGACACACAAAACAGACAGAAGACAGAAGTTGTATAACTTTTTGGGAAGATTTGTCGAAACTTGTAGTGGTGTACAACGCGTAGTCGACTACAGCCGAATCGAATCGAGTGGCATTTGTTGCGTATACGTAAATACTCGACTCGGCGCACTTCAGCACGCCACTAGTTTTGTAGTAAATCATATTATATAGGTAGCAAATTATTGCGATTCGATTCTACTCAGCTCGGCGAGCCTAGTGGACGCCAGCCATAAAACAAACGTATGATTTACGTGTCAGTCGGGAAGTTATTCAAATGTTCATATTTATGGTTGATATTTTCTGTATTAATATCAATAATTAAGATAAGCTGTCTAATTTTATGGAAAGTTACTGGTATTGCCTTATTTTTTTACCATAATATAAGTATAAATTTCTTATTAATATAATTTAATTAATTTACCATATCAATTAATACGGCCGTACGTGCGTGTAGGTACGATAAGGTCTTTTTTTGAGTTCTCCAATTTATTGTGAGCAACTTGTTCAATAAAAAATAAGTATAACATCACAAAAACCTTGGATCTTGAAAACCGATGCTGGTAATGTGGGTGTCACAACGTTTTCTGATTTATAATCATATTTTTATTATATCAGAGGTAATTAAACTACTACGGGTATTCCAAAGAAATCATAATTTTTTAATTCGTTTTTTTTTTAATGTTTTAGTGCCATTCATTAAAGTTTAGTTTTATATCTTGTATATATTATACCTACATGAAATATTTACATGAAGGCTGCATTTAAATCCAGAGGAAATTGCTTTAATAAATGCCAAATTTCATTACATTTACGTGTCAATATGTTTCATATCTATTTTTGGGTCGATTTTTGGATCGAAAGTATTATCTAGTCGCCGTTTTATTGTGATATTATTGTCAATACATCAACTATTTTTATTAGTGTGCCCTATTTAATTATAATTAAGAATTAACGTCCGAAGATTTTTTGCACGGAAAATTCATGACATTTTTCATGTTCGGCGGTCCAGAATATTTTGGCACGATAGAGAGGCTACAAGGTAGCTTTAACCGTATTAAAATTGCTATCGGAAAATCAAGAGGAATTATAGCGACGTACTTTACTGTCTACTACAAATCGAGAAAATATTTTTCCGAAATTGTCCGAGTTGTTGAGATTGAGCTAGGAGTTGAAGATTTTAATTACGTAGATTGTTTTAAGTAAGATCTGGATCACAAAAAACTCCAATATACATACGAACTGATATTATAGAATTAAATAAATAATTGCCTGACTTGGTGTATTTTTATTTTTATTTAGAATGGCTTAAGCAGTACATACTAAATGATAATTTGTTATATAAAAGAAAATGATTTGTTATGTGTTCATAGATTTAGGTCTAGTTATCGTATTATTTGTTTCATAAAGCTTTTATTACAGTTTTTTGAATATTGGTTATATTAATAACAATAAGTCGAAACTATTAAGAATCTATATTGTATATGAAATTAAGTGAATCTATACGAGTAATGTTTCTGAATATCTCTGTTAAGTGTTAAATAAATAATAATAAAAGTTATAAAATAATTATCTTTGTTGTTTCATTTCATTTCAAGCAACTTACAACATATTGAAACAAGTTCGCTTCGAATCACACTCCAATTATCAATGATTTTCATAACTAGATCATGCCGCGACGTCGTCAGCGTGAATTTAGGTTTAAAACCCGGTCGGAATTTTCGTGATAAAAAGTAGCCTATGTTACTCTTCAAATCCTCAACCATAACCATACCTATGCCAAAACGTAGATCTACGATCCCTTGCTCTGTTGCGGTGTGATTGAAGAACAAACAAATTCGCATTTTCAATATAAGTTAACGTCCACTCTAAGGCGTCAAACACGAAACTAGCGACGGCGACAACGGGACGATGTGGTACGAGAGCTAGTGACGAATTTCGGGAAGGCCCTTTATGCAAAGTGGGTTTGTGAAAAAATATGATTTCGTCAACTGGCGAATTCAGTCTTGCCAGTCTGGTAGAGCGATTTCTGTTCAAAAATATTTTATTAAAATTCCCAAAAAAAAATATACTTTTGGCAATCTGAAATTTTAATCACGTATTTATTGAGTAATTTCAATAATACCTGCAAATTGCCAGACAAATATTGCGGTTTTAAACGTGAATAAAGTTTTCAAAGGAGTACGAAAAAAAGGCGCTGAAATTCGTCGCCGGCTCTCCGACTAATCGCATCGCCCCGCTGTCGCCGTCGCCCCGTCGCCGCTCATTTCGTGCCCGCACATTAATACTAGTCACTTTCTAATAATTAATTAACGTCAGATAGCGGTTTATTTACACTAGGTATGCTTTGTCTTCTTCTGTCGAATGTCAAAATATTGATTACAGAAAGTGAGACATCGGTGTTTAACTATTCAACCAATTCAATGTGTAATAAATTATGTGTGTATTGTAAAATTTGTACTTTGATAAATAAATTAAAAAAAAAACGACAACCAACCTTTATTAGTTATAGACCGTTAGTAAATACTTTTAAAAATAGTAGAATCGGGATCAACAAACCTATTCCGGAAAAGTACACTCTGTTAAAAAATACAACCTACATTTGTCGTAAGAAAATCGGGAGCAATGAACTGAAAACGAAAATTGCGAATTTTCTTATTGGCCCAGAAACAGCGCGAGCCGCGTTCGTCTGTAAATCACTCGGATCACGAAGCGTCGAACGTCTCGCGCGTTATCCTCGTCGCAAAAAATAGATGTAGTTTAATGTTGCCCAGAATAAGTCGAGATAATAGGCACCGACACTGAACGAGCGTCGGCGCTGAGAACACGACGCCGCAGATCCCCGTTCGCGCCCTCTGGTGAGTTATACTCTATATTCCAGTTTCCCTATCCGCGGACACCGTTGGCCATCGAATACCTGATACAATGCACGGCTATCTTGCCAACCACCTACACTTGAAATATCCCCGCGACCACTCGTAAAATTTCGTAATGAACATGTGTAACGCTCATGTTTGTCTATCAACACGCATTGAATATACCTACTAACGCATGCTTCGCTTATAATCTTCTATCTATTATGTTTTCTATGTTTTGTTCACAAGTTTGCGTTGCGACTGCCGGCTTGGGTCCTGCTAGCTTGTATGGTGTGTTAGGTTATAATTAATTCTTAGTGATTTTGAAGTCGCTCATTTTAATCCCTGTTAACTTTTACTGAAACCGGAGACCTATAAACCAACTCTTGTGCTCATTATGACTATTTTTGATTTTAAATATATACCTAAATCTAGTTGATGCCTTCGCTTAAGAAATTAGTTTTTTTTGGAAATCCCGCGAAAACTTTTTGATTTTCTCGAATAAAAAGAAACAGCTGTCCCCCGATGTAAACTATATATGCAACGAATTTCATCATAATTGGTTAAAGGGTGGGCCGTGAAAAGTAACAGGCAGACAGACACACTTTCTCATTTATAAATTGTAAAATACCTGAGTATGGATTGTATGTTTTCTTTGCCTTTTTATTTAGTAGATAGCTAATACTTTATTTATTTATTTATTTATTTATTTATTTAGACAACATACCCGAAGAGACCTTACAGTTGCCCAATGCGTCTCTCCGGGCTAGATAGAGTGACAAAAAACTTAATTATTACAACTTACAACTAACAAAATACAGAAACAAAACACATAATTTGGTACACAGATCACAAAAACAATGTCATTCAAATAAGACTCATGTTTATGTGTCAATCATGTCGTTTTAACCCTTCCTTATAACTTATGCATGTTTGAAACATCACGGTTCAAACATGCATGCACATCACTGTTTGATAAATAATAGCAATATGTAATATTGAAATTCTCTAATATAAGACTCCGTTCATAGATATAATCGCGAAGAGGCGGTGAAGACATGCCAATGTACCAGAGACCACCTTTCTGGCGAGTGCCTCACCAACGCCCGGACCCTGACGACGAACCCAGGAACTATAGACGGGTATGTATATTTTTATTTGATAGGCTTGATACACTACACACAACATTATTATCTTTTGGTATGCGATGGCATCGTTATTGGCATGTCTTCGGATGTTTTTGAAATCCTACAGTACCAGAAACACAAGAGTATTGATATGTAACGCTGTCTTCAACCAACCGAAATACACAGGAACACTGTTTTAGCGAAATAGCAAACAGTGTTCAAATATATGAGTCCCTTTTCCTTAAAAAGTTTCACTGTTTTATTGACTGATGAGTTTTTATGAAAAAAAATTGGGCAATTTGTTTTTGTAAAATTTATTTGCACAGCACAAAATAAATAAATAATAGTTTATTGACCAACACCACAATACAATTACACTTAGTTCACACAAATTAAACTTATACTACGTGTGGTCAATGGACCACCTCCTCAGCCCGTGCCACACCATGAGAGATAGGTAACCTACTCATGCAACGATGTTTTTCAGAAGGGGCCCAACTAAGGCGATCTGATTGGTAACCCATGTTGCTAATTGTTATATTAAGTCCACCAAACTGTTTGAAAGAGATCCAAAGCAACGTGTATCGATCACACAATTTAAAATATACTGTTCATTAATTCGGTCTAGGTAAATGACAGTTTTAGGGCTTTCGACCTTAGTGATACTATTGATAATAAAATCTACGTAAGTGATGTCTCAGGTCAAATTAGCCTTAGAAGTCGCTACTTCAATCTACGTGCCAAGTTTTTTCAAGCCTTGGTAAAGACCTTTTAACCCACCAAAATTATTTAAGTCTGATAATGATGTATCGAAGGTTAAGGTACATCGTATATTTTTCAACGCCTACTAGCTACTGTCACTTGGGCCAAGTAATTGTTCTAGCGTCTTTACAATTATTATGAATAACGCCGAACTCTATTATACTAGTGGTATAATAGACCTCGCGCCGCCATCTATTGACATTACATTGTGAAGTTCTGTTAAAAATACTGAAGCTCATTAAAAATTCTTCCCCCCATTTCTTCAATTTTAGGGGAAAAATTAAAAAAAATATATTTTTGGACTCCTTTTTAAGCCATATTCGGCTGGAGGCCATCGGTTTACATATTATATTTAAAGCTGAAGTAATAACGTTCAGTAATTCAGAAGTTATAAAGCTGACAGACGGACGGACGGACGGACAAGTGCAAATTCACTCAAGTAGACTCAGAGACCTTCGCTTCGCTCGGCCAATTATACTAGCTGATACCCGCGACCTCGTCCACGTGCTTTAGGTATGTTTTAAATCGCGCGGAATCTTCTTCATTCTTTGAGATAAAAAGTAGCCTATGTCACTCTCCAGGTCCTGGCAAAAATCATGTCGATCCGTTGCTCTGTTTCGGGAACTTTAAAATGGGTCAAGCAATCCTTAAAATAGACATATGCCATCACGGGCTTTTCTGTAGACCTATAAAAGAGGAACAATCCCACCATATATTGGTTTGTTATACCTTAAAGGGCTGGCATTAGGCAGCATTTTCGATGAAAGCTTCCAGTCA
Source organism: Erebia aethiops (assembly GCA_923060345.2). NCBI lineage: Eukaryota > Metazoa > Arthropoda > Insecta > Lepidoptera > Nymphalidae > Erebia > Erebia aethiops. The sequence continues at coordinate 26,668,434 of OV281081.1, forward strand.
GCTTGATTTTTTCCGACATCTTCAACAATCATCTCATATTTCAATTGACATAACACATTAATGAATTATACACATAAAACTTCCTCTTGAATCACTCTGTGCATTGTTGAGAACCGAATGAAAATCGGTTCGGTAGGTTTCGAGGTTATCGCGTTCGGACAGATAGACAGACGCGGTAGGGGGACTATGTTTTATAATATGTAGTGATAATTTATGTAAACGTATATAACGTTACAAATGCGCCTAAAGTGAATGCGTGTGTTTCGTATCTTGTTATGTAGCTTTATTCATTTGTATTATTTAATTTTGGCGTTTGTCCAAAATGGAGCGATAATTTTCGTGTTTTTTTACATTGAATTTATGATGCCGTTTCACATTAATTTTCCCTCATCTGATCTGAATTTGTCACTCTGCTGTAAAAAAGCTTTTGTAATTTAGCAATTTTTTAACACTTAATACAAATATGTGAACCTATTTTCCCTTGTACACCCTTGTGACATAAAGGGTTAAATCAATGTGTAGCTAATCCATCAAATTAAGTAGCAGTCTTGGTAAAAGAAATGATCATACAAGACATTTGGTTTTACCTTTAGCGGCTAATCTTTTCAATTAAAATTAATTGCTCATTACCATACTAAACACTGCCAAACTCTTATTATGCGCCTATATATGCCAAATTGCAAGAATCGGTGTCAATGATTAATGTAATGAGCTATTTGTATGCGAATATGATACAAACTGATCATCAATGACACGACGTACTTGCAAACTTTACCTTGACACCTGCTACAAATATAGACGCAAAAGAAATCAAAAGTTCTTCATCGTTAATTTGCCCAACTTTTGATTTCGTTCATTTCCGTTAGTCGAATTATTGAGGACTTTTTATGGAATCCTGAATCCGCGTCATCGCAATCTTTCTAGATATCTATGACAGTCTAAGATGGCAATTCGACCTTCGGGATGGGAATTCGACCGCAAACCATCGTACCGCAGGACGCCGTGCGAGTTTCCACCCCTATGTCGTCAACGTTCCACCCACACGCACGAAGCGCTTTGCGTCTTCATTCCTTATTCGTATGGCTAGGGTCTGGAACACTCTACCGAAAACTGTGTTTCCCACCAATTACAATCCGGGTATCTTTAAATCAAAAGTGAATAGGCATCTTCTAGGTCTTCTAGGCAAGCACGTCCCATCTTAGGCCGCATTATCACTTCTCATCAGGTGTGATTGTGGTCAAGCGTAAGCGTATAATGAATTTAAAAAAAACAAAGTTTCACCGTAAAGGTATACTTTCATTTCAAAACATAGCCGCGCACCTGGTCACCACTGCGCACGAGTATTCTCTCAAAATGCGAAGGGTATGTCAACCATGTGAACCACGCTGGCCAAGTGCGGCATGGCAGACTCCACACACCTTCTAGAACATTATGAAGAACTTTCGGGTATTCCAGGTTTCCTCGCGTTGTTTTCGTTTACCGTTATAGCACTATAGCACGTGATATTAAATTGCTTAAAATGTATATAACTCTAAAAAGCTAGAAGTGCGTCACCGAGGGTGGAACCCTTGACCACCTGAACAGAAGGCCGACCGTCTAAACCACTAAGCTATCACCGCTCAAAGATACATACCCCTAATAAAATTGGTATGTTCTACGTACGGTCTATGGGTAGACCATATCTATCGTACCTAAACACTGAAATGACGCACGAAATTCAGCGAGATGTAAGGATATTGTTGATGAACCTTTGATTCTCGAAAGGTAAACAGTTTTGCACACTCGTTGCACAGCTGGTCATCTGTTTGGGCAACACCAGCTTCCGTTTTCCTACGTAAGTAGGTCGATTACGGCAGGGTTATGCAGTGGGAGGGGCGGGGTGTAGTTTGCGGTGGAGCTAATTCCGATCGGCACAACGTCGCGTTCCATCGCCGTGCTCGCAAGTCCGCGCCATAAGCGCGTCGCGCAGTGCACCGTGACCTTTCCCCGCACCATGGGGCGGCTGCATACGTTCGTGGTGACGCTGCGCCGGGACACCCGTGACACCAACTGGGGCCTGAGGCTCGTGGGCGGCGCGGATCTCTCCACCCCACTCATTGTCACGATGGTACGCTTACGCCCCCGTTACCACAACAATCGAAACCGGTGTAAACAAACCGGCGTTTACTCAACTCCAGAGCACTTTTTGGGGGGTAAAAATGTGAATACGCAAACCGACCGCGAGACCAACACCGTTCTTCTGAAGACAAAAGGTTTTAAGTATAAATAGTAGATACAGTCGTAATTAAACTTTATTTGATTTTTTTTATTAGATTTTTTTTATTCGACGGGTTAACCTTTTCAAAACAAGACAGATCATATTAAGAGATACCTGTGTGTCCTACATGAAATAAATTTATAATGTATACGTTAGTTCGTTACCTGTGCGTTTGCGCATCGTTAATTCGATAGAGTTGATACTTTGTGCTCTTGTTGTTGTCACTTGCGTGGGAGTCTGACATAGTACGATCAACATTGTAGTAGTGCTCGAATCGCAATGCCTATGCAATATACATGCCGTGCACTAGCTAGCCTTTGATTAACTTTATCTCTAAAGTACTAAACTGATGTTTTTTGATGTTTTTCTTGACAAATTCTCTTGGGATTCGGGAGAGAGACAAGATTTACATAGCAATTAACAACAACTTAACGTTGTGTATCTGTTAGTTTTTGATCCTCTTCCTTTACTTAGCATTGATCTTCTACATAGGCTACAGGCGCTACGGCACAGGTCTTCATTTAACCGGAACCGATCATTCGAAATAATTAATACGGTCTATCTGAACATATTTTCCGAATGTAAATTAAAAGAACGTAAGAACAAGAAAATGACAAAGAAATTTCGTCAGTGTGTGACAATTTTTTTACATCCTATTGTTAGATCAGTTATGAGCACCCGTCGTTCGACATCCGTCAACGCGAGACAAGAAAATCTCCATTTGGCCTACTTATGGGGCTGACGTGGCCAAGAGGACAAAAACCCTAAAACAAAAAAGTTAAATGAAAAGTTTCGTAGCTCCAGAGTCCAGAACTCCAGACTCTAATCAATGCATATTTATTAGGTACCTATGCGGTTCTGAGGTTTAAATTTTGAATATCAGTAGGTACTACGTATACTCTACAATTCAATATAGGTAATATTATCTCACTACTGAAACACGTTCGCAGATCATCTGCTTCTCTAATATTTAAAACAAAGTCGGGTTTGTTCGAACACTTATAACTCTAGAATGGCTGAACGGATCTGGATGAAATTTGGCACAGGGATAGAATATAGTCTGGAACACATAGGCTACTTTTTATCCCGGAAAATTAAAGAGTTCCCGCGGGAACCAATATACCTCAATCCACGCGGACGAAATCGCGGGCTCAGCTAGTATCATAATAAGTTATTAATTTAATATTGCTATCATTATGATAGTTACAGGATTGGTATCTTAAAGAATGCAAGGATCTGCAATGTTTTACAAATCTATTGAATCTTAACTTGAAATTCATTATGATTTTGAATGATTTTCGAAATTACCTATTATAGTACCTGCAAATTATGGAACCAGCTTCCATCTGTGTTCCCCCATGATTACAATATGGGACTCTTCAAAGGGCGGATAAACAAATATCTCAAAAGCCGGCAACGCATTTGGCGGTTCCTCTGGTGCTGCAAATGTTCATGGGTGACGGTAATCACTTAACATCAGGTGACCCGCCTGCTCGTTTGCTCGCTATATACATTAAAAAAATATCCTCACATTTACCTACCAGAAGATCAACCTTCGTGCCAAGTTACAAGATTGTAGGCACAGATCAATTGTAGGTCACCGGGAAGTACGCTATAGACTTCGATGACGAGTTGAGTGAATGTATAGATGTTAGTATTTGATATCAGTTATCACCTATACGTTAACAGATAACTCTTCCGCTATTGGCCAAAATCCAATGTCTCAGCAAGAGTACTATAGATATAGCCAATCACAACAATTATAGATAGATCAATACATCCAATCTCAACTATGATGCTTGCTTTGGGTTTACGGAATAGGGCTACTGATAAAAAAATATTTTTAAATAATAAAAAATAGTGGGTAGAAATAAAAAATGTAAATATATCCAATTATTTTTTGCTTTTTAGTTTTTTAAGGTGGTTTTTTTTATTTAAAAATAATTTTATTGTTTGCTTTTTAGTGCTGTAAATATTAAAAAAAAAAAAAAAGAAAAATAGGTTCTCGAAAGGTAAACAGACCTGTACCTAATAACTATCTGGGTTCGTGTCCTTATAAAATTTAAGTTCCTTTGATTTCCCCAGGATTCCATCATCAGACCTAATGACCATGGGACCACCTGGAAAGTATACCCTTTCAAAAAAAAAAAAATTTTCCAAATCGATCCAGGCGTCTTCGAGTAATCGGGGAACATCTGTCTTCGAAGATCTCGGGGAACATCTGTCTTCGAAGATCTTCATCAGATCTTCACCAAATTTATATGGGACCACCTTGGAAGTATACCCTTTCAAACAAAAAAAGAATTTTCAAAATCGGTCCAGGCGTCTTCGAGTAATCGGGGAACATACATAAAAAAAAAAAAAAAGATTCCGACGAATTGAGAACCTCCTCCTTTTTTTGAAGTCGGTTAAAAAGAGGCTTAATACTTAGATCCACGATCGCACAGAAAAATGCTATAACTTATAACTTAATGTTCCGTTTTTCCAATAAGCGATATGATAACTTAACAAGGTACCTTATGGAAATTCATAAAGTAACCTTTGCAAAAGCATTATCTAAGTGAGCAGTGGTAGCTTAAGGCGCTGTGTGTGGTCAGGGGGGGGTCTCCAAAGCAGTGTATCCATTAAATGGTGGCATATGGAAGATTGAAAAAAATATATGATGTTTTCAAGACCTTTACTCAGATATTGTTTTATCCCAAAACACGATTTAAACAACTTCGCTGCATAAAAAATAAATTCAAACATACTTCTTATTTCAGTTTTCAAATCAACACATCTCCAAATTGAAAACCTCAATTTACTTGAAAAATATATCATTAAATTCCAAATTCTAAATGACATCCATTGATTTATTAATATTTATTAAAATATACACATATTTTCTGTTTTCCATTGTATTCCGGTTTTTCGAGAAACGCTAGCTCATTTTCACCTCCGCCAGTGTTCGAAAGAACTTCACAGACGATGGATCTGTGCTCCTTTGCTCCAGCGTTTAAATCGATATTTTAAAATGGTTTTCAAACATAACATGAATAAGACTAATGTTTATTCAACATGAATTGACAGAAGACGTGGATATTACAACTTTCGTGAGCTATCTTCTTTTATATAACTAAAAATACATAATCAAATAAAGTATGAATATGTGTTCTCTGACCAAACTTTTGACAGCTCGAAATAATGATGCCGTAATGCGCTATCCATTCGATTTTTGACAACAATCGACTTCATTTACGAAGAAGTTTTAATCGATTTGACACATTGATATTACAACTTTTTGTATTGTTTTATAAACATACCCAGGCGTCTAAATGTCTTTTTTATGTATTAAAATAAATATTTTTGGTGAAGCAATGCTGTAAATGTATATTTTATTATTTGGCAACATCAATAAGGCAGGTCATAGAAACCATCCAACGCCAAAGATGACGCTACTTAAATGACAATCAAGTGAGCTTGTGTTGCAGCTTCGTAATTATTTTGAAAACTATTTTCGAAATTAAAATCGTACTAGTAATTACTAGATTGACATACGAGTTGCGAAATATCGCATAAAAAGGCACGTCGCTTCACTATTTAAAAAAAAAACTCCTGCTGGTTGTAACAATGACGTCTTTTAATATTTCCAAGAAGTAGGTAAGTTGTCAAACATCCAATTACTGTCAGAGGGTTCACTGCCATCGCTTAAAGCAGTATTACTTAAAAATGACAGTTTAATGTCACGTACCTTGAAGGTCCTAAAATAAGGATTATAATTCTAAAAACACGAACGTCAACAATATTAAAACAATACGGATTTAAGCGATAGTAGTATGCCTCCAGTGCAATTTTTGATATGAATGGAAAATAACAAAACAGTGGTAAGACAGAAAGGAAAACTGAAAATCAAGCATTGCCACTTCAGCTTGCTACTGCCTACTCGTCCGCTCTCATTGGACCAGACCGACCAGATAATATTATTATATCGAAAGCTTGCTGAGTAAGGACCTAGTAGTGTCTCAAATACTTCAAATAAGTGCCTATTGCAAGTTTTATTACTAATTGATTGGATATTAGATACCCTTAGGGTTTCGTTTCTGGGACCCGGGGGTTAGAAATTTCCGGGAAATACGTCGTTGGTTTTTTTTGTGATTTCCCGTTTTTGTGTACAGAGTATTTTTTTAACTTATCTCTTGAGAAATATTTGAGAACAAGTTGATCTCTTAACTTGTTTATTATAATTCTCCCTGACTACTAGGGCATGCATTCGGTGCTGTGTTTGAGTACCGGGAAATTTTGGACCGATATTGGCACGGAACCGGGAATTCCCGGGACTTTCGATACTTTCGATACTACCTTAAATTATCACAAAAACACGGCTAAAACATTACAGAAAGTATGAAATAGACCAAATATTACTGTTCATTAGGCGTTATACAAAAATTTATCGCATAATATTTCACACAGGAATATACTGAATATTACTATTCATTAGGCATTATACAAAAATTTATCGCATAATATTTCACACAGGAATATACTGAATATTACTATTCATTAGGCATTATACAAAAATTTATCGCATAATATTTCACACAGGACTGTAAATTCATGATTTTTTCATATACTTGTACCATAACTCGCTTCGTTACAAATTTCAAAGTTTTATTGTAGTTCATAGGTTTTACAGAGATTGCGTCTTGTATGAAAATACACTTTGAAAAGTTGAAATTTTTTTTATCGTGATACGCTCATATGTAACTACTTTTATAGCAATTAGAAGCCAGTGCAAATATAAATTTACTACATCAAGCAGTTTATGAGAAACAAGCCTTGAGGCTTGGATACACGGACAACAAAGTGATCCTTTACGGGTCTTTTTTTATAGACAGGCGTACGTAGTAACCTCACCTCAAAGAATTACAAATGTTAATCTAAATCAACAATATTTTCCAACCCATACTCAGTATTCCCAAGAGAATCTCGTGAAGATGTTACTCTCTCCTATTCTGTGCCGTTTTTTGGTTTTGCCGCACGCTGATTTGGTCTCTACAATTATATTGGATATGGTACCTCTTAGTATTTTTGGTATCCATTCACCGTCCTCCCCGTACGTATGGAGGATCCTAGGATCGAGGACCCTAGGATTTTCTAAAGACGTTTCCTATCAGCCATAAAGAGCCTCGTTACTGCTGCGTTACTGTCCAGGATTCACATCCATACATAAAGATTGGACTGTTCACAGTCCTGGTTTTTACATAACATTGTATGGAGAACTCCTGAGCATCTTAGGGAATTATGGATACGGATATCCATATTTTCTTTCCCTCTGCTATTGGTATAATTGACAGTGGAGTCAAAAATCAAACTTTTGTAGCCTCGGGCTTATGAGGTATATTTTGTATTACAGTCTATCAATATTTTCCTGTCAATCTTCATGTGAAATTTATGAAAGTAACGATACAATTAACAGAATATAGCATAATCTACTGTAATTTATTATGGCTGAACAAATTTTATTCCAGTGACAGATCCATCAATTCATTGATCTTCAAAAAAGCTCTTCTCTGCTGGTAAATAATACTTACCAGAAAGACTAACATACGAAACTGTACGAAGTGGCAGTAAAATAATCGTTATAGCCAAAGTAAAAATAGGGGTTTAAACTAATACCTCGAATTTGTGAGCATAAAATACAGTATAGTGAATTAAATTATTGTTACATGCAGAAATATCCACACTTAATTAGAGAAGAATCGACAGAATGTATGTACTTCGAGTCTCAAAAGTATCAAAAGTACCGGTTTTATGGTGTGGAGAACCGGGACTGAAAATTATTCAGAAGTACCGGGAATTTTTGGTACCAGGAATTATCGGGAGCATGCCCTATTGACTAGGTACCTCACTCGCGCAGTGCTGAGCACTATTGTCTTAACGTGGGATGTACCGGGTTTAATCCCCAGCAGAGTGAATTTGGGAATTGGGCGTATTTTTGTAAAATTGTACATGAAATAAAATCGATGTTTTTTTTTCATCATGTTTTGTTATTTTATTGATAAATTTGTGTTTCTTAGTTATTTATCTTTATGAGCAGTAGCACTGTTTACAAATATTATGTTAAAGTATAGTAAAAAAAACAATCATTTTAAAATTAAGTGACGGAGAATTATTCCATTGAGTAACTAAACTTTATCTCACAAAAGGCACTTAAAAAAACAACTTTAGATAAGATTCACAGAAGTGTTTTACTAGTCTTACCAATCATGCCAATCACAAAAATAGGACAGCAAACATAAAATAACAGAAACACTATCAAAATTTGATAATTTTAGTTCTTTTGACTAACGTAAAGGCAAATTTATGTCATAATTTATTATATAACTTCTGAAATAGACAATGCTTTTTATTTTTGTTTTTGCAAGTAAGTTAGTTTACGATAAAAAATATACATTTAAATATAACATAACAATAACTTATATTAATGATAAATTGTCAATATTATAAGTATTTATGCAATACTAGCCGATGCCCGCGACTTCGTACGCGTGGATCGAAGTTTTGTGGTTCCCGCGAGAACTCTTTAATTTTTCGGGATAAAAAGTAGCCTATGTGCTATTCCAGACTACAATCTATATCTGTGCCAAATTTCGGCCAGATCCGTTCAGCCGTTGGGGCGTGATTGAGTAACAAACATCCATACATCCATTCATACATCCATACATCCATCTGTCCAAACTTTTTGGAGGATTTTATGAGAGGACAATTTGTCAGTGGAACCTTGACAATTACTCAAAGGAAAAGTAAGGGCACTGATCACAATGTTAAGAATTATTGTACTTTCTTACCATAAAACTATAATAGTCGTAGTAGGTACTTTTGAGTATTTTAAACTCTTTATTCTTTATTTTGTACTTAAATTATGTAAAATGTCGTCTATAAAATATAAATAGAACTTCCAACCAATGTATAGTATGTTAAATCACATTGTAAGAATGATTATAAGTAACAATTTTTTTTTGCGTTTTGTCTTCTTCGATTCTCCCTTTCTGATATTTTATCTCACCTCGGATATTTTTCTTGTTCTAGATTTTACGAGCTCCAAGTGTTATTTTCTTATATATTATTGTTTGAACTTTTAAGAGTCCCTCTTTAATTTCTCTATATGCCGCCTTGTTATTTCACCAGATGTCAGCGCCATTGTTACACCTGAATAATTTAATATATAGGTACAATACTCGTTTCCAATGCAAAACTCGGGGCCGTAAAAGCTTAACCGTGTACAAACCTTTAGAAATCCATTGAGTACCAATTTGTTCAATTGACTGACAATTTCGAAAGAGTTACTTAAAGGACAGTAATGAATTCACGGCAACAATATTTTCTTGCATTGTATTTCAAGAATTTAAATATTCTGAATTTTCTCTGGTCTGGCCTGGTAGGAGGCTTCAGCCGTGGCTAGTTACCAATTACCACCCTACCGCCAAAGACGTGCAGCCAAGCTATTTAGCGTTCCGGTAGGATGTCGTGTAGAAACCGATTAGGGATATGGACTAGGGTTTAATATAACTGCCATACCCCAAACAGGTTAGCCCGCTACCATCTTAGACTGCATCATCACTTACCATCAGGTGAGATCGCAGTCAAGGGCTAACTAAAAAAAAAACTGGATATAAGGTACATAAAAGTAGCAATAACTATTTTTTTTAAAATCCTGATTCTCGGGAATTCCCGGGAATCGGCCAATTTTATTCCCGTTTCCTTGAGTTGAAAATTTGCCGTTCCCGAGATTTATTTTTAATTTTGATTGAGTGGGATTTTTAAAAAGTTAATTTGTTTAGTTTCACCCAACCTAAGTCCAGTTAATTAATATAATAGGTTTTGCTTCGGACATAATATTGTCAATCAAACTTATAATTTTAGAGTACGGAAACAACGTACAAATTTGAAATTTTACATAAATTGGCTAATTTGCGGTTTTGGCTCTTACGAAGTTCTACCATATAGATAATTCTGTATGTAAAGATAAAAAATCATGACACCAAAATTGTATGATTTTCTTCGTTTTTTATTTTTGATTATTTTTCAAACACTGTAAATAATACTATATGTCTGCAAAAGACTAGAAATTGATTTCAATGATCAATTTCCAACATCTTTTTGCTATTTAAATTTTTGAAATAACATCTGTATTTCTTGTTTCTGACAAAAAATGAATATCAGACTCTTAGTCGGTAAGTACATTGTATATACGTATGATATTGATTTATGCCACAATTATACTTGTAATTAACTCACGTAAGTAGTTTATGTAAATAAGACACTTATGTAACTCTAGATGATGCCCTCGACTTCGTCCACATGGATTAAGATTTTTTGACTCCCGCGGTAACTGTTTAATTTTCCAGGATAATGGTTCCGGGTAGCCTATGTCCTTCTCCGGGATGTAATCTATCTTTGTACCAAATTTCATCAAAATCGTTTGAGTAGTTGGGCAGTGCAAGCGTAGCAGACAGACAGACACACTTTCGCATTTATTATATTTTGTATGGATATTAGTATGCTGGGCTAACTAATGCCCGCGACTTCGTCCGCGTGGTTGAAGTTTTTTTTATTCCCGCGGGAACTCCTTAATTTTTCGGGATAAAAAGTCACTCTCCCTCAACTATACCCACGCCAAAAATAACGTCGAACCATTGCTCCGTTGCGGCGTGATTGACGGGCAATTCAATTAACAATCACACTTTCGCATTTATAATATTAAGTATTAAAATGGATTTGCACACGATATGCTATTTACAATAGGTATTTTGTCAATTACCTACTCATGTAAGAGACTTTGGTACGTGATTTACTCACTTACGTTATTCTATCAATTTCACAAATTTTGAGTTACCGTGTTTTGTCATCCGAGGGCATCCGTGACATGCTATGACAAGCGCGCGAAAATAAAGAAAACCGCGACGGGAGCGCCACCCGGCCGAAGTGGGCATAACTGGCGTGAGGGGTGAGGACTGAGGAGAGCCAACCTCAGATTTGTGTTTTGATTTTAAGAGCTGACAGCGCCTTAAGGCTAACTGGCTTAAACATTTGGCCTCCAGTTGAAACTTTTCTGAATTATAGTAATTTCTTATCGGAAAATTAAAGAGTTCCCGCCCGAACCAAAAAACCTCAATCCACGCGTACGAAGTTGCGGGCATCAGCTAGTATTAGTATTGATGTGCAAAGCCTTCAAACTCAAAAACTCAAAACTCAAAGAACGTTTATTCAATTTAGGTAGGTATACTACACTTATTGACGTTCGGTTATTGACGAGGGTTCCAAACGCGCCCTGGTCTGAGAAGAGCCCACAACAAACTCAGCCGGGTTTTTTTTTTTTTTCATTATCACCATTTCACAATCATCTTAACTAGCATCAGAGCCATTAGAGAAAATCATTGCCAAGCTTCCTTGTCATTTAAATAATCCTTTACATGGTAATAATCTTCTATTGAAGATCTTATACATAGAATACAAGAAAAGGCAACTTAGTTTATTTTCCCACTGAATGCCAGAGATCATTGAGTAGGAATTTCGCTAGACTCTATGGAATGCCACCCACGCGTTTGATTGTTAAAATAAATTAGGAAAATGTTTTCGAATTTTTCACGGGCTATCATGTTTGGCGCGACGGCAAGAGTGATTGCTAGCATTATTTACATGAGTCAGCGGTAAGTGCCGACGCTGTGTAGACTTGCGTTTATTTATAAAAAGCAGGCCAGGCTCAGGGCGTCGCGCGTGTCCGCTAGGTCACGTACCAAAACAAATATTGCTCTTTTTACGACATTTTTTAGAGTATCAAAATAAATTTACTAGCACTAAAAGTTGGAATCTCCAAGCTATTATTATATTGATAAGTTTGTCTACACTGTACAGTGTACATCTAGTCTTTTCAAATTTCCACTCTATACTATGCGTACACTCGCAATACTTCTGGCAAACTCAATATTTTATTGTCACCGGTCTATCAAGACTGGTACGGAGAAAATTCCTAAAGGGTCGCCGTTGGTGGATATGTCACCGTAAAATTGCAAAAACCGTTAGATTGTAATCTAACTAGCGAAATTGTAAACTGTCGACAGATTACAATTTAACGCAATTTTTCGGTAGATTGCAATCTGTTAGGTATATTAAGTATTAACTCGATAAAACCTAAGTGCCCTGCCTGGTTATTTATGTCGAACCCTAATCTATACTACAAGAAAGACGGGCACTTAGGTTTATCAGGTTAATATACCTAACAGATTACAATCCACCGAAAAATGATGCGTTAAATTGCAAACTGTCGACAGTTTACAATTTCGCTAGTTAGATTACAATCTAACGGTTTTTGCAATCTTACGGTGACATACATCATAATGCCATACATTTTTACATATTATATCTTAAATCAACCATTTTCCTAGTATAGGGGGGGGGGGATTGGGCATTTGTCTCTTTTAAGGAAAAATTAACACTTTTAAGCTTAATATTTCGCATACGGATCCCTGAATCGTAAAACGCTTTTGCTACATCCACAATACGAACACAATTTTGAACGACCTATCCAACAATACCCCACACCATGGGAAAGATGAGGAAAAAATATTCATCCCCAATTTACGTGAGGGGAGGTGCCTAAATATTTTTCCAAATTTTATTTTACTACTTTGTCGGCGTCATTTATATTATGTATACCTCCATATCTATATCTATATATCCATGCCAAATAACAGCTTTCTAGTAGGTACTAAGGATCTATGAGAAGCCGCGGACTGGCTAACTGACAGACGGACATGACGAAACTATTAGGGTTTCTTATTGACTGTGGAACCCTAAAAACGTTAAGTTCCTACTCTCTATTTTACCGATGAGCAGACACTGACCATGAAATGTGAGAAAATACAAAGTTAAATGACCGCGTTCTGAGCATTGTACTCGTACATAACCCTTAAAAAATGTGTAAGAGTATATTTGTATACTATATAGTAAAATCTACTAAGGTATGTAGTTCCTTAAAATATTGAGAGAATTTATCCGTAAAACATGTAGGTTCCTACGCCCTGAATATATTATTATTTTGTAATACCATTTTTCTGTTTTGTGTTACTGCTTCAAGGAATGCACTTATCGTAATGACTGAAAGCACTATATGGGTAATACATCACAAATCCCATTTCAACCTTGAGCTAATTTCCCAGTTAAAATAAATAAAGTTTGATTACTCGGACTTCCTCTGCCATCTGTTTCTTGTGACTCAATCGATCTAATAATATTATTAGATTGTGTCGAAAAGGTTAGCTAAAATAGCATCTGAATGATGGGCGCATACCATCATACATAATATGCACGTACAATATGAAACCAAGCTTTTTATACGGGCCGTAAGTAAACGTAAGAAATCTTTCAAAATAAACTATTCATTGCTGAAAAATTTAAATTTATGCTGATACTTCATACCAGTTTTGAACGCATTATTTCTTTTAATACCCCAATTTAATTGTTGCAGAAACATTTTAAGAGTATTATCTGCAGCATTCTTTGTAAAGTAAACACACTTCAATTTAACGCCTACATCTGACGCGTTCTTTACGTGTTTGCGTAATTTTTCAAATGTAACAGTTTCATCAAAGATTTTTGAAGTGAAACTTCTTTAGAATCGTTGTGATTTGAAAATTCGATGAAACGAAAATGCGACACCAAAAAGAGACAAACATATTCATAATAGGATTTAGCCTGCGAGAGAATGAGATAGAATACAACTTTACAAGTTATATTTATCTCATTACCTCGTAGGCTAAGTTTCTGAAGTTTCACTTCCGCCGTGTGTGGATTGCACACACGTCACACACACTTTTTTTAATGTGTTTTTTATTGTATACTACAAGTTAACCCTTGACTGGCTATCTCATAAATTTATGATGTTAAGTGAATTGAAGATGCAGTCTAAGATAGCGGAGAAGTAGCGGTCTTATCTTGTCCCTTATGGCAGTAAAATTAAACCCATAAGTACCCCTAATCGGTTTCTACTCGGCATGGTACCGGAAGACTTAATCGCTTGACGGGACACGTCTTTGCCCGCCAGCCGCGGCCTAAGATGCCTCCCACCCGCAGAGACAAATTAGAAATAACGAAATCCAAAAAATTTTCTGCCGGGAATCGAACCAGGATCGTCCAATTTACAAGAAAAATATATTCTGAATGATGTGCTCCGAAGTGGAAATAGCATGTCATTATGGAACTCTATGACGCAACGTGAAGCGTCAGAATTGTATAAGAGCTCCCACCCACCGGTACGGCATAACTCAACATCGATCTCAACACTGCTACCTCGACCGTTCACGTATATCGTTTAGAATATTGGACACGAATAAATTTAGTCGTATGTCCTCGCCATTGACTCGGAAGGTACTTGATGGATTTGCGCTAATCAGCCGTCGATCCGTCGCTCGGTCTATCGGCTCAGCGGTTGTTTTCAATAAAAATGTCAGTAGAGGTTGGCACGACAACGCAGCTGGACGCATTTAGCCTGGCTCCTCGCCAAACTCGATACATAACACACATCCTAGCCTCCCCTTACCCAGTCGCAAGGTCGTCTAATCGATAGCTATTTGCTAAAGCCTAAGAAGATATCCCTTTAAATACGAATTGATACCTTTCCAAATTATGTAATTAGCGTTTCAAATACGTCTAAAAGTTAAAACGCCAAAAATACTAATATAACTTGTCATAGGCACTGTGATGTTGAATTTAAACTACGCGGAATTAAACATGTGATGCCAAGTGTCCATCAACAATAAAACTTGCAGAAGACTGCACCGGCAAGTCGCTTGCACTGACTTGCAGCAAATCAGTTTCTGCGTGTTTCCATTAAAAGTTGTACCTTCCGCAATTTGACTTCCGCAAGTTTTATTGCTAGTGGACAATGGACATTCAAATAGTAATCCTTATGGTTGGTGATGGTTACTGTGGATGATGACAAATAGATAGTGTTAGACCTTTCGTTTCATTATTTTTTAGGGTTCCGTACTATAATTAAAAAAAAGAACACTTAAGGATTATGTCCGCCTGCCACACTTGCATATTTCAGAAACTACTAATTAATTATATTGATTAATTTGAAAAACATAGTTTTATATGTAAAAAATATAACCCTTGTCCGACATTATTGCAAATGAAAAAAATTATGTTATTATTGGCTGAAATGGGGTGTTTGGATGGGGTGGTGGGTTATAAAAACCTAATGTAATAAAAAAATTGAGAAAAATGTACATTTTTTTTAATATAAAGGCAACAAAAACAACTAATTATATAATTCAGCCAAAAGATTAATGTACCTTGCACCTTCTCCAAAGCACCAGAATGTCACGGTCAATTTTTTCACCTCGAGAGCAGATGCATGCCTACTCACGCACGTGCAAATTAGTTTTCCTTCGTATATTTTAAAACAATTTACATGACGACGACGGAATGCATAATTTTGGGTCAGCACCAACGTAATAGTCTAATTAAAGCTCACACTTTCTACAAACACTTCGTTTTATGAAAAATCATCTGAGATTTCTGAGGGATATTGAAATCAGAAATGATGTTCTATAAGGACCTCACTAAGATCCTTACTAAGAAGAATCACAAAAAATATCCTATAAAAATCCTTTAAATATCCTCCTAAAAAAGGATATCCTTATAAAGTAGCGTTGCCGTTTGGATCACCCGAAGCTGTCGATCTATTATGTGATCTATATTTTGACGACCCCACTGGTGCAATGGTGGCGCTGTGGGCTGTTATATGTGAGAGGTCCTGGACTTGATCATCGCCAGGAGCAATTTGGGAATTTATTATTTCTGAATTGTCCTTGGTCTGGTCTGGTGGAAAGCTTCGACCGTGGCTACCCTTCCGGTAAAGACAGCCTAGTATTAAGCATTCCAGTACTCGCCGTGTAGAAACCGAATGTGGGAGGGGAACCAATATGGGCTTAATATACCCACCATCACCACTATAACCCATTAACATCCCACTGCTGGGCATACGCCTCCACTCTCATATGAGAGAGGGAATTAGAGCTTAGACCCACCACGCTGCTCCAATGAGTCTTGGCAGGCTATATAACAGCCATACGAAAATACCCCTACTTGATGATGAAAAACAAAGAAAATGTTCTCTACTATATCAGTATTATCCATTTATTATTATCAGATACTTTCATATGCAGAAGTGTCAACTAAAACTTATCTACTATTCTTTCAGGTAACACCCGGCACTCCAGCCGGCCGCGAGTTGGCGAGAGGAGACATAATCGCGAAGATCGATCACTACGATGCGCGAGACCTACGTCACGAGGACGCTCAGAATCTTTTCAAAAATGCCCCTAACCAAATCAAACTAGTAGTTCAAAGGTAACCTCTAGCTTATATGATTTTGTTTTCTAATCGACGCTCATTGTATTTGATCACGGAGGAGGATATTTACCCCAAACACAATATTGTATGTATATACCTACTTTATAGTACACTACAAAAATACAAAAGAAACAGATTACAAATATGAAAACTTAAAACGTAGGTACAACAAGGCGGTCTTATCGCTAACCAGCAATCTCTTCCAGACAACCTTATCGATACGGAGACAATGAGCAAGTGGACAGTAGGAGGTTGTGCATAAAAATCAACTTAACTACTAATAGATACATAAACTAACCAATATCATAAAATTATAACAATACACAATTTTGTGTTTGGGGTAAATATCCTCCTCCTATTCAATCAATTTTCCAAAAAAAAGCATTAAAATGGGTTACTCCAAATATCATTGCTTTCTTCAGGAAAATGATGTCAGGAGGTTTGTAGTTATTATTTTTCAAGTTTTTAGTGATATTATCAATATCTTCATTATTCATTAATTACACTTTTTGGTTTTAAACATTATTATGCAATTGGCTAGGTACGCATAAATATTCCGTCATCTGTTTTCCGAGCAGTTTGTAGTAGCAATTATTATTTGGCCTTGATCTGATTTCGATCTAATGTTGTTCTAATTTTACAAGGGTGATTATTTATGTAAAGTCTAGATCATGCCCGCGACTTCTTCGCCCGCGTGGATTAAGGTTTATTGATTTCTGGGGGAAATGTTTAATTTTCCTGGATAAAAAGCATATGTCCTTCACCGGGACACAACATATTACTGTACCAAACCTCATCAAAATCGGTTGAACAGATGCGCCGCGAAAGCGTAGCAGACAGACACACTTTCGCATTCATAGTATTAAGTAGTAAGCATTCATAAATTATATCCTTTAGCTACGACGTTACGTTCTCTGCCTTATGTTTCAATAAGCAGCCTTTTAAAATTAGATTTGACTTTTTAATACCCCTTAAAACTGGAAACTTATATTTTTTTGAATTTTGAATCATCAATTGGTTCATAGAATTCTGATTTCCGGATTAAACCTAATATGCTGCTAAAGCATAGGTAATTGAACTAGATGCTCTATGATATAAAATAAATAATAGGGTGGATAGCTTTGATATGATTATCATATTGTGATAAACATATTGAAATTGTGGTATTCTTACCTACAGCAAACGTTAATCTTGGTCAATCAGAGTGACTCAACCGATCAGAAGTGATTGAAATTGTATTTTTTTTTCAAGGAAAATTGATGACAACCGACGTCATAATAATTAATGTTTCACTTGAGCCGAATTGATCGTTCTTACTGGTTTCTTGCCGCAAACCTATCATAGGCGAGAGGCCATTCATGTCCGATAGCATATGTTTCACATAAATTAAAAAAAGCCTAAAACATACTCGTATCAAATCGAAGTGTAACCACAGGGGCAGACCAAGTCACCTGTACACGTTGCCACGTTCAACTTCATACAGCTACGGGCATACACCAACGCCTACATTCTATCGACTATACGAGTAAGATCGATGTCTAGGTGTCGCTATCAAGCTGATAATCCTTGCAAGCTTGCTAATAATGAGGCGACAAACTTATCACTGGATCTGTTACTTCGTATATATAGATTTCTGCAATAAGCATGGTTGTTGTAATGTCGTATTTAGTCAAATATATTTTTTGTTTATTCAGGGTTTATTTTTCAATCGCTTTATAGTAATAATTATTTTTGATTTTAAGATTTTACTGTTTTCGTGTAGGAAAAATTACAAAGTAATTTCTCAGACTAGCTATCCCGAAGCCTTACCTTATGTGCAGTCTTTGATAAAGAAACGAACTTAACTGTAAGTGAAGTTCGACTGTAATTATGCTAGTGTCGTTTCGTCCTTCGATGATAAATAAAATATCACAAATGTGAACTACATTTAATTACCATATTAATACCTTAATTTATGTATTAAGTATGGCTAATGATCTACATTTTTACTAAGCTTTATGTCTCGTTAAAACATATTTAGTGTACAGGAATCGCCCAGTTATTTTATTATCTAAAGCATAAGATTATTATATATATAGCGATTGAAAAATTGCTTAGATGTTGAGGTCCTTTTCATCAATTGATTAGATAAAAATTGCATGGTAGCATTGTTAGATATTAAATTCACAACTTGTAGCTCGGTTCACAATTAATATATGTGTATTTTTTTTCATAAGACACTCAAATATCTTTGTAAATTTAAAACTCAATAAAAATACAACCCTTGAATGTTGTAACTTTGGTTCATATTCTATAATAGTAACCTGTTTAATTCAAACATCATGTATCGCGACACCTATCTCTCTGGGACACCTACAGAAACCCTGGAAGTTACCCTACCCTAGAAATAGACCCATTCAACCTTTTTGGCGGCTCCGCAACCGCGGAGGCAAAGCCCCTTCACCTCCGCATCCGCCTCTGCTTCCACTAAGAAACGCCTCCGTTGCAACAATACTCTCATCCCTATTTACGATTAAATTTACCTTGTCCTATGTATTATATGTTTATCTGTATAAGCACGTTAACGGTAAGGCATGTGCAGGGAATCGGACCAGGCAGGTCCTCGCTCGCAGTTCGCAGCTCGCTCGCCCTCACAGAATGCTGTCCCACCGCCATTCAGGTACCATCAGCTACACTTACTTCCTTCATGCACTTCATATCAAACCACGTACGATACCTTTAGCTTCAACGATTTGTGTTTGCGCAACTTGCGGTTGATCCTTTAACCAAAATTATTTTATCATTTGCGTGCCTCGGTCTAGTGGTTAGCATGTTCGACTGCGGCCGACAAGGTCCTGGGCTCGAGTCCCGGGTCGGTCCATAACGGATGTTGGCAAGTTTTTCTGACAAGAAATTCTAGCACTAGCCCGGAGTTAGGAAGTTGGTGGTGTTTCACCTCCGTGCCTCATTGCCTCAAAGAGCACGTAAAGCCGTCGGTCCTGCGCCTGATTTTTGGTCGGATTTTTGGTTGGTTTTGATTTTTGGTCGGATTTTCCGTCCCGTCGGACTATGAGAGTAAAGGAACAGAGAGTGCACCTGTAAATACACACACACTTGAGCACTATAATATCTCTCGCGCAGATGGCTAATCTCTCTGGAGATAGGCCGCTGTAGCCGAAATTCGGTAGGGACAACATTATGGTTTGTCTAATGTAGGATACATTAGACAAACCATAATATCCTCTTGTTAATTTGGACAGATAAGAGGTGTATAGCAATATTGAAGGACAAGAGTGAGACAGACTGAAGCAGTACTTTGCAAATGGCGTCTGTCAAAATTATCATCCTAAATTAGACAGACCATAGTGCAGCTCTCTATTCTACCATCGCTTAAAGCAGTATAATTTCAATATTGTTGACGCACTTATTTGAGAATTATAATCCTTATTTTAGGGGCGTCAAGGTACGTCATATAAGACTGACATTTAACGCGAAAACATGTCACCTTTATCGTGCCATCGTTTCGCGAATTGTGGCTATTTTTAAAATTTAAATACGTAATGTATAAAGAGAAATTGATGCTAAACAGGACACCCAGCCCTCTTCCATCATCAGCGTGGCGCGGGCCGGAGTCCCTGCCGCGAAGCACGCCCGTGCCGCCGCAACAGTTGCCGCAATACTCGCCGCAACACTTGCAGCAGCAATTCCAGCCGCAGTTCGAGGGCGAGTACAGAACGCTGCTGGTCTCGCCCTCCGCCAATCGCAACGATGAAGTCGTCGACGAGTCTATATCGAGCCAGGTAATTTTATTCTTCTTAGACTGTCTTTCCACCAGAGATGTGTTACGTTACTAATCTACGAATTTATCTCAAAGCCACCATTTAGCTTGATTTTCATAGCTTAGATAGCTTGATGTTAGATCAAGCGCTCCTTATGGTGGATTTGACACACATCCGTAGCACATATCTGGTAGAAACGCACCCTTATTCATCATACTAATATTATAACTGCGAAAGTGTGTTTGTTTGTTGGTTTGTTCTTCAATCACGCCGCAACGGAGGAACGGATCGGGTGATTTTTGGCATGGGTATATTTGAGGACCTGGAGAGTGACATAGGCTACTTTTTATCCCGGAAAATATAGGAGTTTTAGGAGATTTAAAAAAACTTATTCCACGCGGACGAAGTCGCGGGCATCAGCTAGTAATTCATAATAATGTTATTAAGTTAAAGTGTATCTGACTGTCCGTCTATCCGCTACGCTTTCTCATATTTTTAACTAATTTTGACGAAATTTGGTACGGGCATAAGTTGCGACCCGGAAAACGACATCGGCTAAAGAGAAGGGGACATCAATCTAGTAATTGATCCGAAGTAATAATGTAATAAAATAAGCTGTTAATTAAAACCCACATCTCTCTGAGAATGCGATGATGTGTCGATACCAAGAACCACCCATATCCTAAATGCATTTCAAATATTTTGGGACCGCTATTTTTTTTTCCTTCGATAAAGTAAGTTTTATAACCCATAGCGGTGATAGGATAGGTCCTTGTGGCCTTGAAAGTCGTAGTTCTTTGGGCTTCTATTCGGCCGGTCCGGCGTTCGATCCTACCTGTACCCACTAACTAATCAGATACTTAACATTATAGTAGCACATGAATTCCTATTTTTGCTCCAACTAAATATAACGGTTGTGTGTGGAATTGTTCGGGATGAAAGAAATTGGCTTTTTAAAATTACCACAATCCGTCAGGTTCGATTGAGGTCAACCTCGATAATATCCAAATTAAACATTACGCACGCGCTCATTTGAATCATAATGATTCGCCCTCCACCCCAACAGACTAATCGGCATTTTAATTTTGTATCCCTGCCAAGCGAATCGGCCGAATTTATTCCTCAGATATGCTAATATATCACGAAATGCAGTTTATCACTGTCATAAATGTTTAGTCGGGCCCAATATCTTGCACCTCAAGAAATTAG
The DNA here is from genome assembly GCA_923060345.2 of Erebia aethiops. Taxonomy (NCBI): domain Eukaryota; kingdom Metazoa; phylum Arthropoda; class Insecta; order Lepidoptera; family Nymphalidae; genus Erebia; species Erebia aethiops. Next base: position 26,690,055 of record OV281081.1, read on the forward strand.
GGGCACTACCTTGACTTAATATAATAAATTGTCTATTTTCGATATAAAACTGACAGTCCAAACAGAAGCTAAAAAATACACACGCCGTTTTAAATGTTATATATGATTTATTTATTTCACGTAGGACAACATGTGTTACACTTATGATACGTTAAGACTTTACCACCGGTTCGGAAAACTGATTCTACTGAGAAGAGCCGGCAAGAAACTCAGCAGTTGGTCTTTTCAAAAAATTCTTTCCAAAAAACCGACTTCCAACGCCACTGTAAAGTAATAAATAATTTTTATTTATTTTTATGGGACCACCTCGAGAACTTCCTCTAAAGACTGATAGAAAAAAAAATTCAAATCGGTTCAGAAACCGCGGAGATATGCACCGACATACTTTTAAAAAAAAATACGCGCCGAATTGAGAACCTCCTCCTTAATTGGAAGTCGGTTAATAAAAAGAAAATGTTACAATGAGTAAAAAAATCAATTTCATAGTAATTCGTTTAAATATGGTAAGTAGTAAGTACCTACCCGTAGGTGTATTTGTCAAAGAGCTAGAAGAGAGAGAGACGATAAGGCATCAATTATATACACTACGTTTGTGGTGTTATTTATGAAAAAACATTTGCAAATCGCTCTGCTAAATGTAGGATAAAGGTAACGTCCTGAGAGCTTGAAAAAAGGGTTAAAAAAAAAAAAGGAAATTTCGTGCGTTCCAATTTAAATGTGATTTTAGTTTGGTATAAAAATCAAAAGGCTAAGTTTAAGAAAGAGCAACTGTTGAGTTTCTTGCCGGTTCTTTTCAGTAAAATCTGCCTTCCGAACCGATGGTAGAGACATATCATAAGTGACACAAGTGGTTCTACGTGAAATAAATCATTTAATTTGTCTCCTTTCAGGATGACATCATATTGCATCAATAAAATAATAAATATTATAAATGCGAAAGTTTGGATGGATGTATGGATGTTTGTGACTCAATCACGCGGCAACGGCTGAACGGATCTGGCTGAAAGAGCAATGGCGAACTTCCATACATCAATAGTATTGAGAAAAAAGAATTATGTACACGTGTGAAAAAAAAAATTTTGTTAAGCGTCGAATACGAAGCTCTCAGAAGCAAGAATTTTTTTTAATGAACCTAGAAAAAAAGATATTTCGTTTTAAAGTTTTGTAGGTTATGTCAATATCACTTCTGAAAATGTCAAAACTCCGTTAAAACAGATCACAGAATGATCGGAGATCTATGTTTACAGCTTTTTACTTTTTATTCTGAGTGTAGTCTTTAGGAAAACCAAGATTTTTATTAATATACAGTACCAGATGATCGCGACTTTTTCGGCGTGTATTTAGCCATATAACCACAGACCACATATTATAACCATAGAACCACAGATCCATATAATAGTAATTGGCATAAACACAGACCATCAGCATCAGTGCTGCCATAATATTCTTTCATTTAGTACCATTTTGCTATAGATTATTAGATAAAAAAAAAAAATTAAATGCTCTAAAATAACAGAATATACACTAAAAATGGGCTATCCCATTGTTTAGGCAAACATCAATCAGATAAAATAATTACTATTTTTAAAACGATACAAAATAATCTACCAATTTATATTTATTCTAGCTACTAGGTAGATTATATATAAAATGGTAACACTAAACTGAGAAACGGGAACAAAATAATCAAAAAAGATTCCCTAAATATTTTATTATTTTACCTATGTTCAATTAATTAAGGTGAATACTTGATAAAATATAAAAAAATAAGCAAATTCCTTTCGTCTCTACCTTACTTGTGTACAATCAAGATGTGGTCTGTACTAATTTCGCCATTGCTCTTTGGCACAGAGATAGATTATAGTCTGGAAAAGCACATAGGCTATTTTTTATCCCGGAAAATTAAAGAGTTCCCGCGGGAACCGAAAAACCTCAACTCACGCGGACGAAGTCGCGGGCATTAGCTAGTTTTTTATAATATTGGTTAGACTTACGGAAAGCACCACGACTGATCCAAAACTTAAAATTTTGAGACAGATATAACCTAGTGCGGGTAGTCAGTAGTTTTAAAATGCATGTAGAAGATAATGATTTTGTTACATTATGATAAAATAGGTTAACCAAACTACTTTTGAACCTAAATGAGGGTTTACAGTCTGGACACGTGCCAAATATACTTTATTTTGCTATATTATTAATGAGTTACAACGTGTTGAATAAGCAAGAATAGCGGTTAACTAGCACAGTCTAAACATATTAAAGAACAAAGATTAACTGGAAAGGTCTATCACAAAGGCAAATCGTGAATTCCAGAATTTTCTATTCGCGCTTATTCGTTTTCTGAATCATCTCACAAAATAGTATACGGTGGTCGGTGATGGCGTGTAGACTTAAGTGCTAAATGTAAAGTTAATTCACTTGCGCACTGAGAAATTAACTTTATTATGTAGCTATATTTGGACTTTAAGAAAATTGCATTATAATAAAAATATAAGATTGAAAATCCGAAAGTCATTTATGATGCCTTTCAGAGTTTCAGGGCAATGCCCGCGCTAATATTTTCTGGCTAACGATCTACTGATATTTAAAGAAACCCTCTTATCAACCATAAACTAGTGGTTCGCCCCGAACTAAGACCTCGCGGCGCCATCTATTGACATAAATGTGAAGTTCTGTTAAAAATACTGAAGCTCATTAAAAATTAAATAATTCCGTTTCCTTACAATATTTATCTAATTTTAGTATTTGTTGTTCAAGTACAGGATATAATTGAAATAATTGATCAAGTTTCAGGCTCATCCTTTCAGAAAATTTAGAGTTCTGAGGTCATCTTTGGACGTTAGAAAATCACCACTTTGAAAGCCCCCCATTTCGTCAATTTTGGGGGAAAAATAAAAAAAAAAATATTTTTGGACTCTATTCCTAATTATCTTTAAAATGATATATCGCAACCCTATGTAACTTTATAAAAAATATTTTACTTCGCATTCGCTTCTATGAGAGCCCCCTTGAAATAAAGATTTTTATTATTTTTTAAGCCATATTCGGCGGGAGGCCATTGGTTTACATATTATATTTAAAGCTGAAGTAATTGCGTTCAGTAATTCAGAAGTTATAATGCTCTGACAGACGGACGGACGGACGGACGGACGGACGGACGGACGGACGGACAAGTGCCAATTCACCCAAGTAGACTCAGAGACCTTCGCTTCGCTCGGTCAATAATATATCGCACTAACAAATTCTAAGTCATAATAATACAATAATCTTCCAAATTCAAAATCATCTGTCGGTTTGTCAGTCTGTTATCTGTTAACGGTCCACTATTCAATCAATTTTGATGGGCATATGGAAGCCTGGCATGCTGAAGACGGACACAGGTAAACTTTTATCATAAAAAAACAAAATTACTATGGGATTTTTAAAAACCCAATTGTTACTTTACTTTTATCTCCTAAGCGTAAATATTAAGATCATAGATAACTGTTTAGCCGCGATTGACTTTTCATAAAAGTCATCAAATTAGGCGAACAGTAAATAGTTTAATACCCAATGAATAATTCGCGCGACACGCAAGGTTCTACGGAGGTTCTCGCCCACGCCACCTCGTATTTTCCCGTCATATTTCCAAAATAGAATGCATTGAAATTGGTGTTTACTGAGAGGGAACGACTGGAGACGCAGTTCGCGATCGCTCGCTCTACGACACGTCCGCGCAAGTGCTACCATGGCGCTCCACCCCAACTTCTTCCCCAACGGATACCAGGACCCCAAGCACCCTGATGAAGAAGTCGTTGGCAACTGGGTGCGTCATCAAAAAGTCTTTTCCTAATCCTTCTCTATAGTCACCATGTCATTCAGTGAACCTAAACCAACCTATGGATTATTTGTGTCGTGATTAATATCATTTAGAAGTTAAGTGATGCAGAGTTAATTTGATAAGCAATTTACACGTTATTGGCGGTACACTAATTTTCGCATACTCTGAACTTGTATAATGTATCAAATTCGTGATGTAATTTTCCACAGAAAGCTAAATTCATTACTTGTTTGTGTTTCAAAATATTCGAAATGACCGTCGAATAAGACATTACGTAGATTCAAAATAATTAAATTATTACTTGATAGTTTTAAAAAAGTATCCTAAATTGATTGAGCTACATTACCAAAATCACTAATCAATTGAAGAGTAGGTGAAAGAAGCTGTGACTGCTATTTTGGTTTCAATGTCGCGTCGACGCACACAAACCTAAAGGAATTTCCTCGGTGACCTTCAATCAATTATAATGGATAACGACTTACAGTAACACTTTGATCTCTGTTTTTCACTTAACGAATTGCTGTTGCAGCATTGAAGCGTATTTCAAAAGGTACTTGAAATAAACGTTAGTAGATACAACACCTTATGTTTAACTTTACTATTAATTGGTAACAGATTTCCTGTTCACTCGGTAGTCTGGTGTTTAACATTATCACCTCGTACACAACAACCCCTATCTTAACATCTATAAGTGCTCTTTTAACATCACTTAAAATATGCTATCTTTTTAAAGCTAACAACCACCACTACAGCCCATTAACGTCCCACTGCTGGGCACAGGCCTCCACTCTCTTAAGAGAGAGTTAATTAGAGCTTAGACCCACTAAGCTGCTCCAATGCGGGTTGGCGGGCTAACACCCAATGTTAAATATTATTTAACTAGCTGATGCCCGCAACATCTTCAGTTTGGTTTAAGTTTTTTTTTCAGAGTGGTTTGGTGTTGGTCTCCTTCATTATCATGGACTTCCGCAAAATAACGCCTGCTTCTATCCAATGTGTTATTAGGATGAGGATTATGCTAAACTAAAAGCTTTAGATAAATCTCATAAAAATCTCAGTCTATTTACAGCGCACCACTTCCGCATTACGCCACTAATCGCTTCGTGTAATAGTTTAACGTATTTGGTTCAGACTTCATTGTCATTTATCGTTACGTTATTTCGCTCCGTGCCAATGGCTTACGTAAGTAAGGTTAGGCCTACTATTCTTTAGGCTTCTTCTTCACATTAAAATTGAGAATTCAGATCCAGGTTGGAGTACCCATTATAAATATAGTCTCTCTCTTTTTTTAACGTTATTAAAATTTATACCTCATAATCTTTACTTATACTTCAAATAAATATTATAAATACGAAAGTTTGGATGGATGGATGTATGGATGTTTGTTACTCAATCACGCCTGAACGGCTCAACGGATCTGCACAGAGATAGATTATAGTGTGAATTAGCACATAGCACATTACTTTTATCCCGGAAAATTAAGGAGTTCCTGCGGGAACCAAAACCCTCAATCCACGCGGACAAAGTCGCGGGCATCAGCTAGTATAATATAATTTAGCAATCAAGCAAGTCGCAGGGAATCGCCGAATATATACAAGCGGCACAAGACTGTGGTTTATGAAAGTCTGCTAGTGCTGAGAGCAGATAGCTATTTTTTTCTCTTGACGAATAATACTTTCCGGTGAGGAAAATTACAGCGGTTTTTATCTAACAGGCTATGTAATGCGTTGCGTCAGTGACTAAAGCTACAGCTATGTAAACATCGTATGGACGGAAATAAACATAGGACCTCGTTGTTCGACCATTGGCACAATTCACGCTTTTGGATACTGGTAACGACGCGCGACGCCATCGCAAATCGTGGTGCCCAACGCACACAACCATTTTACCTCGTTAATAGTAGATTTCAATAGGTAACATGTTTCCATAATGCACCTATTATAATAGGCATGATGACTGATTTAAAAAAAATGGTCAGATTATGTTCGGAAGTATCTACAATTTCGAAAAAATATCTTATTTCAGCAGAAAAATAAGGTTCGGTAGATAAAATTGGCATATGAAATTTAAATTTGAAAATTCACGCCAAAACGTTAGCCGGTGTCATGGCGTCGTTTGTGACGTCACTATTGTTTTTACCAATGTACTCTGTGCAGTGTGCAGTAAACACTAGTGTGATTGTCAAAGCTCGAAAACAAACAATTGTGACTTCATTCGCTTCTTGGTGTTTAATCCATTATGGCAACAACGCGACATTGGCGAAGTAAATTGTGCTGCGCTGGCACAAACAAAAGCCACACACCAAACATCATCATCATCATCCATTATGGCGGATTTGTGAATTTTATAGTTTTATTTTATCAATATAAATAGCAATCACAATCGTTATTTGCAGCTAAAGTCTGCATTGCATTGGCAAACCATTAAATACCTATTACTAGATACATAAACTGCCTTGGAACGCGCCAAGCCGTTCTGAAACTTACAGATAGATATTTATAACTGTAACTATGAATGAAAATTTCGTTCCAAACAGCCGCCCACGTGGATAACAAATATGTTATTACATCTGCCTTCATGGGCTTTCCAATGCATCTTTGCATCGTATTATTATATTATAAGTCACAACCACCACGATAACACTAAGTAGATGGTATATAAATTAAGTAGTTAACGAATTGTTTCGGTAGCTAAGTTAGGTCAATCTTTTTTGGTGAGCAAATTGACCATACCATAACTATAAACAGTATAAAAAAGTGATTTTGTATGTGAACGTAAATTCTTCTCCCTATACCTCATCCATCAGCCTGTATACGCCCACTGCTGGACATAGGTCTTTTCGAGTGCGCGCCACCAAACAAACCTAACCTTGACCTGTTATTTCACGGATCCCATAGTTACCTTTTAATTTTCCCGATGTAAAATGTATTCTAGATATTTCAGTATTTTCTCTTGCAGTATTTGGGATTTACCGTCAGAAATCAGATGCGAGCCCACGAAAAGGCATTTTCCGAAATCACAAACAGGCGTTTGAATTTTTTTTTTATGTGTATATTTAGAATGACCACGACCCAGATAGCTGAGAAATAAAATAATGACAGAAATATAACTAAATGGCGTCGGGAATCATAACCCACATGAAGTAACCTCGCTATAAAATTAGCCGCGGCGCGCTACATTGCACGAGCGATTAAAGTTTACTATTGTGAACTTTATTTGTCCGTTCGATACAATTCGGGTGGTGTACATTTTTTCACACGATTTGGTGACTTTGTTTAATTCAAATGGATCCGGATTTGATTAAGAGCAATTTTCCCTCACCAGTCGTTCCTTGAGATCGTGACTTTCTTTGACGGAATTTCACCCTTGAAGGAATTAATTTTTTCCTAACGTATACGTAACGTTTTCTACAATGTTTAAGTCCTTATTTTAACGATACCCTTGTCAGTAGTAGTAGGCAATAGTTAAATCAATTTGCTTGTTTTGTGTCAGGGGTGTGCTCCAGTAAGTAGATCTATTGTGTCAAACCTGCATCAAACATTATTAGTACAATCACAATTCTTGTGATTGGCTGATTTTATGGTATGCTGTGACAATGGATTTTGGCCAATAGTGGCAGACTGTTAACCAATCAGAGGCCCGATTGTCTATGATGAGGATGGCCCGATTGTATATCTTTTGATGTCGTCCATATAAATACAAGGAGTTCAACGCGCCGCGCACCCGTCCCGACCCGCGCCCGCTCCCTGTGTGTTTTGCCCTTTAACCTTGTAGCGCTTATTTTTGCATGACAAATAGTGTTGGTCTCTAACAGTGTAACGTTTGCGTCCCCAGCCGTACCGCACGACGCCGCTGGTGCTACCGGGCGCCAAGGTGCGGCGCGAGCCCGGCCCCACTGAGAGCTATCTGCGCCACCACCCCAACCCCGCCATGCGCGCGCCGCCGCACCACGACTACCGCGACACGCTCATGAAGCAGAGGGTAAGAGAACAAACATCCACCACCACCACCATCACCACCACCACTACAGTCCATATCGTCCCACTGCTGGGCACAGGCCTCCACTCATGTAGTACAGAGGGAATTACAGCTTACACCCACCAATGCGGGTTGGCTGGCTTTAATGACTATTATCATGTTACTCATAATAACCGGGACCGACGGCTTAACGTGCTCTCCGAGGCATGAGGGTGACTTACCGCCAACTTCCAACTCCGGGCTGGCTCTAAGAATTTCTTAACTGAAAACCCCAATTCCAAACAATTTTTATGCCAGACCGGGAATCGAACCCAGGACCTCGTGATCCGCAATCAACCATGCTAACCGCTAGACCAACGAGGCATTTAGAATCGACCCGTATTTTTACGTCAGTTTGCGATTATCTCAAAAACTAACTCAATAGAACAAGTATGCGTGATAGTTCTAGAAAAAAATGGTTCAACTGGTTTCAACTCCTCATTTTCTAATGGAAAGGAAACCCATGCTATCGCCAGAGTGGACAGACAGAAATCTAGCAGTTTTGGCTTCATGAAGAAGCTACGGCTAAGATTTTGTTTATTGGAGATAAGTTCGCGCTTAACGACAATCATGCTTGGTGCAAAGCAATGATCTCAGTTGGAACGCGCTTGCCTAGAAGATGCCTATTCACTCTTGTCTTGAAGGTACTTGAGTTATATGTGGCAGGAAACACGTGCGCTGTGAGTGTGTTCCACATCCTAGCGGTTCGTATCAAATACTTGAGCTTCTACTGTAGTGTGCTTAATGGACATTACCAAACTGCCCAGTCTGCTCTTGTTAAAGTAATTCCGTCTTGTTTTTGCCAGATTATTTCAAAGTTGACAAGAATAGGACAGGCTGTAGAAAATTTGACATAAACATAATTTAACAGGTTGTAGGATGACAATTCATTTCACACATCCCAAAAATCTCTCGAATTTTCCTCACGTTGTTTACATACGCAACGACGATCAGCGACGGTTGAATTATAAATACATAAGCACTGTTGTTTTTTTTAGAATACATACACACGTCTTGACTCGAATACGAACGTTTATTTTTTTGGAAATGTACATTATCTTCAGAAATGTTATGCCTGTTTACTTAGAGTAACTTTCTGGCGTAATTGTATCTACTTAATAGAAAGCTATCTTACAGTAGATTGCGAACCATGAGCTTTGTATACATCATATATAAAGCCATAAGACTTACGCCAAACGTTTTTTCAATCAATGGGATACTGGTACCTTTCTGACTCACTAATAAATTGCGTTTAACAATGCAATATATCATTGAGTTCCGACTCAATGATATATTGGAAGGCAAAAGTACCGTTATTTAAAAATTTCCAAATACCTTCTTGGAATTACTCTTTCAAATCCACACCAAACTGAGCATAACTTTGGCAAAACAGAACGATTCACATTCCTCAAAGCTCATGATTCTGTTGTTAACACCGCCTTTACCCACAATTTTATATAAGCACGCTTGCACTTCTGTACAAAAACTACTCTAAACTCAAAAGTTGGAAGCACCACCTTTACAACAACGAATCAACTGAAATTGACAACGGGAAGAGTCATTTTGTCTATTCCACCTACACCAAACGTTTTCATCGCAATACGCCACTTTTAATATTGATTTGGATTTCCATTAATTGGTTGTTAGAGACATACGAATTGGAACTTAAAACTGAATAACATAACTAGTACACATCTCGACATCAAACATGACCACACTCCAATATGTACTTACTATCAACAAAACATTTCTGAGTTTGCGAGATCAAAAACTAGTTAATAACAAAAATTTTACCACAGTCACCGAATAAATAAACATTTCCCAAGTTTCCAAATTGCAAATCATAACATATAGATTTTTATAAAACTCAGGTGGCAGAATCGGTGTTGCAGCGAGTGGTCGGTGAAGAATCTAATAAGGTGGTCCATTAAACATTGTGAAAAGTTTCGAAAGAACAGCTTTGGCATGGATGCATAAACTTCTCGAAGACATTCCTTTATCACCTTCGCTTCCGAGGATTCACTGAAAAACTAAGAGCTGCAGATCTGCAGAAAACTTTCGTTTGCTGTTTAATAATTTTCATAGATTTAAACAATTTCAGCGAATCCTTACCCATTACTTCATGTGTCTATATGCCATCTTGTTTTCTTCATCGTTGTACAGTTCATTTATTTTATTTTTACATTAAATTCTCTTCTATCGCCTTATATAATAAAAACGAGGGTTATACAATATACCTATAATGTCTTCATTTGTGTGATATAACAACGATTTGTTGACGCTACAACTGTTTGATTAAACACAAAGTTCTTCGTATGATACAAGTAATTGAAGTATACAGTTGAAAGAATATCAATTAAGAGTAACGCTTATGTCAGTATATCTCTGCATATAACGTTCCTACTTTCCCTAGAATTACATTTACCTTTATTTTTCCTAAACTTCATGTTTCGACATTAATTTTACTCTTGGCTTTAAGAAGCTATGAATTTCATCGTAATGACTCCACCATTTCTCTCTGTTATGCCTTCTTCAGTGTTTTTTGATAAAATTGTCGTGTTATCCCTTCATTCTAATTTAATAATTTGCGTTTGTATTACTGCATGAAATTGCAAACTACATTAAGTAAATAAAGAACGAAACGTTGAAAGTATTTTATATTCGTTTAAAGTAGGTACCACTTTTGTGGTAGCAATTCCAACTGTGAACTGAATTATCTTCAGTCTCCTTGAAACATGTACCTACCCTAACTCATGAACCATCCACTCCTAGCTTTCTTTTGAATTTAATAAATACATTCAAAAAACATAGTTTCACTTTTTGCAGCCATTTCACTGGTTCTGTGTCAGTTGTGATGTTGTTACTAAATAACATTTTCTCTTCAGGTTGTACACAAGCAATTCAACTCCCCGATCAATCTGTATTCGGAACAAAACATTGCCAATTCGATAAGACAGCAGACATCGCCTCTGCCGTAAGTATTAAAAATTATATCAGAATTTTAATAGTAGACCTCAGAATTAGAATTTTAATAGTAGACCTCAGAATTAAAATTTAAGTAGATCTCAGAATTAGAATTTAAATAAGACTTCAGAATTAGAATTTAAATAAGTGGACTTCAGAATTAGAATTTAAAAAGACTTCAGAATTAGAATTTAAATAAGCAGACTTCAGAATTTTAATACATTCATATACGAATATAATATAATAGCTTGACAAGCTAAGTATTTTTTTCAAAGACAAGTAAGGCCTTGACTTTGATTTCACCTCACGGCGTAGTGCAATAGTCTAAGATGTAAACGGGTTATCCTGGAAACGGTTTCACAAAAAGTTTAGTGCTTTATTTTTTAAGGGATTTTATTGGAAAATGGGAAGGACTTGCTACATAAAATGTATATTACAAACAATATATTTGTACATTAAGTCATGTTAACTATACGCAAAATAAATCTAAGCTCGTACAGTAAAACTATAATGTAGGAACACAGCACTACAAAAAAACACGAAGGTCATATCAACCAACGCTTACGTTAGAAGTAAATTTCAAGATCATGGCTGTTTGCCAAACGAAAATACTCATAAATTTAGGTAGGTACTATAGAAACGCACTATATTTGAGTTCGATACATCAACCTACAAAAATGAGTATAATTTATTAATGAATATGTATTCCCCCTCTTTTTTTATTACTTCGAATTCAAATTATTCTTTAACTCTTATAGGAATAGATTCATTGAAATACAAGCATTGCAATCGAAATACAAGTAAATATAGTCCACCAGTCTTGTCCCATTTACATAGCAACATGTAATTTAATAAAATATTTGTTTGCCTGCGTAGCTCTAACGGCCATTACGGACGGCAGGTTCTCAAGAGGCAAGTGTTTTACTAGAACCGCCGCCAAAACAACTGTCGACGCCCATCTCACATGACGCATTAATGCTTCTTTATTTTTACTTTGCTATCTTCTCGCCTCTCTCGAACTCCTATCGATCTATAGAAACGGCGACCGCGTCGACACGTTGCCAAGCTAAATCTCTACAGAAACCGACCGAAGCGTCGTGCATTATTACATTTCATGCGCCATTCCGCGATCACACCGCGCGAGTTTGGCGACACTCGTAGCCGTAGGAAGTAACTCTTAGTTTTATATCGTACTGTCAATAATCTTAACTTTAAGAGCCTATTCTACACGATTAATGTTAGTATTTTTATCGACCTGTCCTTCCTGAAAAACAAACACTAATCCCCGCGTCCGCGCACTAACCCCCTCCCCGTCCGCGACGAGTCTAATCGTTTTCTCTATTACGCGCTGCGCCCGCTAACCGACTAAATACTAACTCCCCCACCGCCCGCGGCACAGCCACAGGCCAACGGTGCTGTACGACCCCGCCAAGTCCGAGACCTACCGCGCGCTGCAGGAGGGCTCCGAGCCGGCCCAGGAGGTCACCGCCCCCGCGCAAACTAAGGTCTTCACGGCGCCCGCCACCAAGGTACGCTACTCTGAAGCTCCATTCCGCTGTGCTCCGAGCATCCGCAACTGCTCTAACGGAGATTGTATGCGCGTCGCCACAATAAACACTTATTCCGCTTTATGTACGCACAAAAACTACTACCGATCAGAGAACTCACCTCGGCGCGTGCAACGTGGCACGCTTCAAGAGCTCGAACGATTCTACCACGGGAGCAGTTGCAGATGCGCGAAGCTGAAGTGCGAACATTTTGAGATCGGACAGGTTAAAGGCCCCATATTAACATCACGATTCATCGGTTCGGACCGTTCTAAGTAAAGATCGTAGAGGGAGATTTTCGTCTTATTCGCTAACGTTAACTGCGATTTGTGTGGAATTGTCAAGCGCTTGACAGCTGGCGCTCGATCAATTCCTTAAAAATGGTAGTTAACTTTAACACGATCGAACACCTACGTAATTAAAATCCCACAGAGCCTGCAGATCTACCCCCGATTGTGTAAGAATTCGTAATCGTTTGTCAAACGAACTGTGTAAGGAGGTCATAGATGGGAATGAATGAATGAATGTTATACGTTATGAGCTGTCAAATGATTAAGATTGGCTTTTGACAATTGGGCCACTGTAGTGCGATTGTGTACACTCTTTGTATCCAACGTAACATATGTACGTTTAAAGCTGTCGAGTGATTACTTACGACTTTCTAACACAATCCCACTACTGATTTGGATCAATTGTACGTAACCAGGACAATATGAAGCGTGCTCGCCGATCATTCCTTTTTTCATGATCCTTTTTCTTTTCGTTCCAAACGCGTTAAAGCCATACTGATATTCAACAGTTTCGCAGGCACATTGCTATAATTATTGATAAGCCTCGATGTCCACGATATGGTGCCTTTGATCTTTTACGCCTTCTCATAAAAGCTATAATAGAAAATAGGTGTAGTAAAGAGTCTTATAAAGGCCGAAATCATCTATTTATCTGCACAACATTTTAAATCACACCGACGATGAGCATATTCAAGCAGCGAAACACATTGGCATCAGAATAAAATGGACCCAAACGCCAATTCAGTATCACCAATTTTAACTTCGCTACATTTCCGCTTGGAGGGTTGGCTGTACATGTATAGACGAACTTAAGCACTAGTATAAAACAGATAAGGTCCATTTTACTTTGACATCAAAGTGTTTCGACACTCGAATACGCTCAGCGTCTGATTTAAAATATTGTGTTATTGGTACTGCAATTGGTCATATACTTAAATACGAATAATAAATAGCTTGATTATTTAAAAAAAATACTGACGATAAAATATAAAGATTGACATACAAGATAGACTAATAAAATTAGTATTGACTTACACACTAAGTAATTTTTCCTTCGCTGTTTTAAATTTTTTTCTCTTGCATCCTAGAAGCCAGTACCTCCACCAAAACAGCCAGAAGCAGCCAAAGGAAAACAGACAACTTTCGTAAGTAAATCCAAAAAGCATAATTATCTAAAGATGTGAAGCATAAACCTAAAAGTCATACTGGTGTGTATGGCGCTATTGGTTCGTCAGTTTCCGAAAGTTACCCATAGTTAAAATCATGTATGTGGCGGCTAAAATCATCATAGTGGGTAACTGTTGAATGACAGTGCAAAGGTGATTTCATTAAAAGTGAAGTAATATTGATACTCATACACGTTAAGCAACTAAAGGTACGAGGGTTCCAAACGCGCCCTGGTCTGAAAAGAAGTACTTTTCAGACCCCACAATTATATCACTTTAAACCCAGTTTGCGTAAACACATCCTCTCCGATTTCGACCAAAGCTTATTTTATCTGACTTCCTACAAGTTACTCAAAGTAAGCTGCGACACTACATCGTCAAAAACAGCAAATTCGCTCTTCACTTATGAAGTGAACCATTTTGCAGTCCAAGTCACGTCTACGGATGTAAAGTTTTTAAGTTTTAGCCAGCAAGCAGCTTTTTTTTTGCTTACCTGATGGTAAGTGACGATGCAGTCTAAGATCTGAGATCTGTAGCGGGCTAACCTGTTAGATGCAAGGCGCAATATTAAACCCATACCCCTATTCGGTTACTACACGGCATCGTACCGGAACGCTAAATCGCTTGGCGGCACGTCTTTGCGGGTAGGGTGGTAACTAACCAGGGAAAATTGAGAATTCCCAAGCTGACCCTGCCGGGGGATCGAACCCGGGATGAACGGCATGATCGAACATGTTAAGACAACAGCGCTCAACACTGCGCCACAACGGTTGTCAAAATCAGCTGTCGAGCGAGCTCGGATTTTTCACGATGCGATGTCGCGAAGATCCCGAGTGCAACTATAATAAGTAGCTACCTGGTTTTTAAGTACTGATGTCAAAACCTTTCGTTGCAGGTCAGCTCGCTGCAGGAAGACATCCAGCAATCCAACTCCTTCAAGCGCCTCATGTATAACGTGCTCGGCAACACAGAGTTCTAGCGCGAACAGATGTGCGTTTAAATATATCCTATTTAATCTATTTAATGTTAACTCGATCTTTGCAAGTTTTAGTGATACGCGAGTATTATTAATAACTTTACGATGTGACCTTACAGGCGTTACCATCCATAGACTGATCGTTCACTTAGTAGTTGCGGCGGTAACGCACCTCCTTCAGACATGTGGGGTTAGTGTACGAAAAGACTAACAAATATAATAGGGCGCTACTTTAACGCTCCTTAAACTGTGTGATGTTATTTTTCGGTGGATTTTCTAATACTCGAGTATTAGCGATATTATTTATTTATACGATAAGTAGCGAAGTAACTTATTTACTAAGTATTAATTTTATTATCTGTTTGTACAGAAATATTACGTATACATTATGGATATAAGAAATGTTGAGTGTACAGTCTAGTCACTTCGACCCGAGCTCAGGTCGCGAAAACGAGAATGAGATTCGATCAGTTTATAAATAAATTATTTATTTTTATTTAATAACTGTTTATTTTATTTCTACTTGCCCTAACCTGCCCTAAGGTTGCCGTTTCAGTTTTCGCTCGAATGGAATGCATTCGGGTCGGAGTTAAAAAGGTAAGAACCTCGTTCCGTCGTTCGCACACTTCCCTAGCACGCCTGCAAAGTGATGTCTTATGGCTGGCGCATATCTAGCGAAGCGCAGCCTAGAGCATTTTCTCTGCCAAACCATTATCGACTTAGCTGACGTTGAAATAAAATCAATTGACATAGCTACTAGAGTCCGAGAGCATCGAAGCGACTAGAGGCGAAAGGCACTTAGCGCGCAGTAATTTTGATATTACCTACGCGTGCAGAGAATGCGCTTCGCCAAATATGTACAGGGCCCTTTGACATATTTCGAACGATTATCGATGAACAATAGTTCTTACAGCTTTAACCAAAGGCCTGAATGCATTCAATTCGCACGGATACTGCGTACACACTAGCGTTCGTCGGACGCAGGTACGTTAAATAAATAGTCTTAAATCTCAAAATAACTATATTCATAACCTGGAGTTAACAATTTTACATAACAAAATAAAATACAGTCTTACAAATTTCATGAACGATAAGTACACAGATCAAATGGTGGAATTAAATTTTGAGCAAAAGAAAAACACATTAAATTATATCACAATTGACAATACATACATAGGTGCCTTGCGTGGATATATTTGTCGTTTTAAAAATACATAATAAGCGCTTAGAATATTAACATAACAGACTACATGGGTGCAATGATATTAACTGTTAAATAAGGCACGAACTACAATATTTGACCGTTTATCAAACAGTAATGCTTTGGGTTCAATTCTCATAGCACAACAGAATGCTGACAAAATCATACAATGAAGCAGAAATTTAGTTTGCAATGCCCAAAAAATTTAAAAATAAACCAAAATAATACTAAAGCTAGAAATATACTAGCGCGTCATGTTGTGCAGAGACACTATAATAGTGTCGTGTCGCTCCACAACCTTAATAAATGAATGAAAAAGATATGTTTCTGACGCATCCCAACACGCTGGTATCATTGCAACTTTATCCTCTATATTATAGGCTCTGAGAGCCACCAATCTTCAGTGTTATTTTGTAATGAAAAAATTACAATTGGGGCGCTTTGGATCTAAAAAATAGCATAAATACATAAGGAAGCTGAATTATATTTTCTATTGGTTATATTGGTAAGTTTATGTATACTAAATCGATTAAAATAGACAAAGGTAATCATAAAGGTCACACCAATAAAAGTAAGAAGTTTTCAGTGAGACCGAAAATATACTAGACCAATTAACCTCAAGATATTAATAAAATTACGCCTATATATACAGACACATTAACTTATGGTGTTGCCAGTATGTAATATTAAATTAAAAATAAAAATATGTATGCATACACTCTCACAATAAAATATACTTAATGTCTTTTAATTTCGTCGAATCGGCATGTATACAGGGTTAATTTAAAAACATAATAATAACCTCACACTTTTAAAATTCTGAGAAATAAAAAAAGAATTCAAACAAAAACAAAAATATTAAAATTGCCTTAATTAATTAATAGTCTGGAAGAAATTGCCTTAGGCGATAAGACCGCCTTGGCATACAGTATAGTTCTATGCGTAGTTTTATTGTCTTCTTTATCTCCGTGTACTTGTGTGCAATAAAGATTTAACTAAATAAAATTGCCTTTCCACGCCACATGCGCACGGCACGGCGGTTATCCCTCAACTAGTGTCTAGTCGACTACTGAGTACTGACTGTTAAAACACGGGAGAATCATTATGTATTATGTAGAGAACTTGCCCTTAACGTGACTAAGAATAAGTTAATTACGTGAATAAGACTCGAACATTTATAATATGTTCGAGAGATGATTATTCATGCTGGCGCAGTCCATGCACAGTATTGTAAAGACACGCCACGTCGCTTCGACTGCGCCAATGTGTCTCGATTTCTTTAAATTCTTGTAAGGTTAATCAATTATTGTTTAATTAATAAAAATTTAAAGCATGACAAAGAAGCCTATTTTACTTCATTTTATACAAAACAAACAGTTTTCTGAGAGATTATATAATGTATGCAAAGTTGGATTATAATAATGTGCATGGACGAAGGTCTCAACTGTATAAATGACGCCACAAAACTAAACGCATCTGCGGGTTTAGCACGAAAAATAGACAGCTACACAAAGTGATAACAGTAATCGTAGGTATGAATGATATGATAATCACAGTTTTCGTGCTAACTTCCCATAAATAAGACTAGATTATAGATTAAAACGATAATAAAGCTAAGAGAGAAAAGGTGAGGTAAAATATTACTAAGTATGGTAAGAGATTCCATATAGGTAGGTACGCGTAATAGGTAACGTCTAAAATTACATACAGGCACGGCGGTTATCCCTCAACTAGTGTCTAGTCGACTACTGAGTACTGACTGTTAAAACACGGGAGAATCATTATGTATTATGTAGAGAACTTGCCCTTAAGAGGATATAAGTACATATTTTCAAATTAACCCTGTATACTTACTTTAATAATATGATAATAAAATAATATGATATTAAATATGTTACTAAATTAATGATAAGTCAATAGTTATTGAATTTAAGATATGCATTATAATTGAAAGAAAATTAACATCAATATAATAATTATTTACAGTTACACACTAAATATTCATTTCATTTATATATTGTCAACTTGACGGTTATTGATATATTCTTACCTATTATTAACATGTTATGAAACTATATTAGTTTAATGTTAAATTGTTAAAGAATATTTTCGGCCTATACAGAGAGAAATATACGCAGTAAGTAACATTAAATGATATTTACACAATTTTCAGATACCCTTTACTCTACATTCAGGACCTTACGAATAAAATTGGTGTTTGCAATCTTACGGTGACATATACACTTCATATACATAGCTTATACACGTCCAAAGTATGTCAGAAATATGTATAACTCTCGTATATAAGCAATGTATATTTTTATAAGTAAGGGCATTATTCGATAAGGAATGACTGTAGAGAAGTTCACGAATTATTTAGCACCAAATGTCAAATCTATTTTAATAATAATAATTTTTCTATCTAACTACAGACACGATAGAAGCGATGTTCATTGTAACAGCTAAGTATCTAGGTAATGGTCATGAGTTATTAATTAGGTACACGAGGCACCTACGAATAAACAAACTGCTTAGAAGGTAACTTGTGCACACGTTCTCCCATAGTTTGACCTGTATATTGTGTATTTTTTATTAGTGAGCGTCATAGATATAGATTTTGCCGATGTTTTGGTCATGAATAAAGGTAAATTTTGCGGTACGCGAACGCAATGCGCGGCGGAGACACGCGATACTAATGCTGAGATCAATAGGGCGTAAATTGACTTTGCTCAGGCTTTACTTAGAGTTAAAACAAGACGGACTTATCTGCCTGTCTCATTTTAACTCAGTCTTAAGTTAGAGCTAAGTCAAAGTATTTGGATTGACGGCTTGAATTACAGCAGGGCGACCGCGTATCTTTTGCATCAATCATTGATACATCGCAATCACCTCTGATTGGCTGAATTTATGGTATTCTTGCTGTGTCAATGGATTTCGTCCAATAGTGGAAGAGTGTTAACCAATCAGAGGTGATTGCGATGATTGATGCAAAAGATACGCGGTCGCCCTGCAGACCAATTCAAATTCGTATCTCCAAGCCCTCGTACATTTCAATACAAAACAGTAAGAAACAGTCACGCATTGCGGTCGCATTGCGCAAAGTTTACTTTTATAGTTTAAAATTAAAACTGCTTTCACATTAAAGGTGCACTATACGCGTGTACGGCGAGTCCGTCCGTGTATTATGAAAATCACAACATAGACTTTATACATAATGGTATTATCTCAAATTGTATTGTCTATTACACCTTGCTGTACCCTATTCACGAGAGCTGTAGAAAGGTTACAAATTAGTCGATGATGTAAATGAAGATTTAGACATGTACACATTCGCCAAAGCTTGAGAAGCTGTCAACTCGTACCTAATAGTCTAATCGATGCATTATATATTTAGATAACTTCGATATCTAGGTTATATCACAGTAAACTGATACAACCAGTGTGGAAATTACCTAGAAACGTTCGAAACAGCTCACTCACACAAACATGCGCATCGACGAGACCCCAAGCGCTCGCCACAGTGCCGTCAGTAGTGAGTAGCGCTTAGGGGTTCCATACTGGTTGTATCTGTTTACTGTGGTTATATCATTGTCTGCAGAGAAGATATTGACGTGAATAAGACTCGAACATTTATAATAGGTTCGAGAGATGATTATTCATGCTGGCGCAGTCCATGCACAGTGTTGTAAAGACACGCCACGTCGCTTCGACTGCGCCAATGTGTCTCGATTTCTTTAAATTCTTGTAAGGTTAATAAATTATTGTTTAATTAATAAAAATTTAAAGCATGACAAAGAAGCCTATTTTACTTAATTTTATACAAAACAAACAGTTTTCTGAGAGATTATATAATATATGCAAAGTTGGATTATAATAATGTGCATGGACGAAGGTCTCAACTGTATAAATGACGCCACAAAACTAAACGCATCTGCGGGTTTAGCACGAAAAATAGACAGCTACACAAAGTGATAACAGTAATCGTAGGTATGAATGATATGATAATCACAGTTTTCGTGCTAACTTCCCATAAATAAGACTAGATTATAGATTAAAACGATAATAAAGCTAAGAGAGAAAAGGTGAGGTAAAATATTACTAAGTATGGTAAGAGATTCCATATAGGTAGGTACGCGTAATATGTACCTAACGTCTAAAATTACATACATATAACATTATTAAAAAAAATATAATGCCGAACTCTGTGAAATCGCTCACTGCAAAGTTGAGACGGAATCGTCAATACAACGCGACGACGACGTCTCGAACGAGTGTTCGCATCTTGTGTACACAGACTTTCGAATATAGCCGCCTAGAGGAGGCGTGCCTCATAATTACTCGCGCCGCGCCGCGCCGTGAGCCATTTGTGTGTGAAGTTCCAAATTTGTAAGATTTTCAATAATTATTCTGTATTTTATTTTATTTTCCTGATACAATTATTTCATCTTTTAGAATTTCAAAGCGAATATGAGGTGGACGGTGGAAGGTGCTATGGAATCCAGTTTGTAACCTAATATTTCACAAACCGAACTTAGAGCAAAGATTTTTCCTTTTTGGTATGAATGAAGAAAATGAATTACATTAACAACTGAAACTAACTCAAACATTGTAACATACCAACATAGTAAGCCAGATAATGTATACCTATAGAAATATTAATTTATTATGTAATTCTGATAACGTATGCAAATAACAAAATTAAAAGTAAAGCATATTTGTGCAGTCATTGCCTTTCTAAATAGTTTCAAAGCAAATTGTCTATTAAAACCTACAATGAACCAACTTAACGATCGCACATTATCTGACGTCAGATGCAGTTGGTGCGAATTGTGACGTCACTCGAATTTTCAGTACAGCATAAGAGTGACTGTCCACTTAAGCGGAGCAGAGAGGTATCCAGCAGACTAATCAGATTATTGATAAATAAGGCAGTAAATTATCTGTTACATCTGTATCAGTTGGCCTATTCCGAAAAAGCTGCATGAATCGTTGTTACAATATTAATTGTAGCAACTGTATCAATTGTAAATTGTTGTTGAATTATGATTGGCTAAATTCATGGTATTCTTTCTAATGGATTTTGGCAAATAGCTAAAGAGTTGCCAATCATAGGTAATAGCCATCTGTAGCTGTCATTTTACGGTAATGGACACCCTGGCTAGACCAAATAGCTTACGTGCAACAAGCAACCTAACTCATGTTTGCGGCACGGACGGAGTGTAAGGGCACGAAATGAGCGACGGCGACAGCGGGGCGATGCGATGTTATTTGGAGAGCTGGCTACGAATTTGGCGGCAATTTTGTCGTACTTATTTGAAAACTTTATTCACATCTGGGAATTGTTTAAAACTGGCGATTTGCATGTAATATTGCAATTACTCAATAAATACGTGAATAAAATTTTAGATTACCAAAAGTATATTTTTTGGGAATTTTAATAAAATATTTTTGAAGAGAACCGCAAACGCTCTACCAGACTGGCAGAGCGCCAACAGACGAAATTATATTGTTACAATTTCAATCTGCCTCAAGGGCCTTCCCGAAATTCGTCGCCAGCTCTCGGACCACATCGCCCCGCTGTCGCCGTCGCTAGATTCGTGCCTGACGCCGGAGTGTGCGGCACACGGTACTTATGGTGTGCAAAACAGATTAATTTTTATCTTCTTCATGATATTTGTCACCGTAAGATTGTAAAAACCGTTAGATTGTAATCTAACTAGCGATATTGTAAACTGTCGACAGATAACAATTTAACGCATTATTTTTCGGTAGATTGTAATCTGTTAGTTAAATTAACCTGAAACCTAACGCCAACAGTTCATCACCTGATTATTTATGTCGAACCCTAACCTAACCTACAAGAAAGAGACAAGAAAACGTAAATACGATGAATATTTCAAAAATTGACTCTCAGCACATTGAACGGTTCACAATCTGTCGACAGTTTACAATATATATCTAGTTAGATTACAATCTAAGGGTATTTACAATCTTACGGTGACATATATATTTACATAATTTGTACCTATACATAACAAGAGAGGGCGAGGTTGGTTAACATTTAAGGTGGGTCTGTCAAACAAGTACAAAATAAATTAGTAAGCAGCCAGCTACAGTACCTATACCAGAATATTATAATACAGTTATATTGCGATAGAAAAATAAGATAACTAAGTAAATAGAAACAATGATTTGACGAGCTTGTGTAAATAAAAAAGTATTGCAAGCTAATTTTTTCAAGGACGGATTGAATTAGTAGGAACATTCCAATTTTAATGTTTTTTTTTGTCAAATAAATATTCGATTTTTATCTATGTATGCAGTCATGTAGGAAACTCAGTGAAGCTAGCAATTATAACAACTTTTAATTCACTGTATTTTGTCAGATAAGACTTACTCAATTTAACCAACTTCTTTTGACAATTGACATTAACGATGCACAAAATATAGCACAGGATAGACAGTTGATCTATTGGTACTTTCGGTTTAAAATTACCCGGAGTTAAATAAATGTAAATGTAAACATGTTATACAGCCAAACTAACCTACAGAGAACAAATATAACATAATATTATCTGTAGACTGTTAATGTTAATAATTATATTGAATATACGTGAGCTCGTCAAATATTGCATTAAGACAATGTTAAAGGTCCGGCCACACTTGCAGCAACTGAAAAACACACCTGACAACATGTTAAATCGAGTGTTTTTGTATAGTACAAACTATCAACTAGCTGTAAGCTGTCATAGATTAAAGAATGCTATCTACATACGGGGTGGTCCAAATAGTGACGTCCAGTCCTATTATCTTTCTGTTATAAAGTGGTAGGCACAGCTTTCCACACCTACAAGGTTTTTTCTACTGCAATTAGCCATAAACTTGTCAAAAATAAATTTTAAGAATCAAATTGTAAGTTCAGAAATTTCCGCCTTACCACCTTTGAAGTCCGATTTCTCACAATAATGCCCCCTAAAGTACCAAATTTTTTAGACTAATAAGAGAAGCTTAGGAACTCCAAATGTTTTTAAAATTTGCATACGCTATTATTGTAAACGCTGTGTACACTTTTAATCGATGTTACATATCTGTGAATGTGCGACTTTTTTTTTAATGTTATAATTTGTGTGTTAATATATGTATGTATGTATTATTGTTAGTGTACCAATAAAAATAAAATAAGTCGGAAGTGACTTAAACAGGTTTAAGTATTCTTAATCTGAAGTTGAATCGACTCTACTTATTTTTTTTTATATATAGCGAGCAAACCAACAAACGGGTCACCTGATGGTAAGTGATTACCGCCGCCAATGCAAATGTTGTAAATGGTTGTATTTCACTTCAAAAATTTTGCGACTAGTGTTAGTGTTAAGTTTAGTATAAACTAAGTATAAAATTGTAGTGTTGGTCACTAAACATTTATTTATTTATTTGTTAAGATGGTAAATGTTTCATGAAAAGTAGTACATTTCATACAAATCGGGTTCACAAAATTAAACCTTGGAAAAAACACTCAATAAAAAGAAAAAAATTAACACTCACTCCCTCAGAAATCTCACGAAAAAACTAAAAAAATATAACTCGAAAACTACCAAAAATCGCTGAACATACATATTGATTTTTCTGATAGGTCTAGGTACGAGGAATCTAAATTTTTTCTTTGGACGTCACTATTTGGGCCACTCTGTATAATATTACAACAAACTCGAACTTTGAGAGTTCAGACTTTGTTCAGTGTTTCTTTCACGAAGCAAATTCCTATTTCTGTGGTTTCGATACACAACAACTTCGTGGTGACAAGATCGAACTAAGCCTACGTTAATTGAATTACCAGGCTTAGGATTTTGCAAATGTGTTTCAGACCTAACATGCTCTCTCTATTTAGATAGTAAATATATGAATAATAGCCTTTATATAGTTTAGGGAGCTCAAAACCTTACTTAGTCCTGTTAAATCTGTGTATTATTAAATAGGTATGATGACTATTTACAATAATACTAAAGAAATCAATATAATTCCATTTTTTATAATTATAATTTACTTAGTTGATGATAAAACGTTAACTTAGTCAAACTACAACTACAAGGGTATTGCTAAAAACAAAATAATTAATTATTTTTTACAAGTCAGAAAAACTAATAAATGCATGCTTCTTTTATTTGCCAGATATTACTTAACTTTTTTAGAGCTTCCTCGTTGGTCTAGTCTAGTGGTTAACATGTTCGACTGCGGCCGACGAGGTCCCGGGTTCGAGTCCCGGGTCGGGCCATAATTAAATATTGTGTTTTTCAGACTAGAAATTCTCAGCACTAGCCCGGAGTTAGGAAGTTGGTGGTGTCCCGGTTATTATCACTAACATGATAATAATCGTTAAAGCCCGCCAACCCGCATTGGAGCAGCGTGGTGGGTCTAAGCTCTAAATCCCTCTCTCCTATGAGAGTGGAGGCCTGTGCCCAGCAGTGGGACGTTAATGGGCTGTAGTGTAGTGTATAGTAACTTTTTTGGGATACCAATTACATCTTGTGTTGAATATTTTAAAGTTACAAGTACACATTTAAAATTATTTCTCGAACTCACAATAATTCTAATATTTTAAATTTAAAAAAGTTTTGATTAATACAATTTTTAAAGATTTTTTTAATTTCCGTTTCATGTGATGACTAAAATAAAGCCTAGCATAAAACTACATATCCTACGATGTTAAACAGATCTATCACAGACTAAAAGTAAATACATACTCAATATAACATAAATATGAGTTACGGTGGATTTATTGCACCCTATCATTTTTTTTGACTTTTTCCACCCTCAATATTATTAAATTGTGTATTATTATTTGTAAATAATATACTTAATATCTTGAACATTATTATAATGTATGATCGTTATAGTGTGATGATAAGAATTTATAAGAAAAAATTAGTGATAATATAAATTTTTATCAGGTCAAAGGTAGAGGATAGATGGTAAAATGGTAGGTGAAAAAAATGGAAACATTCATTGTAAAATCTCATCATATCATCATATCAAAATTATATAGATATCTTGTTAAAATAATACCTTTTTAGATGAAACTTATTAAACATGGAATGGCAATAGGGACTAGACCATTTATTTGCGAAATTACCTAAATACCTTAAACAATTTACTTAAGGATATCATCTTATTATTCAGTAAAGAATTGCATATTAATTTAATTAGTTTAAGCATTTAGTAATTTGTTTGTAATACCAATTTCAGTCATGACATGTTTAACAAAAAACTCAATATAAACAGTACTAATCTTATATCTTCAGAACACGCCTGTGTATGAGCAGCAGATAACTAAGATGAAAGTTATAATCTATTCTTATAATATTGGCAAAAGTCGTGTTAACGGAAGTACAATTAATAGTTCATATTCTTACATTATAATGATTGTGGTGATATTCTATTGATATTGAATGACAACTTCACAATAATATTATCAAATTGAAAAAACTCAAACTATTATTCTGTCACACTTATTAAATGAAATCCCAAAACATTTATCCCTACATGTTTGAAATGACTCCCACTGTAGTATATTTTGCATCTTTTGAACGAGTAAAATAGGATCAGTTCTGTAGGTTCACCACAAAGTACAGTGTAATAACTTGACACAAGCCAGATGAGCAA
This sequence comes from Erebia aethiops, assembly GCA_923060345.2. Taxonomy (NCBI): domain Eukaryota; kingdom Metazoa; phylum Arthropoda; class Insecta; order Lepidoptera; family Nymphalidae; genus Erebia; species Erebia aethiops. The sequence goes on from OV281081.1 coordinate 26,715,693, forward strand.
GCTCGAGGCGATGAAACAATTAATTCAGCTACAGGCGTCAGTATAAAAGCAGCATCGACAGTTCACTCCTACCTGACAAAGTTTGAATCACAGCACAATTCTTCCTCGTACAATTTCCGCTTTAGATCAGCGCAACCAATTCGAACGTCCAATCGTTGCGACCCAGCGCGGGCGCTTCACAGGTCACGGCGCTCGGTCGCGATCTCGCCCCGCACTATAACTTGGTGGAGAGCTCGTAGGGCGAGTGGGGCGCGCGGGGCGCGCGGGGCGTGCGAGGCTCGCGGGGCGCGCGGGGCGCGCGGGGCGGAGAGCGCGCGGCGCGCGGGCCGGTTCGCTAGTAAACCGTGTCGTCGGGGTACAGCGTGAGTCAGGAGGGCAGCGGCGCGGCGGGCGGCGAGGCGGGCGAGGCGGGCGCGGGCAGCAGGCTCTCGCGCGAGGCACGCAGGTTGGGCAGGGAGCGCGCCGCGCGGGCCTGGCGCCGCGCCTCCAGCGCCAGCAGCGAGCGGATGTCGGCCTCCAGCGGGTCCACGGTGATGTGGTACACGCCGCCCTGCACACAGAGACACGAGTTAGACAGAGGCAGAGGCTCGTGGTCGCGGTGAGCGGTGAGCTATCTATCTAGCTCACTCATATTATAAGAGATAGCTTTTGTAACTTTTTTTTTTTTAATATACATATAGGCTAGCGCTTGGCTGCAATCAGACTTGCATGCAAGAGGTGATGCAGCCTAAGGTGGAGTGCGCTTGCCTAGAAGATGCCTATTCACTCTGAATTTGAAGGTAGAATGGTGAATTTGAAAGAGGACGGGAAAACGGAGGGGAACGAACTATCGCTTGAAAAGCTGATTCAGTAATAAGTTGGTGCTACACTCTCCACTGAGGACGATAGTGAAATTCTAACCGCATGCTGATGGGCCTTTCATTAGATATGGCCGATCAAAAACGTAATATGGTTACCAAAAACGAACCATAATTAGAAAAGCTGATTCTTGTACAGTATTAAAGTATGCGAAGTACCTATTTAAACAGTACAAAAACTGACGCTCTTCATCGGGCCTTTCACTAGATGTCACTTTTCAAAGACGTTATAAACTTATAAACTATAAAAAAATTATTAGCAATTATAATGTCGTCATGTTGATTGCTATTAAAAATTATGAAGGAGCCTTCATAAGTATTGCTAAAAAATTGCCCATATGCGGACAGAATTTCAAAATCGTGCTTAGTGAAGTAGCGACGCGCGTCGTCGTGCGGCTCGTGGCGGCGGTGAGCGCGGGCAGGCAGCTATCTATCTCGCTCGCTCACCTCGAGTGGCGACGGCGCGGCTGGGTGGTCGGACGGGGGCTGCGCGAGGCGCGTGTCGGAGTAGCGGCGCGCGTCGTCGTGCGGCTCACGCTCGGCGCGCAGGCGCGTGTCGATGAGCGCGGACAGGCGGCGGTGCGGGTTGCCGCGGTAGGTCTCGAAGCCGCCGCTCTCGTCCTCCTCGTGGTAGACGGCGGGCGGCGGGGGCGGCTCGATGTTGGCCACCACCTGCCCGCGCGTACTGCGCTCGCGTCGTTTGCAGCGCACCGGCGGCGAACCCGATATAGGTATCTTCTCTGGAGCGTTTTGAATTAATAGTATCCTAAAAGCACAATAAGAAAACATTGGTTACATCTCTGGTCTTTACTGAAATATAACACAAAAACATGATGCATGAGCGAGTACAGCCACCCTGAATGAAGATTATTAAATTAGCTAATTATTTAATTTACAAAGACCATTTAATAATTAACACAGCTACATTTATCTCGGAAGATTAAGGATTTCCCTAGAATAAAAAAACTTAAACCACGCGGACGAAGTCACAGGCATCAACTAGTATTCCTGACTCATAGCACCAGCTTTCCGACAGAGATAACGATTCGATAAGAATTAATATAATGTCCGATATGCAACAAATAATATCAAAACAACATTCCTTTAATATTGTTTGACATTACAATGATGAGTAATTAATAATTAAATGAATGAATCATGAAAAATTCAGGCTGTTTACATAGGTGGAAATTCGTAATAAACAGGTCTGAATACCTCCTTACTGTTTGACAACCTTGAAAATATGTATAGTTCCACAAACTTAACTGACCCGGTGGCAAAAATTGGAACTAATTTTGATGCCTGTCTTTTTGTTTTTGTTTCATATAAAGTAACGACGCTGTCACCGGGTCAAGTTTGTCGCACTATATTTTTATCTACTTGAAACAAAAGAAATACTAAAATACACTATCTGTAAGTATATGAACAGACACATAGACCCAGTTACAGGTTGTCTACCTGAGATTTTAATACAGATAAGTATCAGGCATCAGCTATTTATCCATTTATACCAAAGCAAACCAAAACCATAAATAATTTTACATTTGTCGGAAACACGTAATTAAACTTTCAGCTTTGCCGATAATATTATATTAGTAGTTTTTGAAAAATGTTCATAAGCCACAAACTATGCGGCTTAAACCTCAAAAGGAAAGGACCTAAAAATCTAGTCGCATACTTAGATTTAATTGTTCACTTAATCAACTTGAACGACACAATCAACTCTCGTGGCAAAGCTGGTCTTTTTACAGAACGATCGCGTCATTTTACGAATGAGTGTCGAATCGTATGTTGCAAGTTGTGTCGCCTCACAAAATAAAGAGCTAGTACAAGGACCGCTCAATAAAGCACGCAACAAAAGGTGCACTCGCAACATCAAGCTCTCAAGCATTTCAGGCGTGAGTACGCCTATTATCAGGTGCTTTATTGAGTTTCTTCTAATTTAAATATTTTGTATAAAATTAACTTATGTGTATATATGTCACCGTAAGATTGTAAAAACCGTTAGATTATAATATAACGTTTTTTATCTCGATAGATTATAAACTGTCGACAGATTGTGAACCGTAACATACTGCTTACAATTTAACGCGTTATTTTTCGGTAAATTGTACTATATTAGGTATATTAACCCGATAGAACCTAAGTATTCATGTCAAACCCTAACCTAACCTATAGTTCGCGCGCGAGTTGAATGCAGAGTAAATGTATGGTGACACTTACATTTACTCTGCATTCAACCCGCGCGCGAACTGTACAAGAAAGAGACAAGAAAACGTAATTAAATAAATAAAAAACCGCCCTCAAAAACTAAAAAGCAAAAAATAATTGGATACATTTACATATTATTATTATTTCTACCCACTATGTAGAAGTCGGACGAGCCTTGCGTCAACTTTGCTTATCCTTGTTATACCCGCCCGACTTCAACATAGTGGGTAGAAATAATAATATGTAAATATATCCAATTATTTTTTGCTTTTTAGTTTTTGAAGGCGGTTTTTTTTATTTAAAAATAATTTTATTGTTTGCTTTTTAGTGCTGTAAATATATAAAAAAAAAGAAAAATAGGTTCTCGAAAGGTAGACAGACCTGTACCTAATAACTATCTGGGTTCGTGTCCTTATAAAATTTAAGTTCCTTTGATTTCCCCAGGATTCCATCATCAGACCTAATGACCATGGGACCACCTGGAAAGTATACCCTTTCAAAAAAAAAAGAATTTTCCAAATCGGTCCAGGCGTCTTCGGGTAATCGGGGAACATCTGTCTTCGAAGATCTCGGGGAACATCTGTCTTCGAAGATCTTCATCAGATCTTCACCAAATTTATATGGGACCACCTTGGAAGTATACCCTTTCAAACAAAAAAAGAATTTTCAAAATCGGTCCAGGCGTCTTCGAGTAATCGGGGCACACGACGAATTGAGAACCTCCTCCTTTTTTTGAAGTCGGTTAAAAACAATAAATATTTCATAAATTAATACTCAGAACATTGAACGTTTCACAATCTTTCGACAGTTTATAATCTCACGGGATAGAAACCGATAAGATTGTAAAATCCGTTAGATTATAATCTAACGGATTTTACAATCTTACGGTGACATATATAACGCTCGTTATGCACTGCACACCACCACGAGCTTCGTCCAGAACGTTACCTATTGTGGGCTCTCCAGCGGTTGCAGAGGTGCGGGTACTGGCGGCACTGGATGTACATGAACACGGCGCCGCCCGTGAACCCCACCGCCACCACCACGCGCTTCGTCCAGAACGTTACCTGTTGTGGGCTCCCCAGCGGTTGCAGAAGTGCAGGTACTGGCGGCACTGGATGTACATGAACACGGCGCCGCCCGTGAACCCCACCGCCACCACCACGAGCTTCGTCCAGAACGTTACCTGTTGTGGGCTCTCCAGCGGTTGCAGAGGTGCAGGTACTGGCGGCACTGGATGTACATGAACACGGCGCCGCCCGTGAACCCCACCGCCACCACCACGAGCTTCGTCCAGAACGTTACCTGTTGTGGGCTCTCCAGCGGTTGCAGAGGTGCAGGTACTGGCGGCACTGGATGTACATGAACACGGCGCCGCCCGTGAACCCCACCGCCACCACCACGAGCTTCGTCCAGAACGTTACCTGTTGTGGGCTCTCCAGCGGTTGCAGAGGTGCAGGTACTGGCGGCACTGGATGTACATGAACACGGCGCCGCCCGTGAACCCCACCGCCACCACCACGAGCTTCGTCCAGAACGTTACCTGTTGTGGGCTCTCCAGCGGTTGCAGAGGTGCAGGTACTGGCGGCACTGGATGTACATGAACACGGCGCCGCCCGTGAACCCCACCGCCACCACCACGAGCTTCGTCCAGAACGTTACCTGTTGTGGGCTCCCCAGCGGTTGCAGAGGTGCAGGTACTGGCGGCACTGGATGTACATGAACACGGCGCCGCCCGTGAACCCCACCGCCACCACCACGAGCTTCGTCCAGAACGTTACCTGTTGTGGGCTCTCCAGCGGTTGCAGAGGTGCAGGTACTGGCGGCACTGGATGTACATGAACACGGCGCCGCCCGTGAACCCCACCGCCACCACCACGAGCTTCGTCCAGAACGTTACCTGTTGTGGGCTCTCCAGCGGTTGCAGAGGTGCAGGTACTGGCGGCACTGGATGTACATGAACACGGCGCCGCCCGTGAACCCCACCGCCACCACCACGAGCTTCGTCCAGAACGTTACCTGTTGTGGGCTCTCCAGCGGTTGCAGAGGTGCAGGTACTGGCGGCACTGGATGTACATGAACACGGCGCCGCCCGTGAACCCCACCGCCACCACCACGAGCTTCGTCCAGAACGTTACCTGTTGTGGGCTCTCCAGCGGTTGCAGAGGTGCAGGTACTGGCGGCACTGGATGTACATGAACACGGCGCCGCCCGTGAACCCCACCGCCACCACCACGAGCTTCGTCCAGAACGTTACCTGTTGTGGGCTCTCCAGCGGTTGCAGAGGTGCAGGTACTGGCGGCACTGGATGTACATGAACACGGCGCCGCCCGTGAACCCCACCGCCACCACCACGAGCTTCGTCCAGAACGTTACCTGTTGTGGGCTCTCCAGCGGTTGCAGAGGTGCAGGTACTGGCGGCACTGGATGTACATGAACACGGCGCCGCCCGTGAACCCCACCGCCACCACCACGAGCTTCGTCCAGAACGTTACCTGTTGTGGGCTCTCCAGCGGTTGCAGAGGTGCAGGTACTGGCGGCACTGGATGTACATGAACACGGCGCCGCCCGTGAACCCCACCGCCACCACCACGAGCTTCGTCCAGAACGTTACCTGTTGTGGGCTCTCCAGCGGTTGCAGAGGTGCAGGTACTGGCGGCACTGGATGTACATGAACACGGCGCCGCCCGTGAACCCCACCGCCACCACCACGAGCTTCGTCCAGAACGTTACCTGTTGTGGGCTCCCCAGCGGTTGCAGAGGTGCAGGTACTGGCGGCACTGGATGTACATGAACACGGCGCCGCCCGTGAACCCCACCGCCACCACCACGAGCTTCGTCCAGAACGTTACCTGTTGTGGGCTCTCCAGCGGTTGCAGAGGTGCAGGTACTGGCGGCACTGGATGTACATGAACACGGCGCCGCCCGTGAACCCCACCGCCACCACCACGAGCTTCGTCCAGAACGTTACCTGTTGTGGGCTCTCCAGCGGTTGCAGAGGTGCAGGTACTGACGGCACTGGATGTACATGAACACGGCGCCGCCCGTGAACCCCACCGCCACCACCACAAGCTTCGTCCAGAACGGCCACGCTGAAACAAAACGTTCTGAAAAACTGTTCTGTCACGTGTAGTGATTTATCAGACTTGCTCAGGCTATTTGTGCAAGCTATGTATGGGAACCCTAAAATAAAAAATGTAAAGCTGATTTTTGGCACAAGTGTTCCTTGGGGTCTGCGAAGTACCTCTTAAAAATCCCCGAATATAATCTACATTAAATAATCTACCAAATGGCATTTAAATCATTATGATCGGATAAATAGTTTTGGAAATATACCGGCTTTTTTACACGAAGTTTCTTATGATTTACACGAAATGTATAAGAGCTAGGAAAAATACGACAAGAACAAAATGAAAGTTCATGAAATCTTCTACAGTGGGGAAAAAAGAGGACATAATTTGTGCCTAAAATAAAAAATAAGTTATTTATTTAGGGGTTAATTTCTATTTATTCCATAGTATTATGCTAAGTCTACATGCACTTTTTGGTAATTTATATTGAAGTGTAAAACTTCTGTGGGCGCGTTAAGCACTTTTTGGTAGGGGGTAAAAATGTAGATTCGCGTGGCCGTGACCGACATGCTCGCGAACATATAAATATATTAAATTTGAAATTAAACTTTAATGCCTTAGTGTTAAGGTTTATATTTTCATAATTTTAATTTTAAAAAAAAATGATTGTCTTTTTTATAATAATCTAAAAAAAGTAATTAGTTACCAATGAGCCCCCGGTTGACTTCCTCGACGGCGCGCTCTATGAGCACGAACAGCGACCACATCACACACAGTGCCGCCACGCAGTGGAACAACACCGCACAACACAGCCGGCGCCTCTCCACACCCGACATCTCTAATAAACGCCACTGGAACAAAACGAAACCAGTATTTTTCAATACACTTGCTCATAAAGTGGCTCTAATTTCACCGCAATTAGGCACATAATGACACCTATAATCAAACTGTGACTTTTTCATTATTATTATTCACAACTCACAAGTGAGTTATAGAGTTTTTATTTTATTTTATCTAGTATCTACTAAATAAAATTATTTTTAGTATTATTATTATTCACAAGTGAGTTATAGTTTTTATTTTATCTACTAAATAAAATAATTTTTTAGTATTAATTTCATCACAAGTGTGTTGAAAAACGTCGTATGATACACGTGTGTATGATACCGTCGTCGGCTATCTTAAGACTCAATGGCACCTCAGCGGTAATCACTAACATTACACACTAGCACCATAATGTACTATTATACAATTTTGACAACCCTGAGATTTCATCTCACATGCAAGTTGGTTTGCCTTTGCGCTTAGTGTTGAGAAGCTATGTGTATGAGAACAGTTATTTGTTAAATACAGACTACAAGAGTCACTGGTAGAACGTCAAGTTCGCCTTATGTCTGTATAATCTGTATACTTCGACTGGCATTCAGTAATTAAGAGCTGATCCTACTATTTTAATTTTTTTGAAGTTTAAGATATTGTGACTGTGAAAAGTTGTTCGGCTTCCCTGTGAACCAGTATGCTACTTTTAACATGCGTGCTCTTTCGTTCTCTTAAGTACGCCAGAACTATTTTGGCAAATAATGCAGGATATTAAAATTATTTGAACTTTCTAATTGTTAAAAAATATAACAAGATATAACAACTAAAATCTCACAAGCTATTTTTGAAAGGAATGCTTTTAATGTTAAAATTATGATTGCAGGTCCTAGAATATACTCAGAGCACATAATATTATATGCTCCCCAAGCTAGTCTATGTGAGCCATTAGAATTGGCTAGTTGGGAAGGGCTATCAAATAACACCTAATACCTTAATAGACAGCATTAACCCCACTATAGTATAATATCTCTTTGACATAGATAACAAAATATAAGTTATGTATGTCACCATAAGTTTTGGTCCAAGAACTGTAATTCAAATCTAATAAAGTAAATACAGTAAAAGTTTCTCAGATAAAATATTTAAAATAACGAATAAGAAAAGAAAGAGTTTAAGAATATTGTTCTATGCCCACCATTGATAATAACTATATATTATTTTGCATGAAACTTGTTGGCCAAAACTATTCCATACTCGATACATAATAAAAATAAAAATAAAAAGTATTTAAATATCAATTGTAACATATAAGTTTGCATTATACAAAAATGGAATACCTTAGTACAGATTCCTTTCCTAAGTTGATTAAATAATCGTAATAAATAAATAAGGTTTTATTATTATAGAAAGAAGTAACAAATATATGCAAATAGGTACTACCTACTTATATATAACTACAATAGAATAAGCCAAATAAATATGTACATGGTGTAAAAATTGTAAGTAAACAAAAATAAAGAAAAATAAAATTAAGGCACTATGTACTTATGTACATATTTATTCTTAACTCCATTAGAAGAAAAATGTGTAGTAATATTATCTTTAAAAAAAAATGTAATTTCCACTTTCCAGTTAATAAAGGCTATTTTATTTATTATTTATGTCACCATAAGATTGCTAAAACCGTTAGATTATAATCTAACTAGCAAATTGTAAACTGTCAACAGATTACAATTTAACGTAATATTTTTCGTTAGATTGTAATCTGTTAGGTATATCAACCGGATAAAACCTATCAAGTTTAAAATAAAATTATTTTAAAATTTAATTAAATTAAAATTTCACTTAATAATTTAATATTTATTTGATTTATTACTTTATTTATTATATACTGAAATAATTTAATTTAATTTAATTTTTGTATAACCGCAACTGCTGGCACAAAATTAGTCAAAAAATTTACACTCAGAACATTGAATGGTTCACAATCTGTCGACAGTTTACAATTTCGCTAGTTAGATTACAATCTTACGGTGACATATATAACATCTTGTACTAGCTGACCTAAGTTTGCTTTGCTTGGCTGTAATTTCTGAAAATTCCTTGGCTTGTAGAATTACCAAAAATTCATGGGTGCAGCTGAGGCCCTGTAGAGTGACACAGGCTCCTTTTTATCCCGGAAAATTAAGGAGTTCCAGAGCGAACGAAGTCGTGGGCATGAGATAGCACAGTATAAATTTTAATCCACTAGTTAACACCATTAGGAATCGAATTCCATAAAAATTATTCGTTTACATATGTCACCGTAAGATTCAAATCAAATCAAATCAAATCAAATATTTTTTATTCAAATAAACTTTTACAAGTACTTTTGAATCGTCATGTGAATCTACCACTGGTTCGGAATGCCATTCCTACCGAGAAGAACCAGCAAGAAACTCGGTGGTTGCTCTTTTTAAATAATTCATTTACAATTACTATATCAATGTGTACATAAGTAACCGCTGTCCCCAGCATTGTTGGAGCGATCAAATCCATGCTCCTCTATCATTTACATAATCTTCAACAGTATAATAAGCTTTTTTCAGGAGCATACTTTTAATGGATTTCTTAAATTTGTTTATTCAATTCATGTCAAAGACGGGCAGACAGAAAGTAGCCCCATTCCCGCCGGTGGCACCCGTTCACGAGCATGACGCATGATCCAGCCATTGCTTCGCTCGACCATATTTGAGGGAACGTAACAACCCGCACCACACGACACCACCACAGAAATGTTTAAAGAGAGCGTGACATACTCAGTCTACCCGTATCAAAGCATCGAATTGAATACTAATATTCAAACACTAATTTATAATAAGTAACCGCTGTCCCCAGCATTGCTGGAGCGATCAAATCCATGCTCCTCTATCATTTACATAATCTTCAACAGTATAATAAGCTTTTTTCAGGAGCATACTTTTAATGGATTTCTTAAATTTATTTATTGGCAAGTCCAAAATAGGTTGTGGAACTTTGTTATAGAAAATAATGCCCATTCCCACGAATGACCTTCTGACTTTTTTGAGGCGGAGCGATGGAGTCACGAGCTTATTACGGCCTCTAGTTGGCCTATCGTGCAGATAGCATTTTTTTTTATAATTATGGATGTGCTGTTGATTGTATAATATAACGTTTTTTATCTCGATAGATTATAAACTGTCGACAGATTGTGAACCGTAACATACTGCTTACAATTTAACGCGTTATTTTTCGGTAAATTGTAATATATTAGGTATATTAACCCGATAGAACCTAAGTGCCCGGCCGCAGGCCTACCTGAATATTCATGTCAAACCCTAACCTAACCTATAGTTCGCGCGCGAGTTGAATGCAGAGTAAATGTATAAGAAAGAGACAAGAAAACGTAAAAACATTAAATATTTCATAAATTAATACTCAGAACATTGAACGGTTCACAATCTTACGACAGTTTATAATCTCGCGGGATAGAAACCGTTAGATTATAATCTAACGGATTTTACAATCTTACGGTGACACATATAAAAGATGACCTCTGCAATTTAGGCTTATGCCTTGTTGGATCAATCAATCAGTTAGAACCAGTCATTTTAAATATATGATGTAGGTACATATAAAATGACTGAATGATGGCATGAGTGATGATGAATAAGGTAACATTATTGTTTTGTTTTTCTGGTTGAAATTATAATAATACATTATTTTATGGACAGGCAAAGCACCACACCACACAAATCCTCCAAATCACTCTCAATGTACATTTCACTCCGAAACCGGAGCATCTTCAGATGTTGACTCGACGATGAACGATTGTAAAATGTGCATTACAATTGTTACATGTACAACTTTACAATTGTGCATTAAAATTCATTAATTATTGTAATACACACATAGCCTGATATAGCATAATATGGAAACAGGTTAAATCATTCACATATTAGGTAAAACTAAATATAACAGCAAAAAAGTTGTGATATAAATAGTTTGGGCAAAATAGAATAATTTACTAGTCATTACTGAAGGCCAAGTGATAATATTCTCAGGTAGGTAGGCTTATTAGGTATTATATATCTTATATTTTTCTATCAATTAAATGTTGTTGATGTTTTTGCTGTTTCTAAAATATTCCATTGGCCCAAGAGGGATGTGCAAATTGAAAATGTGGCCAATTCTGCTAATTTCTACTAGAGAAATGACAAATAGTAATTATATTACTATCTCTTTCACAATGCTCCCTGTGGAAAAGGATAACACCAGATTAATACCTGTCAATTTAGCTTAGTTTATATATTTGTACAACATAATTAATGATGTTCTAAATTTCTGCGATAAACAATTGGAAAAAGAAAATGTTGGATCATCAAGATCCAACATTTTCTTTTTTTTTAAATCGTATTGCACAATGAATCTTGTATGGATATAATGCCTCACCTAAAAGGAAGTTCAAGCGGGCTTCTAGAGTCTCCTGCTAGTATGTACTCAATGGGACTGCCTCTATGACCTCCGTTGTTAAAATCCTGTTTTTACAAGAATTTTGTTTGCGAATAAACAAAAATCTTCTTCGAAACTGCATTAAATTACCTACTTTGAGTTTAGCAAAGATTGCAAATATAATTGATTGAATCTTTTTGATTTATAATATAAATCATGTACTCAATCTTACAAGAAGCTATAAAAGAAAAAGGAAGATACTATAGACATAATAGAGACTAGATAAATATCCAAAAACCAGAAGTTACAATATGCAATCTGCTACTTAGTTTAAATGTGTAAAATTTAAAGCATAATTTATAATATACATCAAGTAGTTAATCTTACAAGAATAAAAGAAATAGGAGGAGATAGACATAATAGGAACTAAATATCCAAAAAAAAGAAGTAACAATGTGCATAGTTTAAATGTGTAAAATTTAAAGCATTTCATTTTAATCAAGATAATCTCTATGTCAGCAAGAATTTAGGTTTAAATGATCCCTGGTGTCTCTGATTTTCTGGGGTAAAAAGAAGCCTATTTCACCCTCCAAGTACTAACCTTACCCATCCTTACTAATATTATAAACGCAAAAGTTTGTGTGTGTGCGGATGTATGGATGTTTGTTACTCTTTCACACTAGAACGGCTGAACAGATCTGGATGGAATTTGGCACACAGATAGATTATAGTCTGGAATGACACATAGACTTTTTATCCCTGAAAATTAAAGTTCCCATGGGAACCAAGTAACTTCAATCCATACAGTTGTGGGCATCAGCTAGTACAAAAATAACGCTGATCTGTTGCTCTATTATGGCTTAACTGGAGGTTACAAACAATTCATTATGGTAATTTTGAATTTATAATATTAGAACAAATGTTGTATTAAACTAACCTCTCCAAATGGTTTTATTTTTGTGTGCATAATAAAATTAAATTTGCATAGTTCGCATGATCTTGTTTCAGAAGCTGTTAGCCATTGTTGAAGACAACTCTGATGCACATATTTGAGGCTACCTGTGGACAACAGAGACAGCTTACTTTTCATTTCAATAGTAGGTACTACTACAGGCAGATCTGTTTACAACCTCTAATATTTATAACATTGAAACTGTTATTATGACCATAACAAGTCATAACTACAGAATTGTAGAATAAAAACTTAACTCCTGTTATTACAACTGGTTTCTGTTAAACAGATTTTGACTGTAGTATGTTTTACATAAAAAATGAATTCATATTATATGTAGAAAAATATTTCTCCTATACTATGCCATATACATAATATCAATGTTATTTTAATTCAATCATCACTTTTTGGTTAAACATAAGCAGATAGTAATAATTTATGCAAAGGAATGTGGCAATCATAATACATATCTTAAATAAACATGATTGTTGCACATTAAAATAATAATTACTTATTACATAAACAATGGTCAGCTGTTCATAGGAAATGACAAAAAAATATTATAGGTATTGATTTATTATTTTTAAGATTACCACACACAGCTGTATTCCTAATTTTAAAAGCATAGCTGTAATGTAAAACAAGATATTTGTACTGAAAAGATGGTTTTTGGATTACTTACCAGCACAATAGCAGGGCGCTAGTAAAGGGTTATGTACTTCGCTTTCGCAGTGGCATATGCGACAAATATCACCACTGGAATTGCTGCAAGAAGTTTGGCTACTTCCAGACCCTGTGCGTACGGCCTCCCTGCCACATCCTCCGCCCCATTCCCAACTCTCAATATCCGAAGAGTTCTTCACGTTTATTTGCTGGACCGGCATAATGAAACTAATCACTCAATGCGACACCGTCACCATAGTCCATAATATTCAGGTATTCATGAATCAGATCGCAATAACTATACATTAAAAGGTTTTGTCGTCGAAAGAAGCACACAAATAACACTTGAAACATGGCATTCTTATTGACAATCCCGATTGACAAATGACATATAGATGTATTTCGAATTTCTTGAATTATTGTTTTGCATTAGGTTGCTTTGAGTACATTGAAATAGAATAAAAAAATTCTACATCAATGTTTGAGTATGCACAAGTTTATTACGTTGAATGAAAAGATGTTACTTGTCTCTGATGAAATTTTGAAAACATCATGCCTGCGGCCTGCCTGCAGAGTGCAGTATCCCTATATGTTACTTGTCTCTGGAGTGCAGCCCAAGGAACATATCCCTATATGTTACTTGTCTCTGGAACATATTATTTACTACGGGGGACGGGGGTGCCCGTGCACAGAACACTTATACTCCTAGTGCCCGTGCAGCCAAAGAGTATATTAACACTACGTGGGTGCAGCCCACAGCACCGACCAGAAAAAAAAGGCCCACAGCACACGAGTATATAGTCCTAGATCACCGACCAGAAAAAAAAGCTATAGATGTTACTTGTCAGTTGTCTCTGCTGCCTGCGTTCGCACAGAATCAGCAACAGATGATAAAAATAGGACTAGGACCGTAGACAGCAGAGACAAGCAACATAGACATATAGGATCTTTTTTTTCTGGTCGGTGATATAGGATATCTTAGTTTCTTTATTCATTGTAGGATATACACTCACAGATTTATAAAGGGAAGCAGATTCAATATAATGAAAAAAATAGAAACATTACGCACACATAGACAATACTTAGAGCCGCACCTTGTTGCTGCTTATAACAATATAATAGGTAGAGTTAAGTCGTGTGAAAAAAAAAACGACCTAAAAGTTACCTATCATATCGTATTTTTCTTCAATATCTGTATCTCGGGGAAATATTCTTAATTATAAAGAAATCATAGATTTATTCTTGGGTTCGCGCGCGCGCTTCACCGTCGGCATACTAGTAAATTGCGGCAATCTAGGATCGGCCGAAGCTAGCGTACTTGGTCTCTTAGCAACAGATGTTTGACGCTGACAGGCCGTGTCTGTTATCAGATATTGGTAGTAAACAAAAGTAAAATGGCTTTTTGCGTAGTAATATTGTATAAAAACAATTCAACAAGAAATAAGAAAGACACTGGAATCACATACCATCGGTAAATATTGAATAATTTACTTATTTCAATGTAAAATACACGAACCGTCAGACGCCATAGAGTGTTACCACGTTCTAGGGAATCCGTTGCCCCATGTATCCGATTTTTCTTATTCTGTAATTAAATCAAACTAATATTATAAATGCGACAGTGTGTTTGTTTGTTGGTTTATTGGTTTGTCGGTTTGTCCTTCAATCACGACGTAACGGAACAACGGATCGACGTGATTTTTTCCATGGGTATAGTTGAGGACCAAAAGTGACATAGGCTACTCTTTATCCCGGAAAATTAATTCCCGCCGTAATAAAAAAACTTAAACCACGTAGACAAAGTCGCGGGCTAGCTATTAATAAAGTTAAGACTTTTATTTCATAAACAAGTTGTTTCTATAATCATCCTAATATTTAATACATTTTTTATTCCCCTTAATTTTAAATTTATAATAGCTTGACATTAAAGGTTCTAAATTTTCTAAGTTATGAATTGCAGATATTATATACTTTCATAGTAGTATACTTTCAAAGTAAGTTCATAACACATTTTTTACAATTAATCGGGTAAAAGTTTAGAAGTTGACAACACTATTGTCATGCACACCAGTATCTTTTCAAATAGTCAATACACACTACGAAATTAAGTTGCCGCATTAAATGAGCTATTGTTTTTAGGAAGGGCGGTATCTAATAAGTGAAGCGCGCGAACCCATTAATAAATCTATGACATCGGTACGTGTCTAGCTTCAGTAGACCTAGTTTTATTACATCAAAAGATTTACATGACGAAACTTGTAGCAAGTGATGCGTGCGATAGGTTTTGGTATTTGTATTTTTTATTATGTAAATAGCTATAATCATTTTAAATAATACATATTACTAATTAAATAACAATAATTACGTCTTAATAGTTTATGAAATGAAATGAAAATGAAATAAAAATATACTTTATTGTACACCATACGTATTTAACACATTTAGACAAATACAAGAAATTATGAAAAACTGTACAAGAGGCGACCTTATCGTTGAGAAGCGATATGTTTATGTTCGTAATAAATGTGCTTTAATCTTTTCTGGTTTTTTCCAGAAATTATGTAGGTACTTATTTAATTTGTGTAATATATACCTAATTAAAAATACATGCAATAGTAAAACGCAACTCGATAGCCAGGTCCATGATGTCATATATACGAAATTACTGATAACTGACGTCGATGAAATTTGAAACATTAAACTAACAATCATTTCTTTAGATTTTATGTTACTTACATGATGTCCAATGGAAATAAACGTCCATTTCATTTTGTAAGTTTGTATTTTTTATTCATGTCATGCTCAAACATGGTGCCTATTTGGGACCAGGATTATTTTAGCTTTCGCTATAGGGGGAAACAGGGGTATTTCAAGCTGCTGTTAGGGGGGGACGCTCCGTAGTGGTTGGCAACACTGAATTTTACATTTTTATTCCAGAGGGCAGAGACAAGTTAAATTCTTTTATCTGTTGACAACAAGCCGTGCGGCTGTGCTATTTCTTTGCCGGTAAAATTTTCGTGTAGAAAGGCATCAAAATGAGTGTTTCTCCAGAATTACAAGCTGAAGCTCTTTCGCTGGTCCACCAATATATTTTAACTGTAGATAAAAATCTTGCACACCAGTTTTTGACAAAAACAAAGGCGGTAAGTAATAACCAAGAGTGCGACCACGTGTGTGCGTGATGGTGCACCACACGTGTTAATTTATTTGTTGAAATACTAGTATTTCACATCAGTCTAATCATATCTAAGATTCATCTACCATGAGTTTCATTCACTATTGTCTTGTGCATATTACTTAAGTACCATTTGGAAGACAATTTTTCAATTACGTGTCAAGGGTTCTAGGAGAAATTAGTGAGGCTTTTGATCAATTTTTTAATCCCTGTGATTTTATTAAGGTAATAATCTATTCCATAGTTTACAAACCATTATTATTAATAAAAAAATACTCAATGGTCACACAATTATATGCTTATTAAAGTTAAGTTTAATTAAATTGTGGCATAGCTAAAAGTTTAATATCTTCCTTAAAGTTAAATTACAGTGCCCACATTTTATTAATAACTAATAGCTGACAGTTGTCAGCTATCATGGGCCATGGCTGACTGCACTTTGTGGTTGCTAAACTTTGCTACATGGAGTAGCTAAATTTAGAGTCTGAAAGCTTGTTTTTTAATTTGTCAAGTTGCCTAATGTATGATAATTTTGTTCACGTTTTAATTACTGTTTACCTGAGGATTTTACTGATGATGTGGCAATCATTTTTGTATTACATACAAAAATAATATGACAAGGGTTAATATTAATTTGAAGCATTTACTTAAATAACCTTCAAATTGTTTTTTATTTATTTCAGAAACCTAGAGCAAAGAACTTGCCGTCATTGGTTGATATTCTTACTCAAGTTAAGAAACTTAATACAAAACCGACACAGAATTCTAAAAAACCAGCAGACAGGTATGTTGATGTTCAAGAACTATATTAATACTAGCTGACCCGGCGAACTTCGTACCGCCTTAGTATGCAAAATTAAATGTATATTTTTCAATATTTCTGAGAGATTTTCTTAATATTTTTTTCCGTAAGAACCTTCTCCTAATAATAACAAATACAACAAAAAAAGAATTAGTGAAATCGGTCCAGCCATTCACGCGTGATGCCGTGACCAAGGAAAACGGGTTTCATTTTTATATAATATATAGAATATAGATATAGATTTAACTTTTTATACATCATATTACCTACGTGTGATAATTAAAACAGGGTTGCCTGCTTTATGTATGTGCAATACTGGTAGACGGGTGTAATTTTGTCCCTGTATTCTAAGGCTGAAATCTATAGATTGCGCTTTGACTTTGCTCTGAGCTAAAATGCTAAAGTTGAAATGAGACATTTATATGAATAATAAGTCTTTTTAATTGAGCAAAGACAAAGAGTGCTGTATATTATATCTTAGCCATGGACACTTTGTAGGAAGTATACAAGTCTGACAAAAAAGTTCCTAACCTTGCCCCATTATTACTACTCTGCCACTGGATTGTGTTACTTAGTTCTTTTGAAAGTTAAGCTGTTAGTAACTCCTTCACTCCACGATGACTAAACTGCAAATCAGTTTAGTCATTGTGGAGTGAAGGAGTTTGGAACCTTAAATTTGGAATGGAGATAGCTTATTACCTGAATTAGCACATAGGCTACAAATTTTTATCCCAGATTTTCAAAGACTTCTTACAGGAATCAAACATCTTAATCCATGCAGACGAATTCCTCTAGTTATTATAAATTACTTGACATTTTAGCTCAGATGATTCAGACAGTGAGAAAGAACAAAAAAAAACCACACCTTTGAATAACTCTAAAAGTACACCGGCTGTAAAGAAACAGGACTCCTCAGATTCAGATAGTTCTGAAGATGAGAAACCAAAACTACCTCCTAAGGTAATAAATCTTTAAACTTTTGTATATTTTTTTAAGTGTTTGTATGTTGACAAAGCATTCTTATATAGCAGCAAATTTTGTTTTTAAAATGATGATACACTTCCATTGAAAATCAATGATAGCACTACATGTTTCGTCACTACCTCTGATAATATATTATTTTATAAATAGATTATGTATTCAATCCACTTTTTTCTTGTATTAAAGCCAACATCCAATTTCAGGGAAACAATGTGGTGAATAATAAAGCACCCGCTAAACAAGCGGAGTCATCAGATGACAGTGATAGTGAAGAAGATGCTACAGCAAAACCTAAAAAACAGCCGGTCAAACCCCAGCCTGCTAACTCTGTTCCAAAAACTGTTAAGAAGAAAGATTCTTCAGATAGCTCAGATAGCAGTGAAGATGAGAAACCTAAGTTGCAAAATGATAAAGTGATAAAAACTCCAGCAAAAGTTTCTCCACAAAAACCGGCAGCCAAAAAAGCTGATTCCTCATCAGACAGTGAAGACAGCAGTGATGATGAAAAAACGAAGAAACCTGGAGCAGTCAAAACACCTACCACACCAGCCAAACCAGTGACACCAGCCAAACCAGTGACAAAAAAACCAGAATCATCCTCAGATGATAGTGACAGTGATGATGAGAAAGCTAAAGGAAAACCCACTCCTCAGGTCAAACAAAATACTCCCCAAGTTAAACCTGCACAGAAGCCCAAGAAGCAGGAGTCGTCTTCTGACAGTGATGATGAACCAGCAAAACCAGCCCAGAAACAAGTGCCTGCTAAACCTAAAGCTAAAGATTCTTCTGATGATAGTGATGATTCTGAAGATGAAAAGCCAAAAGCTCCTCCTAAAGCTGCTGCAAAGCCTCAGGCAACCCTTGCAAAATCCCCTAAGGTGCCTGCAACAAAAAAACAGGAGTCATCCTCTGATGAAAGTAGTGATGAAGAAAAACCCAAGGTTATCCCAAAACTTCAAACCCCTGCGGCAAAACCTGTATTCAATGCAAATAAAAAACCTGAATCATCATCTGAAGATAGTGATAGCAGTGATGATGACAAAAAGAAACCAGCACAGAAACAGCCAGCTAAATCAGCAGCAAAAGCTGCTCCAGTTAAAAAACAAGAATCCTCCTCTGACGATAGTGATGATGAACCCCCAAAAACAGCTAAAGCACAACAACCGACACCAATGAAGCCAGCTGCCAAGTCTTCATCTGATGAAAGTGATAGCAGTGAAGATGAAAAACAGAAAAAACCACAACTCAAAACCCCAGCTAAGCCAATCAAAAAACAATCTTCTGACAGTGATGACAGTAGTGACGATGAAAAGCCCAAAAAAACTCCAAAAGCTAAAGCCCAACAGGAGTCATCAGATGACAGTGATGACGAGAAACCACAAGCCTCTGCCAAGAAGCAAGCGGACTCAAGTGATGACAGTGATGATGAACCTCCGGCTAAACAAAAAAAGGAAGCCAAGCAGGTAGAGATTATATTAATGATAATAATGTAGTAACACTTACAGCACGTAGGTTTTTTTTTCAGAATAGGCTAACGCTTGACAAGGATCATGCTTAATATACAAAGCGATGATAGGGTCTAGGTTGGAGCGCACTAGCCTAGAAGATGCCTATTATATACTATTAATGTTATATGTATGTAAAAATAATTTGCTGTTCATTAGTGCTAAAACTCAGAAATGGTTTGATCGATTTAGATGGAATTTTTCGTGTGTGTTTGTTTTCGTGTGTGTGGTCTAGGAATGATTTATATTCATAATTGGACCCAGAAAGGGGTGCTTCAATCGGTTCTAGGTTCAGGGCAGGAAATAATATATTAATAAGTTTGGTCTGACCTCAATTGCGCTCATAAATGTAATTAATTTCTATTTGTTGCAGCCTATGCAAAATGGTTTCCAGAGTGGGAAGAAGAGGAAAGCATCTGGTGGAGAAGACCCACCTCCCAAAAAGCCATACAACAATTTTGTTAAGGTAAACTACTAAGCTTGTTCTTATATTATTAAACTAGATCATGCCTGCGACTTCGTCCGCGTGGATTAAGTTTTTGATTCCCAGGGAACTCCTTAATTTCCCGGGATTTAATCTACCTCTATACCAAGTTTCATCAAAATCGATCGAAAAGATAGGCAGTGAAAGCGAAGCAGACTGACAGACACACTTTCGCATTTATAATATTAGTATGGATTTTCGAATACTCTTAGTTGCAGTGCCGTGTACAGGTTTTGAAGTCAGGGTAGGCATTCTTTGTCATATAAACCAACTTACTGACAGGTGATAATGACAAATAGGCATTGAGCTTTAAAAGAAAGAGTAAGCAGTGCTTTGATGCCTCTATGTCATGCACCCCACTGCTTAGTTGCCGTAAAAAAATGGTGCGCCACAAAGTCCCAGTAATTTTTATTCCCCCGGACCACGGAAAGAGAGGGGGTTACAACCATCGAGTTTTTCCCCTTTGTCGCATAATTTTTGTACGGCATTGCGGAATAATGGATTAGAAGCTGTATTGAAACAGTATGAAACTGATGCCGTACAGAATGAAATGACCAAATTTACCCTGGAAATTGTCAGAAAATCAAAAAAAATTACCGACTTGCCATTTTTACGGCACTGCGCGCTTTCTTATTCATGGATCTATCGATGGTAAAAATGCCGTACAAAATATATGACCAAAATGTACTGCACTTTTGAATTCTCACCAGCACTCAGTTGGACAGCTTTTACAAGTGACGGCATAGTGCTGAATCTTATTATTTTATGCTCTTATATCGTCCTATATACGTCACCTGGTGGTTCATATGACCCATAAATTTTTTGGACATGGGCCTGTAGTCTATAAAATCTAGTGATCAAAATATAAGAAAAAAGTAAAAACGTTTTTCATAATTTTATACTCACATACTCATTTTGTATGATGCACTTGCTTCTAGGGGACCAATGTAGTTTCTACGCCCAATGAAAAAACTGTAGAAGTGAACAATAAACCGACTCCCTTCCGGAGAGTCGTAAGCGAAAAGATCGAAGTGGACCCTAGACTTAAGGACAATTCATTTGAAGCTAAGGTAAATGCCCTAAAAATCAAAAAGCCAAGGCAACTCCATGTAATCGCCAAACGTCGACGCGATTCAGTTATCTTTGGGATGCGTCTCGGCTTATACTTTCGGGCATTTACTTTTTCGTCGCACGGTAGTTACATAGGGTTGTCTTGGTGTTTTATGCAATATCTCTCCATCAGGAGGGTGAGAACGGAGAGGACGAGGAAGATGACAACGATAAGGGCAACAGGTCCGGCGGATGGCAAGACAGGGGCCATGGCGGCTTCCGCGGCCGCGGGGGCTTTAACGATAGAGGGGGGCGGGGAGGCGGCTTTAGAGGCCGCGGCGGCTTCGGCGACAGAGGAGAACGCGGCGGCTTTAACGACAGGGGTGGACGGGGCGGGTTCGGACGTGGGGGCGACCGGGGCGGACGTGGGGGCCGGGGCGGGTTCGATCGTGGTGGGCGCGGCGGATTCGATCGCGGTGGGCGCGGAGGATTCGATCGCGGTGGGCGCGGAGGATTCGACCGTGGCGGACGCGGCGGATTCGACCGTGGCGGACGCGGAGGCGACAGGGGCGGACGCGGTGACCGACACTCGTGGGGCGGCGACAGGGGAGGGTTCAATAAGGGTGGATTCAAAGACAGAAAGAGTTTTGACGGAGGAGATAATAATTCTCAGAATAAAAAGATTGTCTTCGATTAAAGGTGAGGATATTAGAATTATCAATATACATAATATTGTATGTGTTCCAAATATGAAGACCACTGGCAAGACAGTTGTACACATTGTAGCTATGAATTCTTTACGAGTTTTAGCCTGGCTGGTTTGACTTTTAGAGAAAACCTACAAAAATTTCACATCTCAATTATAAATTTGATATTTCAAAGTGCTACTAGTTTTCTTTATATTTAAAATGCATACTCGTCATATTACATGCCTCATTTATTATATCTCTATACTCATTTGAACTAGTATTGAACAGTCAAAACATCCACTCTAATAATAATCCATACCAATATTATAAATGCGAAAGTGTGTCTGTTTGTCCGTCCGTCCGTCTGTCTGTCTGTCTGGTACGCTTTCACTGCTCATCTATTCAACCGATTTCGTATAGGTTACATCGCGGGAAAGGACATGGCTACCAACTTTTTATCCCGGAAAATTAAGGAGTTCCTCCGGGAATTAAAAAAACTTAATCCACGCGGACGAAGGCGCGGGCATCATCTAGTATTATTATAAAGTGAAAGTGTTTGCCTTTATTTGATTATTAGTAGGTATTACATGTTTTATTAGTATGGGTATAATACACTTATATACCTATAACTTATACTTATAACTTCGCACTTTTGGACTTAAAAACAAAACCCAATAAAATATTCTGAAAAAAGGTTGTATGCGTACATTTACAACAAAACCGCTTTATAACTGGGTATTTTCCATTTGCTTTAGGCTGGAGCTCGTGGATCGTGGGGTGAGCGCGCCAGCCTAGACTTGAAGCATACGCGTGGAAAGTCATTCAAACATGAGAAAACTAAGAAAAAACGAGGTTCATACCGTGGCGGTGCTATCGACACAGCTGTCCATTCCATCAAGTTTGAAGATTAACAGTTTTTCTTATGGTCTTAGAGCCGGCTATACAACGACGTTCACCGATCTGTTAAGTAGATGAAACCTACTTTTTATTTATATTTAATAATAGATTAATACGCCTAAACTAGCTTGCCTATCGAAATCCTGACCAGGCTATTTTTAAATTAATTAATTTTTTTTGACAAGTTTATTGTAGGCAATGCTATACCATCGCGTTTGTTATAAAATTACTATATTTTGATATATAATAATTATAACTCAAGCGGTTAACAGATCCGTGAATTTACCTATGGACTATGGTAACTTACCATAGTGCATAGGTAACTTCACGGATCGGAAAAATAAAAAGTAGGTTTCATCTGGTTAACAGATCGGTGATGGTCGTTGTATAGCTAACTCTTGACCATTAGTATCATTAAATTCTGCACTATCATTTCTCATTATTCTGGAGAATTTCTATAGCTTTTTGTCTACCTATGTTATATAGGCACGTAGTTATTAATTATTTGATATTGCTTACATGATAGTATGATAATATACAGACAGTATAAACATGTTGTAAAGATAAAGAATAAATTGAGTCATGGCTTTGTCATTGAGGGCTAAAAATTAATGAAAAATATGAATTGCAATAGTCATAAGAATAATTTTCTATTCTGCATAATTTTGCTTGTCTTGATATAAATATAAGTTAGGACATTTTAGCGCAGAATAGATAAAAATACTATTTTATTTTATATTTTTATATATAAAAATACTAAGAAGTAAAATATGACAAAAAAAACCAATTGTTTTTGTTGCATTAACATTTATTACTTCAAACAAAATGTAAATAATAAATAGTTTGCATCTAACATAGTGTGTTATATTGTATTGTACATAAGTTAAATACATAAGCTAGATTGTTAGATTAGGATAACACCTAGAAGTAAGGTAAAATAAGACCGCCTTTAAACTATATTCAGATTTCGGAAATATGAGTTAATTAAAATTAATTTTAATAAGGTACCATCTGAATGTTTATTTCAAAAATGTCAAATTGGTTTCATTTGAATAAATTAGAGTCAAATTCATTTTATGATATAGGGTTTTATTTTTGGACGACAGTTCAAGGGACGTTTCTGCACAAAAGTATAGTTTGCGCCAATCATTTTTAGTCGTCTCTGGGCTGAGGTGCAAGTGCTACTTTGCGCAGATGTCAGTCAAACTGTCCAGTGTTTCCCATTGGTCAGATTGGTGGTTAGAGTAATCTGACCAATACTACTCGCGAAAACATGCTATTGCAACGCGTCTTGCGATCAACTTCAGACACTACTATTTGATTGGCGCGATCTATTCTATACTGTACCTACTAACCTTTATTACAGCCATCGCCCAAACTGGTTGACTGACTGACCAATCGCACGTCTCTCTGTTTAGGATTATTTCACTATTCCCCATTGAAAATCCCCATCAATCCCCTTCACATTATTGTGAAGTTCACAATGTGAACATCCACAAACCCCCATTAACTCTGCCTAGAGCTTCTATTTCTCAATGGGGATTTGTAGAACTTCCACAAATCCCCTTGACAATACCGATCGGTATAGAAATATCCTAAAATCTATCTATCTATATATATAAAAATCAATTGCTGTTCGTTTGTCTCGCTAAAACTCGAGAAAGGCTGGGCCGATTTAGCTGATTTTGATATTGAAATGTTTGTCGTAGTCCTGTGTGCTTAGCATGCGCACAACGAGATTATCTCGCGACGAGAGAGAGAGATGTCGTTGCCGGCAAATTTTTCATTTACCCTAACATGGACAAAATGAGGTTTAGTACAAGAAAAAAATAGTCGATATGTAAAGGTTCGTAGGGAAAAATACCACAGATAAGAAATATTAGGTACTTTTATCTCTACTTTTGACGTAACGAGACAAGTAACCATGTTCGCTTCACACAGCTTCGGTAGACAGAGAGAGATAGCGGGTAGACAATTTTACTCGTAGTGCGCATGCTAGCCATATTGGCCATACGGAGTTAGGACGCGCGGACGAAGTCGCAGGCATCAACTAGTATTTATTTTCTTGATGGCCGTCATTACAGCCGTCCCTGACGGCTGTAATTTAACTGAAACATTCTTTGTATTTACGCTGAAATGAAGAACAGAGACAAGGTAGTAGGTACGGACTAATAGTCTAAGAAAGGAAGGGGATGGCTAAAAATAAGCCTAGCCCTAATAAAAAGTAGCCTATGATAGGCTACTTTCCGGAAGTTTAATTATCCCGTATAAAAAGTAGCCTATGATCACACGAGTATATATCCGTACTCTGTGCTATGATAGGCTACTTTTTATCTCGGAAAATTAGTTTCCGCGGGAACCTCATTCCACGCGGACGAAGTCGCGGGCATCAGCTAGTACACTATACTCGACGCAGTGTCCGCATTTTAGGGTATTTTCCCCTAGATTTAGGGGATTTTTAAACACTTAGGGATTTTTTGGGGTAAAAAGTTATTTAGGAGAATTTTTAGCTAAAAAATATATTTTAGTAGTGTACTTCC
This sequence comes from Erebia aethiops, assembly GCA_923060345.2. Classification (NCBI taxonomy): domain Eukaryota; kingdom Metazoa; phylum Arthropoda; class Insecta; order Lepidoptera; family Nymphalidae; genus Erebia; species Erebia aethiops. The sequence goes on from OV281081.1 coordinate 26,740,841, forward strand.
TAAAACATAATATATGGTATTGATTTAGTACTTTTTTCTAGTTTAATATAATAATAATAAAAAAAGTGTTTTATTCTTAGAATTTTTTTTAGGGGAATACATTTTGAAAAGTGCTTATTTTAGGGGAATTTGACGAGGAGTTGTGGAATTTCATCAGAGGGTGGCTGAGACCAGACGTGAGAGTTGAGACGTCCCCAATGAAATGCCATCCCATCGTAGTGACACTTACCTACTGATTATCGACTGATCGAAAACTCCCAGGTTGTTATGGCGGGGGTGACTACTAGGTTTAATCAGTTCAGCTACTAAATTAGCGATTAAAAAGTGTTCGGTTTATGGTGATTATTTAAATTAAATGATTTTGAAAATGTGAAATTTATTTATTTACTGGCTGATGTCCGAGACTTCGCCTGCGATTATTGAAGTTTTGTTGCTTCCCGCGGGAACTCTTTGTTATTCGACTATAATCTATCTCTGTGTCAAATTTCATCCAGATCCGTTTACGTTTAGCCGTTCTGGCGTAATTGAGTAACAAACATTCATCCATCCAAACTATCACATTAATTATAATATTAGTAAGTATCGAAGTATAGGCTTAGGTTAGAAAAATAAGTAAGTACATAAACTTGTAATCCTTGAGTAGACAAGTAATACTCCCTAGTAGTAGAATAGTAATCCCACAACGAGCTGCAACGCTCCTTTGTGACCTATGACTTTGAAACAAAACAACAATTAGAACTTCTCAGAAGAATGTACCTACATGATATCTAAAACAAAAAACCGCATCTTTGTCGGGTTAGTAGTTTTTCAGAAAAATGGTAATCACGATTGCAGTACCTGTGGTGGACTCTGGCCTTAAAACATAATTGACTGAGCGAAGCGAAGGTCTCTGAGTCTACTTGGGTGAATTGGCACTTGTCCGTCCGTCCGTCCGTCTGTCAGAGCATTATAACTTCTGAATTACTGAACGCAATTACTTCAGCTTTAACACATTGATGGACAGTAACGTCCACGGACGTTCAGATAGTAAATAATGATACGACAGAACGCCTGTAGACGTCATAGTTATTACTCGTGTCACGGCAGTACGTCTGAGGGCGTTTGATTTTCAATACTTTTACAAGGAAGAACATGTTGTAGTGTCACCGCAAAAGTAATGCGGCTTTCCTACTGTCATCGTACATAGTTCTACAACATGTCAAGTTACACACACATTGACAGAATTCCGGTACCCCTCTCCCCGCACAGTACGCTCGTGGGCGTCGTGTTTTCATACATTTAGTCACGTAGTGCGCGTCGGCGGGAGGATTAGTGTCTGTGTTAGTGTCACCTCATACTTTCGCGCGCAAATAACGGTTCGAGTGGTAAGTTATCAACGTATTTTTGTGTTTTTATTTATCGAAACATTCAAATTCAATTCATGTAACTTACGTATAAGGTAATTGTGCTTCTAATATTAGTAGTTGCTTGTTTTGAATGCAGTTTTTTGGTATTGAAACAATAATGAATTTATCTACAGATGGCGCCTGGAGATCCGTACGAAAGGGAACAAAAACGGTTGTTAGAATTGTTCAATGAAGTTGAAACTCCGGAATCTAGTGAAGATCCATATGCTGATGATGGGGAATATGGGTCCGACAAGGACTACTATCCTTCAGGCGACGAGTCGTTGAGTTCTGACGATGCTGCTGCATCGCCTATAGGCGTTCTGTCACTCAACAACATTGTACATACAACCGCATTGACACTACGCCCATAGGCAATGTATGAGAATAAGAAGTGTCATTTAGGAAGAAATTCTTAACTTGTACTGTCCACCAACGTGTTAAATATAATATGTAAACCAATGGCCTCCCGCCGAATATGGCTTAATCTTCTTCTTCTTCTCCTTTTTTCCCACGCTATGTGGGGTCGGCACAACATGTTTTCTCCTTCCATTCTCTTCTGTTATCCGTCAACCTCTCATTCACCCCTTTTATACTCATATCTTCTTTCACACAATCCATCCATCTTTTCTTTGGTCTCCCTCTACTCTTTTTTCCTTCCACATGCATATCTATCATTCTTCTCGTAATATGCCTTTCTTCCCTCCGCATTACATGCCCATACCATGCTAACCTATTACCTACTCCTCATCTTTTCTGTCACTGGCGCTACTTTCAGAATATGGCTTAATAAATAATAAAAATCTTTATTTCAGGGGGGCTCTCATAGAAGCGAATGCGAAGTAAAATATTTTTTATAAAGTTACATAGGGTTGCGGTATATCATTTTAAAGATAATTAGGAATAGAGTCCAAAAATATTTTTTTTTTAATTTTTCCCCCAAAATTAACGAAATGGGGGGCTTTCAAAGTGGTGATTTTCTAACGTCCAAAGATGACCTCAGAACTCTAAATTTTCTGAAAGGATGAGCCTGAAACTTTCAATTATTATAAGAATATCAATTATTTCAATTATATCCTGTACTTGAACAACAAATACTAAAATTAGATAAATATTGTAAGGAAACGGAATTATTTAATTTTTAATGAGCTTCAGTATTTACAGAACTTCACATTTATGTCAATAGATGGCGCCGCGAGGTCTTAGTTCGGGGCGAACCACTAGTAACTTGTCTCTGTTAATAAATTGGCAGTCATAGGGACTGCCGATAGAAGTGAAAACTAATATTTAATTTTTTTTCTGAAAGATTCTCAAATATAAACCTTAAAACTGAAGTATTAAAGTTTAATTACGAATGAAGTACCTAGGTATATTTATGCGATGTTTCGCCCACGGTTACATAGCATATTAATACTATAAACCTTTAAAATAAGTAATTAAAGTTTAATTACGAATGTACTATATTATTATACATAAGACCTTTTGTCATAAGAAGAACTGTGTCGATCACGCGTAATTTGCGCGTAATCCACATTTTTATCCCCTACCAAAAAGTGCTCAACGCGCCTACAGAAGTTTTCAGTTTTCACCTGGTTTTCACTTCAATAATTTAGTATATGTATGAAGCTAAGAACCTCAGTTCTCAGAAGCTAAACATATATATCTACCAGAGACAAGATATCTACTAAAAGAAAAAAAACATTTTTTTTTTTATTTAACTGGTTTAACGGCTCTGGATTCTAGTCCTTCTGAGCAAAAAAACCATCTAGCTAAAGCTCACAGACAATAATAATTTAAAAATCTATAATATTTATAATAATGTGCTAAAGCTCAATCACAGCCACACCCACAGGCCACACCACAGCCCATAGTCACGATCGCAGCGCTCCCTTGCTCGCCAGCGTGATTGGGCCACCAATGAATAAGGAAATAGTCATTGGTGGCCACCGACCAGAAAAAAAAGGCGTGGCATTTGATAGTTCTTTGTTTGACAGTTTTTGTCAAACAGCCAACAGGACTGCAAAGAGTATAATAATATCAGGACTGTCAAAACAATGAACCCTCAACATGGAACTAATAAGTACTACGTACAACCGGAATGAGCTCTTGTTAATAAAGTGTGCCGAGTGAGAGATACCATACTGACCCTTGTGTCCCTTTTCCACAAGAGTGACCACACTATTTTTGAATTTTGGGATACTTCAATATACGGGATATAAATATACCTCTATGAAGAAATAAAAATCAGCAAATAATTTTAAAATATTTATATTTATAATGATGTTGATATTTTATATGTAGTGCCTATTGCCTCTTAGTAAGTCTCTTACACAAGTAAGTATTTAGGTCGTCGTCAACCGATGGACGTCCACTGCTGGACATAGGTCTCCTGTAGGGTCCTCCACAAGCCACGGTCTTGCGCCGCCTGGATCCAGCGATCCATTTAAGATCGATAATTACGAAGCATTTAGGTAAAAATAGATAATTATCGGTGATGGTTTAACAAAAATTTTTTTTTAAGTCGGTTAAAAATTCAATAAAACTGGTATTGCTGTAAAGCGAAACATAAATTGACTTCTCGAACCATACATATTTGGCTTTTCGAGCCATACATATTTGACTTTTCGAACATACTGGGTGTATAAAATTATCAACATGCTCAAATTTTTCATACTAAAAATATTTTTAACTCTTTGTCGCTCCTGAACTCATCTCATCACTATGCCAGTTTCCATGTTTGAAAATGTTTTTAATTTCATTCTGTTGAAGTACGGTGATACAGCACATACGGTGAAGGAAACATCGTAAGGAAACCTGGACTTGACAGTCTGAAATCACCAACCTGCAGTGAGCAAGCGTGGTGATTGATGCTCATGCATTCTCCTAGTGAGAAGAGGCCCTTGCCCAGTAGTGGAACAGTTACGGGCTGGATTTTTATCATTATCTGTAAACGTACCTATTCAAGATAAAAATAAAATAATTGATCTTGCTTACCACGAGGAATCGTGAGGGAAGAGCATTTTCTTTTAAAACGGGCCGTTATAAATTAGGAATATAATCCTCTGGCATGAAATGTTTGCTGCATATTACAGAATTTTGGGTCACTTTTCTGTTACCACCAGGTATAATGCTTAACCACTTTTCACGCAATGTATCATTTTTTGGTAATCTGAAATATGAAAAAAATATTATCTATCCTGTTATAATTCGTGTTTCATAGTTTGCGATACTTGTCCCGTATACTTGGTACCTAAATTTAAGTCACCCGAAATTTCGTCTATCGTAAGTTTTATCAAAATGGCCGTTTGTGTTGCAACCATCATAGTACATAATAATTCCATGGTTGCAACGTTTTTTTTTTATTACTACTACGATTGCCCCCTTCAACACGAAAACAAGTGAATTATTGACGTACTAATTTTCTAAATGCTTGAAATTTTAATCGGAGGATAGGAGGTGACTAATTCGATAGTATAACCATTTTTCAGATTTCTTTTATAAACGTACCTTTGAAGTATAATATTAAATGTGAAATAGCAACACAAAGACCACTGTTAGAAAGGGACACCGCGGTATGTTGTGGATGTCTCACTCGGATTCATTTTTATACTGCGTGCGTAGTGGTCCTTATGTCTGTGAGATAAGGATTAAATTTGATTAAAAATAAGTTAAATAAGTTTGTAGTACGCATTCCAGTTGTACGTAGTACTTATTAGTTCCATGACCCTCAATTTTACAAGTTTTATTTTTTACCAGCCTCAAAACTCAAAAATAATTATTTTATCCTAAATGTTATATCATCGTTTTATTTTGCCAATAATGCATTGTACATATTTATCTATGCATTATTGAAAGCTTGATTTATAATCAAACAAGAGACAATATGTTGAATCCCACTGTGTCGAGGAAAATATTTGGTAGAGGTTTCAAGAATTTTGGTCATAAGAGACAACCAGAATCAACATTTACTGTTTTATGGCATGGATTTTTAACTTTTACTTTTATTGGATTGGGAATTGAATGGAAAAAGTACGTAATTTTTATTTACTAGTTCATTTATACATAGAGAGGGGATTTAAGTTTGTGGGATTTAAGTTTCTGGGATCTTAGGGTTTTTGATTCCTGAAGGAACTCTATAATTGTCCGGGAAGTAGCTTATGTTCTTTCTCGGGAAGCAAGTTACCTTTGTACCAACCAAAGAAGATGGTATCATAATTAAACCAAAATTGAAGTGTTAAATACATCGATATATACCTATGTAGGTACTAGGCCCTTTCCTAATAAAAAAATTAGGCGTCCGACCTGTAGAGCGCGCTTCTCACTCATATAAGCCTGTCTTTGTCCCCGCCATAGCGCTATCGTCTGGAGTGATTGAGTAAAAAACATTCATCCATACATCCAAACTTTTGTATCTTTAGTATTAGTTTAGGTATTATAGATTATAATCATATTTTACAAAGTACGGATTTTTGTAAAATACCTAGCTATTTTGGTAGTAAATAAGTACAAATCTTGATCAAATTAATTTTTGTTTTATTTCAGAATTTCATCATACTTTTTTGGTGACAGGGAAACAACTAGTACAACATCACCTTTAGAGTAAGATTTAATTTTACTTAATACTAAGAAAATTATAAATAGTAAATAATGTTATGTAATTAAGTAAGTATTACAATAAATGGGAAAGTTACCTAGTTAAAACCTACATATTATTTCTTTTCATTGATCTTACAATTAAATTAGGTAGGTTTATTCAAGTTTAAAAATCTGTGGAATATAACTATGTGAGATTGGGAATGTAACATGGCTAAGAGCTCTGCAGGGTGCTGGCGAAATTGTGTGACTTCCAGCAACGGATCACAGTGCAGTGTGTGGGTGAGTGAGGAGTGAGGACCACCAGTGCACTGTGATTCATCATTAGAAGTCGTGCAATATCTCTGACACTGCACAAGCCTAAGGTAAGTCAATGCTTAAATGCAAATAGGCGATTGAAAAATTTCCCCTTAACAATCTAGTTATTGCAACACAATTATTTTGTCCTTAACTTTGAAGTTTTCTGCATTCAATTAATTAAAAAATATATTAGTTGCCCCCTTTTGGCAGCATCAAATCTATCCTTAGTTCAATGTCATACTGACAAACAGGGTTGGAGGACCACAACTCGATTATGCAATATGGAATACCTGATAAATTTTCATTTATTCTTTCTCTGAAGAGCAGGTAAAGATAAAGATGGGTAGACAATATCAGTTTTTTTTCTTTCAAATATTTTATATACTGTAAGCAATTATACTCTGTAGATAAACTGAAGTTTGCTCATTTTTGAGTCAACACCTTATTTATCTAAAACTAGGTGATGCTTGAAAACAACCACTTGGATCAATATTTTTTGGTTCCCAGTTTAATTTTCCAGGATAAAAATTAAACTTGAAAATATGGGCCGGTAAAGAGTAGCAGACAGAAAAAACAGACACTCTTTCACAATTATAATATTAGTAGGGAAGTATAAATTAGGTAGGTACCAAAAGTAGGCCAAAAAAAATACATAATATTCATGACTCAACTTGATTTGAATTTATCATTTACCAATGTATAGTATCACATATCCAAACTAATATTATAAATGCGAAAGTGTGTCTGATTTTGATGAAATTTGGTACAAAGATAGGTAACATCCTGGGGACATACGACACAACATAGTGCGGCACTAGCGCTTAGCAGGAAAAATTTGTGCATACTAGCGCGGGCAGTGACGGGGCATTGCGGGCTGAACAGACATATGTTCAACCTAAAGCTCCGAGAAACGGACAAGTGCAGGCTTTGCTGTGAGGCTGAGGAAACGCCTCTGCACCTTGTCTGTTACTGCCCCGCGTTAATGCACAAACGCAGCCTCCTCCTAGGGAAACACCTTGTAGACCCTGAAGAGGCAAAAAACATCCCGGCCAAAAAGTTGCTGCTGTTTCTAGCGGCAAGCAACATTGGTCAGGAACTTTAGATAGTGGCGATCACAATAGATCGGCGACGGTCAAAGTGATACTGGGTCTCGCTACAGAGCCCTGCAAAGCCGCATCAACAAGAAGAAGAAGAAGAACATCCTGGGGAAGGACATAGGCTAATCATATTTTTTATCCCTGAAAATTGAAGAGCTCCCGCGGGAATCAGAAAACAATAATGCATGCGGACGAAGTCGCGGGCATCATCTGGTAGTGTATTTAAAATATTAACAAATACACATATTATTACACTTAAAGACTAAAAGTAGGAATGGGAATTGGGATATGTAACAATTTATCAGTGAGATCCCACACGGCTATACCTTATGGATTTATAGTCCATTAATTTTAGATTTTTTCGCGGCAAAATTTATAACACTTTGAAACCACTGTGGTTTTATACCTATGAGTGAGTACATTAAAAACACAACTCTCCCTCCCCGCCTTGAGAAGTGTGCCATATTGCAGATTTCCTAGATTTTCAAGAAAACTATACAAGCTAGGACAAAACTGTCAAAGAGAATATTTTTATATAAGTATTATATAAATACTTTTTTATAAGTGATTATATGGTGCTTATTTTAACTGTTGACAGTTTTTCTAGAAATTACAGAATACGTGTTTTTCACGCGCGGGGGCGCGGGAGAGTTGTGTTTTTTAATGTACTCACTCATAGGTATAAAACCGCAGTGATTTCAAAGTGTTATGAATTTTGCCGTTTTGCCCATACATTGAAATCTAGAATGAATGGACTATTAATAAAAGATGAAACTGTAAGATAAAATACTTTATTTAAGCTCACATTATTGTTCTTATGAATAATTACTGATTGCATTGTTGTAAATTCTAAATAAATAGTACTTAAAACTAGGATTATAAATTTTCAACATGATTTTGTTTTGTTTTGAAATGAATCTCCAGCATTATTTGCTTAAGAAAATATAAATCAATGATAACATTATAAAATGTTTTTAACATAATATTATAAAATATTAATAATAAATTTCTATTGTATAGTATTATTTATATTTTATACCTAAATTGACGGTAATCTTATGACAAAATACAATAAAAGTTGGTGCACCAATTATAATTATTAATACTTCCAACCGCAGGTTTCATTGAGTTGTAGTATTATACGACTACTGTTAATGTTAGTGACAGTACTGAAACATTCCGGAAGCTGTGTACAAAGCCTTAAAATTATAAGAATTACAGAAGTGAACCATCACATCCTTGCGAGCATTTTTTATAGTAGTGAGAAGCACCAATTTGTTAGAATATAATAGAAAAATTAATAAAAACAACAAATGGCTTTGTTAACATTGATTTTCATTATTTACATATTCCTTTTAGAAGGTATGTTCAGGAAAATAAAACAAGTTTCACTAACCATTTGAAACCAAATTCCTTGACTAGTTTATACAATACAATCTTTAGATAATTTTTCTCCCATTTTATTTAGCTTACAGTTTGATTTTTACCATGGCAATTTTGCTTAATATATTGATAGACAAGATTATATACAATTAATAAGAAACAGAGTACTGCTGCATGATAATGCATTGGCATATTATAAATAGCGCTTAATATTCCCGGCTGTTTTGCTTCGACACTGTTTAACTTAGATTTGGTTTTAGACTTTTCATCTGGGCTGTCATTGTTTTGGTAACTATCATTACTATTTTTATAATTATCTTTGTTGCTCCTATCAACAATACTTTCGTTATTTTTTGTTTCTTTTACTTCCTCAGTTACCTTTGGTATCTCTACCTCATAATTTGAAAGTGTCATACCAACACTTGTTTTAATGTTTTGATGAGATTCTGAAACCAAGTTTAAACTTTCTTGCAAGTAACCATCTATCTTAGTTAAATGCTCTGCGACGATTAAGTTTGCAAGAGGACTATGCCCTCTCATCACTGGACTAGCTGTTGCACTTCTGTTATATGTGACACCTAAATCACTCGGACTCAGGAACTTGTCTTTAAACAAAGAGTTTACAATTTTGTAACTCTGCAAGTCTTCGAAGTCATCTTTTAAATATTTGACAGGAGTGAGGGGTCTCGGCCTTTGCAGTACAACAGAGTCGAGGTCGAAGGGGACGGGTGTGAATTTCACTTTGATGACATCTTCGTTGATAATGGTCTCTGTTTTGACGATGTCGTCGACATAGTCTTTGTTGCCGTGAGCGTCGCTGGTCTCCGTTGCGAAAGGCGCATCGGTGACGTCGTGGCGCGTCGAGCTGTGCACGCGGTCTACGGTTACCTTGCTAAGCAACTTGCCCTCTGTACTCCGTATATCAGAAAAGAGCCCTCCATCGAAGTGGAGTGGCGTTTCTAATTTCCTCGTGCGCTGTGGTACGGGAGTAACAGTTGCTCGAATCGAATACGGAGAGATAGAGACGGGACGGAAAGTAGTCGTCGAGTAAACAGTGTCAGAGTTATACATTAATGGCTCAGGAGTTCTAGCGGGCGTGTATCTTGCAGAAAGGTCGTCCTCCCTTGGCGAAGAAACTCTGCCCTTCGAGATTCTTTTTGCACACCTATAACAGTCAAGATTATATTTTATTTAATTCGCTTATGAAAGATCTGCCTTGAACACAACTACAATATAAAAAAATAAAATCAAAGATACATAAATTATAAATATCGTGAAATGTATAGTAATATTATAAATTTATAACGTCTATAAAGTAATGTTACAAGCTTTTGTTAGTCATTTGTAAGAAACAACGTTATTTAATTAAACATATATATACAACATTTAGAAATAGCTCTGTCCTATCCGAAATAGGTCTTCATTCCTTATTTGCATGTCTAGGGTCTGGAATACTCTACCAAAACTACTTCACACCAATTAAAATCCGGTTATCTTTAAATCAAGAGTGAAAAGGCATCTTCTTTTATTTATTTTATTTTATTTTTTCTATTTTATCTACTAAATAAAAATATTTTTTAGTATTATTTTCTTCACAAGTGTGTTGAAAAACTATTGTTATTAAAAATAATTCATAAATAGAACCAAATAGCTGATACCTCATATGTAATAACACCTTTACGGATCGGACAGGGATTTAAACATTGTTTAATAAAATATAGGATATATAAATTTTATCTGAGTGCAAGAACAAATGACTAGCAATCGATTAATTTTTGTAATTAATAATATACAAAATTAATGGTACGCAATACATAAAATAGCCAAAACAAATATTCTTAAAAGTGGTTGGTATAGATCACTTCAGGTAGGTAGGTACATAAAACAAGCATTTCTAATTCTACCAAAATTGCATAATTCTACGTCTACTCAAAAATAAACCATCCCGACGTTTCTGGGAGGTTGGTGTTTAAATGAAAACGATGTACAATTTATACAAGAGTTAAAATATTTAAATGTTTTACACACATTTGAAACACACACATGTTAATTTGGGAATAACACAATTTGGCGGCGTATGACGAGCTTTGACTGCGACTGGTGGCGGATTAAATTTACAATTTGAATATTAAACTAATAATCATAAGTTTCACGGTTTGTGATAGGTGGGCATGTAAAAAACATTAAAGTTTTTGGGAATAGCTTTCAATGAGATTGCCATTAAAAAAATATAAAATGGAATGACAGTTAAGTTCGCATTATAAATGGATGAGGTATGGATTTTCGATACTTCATCACAATGATATTACTCAAATAATATTAGCTTCGAATTTAATAATTATTGTTGATCGAAGTCGGTTAGGATCTCCGATGGTTTTGACTATTTTATGTTGATTTATATAACTGAGGTCCGATTGTATAAGAAAATCGTAATTATTATACAGCTTAAAACGTTATTACTCGAACTGTTTAAGGAGGTTATACATGCTGTTTGACGTGCAGGCATCTATGAACTCCATAAACAGGTCGAATAGGGATGATGCCTATATCAAAAATAAATTATTTCTAACTCATTATTAAATAGAGGGTCTTCCAAAAGACCTAAAATTTACATCCTCGGTTAAGTTTGATAACCATTTTAAAATATAGATTAAAGAAAAAAAGTGCGTTGAAATTTGATGACGTCACAATTATTGTGCATTTCATACAACTTTTTTTTTTATCCACTACAAGCTAGCCCTTGACTGCGATCTCACCTGATGGTAAGTGATGACGCAGTCTAAGATGGTAGCGGGCTTACCTGTTAGGGGCATGGCAGTTATATTAAAACCCATACCCCTTCGGTTTCTACACGGCATCGTACCGGAACGCTAAATCGCTTGGCAGCACGTCTTTGCCGGTAGGGTGGTAACTAGCCACGGCCGAAGCCTCCCACCAGACCAGACAAGGGAAAATTCAGAAATTATAAATTCCCAAATTGACCCTGCCGGGGATCGGACCCAGGACCTCCGCACGTTAAGGCAACAGCGCTACACACTGCGCCACGGACGAAGCGTTTTTAAGTTTGATAAAGAGTTGCTGATTTGATTGAGTTGTCATCATCCCTATTAAACGTTTGACAAACTATTACGATTACGATTTCCTTACGCAATCGGGGGGTAGTTCAGATAAAATGTCACATTAATATTTATTTATGATACAATTTGGATCAGGTATAATAATATTGGGTGTCATTTGGTACAGTATTTAGTAAGGCTCGCATCATACGCACCGTGCAGTTGAAGCACTGACTGTGGTAGTTATTGTTGAGCGCCTCGACCCACCTGTCGCCCGCCTCCACGGGGAACCCGCATGCGAAACATTTTGTCGTGAATAACTCGTTCCAGTCTGAAAATTTTTGCAAGTCGTTTGTCATACATATATATATATTACTGTAGCAGATGTTCCCGTCACTTCTTAACCGTAGATTTTTGAACCCCATTTTTGTTTTCTATGATAAAAAACACTTCTTTTGTGTCCGTCTTCATAATGTTTCTATATGTTCCAAAATTGGTTAAAATCGATTGAGAGGTTGAGTCGTAAAAAGGTTGCAGAAAGAGCTTTTTGCATCTTACTTATATTATAAATGGGAAAGTGTGTTTGTTTGTTGGTTTTTGCTTCAATCACGCAGCAACGGAGCAACGGAACGACGTGATTTTTGGCATGGGTATAGTTGATGACCTAGAGAGTGACATAGGCTTTTTATTACTGAAAATTAAGGATTTCCCGCGGAAATCAAAAAAACGTCGCGGAGAAAGTCGCAGGCATCAGCTAGTACTTTATAATATTAATATAGTTTGCATATGCGCTATAATTTGATGCCTCCCTGGTTTAATTTCCCGGCCGTGGCAGGATATGCCTCCTTGTAAAAATAGTATCTAAAATCTAGAGTTCTCAAAATTTAAATAGTGTAGAGATAAGTAGACTCTAACAAACTTTTACAAAATATTTATTTGGTATGGGTATACCAATGCGACGCCTATTTTACAAAATCCTTTTGCGAAAATATTCAAAGTAGGTACCCAAAATTATTTCTTTGAATATTTTTGTCACCTAAATAATTATTTAGTTACCTGCTTCACAATATGGTAATCCATCTTCTAAGAAGAACGGATTGTTCCCAAATAGTTTCCCACAATACACACAGCTGAAACATTCTGGATGGAAGTGTTTTCCGATGGCGTTTAAGCAATCCTGAAATTTAAACACCTATTTAGTATCGTTCACTATATTTACATAAAAAGTAGACATTGCACCAAAACCACAGTTTCACTTACTCCTTTTATCTTAGCATGGCATTTGTCACACGCGGGAGCGATGTATTGTTCAAAGCAATATTCGCAGTATAGTTGTCCATTTTCTTCCACAAATCCAATGTCTTGCAGCTGTCGTCGACATGTAGCGTTAACACAGACGAAATGCTCGGGGCACCAAATCCGGCCCAACGCAGTAATGAATGGCCCCCTAAAGTAAAAAAATAATATATGATTACTTATTTGTAAACTTAAAATAATAAACTTAATTATAATGTTGATATCTTATTTATATAAATTACTGTTAAAGAAAAAAACTATTAAGTAAATGTTTTAAAACAAAGCAACACGCACATGCTCATCAATCATCATGCATAACTTATCTTTCTCATTGTAAATTTAATGTTGCAAGGAAGATACTGATCGTATTGTACCTGGTTATAGCTTTGTCACATATATGACATACAGGATATTGTCCGTCAGCGACGTCCACTGAAGTCATTGTACTCAGAGGCCTTGCTATAATGTGAGAATCTCTTCTGCCGTCATCATTTCTGAAGTTTTTCTTATCTCTGCGTCTTACTACTATTTCTTCTGAATTGTCTTTGTTATCTGTGTCGTAATTTGAATTATTTGTTTCCTTTATATGCTCAATATGCTCTGTTGCATTTTCATTTTTATTATTTCTTATTTTTCCATCAATACCATTGCTTTTACCAGACTTGTAAGTGTATAATGTGTTGTCAAACAAACTGTTAGGTAACTTTTTCGAGTCTTCTTCTTGATACAATGAGCTTTTGATATCTTCCATAGAATTTTCAGAACTTTTATACTTTGTAACATGATCTTTTTCTGATACACTATTATTTATTTTATCAAACGTTTTGAAATTGTTTTCCGAAACACTTGATTCATTCATTGCATCATTTCTTTCAAATAATTTTCTTTTACTTAATGTGTTAGAGAAATTGATCTCGGATTTTAATTCAGATTTATTAACATCTTGACATGAAACGTTGTTTGCATTAAAAATGGTTCCTTTTTCAGTTCCAGTTTTTTTCAATGTGTTGAAATTATATTCTGATTTATCTTTGCTTGAGTCTTCACTACTTGAATATCCACCGTTATGTGATTTTTCAATGTTTGACTGCAACAGGGGTGTTTCATACTTGTTTATGGTATCGTTTAATTTTAGATTATAGTCTGGACTCTTCGCAGCAATATTATTCAAAATATTGGTAATAGGAGTGCTATGGGTTTGAAATGTTGGCACTGGAGTTGTAGGCAGAGGTGGTGGTATGGGTGTATATGAATTACCGCAAATGATGGAGTCATTGCCAACAAGATGGTTTCTAATGGGTGTATTCAGTAAATTGTTGTCCGAAGATTTGAAGCCTTTTTCAACATTTTTGTGTAATGGCCGCTTTAAAGTGCTTTCACGACTATTTTCGCCAGACGGTACACTGTCAGAATTGAGAGGATGCTTGGTCACTACAGTGTCTTGGATTTTGTCAGCCATTGACTGAATGTGATCTGCAGGTTTAATTTTTCTTTGAATCCCTATTTCGTAGCCATTAAGAGCCATTTTTGCCATCTTTCGAATAAGTCGTTCTTCTGCTGGACTCTTGAATTCTGTCTTGTGCGGACTGCTCATAGTTTGTGTTTCATTAGCTGTTAGAAAGACAAAACATCAAAATATACAAACATGTTAAAATTTTAGTCATAGTTTTAGTTCAATCTTCACAAGTGTTAAAAATATGCAAAACTACCTAAAAAAATAAAAACACATGAACACAACCTAAACATTCTATTGCCTACTTTATATCATGCATCACGCAACACAACAACTAAATTCCTACTTAATAGAGTCACCTAATGTTGCCATTGCAAGAGCCACAAAGGGGAACGCGCGATCCGGGTAGAGCAGCTTTGTTTAAGACTCCTCTTCCTCGTTTAGGGGCTGATGAAACACCAAAGGTTTTGCCGCGAGTGGCAGCTCCTACACTGGAACCTGTTGATGGGGTAGGATCACACACTGGACCTTGGTTAGCACCAGATATCAAAGGAGTCGGTTGATAAAATTCAGCGTGTTTACTAGCGGTGACAACATTTTCATTAGTAGTATTAAATGACAGATTCTGTTGGGATGGTGTCAAATTTGAGATGGTAGGAGGGAAAACTACCTGTTTGGTAGACGTATTAGATGAGGGTTGGATAATTGATTCAACTTGTTGATATGAACCAGAAGATCGCGAACCACCTTTTTGTATCTCTATAACTTTAGCGGATTGTGCTCTCTCAAACTCTTCGAAAGTTTTTCTCGTGGTTTGCACAGTTGTATTGCCGTAGTCGGACACATTCTGAGATTCTAACTGTCTCTGACCGTAGTTTTGATTAAACATACTATTTTCTTTGATTTTCATATCGCCTTTGTTGTAAGACTCACTTTGATATCCTACATTTGATTCTTTTTGTTCTCTTACAATTGATGGTTGATTTTGAATTTCACCTTGGTTAAAGTTAGAATACTGAGTGGACTCTTTTGATCGAGGAGCTTGTGCTTTTACTGGATTAAACGGAGAACGTTGTGAACCATTAGATGCTAAAGATTGACTAGATTCCTCTCTTGCTGGTACTGGCGAGTACATGCGACTTTCAGGCGCTGCGTGTTCCAAAGTAACTAAGTTCATCTGGTATGAAGGAATAATAGGTGCAGGTTTATTGATTAAACTTGGAGTCGTTGGACGACTGCGTACAGGTGAAATTCTTGGCACAGTTTCATCCATAACAGGCTGAAAAATCATTGACCTGGGAGGTTCTTTATTTGTTAAATTGTTTTGCTCAGTGATTTTTTGAGTATTGACTGGTATAGGAGCAACAGGCGGAAAACCAGATTTAGTTGATGCAAAAGTCGATGACTCTTGTTTATTTAATTGTTGCGAATACTTCTCTGCAGTATTTATTGCAGAAAACCCTTGAGCACTTGTTGCACTATTAGCAGATACAGCTACATTTTGCATAAATTTAGTTTGCGATGACAAAGATTCTTGTTGCAGAGAAAATTGATTCATCTCGCTAATTAAAGAGCCACTTGACATTGCGGAAAATTCTGATGGTGGGGGTGGTGGAAAAGATTGTTTACTGACTGGCTTAAATGCAGATAATTCAGAAGAAGTTTGCAACAGTCCCGTTTTTTGCATAGTTGACTGATCACTATATTTTGGGCTAGGTTGACTCATATTAATATCATTATTGGTTTGCATTGCAAGCATATTGTTATCAGATGTTATTGACTGGTTTTGACCTGTTGAAGTCGATGAAAGATTCTGATTTGGGATACTGAAAACCAATGGACTATAAGGTCGATCTGGAGCTATCGTTAGAGCTTCTAACAGTGATCCTCTTACAATATTAGAATTTTTCATTTGGCTCGATGTAGATGATTTCTCTTGAGAAGCGGTTTTAGCACCGACCCTCTTATTTTGAGGTACATGTGGAGTCGTTTTAGAGGCCAGAGAACCCTGTTTATTTTGACGGTTACATGACGGTAAAGGAAGCGGCTTCGGTTCTTGCTTGAATATATTATGTGATTGTTTCATCGCCATATCACTTTTCGCGCTGTTAACTTGAAATGATACAGGTAGCTGTGTATCGCTATGAGAATCTACAAATGTTTTTACGTTTGTCTCAGTTGACCCCGAAGTTTTAGGGGTCTGTTTTGTATCTTCACTTAGACTAACGATATGGTTTTGCTCCGAAAAAGTATTTTTATCTAGATTTGATATTTCGACACTCGTTTTGTATTTTAACTCCAAGTCCTTGCCGATTTTAGTTATATCTGAATTAATCTCTTTGATGTTGCTATTATTAGCTTCATCAGGAGTTTTAAATAGACTTTCTTGACCTTTTGGTTTTATAGATTTTTCTACAGATTTTACTTCGCATAAGAGCCTGTTGTTGTTTATTTCAGAGCCTTCCTGTGTTTCATAAAGAGAAAAGCTTTGACTTTCACGAGATGAAGCTGCTTGAGAAAATGATTGGACAGTACAAGAAGATAACTCTTTTTTTGATTGAGATTGCTGACTTTGTACTATTGATTCTGATTTAGATGTTGACGAAGAGGTGATGGCGGTTTCATATGTAGTATTTGAAGAGTATTCTGATTTTTGGTTAGATAAAGAACTATTCGGTTCTGCAGATTTCGTTTGTGTATTAGAATTAGAATTATTATTATACGATTTCACTATTTGTGCCTCCTGGGTCGAAGAAGTTAAATCGCTGCAAGGTAGTTTTTGAATGTTATTGGGATTAATCTCATTTAATGGTTCGTCTTCTGGAGGAAACGGTGGGGGCCACACAATGCTTTTTATATTGTTGTCTGTTAGCATTTTTATTATTAGCAAAGGTATGAATGATGGGAGAGAAAATAGATGAAAATTATATTAGAAACTTCATAAATACGATTGTAAACAAAGCTTTCAATGAAAGAGTTTTTAAAGCAAGGGTGAATTTTCAGAATCTCAAAATACTGAAGCAAATGAATTGTGCATTAAAGCTTTCATAAAAAGTGCCTAGAAATATTAATTGCATTATAATAATAATAATAATAACTGGCATTCTGGCTACCTGCTTATATAATATGTACTCGACATTAGCAAGAAATTAGCCATTAAAAGCGCGTATGATTTTATTTATATCACCACTTTATAGATTACCTTTAAAAGTGGAAACTGGGATCTCTGTCAAAAATAAACGGCAGTACTTAATAAATTTAAAACATTAGACCACTTCATTTATAAGTATGTGATAAATTAGTACAGTCAAACTAATAAGAAGATATTATTTTAATATAGATATTTTATTACAGATTAGATACCTAACCTTTAAGCAATTTACTAAAGGCACTAAACAATATTATAATTTTATGGTCGAACTACATTTATTAAAATTATTTATAATACTAATCTAAAACTTTAAATCGTGTATATATTTTTAATTGAACACACACAATAACGTTACTAAAATGTATAGCAAAAATAAAGTTATTTCAATATAAGGATATATTTTAAAATTTTACCTTTCCGAAGACTTTAAACGGTCGCTGCTTTTATCAGACTGAGAGTAAATTTGGCTAAGCCACCTGAACCCATTAAAAGTATAGCATGCATTTTTGAAGTGATTGATCATTTGCCAACCGAAGATTATATTTAGGTTACAATGTCAACTCGTGAGAGCCAAATCTCGGTCTACAAAATGTATTTATACCTCCCTAGAGAATAGACAACCTCTGATGAGATAATGAGATAATAGGAAAGTAACCATACAGTACTATTGTATTGGTCAGTGGTATATAACAATACATATAATGCGTGTATGGATATTATATTATTTTTATGTGTTCGAACTGAATCAACCAACAAATGAATTATCATAACTCATAAGTATACTGTATAATATTCTATATAGATATTCTGTATAATATTCTATATATTGTATTGAGTGTGTGTATGTTTTAAAGACCACTTTCGAATTCAGAGCCGAGGAATATTAATATCAATGTTAAAAAAATAACCAAACTTCTTTCCAATAATACAGGAAAATAATGTGACCAGTGATAAGTCAATCGAGGGGTATTTAGATTGGCACTCTTCGTTTCTACAAAAATCCTAATGACTTTCCTTGTAAGTATTTTTTTCACCAAACTCAATGTACCTACTTAGATAACATTAGAAATTAATTGTCAAGCTCATTTCACTACAGAGATAAGTAGTGACACTTGACAGCGAAATAAAAAGTCCGTTAGCAATCGTCAATTTAAATCGTTAGAAAGTAAATGCTTTAAAATCTTTAAAAAATATAAAATATTACGGACGGAGTAAAATTAATGTAGTTGCTTCGTAGATTATTCTAATCGATGACTGTTTCCATTACACTTTTCTCTATTGATTTTTATCAACATAAATTTTGACAAGTGCCCTTCAGTTCCTACTTCCTTGCGACTCAAGGTCAAGGTCACGCAGTCGGTTAATGACATACCGCAACACCGCATAAGAGGATTCGTAGCGTTATGAAAACTACCATTTAGATAGTTTTATTTTCATAGCTTAGCTAATCTTACTACTAAATACATACATTTCAAAAAAAAAAATCCTTCCTCGTGAGAAGCGTAATATAAACTCAACTTTGATAATGATGCGGTCGTAATTTTGTGGGATACACAACTTCCTACTATTTATTTTAGGCAATAACTCATCATTAATAGTAAGCAATAAAATAGAAATTATACAATAAAATGAAAAAAATAAAATAATAAATAAATGATTAAAATAAAATTACAAGTATAAAATACTCTCACAACACTCACAACACACTATAATCTCAGAAACATGAAATAAGTTACTCTACTAACAAGAAATACCTATAGATCGAAATCAATATTTGACAAAGAAAATTCTTTAACCCGAAGTTCCGAACTAAGCTCTAAAGCTGTGTAAACGTTCAGTAGAAAAAAGCATAATGGAACCATACGGACTTACTTTACATTACAATCACACTATCAAATTAAATTAAATGTCTTTATTTCATGTGCCCTTCCTATGACATGTCAAGAGTCAAGACTTCCTATGACATGTCAAGAGTCAAGACTACACAGCAGGGCGACCGCGTATCTTTTGCATCAATCATTGTTACATCGCAATCACCTCTGATTGGATAACACTCTTCCACTATTGGACAAAATCCATTGACTCAGCAAGAATACCACAAATTCAGCCAATCACAACAATTGATACTGTAACAATGATTGATGCAGAAGATACGCGGTCGCACTGCCGGTTCATTCGGTTCGTGTCGTTTTGTCACTATTGCGTACATTTTTTTTAAATCTAGAGAAGTTAACCCGTGACTATAATCTGGTTAGTAATGATGCAGTCTAAGATGGTTAGGTAGCGGGCTAACCTGGTAGGGGTATGGCAGTTGTATATTAAACTCATACCCCTAATGGCAACCTAATCGAAATTGCACCTTGACCGTATTGTAATAACGTCTAAAAGAGAAGATTCATTTTTGGTGGACTCTTTGTACACTCTACCATGAATTTTCATTTTTATCCACTACAAGTTAGATTGCATTAAAAATATTTAATTTAGAATAGTAAATTGCTTATCGGGGAAAGATTAAATAATTTCACCACTGAAATTACGACGAATTCGAATTCGTAGATTTGAACGATCAAAACTGGTCTAGATTTTTTTTTCTTTTATTTCTCTACTTGTAAAAGGACCGGACCCACGGCCGATACAAATCTGAACCGTCTCCTTTGAGTGTATTCGTTGTTATTTGGAATTTGTTGATAGCGATTGGTGGTCTCGCTCGTACAGGAGGTCAAAGAATAGAACGGGGGTAGTGTTTGTGTTATACGGCAAAAGTGACTCGCTTACTGGGTGCGAAGGGGGTGGGCGCGGGGATGGCGGGCGAGGGCGCGGCGGGCGCGGCGAGCGGGCGCGCGGGCGACAGCGGCGCCGAGCGCGGCGACAGCGACGCGGGCGAGTACGCCGATCCGATGGACGAGCCGAACGGCTTGGGCCCTGATAGGTTGCTTGACGGCTGCACCAGATACAGTACACAGGGTTAAATTAAAATCACTATAAACCTCTTAGGGCATGTTTCACAATCTCCAAGGAAACCTTAACTGACGAATAAATTTTAAATTTTGATAGAATTCCTATACAAAATCTATCAAAATATCAATTCGGGTTTAATGGGCGGTTGTGCAACAGGCCCTTAAGCTAGGTACACACGCCGCGACTTTGATCGACAATTCGATGGGGATTTAAGCCTCTATGTCCATTGTCCACACAATAGCAATCTATCAGTGTTTGATTCACAGCCATTGATGTAGAAGTTTAGTCTCATTCTATTTCAATGTTCACAGCAGACGTATAGATATAGTCACACAAACTTATCTAAGCCGGTGACTGCATCGCTAGTATATATGGAAAATGAAATAAAAACAAAAAATAAACAGGCATAAAAACTAGTTCTAATTTTGGCCACCGGGTCAGATAAATTTGTGGGACTATACTTGACTGTGTTGTTCATAAAACCTTTGCCAGTAATGTCCGATATAAGGAGAAGAGTGTTGTCAGCGTTAGCAGCTGTTGGCATAATATGACTAGCTTCTCTTCTACGACTTAAAAATTCTATCATGTAAATTTTTTTTTTATCACACGAAATTAAAAATTATTTAAATTGGCTGCTCTAAAACTCCATTACTCAACACGCGGTCGCGGACCTAACGCGATGAGGGAACACAATAGGAAAATTAAACCATAATATTATATCCAGGGCAGTTTAAATGTTGGTAGTATTTGATAAAATACTTACGCTGAACATTGAGGAGGAGCCGTTTGTGTAGTTCGTAGACAGTGGAGGCAAAGGAGTCGAGTAGGTATTTGTGGGGATACGACCACCGCTAAAAGAAAAACAGAACTGTTATACATTCAACCTTCTTTTGTATATTGCCACCCAAATTATTGTCCAATGCTATTAAATAAAACCTTCAAATTGAATTCCAGAAAAATTAAATCTGATCTGAATCTTAACACTTGGTAAACGGATTCTTATCCCTTTCCTGAAATCAAGGAACGGAAACGTTACCTACTTGCATCCTAAAAATATCTAAAATACCCGTAAGTCGCATTTAAAGACGTTTTCAGAAGATGGAAAACGTACCTACCTACCGGGGGAAATGTAACGGGCTCGAGATTGGGCGCGTGTGGGTTCTGACGCGCGAGCAGCTTAGCATGGACGGCGCAATACAGTTTGTCATTGCTGTTGTAATAGCCCTGAGGCCCAATCGTCTAAGCAAATCGTAATCATTCGACAGCTTAAAACGTATTACTCGAACTGTTTAAGGAGTTCATACATGCTTGTTGACGTGCAGGCATCGATCAACTCCTTAAACAGGTCGAATTACACGTTTGACAAACGATTTCCTTACACGATCGGGGGCTGGTTCTTGAGTGACGGATTGCACGTCGGCAAAAGGTGGAATACTTACGGAGGGACAGTGACGGGCTCGAGATTGGGCGCGGGCGGGTTCTGGCGCGCCACGAGCTTGGCATGGATGTCGCAGTACAGTTTGCCGTTAATGTTGTAGTAGCCCTGGTTCTTGAGCGAGGAGCCGCATGTTGCGCACTTGAAGCACTCCACGTGCAAATTCTTGTCCTTTATGCGCACGAACACGCCGCTGCGCAGTCACAAAGTTAGGTGTTATCAATGCTGTATCGCGATTCTGATACAGAGGTTCTGTTTCACGAAGTCCGTTTGGCTATGTTTGTTGTAGTACATTGTTTTAGTGTGCGCGTTCGATATTGAACGCTCCTGAACTTAAAAACAGTCCCACAAACTTATCTGACTCGGTGGCCAAAAATGGAACAAATTTTTAGGTTTTTTTTTCATAGACACTAGTGACGTTGTCACCGGGTCAGGTAATTTTGTCGGACTATACACTATAGGCCGACCGTTTAACTCGCGTATCGGCTGCGCGGTAAGAAGGGAGCGGGGGCGGGTAACGCTACACACGGAGTCAATAATCCAAAGATTTATCTCGAGATAGACATATTGTTGGTAAAGAATAAAATAATCTTTTTTTAAAGTATTTAACATCGCTCCCTTCTTACCGCGCAGGCGATACGCGAGTTAAACGGTCGGCCTATAGGATTGTCCTATAGGCCGACCGTTTAACTCGCACGTGCACGTGCATGCACTAGCACAAACAAAATCTCACGGATTTCGTAAAATATAATATATTCTGTATCCGGATTTCAAGGACATCCGGATACGTATCAACATAGTTACGATATAATTATGTACTTAAATACTACCATCAATATTGCTTCGATAAGGATTTTGAATCGTGATACGCGTGGATCGCGTGATAATAATATTGTAAGTAGGTATAATAACAGGTGCCTTACGCTACCAGTGTTTCAACTTCATCTTTCGAGCATTTAACCAACCTAAATTCCCAGACATTTTCACGTCAATCACTACGCTGCTGTCAGTTGTGTAATGTCCTTGGTACCCTGACAAATAATTTGTTAGACGAGTTTTTCTTTCTGACTATTGGTTCCACTGCTTGGTTCCACTAGTGGGTCCAGTAGATTTTTTAAGTATTGTCACCCTGGCTTCGATGCTTGTAAAAACCTTTATTGCTTCGAGCATGAAACCAACTAAGACTATATTATGCTCGAAGTTGTATTGTCATTTTTCCCAAGATTTCTTCTCTCTCTGCTGTGTCTGCAGATAGTTATTCATTTGTTTTTATTTTTGTGTAATATACAGATTAACTTAAAGATAGCAATAGTGTGTCAATTGTTCGAGTTTAAATTTTCTAACCTGTTATGTCTAACTAACAACTTATGTGGTTATATTTTCTAAAACTACGACGGTATTAATCGTTTTATGTGTCTTCTATACTTATACAGCAACATTCATGCTGACCAATAAATAAAATTGTGTTCGTGCACCATTCTGAAATAAAAGTGCGCTTCCTCTACCGGTGCGGTGACAAAGTGAGGACATGCTGAGTGCAACACGTAACGCAAATATAATGCGGTAGCGGTATACTCGCGGTAAATGTATCACAGAGATGAGCTATATTTACTGATGGATAATGAATAATGATAGCGCAGCGCAGATATCGGGGCTCGTCAACCGATCGGTGGCGCCGATGTCTGCGCCGAAATAGTTACGTCGCGGTTCCTCTCGATGGCGATATTTACACGAGGAAGGAACCTCGACGGAGACACAGAACATAACTACACGTCTACTATAACATAACTAGTGCACAGATCGACACGGTCGCAAACACGTCAGGCATCGTCAGAGACGCGTCTTACTCGATGTAGCGGTTACACTCGCAGCAATAGGGTGTGTCGGTGGCGGGCGGCGGCGTGACGGCGAGCGCGGGCGGGGCGGGCGCGCCCAGCGCCACGCCCCCGTCCGGGAGTACGCGGTGGCTGCCCACGGGGATGCTGGGCCGGTGCGGGGCGCCGGGCGACAGGCGCGGCGGCAGCCCCGAGCGAACCGCGTGACCCGCGCTCGGCGGAGCCCGCGATAAAAATGTCGTCGGTTCTGCCGACCCCAATATCATTATTTCACAAAGTAACGGCTATTCGAACACTTTTCAGGCAATGTTATTTTCGCGTTATTATTGCTTCACACCTTCAATTCTTTCTTGACTTACGTATGATGTTTTTTTTTTTTATTTCGGTACGTCTCTCAGGATCTTAAATTGTTTTCAAATTGATTGCAGGCTTTCAATTTGATTGCAGGATTGATAACGATAATTTTCTATGTAAATATCCGAAAAACGACTCGAGACAGAATGCTCTACATAATTCCGTTCAGTTGATAGAAAACTTAATCATAAATGAAAGAAACATACATTTGTAAATACAACGAAGCCGGAAGAAGAATTTAGAAAAGGGAAATGCCGAAACAGTATAGGTGCTAACGACAGCCCTATTTCACGAGTGTTCCATTTTCAACACAAGAGACGTTTGCGACCGTGTCGGGCGATGATCGTCCGACTTACGTAATGAGTCGTTCGCAGTCCTCGCAAATGTTCTGTCCGGGCGGCAGGCCGCCGGTGTTGAGCGGCGCGTCGGGGCGCGTAACGGGCGCGGTGACGTGCCGCAAGCCGGTAACCGGCGTCGTCGCGCCCGTCGACACATCCGACACTAGCCAATTGCCAATCAATAGTCGTTAACTTTCTTTACAGTTACAATACAAGTGAATACAATTTAAATAATTTTAAAAACACGACTGCACTGCCATGTTATTTTTTTTTATTTTTCAAAACTTTATAGCCAATTTCACTCGGGATGATGTACTCGTAAGAGGCAGTCTTTTGGGCAGTCATGTAATTATCCAGAAACGCTCCAACTTAATTTCGAATCGTGACATCGTTACATGGACTATGAGATTTAATTTTATAGCACATAATGATAATGAAAAAGCTTAAAATAGATACATGTATGCAATGCATGTGAAAAATTATTTCCGTCCTCGCAAGCTAGCAAAGTCGAAATAGAAGAAATGCGTGATTTTTACTGTTGCCGGCCGCATATTTTCAGAAATTGATGGATGATGGCCATTGGATGGCATCCATCTCATACATTTTTAGTAAACGCAAAAGACTGTCAGTTTGACGGATCGGACTTCTGCTTCTGATGCTTGCAGAGCAAGTGCGACAGAAAGTTTTCTGGTAGACAGTATCTAATGTTTGACAATATGTGGCAGGTCAAAAGTCGGCACACGACTTCACGCGTTGGAAACAGTTCCATCGACCTTGGTATGTCTTTCAGGGGTAACAGCTAACATTTCTTATACCTGGATCGGGGTCATTTTCTGCCTCTTGTAGCACCTTGAAGACGGCACTTTTCTCTGCGTCATATGTCTTCTCATTTTTCTTAAAGTTCACTCTGTGGAACCATACAAAATAAGATTATCAAACACATGCCCAATATTTCAAAGAATTTTTTATTGTCCTTTTGCACCTGGCACTGCATAATCGATATCGAAGCTAAATAATTATCTACTGAGATACTAAATAGTGAATTGCTATTCACTATTCACTATTAAGTATCTCCTAAACGGATTAAAGCATTTAGATGTTTCAAACAAAATTATAGGGTAAAAAATATTTTGTGTCATGATTTGCTTCATTAAAACTATTGATGGATAGGATCTGCGCGAGTGCCATAGGTACAGCAGTCCGTTGGTAGCCACATTGGTTTCCAACATAATAATAAACCAACATCAGCTAAGGCCTAAGAACAGGAGAGTTTTACAAGAACAGGTCCTCAAGTATTTATCGTAAGCATAGACGGACCGATGCATACAACGGACGGCTGCTCTTACCCGATATCGGTTTATTAATAAGGGCCTAGGTTATATCTGTCCTTACCCAAGAACACCTCCAGCCAAGACCTCTGTCTGCGCGGAGAGCGTCTCTGCGATGTTTTTGTCGCTGTACATGTTGACAGGCGTGTTGTACTGCTTGTTGACGATACTCTTCACGCTGTCGTTACCGTTCATCTGCAATACATGATATACAGTAAGCGGTAAGCCATAGCAAAGAGCATAAAGAACCAGGGGTAGAGGTACAACTCCATACTTAAGCAAAAAGCATTCAAAAATCTGCTTATCATCGCTGATACCCTGTAGTTCTTCTGCTTAGCTCTAGATGGCGTTAAAACGAAAGCTTTTAGCGCCATCTAATGACCATCTGATGAAACTTCAGGCTATATACAGTGCCATCTATCAAACCTTTGAAAAAACTTCGCGTTTAATGCAACACGACCAAAGATTTGACAGAAAAATCTTTGGTTTATTATTATTTTTTTATTTGTGTTAAACATTTTTTTTACATATACTCTGACAAAACACAAAAATAAAGATCAAAACAAGTAAAAATTAATAACATGTAATGCCATCTAGCGCAATTTAGTGTAACAACTTGGCGGAATCAGCTACTATTTCGAAAAAGTTTAATAAGTTCAACTCTAATTCGAAATAAAGTTTTTGCTATCGGATTTTATGAAAATTTTATATTTAATAGTTAATTAAACTTAATAAATAAATAGGTAAAATAAAGTAAAACAACAAAATACATGTTTTCATTGAGTTTCGGTTGATTTAAACAAAATTTATACTTATTCGAGACAAGTAACGCCATCTAGAATTTATTTTAGAACTATGGTACCCGTTGTATGGAGTTGTACCTCTACCCCTGGTTCTTTATGCTCTTTGGCCATAGCTAATACCCTTACCTATATCTTAGCTAGTTTGGCCAGTTCTGTATAACACAATCTCTATAGTCCCACAGACTTATGTGACTGCGTCGCTAGTTACTATGAAAAATAAAGAATTAACAAAAATTAGTTAAATATTTTCGCCACCGGGCCAGATAAATTTATGGGACTGTAAACTAAAATAACAGCTGTAAATGTAGTAATGTCCCTTTCCCTTTAAAGGGATAGCAATATAAATTTGAGTGTCTTGCCGTCTCTTCTCAGTAGATCAAACTCTACTCTCTCAGTAGATCCACCTACTCTAGATCTACTGAGAGAGTAGAGTTTGAATTCCCAAAAGTGACACAAGTTGTCCTACGTAAAATAAATAGATAATTTGATATAGCTGTCATTTTAGTTTCGAGATGGTGTACAAGATAATGGCTCAAGTATGTCTATTGAAAGCTGAGAGTGCATCATTTAACGTTATTATAATTGTTATACCTACAATATTTTTTGTACTTGTAGGAATGGAATTCTGAACAAGTCGTAGATTCACTTTGACGATTCAAAAGCATTTGATTAAGAATTGGCGACACGTTCCTATACACGACCTATTTTTATTTTTTGATGCCATATTGCACTCTCAGGTTTCACTAGACAGGCTTGAGGCTATAAACACTGGCCCTTTCCGTTCCTATTCTCAGAGGAGACTCATCTTTAGTAGTGGGCCGGCTATGGTTAGAAGATGATATATATTTGCTAGTAACACACTGGTGCGCTGTGGTATGGTGCAACCATAGACATATATTGAAATAGATACTGCACGCGCCTGAGATTGTATGGAATCCATGCGTGACAAGTTTTGTTCCCATTTAGATAACAAAAGCACTTACTGATAAAAAGGAACACCCGAATTTCGGCTTCCTGCTTTAGTGGAAGTATTGTGACTTCGTTATGGCACAATTAGGCATAACATTAACACATGACAATAGCGTCCTTATTCACGAATGGTAAAAACTGGACTTGGAGTAGACAGAATTAAGCATACGCGTCGAAAAAAAGGCACGCGAGGTGGATCAACTATTTCAATATACTTATATGTTAGGTCGCAATTTATATAGGCCCTAGATCTACCCCATCTAGGGGTAACTAATAATGGAGTAGATCTACTTCTCTCTCTCTCTCTCTTCAGGTAGGTAAAATTTAGGCTGCAAACGCAAACCATCGTTTCCGTTTCCATACATTTCTTTACAAAGATCACAGATGTGTTGTTGATGTGCGCGACTTCCAAATCAAGGTCGCTCGCTTGCCTGTAAACATGTATAGCCCATGCCACGAAAGAAGTTCCGCGGCAATTAGCGGAACTAATACATTTTACATTCGTTAAATAAATCTAAATCAAAATAAATAAATATGCTTTTACTAGCTCCGCCTCTTTCCGGGACTTATTTCGTGACACGGGATTAGCCGAGAATAAGGAATAACTTATTCTTACGTATCCAAACGGTTTAGCAACATTGTTATGTCCGGAGCCAAAAGCGCGTGTGGCCTGCGGCGTCGCTTTGAGGGAGGTGTTTGTGACGGGCACAGGGCTCCCGCCGAGCTTGGAGCCCGGCCGGGGCAGGCTGCCTGTGGGCGTCACTGCCGGCCGCCAAGTTCCACCACCCCTGAAACAATTTAACGTACTATTTGTACAAACTATCCTTCTCTAATCAAAGAAAGGTGTGTGTGGTATGGTGGTGGGCAAACAAATAAATCCTTCAGTCATCATCGAAGGAAAGTTTGACGGCCATCCGTACAAACCAAATATTTGCTTGGTCACACACAAAGCGTACCTAACGGACTCTGGCAACTTCGCCGTGAAAACTTGTTCTCGATTTATATAAAGCTGAGTGATTAGCTCGATATTAACTAACTATTAATAGCGCATGACACGAGCCAAAATTCGACAAAAACATTTACTTACAAACAGAGCAATTATGGCAAAATTGACAACAATACTAGCGAACACGCTGCTATGTTTTGTGGGGCTTCCATTACGCAAATGGCTTGTATAATGAGAGCCACCACCTGGCTTCCATTCCATATAAGCGACATTCAAGTGACGTAATTAACTTACATGCATCTTGAATGTCAATATGATTATTCAACGAGAGGCCGGAAACTAGGCGCCGCGAATGCTTCGAGCTTTTAATTACTTTTTTAAGCATTCCGATGTGTTTAATCATCACATCGCAAAAACTTAACTCGCCGGTTTACTACTTAGTTATCTTGATATTTTTTCTACGCAATCCAAAGAGCACGCGACTGTATAAATAACCGGCCTTTAACCAGTTAAATGTTGACAAAAATACTGAGGAGTCTGTCTCGTGCACCGTGTAAGTAGAATGTCCTGCAATCAGACACGTGTCTCAATCATATCGCGGGACCATAATGGTTTTTGAGTAATTTTATAACTATCTGTATGATGTATCTAAATAAATATTAGTCTTTTTAAATATACCAATTTCTCAATAAAACAAAAAAATCAAAAGAACTTGAAAAAGAGACTTTCACAAGATCGCGATAAGCGATTATTATATAACTGACTCTGGGATTTTTAGGTGAAATAAGCTTTTGTAACCTGCAGTAAAGTATGGCTCTTTGTGTCGTGGAGTCGATACCTATCGGACTTAGTGCAAAGATTAACATACAGATCGAGAAGTTTGCTTGCACCCTTTTACCCCGCTGTCTAGAAACTTGTCATTTTGCATATTGAACCCCAGCTAGCTGTCTCATCTCGGCGTCGCAGGGTGGAATTACTGAAAGCGTTCTCATGCATGGTACTCACGCTCAGCGGACCAATCGCATTATTATCGATACACATTTCGGCCCATCTCTGCTCTGGTGGATCCTATCAAGACTAAGAAATTTGGTGAAAATTCACCAATTCCACCCTTGCGAAGCCCGAATGGGTTAGCTAGTTAGCTATATAGGTACTCACATAAAGGTGGTAACCTACCTTTGCACTGTAAGTTCGAGAATAGGTCCAGCCGCGCGGATGGCGTCCTGCGCCTCCTGGTGGCGCAGCGTGTACACGTCTGTGCTGTTGACGCGGATGAGCGCGTCGCCCGCCTGCAGCCCCGCGCGCTCGGCCGCGCCGCCGCCGTTAACCTGCACGAACCACCAACAACATTGAGAAAATTCGATTGACGTTCTTTGATATGTATAGAAAAGCCCCCAAACAAATTATATAGGTACTTAAAAAAACAGTATGTGCGCAGGATAACATTTGCAGAAAATTATTAAGCTTTTAATATATTCCTTTTTAGCATTGATAAATTATGGCATACCTACTCAAATTCAGTAGAACAGGGGTTTTAGCGTTTTAGTCCTATGGTGACGGCGTGGAAACCAATAAGTGATATGAATCCCACATAAAGCTGTTCCTACTTACTACAACGTTTTACAATTAATAAGTTAAAATGACTTCTGAATAAAGCGTCTTTTGATTTCTTATGGACCTTTTAGCGATGACCGGGGGGAGACCAAGAACAATGGGAGCTTGTGGGAAATTTATAAAGCGGCGCCAATAAGCTGTTGTAGTCTACATAACTTTTTAGTCAAGCTCTTTCGTAGAAATGGGTGTAAGAACACTTTTGAAGACTGGGAATATATCTATACCTAAGACCTAGGTAGGTCTTAGGTATAGATATACTTATTGTAGTTTAGAGTAGGTTTGTTTTAAGGAACTAAGTGGAATCATTCAAATATTAGGTGTACCTCAACGACCTCAATTTAAATAGACGGGCCCTGTCAAACAAAGAATGTGGGCGATTTTTAGCAACGCCATCAACGCCATCTAGTCTGAAAAGCGGGAACTTGCTTGCAATATCCGCCATTGCTGAATGACAGCTTGAAAACGTATATGACTCGGTCATAGATTAGTACAGATACGCTTGTTGAAAATAATACCTACATCAGTCTACTCTCTGAGGTAAACGATAAATAATAGTATGATGTTGTTATTTTTACCACTTTTGTTACAACTTTCCTGTAAAACTATTGGACCGATTATAATGCGGTTTTTTGCATTAGATATACATATAGCTTGTGAGAAGGTTCTTAGATATATTTTAAGGTCAAAGTCCACTGAATGGGGAGTTGCAGTACCTACGTCGTGGGTTTTTTAAATTTTATTATTTTTTAGTTATTGATACTGAAGTTTTGTCGAAAATTGACAGAAATAAAATCATTTTTAAGGTTGCGTACCAAAATGATAAGGAAACAACCCTTGTGGCGCGACATGTCCGTCCGTCACACTTTGCATAATTCAGTAACTACTAATGCTAAAAACTTGTAATTTATTGTAGTTAAAAATTTAATTCACGTCAATAATAAATTTTATCATATTATTATTATAATAATATTAAATTAAATTTAAATAGAGTTTAATTTTTAATATTAATGCCTATTGTACGGTCTGCCCGTCTCTAATCTTGATTGCATTTTTTTATCGTACTGGGCTGACTATTCTACGGCTGGAACCCAAAGCCCAAAGTTTTTACTAACTGGCCAGTTAGTAAAAAAAAAAATCATACAGTTTGCCGCGGAAGTTAAATGATTGCGTAATGGATAAAAATAATAAAAAGGAAGATTAAATAACGTTTTTTTGGAAATGTATGATTGTGAATTGAAACACTTACCTATAAATAAAAATTATACAGTGCCAAACTAATTAAACTTTAGATGTTAACTTAATAATAACAAATTATCTGCACGACGAGCGATCGTGACAGCGCTACGACGGGAACAAAGACAGATGCGGAACGCGTTCCGCATCTCGGCGGCCCGGTGTTTTTCTATGAAAGGGCCCATCTAGTACTTACATATATATCGATGGTGTACCTACCTAAAATTATTTCGTTTCAAATACCTACCTAATCCGAATATGCTCAAAGTACTATACTATACATAATTCTGAAGTAAAACTAACGTTTAAATAATATGAGGCATAAAATCAGCAGAAATTGCTTTGCTAAATAACCACAATTGTTCGAAACAATGACATCATAGTTTATTTTCGTGTGACTAAGTACTCGGAAAATTGTGAACATCGCTAAAATTTCCTTGTCACATTACTTCTTTTAAACCATTGAACATTATTGTTTTAAACATTGTGAATTAAAATCTGGAAGGTAGGAAAAGTAACGGCAGTCGGATCCTTAAAAAATATGGGAGCTTGGAAGTTGGAGTGTGAATTCTACAAATCACAATAGTGATAAATGTGACAAAAGAAATAGATTCTCGTTTTACCAAATAAAAAAGGCAATTCCTTTCCTATCCTTTCTTTTCCTTTGCGATCCCAAATTGTCTAGTCAAACTCGTAAACAATATCTACCTTATCAATATCATCCTTTCCAATAGGTAATAGAATAGATATTCAAATAAACTTTTACAACATGCTTTTGATTGTGCTCTTTGGTTAAATGAGCAAAGTAGTGAAATACGGCTCTACTGGTGGATTTTACGCTCATTTTTACACATCTCTCGTGGAATGGCAGCCTTAATCTAGACATAATAACAATGGAATGCGAGGGGGAAGGAAGTTGCGACGTCACTATAAGAAACAGCACACTGGACTGCATCGCATGTGTTAAAAACTTGAAAGGTTGTTTCCTGTAGGTACTAGTACTTATTTATATCTACATTAATTTTATTATAATTTAATGGGTGGTACCTAAGCTTAATCTGAGTAAGTACCTAGTGAATTCACACTTGATTCTACAAGCATAAGTCTACAAACTTTACAGATCTAAGTTGTTATGTTGTGACGTTTTTCAGCGAAAGCCAAATTATAATTCCGTACCTACCTCTACTACCTTCCTATAAAGCTTAAGTCAATGAAATTATCGTGATTTATCATTCATATTGATATGGTCGAGGGTTCGAAAAACCTCGAACGTTAAATTTTGACCAATAATTGCTATAACACAACTTCGCAAGTTACAACTGGTTAATTATTTCCAGTTTCGGCCAAACGTAAAAAGTTTTGAACACATGATTTCTGTAATGCTCTATGGCAATGCCCTTAGCGTGTCGGCGCACGCGCATGCCATATACGGCAGCAGAAATACAAGAACGAGAGATTAATGCAGTCCCGCCCGCCGTGCGAGGTCATGCCATATTATATTTTCTTGAGTCTTGGACTCACAAAGCGCGACGGAAACTGCACCTCAGGACGTCACAGGGGACGCGCGCGTAGGCGTGGACGATCTATAAAACATACAAGAAACTCAGAATGTAGAGCGCGAAGACTAATAAGAAAGTGAGCCACAATATAATTATTAGATTTAAGAATATCCTGAACCTATGATTGCATATTGGACGTCCATATAATGTTTAGGTACCTAGGTTGAGAGTTTAGACTAACAATTTGCTATCGTATGTTAGAACACAAATATGGAGGTATCTTGACCAATTAGGCACGCGTAGGTACCTGGCCAGATAATTAGAAAATACCACTGACGATAATCCACAGAACGTTGTCGCCGCACGGCGTTCTAATTTCAAAACAAATCCCTGCCAGTACGTGACTCAGATTGTGTTCGAAACTATAAAACCCGACCAGTTGTGCAACTGCCCGCTTACGGCTGTCCAGTGTCCAGTCCATAGACTTATAGCTAGCCAGTCCCATTGATGTAGGTATCATAATATTTAGTACCAGTCCGGTTAATAAGAGTGAATAATATATTATTATTATTGTAGTCAATACCTAGGGTTAAATTCCGCCATTATCACCAATCCTAAACGAGTTCTCCCAGTCAATATGGTGAATTTCCATCCGTCTGTCGGTCTGTCAGAGCCTTAAATATCGAATCTTCTGCTATTATGAACATGCTTGGGTTCTTGAAAATCAATGTAAATCTCGAAGGAAAAATTTAAATTCGTTCTTATAAATTATAGGGATGAATATATAGTGTTTTGCTTGTAAACTTATCTCGTATTTTTCTAAACAATACGTGATTCTTTCTGGCATCTGGGCATATCATATTCCATATCGAAGCTCCACAGACAAAGCTCTATCCTAAATAGGCAGTCTTTTTGCGTCAGCGCATTGAGAGTGCCATAAATGGAACAAGATCTTATTTTATGCTGCATGTATGTAATGTGTGTTTTAAACCGACTTAAAAAGAGGGTTATCAATTCAACCCTATGTAGATTTACGAGTCATGTTGTATAATTTGATAATGCCTTCAGAGTGGTGGAAGTGCGATGCTCCTTAACGGAAATTACTGTAAGACATGGAAGAATTGGAGGGAGGTCTTTGCCCAGTCGTGGCCCGTGGGACAGCATGGGCTAAATTAGATTCGATTAGAATTATACTACAACTAGCTGACGCCCGCGACTTCGTACGCGTGGATCGAGGTTTTGTGGTTCCCGCGGGAACTCTTTAATTTTCGGGATAAAAAGTAGCCTATGTGTTATTCCAGACTATAATCTATCTCTGTGCCATATTTCATACAGATCCGTTCAGCCGTTGGGGCGTGATTGAGTAACAAACATCCATCCATACATCCATACTTCCATACCGATATCCATACCTACATACAAACTTTCGCATTTATAATATTATAGTTTAGTATAGTAAGAAGTAAGATAAGATTAGGTACCTACTTACGTGTTGTACCTAAGTCCATTTAAGTGACTATGCCATCAAGAAGAACAATTAAAATCTCTGATCACAATTGTTGTTCTAGAACACGCCGTTAAAGCTATGCTCGAATGTCATTCGGGCGAGTAGAAAAATAAGGGAACTCAATCAAACGTTTCTTTATAACTAATTCAAACGTGCTAACTTCGCCCATCCGTCCTTATAAGTATAAACGTTATAAACGTTTAACAGAATGGTTCGATAGCCGCAGCCAGTCTTCCAGACAGGAAAGTGGTGTCGCGACAGGGCCCGCCATGCAGTAAAAACCTGTATCGATTAGGTCATTCTTGAACCTATTTCCCTACTGCTCTTGAGGCTAGCAGATTGCTAAATGCTAGAGCTTGTAAATATAATATTTAGCTCAAGAACACATAATCACACATGAAAGAATTATGTAGGTTAGTGGGTGAATGAAAATCTAATGATACGACTTGGCATTTTGTACTTTTAAACTCAGAAGCGTAAATTATCAAAAACAAAGTTTTACAAAACTAAGTTGTAGAGTGATACAAAATGGTGATTGAAAGTTGGAACCAAGGTCTGTAGTCCGGACTGTAGGGTGCAAAACATTAATAAAACAAGCAAGAAGTCATTTCATATGAGTAAATGGATTGAAGTAAATCAACGGCACGACATTGCCTAAATTGTTTGATGCTGTAACTTTTTGTTATATATTTTGCTAATAATGCATTGAATGGCAGATTCATACTCAAGTTGTGTTAGAAATTAGCATGTAGTTCTTATTCTGTGGTTCTGCGTAAAATCCTAGGTTGGTAGGTCTGTATAAGTCTGACGTCAGTGGCAAAAAAGGTGCAAAGAAAATTCAAAGCTCATTTTTACGTTCGGATTAAAATCTTATCGGACATCTGTACAAGTCTGCGCAACACTGGAGCTTCATGTACCATACAATGAGCACAAGCATTTGAATAATATGCACGTCATTCATAACTCGTTCGTACCTACTAGTAACTAGCGGTAGAGAATTAGAGATGCTAACCTCTAATAGCATTTTATAAACAAAGTATTTCGCTATGATTAGACACATTGTGTGGATCCAGGAATTAGTAGTTCAGTGAACTCCGTTAATATAATAATATGGTTGGTACACACTCCACACCTATCTAGTTACTTAATTATTTTAATTTAACACTGCAATTCTACTTAGTAATTCTACTGGTGACAAAGTTCGGAAGTTAACTGCCAAACTCCCTCCCAAACTTATATTACGGTTTGTATAAATATTATACTATAATAATTGAGGGGCTTCAATACAATTAGACAATTATTGCAAAAATAAATTGTCCATTGAGGTGAGGATAGCAAATAATATACCTATATGCGAATAACCAGGCAAACCCAAAGTAGGTAAATATTTACATATAGATACCTATGTAGGCTAGTCAAAATTACCGTTAATTTAGCAAATGATGATCATGACTGTTTAAAATTTAAATACACCATCTTGTACTACACTTCAACGTGTCGATCCGCGATCGATGTCGTGTGAATTCAGTTGATTGGTTTTAAGGTCAGATACGATACCAACACCCCAGTCCTGGTTTTAAATGAGGATTGAGGACAACTTAATCATCACTTTTTGTAAGCAATAATTTGAATAAATATGTATGACGTAGGTAGTTGACGCTTGACGTAGGTACAAGCCTTCTCAGCCTACCATCGACAGGTTTTAGATCGGTAATCGAAATATTTCTGCAGGGAGTAATTATATCTGATCAATTGTATAATAACGATAGTTCGATTAAGTAATTTATGTAATATGTACTAGCTAATACCCGCGGCTACGTCCGCGTGGATTGAGGTTTTTTGGTTCCCGCGGGAACTCCTTAATCTTCCGGGATAAAAGGTAGCCTATGTGTTATTGCAGACTATAATCTATCTCTGTGCCAAATTTCAACCAGATCCATTCAGCCGTTCGGGCGTGATTG
This sequence comes from Erebia aethiops, assembly GCA_923060345.2. Classification (NCBI taxonomy): domain Eukaryota; kingdom Metazoa; phylum Arthropoda; class Insecta; order Lepidoptera; family Nymphalidae; genus Erebia; species Erebia aethiops. The sequence continues at coordinate 26,777,335 of OV281081.1, forward strand.
AGTAACAAACATCCATCCATACATCCATCCAAACTTTCACATTTATTTGATACTCCTTAATATCCATTTTTGTATTGAATTCCATAAGTAATGATTAAGCGACTCCGAGTGCGTCAGATTCACTTTTCTAACCTATCGTTTCCATACAAAAATCAACTTAGTACGATCGTGCAACCACTGTGTTTCTATCATTAGTTTCTTTTTAGGTATCACATCTGGTTATTAATGCAAGGCCAAACATTATCACCTATAGGCAAGCCAATTGGGTCGAAGCTAAATCTAATAAGAAAGATGAGTTACTAGTATCGTTGCCTTGTACAAATGATAGAGTGTCGTCATTTCGTGATTCAAACTAATTATCTCAGCTAAGCCGGGCTATTTCTATTCAACTATTCAAACCTTCAACGAACAAGTATAAATCTTCAACTGTTTGTTTAAAGATTACCTATTCATGGTTGTTGTGAAGTTAAAAATACAACTTTAGGGCGAGATTTTAGGAACGGTCATCGAGGTCAACTGAAAGTTGAAACTTTTCGACATCGAACTCGTGTTTCTGAGACGATTACCTATTACGATGGAAAAAAGAATTTTCCGTTTCCATAGATGGACTATTAGCAAGCGAATCTTTTTCGAAATCCGTTCCGTCCGTCCTCAGTCTTGTATAAAGTATCTGAGACCTAAGTATCTAGGTACTTTTATTGTATGATGGCAATCATGGCTGCACTTGCCAAAAAAAATATTCTGTGCATGGATTTAGAAAACTATCCTTTTAGAGGTCAATGATTCTGTGGTATTTGGTTTGTATGATAGCGAGAGATAGCTATCACCTGACTCTACCTTCAAATCGCCCTACTGACCGTATAATACATATATGCTTTATGTAATGTAATTTGTTTATGTATTTGTAGCGTAAAAAAGCATGAGAATTTCCCAACTCAAATGACAATACTTTGCCTTGAAAGGCCAAGTCGGAACCAAAAAGGTCGTGGTCCATACTTCCGCAACACTAAGTGGATAAGGATCTACAAGAATATTTACTCAGAACTTATTTACAAACGAAATAAAGGTAGCAATCTATTAACAGCACTTTAAAGGAATTACCGGAAAACGTTGCATTCACTTGGGATGACAATAAATTATTTTATTTAATAGGTACTTATCAAGACAATAATATGTCCCTACCAGTACCTACGCATAAAGAGATAACTCGTGATTCAGAAAATTTTAGATGTAGGTATTTGTTGTCATAAGAGTTACGACGTACAAGTGCTCTTGACCTTCAGACATACCTTGGTCATCACAACATTTGGTCTATTTTTAGACTTCGTGTGTAAAATCAGTGTTACGATTACAGTTAGCTCAATAGGTATACAATATGCATATAGGAAAATAAATAAGAACCTTTATAGCGCGGAACGCTTGTGAGGCGAATCAAATTACAAATGTTCTGAAAAACGGAAAACCTCATCATGATGTCAGTTGACCACTAACTGCTCTTCCAAGACTTATACGACATGGATTAGAGATGTTGTATTGTGGATACCAAGAATTTACTCGGGCACTCGTCCACGAGGTCGCTCCCCTACTAGGTGGACGGATTCAATCCATTCCGCCACAAATTTATCCGTCTCCGAATGTTCCCGTGATGCCGCTAACAGAAGTCGCTGGAGGGAGATCGCAAGAGCTGCTGTGAAGGTCCATTCATAACCACGACCACTCTGCCAAGAACATAAAAGGAATCAAACAATCTCGATAATGAGAGTTGAAAGCGAGATAAATGTCAAACATGAATTAATAATCTTTTTACTAGATTACCGGTGTCGGAATCTGGGGTCGAAAGTATATTGTCTTGTTGACAATTGTTTATTGTTGACCTAAGGTCCAGAGATCTCTAGTCTCTACCAGTCTAGAAATTATAAACTGTACCTATTTCGCAACAATTTCAATTAGAAGGGTTAGAAGTTATAACACAAAAGGGTTATTGAGGTACCTACTTAGCTACCGACGAACTTAGTAGAAACATGAAGATGTATGTCAAATGTGAATGCGGCAGATAAATAATAGCCAAGGCTTTCTCAAGGATAGGTAACTGTTGGACGACATGGATAATGGTCCATGGATCATCGATGATAACGAGACAGTTTAGTTTGAAATGAAACATGGTGACCGTTCTCAACTCTTGCGCAAAAATATTTCTGAATGACAACAAAAAACGTCATAAAATGAGAAGACATGTATTTTGTGGTAACGTTGACAAATCTAGCTAAGATAATAGTGATATGTAAGGCAACGTTTTCAAAATAAACAGTCATCGTTGTGGGGAACTTAAAAGTGATGACGAGTGTCGAAACTACTTTAACGAGGCCATCTAACAGTTAATGAGAGGTAAAAGCTCCTTGGATAACTAATCACCCACTTGAACACTCGGATATTGATAATACGTGACAAATGCTAAAATACACGACCAAGTGCGCTGTCGCGCTCGACAGGCATAAAAAATATGTAGGTAACAGATAAACATGTATGTTTATGTACGTATTGAACAGTTATTCTTGCTAATATTTTTTCCTACCTAGAACTCTTTGAATCTGAATGAATTAATGTTACCTATCTCAAGATATGTACTAATTTAATTGGTACATAGGTAGGTACTAGGTACTGCAGGAAGATGGGGTAGTTTTTAGGAAGCGCAGATGTATTTACAAATAGATCAAACGAACACTCAGGTATACCCATGTATCGGGTGTACATACAAAAGTCTTAAAATCGTTTGGTGGTAGTCAAGGAACCTTAATTAATATATTTTATAAAAATTATGTTGATGGTATAGGTAAGCGGGTTTTCAATTTAAAGGTCTCAATTTTGCGAAATGAATCAACAAAAGGTTTTTGTTAACTACTTGATACCTCAAACACCTCAATTAAAGGCCTCAAAACAGCTGTTATGTTTGGCGGTCATTTTAAGTTACTCCTATCCGAAATGTTTACTCGGTAAGTATTATTTTTCTTCGAGGCTAGAGACATGACATTTACTTACTCGGAACAAGCAAGTTTTTAGTTTAATACCATTAGAAGGAAAGGTGACAAATATGTAAGGTATCCAGTTCTTGCCGTCGTGTCGCGACGCTTCGATCGGTCGATAGCCAAGTGTGGGTGGCTCTTTATAGGAACATTCACCATATGTATTATATTTTTTACTTTTTTTCAAACTACTAGATAGATACTACACATGTTTCTATTGTATAAATAACGGTAGGATTATACCAAGAATCGTTAAGGTAAGCGGTTTTTCAATTGTCTCTACATAGGGGTTTTAACTTTAAACAAAGTCGTTCGATGGGAAGTCCAAGTGTTATAAAAAAGACTTAGTCACTTTTTATAGATCTAGTAAAATATACCTATGTTTTCTTAAGTAAATAAATATTAATTTGCCCATGACGGAACGGAGACGGTACGAAAAATGAAAAATATTTTATTTCAACTTGTAAGGTGTTTTTTCGTCTAAACTCTCATTCTGAGACAAAACCTTTTTTGATGAATTTTTAGTGGGCCAGCAACGGGTGATGAAGAATGCAAGGAAATGAAGCGCAGAAACAAAAATATGCTAACCCAATTTTATAGCATCATTGTTAGGTCACTCATCCGGTTATCCAAACGGATGAAAATAATGTTTATCCAATACTGACCGTTTAATTATGCACTGTCGCAACTCGCCCACACAATTTAAACAGACACGAGTTTAGAGTGATAAAAAAATTAGAACATAGTCGTGTCATTGGCCTGGATGACTGTCATTCTCGTGCAGTGCAGGTAATTAACTGATAAATAACAATTAATTACCTTTTTATAATACATAATTTCATACCTAGCATAATATGATTTAGGCGACGAAGTGGTGATGGCTTGTAGGGCTAGCATGCGCACAACGAGTAAAATTATGTCAACCCGTTATCTCTATTTGACTACTATGGTTTGCTAACATGGTTGCTTGCCTCGTTACGCCAAAAGTCGAGATTAAAGTAATATTTCTTATGTGTGGTACTTTTCTCTACGAACCCTTATAAATATGCCGACTATCTATTTCTTGTAATATAACGGATTATAAATTCATGTTAGAAGTGGCGTGCAGTTCATATAGGCACAAAAACACTGCTTACCCAAATGGAAATACGCCATTGCTCATTTTTAACAAGACAGTAAGTAAATAGGTGTTCTGAATTATCAATGCCTACCCTAGCTACAAACCCTGTGCACGCCACTGCATGTTAGGGTAAACGAGAAATTAGCCGGCATCGACAACATCTCTCTATCTCGCGTCGCGAGATATCTCGTTGTGCGCATTCGCCGGCTCGATCCCCGGGCACAAACCTCTAACTTTTTGGAGTTAGGTACATGCGTTTTAAGACATTAAATACTTAGTATACCATTTACTTCAAACGGTAAAAGAAATTAACATCGTGAGGAAACATGCCTGCCCGAGAGTTGGTCATAATGTTCTTGAAGGTGTGTGAATCCAATCCACACTTGACCAGCATGGTGAACTTTGGCAAAACCTTTCATATTCCGAGAGATGACTCGTGATCAGTAGTGAGCCGGCAATGGGTACAAATACAGATGATGCTGATGATAATATGTATACCTAAGGCAGGTAGGCAGGTAGGTAGTAGGAACGTATTGCATGCCGTGAGATTTCCACCAACTTACCTACTATTATGTAGATAGGTACAGACTACAGTCAAGACCTAGTTATCACATGGCATGGAAAACGTTTACTGACTACCTACTACGGTCGATGACTAATGGATAAGATACAGGCAAAGGAAGCCATAAATTGGCTGAAGGTAGAGTCAAATCGATACTGTCTTAACCCTTTGCAATGAGGACGGTTTGTCAAAGAAGTGAATTAGAGCTAGAACAGATGAATCCTCTTTCAAATATTAAAAAAAAACAAGTCTATTCTCTTCTGAGAAGTTACTGGCCCAAGCTGCTTCTGGCGCGTTTTTATTTAGTAAGTAATAGATACTAAAACCTAAAAGGATCGAAATGCGCTGTTACCGGTGACCAAAGCAACGGATCGTGGCATTAATATCTCTTTTCAGTCGAACCTGTGGTAGTCTGTTCCTTACTTACCTACTCCTAAATGCAAAAAAGACTGATTATGGTCTTAGGTCTTAGCGTTATTTCTTATTATATTACTATTAGGTATTTCACTCATCTATTCCAAACCGCTTTTGCATATAGGTACATTTTTTTGTCGTAACGCATGCGGAAAGACGCCAGAGACAAAGATGAGACGTTTCAGAATAAAAATTTCAACAGTATTTTTTAAGTTGTTATAAAAATACTAGGCTCTACTTCACTCTACCCACTTGCGCTAGCTCTCAGGCTTAGACTTACCTTTTGAACGACGAGAGGCGTGCCGAAATCCTTCCCGCCTTGCAGCCGGAAACCCAGCGGCTGCTGGTCGGACTTGTTGAGCCGCACAGTTATTAACTGTGCCATCTGTAAACACAAGTATGCGTTAATAACTTTCGACAACTCAGCAGATCTTAACGGGTCCCTTTAAATAATATAAGGGAGGCCTAATTGATGATATAATCCACGGGCTGGGTCTTAACAATGAAACAAAACGAATCATTAAGTATTTATGTTCAACATTTTACATCGCTGAACAATATCTAGTAGGTAATATTTCTGCTGTTCCATTGAAGCAAATTGTCTTTTATCTAAGTATATCATTCTGTAATATCTCTCCTATTTTTAAAATAACTGATCAAAAACAATTATATCGCAATGCAGCATAAGCCAGGCCTGGCATTTGATCGACCTAATTGAAGATTTATTTTCACTCAAAGCTTCACTGACCGCAGTCGGTAACTATTCGGACGTTGCTATCTATATTATCTCCGCGAAGATCTAAGTGAGAACCAAAAGACATTAGTGAAAGGAGGCTGAGAGCAAAACTTTCGTTTATTGGTACAAGGAATAAACAATAACTAATCATTTATCAGTTTTCACAGAGAAGATTTCTCTCCGCGGTATCCCAAAGCCCAAATTCCATTAGGAATCTGGCGATACAATCTCGATTTTAATTGTTCATAGATTAGATACGTTTATAATATAATGAGATCTAATGAACATCTTAATTAAATGACATTGTGCTGTACTAATGATACGTTTGTAATAAATTAAAAAGATTTAATGAACCCAACCACATCTTGATGCATCGATGTTTAAATACTGTGTAGGTACATGTCATTAGTCACACGCATGATGTTGAACAAAAATGGGCAAGTATAAAATAATATTTCGTAATGTTGCGTTAACAACAAATTGGAAAGGTTTATAGAAATTGTTGTAATTTTAATAAGTTGTAACACGATGCCCAATAAACCGCAGACTTGTCCAATTAGGTGTGTACTACCTACCATTGAAATAGAAATAGGTACTAAAATTCTACATCATTGGTACCTACTTATAATATAGTGTCACGTTAAAGATCTAAAATTGATATCATTGTCCTCACATCTGCATTCGTAACACAAAACTTAAAATCAAATGAAGTTATTAAAGACCGCAAAGGAAGAGTAAATGAGTATATAAAATGAGAAATATCGATTCTAATAATAGACATCAAAGAAAATTGGACGAATAACAAAGCTCTATGCTTATCGGTATAACCTTTCGAGGACATTATTTACGGTAATTTCAATATCCCAGTAAGGAGGATAACTATCTACACAACTGAGCCATTTAAATCGAATCCTACCTGTAAAAGCAATCATATGCTCTTGATATTTCCTAGTTAGAACGCGATAATGGTCATGAATATTTATTTTATTTTATGAAACCGTAACGGCAGCGAACCCATCTATACTTACTTGAAATTATGGCAATAAACACTAGCGTAGTCAATAGAAGATAAAGGTGCCTAAATTAATAAACTAAGATAATATTATTATCAGCTATGTATTCCAATATCTACGAAGCAACAACACTTTCTGGAATAGCAAATCACGATTCACCTCTTATTGAAATCTTATTTTCATCCAGCTTTTGATAGTTTCTTATTCTAGCCCTCGACAGTGAGGTTTTGGCCAAAATCAGCTCTACTTGTAAGCATTCGCCAGGGCATCATTGTGTCATTCTGAATTTTCCTTTTTTAAATATTAATTGTCGAGTTAACTAACTTGCGAGGTAGTTAACAATAACAAAAGCATAATTTTACTTCCTAACCATTATCGGACTTTGCTGTTATCTACGGAGGAATAGGCAAATATTCAATTAAATTACTTTCTGCAAGGGGACGATACGAATCACTGACTTCGAGTACAGAATTAATAATAGACACACTCGAAAAACAAACACCACGCCTAGGACTGGTTGCACAAGACGAGCGTGAAATGCAAAATCTTTTTTTATTTTCAATGCATTTAATGCGACGAGATATTCTGATGGAATGCATACCTATCCACAAATGAAAAGGTCGAGTCGCTGTTCAACTGACACTCTTACATCTCCATCAATTCACGTCAATTTATAACATAAAGCCTTAAATACCAAATTAAACAGGTCGTTTATTGTTAATGAAACGCGATTCATTCGACCACTTGGCTTTCAAGTTGTTTCATAACTGATTTCTTCAGAAAATAACTGCCGTCTGCCCAAGGGGTAACTACTTAGTAGAGTAAAAGACTTATTAGAAAAAAACCGTCTACCTTTGAGTCTGACAACCCCAGTTTGTTCAGTCTTATCATTTTTGTTTAAGCAGCAAATTCCTATCTACATTCTACAATAGTTGCTTGTGTAGGAAAATATGAAACTTATTCGATAACAACAGTCAACAAGCACCTAGGTGAGATTTGATTCCATTGATTTGTTTACATAGCTACTGTGGGTTACATAGTCACACCGCTCACCGATACAGAATGCAAAGCTAATAAAACTGTACTAATAACAGTTATCTAAATAGATTCTAATTGGAGTCTACGAAGTATGTTAAAGGTTAACATAGGCGTAACAGCTGACAAGGTCGTGGTCAGGAAGACAGGATCCCATCAAGTGTCTGAAATCTGAAGAGCGTTAGCAGATTAATGGGCTTTATGTTTTAACGAATTTATATGTCGAAACTTCAAGATACGATTTTTTAAATCGGTGGTAGCAGTGGTAAGATTCTTCTGAAAAGCCTCTCGATAATTGCGCTATTGGAAACAATCTGATATTAAAAAGCGAGTCTGAATAATGATACGCCACTGGCACGGTATGAATATTCAGGGCTTTCTACTTCCTTTCTTTTCAATTTATTTGGCTTTTAGATGGTCTGTGCTTTTAGCAAATGCACTCCGACCTAGACCTCATCACTTTAGGTCTTCAAGCGCCAGTCTATCTTGCAATTTCATTTCAAACTTTGTTGTACTGTACTGTGTGTGCCGAACTAATTTTTCGGGAACTGTACAACTTCAAAAAAGTGAATCACATTTATTAAGTTGAAAATGAAATGCTACTCAAAAACCTAATAGAAATTCATTGGTAAGAAGTAGGTTCCTAACACTTTCATTAACTACATAATGATGTACGTATATACAATAGTTTTCTTGTTGACGCTACAAGTAATATAGACACAATATCACCTACCGCGTTTGTTCGTGTGAGTCGTGATTGAACTTCGTGGACGTGCGAATGTTTTATCTCAAGAATGCAATCTAGGTAATTTCTAAGATCATTATGCTTTCATACATAACCTATTTATTATTTTTGGATAGTTAAAGAACGATTTTATTTTTTATAGAGTGACAAATTATTTTTTAGAATGTGTGTATGTATCTTTTGCAACGTTTAATGATGCTCTATCTACTGAATTTATTATATTTTCCTCCAAAGAGGAAGGACTGGTGCCTATTGAATTTTGAATAAATTGATAAAATTCGTTCATTTATTTTAGACGATTAATTTGAATTTATCATAATGACCTCGTCGTTGAATGCCAGACGAAAGAAAAATGTATTGAATATAGATGAGTCGATTGGTTCCTCTGTTCCGTACAATTTACCTATCACAAACCACACTGATAATAGGTTGATGTGTTGCAACAAAAATCTTCCGAAACGATGACTTGTGTGATTTATTTTATATTTCACGTAACGTTCTTAGAAATAGCGATGTCTACATCGATGGCTTTATTGGCGTACGCATTTGATTGTACCGGATTGTTATTCATGCACTAATCGATGACGTCACACGTATGAGTAACCACGAAACACTGCGGTTGGGTGTCGCGCGAGATTACCTCAGCATTTGGTGAGATGAACATATTATTTACTCGTATTTTCTTTGTTGACCGTAAAAAAGAGGTCAGACGAAATATTTTAAAGGTATAAATAATAAAAAGGTTTTTAAGAAGCCAGTAGAGCTTTTGTGTTAGTTAAGCCTCGTGTGTATTACCTAATGGCGAATTTTACTTTCATTATTTTATTGCAGCAGTTTGTTTTACGATTCTGTTCCCAAAAAGTGAAACTATAGCAATCTTCAGATCTCTTTGAGACGCAGGAAATTTAAGTCGTAACTCGTAACACTTTACGTGGATTACGGGCAGATCTAACACAGACATAATAATAGAAATAGAAATCTTTATTTTTGGAATCAACTACCTAAATAAATAGAATCTGTATTGCAAACTTGCAGCGCTTATGTAACTAGTGGTTCGCCCCGAACTGAGACCTCGCGGCGCCATCTATTGACATAAATGTGAAGTTCTGTTAAAAATACTGAAGCTCATTAAAAATTAAATAATTCCGTTTCCTTACAATATTTATCTAATTTTGGTATTTGTTGTTCAAGTACAGGATATAATTCAAATAATTGATCAAGTTTCAGGCTCAGCCTTTCAAAAAATTTAGAGTTCTGAGGTCAACTTTGGACTTTAGAAAATCTCCACTTTAAAAGCCCCACATTTCGTCAATTTTGGGGGAAAAATAAAAAAAAAATTCTTGGACTCTATTCCTAATTATCTTTAAAAGGATATACGAGTACCGCAACCCTATGTAACTTTATAAAAAATATTTTACTTCGCATTCGCTTCTATGAGAGGCCCCCTGAAATAAAGATTTTTATAACTTTTTAATCCATATTCGGCGGGAGGCCATTGGTTTAGGTACATGTTACATTTAAAGCTGAAGTAATTACGTTCAGTAATTCAGAAGTTATAATGCTCTGACAGACGGACGGACGGACGGACGGACAAGTGCTAATTCACTCAAGTAGACTTGGAGACCTTCGCTTCGCTCGGTCAATTAGATAAGTCTCAGTCAAGACTGATTGTGGTCCTTCTTCCAGTGGAATGCAAAGCATACCTACCTACCTACTACAGCATTCAAAAATCCTCAATTAAATATATAACTCTGGCACAATAGATGCTTGTGCCAGAGTAAAATAAAGCATTTATTTTAATTTCGGTGGTATACTAAAATGAACATTTACGGTATACCTCTTACGTATAACTAGTTTCAGAATAATCTATGTATTCGTAAGTATACCTAATGGTTTAGGTATATAGAGAGCGTTTGCAGACTGTCTTCTCTTAAAATAGGATTTTTGGCAAGCGGTGACCAAGTAGGCAGTTACTAATTTAGCTGAAGTAAATTATATTTAAACGAGTCAGTGTTAAACTAAACATTCACACCTCTGCATTGTGGACAAGAATCAACACGAGGGTTGCGTGGGAGTCGTTCCTTAACCACAAAATAAACAAGTTTGCCGTTAGACCCCTAATTGACACTTGAAGTTAAACCCTTTCTCGTCTGCTTGCCGAATTTTAAGAATTACGTTTGTTTTCAGTTGGAAAACTTGGCACTGAACGTTGATGTCATTGCTACTATTATAATTACGATAACATACCTACGTGTGCCGAGTGCGTTTGCTCAGCTGCGGCCTTCAGAGGTCGCGGACTGCGGAGACGATTACAACGAGCAGACTTATCTTACCAATACAACAAAGCAAAGCTTTCACTGATAGCTCGGATCGATCGGAGTTTGTTACCTTTGGTTGCGTATGAGACAAACGCATATTGCATGCCGGAGTCCGGTCGAGATGTCGCAAGCGTTGGCGTCAGTTGCACTCCTGTATTCAAAGGTTTAACTGAGACGTGGCGCCATGGAAATTATACCATGTTTATCTTGTCGAGGCCTCGAAATATTAAAATGGGATTGTCTCAATGCCTCGATGTTTATGAAAATGTTTTTAAGGTCAATATTATCCGATCATTTTTACCTACTTAGCATTTGAGGCGCGAATTTGAAATGATAAGAATGTTTAACGAAATATAAACGCAAATATTTTTCTTCTACAATCTACATACCGATCGATAGCAGGAAATATTGCGTGTTTGATTTGGTCTGGCTTATCAAAGTAATCAAACCGAAAATGCACATACTTATTCACTATATTTAGGTTATATATGTCACCGTAAGATTGTAAAAACCGTTAGATTATAATATAACGTTTTTTATCTCGATAGATTATTATAAACTGTCGACAGATTGTGAACCGTAACATGCTGCTTAAAATTTTTCGGTAAATTGTAATATATTAGGTATATTCATAGACATAGAATTTTTTCGCTACGCGTGTATTAACCCGATAGAACCTAAGTGCCCGGCCGCAATATCAAACCTACACTCGGGATAAAATTATCTATGACACAAAAAAAACTAAACGAAAATCGGTTCATCCGTTTGGGCACCCAAATATACCTACATAATACGATACCACACAGATACACAAACAGACACGTTAAACTTATAACACCCCTCCTCTCTTTTTGCGTCGGGGGTAAAAATGAAAGTAATTAAACAATTAGGTATTTACAATACGTTTGGAACGCTTGGCAGAGCTGTGGTGGTCATCAAATTAACAACTATTTCTGGGAAAGTATAAAAGGCAACCAATAAAAAAGATTAACTTAGCAAGGAATATTGCATTCATGCAGCTTCGTAGGTAAATATCATCAGCAAACTAATTTAACAACCTTTTTATATTCCAATGTCTTATCAGGTTTACTTTTCCGAGAGCCTTTGTAAATATTGGTCTCCAGGCTATTGACTGAATAGTAATTATGTAGGTACCTACCCAATACCCATATTGGAATTGAGGTTTATTGCAAACTGGCAAAAATGCGGATAATTAGGAAAGTTGGTAACTACCGTACCGCATTTCCTCGAATTTCGAAAGGAGGGTAAAAATTATTTCTGATATTTTAAGTTTATTCAGTCGACATTACCGTGACCTCGTCTTATTTCTATAGCCGTGGGCGGTAACGTAAACTTGGCACACCGCACACGTCACGGCACGTCCGCCGCAGCCGCGACTCTCCGTGAAATATCTCCTGAATTTCATACATTACAGATTTCAAGTTGGTAACAAATTGTATAACGCCGTGTTAATGTCAATAACCCCCAAAATGCAATGTATAAAACCTTGGTAAGTTGGTGATCAAATATAGAGTAGTTGCGAAACAGTTGGCGGGAAGCCATGCGACGGTATTGACGCTCCACGGCTTGATGCCCCACTGATAACACTTATTTGAAATTGCTATCGACCCCATAGATAACGTTACATCTGATGGTAATGTTTCGCTCTAAAAATATGTTATACGGTTAAACCTCTAGACATAAGAAAAACAAACTGGGGTCTGGGGAACAAACAACGATCTCTATTTTCAAAGGGATCAACACTATGAGATGACAGATCGAAACTCCTGCGCGAGAATAGTTTTTACATTTAGCGTTATGAAATAGGCCAACCAACTGTGTATCGCTGTGCCCTACAAAAGACACAAATATTTAGTTGTGAAGCTGCATAATATGTCTATATTATTATGTTATAGGTAGGTACATAAAGGAGGTAGGTCCATACTCCATATTGTAATTACTGACAAACTTCGATGTTACATTATAGCTTGTTGCTTGAGTTTACCCGCATAGCACCTGCTCTATAGATAACAAGCCAAGCCGAACAAAAAGGCGTCTCTAATAACACCCCATTTATCCTCGTTCTAAATATTAAGACTGTTCCTTATACGAGTGTCATCAACTTCCAGCTTTTTAGTAGGTAGTAGGTATATCTACTCACTGCTTAGAAAACAGTTATTTTGGAAATTATTGATACCATTTTAAATATGTCAAGTAGAGACTACTTTTCTCGCCTCTACGTCTTCCAAGTTACCTACATCTATACTAATATTATAAATGCCAAAGTTTGGATGGATGGATATTTGTTACTCAATCACGCCGGAACGGCTGAACAGATCTGCAGGGCACAGATAGATTATACTCTGGAATAACACATAGGCTACTTTTTATTCAGACAATTAAAGAGTTCCCGCGGGAACCAAAACACCTCAATCCACGCGGATGAAGTCGCGGGCATTTAGCTAGTAAAATAATAAAACCAAAACTAATCTACGTAAGAATTAAAATTGGCAAATAATCAACAAGCTTTGCTTATTCATCTTGAGTTCCTATAAATTAACATGACAGTTAGATGAATAAATGGGTCAAGCGTAAACAGTCTGAACATCGTCTGTTCAGTTTTGAGGAAAAATTAGAAGCAATGAGGTTAGCGATCGTTAAAATAAGTAGGCATGTGGATGCCAACACGGTTGATGCACACAATAGGTACCAAGACCACATACCTACGAGTTATAAAATAAACCAAGTATTGTTCCAGGCGAGGACTTGGCTTACGACCTAAGAATGAGCGAAACGGATGTGCACGATTGATCCCGGTGCCATATTGGCATGTTTATGAATGGCACGCTCATTCCCGACTGACTGTGCCTACTCTGTTAAATTTAAGGCCAATTCCACACGGCATCTTTCATTATCTCGGATCTGTGAGCTACAGATAGAGCCGACAGAGTTACACGCGACAGATCCTGTCTCTGCATACTGTGTCTCTATATTCTGGTAAAAATCAAAGTTTGCTCTATTAGAGGTCTCAGCATGAGTCTCAAAAGCAATAAGTCCACAAAAAGCGAGCTAGCAACGATATAGTTGTAAATTGCTTGCCGAAGTATGCTTTGGCCCTTAGCCTCTCATACATCGACGCATTCACCTCAGACTGAATGCACTTTTATGGAAAAAATTGTAAATTGTTAAGGTAAGTAGTTGAACTATAACCATAACGAAACGAGTCGAAGTGATGTAAAAATAAGTGGCGTAATATTGACCAGCGCAATAAAGTCCGTTTTTGTGGTTAACCATGCCTCGAAATGACTATACTATCTAACTAGGTAAGTACTTGACATCAGCCTCTTATTATCTAAATTGGTACCCAGAGTTCAAGAAAAAATTCCAATGATGCTTTACATATTATAGCGAATGCGGAGAAATGACAACGTTCAGCTCAAGGTCTGCTCTATGGACAGACGCAAAGTGCAACGGCCGTGGGAGCGACACAAGAGGGACAATGTCAGCACTCAGCAGTACTGCTGTGCGGCTCCTAGACGCTTCGAGCACCGAGACCGCAGTATTAGGTAGGTACATAAACCTTTTGGAAGTCGCGGTGGACAGTGAACTCGTTGAAATCGCGGGTTGTGTTAAAGCCTTTAGCACCTTAAATACCGTATAACCAACTTCTAATTAATTTTGTCGCTGAAGGTTTGCTTCAAGTGTCGAATAATAAAATATGTAGAGTAATTTAGCAATCACATTTCCTACAACAGAATTCTTGAAAATGAAGGTCTGATGAGGAGAAAGTTGTAAGGACCTTTCTTTATAGAGATAGACTTTTTAAGTATGAAAATTAAAACGAGAACAAACTAAGACAATTGCGGATAGTGTCGAACTAAGAAGATACACTGAGGAACTAAGGAGGCATAAATTCAGGTTATGCTACAGACTATAAACATAATTTTCATATACCTACCATATTATGGTATCGTAAAGCTCAACGAAAAATAAATCATCGCAAAACAAAGGGAAGGAAAGCAAAGCGTAAAATGGGTTATGATACAGTTATGAGTAATCTAAACCCTGGCCCTCGCAGTCGAGACGACCTCTGCGCCTCTGACTCACCAACCGCTGCTTATGGCAACAAAAAATATTAAAACCTCACGGCATGCGGCCCATCTGCCCGCTAAAAAGTGTGCAGGAACTTGAGGCTTTTAAAAGAAAAATTTAACCTTTTAAAGACTTGTATTTTTACCCTTTTTCTTTGTTTCAGAAGACCTCTTATACCGTTAATTTATATAAAATATCACGGAATGGCGGAAAGGTTCATGTACACGCACCTAGCATATTGTTAAAAAATGCGCATTTTTTTCAGTCAACACAATAATGTGTTATACCTTCCTAGTAAGTTTGGCAACCTATACTTGCTCAACCGACATGCTCGTCTAACGCGACGATTTGCCTACCTAGGTATCTACTATCTACTATAATGCCGTAAAAGAAAGAAGAGGTTTAGTACAAAGTCAAACAGCCTTTTGTATAAGGTTATTTACTTATTTAGGTCAAACTAAGTTAGGTAGGTACCTCAAAGAGTTATCAGCAGGTGTGGAATTTAAATATACCTACTGTTAGTGGTCTACAAGGTCCGAATTCTTAGAAATGATCTAACGTGCGCGCTTCCTCAAACAGAAAACACGTTTCGAGATACACAATCTTCCTATACCTATGATTAGACACAAATAAAATAAACGGCTAATCAAAGTGAGTCATACGTAAATAGCATACGTTAACACAAGATTTTACCTGAGATAAGCTTAAAAAGCTGTTAAAAAAATTGACTCTACCTTGTACTTAATACTTATAAACTAACTTTAAGTAAAAAGTATTATTTAATTAAAAAGTAGGTACGTAGCTACTAGTACTACTTTATCTAGGTCGTATAGCCAAGCCAAGAGTTAGAGCAAGGAAATATCATTATTTTCAATAATATTGAATTTTCTTAAATACTTTAAGAACCACCAACTGCAACTCTCTCGGCTCATGCTCTTGACAACAATAATTATAAATTCCTTGCACATTTCGTTTAATTAATTTGCACATAACGTAACGTGTTTACCCATATAAACGGAAAACTCAAGGTTACACCACATGTGCAACAAAATATATAAATGTACAATACATCCGTTTGGAAACCAGGTTAATAGCTCAAATAACGATCGGAAAGGTCCTAAGTTAATTTATTACATCAGTTCTGTGATCTTGATAGCGTTCCAGTTAACATATCGAAATTTTTATAATTTACCTAAAAATAATTAAAAAACATGTATCTTATTTGAAATTACTCAAAAAAAAAATGTATTATCCCGCACAACTACCTACTTACTCCGTATAAAATAGTTGTCAATAATTGAAAAAGTGTTGAAAGCTTGCTCGTACCAGCAAATGAGTATACGCTTTATCATTATTATTGTATATGTACCTATAAAATACTACCTGCACACATAAATCAATTGGATTTCTGTAAACTGTGTATTTTCCTTAACTAACATAAAAGGATCCTTTCGTGAAATAACAATAGAAAAGTATTGTTAAGTCCTCAATTACCCACCATTCTACGTACCTAACTATTTAATTTTTGTAAATGGGAATGTCCCAAACAGAGATGGACATAGTTTTGACATCTTCTTTCTAGTCTTTAGATGATGTTTAGAAAACTGGTACAATAACAACTTTTCATTAAAACCGATATAATATATAAAAAGATGTGAAAACCACGCTTCCGAGACTGTAATATCCAACATATTATTCTAATTAAATCTGGCTTGTAAGCTTTATTTCATAATGCTAAAATATTTTAACATTAAAAAGGCGTACCTGCTAGTTATTGAAATAGAACGAACCCACACACAAGCATAATAATAATTATTAATAACATCCCGTTTTCCTATACAAATTGCATCGGCTTCAGTAAAGCTTTGTATGGTCTGATGATAACAGCTATAGTATGAATTAATGTTAATAATTTTGCAATGTATAATGTAGCTAATGCAATCTTCGATAAGCGCTACAATTATACATGTAATAGTTATATACATAGAATAAAATCACAACACTAACAATATCATCCCATCATATCCACTCTTAGATCATTAGGTATCTGTACTGCTGCGTAATAAGTAATATTTTCTAACTTTAGTTTAAGTAAAGAAATATAGTACACTAGCTGATGCCGATGCAACTTTTTCGGGTTAAAAAGTAGCCTATGCCACTCTCCAGGTCCTCAACCATACCAAAATGACGTCGAACCGTTGCTCCATTGCGGTGTCATTGAAGGACAAACCAACAAACAAACACACTTTGGGATTTATAATATTAGTATGATATTCGGAAATTGGTATATCTAGAACATAGGTATAATGTAGCTTTACGAGTTCAGTGAGGAAGATGTTTTAAATGACGTTTTAGCAATAAAATATCCATTTAGGATACCTGTTAACTACCTATAGCTTGATTTTTACTCAGAAAACATTGTTTGGGCTTCAATAAGACCTAGCAAGAAGCAACTCATTTTTATAGCATTTGTTTTTTATAGAACACAGAATCTAGATCAATAAGTAGAAATGATTTTATATAGGAACATAAAATCTCAATATTTACCCCAGCGATAACAAATCTAACTACGCAATAAGTATATCAATAAATTTCCATACAGATGATAAATAAACGCTATTATACTTAGCTATACGTTTTATAACTACATACTATTTTCTAATGTACTTACAATTCATACCTACCTAATACATTTTATGTCAGTTGTTTTTCCATGGCCAGTATTTATAAACATGGTGCATCTCTTTAAATTTGCATTTCCTATTTCCTCATCACTCTTTGTGATTATCTTAAGTGAAACTTATTTCGATGACTAATAAATAATCACCTTTTATGGGATTTAGGAAGTAAGAATATTATGACGATTAAGTATAGTATAATTATACAGAAAATCAATCGGGATAGGACATTTCTATTTTTCTTTAAATTGTTAAGTCGAAATATTTGGAACAAGCACTTTTATAATGCTTTTATTTATACGAATAATAGCTTATTAAACAACTACAGTCTATTAAATACAAGCATGCGCGAAACTCGGGTCGGTATTTATGCATTACAAGACCAAAAGGTTTGCAAGTATGAACGTTTTAAAATTCCCTTTAGTTTGGGCCGTTGCACTCTGGCTCCGGACTCGTCTAACCGGCCCACTATCAGTCCGCGGTTCGATTCATCGCGCCTGCCCGTGGCCAATGCCGGGATATCACAAATCGTAACTTCGAGCCATATTCAAACCCACTGCCATGGAAACTCGCGACTGCACAAAGACCATAAACCTAGATAAGATGCAACGTAAAGGCGAGCTGCAGGACACTGACTCTTTCGGACACGCCTGGCCATTACTCTTCCATCTACTCATACATTATCAATATAAAGAAGACAGACGATGTTTCTTTACTCGAGGTTGAACCTTGAGGATATAGACAACTAGCTGATGCCCGCGACTTCGTCCGCGTGGATTGAGGTTTTTTGGTTCCCGTGGGAACTCTTTAATTTTCCGGGATAAAAAGTAGCCTATATGTGCTATTCCAGACTATAACCTATCTCTGTGCCAAATTTCATCCAGATTCATTCAGCCGTTGTGGCGTGATTGAGTAAAAAACATCCATCCATCCATACATCCGAACTTTCGCATTTATAATATTAGTATAGTTATATGTTACGAAATTTAAGCGTCATCAAGGTTGACGTATGTTTGAATTGGTTTTTCAACAGACCCTTGGAGTAGTTATTTTCATCGTGAATTCGGTAATTACGTTATCTATTGCTATCAAAAACAAATTAAATCCGGCTAATGGCATACCTAGTCAACATTTATTTAACTGTAAGTAGTGGACCCTTCATTTGTATGCTTAAAAGTTAAATAGTTTTTAATGTTTTTGTTATTCCAATTATTTGTGACGTATTAGGTACGTATTATACGGTATCATGCGTATGATTTTTCCTTCTTTAATATATTCCAATGCCTTGTAATTGCCAATTAGTAATACCATGTCGTTGCCAACTCAAAATTTTATCATGAATCAGTAAACTACACAATTGACTCGCTGCCCACTATGTGGGTATCTAGGCGCAAAACAGCCGCTTATGCAATGGTCCAGATCCGAAAACCAGCTTTAGTTCACCTAATAAGAATATTTAGATTGCCTATTGTTACGCTCGTTAAGTTGTTTCTATTATGTTTTATGTAGTAGGTAATTCAATATTCTGTTGTAAAGCTGTCTTAAATATTTATAATGATGACTACAATACTAACTCATTGAAAAATAAATGAGAATATAAAATAGATATCCAATGATAAAATATTAGAACTTGTTGTGGACTTGTTGAATTTTTTATTTTTTTATTTGAGGTTTTATCTCATTTTACATCTAACATTTCCTTGTAGCAATAATATTAAAATCAAGATAAGAAATTATAAACATAATTATGTCGCTCAAAGTGCTTTCATATTTTAATGACTTCATGCAGTCTCTCAGCACTCCTCACATAAAATAACAATACATTTACATAATCGATACAATTTATATCATGCGTCTCAGATTTCCTTGGATTTACCCGAAACGAGATCCCAATTTAGCACGTTACCAGCGCTAAAGATTCCGAGAAACAGCTGTTTATTTTAAAACCGCGATGCGGTAACACAATATTCGCGGGTAGCACGCCACCCGGGAGAATTCGCAAGGATACTCACGTCGGCGGGCGATCTCGTCGATCGGGGAGATTCTTCACTCGACACTGTCAATCACTGGTTCAAAACACGGGCCGCGTCCGTTTCCAAATAGGCGATCGCGCTCGCGAGATATATTTAGCGGCGGTAATACGACACCCGGTGCTGGCGTCGGTCGTTCGATCGTGGGTCTGTGGCGGGCTTCGGCGCGCGAGTGCCGCGCACGCTCGCCGCCGGCCCGCCCCGCCCGTCCCCCCGCCCCCGGCGCCCTACCGCCCGCAGCCTCCGGGGACGCTGCCCTCGAGGCGGCCGGAGCCTCAACATCCCTTTGTGTTGTTCAGCGCTCAGCACATCGCACGATATTCATTAAAAGTACAATACCTTATGGACTCGACTTTTAAATTATTTGCCCAGCTATTAACAACTAACCAAACGTAAATACACATTTTTTTTGTATTAATTTGTAATTGCTCACGATATGGTCGTGCATAGTTAAGGATAAAATGCGAAGGTACATAATATTATAATATAATGTAAAACTCACCATTTTTGCAGGAATTTTCGGTCCTCATTAATTTATTTTCGTTTCAAAACTAGCTGCAAATTCTTGAAAATTTCAACGTCCTCTTCCTTTCATTATCTGCAGCTACATTTAACTTCGACATATTATACTTTTCCCCTATAAAATTAAAAACAGGAAAACTAAATATTCTCAGATATTATTTCCATTGAGGCAGAAATGACATTATATAAAATTTTTAGATGCAAACAAAAAGTTTAATTTTGGGCATCTTTACAAATCCTTCAAAGTCTAAAGATTCTAGTCTAGCAACACAAAAGATATAAATGAGAAATAAATTAATTCAATGTCAAAATATACTTCCATCATGACAAAATATTCAAAATTTCCAATGTATAACGTACTGAATGTAATAAATATCTAACTACCCAATGAAGTGCTGTTCCTTTAACTACAGTAACTCAGGACAAATGAAACAATAAATTTAAATATAAAATTTACTATATTCACCCGCTCTCAATCCATACAACATTATTCCGTGTACACTTCATTAAAAACTCTATAAAAATAACTTAATTTCCATATTACTCCTCCTCCACCTCGTCGTCTGTTGTGAATTCACTTTCGTTGCCGCCCTAAGAAACAAAATAAAAAACATTAATGCATAAAAAACACATACATTAAACACCCGAATCGATTCCAATATTATCTCTTAGTCCGAATTTAAAAATTTAAACAAGATAAAATTTGAACACAGAAACTGTACCTACTACTACTACTAGAAACGCTACCAATACAAAACTTTTACTTTTTTACTAGATAGATAAATACATTTTCGGAAACCACACTCTCAGCTCTCAATATATTGGTAGTCAATCCAAACTAATATAATCCAGATTAATATTATAAATGCGAAAGTAAGTCTTTTTATTTCTCTTTGTGTTGCGAATTTTTTGCATATTTTTTTCATTTGTCATATCTTCTGCATCTTAGACATGATTGGACATCATATTTTTTGACGTCATGTGGAACCATTCAACAAAACGATATTCAAACAATAAAAACCACATTGAAATGTGTCTTTATTTTTATTCATTACAAGCCCTTGACTCTAAAGCAGTCTAAGATGGCAGCGGGCTAACCTGTTAGGGGCATGGCAATTATATTAAACCCATAACACTATTCGGTCTCATTAAAGTCTTATGCATTCGGGAGCAACAATCATCGCTAAAAAATGTTTAACTATTTTAATTTTGTAAACCAGTAAAAGTAAATAAACATTAAAAATTAACACATTCATGGATCACTAATTGCTTGTAATTAGACATGTTTTTCAATTAGGTATCCTCACAGCAATCTCGATAAGGTCAGATAAGATAAACAATAGAGCAAAAAAGCACTATAAAAGTTGTTTATTGAAATTGATATTCGTAATGAGAGTTAAGCGCTCGAAATAGACATTTTAGTAATATTCGTTTATTGAGTAGTGAGAAGGAAAAAGAAAGTAGTTGATTTAATACATGTATTTAGGTTTATGTGTTTTTAAAAAGACAAATTATAAGTCATTAAATGGACACATCATAATATGAGATATATGTACTTTGAAAACTAACATTAAATATTCCTGAAATTCGGATGAATTTTGATTAATGAGACAAAATTACAAAAAAAAAACTGTTTTATTCTATCTCATATTTTTGATCAAGGTTAAGGAATCAGAGGATTCAGTGGACATCAGTGTAATTTCTAATGATTGCTTTTTTGGAGAATCTATACGATAGTAGGTGGGTCAGTTTAACTGATGAAAATAGGTATACCTAGAGATACATGCATGGACTTTTTATCCTGGAAATTAATTCATTTATTCATCCATTCATTTACTATCTGATGCCCGCGACTTCGTCTACGTGGAAAATAAGTTTTGATTCCCAAGGGAACTCCTTCATTTTCCGGGGTAAAAAGTATGTGTCTATGTCACTCTCCAAGCCCTCAACTATGCCTATGCAAAAAATCACGTCGATCCGCTGCTCTGTTGCAGCGTGATTAAAGGACAAACAAACACACTTTCGCATCATACTTAATATTATAAATGCGAGTGTGTTGGGTTGTCCGTCAATCACGCCGCAACGGAGCAACGGATCGACGTGATTTTTGGGATGGGTTTAGTATAGGACCTGGAGAGTAAAATAGGCTACATTTATCCCGGAAAATTAAGGAGTTCCCACGGGAATCGAAACAACTTAAACCACGCGACGTCGCGGGTATCATGTAGTTTATAAAATTGGTATGATTCATTCAGCGAGATTACTCGTAGACTATAGACTGACCTCTTCATTGTTCTCCGAGTCGGAATCGCTGAGGTCCCACTGCGGGTGCTCTGCGGGCACGGCGGCCGCCTCCTTCACGTCCATCTTCATATCTTGCTGCTGGTCCATGCCGATGTATGAATCTGAACACAAACAATTTAATCTTTCTCCAGTCATGACATAGATAAAGGCTAACGTCATCTACCAACTCAAAGTTTGTAAGCCTGTCAATAAAAATATCCTTGTCTTTTTTTTTTTATCCACTACAAGCTAGCCCTTGACTACGATCTCACCTGATGGTAAGTGATGATGCAGTCTAAGATGGTAGCGGGCTAACCTGTTAGGGGCATGGCAGTTATATTCAACCCATACCCCTTCGGTTTCTACACGGCATCGTACCGGAACGCTAAATCGCTTAGCGGCACGTCTTTGCCGGTAGGGTGGTAACTAGCCGCGGCCGAAGCCTCCCACCAGGCCAGACCAGGGAAAATTCAAAAATTATAAATTCCCAAATTGACCCTGCCGGGGATCGAACCCAGGACCTCCGCACGTTAAGGCAACAGCGCTACACACTGCGCCACGGAGGTCGTCTATAACTAATATTATAAATGCGAAAGTTTGGATGTATAGATGTATGGATGGATGTTTGTTACTCAATCATGCCAGAACGGGTGAACGGATCTGGATGAAATTTAGCACAGAGATAGATTATAGTCTGGAATTATTATGCTAAATTTCATCCAGATCCAGGAACCAAAAAACCTCAATTCACGTGTACGAAGTCGCGAGCATCAGCTAGTTGAATATAAATTTTCAATACTAAATAAAACTACGAGGATGCCAAACGTAAAAAAAATTGTGGTCATATGGTATTAGGCATTGTTGACACGTACTCCAACATTAGTAATATCCGTCATGTGGTAGGGATATTTCATATTGCTAATATCCCTACAATATCATAGCCATGGCAGTTGTTAAAACTTTGGTGTTCATTATTTCGCGGTAGTTTTAAAAAAACTTTCTTAAAAATTAACAATGATTTTAAGACAACTAACAATATATTAGCCAAAATGAGCGTTTATTTCAATAAGAAAGGACTGATTAGTAATTTTAACATGGCCCTTTCACTTTATCTTGTATTATCACAGTTTTCAATCAAGTTTTAAATTTTGTCAGCAAAACTGGTTAAGTATCATTCTGTATAATTTACTTAACTGCTTAAGGTAATTTTAAGCATGCATGTAACATCGTTGCATGCTATTATCACAATAACCTAGAACTTTATAAGAGAATCGCATGCATAATTAACCAGTTAGCGAGAAAAATTAGCTCCTGGTTGAATACTTAGATCATTTCAAGAACTAATATGCGTTAAACCTTCTATTTTATGTACTTTTTATGTTAGTTATCATGACTGGTATTTGTCCTTTGTATTTTGCTTATTTTGGGTGAATACAAAAACTTATTTAAAAAGTAAGAATGCTGAAAGGGATTGAGAAAGATTCGAATAGATACAAAACATTAAGTGGAAAAGTCTTAACATTAGTTTAGAGAAGATATGAAATAAACTAGTGTCCAGTTAATGAAGGATTGGAACAACATGTAGTCTAATACAAAAATTCAGGTATGCCTGAGAGTTCGTAAACCCAAAAAGCGTAAGCCCAGCTTTGCAATAGTAGCTCAGGCTATTTATGCAAGCTTTGAACGGAAACCTCCAAATAAAAAATGTAAATCTGATGGATGAAATAGTTAAATACGAACATGGGCATATCTGAAATTATAATTCCTATGTTAATAATTTTATACAACATATTTGTAGGTAATTTGATGACGATCATATTTCCACATTGTAGTTTTTGACCGAGCGAAGCGAAGGTCTCTGAGTCTACTTGGGTGAATTGGCACTTGTCCGTCCGTCCGTCCGTCCGTCCGTCCGTCCGTCCGTCCGTCTGTCAGAGCATTATAACTTCTGAATTACTGAACGCAATTACTTCAGCTTTAGATATAATATGTAAACCAATGGCCTCCCGCCGAATATGGCTTAAAAAATAATAAAAATCTTTATTTCAGGGGGGCTCTCATAGAAGCGAATGCGAAGTAAAATATTTTTTATAAAGTTACATAGGGTTGCGGTATATCATTTTAAAGATAATTAGGAATAGAGTCCAAAAATATTTTTTTTTTAATTTTTTCCCCAAAATTGACGAAATGGGGGGCTTTCAAAGTGGTGATTTTCTAACGTCCAAAGATGACCTCAGAACTCTAAATTTTCTGAAAGGATGAGCCTGAAACTTGATCAATTATTTCAATTATATCCTGTACTTGAACAACAAATACTAAAATTAGATAAATATTGTAAGGAAACGGAATTATTTCATTTTTAATGAGCTTCAGTATTTTTAACAGAACTTCACATTTATGTCAATAGATGGCGCCGCGAGGTCTTAGTTCGGGGCGAACCACTAGTTACCTATGTCTTGTAGATTTTGTGTGAATTACAAAAAAACCGCGTTCGGGGAGATAATTTAGGGGGGAAGGGGGGAAGCCCGCATCCTAGGATCGGGGATTTTAGGGGAAATACTTTTAAGACCCTAAAGAACACTTGTGCCATAAATCAGCTTTACATTTTTTTTTGAGGTTTATTTTTATTATTCCCGTACTGATTATATGAGTGTGCACAACGACTGGGACTGTTATGGTGGCGCTCACTAGGGTAGGCGTCCAACAGTGGACGTCCATGATGGACGGCTGATGATGATGAACTATGAACCAGTCGAAAACCTCCCTGGCGCAGTGTTGAGTGCTGTTGTTGAACGATGAACCAGTCGACGACCTCCCTGGCGCAGTGTTGAGCGCTGTTGTCATAACGTGGGAGGTTCTGGGTTCGATCCCCGGCAATTTGGGAATTTATAATTTCTGCATTTTCTCTGGTCTGGCCTGGTGGGAGGCTTCGGTCGTGGATAGTTACAACCCTACCGGCAAAGACGTGTCGCCAAAAAAAAATTGGCAGTCATAGGACAGGAACTGCCGATAGAAGTGAAAACGAATATTTAAAATAATTTAAAATACCAACACAGCACTTCTAAAATAATTAAAATATAAACCTTGAAACTAAGGTATTAAAGTTTAATTACGAATGTAATATATTTATATTTAAGACCTTTTGTCTTCGTAACAACGCGAGGTGCCAGTCACGGTTACACATCACTTTTAAATATAAACCTTAAAACAAAGGCATTAAAGTTTAATTACGAATGTACTACTTAAGACCCTTTATCTTAAGAATAATGGTGTCGCGAGGTGTCAGTCACGGTTACACATCATTTTTAAATATAAACCTAAAAACACAGGCATTAAAGTTTAATTACGAATATCCTACTTAAGACCTTTTGTCTTAAGAAGAATGGTGTTGCATGACCGACACCGTTCCACATATACCCCTACCAAAAAGTACTCAACGCGCCTAAAGAAAAACTTCTTTAGGCGCGTTGAGTAAGTGTAAACACACTTCAAAAAAGTACACACCGGAGCGCAGACAGCAGGCGAAGGTGTATAGGCCGGGCCACCGCGGCGCCGTGAAGCGCAGCTGCAGCTCGTGCGTGTCCACCAGCGCCGTCACGTGCGCGGGCGCCGTCAGCAGCGTGTTGGACTTGCGGTCGCAGATGTAGCACCACCAGTACTCTTGCTTCTCCTGATCATACACAAGCGTAACATGATAGTGTAAGGGCATGAAATTAGCGACGGGGGAACGACGGCGACAGCGGGGCGATGCGATGTTATTTGGAGAGCTGGCTACGAATTTCGCGGCAATTTTGTCGTACTTATTTGAAAACTTTATTCACATCTGGGAATTGTTTAAAACTGGCGATTTGCATGTAATATTGAAATTACTCAATAAATACATGATTAAAATTTCAGATTGCCAAAAGTATATTTTTTGGGGAATTTTAATAAAATATTATTGAAGAGAAATAACCGCAAACTCTCTACCAGACTGGCATTAAATCCAGCTTGCCTAAAGGGCCTTCCCGAAATTCGGATCGCCCCGCTGTCGCCGTCGCTGGCCGTCGCTAGTTTCGTGCCTGACGCCTTAAACTCTATTATAGTCTGTTTCCGTTGGTCAGACCAAATTAAGGAAGCAGTTGACACACCGATCTGCGAGGCCATCCACGCGGCGGGAATCAGAGGGAAATAGAAGAACATCTTCAGAAGAGTGTTATCAAAGGGGTGTCAGGATTCTCAAGTTGAGGGAACGACGCATGCAGAAGATAGTCTGTTTACATATATTTTACCTATCGCTGCAAGGTTGGCTAACCTGAGTGTCAGTGTTGCCACATGAAGTCATTCTGCAATTCAAGCATTTACACAGACACTCAGGTTAGCCTACCTTAAAGCTTCCGTACCCCACCATGCAATCCGGCAGATTAACATACATCCGATAACAGAGACACGTGGGGCGTATACGTTAGATATCAATATCTGACGCGCTAGAGTAAATCAAAAAAGCCCCTCTTGGGCTCCCCTACTATAATTGACCGAGCGAAGCAAAGGTCTCTGAGTCTACTTGAGTGAATTTGCACTTGTCCGTCCGTCCGTCCGTCTGTCAGAGCATTATAACTTTTGAATTAATGAACGTAATTCCTTTAGCTTTAAATATAATATGTAAACCCATTGGCCTCTAGCCGAATATGTCTTAAAAAGTTTTAAAAATCTTTATTTCAGAGGGGCTCTCATAGAAGCGAATGCGAAGTAAAATATTTTTTATAGTGTAACATAGGGTTGCGGTATATCATTTTAAAGTTAATTAGGAAAAGAGTCCAAAAATATTTTTTTTTTCAATTTTCCCCCTAAAATTGACGAAATTGGGGTTTTCAAAGTGGAGATTTTCTAACGTCCAATGTTGACCTCACAGCTCTAAATTTTCTGAAAGGCTGAGCCTGGAAATTGATCAATTATTTGAATTATATCCTATACTTGAACAACAAATACTAAAATTATATAAATATTTTAAGGAAACGAAATTATTTAATTTTTAATGGGCTTAGTATTTTTAACAGAACTTCACATTGATGTCATTAGATGGCGCCGCGAGGTCTCAGTTCGGGGCGAACCACTAGTACGTACAGTCGGGAAAAAGTAAGGAATGCTATTTTTTAGGTATTGGGGTTTTCAATTAAGAAGTTCTCAGTGCCAGACCGGAGTTGGCGGTGTTACACCCCTGTGCCTCGAAAGCACGTTATAATAGTCGTTAAAATCCGCATTGGAGCAGCGTGGTGTGTCTAAGCTCTATTTCCCTCTCTCCTATGAGAGTGGAGGCCTGTGCCCAGCAGTGGGACGTTTTAATGGGCTGTAGTGGTGGTGGCTATTTACCAAGGGGAAGTAGGGGCAGTGCACGGGGTGCGAGCACTTGGAGCGGCCCTCGAGCCGCTCGCGCTTCTGCAGCCGCTTCTGGAACTTCTCCCACTGATCGTCGTCGTCGTCGTCGGCCGCGGACGACTTGTCGCGCGACTCGTCGCCCGAGCCCGAGCTGTGGCTGCCCGACTCGTCCGAGCTGCCTTCCTCCGCCTCCTCGCCCCCTGGTACATTTGACATTAAAGTAATTTCTTAATCATAGACAAGGGTTCATCCATAAAGTACGTCACACTTTATGGATGGTGTTCGGTCTAGGACCTCGGTTAAATGATAGAGTTGATTGATAATTGATTTATTGATTACTAAATAATAATTGTAACTACATATTTTAATAATTATAATTAAATGATGAATGCAATGATAATGCTATGTATGAGTGGCACGCGTGCTGGTCGCGGTAATGATTTACACACTGATTGGTTGTTAGTTGGAATGAATAATGAAAACTAGGTTAATGCTGATGGAGCAAAATGTGATAGGACTGTGGACCGTCCAGATGGACTTCATGGTCACCCATAAAGTGTGACGTACTTTGGACGTACGTGACGTACGTGGACCCCTCCTTGTCACAGTCGGTCACATCAATTGTGTGACCCCCTCCCTAGTGTGACGTCACATATCTTGCAATTTTACATCTGGAAATTATTAAATTAAAATCTAGATGTAAAATTGTTATATTAGTATAGTCACAGAATAATAACTAGTACTAGGTACAGAAGCTTTACTTCGCAATGGTTTTCAAATAAATATAGTACTTTATGGACGACCCCCAAAGACAAGCCAGATCCAGAATACAGCTACTGTTTTATAATTATACTACCTATACCCGCGACTTCGTCCGCGTGGACAATGTTTTTTCGACGGAACTCTGTGTCTGTCTGTCTGTCTGTCTGTCTGCTACGCTTTCACGGCCCATCTATTCGACCGATATTGATGAAATTTGGTATAGCGGTAGATTACATCCCGGGGAAGGACATAGGCTTTTTATCTCGGAAAATTAAGGAGTTCCCGTGGGAAAAACTTAAACCACGCGGATGAAGTCGCGGGCATCAGCTAGTAGAGGCATAAAAGCACCGCTTACCCAAGTGGAAATACTTCAATGCTCATTTTTTATCAAGACAGTCAGTAAATAGGTATTCTGACTTACCAATGTCTACCCTAGCTTCAAACCCTATGTGTAAAACCTACCTTCGTCGTCCTTTTTCTTTGGTTCCTTGCTATCTTTAGGTTTGTCTGCGCTGGGCGCGGCGGGCGCGGTTGGCGCAGCCGGTGCGACTGGCTTTGCCTGTTGCTTGGCGGCTGGCTTCTTGCCCTTCTTAGCGAGGCCCTTCTTCTGCTTCATCCACACGGGCCTTTTGTACACGTCTTTCTTGTCGCTCTTGTCGGTTTTATTGTTCTTATCATTCTCGCCCTTTTCTGTTATGTCTCCGCCGCCTTCTTCTTCTTCTCTGTAGATAATAATTAGCTATAGTGTTAAACAGCATTTGTTAAGTCGAGGTTGATTCATGATTTTATTGATAAAGTTGCATGGAAGCAACCGACCTCGCATCCAGTGACCCACAAGTCAGTGCAATGCTTGTTGTGTTGTATTATCTAGTTATTGTAACCTTTTTTTTAAGAAAAGAGCAACCGGCTCTTCTCAGTAGAATCGATTTCCGAACCGGTGGTGGAGTCTTAACGTTTCATAAGTGACAAAAGTTGTGTGAAATAAATAAATCATTTATCATTTATTGGTTTGTCCCGAAGTAATATCTTCAAATTTTCTACAAATTTTCACTTCAGTGTTAGAATTACTAATCTATCAACACAAATACAGTACAGTAATGACGACCTCCGTGGCGCAGTGTGTAGCGCTGTTGCCTGAACGTGCGGAGGTCCTGGGTTCGATCCCCGGCAGGGTCAATTTGGGAATTTATAATTTCTGAATTTTCCCTGGTCTGGCCTGGTGGGAGGCTTCGGCCGCGGCTAGTTACCACCCTACCGGCAAAGACATGCTGCCAAGCCATTTAGCGTTCCGGTACGATGCCGTGTAGAAACCGAAGGGGTATGGATTGAATATAACTGCCATGCCCCTAACAGCTGTTAGCCCGCTACCATCTTAGACTGCATCATCACTTACCATCAGGTGAGATCATAGTCAAGGGCTAGCTTGTAGTGGATAAAAAAAAAACAGTTATAGCACAAAGGTGTGAGGGAAAAAGCAGGCATGCGCTTTCTAACATCGATCTCTCAGAGAATTGTATTAATTTTATGTCAATTTAACACTTGTCTAAAGTTTTTCTTCAGCTTGGGGCAGTGTGCACGACATAGAGGCGTAAAAGCATTGCTTACCCCAGTTGAAGACGCTCAATGCTTATTTTTTATTAATAAAATAGGTATCCTAACCAATACCTACCCTAACTCTGAATACTATGCACGTTACTGGCTTCTGGCCATTGATATACCTATTATTTGTGAATTTGTGCAGGGGAGATAACCTTAAACGCACAGAGAAAACTGACTTATATTTTACGACAAAACACCATGAAAGTTCTCACTATAGCTATACAGAGCACTTTCGCAAATGATAATTTGGAGCTTTGGAATAGAGATTGGAGACTCTTACTTCAATGATTTTTCTTTTATAGTGGTGTCCCCAAAGAGTTCCTTCATATTTGTCCTGCGAAGAAGCACCGTTACTGTCACTATGGCACCAGCTGTCACCACTGTTGAGTTCTCATCATCAATTACTGCAAAAAAAAAACATTTTGTATGAAAACAATGAATGTCGTCACTGATGTGTCGACGCCAATTCACTTTAGCCCATTAACGTCCCACTGCTGGGCACAGGCCTCCGCTCTCATAGAAGAGAGGGAATAAGAACTTAGACACACCACGCTGCTCCAATACGGGTTGGCAGGCTTCAACGACTATTATCATGTTAGTGATAATAACCGGGACTTTAAAAACCTAAATCCATGCAGACAATGTCGCGTGCATCATCTAGTCTAGTGCTAAAAAAACCACATAGTCTTGGATGAGAGCATGCTATTTCAAGAAATATTACTGGACAAGATATACATAAGAGCAAGATGCACAATGTTTAGTAAAGTGTGGTTTGCCATCATAAGTTTTGTAATTTTGAATAATTTTATTTAGTCACACATCATAATTTACCAATATTAATTGTTTTCTGGCATAGACTTTCGCATTATAAATGCGAAAGTGTGTCTGTCTGTCTGCTACGCTTTCACGGTCCATTTGTACAACCGATTTTGATGAAATTTGGTATAGGGATAGTTTGTATCACGGGGAAGGACATAGGCTAAGGCCGGAAAATTAAAGGTTGTATGAACACAATGCTAAAAAAAAAGCTCAACTGATTGGCATACATACCTTCAGTGTTAACTTGAAAATGTATGTAGGGCATATTGCCCAGCACTTTCACGACATCATCATACTGCTTGTCGTTCAGAAATCTGAGAACTTGTCTCCTTTCCTCTCCGGACAACTGAGCCAACTGTAACAGAGACTTGATGTGCTTTTTCCGATTCGTGAAATACTTCAAATGGTCCTCCGTAATGTATGGCAGTTGGAGCAGGGCGGATTTGTAGTCCCAAAGCCCTTGAACTATCATTGGGGACAGCTTCATACAATTTTCGATAGTACCTATCGTGGGCAGCCTAGGTACTGAAACAAGAAAATAAATACAAAATAGATTTATTTTTATCTGTATCACGATTTTTTGGCGTGCATTGAAAATTTTAAATAAATGTGTTTTTTCTAGCTCGTTAATTATTATCTTTTATTTTAATAATTATACGGTACAATTCCGACTTATCATGTGTGGTATAATATGTCCTACATGGCACATGTACTTGATATATTACTTGAAGAATAGGGATGATGGCTATGTCACCGTAAGATTGTAAATTTTTTTATCTCTTTTCAAGTTTGATAAAAGAGTTGCTGATTTGATTGAGTTGTTATCACCCCTATTAGATTGACTCGAAATCTTTTAACTTTAGCAAGTTCCCCTTGGTTTCAGCTGTAGTTATTTACCATTCTAGCAATAAAACCGTGCTGCAAAATGATTTAGCGTTCCGGTACGGAGCCGGCGTTGCACTATTGGGCGCTACGCTGACTCGTGCAGTTTTTTTTAAACTCGCCGCGTCGATAAAAACTATTTTAGTCAACGAGTTAGCGTAGTAATTCGAGTTACTACCGAGTTGTACCGGCGATCCACCCCTAGCTTGTCCTGACGTAGGTTCGATATATCGTTCCTTGCGAAGATTTGGTTACATGCGACGAAAGTGAGAGGTGGTGGTGGTGTGTGAAAGCTTTTTGAGTGTGTGACGAGTGCTGTTGTCTTAACGTGCGGAGGTCCCGGGTTTGATCCCCGGCAAGGTCAATTTGGGAATTTATAATTTCTGAATTTTTCCTGGTATGGCCTGTTGGGAGGCTTCGGCCGTGGCTAGTTACCACCCTACCCGTCAAGCGATTTAGCGTTCCGGTACGATGCCGGATAGAAACCGAATATTAATATAACTGCAATGGCCCTAACAGGTTAGCCTGCTACTATCTTAGACGGCATTATCACTTACCATCAGATGAAATCGCAGTCAAGGGCTAACTTGTAGTGGACTCAAAAAAATACAACTTACTTCTCCTCGCGTAAGCAAGCGCGATGAGTTGGTTAACGCAATTGACCATCTCGACGATAAGGTTGGGGCATCGCGACACGATGTACCGGCGGTCCACCTCCAATGTGTCCTGCGGCAGGCGCATGCGCATGAGGTGCGCGTGCAGCAGCGCGCGGGCCTTTATACTGTACGGCCGGCACAGGGGCTGCTCCTTGTTCTTCTCGCCCAAGTTTGGCAGCTCACGTAAAAGCTGACGAAAAGATATGTGTAAGCCGTTACGCGCGGTTAACGTACTTTATAGCTATAGGTAAACGTGAGATTTTGAATTTAGGACAACTTGCACAAGGACTCTATAATTGATTTAGTTAAATATTTTAATGCTGTTTTTGGCAAATACTACTACGCATTCGCCAAAAAGGGACGGCATTACAAAATTTAACTAAATCAGTTTAAAACATGTCCTTGTGTGAGCGGCCTTTAAGAAAAATTAAATTTTTTTTAATTTCCGCGGGAACTCCTTAATTTTCCTGGATAAAAAGTAGCTTATGACATTACCCGGATCCAACGATAAAACCTATCTCTGTACCAGATTTCGTCAAAATCGGTTGAAAGAAAGACCGTTAAATCGTGACAGATAGACAGACAGACCGACATCCCACTTTCGCATTTACAATATTAGTATGCCGGTACTAATAAAACATAACGGCTATAATTAGTTCTCGTTTTGCGGCCGTTTTCAGTAAGGACGGATTGACTTGTCAGGCGAACGTAATAACTTGGTCAAGTGCGTTCACGCACTCACACGCGAGCGTAATTCATTACGCTTTTCAAGTTCAGAAGGAAAATATACTCTGTAGAAACCGACTGGGTTTTTTTTAAATTTCCAAAACACAAATAGTTACTTGAGAATTGGTTTCTTGATGCCCTTAACCAAAACAATATGTAGAGTGTGAGAAGGATAGGAAATATTTGTATTGAGAAAATTGTAGCCAACCTTGTTACTGTCACATAATAAATTGCGCCATATAGGTAACATTACTCAGAAAATAAACTTAAATCTAAAAACAGATGGCAAACATAAAATAAATACTCAAACAAAAATTATAAGGATTGTATGGATTTAAACAAACTACCAAAACTCTGAATTTACCTGCTAAGTTATATTTTAGCAGTAAAAAAGTTAACATCAAATAATTCCTAAGCTTAGCCTTCTTTACTTTACATCATTGTAAATTACATGCTTATGCATATATAAAATTTCAATAATAGTACCAATAGCATAACAAATTCTAGATATTATTGGTTACATGTTTGAGCAGCAAAATAAAATCCTATAGATTAACATTGCTTAGAGCGTGAATTTTTTTCTGTGCCATAATAATAAATTTTAAGCATAATACTGTACAATATATACATATCTTACTTTGTATTGATATGCAGCAAACAAATGAATATATTTAGTTTCAGTCATAAAAAAATTGGTAGGGCACAAAAACTTACCATTGGGACCTCTTCATTATCAGTTATTCTTTCAATAATCTCAGAGTTATGCCTCTTGTCAAATTCACAAGACGCAGCTAGAATCATGAGAGCTCTCTTCAAAGGCATTGAGGGTGTTTTGTGACAGAAGTAGAAATACATCTGTGTTGTGTCCAACAAAACTTGTTCTCCTGAAAACCGAATTGACCGATACCACCATGTGCCAACCTAAAAAGATTCACGATTTTTATACATTTCTAAACTTTGTAGTCATTTATTACCATAACTAATAAAATTTATTTGGTTACTCACATTAATTTTATTAAGTCAGTGAATTTTTGCCAATTAAATACATATTATTAAAATTGACTATTTTAAGACACTGATCCACAACTTGTCATCATATCAGTTTTAGGTGCCTGTTATAGGTACACTATCAATATTATCATGTGATATGCAAGAGTGTGATTCTGTATCAGGAAAAATTTATGCCTGATGGTAGCTGGTAATGGTACCTTTTGATACCTTTGCTACCATCAGGCATGTCAATATAGTTGCAGCTATTATTAGTATCAGAATATCTTGAAAACCTACAATACTAGTAGATATTGATAGTGTAACACTTGATACAGACATTTCCACATGGAATAAAACAGAAACTTATTTTAAATAATATGTATCTGAATACATATTATTAATGTAATGTGTGTATAAAACAACTTAATCTATGCAAAGCAGTGAAAGATTATTAGATGGATTTAGACTGTTTCCACAAAAAATAGGAGGAAGAATAACTCACAGCTGTTGGCAGAGCCACCATAAACACCAGAGCATACAGCCCCAGCACCCACACACTGTTCTCTTTCTCCACAATCCAACTCGGCAGTGCTATACCAAAGCTCATAGCTCCTGGGCCATCAGGGTTCCCATATTTCTCCCAGTTTCTTCTGGCTTCGTCGTCTGTTAGCGCCTTAAGTATACATAAAACAAAATATAGAAAAATCTAAATTTCTATGTCTCAACCTGTCTAGCCCACTTAGCACATTTGTGCTAAGTGTAGACAGGTTGTACCTAACATATTACTACAATAGCAGATACATTTAATTAGTTAGTATTCTTATTACAACAGTGGATTTTAGCCAATCATTAGCAAAATGTTACACTATGAGCAATCATTTAACTGCAATAGTAACCAATAATTATTACTGTCAATTTTATGTGACAGGCTACTAGTATTGACACAATGTGTTTTTTCATCATCAACATCTGACGTCTCATCCCAGCTTCTCACAGATTAAGTATCTTTCTTCTATCTTTGAAGTGCTACTTTTAAAAGTAAATAAATAGACCAAACTTTACACCATCCAACTAAAATAATTATTATAAGGTACAACTTATAACAATACTAGCTGATGATGTGGATTGAGATTTAATCTGGGAAAAAAGTAGCCTATGTGTTATACTATAATCAATCTCCATGCCGAATCTCATCCAGATCGGTTCAGCCGGTCTGGTGTGATTGAGTAATAAACATCCATCCATCCAAACTTTTGCATTTATAATATTAGTATAGATATAACCCAAATCTTGTAGCAGCTTAGTTCACTATTGCATTTGGATATTATTATTTACAGTGAAGTAAAAAAAAATAAGCCTTAATGATATAGAAACTCATTTACCTATGTGTAAACCTTTTTTCAAATAATTAAATAGCTAATAATTGTCAATGTATTTATCAATGTGTCATTTTAAGTCAATTAAAACTTATTGAGTTTTAATATGGCTATAATGAGTATTTTATTACACTTACCGCAGCAGCTATTGATATAGCTTGTAATATTTGTTATTAAGTGATGATTCTTACCTGATATGCTTTTGTCAATTTCATGAAAGCTTTTTCATCTCCAGTTTCCTTATCTGGATGAAGTATCAAAGACTGTTTGCGATAAGATCGTTTAATTTCGGCCTGAGTTGCACCTGGAGGCAGGCCCAATATTTCATATGGGTCAAAGTTAGACATCTCATAATCAAACTGAGACACTTTAGCTGCTAGGAACCCGAGAAGCACCCACCCAGATATTATTGCTAACATAATAAAAAAGTTTTTCACTTTCTTGTATGGTTCCGACTGTTCTATTATAATTTGTTTCTGTATACAATTTGGACACTGACATAGTTCCGCTTTTTTTGCTGGATCTGTAAATGAGACATTCCACAAATAATTACGTATACAAATATTGGCTGTTAAAAATTATCAACGTGTAGGTAAGGTAATAATATACCGTAACGTGACATCAATTTCTATATGGCAAGCAAATCAAACCAAAAGTTATTTCATAATTAAGTTATATTATGAATTATCAGTACAGTGATTTAATTTAATTGGTTCTCTTTAAGCTTACATGTAAAAGATTTACCTTCTTTTCGTTTTCTTGGCCAATAATAAAATGTCGCCGGCACCAATATTAGAGCGAGGAATG
This sequence comes from Erebia aethiops, assembly GCA_923060345.2. Classification (NCBI taxonomy): domain Eukaryota; kingdom Metazoa; phylum Arthropoda; class Insecta; order Lepidoptera; family Nymphalidae; genus Erebia; species Erebia aethiops. The sequence continues at coordinate 26,813,875 of OV281081.1, forward strand.
ATAACACAAAGTAAAAGAATGTTGATCCACTTTCATCGTATTCAAATTTTTGTCCACCCATTGTTATTCTATCACATTATTTGATTTTAGGAATTAAATTAAAATATCAACCGCGCCAGCGTTAACTTCCCAAAACCCAAGTTGAAGCAGAGAGTTGAAGTTTCCCCTGACGTGTCGTTTACATCAAGGTTTTTTTTAATTAATTAACTGGTTTAACGGCTCTGGATTCCAGTCCTTCTGAGCCTAAAGTTCACAGAACAATATTACCCTAGGCGGGCTGAAGTTACATTAACAAATTAACAAGTCTCATTATCACTCTATCTTTTAGCTTTGGTGTTGGTCACAAAAAGTCAAAAAATTACAAATAAGTTTAAAAAGTTTACATCGGTTCACTCATCACTGTTTGTTGTTTTCATTGTTTTTATATATCTTGAGCACCAGAAATAAAGGAATATAATGGCCGGAAGAACTTTTTATCAGCTAATAAACTTTGAAGAGTATCAGGAACTTTGCCATCGTTAATATCTTGAATGGAGCTAATGAGTAGTAATCTATTTAGACCAAATTGACGACATTGAAAAACAAGATGATTTAAGTCTCCATTCCTTTCGCCACAATATTCACAATCTGCATTTTCTTTCATTCCCAAGCGATGTAGGTGGGTGGCCACTCTGCTATGTCCAAATCTCATTCGGTTTATAGTCGTAATGAATTTTCTATTATTAATCCCTTTTTTATTATACCAAGGAGTGGCTGGCGGGCTTTTTTGTATTTCATAGTACCAAATTCCTTTGGACTTGCTTATTTCTTCCCAATATGACTTCCATAAAGATTTCAAATCATTGCTTAACAAGGCATATATATCTGTGAATGGTATTTCCAGCATTGAGGAGTGATCTAAACATGTTGATGAGTGTACATCTCTAGTAGCAACATCTGCTACCTCATTCCCAGTTATCCCAGAGTGTGAAGGGACCCACATAAAGGTAACAATCTTCTTTCTTTTATTAAGATTGTATAGCATATTTCTTATATTATATATAATGTAATTTTTTTTGTAATCTATTTTATTAGATTCAATGGCTAGTATAACACTTTTCGAATCAGTTACAATGAGAAACTGTGAATTCACAATATTATTAATGTACAAGAGAGATAAGTATATTGCATAACATTCTGCTGTAAAAATAGAGCATAAATTATGAATTTTAAAAGTTTTAGATATTTTCTTTTGTGAGTCATAAAAAGCTGAAGAAGTATGCTCTTCAGATTTTGAACCATCTGTATAAATTGTATAAAAGTGATTATCAGCTAAATATCTTAACATTTCCACTTGAGAATTCACTTTTTCTTGACATATAGTAACATTGACATTCATTAAAGCATCATATTCTAATTTATATAAAGGCCATGGTTTGCTTTTATACATATTTTTGGTTTGGGTCTGTGAGTATAAAACAATCCTTAGAATGTCTGGTAATCGACCAGATAAAAGCATATTTACATCAATGTAGCTATCATCAAAGTTAGCAACTTCATAGGGAAGTATTTTTCCTAAAACTAAACTATTTTTTGAACTTATTAATTTAACACAAAATCGTTCAGCAATTTCAAGTCTTCTTATTAAAAGTGGAGGAATACAACTTTCTACTTCCATTACATGAATTGGTGTAGAGCACATAGCCCCAGTTATTATACGCAAGGCTTTATTCTGAATTATGTCTAATTTCTTTAAAACCAATTTATTAGCATTTAAATATGCTAATGTGCTGTAATCAAAATGACTTCTAACTATACTTTTATAAAGCATTGATAACAACTTTGGGTCAGCTCCCCAATGCACACCTGCTAACGATTTCAAAACACTGAGACCCCTAAAGGCATTTTTACATAGATTATTTACATGTTCTTGGAAAGTTAACTTCTGATCAAGCAATATTCCTAAAAATTTTTTTTCCAATAACCAAGGTAATCTTGTGTTATTATATTTTACAAAGTTATCACATGAATTATTTTTTTTGGAGAAAATTAGAGCTCCGCTTTTACTAGGACTGATGTTTAATTTTAACTTATTTGAATAATAATCATGGACTTGTTCCAATGCTAAATTTAAATTATTTACAGCTATATTTACATCTTTATTTACAGTATATACAAGGAGATCATCAGCAAATTGCAGAAAGTTTATATTTCTATCTGTAATGTATTTACTTATTAAACATGTATATATATTATATAGCAAGGGAGATATAGTAGCACCCTGCATAGTGCCTTTGTATACATTTCTAGGACCATGTATAATGTTATTAAATTTAACATACATAGTTCGGTCATATAGAAAATTAAAAATCCATTTACATACTTTTCCAGGAATACCAATCTCACACAGAATATTGACCAGTATGTAAGGATCTACATTATCAAATGCACCTTGTATATCAAGAAATGCACAAACTGTGGTTGCATGACTGGCAAATGAATGATTTATATCTGAAATCAAAGAGGCAAAACTGTCTGCTGCACTTTTTCCTTTCCGGAAACCAAATTGCTGTTCAGGTAAAATATTATTTGCTTCTATGTAATAGTCTAATCTGTTTTTTAACATGTATTCAAATAATTTCCCTACACAAGAGGAAAGTGAAATTGGTCTGTAGGAGTTAAAGTCATGTTCTGATTTATCAGGTTTCAAAATAGGTATCACACATTGCGTTTTCCAAGACTTTGGAATACATTGATTGTCCCAAAGCAAATTAAAGATTTTTAAGAGAGTTTTTTGTCCATTAACATGCATGTTGCTAATAAGTTTGTATGGAATATCATCTAACCCCGGAGTGGAATCTCTCCTTGATTGGATGGCTGCAGTAAATTCATGCCAAGTAAATGCTTTCAATAGAAAAGAACTATTGTCACTACCTATATGATTAAATATTGAATTTAAATTTATGATATTGCTTTCTTTTTCAGATGGTACTACTGTGGGTGCATATTTATCTAAGAAAGAAGGAATCCAATCATCATTTTTTGATGGCTTATGTACAGGTATCCTCTTAAATCGCCTAATATAATTCCAGATATAACTTATTGGAGTATATCTATTAAATGAATCACAAATTCGTCTCCAACTTGCTTTCTTTTTTTCACTGATTAATCTCTTTTTAAAGGCATCAATTTTTTTATATTCTATGTAACTTTCTATTGTCGGGTTTAATTTATAAAATCTTAAAGCATTTTTACTTTTCTTTACAGCTTCCAAACAGTCTGCGTCCCACCAAGGAACTGGTTTTCTCATAACAAACATATTAGGTTTGGTAATTAAAGGTACACAATCTCTCCTTATTTCTAGAAGTAAAGTGCAAAAGTTTTCATAAGTAGCCAACAGATTAGATGTATCAATTGTGAAGTTTTCAAACGTTTTTTTTGTTTCAGCCTGGAACTTTGACCAGTCTGCTTTTTTATAATTAAAATGTTCACACGGTTCTCCTACATCATACTTTTCAACACAAGTATATAAGTCGACTATGGTTGGGTAGTGATAACTACCCATAGGATCATCATATACATGCCAATCACATAAAGGAACTAAAGAAGGACTAACACATGAAACATCAATAGAAGATTGATTAAAATTAATACTTCCTACTGTAGTTGGAGATCCGTTATTTAATATACAAAGATCGCATTCATCCAACATGTTATAAATATCAGTGCCTCTAGTTTTTGTTGTGAGACATCCAAAAGCAATATGATGAGCATTTAAGTCACCCGAAAGAAGAAGTGGCTTAGGTAAACTGTTTATAATTTGTTTTAATCTTCGGACCTTAAAGCGACCCCCACTGGGTGGAGCATAAACACATAAAATGGACATATTGCCTAGGCTTGTAGTAAGGGTTATAGCTACTGACTGCATATAATCATAGAACGGTGTAGGGACAACAAAATATTTGAAACTATTTTTAATTAAAATTGCTACTCCACCACGTCCATTTTTTCCATTCTGATTAATGAAATTGTAGTTAGGAATGTTGATAGCTCTATTTTCTCGCAGCCATGTTTCATTTAACAAGCAAATATCTATATCGTTCTTAACTAGGTAATTAATAAGCAAAGGTTTTTTATTATTAATAGATTGTATATTAAATTGTGAAATTCTAATAAATTGTTTATCCATTGTTTTTAAGATTATTAATAAGCATTTCTTTTACAACTGATGTAGTAAGTTTACGGCCTGAGTTACCCATGGCCACCAATGCTCCAATAAGTGCTTTCAAGATAGTATCATTTGTTATAATTTGTTCAATAAGAGTTTCATTATTATTAGTTGTGGTATTAGTTTGGGCAGTTTCTGTCTTTGATTTCTGTACTTTAGGAGTGTTATTAGGTTTAACTTGTGATTTATCTACTGTAACTGTATCTATTTTTGTTTGTTTATTCATTGCAGGGAAGTTTTCATTATAGTTGTTAAATAAATTTTGTGTTTGTTTTGTTTGTAAAACTTTTGAATAAGAAGATTTATTATACTTTTCCTCCATTTTTTGTTTTTTTATTGGACAGTCTCGTGATATTGCAACGTGAGAGCCACCACAATTTATGCATTTAATTACCGCATTTTCCTCACATTCAGTGTAGCGATGCTCCTCTGCACAAATAGAGCACCGCTGCACGGATTTACAAATTCTTGCTCCGTGATTAAATTTGAAGCATTTATAACATTGTAAGAGCGGGGCAACATATTGATGCACCCTATATTGGAACAAGTCCAGATGTACATATTCAGGTAAGTTGGTTGAAAGGAAAGTTATACTTACTGAACTAAACGGTTTAATTTGACCATTAACTTTCTTGGTGAAGCGACGCACAGCGACAACCTCATATTTTGATGATAGTTTTTTGAATAATTCCTCGTTACTTATACTTATGGGAACATATCTGAGTACCCCAATCGTTTCCACCGCACTTGCTGGTATGAATGCCTTATATTCGTATTTATCCAGGAAATTTTCATTTTTTAAAAAATCATTGGCGTTGATTGCTCGCGCGAACACCACCCCAACTTTAGATGCGTTTATTCGTCTTATATTAATTACTCCTTTAATTTCATTTTTAAAAACTCCCGCCAACATTAAGGGATTGGTATTGCCTAGTTTGACTCCTTCTTTACGACTCTCAATAAAAACCGTGTATTCAGCCATTCCTACTGATTCAGGGAAAACTCTTTTATAATTTAATTTGTGGTATGGCTTGTAAAAATCGACATTTTCCTGCTGCTGATCTTGACTACGCCTCGGCGGTTTCCTTTTCCCGCCCGCGTCGTTATCCATGCCTGTGTTCAAACCGTCACTATCGGACGGCATTTTTCTTTATTTATTAATGAAAATTAGTTAATTTTCCTGCAGAAGTCGAAAACAAAAGAGGTATTTTAAAATTTCAATTTAAAGTACGCGCTTCTTGTTTCCCGCCAAAAACAAGATCTGGACTCAATGTAATCACTACGTTTGTTTTGGTCAAAGAGAATATAACCACTCTTACATCAAGGTTTACATTGACATCACAGATCAGCAGGGCGACCGCGTATCTTTTGCATCAATCATTGATACATCGCAATCACCTCTGATTGGTTAATAATCTTGCACTATTGGACGAAATCCATTGACGCAGAAAGAATACCATAAATTGAGCCAATCAGAGGTGATTGCGATGTATCAATGATTGTTGAAAAACATACGCGTTCGCCCTGCAGGTATTAGTTATTAATTGACATATTGTCAAGTCGCAGACTACTTACTACATTTTATTGATGACAGTCGTCAGTCTGCATGCTCTGCTGCATGGTATATATTAGTAGGCTCTAGGTATGAGACCTCAAATCAATAACCTCTAGATGGAGTGATGGTCTGCTCGGTCATGAGACAGCCATATTACCGTCATATTACATTATATACTGCACAGATTAGTATAGAATACTATACTACGTATTCAAATGGCTCACGGCCATACAAATTTTTATCCCAAGTCAAAGCCAATGGCTTAACATTAGTTTTTTTTAAGATTGGTGCTCTGGATTCTTATTTTAAACTGTTTAGGCTTTTGTCTTTTGATTAAAAAGTTGGACAAATATCAATCAAACGCTCAATTATTTGTATTGCAGTGTATTGATGTACTCAGAAACAAAAAAACTTGTAAGCGGTAGCCCTAAGTAATAAAATGAAACAATTTTCTTCAGGTATTTATTTACTTATCTTTTTCAATTTCTTTTTCAATTTGATAAAATCATACTGTTGTATTGCAGGCAAGGCTTGCCCTCTAGTCTAGCACTATCTGTGCCCTTTAAAATTTTATTTATTGTATTGCACCAATTTAAAATACACATTTTTATCGTGTACAAACGCAAGGCGTGAAGTAGGTACTTTTTTTTATAAGTTTGACCACTTATTAATTCGTCATCATTAAACAATACTTTAATGACCATGCTTATAGTTTCGATTATTCTTTTTTTGTGACCACTTTTATTTAAAAATTGGTTAGTGTAATCGAAAAATTCTCCAAAGTATCTTACAATGGGTTCCGCAGGATAGGATATTATTGACCGAGCGAAGCGAAGGTCTCTGAGTCTACTTGGGTGAATTGGCACTTGTCCGTCCGTCCGTCCTTCCGTCCGTCTGTCAGAGCATTATAACTTCTGAATTACTGAACGCAATTACTTCAGCTTTAAATATACTAGTGGTTCGCCCCTAACTAAGACCTCGCGGCGCCATCTATTGACATAAATGTGAAGTTTTGTTAAAAATACTGAAGCTCATTAAAAATTAAATAATTCCGTTTTCTTACAATATTTATCTAATTTTAGTATTTTTTGTTCAAGTATAGGATATAATTAAAATAATTGATCAAGTTTCAGGCTCATCCTTTCAGAAAATTTAGAGTTTTGAGGCCACTTTGAAAGCCCCCCATTTCGTCAATTTTGGGGGAAAAATAAAAAAGAATTTTTTTTGGACTCTATTTCTAATTATCTTTAAAATGATATACCGCAACTCTATGTAACTTTATAAAAAATATTTTACTTTGAATTCGCTTCTATGAGAGCCCCCCTGAAATAAAGATTTTTATTATTTTTTAAGCCATATTCAGCGGGAAGCCATTGGTTTACATATTATATTTAAAGCTGAAGTAATTGCGTTCAGTAATTCAGAAGTTATAATGCTCTGACAGACGGACGGACGGACAAGTGCCAATTCACCCAAGTAGACTCAGAGACCTTCGCTTCGCTCGGTCAATAAATACTAGTGGTTCGCCCCGAACTAAGACCTCGCGGCGCCGTGTATTGACATAAATGTTTTATTATTGATTAGATTCCAATCCAGAGTTCCTCAATCAGTTAATCTATATTACATAGCTTACGTGCAAGAGATGAAAATTAAGATCATAACCTGATGAAATATTCTGTTGACCCACTGTAATACAGTGTTCCACCAATCTTTTTTTGGAGTCAACGGCAATACATCTGAAAAAAACAGTTTATTTATCATAAATTTATTTATTTAATAAATTCTAACACAACAATCAATATAGGACTAGGACTAGGACAATACAGAGGAGCTGGGACGACATAAACTGCAAATTAACTTATGAAAATCTTTTGAGCTGTAGTACAGGTTCGGCGCGTGCTAGGCTTTTGGCCGTGGGTACGCATGAGGCTGGCTACTGGCTTCACGCGTACCCTTCGTCAAATACAGGAACATTTCTTGAGCCTGACACGCTCCGAATCGCAACCTGTCTACGGCTTGGGGTTCCGGTCTGCGCTCCTCATAAATGTCCCTGTGGCAGTGATGTCGACAAGCTAGGACATCACGGACTGTCATGCCAAAAAAGTGCAGGGCGCTTCTCGAGACATGCCGCACTTAACGATATCATACGTCGGTCCCTTGCCACCGACAACGTGCCAAGTCTACTTGAGCCGACTGGTATTGCAAGAGACGATGGCAAGAGACCGGACGGTATGAGTTTGATTCCATGGAAGATGGGCCGGGTGCTGGTATGGGATGCAACCTGTTCAGACACGCTGGCCCCTTCCCATCTACATGGAACCAACAACAGAGCTGGTGCGGCTTGTGAAGCGGCTGAAAAAGCTAAAGCATGCAAATACAGGGGTCTAGGCTCTGAATATGATTTTGTCCCATTCGGCGTCGAGACCCTTGGTCCGTGGGATCCTAGCGCTATAAGGCTTTGTAAGGAAATAGCAAAAAGGTTAGTCGACATTACAGGAGACCGAAGAGCTGGCAGCTACCTCGGACAAAGAATTAGTCTAGCTATTCAAAGGGGGAACGCTGCCAGTATCTTTGGAACCTTGCCTAAAGGGACTCCTTTTAATAATATATTTTAACTAGTGGTTCGCCCCGAACTAAGACCTCGCGGCGCCATCTATTGACATAAATGTGAAGTTCTGTTAAAAATACTGACGCTCATTAAAAATTAAATAATTTCGTTTCGTTAAAATATTTATCTAATTTTAGTATTTGTTGTTCAAGTACGGGATATAATTGAAATAATTGATCAAGTTTCAGGCTCATCCTTTCAGAAAATTTAGAGTTCTGAGGTCATCTTTGGACGTTAGAAAATCACCACTTTGAAAGCCCCCCATTTCGTCAATTTTGGAGGAAAAATTAAAAAAAAAAAATATTTTCCGACTCTATTCCTAATTATCTTTAAAATGATATACCGCAACCCTATATAACTTTATAAAAATATTTTACTTCGCATTCGCTTCTATGAGAGCCCCCCTGAAATAAAGATTTTTATTATTTTTTAAGCCATATTCGGCGGGAGGCCATTGATTTACATATTATATTTAAAGCTGAAGTAATTGCGTTCAGTAATTCAGAAGTAATAATGCTCTGACAGACGGACGGACGGACGGACGGACGGACAAGCGCCAATTCACCCAAGTAGACTCAGAGACCTTCGCTTCGCTCGGTCAATTATTATATTATTATTTATTTATTTTTAAGACTTAGAAATTTAAAATTATCTAGAATGACTATTACAATATAAGAATATATAGGACTTACATACAATATAAGAATATATTACATGTGGTGTTATCATAAATTCATATGAATTTTACTTTTTTTTTAATTTTTTTAAAGTTTTCGTTGAAATAGTTTTCGATTAATAATGTAAATATATATATATATTAACAATAATAAATTATTATCCAATACATTGCATATTATTAAAACTAATATTATAAATTCGAGTGTGGAAAATCAGAACCCATGGGTAATTTAAATGTTAATCTGCAAGGTTGTTGGTAGTATTTGTAATACGGCGTAATTTATGATTTGGTGGTGACATTTTAATACGATGATGAGACTCTAAAAGGCAGGAATTCAGAGCCCCAAAGTTAGTTAAAAAAGGCAGTCGCGACTGACGTCCCTGACGTCATAATATGTCAATATGACGTAGACGACTATTCATAGAAAAAAAAATATTTTCATTTTCAAATTTCATCATTTCCATCGGTGATTTCCATTTTCCAATTGCGTAAATGAATGAGTAATAGGTATATCGTGTTAAATAATGAAAAACTAACAGCACTTAAGTTAAGGACACCATTTAGTAGATTAAACCACATTCGTAGTACGTAATGTTATGTTTCCTGAAAAAACTGTTTTGATGGTTCACACTTCTCATTATTCGACGCAGCTATTCTGTCCGACGTTATTTTGATTATTGTTACGTTAAAAACCCATGCGATAGCATTATTATTTTTTCAGATGGCTACGAAATCAATAGCAAGTGCCACCGTACGAGCAGTGAAAAAACGAATATTGCCATCCAGGGCAGCACTTATATTAACCCCATCAGCTGTTCAGAAAGTAAAGGAGATTATGTCCAAAGAAGAGGCTAAAGGGTTCATTGGTTTGAAAGTTGGTGTGCGACAAAGGGGTTGCAATGGTCTGTCTTATACTCTCGATTATGCTTCTACTAAGGGAAAACTTGATGAGGAAGTAAAACAAGATGGAGTTACTATAATTATTGATAAAAAAGCACAATTAACATTATTGGGTAAGTGTGGTTAAGGCAGATCTCACACTGCGACGCCCCACGATCTCTCACAGGGCTGCGTTGACTGTGAGTATATTCATTTGTATAGAAAATATGTACCACACATTAAAAACACCTCCACGTGTGGAATTAGTAGCGGGGAGTGTTGTAGTGTGGGATTCGCCTTAGTATTGTATTGTTCATGTCTGATTATAACAACTTAAAATATGTATGCACTGTTTTATACAGGAACTGAAATGGACTTTGTTGAAGATAAGCTCGCAGCGGAATTTGTTTTTAATAACCCAAATATTAAAGGCACCTGTGGCTGTGGAGAATCTTTTAGTATATAATTTTTAAGACAACTATAAGTATTTTTGTAGGATTATTCTTGCCCTCTCATAATTTTCATGTAATTTGTATGTTTGCTTATAAAGCTACAAATTTATATTAATTTTATTTTAATTCTTGATAAAAATAATGTGATAGGGCAGAATTGTATATATTTATATCATAGATATCTAGATGTGTTCCTTTATCTGATTATTATTATTTAGTTAGTTACTTAGGTAGTTGAAATTATTTGTATAGGTAGTGATGAATCTGCAGAGCCATTTCTATGTTTTTGTCTTAATCAAAGTATAATGTGTTATAAAGAATAAAAATTTTGTTTCATATATTACTGTTTGTATTTACTTAATTTAGCTATCATGTAGATTGTAGTCAGATAGGTAAAATAGGTGCACCTCACTAATGCCTTACATAAGTCTCTCCAGTATGTTTGAGAGCAGTTATGTGTTATTCCAAACTATAATCTATCTCTGCCAGATTTCAGCCATTATTGTTATATGGAATGATAAAGGAAACAAATTAATGGAGGAGGTACTAATCCTACCTCCAAGATAATAATATACTGACTAGTGAAATGTTACTACAAACTTATCTGATGGTGTCAGCTTTGCTAGTATAATATGATAAATAAAATAAAAACAAAAATTAAATAGGCATAAAAATCATTTATAGTTCCAATTTTGGCCACACGTCAGTTAAGTTTGACGGACTTTACCTACTTTTTTTCAAAATTCAAAATGCAGATTTTGTATGAAAATATACATTCAGTATAGTCAACTCACAAAACATAAAATTAACAATAGATGTGGATATTTAGCATCTTTTGGCAGGTCCTATAATTAATAATCATTAATTACAAAAAATATTTGACTATTTATATGGTAAATACCCAATTGTGTACAGGTAGTACGGTAGTACTATATGGAGAAAGGTCTTTTTTTGTAGTAACAGGTTTTTATTTTTTATTTTAAGCTATTTTTAAGACTGATTAAATACTAGTTAGGTACATACTACTAGTTTACATTAAGCAGCCTACTATAGTCCTGTTTAAGAGAACCTGTTCAAAAACGTAATATAATGTGCACTCAAGTCTCATGCAATAAAAACCCAATGACCTCAATTTACAAGAATTTACATATACGGTCAAACAAAGAATGTGGACCTATTTTACTAACGCCATCTAGCCTGAAAAGCGGGACAGCGCTATGGCGGGGACAAGGACAGGGCTATACAGGTTAGGAGCGTGCTCTAAAGGTTGGACGCCCATTTTTTTTATGAAAGGGCCCATCTAGTACCTACATATATATCGATGTAAAAACCACATCACTGGTTTGATTACCATTGATGTATGCCCTAGTCCTAGGTGATTACAGCTTACAGTCCAAGGAACATATTTGCTACAGCCTCTGCTAAGTATATGTGTTCTGTGGCTTACAGGCTTCCATTGAATTAATAAAAAGTATATTTATTAGGAATGTTATGGAAAGAACATCCTTGTCTTATTAACCACTGTTAACCACTTGTTAGCATTAACACCGGAATTTTGGTACATACTACATAACGCTGGTGAAACAATATATAATCAGTAATAGTTTATGAAGTAGAATCACAGACTAACACAAACAGTTAGCACTAGATTTTTCAAATTTGCCGCCATTTTTAATAGATCAGACTATGGCAAAACGTCTAAAAAATTTATGTTGTATTTAAGTATATTCCACCGTAGCACCTAAACTACTGAGCCGATTTGGATGAACGTTATTATCAAAATATATTAGTAAAAAGCTTTAGTTTCTGCAAGGATTTTATGTAAAATGGAACGTTTCATGCAACAATTTTACCCGTTATCGCTATCTCACTTACCCTAGGAGTTTAAATTTCTGCTATCTCATTTACTCAAATAACATGGAGGTGCTCCCGTAAGAACGTCGTTGAAGTATTTGTCTTTGTTTACGTGTCGAAATCATCTTACGAAACTATTGAAAAGTAACCCAAAGCATCTCACCGTGGTTTATGGAATTACTTCGAATAAATAGTGGCTTAATAATTTTAATAAAGACTCATTATAGTGCTCATTTCTTGAAATGAATAACGGTGATGTTGGAGGATCTAGAGGTAGAGGCCGTGGTTGGCATAATCCCGATAATAAACCTCGTGAGTTACGCCGGCCCAAATCCGTGGCGGACGACGCAAAAGGTATTTTTGTGCTTTTATCTAGTACGTTATCTTTAAAAAATATTACTCATTGGTTATAATCCTGGGTCGCAAAAAGCACCCATCAAAAATGTTCAGGTGAAAGTTTAAGAATTTTCATTTGTGATGACGTCGGCGGGTATGTAGTTTGACAGAAAGCAACTGGCGGAGCCATGTCGCATATATAATGTAAATTTTAGTTTATATTCGGAAATTTATATCAATTTCCGAATATAAACTATGATTTACATAAATATGCGACATGGCTCATCAATACCAAAAATGTGCTGGAAATTAAATGAGTTGACTTTACAGAGTACCAACATCAAATGTTTTTATGGGGTTGATTTATGCATGCATCAATTTTTTTGGCAGTTGAAGCCCCTGTTTCCAATTTGTCAGCGGAAGCTAAGGAATGGTATCCACCAAACTATGTGCCACAGTCACCTGTAATATACAACCAAGAGCCCTTCAGAGTGCCACGCTATTCTGTTCAGGACAGGATTCGACAGGCACAAGATCAAGATCCATATAATTTTGACAATTTATCGTATGCACTTGAGGAGCCTGAAAATTTGGACCTGAGAGTTAGTATCTATTTGTTATCTATATTATTAAGTAATAAGTATACAATTTTATTGATGTTTGTAACACTCGTGTTGTTTCAACAGGAGAACATAGCAAACTTGATTACTGTAATGTGTGAGATAACATTTGATCCCGGCAAATTTGACACTTTGTGTGGACCTTTGGTGGATTCTTTTGTTTTGACTTTGAATGATGCCACCTACACACGAGCCCTTGTTGAAGCCATTGTGAACCAGGTAAGTTTAAGGATATTTCTAGGTAATATTGGGCAATTATGTAAGATTTATTTTGTAATTTTGTATGTATGGTCTATATTTTTATACAGTTAAATCTCAAGTTTGATGACCCAGAGTTCTAAGCCACACATAATATTATGACATACAATTTGGTCTCATATTGTGATAACTCTTGTGCTTTGAGAACAACTTAAGTAATCATATACAGTGATAATGTTTATTGCTTACAGGAATAGTTATAACTTACATAACACCTTTATAACTTCACATGTAGGTAATAAGAATAATATTGGTAACAGCAAACTAGTAAACATACAAACATAAACATGTTGCAAACTACACCAGCTGTTATCATTTGTGTGGCCAGTAACAATGTGAACTTTTTTTATTAAAGAATTCTTGATTAAGAATTGCATTTTCACAGTGTATAGGCGAGGCCAACTTCCGATACAATGGTGCCCGATTGTGTTCTATCTTCGATTCTGTTGCACCGCCTGAGGAGTCTACGTTCCGGGCTTGCCTGCTGGAGCGTTGTTCTACCGAGGAGCACAAGATCATAAGTGGCATAGAGGGCTCAGAGGAGAACATGCGAGGGTTTGCCATGTTCCTAGCAGAGATTTACACACAACTGGAGAATAGCCAGGTACTGTACTTACCTTAGGATCAGGCTTTGTGAGTATCATGTAGAAGCTGATGACTTCCCAGTGCTTTGTTGAACACTGGTATTAGAAATCCGAGGTTTTATTACTTGTACCTTATATTTTAATTTTATTTATTAAGTATATGTGTACTTTTCATAATAATAATATGTTTTATATACCTACTGTCTCAAGTCTCAACCATGCTTAATTCTATACTGATGTCAGTAAGGGGTTGCACCCATGTCAGTCAATGAGTGACCGTTTTTTTGTCAGCAAATATTGAAACATACATTATTTATTAAAAAGTTTTTTTTTCAGGGTGGAAGAATAAGATCCTTAGGAGAAAGTCTCTGTAAAGTGTTGTTGCATCTACTTGATACTGACAAGGAAACTAACATCAAATCAGTTTGTCAGTTGCTCAAGGTAAGTTCCGATGTCATACATGCTTGTGCTATATGTCAGAATTGCAAGAAAGCTGTTACCGTGTCTCAATTGTCGAAAAAAACCCTATGTCACCTACTTCCAATTTGTGTCACCACAACTAAACTAATTCAACTACTGGCACACAAGACAGTGACTGCGACTTTGTCTGTGTGGGTTAAGGTTTAAAAATCCTTTGGGAACTCTTTCATCTTCCAAGATAAAAAAGCCTAGCCTCTAGCATTTAAGCTATCTATGTACCAAATTTGTCAAAATTGGTTCGATCGAATCAAAACTGACCAGTAAGACAAATAGACATTTAATTTCAAAATGAAACAAGGTTCATCTGGATTGACTAGTATTGTGAAAATTAGTATTTCGCAATCCAACTGCAATATACCTAATTTGTTAATTAAATAGTAATTGTTAGATAGTAATAGTAATTGTTAGTTTAATAGTAGTAAGTGAATGGCTGCCAGCTCTCTGATTCCGAATATATTATGTCGCACTGTTGTACATTATAATCCGCCAAATTACGGACGTTCGATTGGCGTACATCCGTTAAACAATAAGCGGACGTCGGATTTGAAAAAAATACTAAAGTGCAGTCTATAAAATGTATGAGCAGAGTGCGAGTGCTTTCCGACGTGTATCAGATTTTTCTGTCAATTTCTAATAATATTCGGCCACGATTCGGCCAGCCTATATTGTCGAGGATAAAGCTGGACTCGGTCACCCGCGCATAGGTTCCGCAATAAATACCTACGCTGCAGTCAACACTGGGGTCCATGCATTAGTTGGCCGTCAATCACCGCCACGCACGCAAAAATCTAAATTGGTAAAACCTAAATTGTTTTATATTGCCAACTCTTATTGAAGTGTATCAGCTTTTTGGTTAAAAATACTTTTTCATAAACGTCTTATAATACGTCCATTGATATCTGAATCATTCGGAAATTCCTTAAGGTTCTATTTACATTTTGATAATTTTATTCAAACAAACAAATAAGGCCAGTTTTCAAACAGCCAGTGTAGCAACATTTATGAACATAATTAGCTGATGCCCACGTCTTCGTTCGTGTGTATTGGGTTTTTGGTTCCCGCAGGAACGCTTTAATTTGCCGGGATTAAAAGTAGCCTATGCTGTTATTCCAGACTATATTCTATATCTGTGCCAAATTTCATCCAGATCCGTTCAGCCGTTTTGGCGTGATTTAGTAACAAACAAACATCCATCCACACATCTATCCATCCATCCAATCTTTTTTCCAATCTTTATAGTAAAAAAAAATGATTTCGTACTTTTGACATAATGCACCATCTCTATAGGTTTATCTTTTGAAATATTGTAAGTGTAAATCGTAATTCCATGCTCTGCACTCAAAGGAGGCGAGGTATTAGATGGGGACGAAGTCAATCCGCCCAAGTAGACTCAACGAAATTCACTTAGTTCATTCAATTCATTTATGTTCGGGATACAGTTGTCGGGCATCGCGCTGGACGCTGATTGTCCGTCGAGCATGCACGCGGCGTTCGAGCGCCTCAAGTACCGCGGCGAGATGCCGTGCGTGCGCCGCGTGATCCAGCTGCGCGCCACGCGCTGGGGCACCGCCGAGCCCGTACCCGACGCCAACGCGCACCCCAACCTGGCCGCGCCCAACGCGCGCCGCCTCAACCGTGAGTATCCGACACACACACTGCACGTGTACAACTCTACTCCTTCAAGATATTGTTTTTTCCATAGTTCCAAAATTGACACCAGATGTCGTTACTGTGAATGTGGTATTCTGGAAGCTTTATTGGGCATAAACTTATAACTTTAGGACGGTGTGATTATTTGTGAACGTGGTGGTAATAAAACGAGTGGCGCGATTGTTGCAGAGTCGAACTCTGAGCCGGAGGGCTCGATGGGCGGCTACCTGGCGGACGGGCAGTCGCTGACGCTGGAGGAGCGCGACTTCCTGCAGAGCAACCTGCCCGCCAAGCCCGCTGCGCTCGACATCGACATACTGTGAGTCCATTGTGTTACACTACTGATACTATGCGTACTTTGTGTTACACTACTGATAATATGCGTACTTTGTGTAACACTACTGATACTATGCGTACTTTGTGTTACACTACTGATAATATGCGTACTTTGTGTAACACTACTGATACTATGCGTACTTTGTGTTACACTACTGATACTATGCGTACTTTGTGTTACACTACTGATCAGTAATACCTACAGATTTTTTAGTGGTTTTTTCTATAGTTGGAGTATATTCCCACAACTTGGAACAATTTTTTATGCCTGTTTAGTTTTTGAAGTGAAACTTCTTTAGAATCGCTGTGATTTGAAAATTCTATGAAACGAAAAACCTAACGAAAAAGCGATACCAAAAAGACAAACATATTCATAATAGGATTTATCCTGTGAGAGAATGAATGAGGTAGAATACAAGTTGTTATCTCATTATCTCGTAGGCTACTTTTCTGAAGTTTCACTTCTGCCGTGTGAATTGCACACACACTTTTTTTTAGCGTAAGCCGGTTTGTCTGTTGTCATCATGTTGTCTCATTTCTCTGTGCTTTATGGGTATGTCCGAACATAGAGCGGCGCCGCGCGCCTATTGCCGCGATATTATTGGACGTCTGCCTCGCCTAATATATTGGTGGGTAAAGTCCTCAAGTTGTCACTGGGACGCGGCAGAATCGTGTCCTGCAAACGCCGCGTGTAGCCGCCGCGCTCTTGCCGCTCTATAATTGGGTATTTGACAATTGGTCAAATAAATTAATTTT
The DNA here is from genome assembly GCA_923060345.2 of Erebia aethiops. NCBI lineage: Eukaryota > Metazoa > Arthropoda > Insecta > Lepidoptera > Nymphalidae > Erebia > Erebia aethiops. Next base: position 26,831,129 of record OV281081.1, read on the forward strand.
TAGTGATACCTAATTAAATAGAGAATCGCCCAAAAGACTGAATGTCCACGTCCCTTGTTAGTTTTATTTTATGTTGAATAATCATTTTAAATTATCGACTTAAGAAAAAAAGTGCGTCGAATTTTGAGGACGTAACAATTCGTAGATAGCTAGACTTTTTAAAAGTGCTTTTGAATAGTCGAACAAATCTATAGTTCGCGCGCGAGTTGAATGCAGAGTAAATGTATGGTGATTGGTGACACATACATTTACTCTGCATTCAACACGCGCGCGAACAATAGATTCATTCGACTATTCAAAAGCACTTGTAAAAAGTCTACTCGAATAAAAAATATTTGTATTTGTATTCAGTATTTCATACAAAATCCCATACTAAGCACGGGTTTTGACGTTTGAAAAAAAATTACTGATTTGACTAATAGGCATGATGACTGATTTTGAAAATTTTTCAGATTATGTTCGGAAGTATCTACTATTTCGAAAAAATATCTTATTTCAGCAGAAAAAAAAGGTTTGGTAGATAATATTGGCATTTGAAATTTAAATTTTAAAATTCACGCCAAAACGCTCCCCGGTGTCATAGCGTCGTTCGTGACGTCACTATAATTTTTACCAATGTACTCTGTGCAGTGCAATAGTGTGATTGTCAAAGCTCGAAAACAAACCATTGTGACGTCATTCGCTTCTTGGTGTTTTAACCAATATGGCGGATTGCTGTATTTTATAATTTTATTTTATCAAAAGAAATAGCAATCTCACTCGAAATAGAAAAATAAATACGTTTTTTATAATCCATGAATTCTATTTCATTAGATAAATTCATAATTTCATTGATTCTTGGTTACTGTCATCGTGCCTATTGTCAAATACCCAATTGGACACACGTTCATAACTGTGGTCGCGCGGCAGGGAGGAGCTGGAGAACGAAGCATGGGACACGGGCATGGACGCAGAGATGCAGGCCGGCTATCTGGAGTTCCTGAAGATCTCCAACCAGATCAAGCGATAACCGGCCCCGCTAGCCCGTAGGCCACGCCGCGCTCTACACTAGGACAATCGTGAAAACTATTAAAAAAATCAATAAAACTCTATAAAACAATAAAAAGATTCGTCTGTGAAAGCTTTGTTATAACTCTAGATTTATGGGCCTTTGCACATGACGACCTTTTCGCGCGCAATTTAGAACGCCGCAAACCATATTGCTGAATGCTATCTAATGATGCGATTATGGACACCAAAATCGTGTGCAGCACATATTTTGTGCACGAACGTTCTCATCTTGAGTGGATGGGCAGAAAAACACTGCAAACATGTTTGCGTGTGCAAATTGGACCCACTTATGCAAACAGGTACCAATCCACACACATGCCAAAAATGAGATAAGCATACAGAAAGCTTTTAAAATGCACCTTCTATCGACCTTGTAAAGATCAAAATGATCTGGGGGCATACTACCATCGCCTAAAGCAGTATTATTTTAATATTGCAGTTTTGTATGACGTGATGTTCCTAAAATAAGGATTATAATTCTGAAACAAGAGCATCAAAAATATTAAAATAATATTATTAAGCGATGGTAGTAAGTCCCTTGACAATTTTGACATTGTGACCAAAATTGTCAGATCATTTTGATCTTTACAGGGTCGATAGAAGGTGCATTTTAAAAGCTTTCTGTTTTTGGCATGTGTGTGGATTGGTTCCTGTTTGCATAAGTCCTTGGTGCCGCACACTGGTGGAATCGCACCATAATGGAAGCTGCAAGTGAAAAATGGCGACTAAACTAAAATCTTAGTCCTCGGATTGACGGATTGACTATACAAACTGCACATTTACGCATATCTTGCGGATGTAGAGTCGATAAAGTCGCAGCCTCTGTAACTAAGCATATTCTGTGTAATGAAAGCTGAGAGCGAAAGATCCGGTCGTGTAAGAGTAATAAAAGAAATGCATAATAAAGACAACAATTTATCAATTAATCGTAGTTAATCCGAGGATACACATCCTCGTTTTGTTACTGCCGCCTTTTTTACTGAGCTTTCATTAAAAAGAAGAAAGTTAATTAGGCTGCAGCTAATTGGATTCGCTGCTGGTTTTATTTGCATTTGATACTAACTGCGCATGAATAGTTCGCCGTGTGCAGACACTAATAATAAATAAATGCATGAGTATGACGTATTCTACGAAAAATAAATAAATGTCCGCGCAGCACTAAAAGTTTAAGACATACAAACAGAATGTACCGTACCCTACTTAAGCAATATAAAATCGAAGTAACGTAACTTTACAATCCAGTAATCCATTTCATTGCAATATTAATGCTCATATTAAATGAAATAGGCGTATATTTAGATATAAAAAATAAAGATTGTTCAATCATTCTTTGTAGCTCGAATAGAATACTTCCCAGTAATAATTGTTTAAAGATTTTTTATGATTTAATTACAATTCATAATAGGTATATTTAATAAAATAACGATAAATTCTTGATCCTGGTGATTTGTGTGGCGTAACTGACTATTGAATAGTGTTTAATTGAATTAATCTATATAATTAATATTTTAATTTTTATTATGAGCTATGAACAATGCAATTGCAACAATTAATGATAATGGACTTAATGTAAACAAGTACGCGTTCGCATCTTTACAATGCAAATATTACAAAGGTATAGTTAATAATGAATAGTGAGAAAAACTTATAATATTGATCAGAAATGCCTTGCAACATTATTAAATTGTTGTTTATCAAAATAACGAGATATATCTGTGATTTGGTCCTCTATGATAGTAAAGTAATTGGAAATATTATTAATTTTATTCACAGTAGAAAAAGGTATTATCCCATCTTTACGTTTAGTGAGTGGCGGCTTTGCAGTCCTTTTTTTGTAGTCTTAAAATATACAATGTACAAGAAAAAGTTTAAAATCAATGTGGACATTTGGACCTATTCATTGTCCTTGTTTACATTTTGTCTCGTACCTAACTTTGTAAAAATATTTAGTGATCTCATTACTTCTCCATTTATTTTGTCAAATTCATGATAATAAACGAAACACTCAGTTCATTATGTTGGTCATGAGCTGGCCCCAATGCCTTATATTGAAAAGCACGATTCCTAACATATCACACAACGAATGCTAAAATAACTGCACAAATATTTTTTTGAGCGATAGCCATATAAAAAACTTAGTTATGATGAAATTTCGAATTTTCTAACAATAATGGTAGAACATTCCGGTAAAACGTGTCTTACGATTGCATTTCTATTTACTTACTTTTTTGAATTCAAGCCTTTAATAAATGTGTAAGAGAGGTAGTTAAATAGGTAAATATCTAACCTTGTTATTAATTTTTTCATTGAATTTTCTTCTGCCGTAAGAACTGCATAGTTAAATTTCTTAAAATATAGTAAATTTGATCAGTTTAACACGAAAACTTAGTGCATTGCGTACCATTCTAACGTTTCTAGGCATTTCGACAGTCAGTGTGGAGGTAGAGTAGATCTATAAGCCAAATTTTGACGTTTTATATTTTGTTGTCCTTACATAATTAAGCTTGTATGATATGGTTGGAACAGCGTGTTTGTGCTCAGAGCGCAGTAAGTCCTATTTGCTGAAAGTACAGTGATACATTGTTAAGGCAGCATTTCGCAAAGAGACGGAGATTTGCGGGCCTGAGGTTTCGATGGTTTTGTAAAATGGAATCACTTTGTCTTTATGCTAGCCGAACAGTGTTGCAAACGCAAAGTTACTTAAATTGTTCTGTTTAAGGCGAGTCACCTCAGCTCAGCGGTGAAAACTGGTTTGCTAGATCAAATTTTTTCGGTATTTACTATTAAATAACGGTCTTACAAAAAATATCCGATACACTTAAAGATATTGTCTAAAGAATGTGCTAATTTGTTACACGATAGGATGTACTTTACTCGATCAAAAAAAATCTTGAAACAGGCTAAATTGAAAGTTTAAAACGAATTTTTTATTAATAAAATTTTCGACTTTGCTCATCATTTTTATATGGATAAATTCCTCTTGAAGTATTAATGAGAACCTGCTAAAATTTATTTCAAACTGAAGTCCTATATCTATTTAATTCAAATTAATCCCAGAATTTGAACGTTGCCAAGCGGTTTCAGAATATACCGCGCTGCCCGCTTCCCCGCTAGTCTCTACGAGAAATTTACCGCGAGACGCGCGGGCGGCACCCCACACCTCACCTCCTAAAATCTTGGAGGTGACTCGCCCATATGCACTAACATATTTTTCGATATTGAGACATTTTTAACTGTTATTGTTACTTTGAACGACTGAAAACAGTCGTGATGGTTAAATTCTGTGAGTATAGTTTTTCACATGTTAATGCCACGGAACCAAAAGTTGGCCCTGTATCCTCCGTCTCAATGACGCATTGTCAAATGCCACCTTTTATAACCACGATGGCCATTAATAAGCAATTTTTAAAGACATAATAATAAAATAATTTTTTGATGTTTTACGCAATATGGGATTTATTTATTTGATGCAATTAGGCGAATGTTTATAATATTCCATTGTATTTTTGTTGCAGTGATATTATGAATGTTATAAGAATAAATGGATATTTTAATAAAAGTCATTTAAATATATCATAGTTTTATTTCAAGGTACCTTATAATTATTTTCATCAGTAAAAAAATATATCAAATCTTCCGCAATTTCGCTCGGTTTATTTTTTAACTTTGTTTAGAACTTTCGTTATTCTGTTCAAAAAAAGAACCTTCGTGGGGACTCAAAGGCCCCACAATGTGCTGAGAGCTAAGTTTTATATCGCCATGTAACATGTTGACCACGACTGTTCTCTTTTGAATAGAGTATTATTTCCATCAGGAGGGTACCCAGAGTATTATTTCCATCAGGAGGGTGGGTGGACGTTTTCAGATTAAATCCAATCTCCACTAAATACAACGATAAATTTCAATTTCAATTTCAATTTCAAATATTTTTTATTCAAATAAACTTTTACAAGTACTTTTGAATCGTCAAGTGAATCTACCACTGGTTCGGAATGCCATTCCTACCGAGAAGAACCAGCAAGAAACTCGGTGGTTGCTCTTTTTAAATAATTCATTTACAATTACTATATCAATGTGTACATAAGTAACCGCTGTCCCTAGCATTGCTGGAGCGATCAAATCCATGCTCCTCTATCATTTACATAATCTTCAACAGTATAATAAGCTTTTTTCAGGAGCATACTTTTAATGGATTTCTTAAATTTGTTTATTCAATTCATGTCAAAGACGGGCAGACAGAAAGTAGCCCCATTCCCGCCGGTGGCACCCGTTCACGAGCATGACGCATGATCCAGCCATTGCTTCGCTCGACCATATTTGAGGGAACGTAACAACCCGCACCACACGACACCACCACAGAAATGTTTAAAGAGAGCGTGACATACCCAGTCTACCCGTATCAAAGCATCGAATTGAATACTAATATTCAAACACTAATTTATAATCAGTAACCGCTGTCCCCAGCATTGCTGGAGCGATCAAATCCATGCTCCTCTATCATTTACATAATCTTCAACAGTATAATAAGCTTTTTTCAGGAGCATACTTTTAATGGATTTCTTAAATTTATTTATTGGCAAGTCCAAAATAGGTTGTGGAACCTTGTTATAGAAAACAATGCCCATTCCCACGAATGACCTTCTGACTTTTTTGAGGCGGAGCGATGGAGTCACGAGCTTATTACGGCCTCTAGTTGGCCTATCGTGCAGATCGCATTTTTTTTTATAATTATGGATGTGCTGTTTTACAAAAATTATATTACTGTAAATATATTGCGAGGCTACTGTTAGAATACCAATTTCTTTAAATTTCTCTCTAAGTGAATCACGCGGTTTTAAATTATAAATTGCTCGTATTGCCCTTTTTTGTAGTACAAAAATTTTTTGAATATCTGCCGCTTTACCCCACAGTAAGATTCCGTAAGACATAATGCTATGGAAATAAGCAAAATATACGATCCTGGCAGTTTCGATGTCAGTTAACTGTCGAATCTTTCTGACAGCGTAAGCAGCAGAACTAAGCTTGCCAGCAAGTGTTGATATATGGGTGCCCCATTGAAGCTTTGCGTCTAAGGTCACCCCCAGGAACACAGTAGTATCTTCTATTTTCAACATGTCGTTATTTACCATTAGTTTAATATCACTTGTGGATCTGGCATTCGGCAATGCGAACTCGACACATTTAGTTTTTTTTGTATTTAAAAGTAGATTGTTAACCGTAAACCAGTTCGTGACTTGAGAAATTGCAGTATTTACGTCGTCAAAGTTGTCCTTATGTCTATCGACTTTAAAAATCAAGGACGTATCATCAGCAAATAGTACAATATCACAAGTGTTACGGACAAAATATGGCAAATCATTGATGTACACTAGGAACATGAAGGGACCCAAAATGGAGCCTTGAGGGACACCCATTAGTGAGGCTGATCCGGATGACTTCACATCGTTGACACATACTGTTTGAATGCGATTACTGAGGTAGGATGCAATGAGGCCAAGCGCAGTGTCTTTGACTCCATAGTAGCTCAACTTAACTAAAAGCGTCTCGTGCTCAACGCAATCAAATGCCTTAGACAAATCACAGAAAATACCAATAGCATTCTGTGATTTCTCCCACGCGTCGAATATATGTTTTAACAGCACGGCGCCCGCATCAATTGTCGATCGACCTTTAGTAAAACCATACTGCTCGGAGTGAAGAAGTTTATTTGAATTAAAGTGCTGAAGCAGTTGGTTGAGCATAATTTTTTCAAATATCTTGCTGAGTGTTGGCAAAATTGAAATTGGTCTGTAATTATTTGGATCGCTTTTGCTACCCGATTTAAAAAGTGGAATCAATTTACTACATTTCATAAGGTTTGGAAAGGATCCTGAGATTACAGACTCATTAAAAACTAGAGCAAGATATGGTGCAATAACATCAATAATATTGCCGATTATTTTTACGGATATACCCCATAGTATGTAATTGTACTAAATTATGGAATTATATTTGTATTTGTATTTTTGTATTGTTAATGTATGTTGAGATAACAGTGAGCCGCCATTCTGACGTCAGGATGGCGGGTGTATTCTACATAAATTAACTGTTTTTAATAGGTACACCAAATAAATGTACGTCTAATGTACTATATTGAAATTACTAAAATTTGACGCAAGCTCTAATATTGTGAAACACATGTGAGCAGCCATCCTGACGTCAGAATGGCGGCTCACTTTAATTTCATGTTTTCTCAACATACATTTTAGATCCTGACTTTGGATGTAATCGGAAGACTTTCAACCGCCACCCTGACGGATACACTATTTTAGTATAATATGATTGAACACATCAGTTAATTATTAATATGAGGTGGTGCGTCTGACAGCACTTTGTAAGGATTGAGAATTCCATTGGGGTCCATCGATTTCTTCAGATCTCTCATTAGCTGTAACGCCGACTCGTCCTTACTGTAATGTATGAACTGAGGCTTCCTGAAGCCTACGCCGTGTTCCGCGCTTATTGAACCGCGGAACTTGGCGACCTCTTCGAAGATAAACGGCTCTAATGTGGAGCACATATTTTTCGTGTATTCGGGTACAATAACGTTGATGTGAATGTTGCCATCACCTGTGAATTAATTACCGACATAAGTTGTCTAAAGGAGTCGTTATCATACACAAATTATAAAAAAAGGGACCTAAAGATATTAAATACAATAGGTAAGTAAGTAGTACCTACCGTTAGTGTGAATTATTTCGTTCTCTCAACCACAGAATAATATAATAGTACTAACGTATCTCAACGAACTATATTTTTACCATGTACCTATCATGATTCTGTTATGGTTAAATATGGTTCGCTTGAGAATAAAGTAGGTACGTAAAAGTTAAAGTAAGTAGGTAAAAGACAAATTGGTATCGCAATTTTAATTTGTCGAATAAGAAAGTGCAAGATAAGAAGAAAAGAAGTTAGTAAGTACTTTAAACTTGTAACAACAAGTGTCGTATTGCACCATCATATTTTTGTCCTCCCAAAACCGCGCAGTAGGTATCTGTCAATATTTTCAACTAATGAATACCCACAAACTTGCCCGGTGGCCAAAATTGGAACTAATTTTTATGTCTGTTTATTTTTTGTTTTCATTATTTTATTTTTCATATATACTAGCGATGCTGCCACCGGGTCAGTTAAGTTTGTGGGACTATGAGATACGATCCTCTAACGATGAGAAATCAAATAGTCCACATACCGACATGCCCATATCCATACACTTTAGCGGCGCGGTCTCTGAGCCTCGCGCGCAGCAGTTCCACCAGGTCGTAGTAGTTGCGCTGCGGTATCGACACGTCGTACTTGAACGTGTAGCCCTCCATCAGACCCGCGCCTGCTATGCTCTCGCGGATGTGCCAAATTGTCTAAAATTATCAAGCAGTTATCTTCCTTTCTGACGGCACAATGCTTACGCGCAATTTCAACCTATGTTCGTCTCAATCAACGATTGAAGCGAGACGATCATACAACTTTGCACAGGAATTTCCTAAATAACAGAAGTGACTTATTGGGGCAGCTTAAATAGACGTTCTAGCATATTTACGAGATTGTCTCTAACCTTGAATCTAAATGTTTTGTCAGAGATCAGCGGGGCTACCGGCTAAAAATGACAGCTACAGTGTAACGATCGCAATCACCTCTGATTGGTTAACACTCTTCCACTATTGGACAAAATCTATTGACGCAGCAAGAATGCCATAAATTCAGTCAATCATAACAATTGATACTGTAACAATGATTGATGCAGAAGTTACGCGGTCGCCGTGCTGGCATTTTCGTGACGGACCCACTGTCCCCGTCGGTGGCGTGGCACTACCTACGAGTACGTTACATTGGTCTTTCTGCTTTCGGGAACGTGTACCACCCCCCTTCTGTAGGGCAGGATCCCCTTAAGACTAAGTAGGCAACACGAATTTTGAGGTCCAACCTATAAACCTACTTTCATCTTGGCGGGTTCGGAAGTGACGGTCCCGTCTAATATGAGTCCACTGTCCATTCCTTCGGTCAAGAAGCGCGACAGTTTCTCACTGTCGTGCGTTTCGTCGCTGCCGTGCGTCTCCACCAGCACATAGAACGGGTAGTCTGCTATAGGATTCCTGTTCAAACCAGATAGGTACATTTGAAAACATACTTCGGTTCGACACTGAAAATTCGCTACGTTTCTACTAGAAGTTATCTACGATTTGAAAGTAAATAATAAGTATCTATTTATCTAACTAATTAGGTGTTTATAGTTTTTAGATTAACATCTGTCTATCTAATGATCTTCTAATGACTTCTGTTTATCTGAACTTGGCCAGCGTGGTAGAATATGGGCAAAAGTTATACTTACGTAAGCTTCAGGTTTTTAACAGTGGAACTAATGGATTCATTGTCTGCCATTTCGAAAGCAGAAAGTATTTCACCCAAAGATGACTTTGCTCTTTTATACAGTGCGAGTATGTTTTCAAAATTGTTTACCCCTGAAAGAATATGAGGGCCAGTTAATTATGGGCATAGCAATTCATAAAATCCGGATCGAGGACATTCGTAGGAAAATTGACTGACACAACTAAAGGGCAGCAAACTGAAATGTTTTATGTACTTAGTCAGGTTACTGTATGTTTTTCGCTGAGTATACCTAGAGAGTTGATGGAGACCGCATAAGTGCATTAATGTAGGTTCAGAGGTCATTACCTCTGGACCTATCTGGAGTCGGAGGACAAATAAGGAAGGTAAGTAGATGATCGTATTTGTTAGTACGATTTCCAACCATTTACGAATACATGTGAGGATTGATAAAGATAGGTAATAAGTTTAAAGTTGCAAACTTACCAAAGTACCCAAGGGACACAGCTTTAGGTAACGCTGGACAGTGTATGGCAACTTTAGTAACTACCCCCAATGTTCCCTCAGAGCCTATGAATAAATGCTTCAAATGATATCCAGTGTTATCTTTCTTTAGTGTTCGTAGACAGTCAACAACTGTCCCATCTGCTTTAACCTGCAATCAGCAATGAACTTTTACCTTTAGACACAAATAGTCTTCCAGTTTTGTTCAAAGCCGGACAAAGAGGAAGGGAAGTGTGGCTCACTTTTGACTTGACTGGCTAACGAAAGTTGACTAAAGAACCGATCGCGCGAGAAAACAGATCCCCTCGCACGTAGCTTCGTAGCATCGAATATGTAGTTTTACATAAACTCTGTTTAAAATTGAACCTATTTTTATTTTTGAAGATATAATTTTGTTGACCGAGCGAAGCGAAGGTCTCTGAGTCTACTTGGGTGAATTGGCACTTGTCCGTCCGTCCGTCCGTCCGTCTGTCAGAGCATTATAACTTCTGAATTACTGAACGCAATTACTTCAGCTTTAAATATAATATGTAATCCAATGGCCTCCCGCCGAATATGGCTTACAAAATAATAAAAATCTTTATTTCAGGGGGGCTCTCATAGAAGCGAATGCGAAGTAAAATATTTTTTATAAAGTTACATAGGGTTGCGGTATATCATTTTAAAGATAATTAGGAATAGAGTCCAAAAATTTTTTTTTTAATTTTTTCCCCCAGAATTGACGAAATGGGGGACTTTCAAAGTGGTGATTATCTAACGTCCAAAGATGACCTCAGAACTCTAAAATTTCTGAAAGGATGAGCCTGAAACTTGATCAATTATTTCAATTATATCCTGTACTTGAACAACAAATACTAAAATTAGATAAATATTGTAAAGAAACGGAATTATTTAATTTTTAATGAGCTTCAGTATTTTTAACAGAACTTCACATTTATGTCAATAGATGGCGCCGCGAGGTCTTAGTTCGGGGCGAACCACTAGTTACTCTAAAGATAAACATCTTTTACTACCACTGTGGGAAAACAAGAAAATTCTCGTAGTGTACCTACAGCTTCGAGTCCTAACACGGAGCCGTGCAGGTTTCCATAGCGAAGCAGCCGGAGACCGCCCGCGTTGGTGCTGACATTGCCGCCGATGTGGCAGGACCCCTTCGCGCCCAGGTCCAAAGGCATAATGAGGTTGCGATCGCGAACATAATTGTCGAGGTTCTCTAACACGCATCCCGATTCGCATACTAGGGCACCTGTTTTAGAAAAGAAAGAAAGAAGAGAGAAGAAGTTCTGTTTTAGAAGAAGGGCATACAGCGTTGATTTTCAACTGGAAACCAACGTATCGCGGCCGTAAAATTATACCTTGAAGGCGGCACATCTGAGGTCAACTTTTACGCTTTTCATCCAAAAGGAGATGACATGAATGGGTAAAAACTTTATCGTCTCCGTCAACCAATAGATATCCGCTAGACAAAGATATATCAAACTTTCCATCGGCAACGGCTCCATGCGACTTGATCTAGATGTAATTGTCTACAAACCTAATGAAGGAACATGATATAAATTTACCTGATATTTCATCCAAGCTGATGATCTTGTTCATCAAGTTAAAGCTGAGTACAATTTCGTCGAACACGGGAACCGATCCTCCGACCAGGCCAGTGTTGCCACCCTGGGGGCATACAGCTAATCGTTTGCTGTTACAATACGACAGAATTTTGGATACTTCTTCTGTTGTCTTCGGTTTTAACACAACTTTAGACTGTCCTAAGAAATCAATTTTAAAATATGTAGGTACTTATCACCAATTATTTTTTGGTAAAATATCAAATATACGTTAAGAGAAGTAGGTACCTACCTATTCAAATGTGGCAGAGAAATTTTGTGAGAGAATCGACAGTGGTAGAGTTGAAGATAATAATATTTTACAAAAGAACGAGTAGAGAGAGATCACATTTAAGTAGGTACAGTTATAGCACAGAATAATATAATAGTACTAACGTGTTATAGTTAGGTAAGATATTTTTATACCTGTCAAAGCTGTAAGTAGATAAGTAGAACGTTTATATACTTACTGGCAGCATTGGAGCCGTAACTACTAAACTCAAGGAAAATTAAAAAATATGAAATTATTAAATAGTTCATGGGAATATCCCACTCTTAATTTCCCTCCATTTTTCACTCTGCTTTCACTAGTCAGACTGGAACTTTAATTTCGGTTACCAGAAATGGGATACGGTATATCTTTTGTTATAGGTACTTAGTACTCAGGTAGGTACTACATATTTTGCAAACTATATAAACGCGAAAGTTTGGATGGATGGATGGATGTTTGTAACTCAATCACGCCAGAAACGCTGATAGATTGTAGTCTGGAATAACACAAGCTACTTTTTATCCCGGAAAATTAAAGTTCCCGCGGAAACCCAAAAATACCGGACACATTAGGTATTTTACTTAGTTGCAGAAACTGAATAAAAACTGACCTCTGCAATTTTTAATCCAGTCGATATTGAATGGAAGAACATCACTCTCATCGGTCAGTACACGGTCTTCGTTCAATATCGATTTGAAATAATCTACATCCGATTGTTGTATGACACCGAAACTTTTTCTTTCGACTCCATACTTTTCCTGGAAATTGGAAATAGTTATTTGTTCAAAAAGATAGCAAAGACTGAGTTTCTTGCCGGCTTTTCTCAGCAGAACTTCCTTTGCGAACCGGTGATAGAGTCAAAACATAAATTCGGTGTCTAACATGTCCTCAACAAACACATACTTACCTATAAAGTTTTCACCTATCTAGCTCGAAAAACGCGCCTTAACTGTTTTAAACTCAAAAACAATTTGAGTCAGCAAAACTTGTTTTTACTGACTCAAACTGAGGGTATGTTCAGATATACTCTGCGAGTAGGTACTGTGTGTAACGTCAATTTAGTATACCTACTGAGAAGGCCTCAAGGCGTTCCTTTATAGTTAGCTATACTGTTTAAAACGGAACAGTCAGCACTGAGAGCACCTTACCTCGAATACGCCAGTGCTCACAGTACAAAAATGGCGACGATTTATGACGTCATATATTTCCCTAGGATACTGCGGCAGTATACTGTCAGTCCATAACGGAACGAATTTCTCCCCAGTAAGCATACGTACATTCTTACTTATTCAGAATTCAGAAATAAAACTTATAACATAATGCTAAATTATTTATTTTTAGTCAGTTTGAATTTTGAGAAGGTACCTACCTACTTAATTTATTTTATTACGGAGGTCGTCAAAGTCGTTTAGTTTCGAGCTCGACGCGTGTAATTTTGCATGATAGCAGTATTGTTTTGTACTTTATACAACTGTAGGTCATTACTTTAACATTCCATAGGATTCCTCGGAGCTCGCGCGTGGACTATACCTATATTGAAAGTAGTAAAGGATCGTATTTCAACGAAATTTCTCTAACCTATCACAGTAGGTAGGTATATGACTTATTAGATCACGAGTCACGACCTACTGAGAATGTACCTACGTATTATATTATGAGTAAAGTAGGTACACAGAGCAAGTTATTATTAAAGACTTACTTACGGATGAAAATTGGGGAAGTACGGAGCTCGCATATTTAATTTGTGCTATAATAATATTCTTTTTACTTGAATTAAAAACAAACATAGATAGAGGCTTAAGCATTTTGAGATCAGAACACAATATTATTCGTATGCGAGTTAACTAAAACTTGGAGAAACATTAATAGCAGCTGATGTTTACATGTTACGTAATCAGCCGGTTTATAGATAACGTAAGTAACTACTGCGCAGCTGTAAAATAACACCGATTGAAACTCTTACCTATCAGTACGTACCTACATAATTAAACTATAATTTAATCTAATTATTCAGAATAATTATTAGCAAAATATAATTTCCTAAAGCGGCCTGCCATAGAATAAGCTCTATATAGTTACCCTACATATCTGTAGGTATTTTTAAGTTTTTACTAATATTACTAGTTACTCAATGAATACAGTCCCCATCGTGATACAGCGTTTGATAATAATTGATAGTACAGTCTCACAGAGTCCTCGCATGAAAGTGGTCGTGTGACCTGCGGCCTGCCCTGGCACACCGACCAGAAAATTGAGGCCTTGCAAAGAATATATAATTACTACCTCTACCCTCCAAAACTACACAGCTCTTCTGAAAATAACTATGAAAAAACAATACTTCTGGACTATTCAAAAAGGAAAAGGACTATTGAGACTTTGTCTCTATTATCTATGGCGAAATGTATTTTTTTTTGACAATGAATCCAGAGCCGTTAAACCAGTTAATGTATTTTTTTGACATTGCTGAATGCTGTCACTTTGTCTGTGACCCTTGTCATTGGTGACCCAATGAATAAGGAAACAAAAGGAACTGACATAACCTGTAATCGCCTTTTAGCTTGAGCGTGCCTAGCCGCCATTTTAGTTGCCCATTTCTTGTGTACTTCAAGTGTCATCGCCTGATAACGTGTAATTGTGTTTTGTTGAAAAATTGTGTATTTATTTCTTACGGAGAATAAATAAGTGTTATTTTCGTGTATGGCGTCAAAAACAATTTGCAACAATGCCTAGTTGTAATATTGTGGGATATGGCGCAAGAAAAAGAAAAATCTGACAAATTTTACATTTCACCGGTATGTAAACAATTTTTCTCGTATATTGATTCTTTATAGTAGTTATTACACTACGAAGAAACATATTTTAGTTTAGTTTGCTGTAAATATTTGATTTTAAACTAGATTTTTACCTGTTGATAAGCATTTGATAAGTACCTACTAGATATTACATAAGAGGAAATTTTCATCGATATCGATATTTGCTTGAATAATAATTTTGATATTTTATTAAAAAAATAATTATTATATCAACTTTTTAAGCAATGTTCAGCTCGAGACCATCGGTCTAAAAATATTATGTTATAATTATAAATTTGAAGTAATGATGTTCACTCATTTAGAAGTTATAAGGCTCTGAAAGACTGATGGACGGGCGATCAAACGAACAAGTGCAAATTTACTCAAGTAGACTCAGTCATCTCGGCTAACTAATTTTTAAATGTTATGTTTAGTTTTTGTTTTGTACATAAGATTCACTTCTTACAGCCATCTTCCTGCTACAACAACAGCTGCCTATAGAAGACCAATGTGCATCCAGTTCGGCACTAGGGTGATTTTTTGTCTATGCAACAGGCAGGCCAACCACCGTGCGAAGCAGGGGTCAACTAGAGATTAGTAAATGTTTGAAAAAAGTTGTAATAATTCAAAAGCCTACGATTGTTTTTAATATTCATAAACATGTTTTAACATTTTCTACATACTTTTAAATATTGTTAAAAAAATGACATGAAAATAAATGAGAGAAAAAATCAAAAATGATTTGTTCAGCGATTTGTAAGTTTTATTTCATTTCTCCTTAATTCAACACAACAGTATATTGGTTTCCAATAGTCCATATTCCTACCAATATGTCCTACAAGAGGTTTTTTGGTTCCGACTACCACGAAAAAGTCTTTTCATCTTTTTGTGACTTAAATATTATAGTATATATGCTGTCTCTGACTTTTTGTAGACATTACTCTACTCGACTCTACAACTTTTCTCTTGAACTCAATCATATCATTGTTAAGGCAGCTTTCGTAAGAAACGTTTTCGTTCGACCGTTTTTTCTCCGACTTACTTTGCAAATCCGACTACCACGAAAAAGTCTTTTTATTTTTCGGGTTAATATAATATAGCCTATGACACTCATAAATAATGTGGCTTTCTATTAGTAACAGAATTTTCAAAATCGGTTCAGTAGATCCAGAGATTACCCCCTACAACCTCACAAACTTTACCTCTTAATAATATTAGTATAGGTTTTGTTGGTGCTGTGTCTTAAAAGCGTGGTAGGGTTAGTTCGGATTCTGTACAATAATCGTACAGAATCCGGACTTAATGCCAGCATCAAAACGCATCCCATAGCCTCAGAATATAGAACAAACTGTATTCTGAGTACCTATGTAATAAACCACATCGATAAATATTATCGATAGTCATCAGGTAACATCACTTTGGTAAGTCGCCATTTTAGTCGACGGTTAATGTTTAGGTATACAGCATTTTTTCGTAGGTTTGACAAGTCCTTTAGTTTCCTTGTCATTGGTGACCCTGCAGGGCGACCGGATAATGTGTAACGATCGCAATCACCTCTGATTGGTTTAATACTCTTCTACTATTGGACAAAATCTACTGACGCAGCAAGAATGCCATAAATTCAGCCAATCACAACAATTGATACTGTAACAATGATTGATGCAGAAGTTACGCGGTCGCTCTGCCGGCTGTGACAACAGGACAGAGTGACACAGAGACAAGTTAACCCAAGTTAACCAGAGAGTGACAGACCTTGTGGCTCACTGTGGCTCCGAATTTCTTTCTTCTTCTTCTTATTTTGTTCTATGGCCTTTATTAGTGCCACACCAGCACAATCATAGAACAATATAAGCACAATGCACTTTGCCAATGACAGGTGGAGTGGAAGATCCACAAAGGAGACTATGTAAAAAAAAAAAAAATTTAAGTTAAAATTATGAAAAGTATGCAATACAAGGATTTTATTAGTCACATTTATTATTATCTACAAAAACACAAAGAGCACATAGTACAAGGGGGGTTTAAGACAGGATATATACAGTAAACTTTATTCATTGATAAGAGGTGGCTCCCACAGAGTACATTTGGTCATAGACTATATATCATTTGGTGGCTCCCTTGTGGCTTGCTTGCACAGAGTACCTACTTTGTCTATCTTGTTTGTCTTTGTTTCTTCATAGTTCATTCCAAACTCCAAAGCACAGAACACTTATACTCCTAGCGGAGCTCCAAAGAGTATAATAATATATATTATATAGGGTTCATACTTCATTGTCATTCTTGTTTTTCCGGCGGCCGACTGCCGAGCATCCGAGCGTGGGGTAGTCCCGAGTCCGTAGTGTATACAGTATTTTCTAGTGGTGGGTCGTTGTCGTATTTTTGACGGACGAAACGCAACCGTTTTCCTGGCGACGAAAACGGTTGCAGAAAACGGTCGTCGTTGCAACTAGTTTGAAGACGGCTTAAAAACCATCTTCAAACCAGTTGCAACAACGTGTGTCGTTAAATCAATTCATTCTCGACTGTATGTCATGGGCATAAAGTTCACTTTTGATTGTAAGAACTGTTTTTAGAACGAACGTGGAACGAGGACGACTACGTTCGCGACGACGTGGGTCGTTGAATCAATTCATTCTCGACTGTATGTCATGGGCATAAAGTTCACTTTTGATTGTAAGAACTGTTTTGTGAAAAAACGTGGAACAAGGACGACTACGTTCGCGACGACGTAAGTTATTCGAAGACTGGTTTGTGCAACGAAGACTGTTTTACCCAGGACGTAAAAACGGTTTCACCGTCGCAGAACAGAGAACGGTCTTTAGAAACGGTTCGTCGTCGCAACGCCTACCACTAGTATTTTCTATTTCTTTTTGCTTACGTTCAAAGAATAAACTACTCTCTACCTTACGTTTGTCACGTGTTGTTAGTGAAAATTGATGAAATTGATATAAAATGGCTAAAATAAAAGTGAAGAAAAACAAAAAACAAGTTAACCAAGTAAAGGAAGCACCCACCGAAGAGAATGTAGTTGTATTGCCTCCTGTGCGAATGTCTGACGACCCTACGCCAAAACAGGTAACGTTTTAAAAATATGTGCATGAATTAACATTTTTAACCTCTCTACGCGCAAGCGACCACCTTGGTATTCTTGCAATATTTCTAACCTATATCCATAGCCTGGGATTTTAATTATTAAGCACACGTGCTTTTTGTGTGGTAGTTGGTAACTTACTTATCAATTAGGTACTTATTTTTTTAGGTTAAATGGATAAACAGACAGAGAGTGTTGGTATTTGCGGCTCGCGGTATCAACCACCGTCATAGGCATCTAATGGAAGACATAAAGAGATTAATGCCTCACCACAAAAGTGAATCTAAGATGGAGCGAAGTAAAAACTTGTATGTAGTCAATGAGATAAGCGAGATGAAAAACTGCAATAAATGCATTCTATTTGAAGGCAGGAAGATGAGAGATTTATATCTTTGGCTTTCAAATATCCCTAACGGACCTAGTGCAAAATTTTTGGTTGAGAATAGTAAGTAAATACTTTTAAATAAAATTAGTTATTTTTCTGGAGTGATTGAGCAAATAACATCCATCCAAACTTTTGCATTTATAATAATAGTTTAGATTAGATAAGATACCATCTTGTTAGTTTTTGTGGTTATTAAGTAGTAATATTTTTATTCCAGTTTACACAATGGGTGAGCTCAAGATGACTGGCAACTGCCTTAAAGGATCAAGGCCACTTTTATCATTTGACCCACAGTTCACAAAAGATGCTCACTATAGTCTTCTCAAAGAACTCCTTGTACAAATATTCGGAGTTCCTAAACACCATCCTAAAAGCCAGCCTTTCTTTGACCATGTTTACACTTTTATGATTTTGGATAACAGGATTTGGTTCAGAAACTATCAGATATTGTCTGAGGACGGAGCTCTTGCAGAAATTGGACCTAGATTTGTTTTGAACCCTGTAAGTTATCTGCTGTCTTTATATGCATACTAATATTATAAATGCGAAAGTTTGTCTGTCTGTCTGTTTGCTACACTTTTACAGCCTATCTGTTAATGAAATTTAGTGCAAACAACAATTATGTTTATTATTGTTATGTCTTATAAATATAATTGACAGTTCTGTTGGATAATCAATGCTAGAAACAATTGTTGTTATACAGGTGAAAATATTTTCTGGATCATTTGGTGGTTCAACTCTATGGGAAAATCCAAAATATGTCAGCCCAGCAAAACTCCGACAAGCATACTCTAAAAAAGCGGCGCACAAGTATGAGAGGAGGATTGAGAAGAAAGTGATGAATGAGGCCACTAAACCAGAGACTGGTTACCCAGATATTGAGGGGCCAGAGTTCTTTAAGGGAGATCCCTTGAAAAAGGCTGAAGATGTGGTAATGGAAGGTATGTAAAAGTCAATATACCATACAGATATAATGGTATTCATAACACTGTATTTTACCCCTTTTATGTAGTTTCATATATAAAAACACCAATTCTAAGTTAATTCTGAGGTCAATTCTGTACCCATTTCTGCACTTTAACACTATCTAAAATCTATAAATACTTTCGTTTCTTGATTGTTTAATTATGAGTAAACAACTGGTCAATGCCTTATCTTATAATAATGTTATGCCATTATTTCAGAGGAAATAAAAGATGAACCAGAACAGATGAATGAGAATAATGCTGAATCCCAGCCAGTTTTCAGTATGAAAAAATCTAAGAGCAAACCAGACATGGCTATAAGGCGTAAGCAGCTTAAAGCAAAGAGCAAGGCGATTTCTGATCAAATTAAAAAAAGAAAACAATTCAAGAGGAAAAAGCCAGTGAAATAGGTTTTATGAAATAAAACAAGCTATGTCCACACTCATTGTTTTATTGAGACCGAATCTAATAACAATTGTATTTTCAACCAACAAATAATAAAACTACTAAAGTGGAAGGAGACAATTGAGGTAGAAAAAATAAATTGATTACAACCTCGCTGTTTTATAGTTCATTTAAAATTAAAAACTAAGTGTTAAATAGTCTGAGTTTTTATCATTAATTAAAAGATTCTTAGCAGCTTATAAGCACAGAAAACAAAATTATGTATTATATCTAGATATCTAGATAACACAAATTTATTTCATATAAAATAATACTTAATAAAAATATAACTAAAACGCAGCATTTACTGCTGTGTTAAAAGTGTGTTAAGAGTATTTCTTATTAGATTCGAAAATGTGAATAATTGCATCTTGTCAAGTATATTTTGCGATACAATGTAAAAAGAAGATATGTTATCACTGTCAGAAATATTTATCAGTAACCATTTTACAATAATAATATATAAAATTACTGTTAAATAAAAGTCATTATGTTAAAATATAAACTAGCTTATCTTTGAATTGAATAAAGATTTTCTAACCTACATAGTATAAAATGAGACAATAGGACGGCTTGGATTAATTTCACTTAATATAATATAAAAATAAATTGTGACAAAGATATCTGTTCTTTTTTATATAAATAAAATCCATTTATTGATATTTCTATTACCAATAACTATCTATTTAATACTATGCAAAAAACTTACAAGAAAAAAATTAAAATATAATTCAGTTATTTTACAAAACAACCGGTCAAGTGCCAGTCAGACTCGCGCAAAAAAAGGTTCCGTACCACAATATAAATTGGTTTAGAGTAAATAACATGAAAGATGTCATAACATCACGTAATCCGCCGTGTAAATAGCTAGCTTGGCGCTAGTGGTAGCAAATTTCGACACCCTATGAGCACAGAACCCTAATTATCGATTCTCGGATTTTTTCCTATAAGTACTTGTGCTGTGATCCCTTGCTTGGTGCCAAATTTCATGATTCTAGGTTAACGGGAAGTACCCTAAGGTTTTGATTTATTGGTGAGTGTCAAAATATGCGGCATAAACGGCAGACAGACAACGAAGTGATTCTATAAGGAGGAACCCTTTTCCTCTTGAGGTACGGAACCCTAAAAATGACATTGTTATGCGATGTTTACGTTTTGTATATCATGATTTTTTCAAAAAATATTGAATGCATTTTTTTCTTGTTATAAAATCAAAAATGCAATGTCTGATAGGTATTCTAAAAAATAAGCAGGAAGATGTTGTCTACCCTTGTATAGATTTATATAGGTAAATAGTCTTATTCATCAAAATACATAAGCCTCATATGTTACTAACACCACTGGTGTTTAAAGTAAAATAGTATCTAACGTGTATAAATATACTACACTCTATGTCGAAATAGAAAACGATGGAATGACAAAAGGCTGCAAAACTACAGACATATCTAAAACACCTTAAAATAATTGAGATTTTCCTTATATTACGTTGTACTTGTATAATATTAAAATTTCATTAAAGTTAAAACAGTCAATAAAACTTTTGCAATTTCAAAGGATGATGAGAATAAAGGTACATGTATTGTAACTTACCTAGGAATACGATAATATGACAATAATAATAATATGGCTACCACTTATTATATTCTATAGTTACAGCAAAAATATTGAATAAAAATTCTAGCATTTGAGATATCTGCTTAAAATAAAAAAGCAATCCAAAAAATTGATTAATAACCGCTAAAAATCTTATGACATTAAAAAAATTGAATGTAAAATGTTATTTATAAATGTGAAGATTTGAATATTTTGTAAAAACATGATTATCTCGATGAAATTGTAAAAGTTACCCACCAAATCTTACAATAAATGATTGCTGTATTATTCTTGATAAATTGAGATTTATCTGAAACAAAAATGTACAATTGTGTAGGTTTTTGAGTTTTTATTACAATTATTGTCTTGCACTTGCATTTTCTTCTTGAAGTTGTTAGGTTGTTAGGAACCTAGAACCCGATTGCAGCGCCCCCTAGCGGGTCCAATTATGAATAGTAACCATCCCGGTACCCACACAAACACACTAAAAAAATACCATCAATATCGGCCCAGCCGTTCTCGAGTTTTAGCGAGACAAACGAAAAGCAATTGATTCTTATATATATAAGATAAGATATAGGGAACATCGATATATAATATGTAGGTACTAGATGGGCCCTTTCATAGAAAAATGGCGGGCGTCCGACTTGCTGAACACGTTCCGCATCTGTCTTATGCCTGTCTTTGTCCCTGTCGTAGCGCTGTCACAATCGCTCGTCGTATAGATAATTTGATAAATATTAAGTTAAAATCTAAAGTCTAATTAGTTTGGCACTGTATAATTTTTAACTAATTTCAATAAATTACAAGTTTTTAGCATAATTATGTACTAAATTATGCAAAGTGTGACGGACTGACATGTCGCGCCACAAGGGTTGTTTTCTTATCATTTTGGTAGATACGCAACCTTAAAAATGATTTTATTTCTGTCAATTTTGGACAAAACTTCAGTATCAATAACTAACAAATAATAAAATTTAAAAAACCCACGACGTACTGCAACTCCCCATTGTGCGAACTTTGACCTTAAAATATATATCTAAGAACCTTCTCACAAGCTATACATATCAAATGCAAAAAACCGCATTATAATCGGTCCAATAGTTTACAGGAAAGTTGTAACAAAAAAGTGGTAAAAATAACAACATCATAATAACATTTATCGTTTACCTCAGAGAGTACACTGATGTAGGTATTATTTTCAACAAGCGCATCTGTACTAATCTATGACCGAGTCATATACGTTTTCAAGCTGTCATTCAGCAATGGCGCATATTGCAAGCAAGTTCCCGCTTTTCAGACTAGATGGCGTTGTTAATAAGTCCACATTCTTTGTTTGACTGGGCCCGTCTATATAAATTGAGGTCGTTGATAGGGAAGAATTATGTTTTTATCGCCACAGACAATTGAAACTAAGTCGGTCTTGGACGAGTTACTCCGTGAGCCCATAGCGTCGGGAGTTGCTAGCCTTGGTTGTTAACTAATTGTTTTGATCAGCCCTGCGGTGTATAACCATCTCCGCAATATCTGATTATTAATTAATGCTAGACATGTAATAACGGGTGGGCGTTATAAGGCTATGGACATATCTAGGGGAATTTCGCAAGTGTAATTCAGTACTTAACCACCACACGACAATTTCCAAGCAGTTCACTTCAAAAAGCAAGACCCTTTCTAATGCTTGTAGCAAAACTTCAGCTCGCGTGGTGAACGAGAGCGGCAGTTTAACGGAAATTCCGCACACCGAATTTACCACAAAACTATTTTCAAACCACATATGACCATATACTGTACATTTATCACACTCAGGCCCTTATTAAAAAAAATAAAGTTTAACTTTGTAGAAAAGTGACATAATTGTAAAATTGTATGACTAATCTCATACAGAAATATCGTACAATTTTCCAATTAAAATTGTGGGATAGTAACTTTTATTTAAAAGGGGCCAGGAGGTGGTACTTCTGCAGTCCCAATCATTCAAAATATACATGTATACATATGTAAATACGAAATATACACGAAAATGGCACTAATTTAGTTGTTCACAATCTAAACGTAAGGCTGTCCATCTCCCAATGATGACGCAGAAAAAGAACCCTGCTATTGATTAGTTGAACAGATTGTGTAAAAAGCAAATAAGAACCATAACGCATCCGTTACCGGCTGACGTCCATCGAGGTTTTTTTTTAAAAAGCAGAGACACATTTCACATTTTTTAAAATGTTTATCAGAGTATAAAGAAGACGAAGTAAGAGTTTAAAGAATAAGACAGGTATAAGTAGATACAACTAAGCTACAGGTTATAAAATAATGTACTATGAATACAAATTTAGAACAACCAAAAGCAGTTATAAATAAATATCTTAGTCGCCAAACTACAATCGTCATCGACAACTAAGCCAAGCTACACCTTAAGCCCCATAATTCTAAACATAGGCCATTTAGTAGCCAGCGGGCATCTCCATGCAATACTAATTTTATTATTACTATTTTAAATAATTTTATACACTCTGACACACTTATTTGTGCGGGTCCCGAAATCCGGAACTAACAGAAAATGTTAATAATTTCTCCTAAAATGTTAATTTTGAAGTGTAAACTTCTTTAGGCGCGTTGAGCACTTTTTGGTATAGGTTAAAAATGTGGAACACGCGAGACCGACACCGTTCTTCTTATGACTGTTGAACTGAATGATATTTAGTTTTAAGGTTTATATTTGAAATATTTTTATTATTATTATTTTTTAATTAGAAAAAATAATTAAAATATTCGTTTTCACTTCTAGATATCGGGCAGTCTCTATGACTGCGTTTTTTTTTTTAAATAGCTCTTCAGCCACCCGCACTGATAAGCGTGTACGTCGTGTGAGCGTACCTCGCGCCGCCACCACACATGCCGCAACAAACATGCTCAAGTGAGTGTCTCTCAGTACTTCTCGCGCAGATCCTCTAGCTCGACGCGGTCCTGCGCGGGCTCGCCGCTCGCCCTGTGGCCGCCGAGCTCAGCCAGGCGAGAGTTCTTCCACTTGCCGTCCCCGCTGTTCATGTTGCGGTCTTCGCAAACGCACAGGAATAGCGAGTCCACCACCATCTGTTAACAACATAGCATAGGATGATGCCTACTCATATCAAGAATAAATTATTTCTAACTGATTATTAAATAGAGGGTCTTTCAAAGCACCTAAAATTCTAATCCTCGGTTAGTTTTAAGTTTGATAACCATTTTAAACTATAGAATCAAGAAAAAAAAAGTATGTTGAAAACTGATGACGTCACAACTGTGAATTTCATACAAATTCCAGACTAGAAGTGCGTTTTTAAGTTTGATAAAGAGTTGCTGATTTGATTGAGTTGTCATCGTCCCTATTCGGTATAATCCGCCACAATAGGTAAATCTATGCAGTATAGTGTGTATCTTGCAATTGCAATTGTACGATTGTAAAAAGATTTTTTTACAATTGTGAATTGTCGAGTCTCTCTAGGATTTTATATTTTTCGTTAAAAAATATAAAAAACTAGAGAGACGTTAGTTTTTAACGAATAATATAAAACTTAGATGATGCCCGCAACTTCGTCCGCGTGGATTCGCGTGGATCCGCGTCCCGCGGGAACTCTTTAATTTTCCGTGATAAAAAGTAGCCTACTTCCTTCCCTGGGATACAACCTATCACTGTACCAAATTTCATCAAAATAGTTTGATTAGGCGGGCCGTGAAAGCTTAGCAGACAGACACACTTTCGCATTATAATCCATAGTAACATTAAAAATGCGAAAGCGTGTCCGTCTGTCAGGCTACTTTTTGTCCGGGAAAATTAAAGAGTTCGCGCGGGAATAAAAAATCTTAATCCACACGGACGAAGTCGCGGGCATCATAGATGATGCCCGCGACTTCGCGCGGTACTAGAGTATTAGTATGTATGGATACTGTTTTATAGAGAAACTAGCTGACCCGGCGAACTTCGTACCGCCTTAGTATGCAAAATTAAATGTATATTTTTCAATATTTCTGAGAGATTTTCTTAATATTTTTTTCCGTAAGAACCTTCTCCTAATAATAACAAATACAACAAAAAAAGAATTAGTGAAATCGGTCCAGCCATTCACGCGTGATGCCGTGACCAAGGAAAACGGGTTTCATTTTTATATATATAGAAGAAGAAGATAGATAAAGAAAATCAGTCTAGTAATAAAAAGTCACAAACCTCGTACAAGGAGAGTATACAGTGGGCGATCAAGAAGGAAAACACGCAGATGACGAGCGTGGGCACGGCGTAGAAGTGCAGGTCGGAATTCCGCTTCAGCATGAGCAGGCCGACGATGCCGGTCACCGCCGTCACTATGCACTTGCCCAGGAACAGTATGAAATCGCCCACGCTGTTGATGGTGGCCACTTGCAGCGCGTTGTTCACTATTGTGCTGAATGCCTGCAGAACATAGCCGATTTACAATTGGCTGATTCTGTTGTACACAAGCTCTAAACTAAACTAAAATGGCAGCATCTATACTTTTATAGCATTTACAATATTATAAATGAGAAAGTTTGGATGGATGTATAATGAAGGAACCAGAAGTTTAATTCGCTATAATCCGCGACAAAAGGAAAATCTTTGATGGACTTCCGCAAAGTAACGCCTGCCTCTATCCAATATGGATGGATGTATGTTTGTTGTTGAATCACGACAGAACGGCTGAACGGATCAGAATGAAATTTGGGACAGAGATAGATTATAGTCTGGAATATTATCTCGGTAACTTAAAGAGTTCTCCCGGGAACCAAAAAACTTCAATCCATGCGGACGAAGTCGCGGGCATCAGCTAGTTTATTCTTAACCCTTTCAGAACACTCTTCCTAACCCTTTCTACACGACATCATCACACCGGAACGCTAAATCGCTTGGCGGTACGTCTTTGTCGGTAAGGTGGTAACTAGCCACGACCGAAGCCTCCCACCAGGCCAGACCAGAGAAAATTCAGAAATTATAAATTCCCAATTGGACCCTGCCGTGAATCGAACCCGGGACCTCACACGTTAAGTCAACAGCGCTCAACACTGCGCCGGGGAGGTCGTCAGGGAGGACTCTCTGCAGAAAGGGGCGAAACTAGATTAGAGGTGTCACTTTAGTTTAGAGATTGTCCTAAACAGAATTGCTCCCAATATCCCCGCAACCTCATCTCGACAGAAAGGACACAGTTCGCGTTGCGCCGGGTCGCGTAAACAAGCTCATAAAAATGACCTTGGGCAGGTTCGAAACTAGTAGGTCAAACTCTAAGAAAAAATGTGTATTCAACTGGTTCGTTTCCGTTCTTTAATTTTAAATATTTATGTTTATGAGAAAATAAATATTAATTAAACGATTCAATTTGTTTGTTTCCGTTCATTAGTTTTATGTACCTATCTATGTTTATGAGAATTACCTGCTAACTTTAAAAACAGTTGAGTTAGTCATCGTGGCTCGAAGGAGGCTAAATTCGCATTTGGAATCTTTGTAGGTATATGTAAGGGATATCAGACGTTTATCCGGCATAATTTTACTATCTGGCCGGACATACTTACCTAGATATTAATATTTTAATCCACTACAAGCTTGCCCTTGACTGCGATCTCACCTGATGGTACGTGATGATGCAGTCTAAGATGGTAGCGGGCTAACCTGTTAGGGACATTGCAGTTATATTAAACCCATTGACCTAAATTGACACTGCCGGAAGTCGAACCCTGAACCTCCGCACGTTAAGACAACAGCGCTCAACACTGAGCCAGGGAGGTCGTCAAAGTGTAGGTATATTTACCTTCGCCGCAGCTTTGCAGAAGTGGCACCTTTCGATCGTGATGATAGTGTAAGCGTTGTGGTTCAAGTAGCGGATGAACTTCTCCAGGCAATAGAAACAGCAGATGCAACACTTCAGACCGCACTTGGCGCAGTCAGAGCCTTTCTCAGCGCGCGCGGACATTCTAAAACACAAACATTTTATGAGTACGAATAGGGATGGTGCCACCTAATCAAATCAGCAACTGTTTATCCAACGTCAAAACGCGCGTTTAGTATTGTTGTTGTTATGTCCCATATCCCCCCTTACAGGGCGTTTACAGTGTTGCGCCATCTCGGGCGGTTAGAAGCTACACCCTTGACCTCATCCCACGTCATCCCTATCCTCACGACCTCCGCTAGAACCGTACGCCGCCAAGTTTGTTTGGGTCGGCCGCGCTTTCTTTTTCCCTGAGGATACCAGTTGAGAGCTTGCCTCGCGACATTGCCTGGCTCTCTACGTAGAGTGTGGCCAGTCCAGTTCCATTTGTTTCGGTTAATCTATTCGTCTATTGGAGCTTTAGTATTGGAGTTTGTATAAAATGGAATGGAAAACGAAAGGTTCATAGACATACCAATCGCGCGGTAGACATACCACGAAAGAGATTACCCACTGCGCGGTTTCAAGGGGCCAATGTTACCTTTTAGAGAAGCTAACTGTATGTATAGCGCATATGCAATTATATAGCCATTACACTACAATTATTATTCTGAATATTTATCATAAAGATGTATTAGTAATCTAATGCTACTAGTTCAGGTATACACAACTTGGATCTTCCGTATTAAAAAGTAACACATGCTCTTCTCCGCAAGCTATATTTAATCATATTTCGTCAAAACATGAATTGCCCGTGAAAGGTAACAAATAGACGGACAAATTATCGTAATATTTATATTAGTATCGATCTTATGATTAAATATATATAGTATAATAATACCTACAAAATAATACCGAAAGAATATAAAAATTTTACCTTGAAATAAAATTTGTATTATGTTTCCTGAGACATCCAAAGTCCCAATAATGGCTTCCTGGTGGAATTTAATAGGGAACAATGATCAAACATGGCGGCTTGAGTGGAGGCATAGAGGAGGGATAAGTTTTTTGTGAGATTGGGCATCTGTGGAGCGGCGGAAAGAGGATAACAGCGACCTCTAGCGACATCCGGTGGCAAAGAAGGGTGTACTCTCTCATATAAAGGGACTTTGGATGTAGAACGGAACACATAATAACAAATAAGTACTTATGATCTAAATTTTTGATGGCTAAATCAATACTAATTAGCAACTATAATGACTATTAATGAAGCTATAACTCGTACATCTACTTACTTAGCATGTAAATAAGTAAGAATCAGTCTCGGAACCTTGAACAGTGTGATCAAGAACGATCCTTTTGCGACGGAACCCAAATGATATTTCAGTAGCTTTCCGATGGAATACAGCACTGGTGACGAATTTGCGTTTGGTCCCCTGAAAATAAATTCCGGTTATTATTAGTGACTAGCGTATGCTCGCGACTTCGTCTGTGTGGATTGAGGCTTTCGAATTCCCGCGGAAAATCTTCAATTTTCCGGGTTAAAAAGTAGCGTGTGTTATTCCAGACTATAATCTATCTCTGTGCAAAACATCCAGATCCGTGCAGCCGTTCTGGCATGTTTAAGTAACAAACATTCATCCAGCCATCCAAACATACGCATTCATCATATCATTACGAGATGATTCCCGCGACTTCGTAAGAGTGGATTAAAATTTTTTGATTCCTGCGGGATCTCTTTAATTTTCTGGGATAAAAATGCCTAGCCTATATCCTTCCCCGGTATACAAACTACCCCTGCAAAATAGGTTGAGCAGATGGACCGTGAAAGCGTAACAGACAGACACACTTTCACATTTATAATATGGATAGTTCATAGTATAGATGCAAATAACCGACAAAAAAAAGCTGGTGAAGTGTTATGTTTGTCTGGTGGAAGCACAGGGTGGAAGGCTTCGGCCGAGATTAATCACCACCCTACTACATAATGCAAAGATAAAATGCCGCCAAACGATTTAGCGTTCCAATAATGATGTCATGTAGGAACCGATTAGAGGTATAACATAATAGTCTCCATATACAGGGGTATACATAGCTTAAGCCCAAAGCTAATTAACAAAGTGATTCGGGCAGTAATTTGTCAATGTGACCGAAATAAAAATTAAAAAGGCAATTACTTAGCTTTTATTTTTCGTAATAGGTCACTATTTTGAGACACCATACATAATATATCATACTGGCTGATGGCCGTGACTTCGTCCGCGTGGAATAATTTTTTATAATTCCCACGGGAACTCCTCAAATTTCCAGGATAAAAAGTAGCTTATGTCACTCTCCAGGTCCTCAACCTCATGGGTATACCCATGACAAAAATCACGTCGATCCGTTGCGGCGTGATTGAAGGACAAACCAATAAACCAATAAACAAACACACTTTCGCATTTATAATATTAGTATGGTGGTATGATCGTTCAAATATGCTAGATGTAACAACAATAATATATAGGTACACGACCTACCTAAAGATTAATAAATTACTCACACAACTTCTAACTGAGGCTATGAGAATGACGCATCGTGCTCTATTTACCTATACTTCGACTGTATTTCCATAAACATAAAACGACCTTTATAATAGTTATAAGGCATACTTGTTGCTGTTATTCATCAGGCCTAGAGGTTTTATATACCTACATAAAAAGCACTAACTAGGTTGCGGTAATTATATTAGTTTGTTAGGTTCGATTATGATATAAAATGCATGAACTACAGTTAAACAACTTGAACTAACTTGCTCAGAGCTCCCCCCACAGAGGATTCAGCTCTATGGCCGCAATTACACTTGTAAGTTTTTACGTAAGTAAGCCTAAATTGTACCTTGTAACTTAGGTACAAGTGTGTTAGGTACTTAGATGTGTATCGGAATGAGTAGATACGACCTCCCTGGCGCAGTGTTGAGCGCTGTTGTCTTAACGTGCGGTGGTCCCGGGTTCGATCCCCGGCAGGGTCAGTTTGGGAATTTATAATTTCTGAATTTTCCCCGGTCTGGCCTGGTGGGAGGCTTCGGCCGTGGCTGGTTACCACCCTAACAGCAAAAACGTGCCGCCAAGCGATTTAGCGTTCATGTACGATGCCGTGTAGAAACAGAATAGGGGTATGGTAACTGCCATGCCCCTAACAGGTTAGCCCGCTACCATCTTAGACTGCATCATCACTTACAATCAGGTGAGATCGCAGTCAAGGACTAACTTGTAGTGATCACAACTGATCGAGCTCTATCAGAATGAGTGCTCTCATAAAGTTCTAGTACGACTCTATGCCCACGAAGGTCATCTGTTGGCAGCCCAAGATGAACTAACTGCCTGACACTAGACTTCACCCACAACAGACTAAACTCTCTTGGAATGAGTACTCACCTAAAGTACCAGTGAGACACGGCGCCCGCGATAGTCATTTGCTGGCAACCCAGGATGAACTCGCTGCCCCACACCAGGCAGATGAGGCACATCCACCACATACTCTTCACCCACAGAGGGTCAAACTCAATCGTTTCTAGAATAAAACCTAGGAAATTATTTTAAATATGCCAACAAAACATACAAAAAAGAAAAAGTTAAAAGGTGTATCAGTCAGCCTTGACTTGTTGAACATTGGCATTGAAATATTTCTCAAGTAACAAGAGAATTTCAACACTTAATTCAACTACTGAACTGTGTGATTTAGAAAATTCGATTATGATGATCCTTCTCTCTTTGTTTATTAAACACTAGCTGATGCCCGCGACTTCGTCCGCGTGGTTCAAGTTTTTTGATTTCCGCGGGAACTCCTTAATTTTCCGGGCCTATGTCACTCTCCAGGTCCTCAACTATACCCATGCCAAAAATCACGTCAATCGGTTGCTCCGTTGCGGCGTGATTGAAGGACAAACCAAACAACCAACAAACAAACATACATTACTTACTCTTAAGGCTAGCAGTCTCATTGATTTTCTGTGTTTCAAATGCAGCATTGCCCGCACGGTCAGGAATGGGTGTACCATTGATAAAGAAATTTGTTTCGAAAGGTATGCCTGGATAATTTGCTGTTGCTAAACACACCTACAAGTCAAGTAACACATAATTTATGAGGATGTCCCCATACAATGAGAGTAAATTCTACATTCCAATCAAATTAAAGGTCATGTTTTATCAGGTCAAATTTTTGTCACAAGAGACAAACAGCTTTTTAATACAATAACAACTAGTTAATTCTTATGAAAACACTTATTATGTAAGTTTAAATGTAAAGTAAAATCTTACCACAACTAATGACCAAAATGTGAAGAACAGTATAAGGAAGAAAAATGTTATTATTGGCTGCAGGAAAAGCGCTGGAATAGATCCCAGACAGTGAGCTGTTTCTTTAAATAAAGCTGCCAGGAAAGAAACACGTGACCGCATCACCCATACCAGCAGTAGCAATATAAACTGAAAAAAAATGAAATAGTTAATAGAAAATGTTGCTTTATGTATGTTTTATTTGTAATAGTAAATGGTTGATATACTTACTGTGATTATAGTTGCAATTATAGAATACCATAGAAATGCTTTCTCATTTT
The DNA here is from genome assembly GCA_923060345.2 of Erebia aethiops. Lineage (NCBI taxonomy): Eukaryota > Metazoa > Arthropoda > Insecta > Lepidoptera > Nymphalidae > Erebia > Erebia aethiops. The sequence goes on from OV281081.1 coordinate 26,862,626, forward strand.
TCAGCGATTCCTAAAACAAATTATTAATGTCATCAACTTATTAGAATTAAAAAAATATAACATAATACTTAAAAGTAAAATTTAAAAACCCCCTACACAAAAAATATACTCTAAAAACTAACAAATAATATTTTAAACCTATTACAATTATCATCGTCACATATATTATGTAAGTTCAAATATTTTTATTTTCCAAGCGTCACGCGTCGCGTCGGGGGACCGCTAAACGTGAGGGCAGACGGTTGTGTCGATTATGCGAATTTTTCGGAGTATTCTTTTGTTGCAATCTGCAACAAAATAAATTATTAATTAAATAATTTAATAAAAATTAATTAACACCTGTTTTTCTCACTTAGCGGTCCCCCAACACGACGACGCTTGAAAAATAAAAATATTTGAACTTACATAATATATGTGATGATGATAATTATAATAGGTTTAAAATATTATTTGTTCGTTTTTAGAGTTTATTTTTTGTGTCGGGGGTTTTTAAAATTTTTAATTATTCTTTTATTTTGTCTTTTTTAAAGAAGGTATAAATATTAGGAAGTATCTTCTTCTTCTTGGTTCTTCTAAAGTCATGGTTACCTTACCATGTTCTTTCAATATCGTTGAAGTAATACGGTACCAAATTTCGAATCAATAGGACATAATATGGAAGGTAGTCAGATCCCCTCATCAACTACTAAAGACGTGATGATCTTCAAACGGCTGAACATATTTTCATGAAACATGGCTAAGAACACTCGGGATAAAATTATCTATGACACAAAAAAACTACACGAAAATCGGTTCATCCGTCTGGGAGCTATGATACCACAAACAGACACAATTAACTTATAACACCCCTCTCTTTTTGCGTCAGGGGCTAAAAATGGTTAAGCATGTGCTGCGGCCTCATAAAATAGGGTTCTGTAGCTTGTAGCTGGTGCCTATAAGTGTGTTAAATTTTGAATAAAGAAGAAGTTTAATTCGCTATAATCCGTCACAGCAGCAGATGTTGACTCGACAATGCACAATTGTAAAGTCACAACCGTACATTTTCGAGTCAATATCTCCTGAAGATGCTCCGGTGTTGGAGTGAAATGTACGTTGAGAGTGATTTGGAGGATTTGTGTGGTGCTATGCCAAATTACTGGGTGGTGTAGGACGCGCACTGTACGTCTGCTGTGGCGGATTATAGCAAATTAAACTTCTAATTTTTTCAATAGCATGGGCATCCGCAAAGTAACGCCTGCTTCTATTCAATATGTGTTAAATTTCCAATTGACAGCTCTAATTGTTTACTTTTGACACGGACAGACATCAACATAATATGGACTAGACTGCTCGAATCTAAGCTATTGCTATTAATATGATCCCACTAACAATGTAAGAGAGAGGATAAGTACTTACAGCAAGATATATAGTTGTGTCAGAGAAATCTCTTTGCTTAGTTCTAAGTTCATGGTACGTAAACCACAACAGAGCAGTGCCTGCCACGCTGGCTATTGACACAATAATCATGAATATCCATGACACAAGACTTGCCAACAAGTGTAAAATAGAAACCATGATGAGTGAGCAAACTGGAACAATACACACAACTATAATAGCAGAAACCTTTTCAAAACTATAAGCAATTATATAAGTTAATATGAGTTGAGTTATTAACTGCCTCGTTGGTCTAGTGGTTGGCATGTTCGACTGTGGCCGACGAGGTCCCGGGTTCGAGTCCCCGGTCAGGCCATAATTGAGTATTAGGTTTTTCTGACTAGAAATTCTCAGTAATAGCCCAGAGTTAGGAAGTTGGTGGTGTTTCACCCCCATGCCTCAGAGAGCATGTTAAGCCGTCGGTCCCGGTTATTATCATGTGAATGATAATAAGTTGTTAAATCCCACCAACCCGCATTGGAGCAGCGTGGTGGGTGGCTAATTTCCTCTCTCCTATGAGAGTGGAGGCCTGTGCCCAGCAGTGGGACGTTAATGGGCTGTAGTGGAAACAATTGAGTAATTACACTCAAAAATGTGGTAATGAAGTTTATAAAACTAATAAAATACAACTTATGTTTGTGCTTATGTATTTTCTAAATATAAACAAATAAATCTGAAAGACCTTAAGGATTTAAAAGAAAGATCAAGCAGAGCCCTAAGTAATATCATAAATGCGAAAGTGTAATTTATTTGATGGTTTATTGTTCACACATGACACACTGCTACAGAGCAACGGATCAGCATGATTCTTTGCATTGTTATAGTTGAGGACTTTTTATCCCAAAAAGTTAAGGGAGTTCCTGTGGGAATTGAAAAAACTTATTCCATGCAGACAAAGTCGCTGACATTAGCTGGTATGTAACAATTTAGACAAAAATATATATATGTAGTATACACTTAATAATTATGTAACACACATGTACACAATCAGTAAACTAATTCGAAAGGATTAAACTGTTGTTATCCTTTTGGCAATATTCCCTGCAGAAAAGGGTATTGCTTTATGACATCCCAATCAATATTAAATGTAATTAATAATATCTAATAGGTGAATATACTTACTAAATGCAATTATTACACAAATAATCATTTCCTTCCAGGAAGAGTAAAGATCTGACAAGCTCTGTTCAATTGTATCCCAACTGTTTAACAATTCATAGAAATCTGTGAAAACCTTCTTTGCAACATCCTTAGCAGATTTAGGGAAGCACCTATTTAGCAGAGGAAAGGAATCATATACTGGCAAAGCCGGACAAGGTCCTGCTAAATTGAAATCTTTTGCACTCCTTGCTTCATTTAAATTAACCTCATAACTGCAAAGATTGGATCCTGTTTCCTTGTAAAAGTTTTGAATATCTGAGAATGACTCCATCTTCCTATTAGGACATTGTTTCACACATATTTTGATTGAACGTCTCAACTCTTTAACATCCATAAAGAATAGGTAGCTTTTGTCAGCTGTGCTTATTCCTGCTAGCGGGAAGTTTAAGAGTTTTTTATTACTCTTAACTCCACATGTATTTCCAAACGAATCATAACCGTTTATAAGTCGTTGTGGATTTCCATACACGAATGATATAGCGGCGATTATTATCTATAGAAAAGAGACAATACAGATATTACCAGTGTTGTTATTATGTGATTGTAAAATTTATAGTTTAGAACACTTAGTTTGTACTTACCATCAAGATCCAGAAAATAACATAAATCACAAGCCACAACACATCGGTACAACTTTTGCGAGGAGTTTCATTTTGTGGGGATATCTCACTTTGAGCACAACCCATTTTTCTTTAGATAACTACCGGCGTTCAACTTATCAAAATTATTGTGCGCGATTCACATAATTTCATGCACTGTAAAGAATTTGGTCCAATACCAATAGATTCTAAAATAGGGCTAAATCTGCTAGACGCTACCCACGCGACGCCACCACGCCTAAACAAACCCAATTAGGACCAACAATACAATCCCATTTCTCACACACAAAAAAAAACAAGTCTTGGGTCATTACAGCTACAGTGTACTGTGTAACGATCGCAATCACCTCTGATTGGTTAACACTCTTCCACTATTGGACAAAATCCATTGACGCAGTAAGAATACCATAAATTCAGCCAATCACAACCATTGATACTGTAACAATGATTGATGCAGTTACACAATTGCACTGCAGAATTGTCAGTTGTCACTGGTCACTTGTCAAGCTAAATTCTGCACCCGGGTGACAGCAATGGGTGACAGCTATGCATTATGGACAACCTGAGAAAAAAAATCAGGGCTGAGCAATGATTAGGAAACTATTCTATTCATTGGGGCTGAGCCCCTGAGCCTCGTAAAAGTAGACGGTCAAAACTTGTCTCTGGTCAAAACTCAAAAACGTAGTGGTTGCTGGTTGGTGTGAGGCCGTATATTCAATGTACTCTGTGGTGTGAGGGTTGGTACAATAAATTCTCTTTGCTCAAAGCCTGGTCAAAACCTTTGGTCAAAACAATATAAAACCATAGAAATAGTATGTATATTCAACATATTATTTCTATGCATAAAACATAAAAGTACCATAAACCCACTTATACATATAAGTCTGTGCATATACCATACCATAGTACTCTATCGTATACTGGGAAAAAAGTACTCTGTGTCAAAAGTCAAAAATCTGAGAGTCAAAACAACAAGCACAGAGACACCGCACAAAGACCAAACAAAGACAAGTAACATAAAGAGCCCTTCTTTTTCTGGTCGGTGAAAGCATAGATTTTATTAAAGAGCCGAGCCAAGAAGAAAAAAAAGGCTGTGTTTTCAAGATTTTAGTCAGAGACAAGATTTTAGTTTTTCTGGTTTTTACTTGTAGTCGTTGTAGCTTGTAAAACGTAGTGGATATATCCAGAGCCGTTAAACCAGTTAAATAAAATAAATAAATATAATAGTAGTGGTTATATTCTCTTTGGTAGCTTGTGACTTTAGGCTTTAGCAGTTTTTTTTTCTGGTCGGTGTGTGGTCGGTGTTTAGCAGCTTTTTTTTCTGGTCGGTGTTTAGCAGTTTTCGTTAAATTAATATGTCAAGTTCTAATTAAATATACGTAATCCTTTATTATGAATAAAACAGGCCTAAAATTTACTCCTATGTTATTCAACCATTTTGTAAAACGTAATTTAAGCAATAATGTGGCAAGTATTACCAGGATTCACAGAGAAGTTTTCACTAGAATGTATCCAACAAAGGTTGTTTTAGCAAATGGGGCTTCAATTAACATTAGATACCATGAACCAAGGAAAATTATAAAAGTAAGCCTGCCATTTTAGGTTATGAACCAAAATTCACTAGTGTAATTTTTACCAAGTTAGGTACCAATTTATTATATCAAATCAATTTGGTTTAAATTGTCATTCTATGTCATAATATATTTCATTGCATTGCATTGCCATTGCTCTGTTAGTAATTATTGTTCGTTATGTAAGTCACGGAAATGCGGGAAATCTAGGATTTGTAAACAATTTCTAGGAAATAATATAATATACTAGAACATTTTATCTCTCAGTCCAGTCCAAGTTATAAAAATGTGTAAAATTGCACCCAGAAATCCCTTGTAAGCCATGCAACCCTAATGGCAGGCAGCCTCAGATGTCAAGTTATTGTAAGATAAATAATTATTGATTATGAGTGAAGAGGCAGTTGACAATATCTGCTAGGCCAATATAACTTTTGCAGTTAAAATATATTTGAATGGCTTTTTGTATGCATTCTGAATTTTTTCTGAAAAGGTTTAATCAGAAAAGGTTTTTAATTTTCAGTTACCTTTAGATTTGTCTACATTATCAGAAGATGAAAAGAAAGCAAGAATAGAAAAAAGGAAACCAAAACGTAAAGTCAAAATAACTGAAATAGTTGAAGACAACTTTAATGCACAGAAGTATTTAAAATATTTAAAGAAGTAGTAAATATATCAGTATGGTACGTTTACACTAAAGTTAATATCAGTAAGCATAGGAGTATGTGCCTTTCTGCTGTCTAGTGCTTGGTGACCATGAACTATGACCAACCTCTTCAATTTGTGTGAATGAGTATCATTAGATTATTACAAGGGTTAAAATAAATATTCTTACTAAATGTTAAATAGTTAACATTGTAGAAAATGTAGACAATGAAACCAATTTTATAATTTAACATTTTGTTTTTATTTTCAGGACTCATTTTAAAATTACACAACATTGATTTAGTTTAATTTTTTATGCTGTTTTGTCTGTTAGGAAGCTGCGGGCATCAGCTAGTAATCTTATTAAGTAAAAGAACAAAATTTTAAATTACTCATTTTTCTGTACCTAATTTTGTCTTAAGCGTTTCAACAGATGGCAGTAGTAGACAGTGAGAGACACACTTTCGCATTTATATTATTACAATGGATACTATGGATGATCTTTGAAACCATATTATGCAACAGTAAATAAAGTCTATGTATTAAGCATGGAAAAGAGAATCCTGAACATGGAGAACTGTCAGTGTTCCTCCTTCTCCGTTCTACCACAGAACAGCGAGAAACCGTGAGCGTTGGCACCCTTATGTGGTTGACCTCCAATTTGCTCGCACGAAGCGTTTTTGCTCGACGTTTCTGATACAAACCGCTAGGGTGTGGGATACCCTCCCAGCGCACGTGTTTCCTGCCACTCATAACTTAAGTACCTTCAAGGTAAGAGTGAATAGGCATCTTCTAGGCAAGCGCGTTCCAACCTAGACCTCATCATTGCTTTGCACTAAGCATGATTGTCGTCAAGCGCAAGCCTATCACACAATAAAATAAAAAAAAGAGACAGATATGAAATGAAATGTGTCAAACCCATGATATAAGAGTGCTTGACCTAACATCTAGCAAAGTGCATAATGCATTGTGCTGGTGTGGCACTAATAAAGGCCATAGAACAAAATAAGAAGAAGAACATCTAGCAAAGCTATGAAAACCAAGAGTTCCTATTGGTAGGTTTGGTAAACAAACATCCATAACTTGTAAAAGAAAAAGGAATCCGCCTACTCGTATCTTAGCAACATTAAGGGTGTCGTATTTTCGACGGACGAAACGCAACCGTTTTCCCGACGACGAAAACGGTTACAGAAAACGGTCGTCGTTGCAACTGGTTTGAAGATGGCTTTTAAGCAGTCTTCAAACAAGTTGCGACGACAACCATTCTAAGAATGAAACTTACTCGTATTTGTGGATTAAATTGCGTTTGTTTAGTGAAACGGCTACAGTTTCTTACAACTGTAAGGTAACGATTTCAAGACCGTCGCATCACAAATGACAGCATAGGTTAGTCTACTGGTAATACATTATCGACTGTATGTTATAGGAAAAAAGTTCACTTTTTATTGTAAGAACTGTTTTGAAACAAACGGAACGATAAGGACGACGCGACGACGTGTCGTTGAATCAATTGACTCTCGACTGTATTTTCTTGGGTGTAAAATAAAAAATCACACCCAAGTTATTCGAAGATTGGTTTGTGCAACGAAGACTGTTTTACCCAGGACGTAAAAACGGTTTCATCGTCGCAGAACAGAAAACGGTCTTATGAAACGGTTCGTCGTCGCAACGCCCACCAGAAGCAACATAGCACATCTCTGGTAGAAAAGCAACTTGAGATCCTTGCGAATCCATTCAATCCTCGCATCATTCGAGTTGGTATACCTACACCTAAAACTTATCGTCGTTGAACTCCTAGAGCTAAGCAAAGAGCAAAGCAAGTGCTCCAGAGAGTGCCAGAGACAAGTAACAGAAGTGCTCCTTTTGACACATTCCGTTGTTACTAGCAAGTATCTGTGTTATCAACATATACACATCTCTGGTGGAAAGGTAGCAATAATATTATAAAAATAGATCTTGCACAGAAGGTACCCCTATATTCAATGTACTCTTGTACATATTTATCTATGATGTACTCTGTGACAGAAGGCCAAAAAGAACTTGAATCTAGGGCTGTCAAATAGATAAAATAAAAAACTTGAAGTCGCAACTGTCATTTGTCAGTGTCAAAATGATAAGTTGGCGGACGGAGCTGGAGGGCCGAGCGATGTGTGTGATGTGATAACCTAATCCTTACGTAAGAATAAAATAAATAACACCATGGGAAACCAAGTATTCGCCGAAGCAGTTCCTCCCAAAATCCATGAAGTCAATGGGAACCCTCCTCCAGAATGCCCAATGCATAATAAAGGGGCTACTCCGAAAAGTGATACCAAAGCACCACCCTCAGAATGCCCTGTTCAGCATGATAGTAACATAAATCCTTATAACATGGTAAGTGATTTTTTTAAAAAGTTTACTTAGAAGTCACTTGAATATCTATTTTCGTCATTTATTAATATTACACCAGCTGCATCTGTAACAGACTGCTGGATTTCAACCAGTCCTATTAGGCAGTAACCCGATAGCTACTAAGGGGGTTTCAGAAATGTGATGATGCATCTCTGAAACCCTACCTTAGTAAAAGTTTACCTGTTTTTCCTGTATAATATGTAGCTTTTCTCCATATAATCAACATGTTACAGGGATAATCCTACATGAGGATAATAGGGAGATTTGTCTCAGTTTTTTCTCCAATATTAGACTAGAATAGGGATGATGCCTATATCAAAAATAAATTATTTCTAACTGATTATTAAATAGAGGGCCTTCCAAAAGACCTAAAATTCACATCCTCAGTTAGTTGGTTAGTTTTAAGTTTGATAACCATTTTAAAATATAGATTAAAGAAAATGTGTTGAAATTTGATGACGTCACAATACAACTTCCATACTAGAAGTGCATTTTAAGTTTGATAAAGAGTTGCTCATTTGATTGAGTTGTCATCATCCCTATTTTAATGATAGAACTTTGTCTAGACTTGGATTTTTTGGGAACTTATGGGAACTCTTTGATTTTCTGGAATTAAACTAGCTTTTCTGCCCTAAACATAGTGAATGAGTACTCATAGGAATAATGTATAGGTCATCTCTATCATCATCACTACCAGGTTGGGTAGTGAAAAGGTAACAGACAGACAAAAATACACACTTTCACATATTTTAACATATTACCTAGTATTAAACCATTTGTTGACTACAAATATGTGTAGTAGTACTGTGCGTTTACCTCACTTACAACAACTAATTCCTGTTTTAGATGCCACCAGCAAATCAACAACCTGCTCCCGACCAACCATTCACTCTGCCAACAAATCGTCAAGTGTCCTCTATTCCTAGAGCCATGCCAGATGGCTCTACAGAGTTCTGGGTATATCCCAGCCAGCAAATGTTCTGGAATGCTATGCTCCGTAAAGGATGGAGGTGGAAGGATGAGGACATTAAACAGAAAGATATGGAGGACATCATAAGAATACATAATGCCAATAATGAACAAGTAAGTTTGTTTCATTTTTAAATATTGGATAGAAGCAGGTGTTACTTTGTGGAAGTCCATGATAATGTTATATTTTGATCTTTCCTGCAGCCTGATTCTGTAACTCAGTGGCTATCAAAGAGTGAAAGCCACTGACATATATTCTTTATCCATTGAAGGTTTGCTATGAAAACTTAATTTTTATTTCATAGCAAACCTTCAATGGATAAAGAATATATGTCAGTGGCTTTCACTCTTTGATAGCCACTGAGTTACAGAATCAGGCTGCTGTTCCTCTTTCTTTCTACTGTTGTATGGCAAGGCATTGTCAGTGTCTGCAAAATTACAAAGACGATTTATTTCCTTATTTCTAATTCAAACCACTAGGATATGGAATGCCATTCCACCTTCCGTTTTTTAAATATTGGTAAATCAAGAGTGAATAGGCATCTTTTAGACAAGCACACTCCACCTTAGGCTGCATCACCACTTGCCAGCAAGTCTGATTGCAGCCAAGCACTAGTCTAAACTAAGAAAATACACAAACTCACCAATATAAGTAGGTAAAAGTTTACTAATAAATAAACCTGACTGTGTAGAAAAGAACAAAACTTAATTAAAATTCAATACTAAATCGTTCATATGTGGATATACAAAAGTATCAACATTAGTAAACATATCCGACCACTATTATGTGAACAGATAGAGGTTGTTAGTTAGTCGTAATTATTTCTTTTATGTATTATAATAATATTAATTTGACTGGCTTAATATCAACAGGCTTGGCAAGAAGTTTTGAAATGGGAAGCACTACATGCCAAAGAGTGTGGTCACCCCAGGTTGAAGAGTTTTGGAGGAAAAGCCACACAATATAGTCCAAGAGCAAGGATTCGCTCTTTGCTAGGGTATGTCACAAAAACTAACTAACTTTAAATTACATTAACTAAATTTTTAGACTTGGGCTAGAATTATTCATTTATGGAGCACTTTATTTATTCACAAAATCTTTATAGTTTTTGTGAATAAATAAAGTATACACTTTCTAATTTCTATCCATAATAATTTTATGAATGTGGAAGATCATCAAAGATTTCACACAAGATTTAGAAAAATCCTAAATTCATTTTGTTATAAAACAGGTACAAATCATAATTATTATTAGAGAGGCCCAATTTAATTTAAAATTGGAACTCTTTAATTTTGCGGAATAAAAAGTAGCCTATGTCCCTGGATACAAACTATCAATTTTCATCAAAATCGGTTAGAGACAGTTTTTTTTATTCCCGCGGGAACTCTTTAATTTTCCGGGATAAAAAGCCTATGTCCTTCACCGGGATACAACCTATCCCTGTACCGAATTTCAGCAAAATCGGTTGAAAAGATGGGCCGGGAAAGCGTAGCAGACAGACAGACACACTTTCGCATTTATAATATTAGTATGGATTTATTACAATTTGTGTATCTGTAAGGTATAATAAATTTGATTATCTATTCCAGGTACGAGCTACCTTTCGACCGCCATGACTGGATTGTAGACAGGTGTGGTAAAGATGTGCGCTACGTTATTGATTATTATGATGGCGGTGAGGTTGACAACAAATTCCAGTTTGCTCTACTGGACGTCAGACCAGCTATGGATTCTCTTGACAATGTCTGGGACAGAATGAAAGTATTTTACATGAGATACAGATACGAGTTTATTGGAGGCAAAAAAAATGAGAAATTGACAAATTAGACAACCATGAAGTTAATACCATACTGCTTAAATATGAGGTCTACTAACTCCTTCTATGTTGGTACTTTCATCATATCAACGATAATAAAAGGGGACCTTATTATTTTATTAATCTCTATTGTAACCATTGTTAAAAATATATTTGTTTAGTACAAAACTTAGATATTATTAAAAAAATTGTTTTCCTGTTTTTGGAAGTTAATTTTTTACTAACAAACAAACGAAAGATTATTGTTTTGGGTGGGGTGCTTCTGTCGACAATTGATGTCACTGCAGTAACTCTTTGTGATTCGGAATATTTATTTTCTCGATAATATTATATTAAGGCATAGTAGTAAGGCAGTATTTCATCCCCATAGCTCAAAGAGCACTTAAATCCGTAGTTTCATCGTATCTGTCTCCGGACGTGTCCGATTGCCGTCCCATAGCACTATGGGAGTATAGTCTCACAAACTTTTTTGACCCAGTGGCCAAAATTGGAATTAATTTTTTGCCTGTTAGGTTTTTATCATAGATTTAGTCTGAATCTATGGTTTTATTTGATTTTTCATTTAAACTAGCAATGCTGACAGCATAATATTTGTAAGAAGCAGATATGTAAATATAATGTGATCCTGTGATTGCGCAACTTACTCGCGCAGATGGTTAGTCTGGTGGACACATAGATTTTGCATTGGTCTTTGTCGTAAAGACCAATGCTAAATCTATGGGTGGACATTGACCGCCCATTGGCCGAAATTGGGATGGTCGTGAGGTCATTGTTTATTTAATAAGCATTAGTTTCTTATAGTTGCTAATTATAATTAATAAATAGGTGTTAATCCGTGTTTAATTAATAAATAACAATCCCATGATCCCTATTAAAACTTTGTGATTATGACTAATAGATAAAACATTATTAAATGAAATAAATTACATATTTGTTTCATTAGCTAGCGAAAATTAAACTCATTTTATAGCTAAAACCTTTTATAATAACAGGTAAAATTGGTTCACCAAATAAAACCTGAGTTAACTACTGATCATACTAATATTCTAAATACGAAAGTGTGTTTGTTTGTCCTTCAATCAAGCCGCAACGGATCGACGTGATTTTTGGCATGGGTAGGTATAGTTGAAGACCTGGAGAGTGACATAGGCTACTTTTTATCTTTAGGCTAATTAAGTACCTAGTTCCCGCGGGCTTAAAAAAAAAGACTAATCCACGCAGACGAAGTCGCGGGCATCAGCTTGTATATTAATATATGTAGTTTGTCGAGTTGCGTAGTGGCAATGGGCGGGGAACATTAGTTCAAACTTCAAATAACCGTAATTGGGATCCCAAGGTAATAGAATGGTTACCTGGTGAACTTGAAAGCGCAGCCGCAGACCTGCACTAGGTGTAGGTACGAGAAACCGCCATAAGCTTGTAACAGCGTCATATCGCGTGCGGAAGGTACAGAAATCCTTTGTGGGGTCGAGTGTATCTACGCTTTTATAATATGGTTCCAAAAGAGTTTCTGGATTTGCCATTACATAGATTTAAAGACTGTGTTAAACAGCATTTGTTAAGTCGAGGCTAAACTATCGATGATTTTATTAATGACAAAGTAGCATGGAAGCAACCGGCCTCGCATCCAGTGACCCACAAGCCGTAGTAAATATGTTCCTTGCCCACAAGTCAGTGTAATAACTACTTGTATCGTAACTTAGGTGTTGTATTTTATAATTATTGTAAGTAACCTCTTTATTTTTTGAAGAAAAGAGCAACTGCTGAGTTTCTTGCCGGCTCTTCTCAGTAGAAAAGTTTTCCGAATCTTTTTAAACGTTTACGTTTTATAAGTGACACAAGTTGTCCTATGTGAAAGAAATTTTATCATTTTGGAACGATCTCAAGGGTCTAATCCTAAAGACGCATTATGTCCCTGCATAAGACCTATCCCCTAGCAGCGGTTTACGACAACGACGGAATAATATTGAACACTGCACACATTGATGTAGAATTTTTTTAGTACCTATACTTCTATTTCAATGACTGCACAGACAAAAAAGGTTAAGCTATTTCAGTTTCACCCATAGCCACCTCACTACTGAGTACAAATCTTTCAGAATGAGAGCGATTTGGCATAGTCCACAACGCTGGCCAGGTGCAGTGGACACATGCCAATTATAAGGATATTGAAATTAAACAGTACTTTGGTAATCTTTTATTTTTGGGTAACATTTCGTCTGACTTAGACGATTTTGTTTTAAATGATTTATTTTTAGTATATTTTTAAATAAAAAAAAACCGCCTTCAAAAACTAAAAAGCAAAAAATAATTGGATATATTTACATATTATTATTTCTATCCACTATGTAGAAGTCGGGCGAGCCTTGCGTCAACTTTGCTTATCCTTGTTATACCCGCCCGACTTCAACATAGTGGGTAGAAATAATAATATGTAAATATATCCAATTATTTTTTGCTTTTTAGTTTTTGAAGGCGGTTTTTTTTTTATTTAAAAATAATTTTATTGTTTGCTTTTTAGTGCTGTAAATATATAAAAAAAAAAAGAAAAATAGGTTCTCGAAACCTTTCGAGAACCTATTTTCCAGGTCAGGTCCAGGTCAGGTCCAGATTAGGTACAGGTCTGTCTACCTAGACAGACCTGTACCTAAAACTATCTGGGTTCGTGTCCTTATAAAATTTAAGTTCCTTTGATTTCCCCAGGATTCCATCATCAGACCTAATGACCATGGGACCACCTGGAAAGTATACCCTTTCAAAAAAAAAAAAGAATTTTCCAAATCGGTCCAGGCGTCTTCGAGTAATCGGGGAACATCTGTCTTCGAAGATCTCGGGGAACATCTGTCTTCGAAGATCTTCATCAGATCTTCACCAAATTTATATGGGACCACCTTGGAAGTATACCCTTTCAAACAAAAAAATAATTTTCAAAATCGGTCCAGGCGTCTTCGAGTAATCGGGGAACATACATAAAAAAAAAAAAAGTCGGTTAAAAAACTTATAGTACTTTCTAGCACAATACTATGTAAAATCAAGTTTCCAGGTAATATTTTTATTTGATTTTGGTTATTCCATACTATCCACATCAACAGTGAATGGACATTCAGTACATTCATTTTTGAATATTTCGACTTGTTGTTCAATGTAGAGCTCGAAATTACTATATGAACATCCTGGTAACACTTTGAACTTGGGTTTTCCTTTTGAACAATGATAAACAGACCGCAGGGTCAACACGGGAGGCTTTTCCGGAAATTGAATGGCTAGAAATAAAAATAGTGCATTAGTAATACTGTATTGTATTGAGTAATATTGGAAGGACGAGGCAAAGCTGAGCACAGCTAAAGTGATTTGAAAAGGACGAGGCGCGAGCCGAGGCCTTTTTAAGTAAACGAGGCCGTGAATTGCTATTTCGGCCGAGACTTGTATAGTGCTTTTCTCTAATTTGCGAGGAAGACGCTTTTTTACATTGCCGATAGATGGCGTCGCGCTAAAAATTAAAATCTAGGCTGTAGGGCCAATGATATGATTTCCTACTAGAAAGTCAGAGGCCTGAATAGAGCCAATGTACATATTGTTTTTTTTTAAAATAATGAAGCAATATACGAGCAAGTGGGAGAAAAAGTTTTTATTAAACAATCATGGAAACTAGTATTGCAAAGAAAAAATATAACCTATTAATCGAGTAGCTATTGTAGTCTGATGATTTTTTCCTACTTGAATTGATGTGTTTGAATTTGTGTGTAATTGAACTGTTTGGTAACTTTAAAGAATTTGGCGAAATTGAATGAAGCAAAGATATCCCTACAGTTAAAGTTGAATTGAGTACTAAATTAATGAATTTTAAATATATTTTGTACCTACATATATCAATTTGTAGAATCCAATGAAAGTCATTCATTTCAAACAGGAAGGCAGCACTATTTGCATCATGCTCCAACACAGCTCCTTCATACTTCACAATCAGCTGAGCTAACAGTTCACGCTTTAACTTATCATTATTTAGAAGATCTTGTATCTGAAAAACATTTGAGTATTTATGCTTGAAAAAAAACTGTTTTTTTATTTATTTTTTTTGTTTTTTTTATTTATTTATTTAGTACCAAAAAGTTATAAAATAAGAAGAAAAACAGATACATAGTGGACAAGGAAGCACTTATTCCTATATGAGATCTCTAACAGTAACCCTTGGCAGTGAGAAAGGTTGTGGGGGAAGAATAGGCACAACAACAAGAAATTATATCATAAAATTACATATAAACACACAAATATACATACTAATGACATAAATATATATTATATATACATAAATAAATACATACCAACATAGATATGACATATTATAAAATACATAATGATATAACAGATACATAATATTAAACTAAAAGAAGATAGATAGTGCTGTTTTAGTCGAAGTTTAAATGTGTGAATAGGTGGTTCATTACTCAAATGAGGTAAAACTAAATTTGTTAACCTTGTTGTTTAAAATTTCTGTAACCATTGGAACATAATCCATGAGTACTCCAGATTGGTGCATCCTGAAATGTAGAAAGATATGAAATTGGACGATACCCAGATACTGAAAATATAGCATGGCACTGGATCTAAGTCCAGAGTTTACTTTTTTTTTAATAAAGCCATTTTACCAAGCCAAGCCAAGGACAAACGATGATACACGCTAAGATAAGACATTAAATATTAAGATAGGACATTACTCACATAGGTAAAGATATGAGTCCCAAAACTTTGGTCAGAAATGGTGATAAGATCAACTCTGCATTGGTAGGGTTTGGGTATCTAACAAGAAGTAATGCTGTATCAATTCCTGGATTTTGATCTGTTCTAAAATAAAATAAACAAATTTAAAAAAACTGCGATCAGCACATTAATTAATTCTTTGTATCATATATTAGGCCAAGGTTGCACTATCCAGTATCCACTAACAAAAAAAATTGCAGAAGTCAGCTCTACAATTTTATTATTTAATACGATTAAAGATCCCATTTAAAACAATAATAATTTCTACCTAAAAATAAATTTGCATTAAATTTTATTGCATACTTATATCATGCATAAAAATTAATCACATTTTGGCATCTGTGTCAGGTAAGGTTGATGGACCTTAACTGCATCCAGTGACAGTTTGATCAATATTTTAGAATCCTGACTGTAATGACACACAAAGATAGGCTGCCACTACTTCTACACTCCATAGCACATGTAAAACATAGACCTATATTCTGATTGTTAAATAGTGATATTCTTGCCTCACCCCTCATTGTACAGTTCAGGAAGTCTTGAAGTGTCCACCTTGAGTTTAATGAGAAAATCTACAACATGTGTGCCCACCCACACTTCCACGTCTTGTTCAGTGATGAGTGCACTACCAAGTAGTGCACTGTACTCAAATGAAGCACGAGAATTTTCATCTTCATTTAGTTTTTTTACCTTAAAAAATAAGTTGTGTTGTAAAAATCTTCATGTGTGAAAGTAGTTGCCAGAAATTCTAGACTATGGCCTTCAAACATAAAATAAAATAGTTGTATGAAAGTTTGACTTGATTTTTTTAAAATGAATATTTCAAAAATAAAGACTGCTAGAAATTGAAAGACAGTTTGGTTGCTAGATTTTGAACCTGTAGTGGTATCTTATGTGTTCATGTATATCATGTGGTATTTTGCAAAAGCTGATATAATTTGTACACTTTAAGTACACTCAAAATTTCTCAAACCAGTCAGGCAAATAGTATTACCTGGTGAACTTTATACATTGCAACCAATTCTGAAATAACTTCACTGAGTGATTTTGGATTACTTGAATCCCATTCAGCCAGGCTGGGAACACCTTGAACTAAGAATTCTTCGTCAGCACTGCTTAAAAAACTCTCATCATCAAATCGAAAGTCTGGAGCAAACCATGGTACTGCAGCATCAAATATGATATCCCATTTTAGTTTCTTAGAGCAATAAGGCAGCACTAATCGAAATTGACTTTCTGCACCGTTTGCTGAGCCACCAATTCGTTCTAGGTCCACTTTAGTTTTACATAACCCTGTTAAAATTAGAAGTTGGTAAAAACGTAAAGTAGTGAGGCTAAAATTCGATTTTACACAATCTCTAAATTAAAATGTCAGATCTAAATCTAGTTCTGTCCCTTTCCTTATGGAGTATTAAGAAAGGGTTAGCAATATGTATAAAGCTGCCATTTTAGTTTAGAGATTGTATGTAGCAGAATTAGCTGCAATAAATTCTTATATTGCGCATACAGCTATTGGTTAATTTACCTAGTTTTAGATCTTGATATATATTACAAACGTAAGGACGAAACATTGAAGATATATCATTCAGAAGAGCACTGTTTTCCGTAGACATTTTGTACACAACCACCGTTTTTATTTTACCAAACGAGCATTATATTTATATAAAGAATACAAACTGCAGGTCAGTGGTGAGTGGTAATTTTACATCACCGGTATTAGATTATATTTATTTTTCTACCAGTTTTGTTTTGAACTTTTGACCGGCAGCAGAGACAAGTTGGTCAGAGACCAGAGACCAGAGACAAGTTAACAGAGACCACCAGAGACCAGAGACAAGTAGCATGCAAGGCAAGTAGCTAAAACCAGAGAGAATGTAATCACTAGCTAAAACCTGGCTCAAACTGACCATAAACATTAAACATGTTACAACATTCTTCCACTATTGGACAAAATCCATTAACGCAGCAAGAATACCATAAATTCAGCCAATCACAACAAATGTATGTAAATCCGGTAACAATGATAGATACAGGTTTTTCATCTGAGTTTTACATAATAGCCATAAAGGTTGTTGTTTTTCATTTTGTCCCCTTATGGGACAGGCAAAGGTCTAAAACCATACAGCCTAATTATAGCCATAAAGGTTGACTCACATAGAATAATTCTCTCTGTCTACGTTGAACTCAGATTAAAAACCTAATAGATATAGCAATGGTCTGCTCGGTCGTGAGACAGCCATATTCAAGTAGTCTTTGACAGGTATATATAAGACGTTGCCATATTCATAATTTACTCCCAAAGTGGTGAATCCTGTCAGATAGGTTATGAATAATAGGAAATAAATAAAGTTGAGCAACACAACTACAAATATAATATAATATAATATTATATTGATGTGCCTCCGGAAAACATACAGCATTATTATGAAGAAGCAGTCTGTACTTCACCGAAATCTGCGGTCTATCCTTTAACAAAGTAGTGCACCTTACCGAATATAGATGGCGCTAGTGTCTCACCCAGCAAGGCAGCGGGAACCCGCTGTCACTTTGAACGTCATAGCGTTGTGTACTTTCGCCGCATGCGCGTCGAATCCAAAGATTTATCGTTAATCAGTCTTCTTTACAAAAATAAATACTATCGATACTATTAAGAAGAATAGTATTACATTGATTATAGTTAATATTTTCGATCGCGGGTTGGTTGTGTCGTACAATGGACCCTGCGTGCACGAACTAGGTCGATGAGGTGACGGGAACCAATCGATCTGGTGCTTCGGACTCACTGACGCTTGAGAAGGACCCCGAACGAGAGGACCTCGGGTTCCAGCAGCGATTCGTAAAGTGAGCAGGAACGAGAGGGACCTTGACGAAAGTCGAAATTCACAGGTAACGGTCGATTCTCGGATCGACGCGTTATTGTATCAGGTGAGTTTTCTTACTAATTACATCAATATACGTCACGGTAGCTGGAGATCATCAAACATTGTGTCATAAGATTGACATTTAGATATATGAAACTTATTATTCAATAGGTACATTACATCCGGTTCGTTTTTTCAACCATACATAGCAATGGAACTTTAATATTAAAGTGCTTTGATTTTCACTTAAAATTACTAAATTTAAATGAATTTTCATTTTCATGTGTAAGATATATTGTAAAGAAATTAAATCAATAGTTATAAAAATCAAATCAAATCAAAATTCATTTATTCAAATTAGGTACACACTGTGGGTACACTTTTTTGGCGTCAAATTACTCATAAAATATGATGGTGATAATCAGTTACGGTATCTTTAAATCAAAACTTATAAGAATTTAAGATTAATTTTTATAATTTCTATCAGTTTTCAGACAGATTAACTCATTGATTCATCATAGCGTTGTGTTTAATGCATGAATTCACCAGCAGATAACAAACACGTCTTCATAATAATGCTGTATGTTTTCCGGAGGCACATCAATATGACGGTTTTACATAACAATAAAACCGATATTATGTGCCGAGAGGGAAAACATACAGCATTGCAGGAAGTTCTTCCTGGTGGAGACTATGACGTTCAAAGTGACAGCGGGTTCCCGCTGCCTTGCTGGGTGAGACACTAGCGCCATCTATATTCGGTAAGGTGCACTACTTTGTTAAAGGATAGACCGCAGATTTCGGTGAAGTACAGACTGCTTCTTCATAATAATGCTGTATGTTTTCCCTCTCGGCACATAATATCGGTTTTATTGTTATGTAAAACCGTCATAATAAAATATTTTCAATAATTAATAGTATCACGCGAATGTTCAAATAAATACCGATTTATGTAGTTTCATTTATTATTTTATCTGAACTCATAATATGTTAAAATCGAAACCATAAAATTTTAGTAACATACCTACATATTATTTACCCTAAACTTTCTTGATATTATTTCGTACTTTTCATTGCTATTTGTATAATGTCAAATGACATAAAACATTTCACAGTATTACAGAATCAGAAATAATTATTTATTGCATAATACACACAATATTACAAAGGTGGTAAAAGATAAAAATACAAGTGTATTACCATCGTCATGGCGTGCAATATTTAAACACAATCGATGTAGCAAATTACGGTATTAATTAGATAAATAGGTGACCAATTAAGAAAATTCTTGAAATATGGACAATACCTACATATTATTTTAACAACTGAACCTGAAATTGAAAATGTCATACATTTAGATTTAGTATTATCGATAAATTAATATAAAAATAAAGCACTTTCTAAGAGTCAAAGAAATAATCCATTGTAATTACAGTTAACCATGTCAATATATTTGCATAAACCAAGCATAATATAATTTAGCTAGCCGTCATTGCAAAATTCATCTAGGCTGTAGTAGGCTTTGCTTATTAACCAATTCTTTATCACTCTCTTGAATTTAGGTAAAGGAAGTACTTTGATGCTCATCGGTCAAATTATTATAAACTCGTATGACCATAATGTATGCACTTTTACGGAAAATATTACAATTACGTTAACTATAATACACATTTTCTCCTTGAATATAACTTTTGACAGCCAAAAACAGAACAATAATTTTTTTATGTAAAATAAGGCGTCATAATTCATTAAACCGCGCCATAGACTACGCACAAACTAAAAAAATATTTCTTCAAAATAGGTACCTACAAAGTAGGTACACCTTCTGAACGTCATGCTTACAAAGTATAAGACGTGATGGTGTAACTACCGTATCATAATAGAGTATCGGTACGTTAAGAGAGAAAAAATCGGCCATGCGCGCTAGCCCGAATGGAAGGATTTGAATTTGGGTCCTGGAAACACTTCAAATATACTCGTTTTAAAAACAAACATTTCTTATCAGTTTTACTATGAAAATTGCAAAAATAGGCTCTATTTCTTTCATTTACCTGAGTAAACATTAGTTAAACATGATTATAGTTACTTTAATATAAAGATCCAAAGATCAATATGTCACTAAATCAAGATTTTGACCACTTGTGAAATTTGATTCCTTTGATTTTCCTTTCACTGCGGCTTTAGCAGCCTATTATACTGCAACTCACCATTGCGCAATAGCTTATAGAACACTAAATTTCACTTACGATTCCACTTTCATATGTTTTAATAATAATAATTAATCAAAAACTTTGACGTTTATCTAACCTCCAATCTCAGGTAAATAACCTCCAATGTACATAAGCTGTACATAAGTTTGTATGCCATAGATGTACGTCAAAATAAACTTTGGCAGGCAAAAAAATTGAGCACGCTGACAGGGACAAAAAAAAGTGTCCACTTACCTTTCTTATAAAGGCAATACGCCATAAAGCTATCTCGTTTTTGCATTGAAAGTTTGGAATATGGCTAAATCTTTTAGGTTTTTAATCTGAGGAACAAAACAAACTAAATCCGTGACACGCAGAAAGGGATAGAAGAAATCATATTTTCTTATCTTGTGTAACATCTCAACACTGCATCTCTTTCATGTGTGAGTGAAAAGGATATATGGCTTGGTCTGTTTTACCTGTGGTATTACTTTCTCTGTCTACGAGGATAAATCTGTTTATCCGCATCACACACCAATAACTTATTTTAATAATCGTAATTCGTAGTAGTAGTCTGGTGGTAGTTCTCTGGTGGTAGTCTGTAGCTGGTTCTGGTCTGTAGTCGTCTGTGTCTGTGTTATACGCTGACGACAGATTTTTTTTCTAAAATTGTGTGAAATAACTATGAAAGACATGAATTCCGCAATTAAAAATAACATTTCTGAATTAATAAATTTAGCACGAAAATTCAATTGCTTTTACTTATCAGGTATGTGGTAAAAGTGCTAACTTTTCGACTAAAAGAATTCTTTAAATAATTGTTCTTGAAAATGTTCCAATTGCTAATGTTTTTTGTTGTAAAAGGATTGCATCAAGGAATATGTAAGCCGTTTATGGTTGCCGGACACCAGGTGGGACTCATTCGCCCTGATGTACTCAAATACTTGCAGAGATTCCCAGAGGTGCTTGTTTGTTATTTATTATGACTAAATTCTGACAACAATTTGTTTATGAATTCCTCTGAAGCTTTCTCTCTTATGTTTTGTTTAACTTTATGACTTTTTCGAATTACCATAGTAAGATAACAATGAAAATTTTATGGAGTAAAAGTTGATGTTAATAAATATTATGCAGTAGTTGATTGGTATCTTTGAGATTGTTTTATCACTTATAAATTTTATAGGTATTCAGAATCACAGGAAAGTATGTAGAACTTAACCCTGCATTTAGAGACTATCAAGAAAGGACTTCTAAGGTAGCCGAAGTATTAGACAGCTTAAGAAAAGAAAATGAAATTTGTGCACTTAAGGGTTGGCGGGATGAGGTAGAGTATATTTTTATAAATCATTTATCAGGTGTATGAAAGGTGTATTTGTATTCATTAATGTGATACTCAAGTACCAGCAAACATTATAAAAAAGTTTGTTCATATTTACTATGTAGAAAGTTCTAATAAAATTATCTTAAATCTTTAATGAATAGTCAGTCATTCATAATATTGTAATCAATTGCGTAATAGTAGATTACAAGAAATGTTCTACATTACGGGCCTCAAGTTAAATTCCAAGCGTAAAGAGTTCCCGCAGGAACTCTTTAAAAAGTTGCCTATGTGTTCCCAGGCTATTATCTATCTCTGTGCAAAATTTAATCTAGATCCATTCAGCAGCTCTGGCGTGATGATAGATAGATTATAAAGGCCCATAATTTGTAACTCTATAATATTTTTAGTGCTTTGAAGTCAGCACCCCATTCCACCATGAGACTCTACTGGAGATGGACAGGAGTGCTGTGTGTCTCTTTGGCATAAGAAACTATGGCATTAGTGTGAACGGTTACCTGTTCCACCCATCTAAAGGTCTTTGTATCTGGCTACAACAGAGGAGTTTCACCAAACAAACATGGCCTGGTAAGATTATATGGGTGCAATAGGGATGATTCCTATGTCAAAAATGTATTCTTTTTATATCTGCTGCACAATATTATGATGGCCTTTATGAAAGCTTACAGTAGTGATGGGCACATTATCAAATGGAGTTGATTACATTCTATTATTATCACTTAAAAAAAATTATATGCTCATAGATATTGCAGTAGCATTTCTTACTGTAATATCACTTTGGAAAAGTTAATGGTATATTTGTCTGTAGGCAAATGGGATTGCTTTGTGAGTGGTGGTCTAGCAGTGGGCTATGGAATTCTTGAGACCGCTATAAAAGAGGTAGCTGAGGAAGCATCTGTTGTTGGTGAGCTGGTGAAGAAACTTGTACCTGCTGGCTGTGTCAGGTTTGTAAGCTTATTTTAAAATCTAGCAGTTTTTTTTTTTTTTTTTTTTTTTTCTCTGGGGAGGAGGAAAATCCTCATTGGATACCTCAGGAGATTTGGAGGCATGCCCGACTCCAATGGAGATGAAACCCAGCGGCCTACGGACTAAAAACCTCCTCCCCCTTCTCCGCTCATTCTTTCAGGTAAAGCCTTTGCATTCCGTCTGAAAGATGGCTGTTTTCAGGCGTTTTCCTGTCTCTGCCTTTCCCACTCGTCCTTAATTCTCTTTTTAACAATAGCACGCAACATTTCAGCGCATGCCTCCCACTGTTGTTCGCAATCTAGCATCCGGGGTATGAGGTTCGCAGGGGTTATTTGCTCGCCTTCTCCCTGGGCTTCTTTCCGTTTTCCCTCGAATTCCGTGCACTGGAATATTGCGTGCTCTGGCGTGTCTTCTTCACCACAATATGCGCATGACTCACTTGTCGCCTTACCAATTGCGTGAAGGTAAGTATTGAACACGCCATGTCCACTAAGAGCTTGGGTTAAGAACTTATCCACTTCTCCGTGTTTCCTTCCAATCCAGGGCTTTAAGTCCGGGATAAGTTTTCTCGTCCAGCTCCCTTTTCCGCTTTTCTCCCACTCTGCCTGCCACTCCTCAACCGTGCGGTTCCGCTCCTCCTTCGGCGTCCTGCGGTCCTCGCGGCTATAGACCCTCATGCGTTCCATCGCCAATCTTTCGATGGGTACTAAACCTGCTATTACCAGTACCGCATCTAGCGAGATGGTTCTGTACGCACCGCAGACTCGAATAGCCATCTGCCTCTGAACCTTGCACAACATGTGTTTGTATTTAGCGCAGTTAAGAGCTCTAGCCCACACTGGAGCTGCATACAACATTATAGAGTGGGAAACTGACGCTAGCACTCTCCTTTTACTTGCTCTAGGGCCTCCTTGTTTAGGCATTAAGCGACTCAATGCAGTAGTTAGCCGCTCTGCTTTCTCCGATACTTCTTCAACGTGCTTCCGGAAAGTGAGGCTTTTGTCGAACCATACGCCGAGGTATTTAAGCTTGTCTTTGGGTTCTATCCTGACGCCTTCAATTGTGAAAGTGATAGGCCCAAGTCGTCTACGTCCACTCAGCATGATGGCTTCGGTTTTTTCCGGTGCCAAGCGCAAGCGTTTGCGGGACATCCATCCACTTATATCTGCTAGTGCCTTATTCGCTTTCATTACCAGGTCGGTTTCTTTACGGGCAGCTACTACAAGGGCTAGATCGTCGGCAAATCCCACTAAATGAACATCGTCCCCGAAGTTGGTCTTTAGTATGTCGTCGTAGAGGATATTCCACAAGGTTGGCCCGAGGATAGAGCCTTGTGGAACTCCGCTGCTTACTTTTAGAGTCGCCGTCTTCCCTTCGCTATCGCGTACTATTATTTGTCGCTCCTGCAGATAGCTATTTATGATGTTGTAGATATAATTGGGGAAGTCTCTTTTTCTGAGTTCTTCCAATATTAGCTCCCATGAGGCGGAGTTAAAGGCATTCCGGACATCCAGTGCCACCAGCGCGCAGAGTTTCTTAGTCCGACGTGTTCCTTGTCTGGCTGCCTCAGCGATACTTAAGACTTTATTTAAGGCGTCTAGAGTAGACCTACCGCTTCTAAAGCCGAATTGCGATTCTGCTAAGTTTCCGTGGTCCGGCAAGAGAGCTTCGATTCTGTTTAGGATAATCCTCTCTAGCAGTTTCCCAAAGCAGTCGAGTAGGCACAGTGGTCTATAGCCTGTGGGGTCGTCTGCTGGTTTTTTTGCCTTCCTTAGTAAAAGTAGTACCGCTACTTTCCATATCTGCGGAAATTCCCCAGTTTGTAGGGCATTATTCATGACTTGTGTGATTTTGTCGGGGATTGTGCTAACGGCGAGTTTCACTATTTCCGGTGGTATAAGGTCTGGCCCCGGCGCCTTCCCGAGCTTTATCTGGTCACATGCTCGTTTTAGTTCTTTGCTGGTAACCAACGGTATTTCTTGCGTAGGGTATCTTATGCGTTCGAAGGTGTCATGTGTTGGAAATAGAACCTCGGCTATTTGGCACATTTGTTCAATTCCAATCTGTATTTGAGGCCCTTTTTTGAGTTTCTTCGTAACTATTTTATATCCTAGGCCCCAAGCATCACTATCTACTGCATCACAAACTTCTGTCCATTTACTGCCTCTTGACTTCGTGATTAGTAGCTGTAGGTTTAGTTTTGCTTCTTTATATACTTTTTTGGGTTCTTCGACGTCAATATCTTGTTTACTTTTGTATTTCTTTGTCATTGCTCGTGTGTATTTTCTTCGTCGCTCTATACATTCCTTTCTTGCTGCAGCTATCTTCTCATTCCACCAATACACTTGCTTTCTGCGGCCACGTTTTTTTCTAGGCATCGCTTGGTTGCATGCTTTAGTCGTTGCAGTAACCAGATCAATGGGGCTTGCAATCCTTTCGTGACTGAGTGTTTGTTGGAATGCTTCGTTATTAATTTTATTCATATTCCATCCTTTTTGTGGCGGGAGTATCTTATTATCCTCCTGCAGCACATCGAACAAAATATATTTATGTCCGCTGAGGGTTTCATCCTCAAGAACTTTCCAGCTAGCAACCTTGCCCGCCCAATCTGAGCTAGCTAGTGTCACGTCAGGTCTAGATGTCTTGTGCCCCCTCTCAAAGGTTGGTGCGTTTCCTGTATTTATGGTGACCAGGTCCAACTCTGCAAGGATTTCCATTAAGTATTTGCCTCTTCGGTTTGTAGTTTTGCTTCCCCACAGCTTTGAGGCAGCGTTGAAGTCCCCGGCCACTAGTATATTCCCGTGTTGGTTTCTTATGCTATCTCTGAGCTGGTCAACATCTTGTGTATACTGGTCCATGCTGCAGTTAGGTGAGAAATAGCAACTGTATACCGTAAGACTTGGTAGTTGTAGGCCTATATATCCATTTCCCTTTATTATCTTCTTGGTTGTAATAGCTTTGTTGTATATTACTATTGCCGCATCGCCCCTTCTATCTCTTTCCCAGCCCGCTGCTGTAGATATCTTTTCATTTGGCTCAGCTATAATAGCGAGGTCGATATTTAGTTGCTCAACTGTTGCCGAGAATAGATCGTGGGCGGCTCGCACCCTATCTAAATTGATTTGAAGGACTTTTAAGTCCATTATGATATTTTGAATGCCTGTGGGTCTTTGATTGCATTCCGGAATTCCGGGCATCCTGTGGATGCGGCTTTATGGCCCACTTCATTGCATATAGGGCAATATAGTCTGTTTGAGCAGTTAATTGCTTTGTGTCCCTTTCTTCCACATTTCATACAGAGATCCGACCTATCCGGGCCCTGACATTTTGTAGCAATGTGCCCAATGCCCCAGCATTTGTAGCATTTTCCAATGTTTACCCTTTTCCTTATTCTACATCTAGTCCAGCCTATGTTGACCCACGCTGAATTTTCTATATTTCTGGCATGGCTATCTCCTATCGATATCGTCGCATTTTGGCTTCCATATTGTGTGGGCCTCAGTGACCGTACTCTTACTGGTACCTTTAATTCAGCTTCTACAGCCTCTTTTACCTCATCACAACTGGTTTCTTCTTCTATCCCGGTTATATGGAATGTGGTTTCTCCCCCCGTATTAACTTCAATATTTTCGCCTTGGAATGCTCCAACAAGTTTTTCTTTTAAGCCCCCTATTTGATCCTTGTTTGCTATGACCTTCATTATCATCTGGGCTTCCCCTGCTTTCCCGCCCACTTTTTTAACGGATTTGACTGTCACTCCAAGCTCTTTTATGTCAGAAGCAGTCACTCCGGTTTTTGCCTTTTTGAGCATGTCAGCGTATGTGCCTTCGCCCCTTACTATGATAGTCTCCAAATTCCTTTGTTCGATCTTGTCTTTTTTCTTTTCCTTTGGGGGCTCCTTTCCTTCTACTATAATAAGAACTTTCTTGCCTCCGCTGTTACGATAGAGTGCCTCCATTCTAAAATCTAGCAGTAGCATTTATTAAATGTCTTCCTGTGTGGGACTAAGATTTTGGGGTTAAAGCTAAAAAGTTTTTTGTTTAGGTTAAATTGAAAGGTTCAATTGTATTTCAGCTTCTACTTCGAAAGTGAAAGAGGGCTGTTTCCTAACACAGAGTATGTATACGACTTGGAGCTTCCACTAGACTTTATGCCCAAGAACGCGGACGGTGAGGTGGAGACGTTTGAGCTGCTGACAGCGGAGGAATGTGTGCAGCGCGCGCTGTCGCCGCAGTTCAAAACCACCAGCGCTCCAGTGCTCATCGATTTCCTCATCCGGCGGGGGTACATCAACCCTGAGAATGGTAAGCTATACCTTAACTTGTCAGGGTGTTTAAGTTCATGAACAAGAGAGAATGAGTACATATGTTTTGAGATAATTTTGCTTCATGTCTTGGACTATGGGAGGGGTATGAACACACTCAAAAAATTTAAAATTTAAAAAATCATGTCAGTGCGCGGCTACTTGGCTCGCTCTTGTGTGCGATGTACAGTGCCGCAAGTAAAAGTTAGCGGTGGCGTTTTGAGGGTCTAAAACGGAAATCTTGAAGTCACTTTGCTTGAAAGTTCATTGTGGACATTGTTACGCATGTTTTTAAAATATTAAACGGTAATCATGTCTAAAGTGATAAAAAGTAAAGCTAGAGACAGCTACCACCACCACCACTACAGCCTAATAACGTCCCACTGCTGGGCACAGGCCTCCACTCTCATATGAGAGAGGGAATTAGAGCTTCGACCCACCACGCTGCTCCAATGCGGATTGGCGGGCTTTAACGACTATTATCATGTTAGTGATAATAACCGGGACCGACGGCTTAACGTGTTCTCCGAGGCACGGGGGTGAAACACCGCCAACTTCCAACTCCGGGCTGGCACTGAGAATTTCTGAATTGAAAAACCCAATTCCAATTTTTGCCCGACCGGGAATCGAACCCAGCCTCGTGATCCGCAGTCGACTATGCTAACCGCTAGACCAACGAGGCAGATAAAAATAAATTCGTTTTGTGCACAGCCGCGCCAAGTTATACTTGTGGCACTATACGTATCGCAGTGCGCCGCGGCCCGCCATAATGTGGTCATTGTGAAAGATTACACACCGCCATTAGGTTAAAAATAAACACAAGAATAAGAATAATAAACATAATTTTATGTACATTCTAGTTTGTTGTGTATGTTAGAAATCACATATTGCAATTAATGTCAATGATAAATCTATTCATCACTAAATGAATCTACCACAGTTTCGGAAAACCATTCTATCCAGAAGAAACTGTATAGTTTACGGTAAGAAACTGGTATAGTTGCTCTTTTAAAATTATTTAAAACCAATGATATTAAAACATAATCTATACTAATATTATAAATACGAAAGTTTGGATGAATATATGGATGGATGGATGTTTGTTACTCAATTACGCCACAACGGCTGAACGAATTTGAATTAAACGCACAGTGATAGATTAATCTATAGATTTATCGTTAGATTAGCCTGGAATAGGCATACTTTTATCCCGGAAAATTAAAGAGTTCCCGCGGGAACCAAAAACCTTAATCTACGCGGACTAAGTCGCGGGCATCACCTAGTATTATATAAAAACGATAAATTATAACGATAAGTTGATTTTACAATGATATTGGTTTTAATAAATTTTACTACAAGATCTGTCTATCTAATATAATTCCAAAAGCCAACCGTTTAGAAATTGATAATGATAACGTAACATAACTTGTAACATAATAGTAATATCTCCAGAGCCGAACTACCGCCACCTGGTAGAGTTGCTGCACGTGCCGCTACAGACCATTTACCGGTGCTCGCTCGAGCGTGACGTCAGCAACGGCGACCTGTCCGCCGCGCAGTGAGCGCCAACCACTAGTTTCAATATCATAGTTCCATTGTATTACTATTGTATTCGTTTTCATAAAATGTTGGGCTATTTTCTTTTGTTGGCCTATGAATAAAAATTATTGTGGTAGACACTCTAAACCCGTTCATCGAGTTATAATAGCCGCCGCGTAAGTTGAACTATGCGCAGAAACACATTTATTTTTGGGTTTAATATAACTGCCATGCCCCTGACAGGTTAGCCCGCTACCATCTTAGACTGCATCATCACTTATCATCAGGTGAGATCGCAGTCAAGGGCTAGCTTGTAGTGGATTAAAAAAAAAAACATTTCGGGGGTAAA
Source organism: Erebia aethiops (assembly GCA_923060345.2). NCBI lineage: Eukaryota > Metazoa > Arthropoda > Insecta > Lepidoptera > Nymphalidae > Erebia > Erebia aethiops. The sequence goes on from OV281081.1 coordinate 26,891,493, forward strand.
ACGAAGTGTGGTATGAGGTGCGCCGCAAGGGGCCGCGCGTTAGCTTAGCTCCCACGCTTCCGCCCTTCCCTCCCCGTGCTTGCTCCTCGGCCCTGTAGTACAATTTATCTGCGCTGACGACCGCCATTTTGGGTTAACTTACGGGACGCGAATCATACAATGTTATGACGTGATTGTACATCAATACAAGTTATAATGTAATACAATATGATTCATATGAAAACTCATGATTCATAGTACGTGTCACGCAAGTTAACTTTAGCAGCTGTATGTAACCACAAGTTTTTTAAGCATACCGACGATGCGAATTTGTGCGACAAGACTTTGGCGTTAAATAGACTCCAACGTCCTTTAATTAAAGTAAAAAATTAAGTATCACCGATTTCGCTGTATAGACTATAGAGGAATTCTAAAACAAGGTTGTTGAGGTACGTTTTGAAAAAACTAGAAGTTTAATTCGCTATAATCCGCCACAGGAGGCGAATCTAGGTATGTGGTATAGTGCGTATCTCGAACCTCGATGTTGCCTCCATAATGCACGATTCACAATCGCGCATTGTGTAGGCAACATCCCCTGAAGATGCTCCGGTATCGGAGTGAAACATACGTTGAGGGAATTTTTGAGGGTTTATGTGGTGTGGTGAATGTCGCTGGCATCAGATTCGAGATACGCACTGTACAACATAGATTCGCCTTCTGTGGCGGATTATAGCGAATTAAAATTCTAGTATTTTAATTGTCATGGACTTCCGCAAAGTAACGCCTGCTTCTATCCAATAAGGTACGTTTTACTTTAATTAACTCTAAAATGTTTCGATGCTCGACAACGCCAGTGTGACTTGAAATCTTGTGGTAAGGGTACAGGTATTTTTGTAATTATACACTATATTGACCAAAATAATACATGGATAATTCAAAACAACGAACTTGAAATGACTTTCAATTTATATCCTTCCACAGAGAGTTTGCTATAATATAGGTAACAAAATGCCAGCCGAAAAAAGTAGCCCAAGTTGAGTGATGTCCTTAATTAGAATATTTTTTTATTGATAATAATCTGTACCTCGTCTTAGACGACCCGAGTGGGTACATTAATTCGTATTAATTATTTATGGCCTAATTTATAAAATCCTAATTTCAGATTTTACTTGGGTAGACTGTAAGTATTGCCTAAGTATTGAACTATTGAGATTTGTTTTTAATTTCTTGTGTAAGGTGTATATTGACCAAGTCCTTGTAATTGTGTAGTTTAAAGGTAAAGCGCAAGTTAAGGCGGTCCGCACCGTAACGTTTTACTGATAAATAAAGTATTATTAACTACAATTACTTTTGGTCCTTATATACCAATTTAATAATTATTATCGATACTCAGCTGAGATCTATAGAACGTACTTTGACTTGGCTCAGACTTTACTTAGAGTTAAAACGAGATGGACTTATGTGAGTAACATAAATCTGTCTCGTTTTAACCATGTCTTAAGTCCGAGCAAAGTCTAAGTTCGCTCTATAGATATCAGCATCGTACTAGTGTACTTGTCTAGTGATAATAACGTTCCATATAAATAACGTCGCTGTGTGCGTTGCGGTGCGAGGTTGCCAGTGTGTGCGAGCTTGTATTTGGGAATTATTAGACGCCACAATAGTTTAGCTAGGGATGTTTAATTTCTGTGATACTTTACCAGTTGGGTATAAGGAGTTTGTATGTTAATTTAGTTGGATTGATTACCTCTTTACTGCCTTTTGCGTTTTTTTTAAATAATCAAGATTATCAAAAGATTACCGGTTAATCAGTTTGATCATGTATTTTTGTTATTAGCTCTCATCTAATGAATCCATATCTAGTCATATAATTATTTTAAAACTAAAAAATAATTTTGTAAAGCAGGTGCAATTGATGAACTCTTAATATTTTAATAATGGGATTCATTATTATTTGGGATTTAACACAACCACTTAAATGAAATAATATTGTATCGTATCATAAATAAACTTGAAACTTCGGATTAAAAGTTAAAACCTATGTAAAGCAAAATATCCTAAATGTATAGGTAACATAAGATGATATTTTTATTCATGTCTAAATATCACGAACAAACAGTAGGTACGAATCTGGTCGACCATTGACTATTGTGTTCGGTTGAACTTTGATTTTCAGTGCTTTTCAACTTCAAACCGTGACCGTAGGGTTAACAGTTTGCGGTTAAGAATTTAAAGAAATACCAACTCATACATAATTCATCATCGTCTGCTATATCTTCTGCCCTTATGTAACACTTGGGCGTTAAACTTATCGATTTTGCTAAACAACTAAATTTCAAACTGTCACCGCAGACCCAGTTTCAAACTTAATCAAACAAACAAAAACTGGATGAAAAAGAAAGAAACTAGGTAATTGATGGATGAAAACTCACTCAAAACTACTCTTCCATAGTCCAGTCAATATTTTTGGGCGCCATTTTTCCAATATGGCGGCGCGAGTGGTAAATATACGAGGTGTCAAAGTAAAAGTTCGGAAAGAGCACGTCGAAATCTATAAAATACGCCAATTTTCTGAAGTCCCGAGAAACTTTCCAGGTAAAACTAACAAATGACTGGACTTTAAATGACAAGAAGGCTGAAAGGCTAGTTTGACAGTATTTTGGGGCGTTGGCATTTAAATAGTAAATTACTTGTATTTTATTCTTGCTATGTCTGCGTTCGTCTACGATGGTTAAGCGCCCATTTGTGACAATATCAAAATATTTTGTTTCACAAACATTTATTACAAAAGTTTTCCTTTGTCCTACAAACGAAGCTATAAAGTTTTAGTTTAAAATATCAAGAGGCAAAAATAAGATTGTTTTTTGGCCTCTGGAGTTTGGTGTTAGTCACGTCGACTCGTTACAATGAAACAAACCTGATACAAAGTTATGTAGATTTAATGTGTGTCTAGTTATGTCAATAGTTTTATACGTTTCTATGAAATAATGTTATTGGCGGATAACTTTTTACCGATATTATTGTACTACATAGATAATTTACTTGAATAATACTAATGTAATCGTTTATATTTACTGCATTTAGGAAGATAGCGCTTTCCTGAACGTGCAAAACAAATAAATTAATAAATATAAGGTATTGTTTTTATTTTATATTGTGTTAGTCATACAACCTATCATAGTATTATGAGACAAAAATAATTCAAGATAAGATTTTATCTATTTGCTTGTTTTAAAATAGCACATTATGAAATAAAATTTCCAAAATATGTATTCAAAAGTTTATTCAAATAGTTCAACTGATTACTTACATAGATACAATTGTAACTCATTTTACTTAAAAAAAACTTTATCAGGTAATATTTTCTACTGTTGTAAAGAAAATAAAGGTTTGACCAATAAATGTATGATTTTATAGTACATATATAAATATACATTTATATAAATTACGGTCTTCGTTTGTGCAATAGCTAGAGAAAAATAATCCATAGTGCGTACAACTTAACACACATAATATATATTAGATTCGTACTAGATTCTGGTAGGTAACTGAAATGTCACCTACGATTTCCAAATTTAGCTCAAGCTTATACAATCAGATTTTTCGGTGTTAAATGCATTAGTAACGAAGCTATATTGCATCACCGTTTTGTGTTTAAACCCTTAGATATTATAAGTATATTTCCTGAACGAATAATAATTCAGATGCCGTCACAGCATGAGTAATTCTTAACAACAGTAAATTAACTAGATTATTGTTTTGAACATGGTAAATACAACTCAACAAAACAAGCTGACTAAGTCATTGTTAGAAGCAAACATTATCAATTTTCGTTTTCGTAAACAAAAATCTTTATAACATAATAAAGTTAAGGTTAAAGTGAATAAAAAAGAAAGACTGTCAACAAAACTCCATACCTACTTGTATTCAATCAATGAATACGAAGAATCTATGCACCTGTTATAATATCTTAAGTGCGAATTCCGGGCCGAATTTGCAATGCGTATTGTCATATTGGGTATGTTCTGATATACACTGCGAGCACTGTAAAGTGTGACGTCAATTAAGTATACTGCGAAGCCATTCCTTTATAGTTAGCTAAACTGGTTACTGTTTAAAACGGAACGCAATCAGCACTGAGAGCACCTTAGCTAGAAAACGCCAGTGCTCACATTGCAAAAATGGCACCATTTATGACGTCATAATATATTTCCCTAGGATACTGCGGCAATATACTGTCAGTCCATAACGGAACGAATTTATCCCCAGTAAGAGCACTGAACAGTGCTCGCAGTGTATATCGGAACATACCCATTGTCTGTCGCATAAAGTGGAGTTGCAGGCTGCAGCTATTGACTTTTATATAACTGTCTGTATTATTCCGGTCGGAACTGAGCACCTGTTAAACAGAAGTGTTTACTTTGACCTATACAGAGCAGGGTGCTATTTCAAATCGAAGGTATACAATAGGGATGCTCAATCAAATCAGCAACTCTTTATCAAACTTAAAAACGCGCTTCTAGTATGGAAGTTGTATGAAAGAGTTGTGACCTCATCAAATAACAACGCACTTTTTTTCTTTAATCAATAATTCAAAATAGATATTAATCAATAAAACTAACCGAGGATGTCAATTTTAGGTATTTGGAAGACCCTCTATTTAATAATCAGTAAGAAATAATTTATTTTTGACTTGGGCATCATCCCAATTGCCGAGGAAGAAAATATCATTTTTATCAATTACTGTAACCCCTAGTTTTCTCGACCAACAAGTTGCGTTAGTTACTGACAAAACTTGTAAACACGTAATGTCAAATATCGAACTTGTAGTGTCATTTTCAGACGTTATTTTGCCTCTTTTAACAGCTACTGTCCTAGATGAGCGTCGAAAGCGACGCGACGCGATATGACTCCATAAGGAAGTCTACACGACAAAGTAGGCCACTTTTCGATAATATGACGTAGAGTTGTCGCATTTATCGCTCACTCATCGCTCATCAGATGATTTCTCACAAGTTTTATAGAAAACTTCTCTCACAACTTTTTTGGTGTAAACAAAAAAATGGCAATAACGCAAACTACATCAACATACTATAAATGTTATCAGCATAGTATAAATGCGAAAGTGTGTTTGTTTGTTGGTTTGCCCTTCAATCACACCTCAACAGAGCAACAGATTGACGTGATTTTTGCATGGGTATAGTTGAGGACCTGGAGAGTGACATAGGCTTTTTATCCTGGAAAATTAAGGAATCCCGTGGGTAGTAAAACAAAATTATTCCACGCGGACGAAGTCGCGGACATCAGCTAGAGTCGAGTACATGTTTTCGACAGTGTTTAGGGTTAGTAATCGTCGCCGCGCGAGACAACTTCTTTGCAGGTGGGTCTCAGTAGGATGGTGTGTTCGAACTGTGCCGTATAGCTGCCCTTAATGTCGCATAAGGGCGGGTATGCGTCGACGACTCCTTTGTCGCACAAGTCTTTGAGCGCCATGGCGTAGCGCGAGGCGCCCGCGCGCTCCAGCCAGCGCTTGCAGAACGCGAGCGTGCTGAAGTTCTTGTTTATAACATTCAGCAGCTGTTTCGATGATTGCAACCTGCAAAGAAAATATCACTATCAAGGTTTGTTCGAAATTTTATAAAATACAAGCCGATGCCCGCGACTCCGTCCGCGTGGAAGTATGAAAAATAGTTCACGTTCATTCTCAGACCTACCGAATATAAACAAAAAAATTCATAAGAATCGGTCAAGCCGTTTCGGAGGAGTTTTGTTACAAACACTGTGACAAAATCCATACTTAATATTATAAATGCAAAAGTGTTTCTGTCTGTCTATCTGACTGCTACGCTTTCCTGGCCCATCTTTTCAACCGATTTTGCTGAAATTTGGTACAGGGGAAGATGGTATCCCGGAGAAGGACATAGGCTTTTTATCACATACTTTTTTTTTATTTTTAACATATTTATTTTTATTTTTAAAGAGTTCCCGCGGGAATCAAAAATCTTAATCCACGCGGACGAAGTCGCGGGAAGCATCTAGTAATTTTATATATTAGAAGAATATAACTTAATTTTTTTAGTAAGAAGACCATTCCAAATGATAGATTGATCAAGATTCATTAAGTTATTTAAAAGAGGATAAAAACGTTCTATTTTTATTTGTACTAAATATGTGTCATAAATCTACATGGACAAAGGTGAAATTAATCTTTCTAATAGAAATTTCTCTATAATAATTGCGAAACTTTAATACATGGATTAAAGTTTTTCAACATGATAGAAGCTTTCAAGCTTTTAGTTTAATAATTAATAAAAGATAGAATAACTGGAGGCTGGTGGAGCCAAACGTCTTGAACTTGTTTGTTCTGTAGAGCCACAGCCTAGAGACACTTCATTCAGTCAGAAGAAGACAAAAGTACGGGATTATATCGGGATAGTACGGGATTATAACTACGGGAGACTGGGGAGCAATTATACTGACCGGCAGAAGAAACTTTAAGTAAGCTCGCCATTGACGACATATCAACAACTAAGTGGATGGACACTTGATCAGTCCAATTCTTGATTGACAGGACCTGTTACGACTACGCCCGGCTAGATGTGAGAGCGCATGGATTTCGCACTCACGATCAATTAATGACTTAGGCTGTGGATTATGGTAGGCACTGAATTCCCATGGATTGGCATCGTATGATTTTCACACTCACAATCAAATTTTTTATTTATATCATAGAATTCCCACTAACCCACATTGGAGCAGCGTGGTGGGCCTAATAGGCCTATTACACTGCACTTTTACAGGGACCCTTAACTCTGTATAAGGAGAAATATAGGGAGAAAGTTAAAACTGTGTCTCGGAAAACAAGGCTTCCAACTCGAGACACAAGAAAATTTACAAAAATGCATGTGCGTGTAGGCTTGAGTTTGCGTGTGTATGGGTGTTGAAATGGGCTGTAGTTGTGAATATCAAAGATTTGGGGATTCAGCTCGGCTCGAATCGTCTAACAGTATGTGTTTACTGTGGTTCAGTCCGGTGTGCTTACCTCAAAGGCACAAACTGCTGCTCGAAGTTCTTCATATAGTGCGAGCAGTCCATATCGTCGTGCACTTGTCCGCGGCCGGTGGAGCCGAACGTCTCGATCGCGTAGAACTCGTTCTCCTCCATGCGGGTGGTTTCACCGCCCTTCACTATTGGCACAGTCTTGCCGGCGTGAATACCTGGAATTAGTTTTTAATTGAGTACTAGATGATGCCCACGACTCTTTAATTTTCCAGGATAAAAAGTAGCCTATATCCTTCCACTGGACACAACCTATCCCTGTACGAAATTTCATCTAAATCGGTTGAACAGCCGTGAAAGTGTAGCAGACAGACACACACTTTCGCATTTATAATTTTAGTTTGGATGACTATGTATATATTAGTTGCCTCAGTAGCTATGATATTCGACCACCTTTTCAAGTGGTCAGGGGTTGTAACTTTTCTGAGTTATGTACATATTAAATATTACTATCACTATGAAGAAAAACATTGAGGTAGTAATCCAATAAGGAGGTCCATAATGCTCTCAGATGTAGTCCGCCATTTCACTCTCGGCCAGTGTGATGGACTCATGATAATTGAAGTTAACGTTATTTTACTTTGTGTTAAATAAATTTTCATCATAGTTTTAATAAGATAATTGTGATAGACGGAGACAGGTCGAAGCTCTGGACGTAACAGGGTAAAAAGGTTAACCTCCGCCACTCACAACTTCTGTATAAAGATAAACTCCACCCAACAAAAATAATGTTATAAAACTATACATAAACTACTTACGATAAGGACCAATAGAGTGGCCGTTAAGATTGCGAATTGGTTTCACTTGATACACCTTCCCATCTAGTTCAACCTCGTGTGATTCCATTACCTGAAAATACAATAGAAAGTTTATTTTAATATTATAATAAATTATCTGAAGAAAATATTATTCCTCTCATTGCTTTGGTATGCTATTTTATGTTCTACAACTTTTTTTAAATTTAACTTATTTATCGCGCGTACTATACTGCGCGTCGCGTTGAGTAATGCCATCATAGAGCAGCCAATTTGAATAATTATATGTGAGATTTTTAAAGTTTTATGTAATTTTATGAATATTTATATAGTTTCATGTTAATTTTTATATGAGAAATTGATTGATATTCGATTTTTGAAGTGAAAACTTGTTTAGCCGCGTCGAGCACTTTTTGGTAGGGGGTCAACTTGTGGATTCGCGTAACCGACATGCTCCGCGCCGACATGCTCGCGTTGTTACGAAGACAAAAGGTCTTAAATACAAATATACTAACCTTAGTTTTAAGGTTTATATTTTAATTTTATTTTAACAAAAAAATAATAATTATAAAGAATTGATTAAAAAATAAACCGTGTATAATAAATCATTAAAAAAGAATATAACCTCTTGCACAGCAGCCCCTACGTCGCACAGCCTGACGTCAACCCCAGAGGCCTTAATGCCAGCCTCCGTGGCCTCTTGCACGCCCTTAACCAACGGGTCGTAGCGCGGGTTGAAGTGCAATGTGAAAGCGCAGTCAATGATACGCCCGTTTATGTGTGTACCAAAATCTATTTTCACAACATCATCATACTCGAGAACTGTGTTGTCACCTACAAATGGAACATGGTAGTAGAATAAAGATAATTAGCAGTTTAGCAGAAATTGGGGCTGATTCTGTTGTACACATAAACTAGAATAACAGCTCTAATCCTGCCCCTTACGACAGCGAGTATTATGAAAGGCATAGCCATATAAATAGACCTGTCATTTTAGTTTATTTTAGAGATTGTGCTAAAGAGACTTGGCCCCATGGTCTATTAGAAGAAATCTGATGCTTGCCAAATTGCTCTGCTTATCTTACACTAATATTATAAATGCGAAAGTTTGGATCCATGTATGAATGTATGGAAGATTTTTACTCAATTACGCCCCAACGGCTGAACGGATCTGGCTGAAATTTGGCACAGAGATAGATTATAGTCACAAAGGCAACTTTTTATCCCGGAAAATTAAAGAGTTCCTGCGGGAACCAAAAAAACCTCAAACCACGCAGACGAAGTCGCGGGTATTCGCTAGTACATTATATATCAGACCCAGCAGACTCACAATTATACACCAAGTTGGATGCATGTTTGCAGAGTCAGTGTAATGGAATCTTTTTGATACATTTTTGATAAAATTCTGTTATTTTAAGGGCCTGTTTCTCAATCTACGAGTAACATTTAACTGATGAATAAGTTTGATGTTTTGACAGATATTGTATAGGAATTCTGTCAAAATCTTAAATTTATTCGTAAGTTAAGGTTTACTTGGCCATTGTGAAACAGGCCCTAAAACTCGCTTACTTCAAGTGCAGTTTTTGTAGTAGTACACAGATAACAAGGGACACTCAATAAGTCAGTAAGTTTTGACGACCTCCTGCCGCAGTGTTGAGCGCTGTTGTTTTAACGTGGGAGGTACCGGGTTCAATCCCCGGCAGGGTCAATTTGGGAATTTATAATTTCTGAATTTTCTCTGGTCTGGCCTTGTGAGAGGATTCGGCCGTGGCTAGTTACCACCCAACGGACAAAGACGTGCCGCCAAGCAATTAAGCGTTCCGGTACGATGCTGTGTAGATGGTGATTAGGGGTATGGGTTTAATATAACTGCTGTACCACTAACAGGTTAGCCCGCTATCATCTTAGACTGCATCATCACTTACCATCAGGTGAGATCGCAGTCAAGGGCTAACTTGTAGTTGATAAAAAAAAAGCTCGGGCTAATAATATACTATCACTTTGGTCTGAGGATGTAATATTATGTACAATAAGTTAAGATGTTATAGTCGATATGAATAATAAATAAGATAGCATATAATATGATGACTTCAGTAAAGGAGAGTCGAGTGTGGCATACAAAAATATCTCTCTGATACCATATAAAAAGTTATCTGAGAATATAATTACCTGTGTTTGGTGTATAATGGGCAGCGCAGTGGTTGCGACTGCAACCAGTAGGGAAGGCCAGTCCCGCTTTCAAACCATCCTCACCTATGAGACGTCTTGCTGTGGATTCCAGCTCCTCACAGATTTGTATCATGGTCATACCAGGCTTTATCCAGTCACGAATGTATTTGCGTGTCTAAAATTGATAATTTTTATAAATTTATGTTCATGTGGTTGCATATTAATTTATAAAAATTGACAATTATAAATTATGACTCATCCTATTGATTTGAAACTTTGTACAGTTGTTGTTGGTACTTGCATAAAGGTTTCTGGTGTTTCTATCACAGTACAATAGTGGAAAGCAAATTATTGTAAATTTAAAGAGGCATAAATATATTTATTTTATTGTCTGTCTGTCTGTCTGTATTATAATCAACCAACAGGTATCTATGTTTTATTAGATAGATAGATAGATGGATACTTTATTGCACTCATGAAAAAATACAAAGAGTACAGATATCTAAAAACTATATAGGCAAAGGCGGCCCTATTGCTTAGGAATTTCCACCAGACAACCTTTAGTGAGTGGATTGAACAAGGTGTGTAGGGTAGTATGGCACAATACCTACAGGTTATTATTAAAAGTAGCATGAAAGTCTATCAAACCTAATTTTAATTAATTAATTTATTTAATTATCATTTAATTTGACTATTACTTGTGCTTCTAAAAAAAATTACTGTGTGTTTTCTAGTTTAAAAACAAAAGTTAATTATTTGAACCTGTCTATGAGCTTCTGCAGCCTGCCTTATCTCTTGATAGATATAATTATGCATTCTATCTAAAGCTCTCTTTTCTTCACTGCTGAAGCGATCTTTGGCAGTCCTTTCGTCAATGCCTTCAGCTGGTCCGTGGTCCATTATTTGACCTTCAGGGAAGTTTCCTGAAAGTTACAAATTGTTAAAATTTGTTGATACTGATATTGAAAAGGGTGAAATCACTATAATAAAAGTATTGTTTGTTATTTATCCTGCTGAACCACCCCTGCTTGGCTAGAATTCCTGAAAGTCCTTTCTTAGTTGATAAATTACCTACTTAGTTTATACTTGTTTAGACATTGGTATTGCTTTTAAATATGAATTTACCATTTGCATACTAGTGGTGTGCCCGGAACTAAGACCTCGCATCCTATGAGTTTGGTCCTACAAATTGTACTAGCCAATTTTTTTATATCTAGTGATATATTTTATATTTGATTTATTTATTCTGCCCCAAAAAGAACCACAAGAATTGAAAATTGCCAATAAATTCCGCTTAGTACCATCTATGAACACAATTACTGTATAGATTTGGCCAAAAGATTACTTGTTTTAGGACTGATATTGATTAGTATTTAGAGTTTAACTACAGCATAGGCCTCGTTTGATGTTGCTCGGTCAAATAGATTGATTAAATACTACACCAAACACTTCTAATAAACAAACCTAGTATTAAGTATTTCACATCATTGCTCGATAAAAATTCACTGCAAAACAGTAGAATAGGTGCAAATGTAAGTAAGTAGTAAGAAAAGCATGTTATATTTGCATGATTGTTACCCAGTGTGGACCCAACAGACACCTCAAAAAAAAAGGTTAAATAAATACTTTTCATCTAAATAAATATGAAAACACAGTATAATTAATGCTTCACTTACCATCAGGAAATAGTTCTCCAATTGGAATTGTAGGTGGGTCAGTTTGGACCTTGCCTGTGCTTTTATTGCTCTTACTTTTGTTCTTCTTTTTCTTCTTTTTCTCCCCATCTTCATTATTGTCTTCTAATGGAAGCGTTTGAACTTTATCCGACACCTCGCTTTCATTCTCGATTTCAGTTCCCGCTAAAAATTAAGTTTTTTATTACTTGGAATCTTATTACTTCGTTAAAAGTAATATCCAAAATGCTGAGCTTATTTTACAATCAAACCTTTAAAAATGTATCAGAACGCAAATAAATAAAGTAAAATTAATTAATTAGTAACCTAACCTGTCTTCTTATTTTTCTTTTTTTTCTTCTTTTTCTTTTTAGCAGGGTCCTTGGTCTCCACCTCTTCTACACCGTCAACCTCCTCTTCTTCCGAAACGTTTTCCTTATTTTTAATCACCTCTTCATCTTTTATTATATCGGCCATTGCGTATTTTAAAATTTACAAAAATAAATTGCAGCCTGCATGCAAAACTGGTCTGTACCATAGACTAATAATTTTTTTCATTTCTTGAATCCCAAGTCCCAACTCCCTGTATTTTTTGGGTATTCTTTATTGTCGGTGGTCAATTGTGTCATTAGCCGGCACCACAGTACCGAACCGCAACAGCTCAAAGCTCGACCTGCAGTACCTGTTTGCAGTGCCACTGCCAAAATATCCCTCAGTTTTTAGCCGTATCTAAACGACGACTCTGTCAACGGGCCACGATTACACTTGTAAGTTTAATTATGTAACTAAGTTACTCGAACTTAGACTATGTATGTATTGTTACCTAAATAATATGTTGTGGTCGTGACCATTTGGAAAAGTTACAGTCCACCTAGGTTATTAGTCTGTGGCAACCAAGGCAATCGCTGTTAACGTGTTCGGTGCATGGAGGTAACAAATACTTGTTACCGGTCCCCTGCCGGTCCCCTGCCGGTCGTAGCTAAGTTGTAATACGGTTAATAGGTACATAATATATTGAATATTCGGGTGTTTCACTGCGTTCAGACGTTAATTTTAATTGTATGTCTAAACTAACTGATTTAAATTTGAGAACTTACGATACCTTTTGACCTGTCTATGCTTTTGACGACTCTGGCACAGTGGTAAGGTTTCGGGTTCGATCCCTGACAGAGACAATAGGACAATAGGGATGATACCTATATCAAAAATAAATTATTTCTAACTGATTATTAAATAGAGGGTCTTCCAAAAGACCTAAAATTCACATCCTCAGTTAGTTTTAAGTTTGATAACCATAAAGTGCGTTGAAATTTGATGACGTCACTATTGTGAATTTCATACAACTTCCATACTAGAAGCGCGTTTTTAAGTTTGATAAAGAGTTGCTGATTTGATTGAGTTGTCATCATCCCTATTCTATTCTAATTATAATTTCTAAAATGTCTCTCGTCTGGTCTGATTTGGGTCTGATATTACTAAGGCTTGTTACCACTGTGGCTTTGGAAGTCGCTTTTTTTAAAGAATTTTTATTATTTTTTAGTAGAATAGAACTCAAACGAAAAGAACTAATGTTCTTACGGGGTATCCAACGACACCACTCGGCTTAATATGACCTTCAGACGTCGACACACTAAAAGGCTTTTTAATAGTGTTTTAAAACCATTTTACTGACTTATTGTGTACTGGTACCTAATCACTCTAATGACTCATTTTATGAGTTGTGTAGATTGTACACTCGGGTAGGACTAGGTTTTATTGCTATATTATGTATGGTTATGCCAGACAAACGCTACTTCGACAGTAAAAATTATGGTTACCCAAAAGCTACCAGTTTTATGTGTGTATTGTGTACACTCATTCCATATTTTTAAGTGTGTACAAAGTAACAACCATGAAACAAAATGCTCGAAGGTTACAATATTCAACCAATGATCTCTGAATTTGGCGGGTAGGGTAAAGTCCGGATAGTTGCCTGGGTGCGGTTAGGGTTGCCAGATGGTCGGGATTCACCCGAATTTTTAAATAATCTCCAGAATCCCGACAAAGTTCAAAAATCTCCAGACGAACAGCTTCTCGGAAAGATCGATACAAAATAATAATTTTAAATTGTCGCGTCTAAACTGTCTTTAAATCTTTTCTGACTACAACCAAAGGATCCAAATTATTGGACTCAGCAAAGTCTAATGCCAAACACATGTGGCAACCTAAAAGTTAAGTGTACTTGAATTAGTTATGTCTCAACAATGTTATGTATATAAAATGTTATTTAGGCCTATTCATTTAAAAAAGAAACTTTTTATTTTTATTTCTCCCTGCAACAACCCTAAACTCCCGACATTTTCAATTTGTGTCCAGATATTTTGAACTTCCGATCTGGCAACCCTAGGTGTGGTGGATAGTCGCCTCGCATTCAAAAAAACCTAACTTCGTAAAATCTCAACAAAGAATTATTAATAGTGCACAGGCACCATAAACGGCACACATTTGTCCCAGCAGGGCATCCGCGTCGTACGGAACAGATGTCCGAATCATCTCCGCAGCGAACGCGACTAACGCTTCAAAATTTGAAACGTTACCTAGTATTATCTTCTGTTAATGTCTTTTCTGTTTTCTTTATATCAATACACTGGTTCATTAAGTACCTATACACCTGAGTGTTAAGCTCTGTTTTGTATTTAATTCAGTTGAAAAATTAAAGGGCATCATCCTAGTTCAGTTGGCGGGCTAACCTGCAGTTACAACGTGTACTGTTTCTAGAAGGCATCGGAACCGAAACGGTTAATCGTGTTCTTTTGTATGTTACCTAATGCTATTATAGGTATATTTATATATTTATCTACCACTAAACAGTTCATTAACGTCCTACTGCTTGACGCAGGCCTCCACTCTCATAGGAAAGAGGGTATTAGAGCTTAGACCCACCACGCTGTTCCAAAGCGGGTTGGCGGGCTTTAACTTTTATTATCATGTTAAAGATAATAACCGGGACTGAGGCTGGTGATGATGATGGAACGGGCTCTCCGAGGCACGGGGGTGAAACACCGCCAACTTCCTAAGTCCGGGCTAGTACCTACTGAGAATTTCTAATCGGAAAAACCCAACACTTAATTATAGCCCGACCCGGGACACGAACCCGGGACCTCGTCGGCCGCAGTCGAACATGCCAACCACTAGACCAACGAGGCTGTATATCTTAATACTTGGCCAAAAAGCTCGGCAAAAAATTATTTAACCAATTATGACTTTACCTAGCAGGTAATTACAAATTGGATTAGGAATTAGGATGATATATCGAGCCGAATGAGTTTGCGTAGGTAATTCTTGTCTAAGCAAATCTAATGTAGGTATATATTCTCTCTACTATGATATTACTATGTTTATTGGTGTTACTAGTGCTATTGAAAAGATCAAATCGTTAAATACTCGTATTTATACTTTAGAAGTTAAATAAATGTGGTCGTCGACAGGTACGAAATCTTATGTTTGTAATATTTCGTACCTGTCGACGACCACATTTATTTATTTCCCTATCATTAATGATAGGGATCAAAACGATCGGAGATCGCGCGATAAGCGACTGCCGACCACCGACCACGCTACGACGCGCGGCGGTCGTGTTTACAAAGGCACGAGCTCTAGATAGACCCGGGAGACCCGTAATATAGCGTAGATGTATACCAACGGCTACGATATCTAGGTGTTTTCCTTTTCAGGCGATTTTCCATGCCAGTCGCTCGCCGCGTGCCCGACTGCTAATACGCCCCGCCTTTCTCCTCTTGCTACGAGCTACAAAGCCGTAGCGCGTAGACTGTTCGTTCTAACTTGAAACAAAGTGCACGCGAAAACATTAAATACAGTATCGCGTCCCGCTGAACTGTTAAATACAGTTTTATGGTTGGTTCCTAATTACTCTATGTACAATTATTGCATTTAAAATTTAAATTAAACTGTTGAAATGAATGCGATAATGTGACAAATGTGTTGAAAGTCAAAAATAAGTATGTTGTAGTGCTTTGGACGAGTTTGTTAAAATAAATAGGAAACAATAGCTGCTTTCCCTCGGTAAGACATTATTAGGTAAGTAAACAATTTTGCTTTAAAGTCTATAAGAAAATAATGTATATAAACATTCGTGAATGACGACGTTACGAGTTACGACGAAGGGGCACGTGGACAAGTTATGTCTACGATAAGTAAAGGGAATGTGCTATAAAAACTTTATGAGTAGGTATATCTGTGATATCTCAAGTTTGTAGCTGATTCTATAGGCATCAGCTACAAACTACAGCTAAATGTACACGTATGCTATGCTCTACAAAAATAAAGTAGACCGCAGTGCATAATATTAGGTATACTGTTTTAAGCAATAGGTAAGCTATTATAAAACTTGGTACAAATACTCTATTGTACTAAATTTACAAAGCTGAGAATGGGGATGAGAGTTCGTTATATCGCAATAAAATATGGATAAAAAATGCCGTTTTTATCGATAGTTAAAAAATATTCGATGTGAACCTACGACTTATCGGATCCTAGTCTATCACCTACTTCATTGGGTTGTTTATTTATAACTAGTGGTTCGCCCCGAACTGAGACCTCGCGGTATCCATAAGATAGTTTTAAATAAATAATGCACGCTCATCTTTACGTTCATAGACATCAGTACTATCAGTAGACTATTTTTTATTCCACCTAAGATAGTGCTAACGTCTTTTTTTTATTTTTTTTATCCACTACAAGCTAGCCCTTCACTGCGATCACACCTGATGGTAAGTGATGATGCAGTCTAAGATGGTAGCGGGCTAACCTGTTAGGGGCATGGCAGTTATATTAAACGTTTAACTCTTATTTGTAAGCACAAACGAATAAACTTTTACAGAGAGCCATCTATTAACATCATTGTGAAGTTCTGTTAAAAATACTGAAGCTCATTAAAAATTAAATAATTTCGTTTCCTTATAATATTTATCTAATATTAGTATTTGTTTTTCAAATACAGGATATAATTCAAATAATTGATCAATTTTCAGGCTCAGCCTTTCAGAAAATTGAGAGTTCTGAGGTCAACTTTGGACGTTAAAAAATTTCCACTTTGAAAGCCCCCCATTTCGTCAATTTTAGGGGAAAAATTAAAAAATATATTTTTGGACTCTATTCCTAATTATCTTTAAAATGATATACCGGAACCTTAAGTAACGCTATAAAAATATTTTACTTCACATTCCCTTCAGAAACCCCCTGAAATAAAGATTTTTGTAACTTTTTAACCCAAATTCGGCTGAAAGCTGTTGGTTTACATATAATATTTAAATTTGAAGTAATTACGTTCAGTAATTCAGAAGTTATAAGGCTCTGACAGACGGACGGACGGACGGTCGGACGGAAAAGTGCAAATTCACTCGAGTAGACTCAGAGACCTTCGCTTCGTTCGGTCAATCATACATGACTTAAACATTAATAGATGATAGATGATGCCCGCGACTTCATCCACGTGGGTTTAGGTTTTGAAAAATTCCGTAAAAACTCTTTGATTTTACGGGACAATGTACACTAAGCCTGCATGTCGTTCCCCGGGACACAAACTATCTTTGCACCAAATTTCTTCAAAATCTCAAGCGATTTGGGTGGGTCGTGAAAGCGTAGCTAGCTCGTAGCAGATGGCAAGACAAACCGACAGACAAATACACATTTTCATTTATACAATTTTAGTATGCAAGCTTTATCACAAAACTATGGCAAATTGAATGTAGGTAAACTTACGAATTGTAGTGTAAACTTCTCTAAATTAATAGCGACGAACAGCTAACAATATTGATCCTAAATTAATAATTGAATTTCGAGAGAAACATCCAGAATCCAGATAATTAGTTTGATTAGTTAGCCATAACGTAGGTACTACATCTTACTCTTACTATTATTATAAATGCGAAAATTTGGATGTATGGATGTATGGATGTTTGTTACTCTTTCATGACAGAACGGCTGAACGGATCTGGATGAAATTGGGCACAGGGATAGATTATAGTCTGGAATAACACATAGGCTACTTTTTATCCCGGAAAATTAAAGAGTTCCTGGGGGAACCGATAAACCTCAATCGACGTGGACGAAGTCGCAGGCATTCGCTAGTATTACATAATATTTACTAATTAGCACTGGTCCGTGAAGTTCTGTTTATGATTAGTTTGCCTGAGGGCATACTACCATCGCTTAAACCCGTATTGTTTTGATATTGTTGACGTTCGTGTTTTAGAATAATAATCCTTATTTTAGGGACGTCAAAGTAAGTTACATAAAACTGTCATTTTGAAATAATACTCCTCCGGAGCTACAGACGCCGCAGTCGGACTGTTTCAGAAATTTTCCTATTATTATTCCAGTCCAGTGCAACGTTGTAATATCATCATACTAATTAATTACTTAATATTATAAATGCAAAAGTGTGTTTGTTTGTTAGATTTTTGGTTTGTCCTTCAATCACGCCGCAACGGAGCAACGGATCGACGTGATTTTTGGCATGGGATAGTTGAGGACCTGGAGAGTGACATAGGCTACTTTTTATCCCGAAAAATTAAAGAGTTCCCGCGGGAATCATAAAAACTTAAAACACGCGGACGGAGTCGCGGCTAGTAATAAATAATTATTAACTGATAAAACGATATTGTGATTGTAAAATGATACTATAACTATTAAAACGTGATCAAAAATAAAGCAATAGGTATTAAAACAATTTAATTGTACCTATAGATCATGGTGGTATTCTGTAGCTACCTAGACCCCACCAGTTGCAGTGTTACAAAGCGGCTGGACCACGGAATGTTTATGAAAATATTTAAATAGGTATAGGCGATAGCGAGGGTTTAATATAAATAGACACAACATACCTATATATTATGTAATAGTTACCTATTTACATTATTAATATTATACATACCTATATTTATTTTATTTAAAAAGTAATCTAAAAAGTAATCGTAATCTGAAATAGGAAGCACGTACATATTCTATTTCCTCGGGAGATATTAAAATGGGCTAGTTATTTTGTATTCCTTTAAATTTCATTGTGTTTTTAAAATTGACATTTAAAATAACAATCAAATGCTAATTGGATATTTGACTACTATTCAAATAAATTATTTTTTAGAGATTATTAAATATAGGATCTCCCAAAAGTCGTAATTTATCCATTTTAAACAATCAATTAGAGTAAAAATGTGCGTCAAACTTTAATGACGTCATTTCAGAATCCATATCCATACAAATATTATAAATGCGAAAGTGTCTGTCTGTCTATCTGTCTGTCTGTCTGGTAAGCTTTCACGGTCCATCTGTTCAACCGATTTTGATGAAATTTGGTACGGGGATATGTTGTATCCCGGGGAAGGACACAGGCCTATTTTTATCCCGGAAAATTAAAGAGTTCCCGCGTTAATCGAAAACCTTAATCCACGCGGACGAAGTCGTGGGCATCATCTAGTTTCATATAAATCCCATACTTAGGACGCGTTTTGTCGTCTGAAAAAAGTTTCTGATTTCACTATTTTTCAAATACCCAATTAACGCTGATGATCAAAGTATTTTATTATTAGCTGCCTATAAATGTTATTGTTCTCTTATAAATACATAAAAGAGAAACATGATATTTCTTTTTTTTTTAATAAAATATTTCTAATTTTAATATTGACTTTGAAAAAAGCAAAGCAAGCAAATTCAAAAAGCTAGCAAACGAAGCAAATCCGAAAAAGGCTTGTATTTCTTTCCGCTTTCATTCGATATCCTGACTACGGAAGTTTTGCAGTTCTTATTGTGTTGGTAGATTCCGATAACATATAATATACTCACATAAGTTTTTTTTTTTATATAAATCGTTGTAGATGACTCAACGAAATAGGTTTAGGAAACATATTCAGGCATGAGTTTTTGATTTTTAGGGATCCGTACCTTAAGAGGAAAAAAGGAACCCTTATAGGATCACTTCGTTATACGTGTCTGTCTGTCTGTCTATCAACCACCTGTTTCTCGGGAAGGAGGTATCAAGTTGAAATTAATATTAGATACTTAGGCATACGGTCCCTTGGAGCTGTAAAAAAAATCAAGCTTTGGTGTCAACGCAATCAAAAGTTACGGCCGTTGGCAAGACGCAAGGTCTCACAGCACAAGTATAGGAAAAATCCGAAAAAATCGGTAATTATGATTCCGTACTCATAGGGTGTCGAATTGTTTTTCAAGCGCTAGTTTTACGTCATATTGTGCAAGCCAGTTATTCCACAGCCGATAACGTGTGGGTATGACATCTTTCTTGACTGATCTGACTTTTGCTTTTTAGGTCAATTTTTATAGGTCGTAAAATATAACGTTAAGATATCCGACTTAGGTACAACAGGCCGTAAAAGTAAGATAAAAATTAGGTAGGTGAGATCTGTTAAAGTTGCCAGAAAGGTCATTCTAATTATTCGACTACCGTATTGAACTCACAATTTGTAAAGCTCGATTCAGTAAAATTCAGGATAAATTCATGGGGACTAAAAAAACCTTATCCACGCGAACGAAGTCGCGGGCATCACCTAGTAAATAGTATAATAGTAACAGTAGCGAAAAAATGATGAAATAAAATCGAGTATACCTAGGTAACGTACCTTACGTATCTAATTTGAAAGGTATAAGCTTGGTACGCAGCTAAGCCTTTGAATGTTAACAAAACAGCTAATAAAATTTATTTGAATAAAAGGCAGGGACGACCCGTAAGGGGTTGCTCAGAAATTTAGTAAGAAAGTCAGCCTGGCGGGGGCACTATCATGTCCCGAGATGTCTCAGAAATTTAGTACGAAAGTCAGCCTGGCGGGGGCACTATCATGTCCCGAGATGTCTTCTCATCATTGTAACAGCCTCCAGGCACAATTACAGGCGTCTACAGTTGGATATACGAAATTCGTAGGCTTTCCCAAGTTAGACTTCGGCCTTCCTCATCTTGCCGTATTAAAAAATATTCTACTACAAGTTAGTCGTTTACTACGATCTCACCTGATAGTAAGTGATGGTGCAGTCTAAGATGTAGCAGTAGGTAGCGAGCTAATCTCTAAGGGGTAGGGCAGTTCCCGGGGCCCCTCATTATGAGCTGAGGACGGTCACCAAGGGGGTTTTAGTGGGTAAAAATCCCACATAACCCGATCCTATGTGGTCGGGTATCTATGGAAGATTCCCCCCCCCCGTTGATAAAAAAAGGGTAAGGGCAGTTATATTTAACGGGACGCTAAATCACTTGGCGGTAGGTACGTCTAGCCACTAGCCGAAGCCCGAAGTCACTGAGTAGCGAAGTAAACCCGCTTTTTGCTAAAATCTTGATCAATCGTGCCGGAGGGCTCTCTAATACGTTCAGTTAATACTAGGCTATAAAACGTAAAAGGCTCGGTGTGTTCCTGAAGGAGAAGCATTTTTCATTAAGTACGTAGGTACATAATATTTAAAAATTTTGGAATTTTTAGATAGAAAATTTTCGTAATGTGCTATTAGTGATAATTTTACATAAATTTTAGACAAATAATACAGACAAAACAAATTCCATACCGGCCATTAGGCAAGCTACTCGTTTACCAGATAAATACGCAATCGTTAGTAGCAATTTAATCACCTATACAATAGTACCTCCCTGCTTTAATCCCTGAATGTTTGCTGCTAAAGCCGTTGAACAATTTAGTATGCAGAAATATGTGCCAATATTTTACGGCAAACCTATTTAAAAACTTGATTGTTATGGTTATCATAATAGTTTAGTTTTTAAATATATACTCGTAATAATTAACTAAATAATTTATTTTCTCTTTCTTAGTGAAGATGGTTAAGGATGCAAAAACAGGAAAACTCATGGACCGTTCCAAATACAGTAAGAAAATGTTCACGAAAATAGAAAAAGTTTTATATATCATGCACTTCTTATCATCCGTAGATATCGTCATAATTTGCCATAGTTTAATAAAAACATTCCTTTTTTCAGCGCTGAAAAAAATATCGTATTACCATACATATGTAGGATGTAGAGTATTCTTCGCTTGAGATGGCATGGTAGGCGCCTACCTAGTAGGTAGGCTTTCATGAGGTCTTTGATAAAAGTCCGAAGTTTGTACTAAATAAGCTTGTACTACTTTTCCTGCATATGGCAACCTAGAACTAACCACCGGAACATTGTGGGTTAGTGCGAACTTAAAGTTAAAGGTTCATTGAACCTTTTTCATGTAACATAATATGTATGTGAGGTTATTACAATGGCAGTCAAATTAAACCTCATAGATTTATGAAAATACCAATTTATACCTATCGCTGCTAGCAATGTAATTTTTAAAAAAATATATATATAGCCAGAAAATCAGCAGGCGGGTCACCTGATGGTAAGTGATTACCGCCGCCCATGAACATTTGCATCACCAGAGGAACCGCCAATGCGTTGTGGCTTTTAAGATATTTGTTTATCTGCCCTTTGAAATTCCAAATAAACTTCAAAAAAACCGTGAACTGCTGAAGATGTAGCAGCTTGAAGGTCAAGTTGCAATCATATAGCGCAGAAGACCTTTGAAATTGTGAAACAAGCATCTTCTCAAAATTTACCGCGGACTCTCGAGCCAGTAATTTATTATTAGTGGAAAGATTTTATGATCGCAGATGCATCGTGTTAATAAGAATCTTCAAAGATCAACGAAGCTTCATTTGTTTACTAAATACATTGTATGAACATAAATTTAATATACTGGCACGTAGCAGGTCCACAACTTTGTGAGATTGATACACAATTTTAACACAATAGAATCATGCTATTTTCAAAACTCCACTCAAGAAATGTTTTCCTTATGATTTTTGTTTACAAACTACAGATTGTACCAACCTGTATCTATCTCTTGTTTCAGTAATCTTTTATTAACAAAACATTTGTAAAATTATAGATTTCAGTGCTGAGGAAGGCTTAATATTATAGTAAATTTGTGGAATCTAAGTGTTTTTCAAAACTGGTCGATAGAGTAGTTTTTCTTCTATTTTCTGCCTTTGCCTCGTGCAGTTCGGTAAGTGAATAACTAAAGTCAATCAACTATGTCATATTCAAACTGCGTATAGTACCTATTCGCGTTCAAAAGTGAAATATCCACTCCTAAATAAATGTTAAATATTGACACAGTATAATTATCATTCAAGCAGTTGAAAATATTATATTTACGTAGAGATATCGTGGGAAAACACTTGTGCCACAACGTCAGTTACACCTCACGCGGTTAAAGTAAGGTTACCGTTAGAATTAAATTTGACCACCAACAAAGCGTTTTTGGGTTGAACAGGTCAAGGTTCACTGACATTTGTCTAAAATGTGCATTAAAGTTAAAGACAAATATATTTATTTCTAGGTAGGTATGTGTGTGTTCAATTTGTGGCTGTGGCATGTCGTTATGTTACTCTTTTCTACCATCAAAATAATAATGCAGAATTGTTTGTTTCTATATCATTTGTTATAATTTCTCGTTAACATATTTTGAAAACATTTACTTCAAGAGTCAGAAAAACAGTCCGCTATAATGAAATCAGTAATATATAAAATTTGAAGTTTGATTTGGATAAAGCCAAAGTAAAATACTTTAGAAAAATAGAGTAAACAAAGGGAGCAGGAAAAACAATAAACAAAAAACAAATCAAACAAGTATTCGTGAAGCTGATATTGGTAATGCACAAAAAATGGAAGATTATAATCATGTTCTGAAAAATATACAAGAAATTTTCTCGATACCTACAGTTTTTGGGTCTCCAATCGATTCCTATCATTCCCATATTGTTAAGTATCGTGCCCTACTAGTATTGATTAACCGACGCTTCACGATGATGTTTGTAACTAGATTTCATATCTACTTTATTAAGCACATTATTTTATCCTAATTAACATCAGAGCTGCAGATAAATTTAATAACGCTCATTGACACAACTCTGAGCAAATGTGCAAAAGTTCTGTACCTTCATAAAAACATACAACGCTTAAATTTTCGTAGGTTCTTTACACCAGCAAAGTATTGTTACTAAAAGGCCTGTTTTTCCATTAACGTGAGAAAATGGCACGGCCTCAGTTATTTTGTACGAAACAAAAGATCCTTTATAATTTCGTCGAATAGTTGGCTCATAAATACATTATTTTGCAGGATCATTCCTTTGATACAGGTCTGACAGTGGGTGATGGAAAATTTCACCTCAAAGTGTGTTACTAATCTATGCAGCGGTTAACCAGACTTAAGTAGTTTAATGCCACGGGGTAGGTCATAGATTTAAAATCCTCAAAGCTACTAGTAAAGACTACAATATTCTTTACTGTTTAGGCGACTTTGACAATGTACTAATTTAAGTAGGTAATATTTTATTTCAAATCGAAGATTGATCTTACATACCGAGGATTATGTACCAACCTATAGAAGATTGAAAAATAACTTCTTATAAATCTTAACTCGGTTAAATCGTTTTCTTTTCAATAAGCCAAGCTTAAAACGTGATCAAACTTTCTACTTTGTTAAAACTTTCAAAGAACAATTTAAGATTAGTGGGACAAAGGTTTAATTTCATGCTAAATTTAACAAAATTTTGGGCTGCCATTATTTAGCAAGGGATTAATTGTAGTTAGCTGAGTGATTAACAAAATCAATTTCTTATAAAATACACTATGTATTTTGTAAATTACAAAGTCACGTTTTATTCTACTGACTTTATTAATCTGTAAAGATTGTAGTAGGTACCTACCTACAGTTCGCGCGCGAGTTGAATGCAGAGTGAATGTATGGTGACACATACATTTACTCTGCATTCAACGCGTGCGCGAACTGTACCTAAGATTTATTTTAGAGCAGCTATAAGTGGGTAAGTAGGCTATGTGTAAAAATATTAAAATTGTGTTTTGACTCAGTTAACTTTTTTAAACGTTACAATTAATAAATATTGAGCTTATTTTAATTATTAACCTCATTACTGTACCTACTAACTACCAAGTCATGTCTACGTGGCAGTTAGGTGAGTTAGGTAACAAGAAAATATTTTCTTAATATTTATTTAATTACAATTACTCAATTATCTCATTAGGGCTGGAATCTTCTTTTAAGCATATTTAAATATCTGTATCAGAAGGTCCCACCCTTCTATAACAAACTAAGTTACAAAGATTCAATTACATGAGTTCACGACTCACAATAAAAAATACATACAATTTTTTTAGGTAAATTGAAAAGTGTGTGTTAATTTGTGCCTTTGTTTAGTATGTGTGTTTGTGAAGAATACTGGCATAAACGAATCCTACTTTAATAAATAAATAAATTAACGTATTTGTTTAACCGAGATCTAAATTGGCTCAGTACATAATAGATAAAATTGTAAGAAAATGTATTTTCCGGAACGCTGTGAGCGAGCATTTCGAGGATATTGTGCTACATTGAAGAAGTGGCGACCATATTTCATTACATTTAGATTTAAGTGTTTATTTACTATATTATGTTTAAAGGTAAATATAATAAAATATTGAACTGAAAATTAGACGGTCCGTAGATATTGTGAATAAAGATATTGTAAATTTTATATTCAACACGGACGTTTCGTATAGCGAGATTTTTCTACACAAATTCGAGACTACAGTTAATTTACTCGTACATCACGTTCGTCGTCTCAGCGCTTTATGTAATGAACGCCTTACCTATTAATTTTATTATGGCTAGCAATGGTGTTCTGTATATTTTGCCAGTGTCATAATATTACTATGGTGTCTTCTCAAGGAGAGCTTCAAGCGGGAAATCAGGTTTAGAGTCCTTTGTGTCCTGCATAGCTTTAAATATGGTAATAATAATTAATTCATAATATCTTCAACTACTTAATTAATATTATGTTTGCATGATTAAAAGAAAAAACCGGTCAAACTCGCGCACCACACAGTATCAATTCTTTTACAAGATATCATGACAACACGTAATCAGCTGTGAAATTACTGGCTTACATATGGCGCTAAACTGGTAACGCCTGACAAACAATTCGACACTCTATGAGTACGGAACCCCAATTATCGATTTTTGGATATTTTCCTATAGTTGTGCTGTGAGACCTTACTTCTTGCCAAATTTCATGATTCTAGGTTAACGGGAAGTACCCTATAGGTTTTGATTTATTGGTGAGTGTCAAAATATGCGGCATAAACGGCCGTAACTTTTGATTGCGTTGACTTAATAGCTGGATTTTTTGACAGCTCCAAGGGACCGTATAAGTATTTGATATTAATTTCAACTTGATACCTCCACGCGTTCCCAAGAAAAATGTGATTGATAGACAGATATACAGACCGATTGACAACGAAGTGTCGGAACCCTAAAAATGGAATTTGTAATGTATTTTACCATAGGTATATAATGTTATTATGGAAACTGGGAGAGTTCTAGGCCTTTTGACATAGATATTTTTATACTTGACCGAAGGCCTCGGCCGAAGCCTCGGAGCCTCGGACGGCCACAAACTAAGTACTTGTTAATCGGAAATATAAAAAATAAATATCGGAAATCAATCCTTTTTTAGAGTTCCGTACCGAAAGGGTGCCAACGGGATCTGTCTGTCCGTCCATCTGTCTGTCTCACGAACCGTAATAGCAAGACATTTGAAATTTCATAGAGTGTGTATTTCTATTGTCTCTATAACACCAAATAATAAAAATAAGAGAGGCACCCATTACAAGAAACGTGATTGTTGAGCGCCTTTCTTGTTTCTTTTACGAAAGCATTTAATAAGTAGGTACATCTGTTTACTGCATCTAATCTAATTAATTTATAAGTCTGTCTTGTACGACGGTGCATCCCTGCTGATGGTGGAACCCTTCATGTGCAAGCCCGACTCGCACTTGGCCGGTTTTTTTAATTTTCATCTCTAGTAGAAGGTATTAAACGTTCACATTTTAACAATACGGTTCAGTATAAAATGCAAACTGGCAACGTGACTGGCACTTAAAGTGAGTATGTATAGCATCTTACACGCTAAGGACGCTTACGCTACTAAATTGGAGTAGGTGGCTCTTGATCTTTTATAGGTTCAGTGAAATAGTACGAAACAGTAGTAATATTAGTGACATCTTACCGCTGAGTACTACAATGTACCTGCTATTATCTCCGAAGAAACGATTTCCGTTGATGTCTTTGTCCGTGAAATCCAATTTCTAGAGAAGAACGCGGGTCGACCTGACAATCCATTGACACTAAGCCGGTCTTCCGATATTATGATATTACAAGTTTGCGCTTTTGTATTACCTATCCCTAGTTTCCATACTTTAATATAGTAACTAATAAGCGGATTCCCAATTATGTGGTTCATATAATAGGGACCTAAAATTTGTTGCAACATGGCAAATTTCTTTGATAAATGGTCTTAGTTTTCCCAAGCATAAAATAATAAGCATACAGTATATTACTTATCAATTTTTTTTTGGAATAGTTTTTTCCAACTCTTCATCTTCAAAACCCACATAATAGGTATGAAACTAAAAAAAATAATGCTGCAGTACGCTGGTTTTGGAAGATTATGTTAACGATATCTAATTAATTATTTTTACACTGGATTGTTAGAAATCTCTAGGTCTCTACTGGGGATTAGGGAACACAAACTCAATACATGAATATAAACATTTTTCACTTTAATTTTCATAAAGTAGATGTTAAAAACATTATTCCCTGTTAGGATATGCTCTAGTAGGGTAATAAGGTAATAACCTAATAAAATGTGCATTTCATAGCGGTTCTTTGAGGAGAATCGCAAGTTACTAGCAATAACTCTCCCCCATAAACTGTAACTTAAAATAGCTTGAACTCTACCTTGCGACTCCCTTAACGCCCATTACAAAACGAATGGAGACGTGGCTCTCCACTGCGTTGCAGACTTTTCCTGTACTTACTTAATATCTCGGTGTCGTAAAGTTAAACAAGAGTGTTACGTAGGTACGAGCTACTCACTGTTCATATTATAAATGCGAAATTCCGTTTGTTTGTTTGTCTTTTAAAAGCGCCACAACAGAGCAATGTATATCGGCGTTGTTTTTTGCATGAATATATCTAACAAATTGTAGAGCGACATGCTAGGAGTACTATTTCTTCCACTATTCTGGAAAATCAAAGAACTCCTTTGGGATTTTCTAAAATCGAAATGTCAAATCAAAAGAGTAGATACAAACACCTATTATACCTACTATGGTCTATCCGTCAAAAGTAAACGAGGAGTAACTTCCACCTGACCAAATGCAATCGACTCTCGGTAATAAATAAATAAATAAAATAAAATAGCTTTTATTTTTCCTTACGATTTTTTTTGTTTTACATTTTTAATTTTAATTCCTGTAACAGTTTCAATGATTTCCTATTTACCTAAGACTAACATGTACATAGTTAAATTAATTAGCAAGCGGTAGAATTTTATTTTGAAACAGTAAACTGTAACTCGGTGATAAAGCCAGATTTCAAATAAATTATATTTCGCTATAAACCGGTTAAATTTGTCTGATAAATACCCTCGAAACCCTTTATGTTTTACTTCGAAATAATATGTAACAGGTAACTAATACAGGCATCTATGGATTGGTATGGCCTTTGTTGGGAAATGTGGTATGTAATTTATTCTCATTCAACAGTGAGAATAGATGATATGTGGTGATTCGATACGTAATAGGCATCTGATAGGGAACTAAGCATTGTCGCAGTTCAATTGTGTTCAATGATTAGGTAGGTATATTCGTAAAGTTCAAGGATAAAGACGTTTACCTTATTATGTTTAATATGTGTCACCGTTAGATTGCAAAAACCGAATTTGAACCGATGGAAGAATATAATCTAACTGGCAAAATTGTAAACTGTCGACAGATCGTGTGATTGTGTCGTTCAATGTTCTGAGTGTCAATTATTGAAATATTCATTGTATTTACGTTTTCTTGTCTTTTTCTTGTAAGTTAGGTTAGGGTTCGACATAAATAATCAGGTAGTGCTTAGGTTTTATCGGGTCAAATACCTAACAGATTACAATGTACCGAAAAATAATGCGTTAAATTGTAATGTGTTTGGCAGTTTACAATTTCCCTAGTTAGATTACAATCTAACGGTTTTGCAATCTTACGGTGACATATACAGCTTTTGACGACCTCCCTGGCGCAGTGGTGAATGGTGTTGTCTTATTAGTGGGAGGTCCCAGCCCAGGTTCGATTCCAGGTAGGGTAAATTTGGGAATTTATAAGTTCCGAATTTTCTCTGGTCTGGTATTGTAGGAGACTTCGTCCGTGTTTCGTTACTGCCCTAACGGCAAAGACGTGCCGCTAACCAATTTAGCGTCGCAGTAGGTACGATGCCGTGTATAGAAACCGATTAGGAGTAAAGTTTAAAATGACTGCCAAACCGTAAGGTAATCCGTTACCACAAGACGAGATCGCAGTCAAGGGTTAACATGTAGTGGATTATAAAAAAAAATTAGATGTTAAATACTTCTTCGTATTGACTAGTGGTCGCCCGCGACTTCGTCCGCGTGCAAGTTCTACTTTCCTATGAGATTGTGAAATTTTCCCGCTGCAAAAAGCTTTCATAAAACTTATGCAGATTTCAATTATTTTGAACTAATAACCTAAATGCCTTCTTTTCATGGCAAGATTTTCATGTCTCTAACTTCAAAAACATAGGATTTTCCCCATTTCATCCACTCAAGTGAATTTTCTCAAAACCGTTTATTAGCTGATGTCTACGACTTAGAAGGAACCTATATTCTAAATTCCAAGTTCCAGAGATATAGTGATTAGTCAGTGAGTGGTATTTTACTTTTATATAAATATAGATTTGATTGTAAAAAGAAACTAGGACAAAATATTGCCCGCATTGTACCTACCTGTACACAGCTGTCATAATTTAGTTACGTAATTGGATTAACGTTCTCGTATTGGATTATTCTTTTTTTTTAGTTAAACATGAAAAAGCTAGTCAAAAATATTGCCCTCTTTTCACTTTATAATAGCAAAAAGCAGGAAGCCGAGCCGGTTAAATGAATTTAACGTGCGAGGAAAATTCCCAACATGAAAGTCAGAAATTGCAGAGAAAATGCATCAGCGTTAACCTTAACGGGCCATACAAAAATCAGTATTGAAACGAGTAGGTATATGAAATATGAAAACCCATTTTCAGGAACCAGTGTGGATTGGGTAGCAAAGAGTTAATTGTTTAGAATCTTTTTGCGCCAAAAGTCATGTTTGTTACAAAAAGGTTTTTTCAAATGTGTTCAGAAGAAAACTAGGTTTAGAAGCTGTACTAGGAGTTTAAAGGTTTGAATTCAATAATAAGAATATCGAATTTTTGCCCGTCAGGTTGCATAATTTATCAACGCTCGATATGGGGTTTCTTTAGTGTTCTTTAGTAACTTTGAGAGGGTTCGCAAGGTTCACTCCTCAATAGTAAATGTGAAAATGAGAGGATTTTCGAAATGTTTTTGTAATAAAAATGTTACAATACCTACATCTACTAGTCATTCCCGTGTGGTGTCTAAAATACCTAGTGGCGGTTTTTTTTGCTTCTTTGCGATATGAATGACCTTGAGAAACGAAAATGTGACCTCTGCTAATTAGAGACTTAAATCAATAGAATTTAAGAAAAAACTAGATATGGATAAAAAAATTTGAGCGCAAGTTTTTACGCGTCCAAACTCATTGCAATTGCGTTGCTCAATTAGCCTCAAGCTGGCATTTGACCATTAATTTAGCTTATGAGTAAAATACTCCGTAATTTATACTAATCTCAAATGAAACACGAATATTCATCGTCATGACTATGAGGCGAGGAAGTGTGATGGCACCGGCGTGATCGTCTTGGCTAGTTAAATATCGTGGCTTGTATATGTGAAAAAGAGAAAAAAAAATTCTATAAACTTAGAAACGGAAAATAGCACTGCAGAGTTAGTAGCACTTTAGGTATCCGGTCGTCGTATTTGTTGGTTATGATTTACCAGTAAAACTGGTACTTAGCACAGTACGCTGGGTGAACATTGTAAGGCAGACCTAATCAATCCGCCTGAATCATAGTATTCTTTATTGATACCTTAGCGCGAAGTCTATCTTAGAAATGTTTAAATTACAGTTTAGTAACAAGTATATAATTCGAGTTTGCAAATCAGGGCCGGATTGAGTGGTTGCTGTTACATGTATTTCCTTTAAAAAAGGCATCTTAGCTGACCAATGGTAACCGAGCACGGGGAATGGTCCCTACGCCTGCACGAGGCCCTTAATCATTGTTATTTGGGGCAGCAGTCAACCTCCTTTATTGCGCTGAGAAGCGAATTTATTCCCACATCCGCTAGCGGCTGGTACTATCTTTTATGGGCTTATTAGCCCGCCCCTGGTCCATGGACTTTTATTTATTTATCATTTCATATAGTAAGTTTTATGAATTGGCCAATTCATGGTCGGAGGTCGATCTGCGAGAGGAGTGTGTGTATGGTGTGCTGAACCATTGCTGCCAACTTGTCACCACGCAGCCATGTAGCCGATTACTTTGACTATATTGTCAATCACTGTCAAACATGTTATCAAGATTGATTTGGTTCCCCAATCAACCAAAAGTGCTCCACACTCTGCGAGTACGTCCCTGCTTTCGAAACAATAGTTGTAGCCTGACTCTTTTGTTTTGCGTATGCCCCGTTCGTTTCGCTTTCACTCTCGCTCTCGTCGCTGTAGACCGCCTTCTCGTTCGGATGCTATATACCTATATTAATAAAACCTATTGTTCCCTATTTCTCGCAAATATCTTATGTATATAATTTAGATCTATTTTAACCCTTATGCCAAATTTGGGTAAGTCGGAACCTCTTAGACTGCATTAGGTCGTCTTATCTCATTTGAAAACTTTCTGAGGAGCCGTTATCTGTTCTATTGTATAAAAAGTAGTGAATGGATTTTTGTTTACAACAAAATCTGTTCATAGGCTCGAACTATGAAATTATCCTGTAGACCTAAATTAATTGCGATGACCTATAAAATTAACCTAGTTCATTTCTTCAGGGTTAAGAATCGTGACTGTAACTTGGACATGTGGGATGAAATTCATTATTGGAGTGTTATCCATAATCTTTAACACAAGTCATTAATGTAATATATTATGATATAAACCATAATTAAAGTTTAGACCAAAATAAACTTCCAATAATAAATCTGTAAGGTAAACTTAACTGTATAATAAAAGGAATGGTTATGAATATAATTTACTTTTATTTTCCCAAAATTTACTTAATTTGTTTCACTCGACACTGAGTGATAATAAGAAGAGAGACACTGGTTTAAATTATTTACACCGAATTCGAGTGTTTGTGCAAACGTTTACTTCGGTGGAATTTCTCGTTCCTAGGCCATACTAATTTGTAAGGGAAAAGAGAAATCCAAGATAAAAACCCTTACGACCATTTAACCTAAAATACACCTTATACTTTACTATATACACACACGTACACATTTATGAATCATCAGTTCAATAGAAAAAAAAAGCGTTAAGACACACACATAAATTTAGACATTAAATTATATTTACAATGTGTCGACAAGGCTCACGGCTATATACCTTTAATTTGATTAATTCAGTTTATCGGTTCCGATTCTATATCTGATCCGGAGGTATTTTGGATGCAACAACATGTGATTATTTTATATAATCTGGCTCCTACTTTGGTTCTTTTATACAACATTATAAGTAGAAATGCAATACCCATAATTTTCATTATTAATGTAATAATGTCAATGGTTGACCATGTACTTCCTCTATTTTTCCCCGTCATTTCATACATGATATCCAAACTAGTGTCCGGATCCATTTTGACTTCACTTATAATAAATAAGTACTTTATTGAATGATTTAAATTACTAGAATTTACTGTGAGCCTCGTTTATAACACCTTAAGAAAACAAATTGAGTACATTACCAATAATAACAGCAACTCGGCGTCTGTCACTAAAACACTTTACCTAGCCTTATACCTTGAAGTTTAAACAATTTTATATTATTTATATTACACAAAGCTAAGATTAACGCTATGTCAAAACTACTTCTAGACTATTGGCTAGTTGACCGCCCACTCGGAGATACAAGATCAGAATGTAGTTTTTATATTACAAAACTAAGATTAACACTATATCAAAACTATTACTAGACTATATATAGGTGGCTGCTCTCTCGGAGCCTTAGAATCGAAGTGTCGTTCCGCACGCCTCGAGCCAAAGATCTCCCTTCTCTCTCCCTCCATTGGCTCCTTTCTCCCACTGCAAAACACAAATTTCACAATCAATGCCACAATCAAATGCTCAAACATGATTCGTCAAACAATGACGCGTCAATGTGTTAGCCAATAGTCGAACGCATGGTCACGTTCCCGCTTTAGCATGTTTCGCGCCAATTTTGTGCCACATCTGGTATCTTAAAGTTTTTGTCTTGACGCTTGTCCACGAAAGAAATGCCGCAAAAAAACCCCGTCAATTACGTACCTCGCCCTTTTCAAGCGGCTTGTCAGAATTTGGACCTCTTTGTCTCAACCGTAATAACTTACAAAGCTTTATTGAGCTTAGTTAGTGTGAAATTCTATGGTTTATTGCTTCAAAAAAAAAATATCCTAAGCTAACTTTTATAATTTCTAAAGCTCTTGTATTTTCAATAAAAAATTTGACCCTTGGTTTTAAGTCTCTGGCGAAGTTTTACGAGTGTTGCGCTATGTATTTAAAATTCGAAATAATTCATGGAATCGCTAGGAACACATGTAGGGTGTCTACTTCACACTCCCCCAAATAGATTTTTAATACACCTAGTATTCCTATGCCTTAGTTTCTATACTAGTCGTTTGGAAATCTATTTCTCCTCTATACTTTTCCGCTAGTTCTAAATCCTTCCCGCTCATCTATTATATTCTGAACATCGCGATAGCCTATTTAATTCGCATTCCCTCTTTGTTCGCTTAGCCTGGCCTCTCTATTGTTCTTAATGAGACCGGTAACTTCACTCATTTCCTTTTGTTAACACTAATCCCTAGTAGAAACCTATTCCCTTATGTGTTTCCGTAATACCGAAACAGATGAATCGCATTGTAATTTCCTCTAACCTTATCAGTTTGAACATCAATTAAGGTGTATACATTATTGTACGGCACTGCTCCTATTATGTAAGGCCCCTCATAAAGTCGCATGAATTTCTTTGTTAACTTTTTGTCGGCATCCGACTTTGCAAAAGTCTTCAATTTCACTAAGTCGCCTATTTCAAACTGTATTATCTTGTGATTTTTGTTATAATGAAACTCCCTATTCTCTGCCGCCTTTATTATGTTCAACCTTGCTTGCTCCCTAATCTGCTCTAACGACTCCCGTTGTAAACCGGTCCCGTTTGTTTTACCTTTATCAAAATCGGTCGATAGCAGGGTCCGCTTTCCCCAAACTATTTCGTTAGGTGAATAACCAGTTGTAGTGTGTATAACCTGATTATAACAATCTTCTATGTCCGGTAACAAATCTACCCAAGATTGATGTGACTTGTCACAGTACGTTCTGAATAACCTACCTAGTTCCTTATTTACCCTCTCCGTTGAATTTGGTCGTGGGTTTCTAACAGACGTGTGTGTTAGTACAATACCTAACTGGTGAATGCCTGCCTCGAAGACCTTTGAAGTAAAATTCGCGCCTCTGTCCGAGCATAATGTCCTAACTTCAACCTGTTTATGGAACTTTTTCACACATGTTAACGTAGCTTTTCCCCTCGCCTGTCGTAATGGATATAACCTAATTAGCTTGCCATAAGCGTCCTGCATCACAAATATGTATTTGTACCCGAACCGTCCTGTTGGCAATGGTCCATAAATATCGGAAAAGACTCGTTCTCCTATATCTCTTGCTATCACAGTTTTAATCGGTCCCGTGTGGGTTTCTAACGCAAGTTTTGACTTTTGACATAACTCGCAAGCCCTTACGATTTGCCCTATTTTACGAGACATATTTGGGAAATAGTAACGATGCTTCATCAAAGCATATACCTTGTAACGTCCGAAATGTCCTAACTCTTCATGTATGCTAATAATTAAATCTCTTTGTAAGTCCTCGGGGACATATAGTCTTAATCTATCTCCAATTTTATCCGTCCTATATAGAATCCCTTCCTTTGTCGCATAATACCTTGATTCTGGTGTACCTGTTATTTCCATACGCCTAATTATTTCGCTAACAACCTTATCACGCCCTTGATAACTACTTATCTCTCCCCATCTCGCCTGTACCACTCGTCCCAACGTCGTTTTGAATAAATTCATCTCAGGCCCCGTCGCCTTATTTGTCAATACATCGGTGGTCCCTTTTATGTGCCGGGATAATACATCCGCAACTGTATTTGATTTACCCTTCACATGTTCTACTGTATAGTCGAATTGACCCATGTAATGCACCCAACGTATCATTCGTGCGCTCAGTAATTTACATGTTTGTAAGAATGTCAAACTCTTATGATCTGTCCTAATCACTAACCGTGCTCCTCTCAAATAAGTTTCAAACTTCGACAAACTAAAGATGATTGCCCACAGTTCCTGTTCTGTAACCGTCCATTTACGCTCTGCCTCCGACAATGACTTACTACAAAATCCTATTATACACTCTTCCCCTACTTCGTTCAATTGATAAACATATCCCGAAACTCCAAGATTACTGCTATCAGTTTGCAGATAATAAATCTCTTTCGGATTTGGATGTACGAGAAGTATTGTGTCTAAGAATAATTTCTTGACTTTCTCGAAACAATCGTTTATTTCTTCCGTCCATGACCATTTGTTATTTTGTTTTAATAGGTCGTAGAGCGGTCTAACCTCTTCGCTATATTTCGAAATAAATCTTCTGAAATAATTTATTAATCCCAAAAATCCCCGTAATTGTTTT
Organism: Erebia aethiops; assembly: GCA_923060345.2. NCBI lineage: Eukaryota > Metazoa > Arthropoda > Insecta > Lepidoptera > Nymphalidae > Erebia > Erebia aethiops. The sequence continues at coordinate 26,927,060 of OV281081.1, forward strand.
ATTGTTCGAGGTATGGGAAAATCCAATATGGCCTCTACTCGTTCTGGATCCATCCGTACCCCGTTTGTATTCACTATGTGCCCTAACAACTTCACCTCTAGGCATAAAAATCGACACTTTCCTAGCCTACCTGTCAATCCTGCGGTCTCTAATCTGTCTAGTACCTGGTCTAAATGTGCTAAATGTAGTTCTATGTCCCCTGTAGTGAATATGACAATGTCATCTAGATAATTCACGCAAAACTCACGCACTTCTTTTAGTATAATATCCATTGCCCTCGAAAATCCTGCCACAGACGTTTTTAATCCCTGAGGCAGCACACAATAGATATAAGTTCTCCCCATAAAAGAGAACCCTGTATATTTCCTAGAATCCCGATGCAAAGGTATTTGGAAATAAGCATTATTCAAATCAATCAAGCTGATATAATTCACTCCATGAAAAGATTGTAAAATCTCAGATGTGAGTGGTGGTGAACCTGCATCACCTATCATTTTCTTATTAAGTTCGCGCGCGTCTAATAAGAGTCTTATTGACCCATCCCGCTTTTTCGTAAATGTGAGTGGACTACAGTAAGGTGTTGCCTCCTGTCTTATCACACCCAACCTCTCTAATTCCTCCAATTCCTTCTTTACCTGTTCCCTATACGCCAAAGGTACCGGATAGCTGTGCTTTACAAAAGGAGTTTCGTCTACCAACTCAATAATGTGCTCGTATCTGCTAGTTAGCCCTAATTTGTCCGTAAATACCTCACGATGCTTGTCTAACACAGGCAGTAACAGTTTCTTTTGTTCACTACTTAAACACGAATCATCTAAGTGATAGTCTGTTTGAACTTCACCGTCCGTTCCTATTCTCGATAAGCCAAGTTCTATCGAACTAATATTTTGGTTTAATATTAAATTAATTGTGGTGGCGTTTGCCTTTCTATCTTACATTCCGAATTTAATCTTACGCAACATCTAACGCCTAGGTGTTCGATCGTCAAGGTTCGCTCGCTACCGCAGTTAACTACTCCTTTTACTCGCTCTAACCAATCATACCCTAGTATTAATGACCTGGGTAACCGTCGCATAACCAATACAGGTGCTTCAACTAAAGTACTACCTAACTGAAACTCTATCAGTACTAACCGATTCGTACTCTCACTCCGTGAACCAAATGCTCCCTGTATCTGAATTGCTGGGATCGCGATCTCAGGTAAAATTATGTTTTCCTTTACGATCGAGTCATACAACTCCCTAGTTATTCCGCTAATCTGACTTCCCGTATCGATAAGCGCACTCATGTTTCTACCGTACAATCTCACACATACTTCTGGTAATTTAGGCAAAGAATAGTCAATGTCTACATTGATCGTCTCATCGAGTTCGTGAAACATTGTACACACGTCTAAACCTCGCTTCAAACAACCCTTACATGCGTTATCTATCTCGTCGCATTCTAATATGTTACTAAACTGATTTTCCAATAAGATCCCTATGCTATCAATTTCTGACTGGAAATTATAACCACCGTTGTTCGTTCCGCCTTTCAACGTTCGCTTAATTCCATTTCCGCCGGCCCCTAAAGCTTGTCCCGGTTTCCATCCATTGTTCGTTAGGATCTTATAAGCCAAGCCTATTCTTTCATGTCCCGATATATCTTTATTCCCCGTTCTACACAACACTAAGCTATCGGACCTTACTTGTGTGGGGAAATTTAGTTTTTTGAATTTCCCTCCCCCACATGTTTCGATGAATTAGAGCTTTCGCCCTCCTTTACAAAAGTAATAGCTGGTCTGACTCTTTCAGTTTCGGATAATGTAGGTCTATTAAAATTCGCTCTATAACCTAATCTACCTCGACGATAACCTCGTCCCCTTGTCGAATTACCTCTACTAGCCCAATTGTTAGTTGAAATTGTTGCAACAATGGGACGCGCCACCCGCGACTCATTGTACCTCCGTCCCCTGAATCCACTACCTACAATACCTCCCGCGACTCCCTTTTGTTTCTCGACAATGTTTTGTTCTAGGCTCCTTAGGAATTTCGCTCCATTCATGATGCTAACTTCCTCAGTTCTAGTAAACCATAATCGCTGTATATCTATCGCATAGTGTCGCATAATAGAATTTACTAAATCTCGCTCGCTAAACGCAATAGTCAAAGACTGCATTGATTCGGCTTGTTCGGCAAAGTGCTCAGACATAGTCATTCCTGAATCGCTCGTATAAATTGCATTTATCAACCTATATCTCACAGATTCCTGAATCTGTTCGGTCCAGTAGTTTCGCCTAAAGTCAGCCTCGAAATCTGCGAACGTAACCCAATCCTTTGAGTACAACTCCATAACCTTTCGCGCGTGTCCCGATATACATCCTAGCGCTATATCAATCTCGCGATCCGTTCCATTTACAGCCCTTATATACTTCTTTAATCGTTTTAAAAATGCAATAGGGTTGGTGAAGGGTTTTCCATCAAAATTTGGTTTGCTAACCGATGGTTGTACCACATAAATGTTCCGAGTCTCGGAAGACGCTACACTAGAACTCGTAGACTCTACACTAGATCCCTGCCTTTCGCTTTCATCACCTTCACCTCGTACCACGCTAACCGTATCGTGTGACGTGACACTTGCCCTTTCATTCAATATCGTACTGGGACTCGAACCCAAATTTTGTAATTTCTTCTCGAAATCACTGATTTTTTGTAAAATCAACTCTAATGTCGCTTTCCCTACGGTCACTGTTTGCTCGCTCGTACCTACAACGCTCGCCTCCGGTCCGTTCTCCGCTACCTGCTTCGCACTACGGCCCTTTCTACCTGCTGGCATCGTCTCTAGTTCGACTTAAACCTCTCTATTTGCTATTTTTCGCTAAATTCCCGTTAAATGCTAAATTACTCGTTTTACTTGCGCGACTTTCGTGAACTCGTCAGACAGTTTGTTATTGTAATAATGTAAAACCAATGCAATACTGACACCAGATGTTTGAACTTAGGAGTATATACTGATTTTATGAATTCTTAAATTCAAGAAAATAAATCTAAGATATAAGGCAAGATTAGTATCTCGGTCACTGCGATCAATCTCCCGACGATCCCTGTAAATTTTACATTTATAAGATATACTGCTCATCTCGGCTATTCCTATAAAGAAAAACACATCTCTTATACAATAACATGCACAGTGTGTCTTAACCCTTTCTTTATTTATTTTATGTATATATAAAAATTTTATTTTTTTTTTCTCCCTTTTTTCAGTCACGATTCCTACGTTGTGTTTATATTTTTTTTTTTTTTTTTTAAATATAGATCTAGTCATACCGTTATTTCGAATACGTACATAGACCCCTGGTCGCTCGGCAACAAAATTCTGTGACCTACATGGTCACAGATCTGTGACACAGGACATAGATCCTGGTCACGGCACCAAAATTCTGTGATGGCACCGGCGTGATCGTCTTGGCTAGTTAAATATCGTGGCTTGTATATGTGAAAAAGAGAAAAAAAAATTCTATAAACTTAGAAACGGAAAATAGCACTGCAGAGTTAGTAGCACTTTAGGTATCCGGTCGTCGTATTTGTTGGTTATGATTTACCAGTAAAACTGGTACTTAGCACAGTACGCTGGGTGAACATTGTAAGGCAGACCTAATCAATCCGCCTGAATCATAGTATTCTTTATTGATACCTTAGCGCGAAGTCTATCTTAGAAATGTTTAAATTACAGTTTAGTAACAAGTATATAATTCGAGTTTGCAAATCAGGGCCGGATTGAGTGGTTGCTGTTACATGTATTTCCTTTAAAAAAGGCATCTTAGCTGACCAATGGTAACCGAGCACGGGGAATGGTCCCTACGCCTGCACGAGGCCCTTAATCATTGTTATTTGGGGCAGCAGTCAACCTCCTTTATTGCGCTGAGAAGCGAATTTATTCCCACATCCGCTAGCGGCTGGTACTATCTTTTATGGGCTTATTAGCCCGCCCCTGGTCCATGGACTTTTATTTATTTATCATTTCATATAGTAAGTTTTATGAATTGGCCAATTCATGGTCGGAGGTCGATCTGCGAGAGGAGTGTGTGTATGGTGTGCTGAACCATTGCTGCCAACTTGTCACCACGCAGCCATGTAGCCGATTACTTTGACTATATTGTCAATCACTGTCAAACATGTTATCAAGATTGATTTGGTTCCCCAATCAACCAAAAGTGCTCCACACTCTGCGAGTACGTCCCTGCTTTCGAAACAATAGTTGTAGCCTGACTCTTTTGTTTTGCGTATGCCCCGTTCGTTTCGCTTTCACTCTCGCTCTCGTCGCTGTAGACCGCCTTCTCGTTCGGATGCTATATACCTATATTAATAAAACCTATTGTTCCCTATTTCTCGCAAATATCTTATGTATATAATTTAGATCTATTTTAACCCTTATGCCAAATTTGGGTAAGTCGGAACCTCTTAGACTGCATTAGGTCGTCTTATCTCATTTGAAAACTTTCTGAGGAGCCGTTATCTGTTCTATTGTATAAAAAGTAGTGAATGGATTTTTGTTTACAACAAAATCTGTTCATAGGCTCGAACTATGAAATTATCCTGTAGACCTAAATTAATTGCGATGACCTATAAAATTAACCTAGTTCATTTCTTCAGGGTTAAGAATCGTGACTGTAACTTGGACATGTGGGATGAAATTCATTATTGGAGTGTTATCCATAATCTTTAACACAAGTCATTAATGTAATATATTATGATATAAACCATAATTAAAGTTTAGACCAAAATAAACTTCCAATAATAAATCTGTAAGGTAAACTTAACTGTATAATAAAAGGAATGGTTATGAATATAATTTACTTTTATTTTCCCAAAATTTACTTAATTTGTTTCACTCGACACTGAGTGATAATAAGAAGAGAGACACTGGTTTAAATTATTTACACCGAATTCGAGTGTTTGTGCAAACGTTTACTTCGGTGGAATTTCTCGTTCCTAGGCCATACTAATTTGTAAGGGAAAAGAGAAATCCAAGATAAAAACCCTTACGACCATTTAACCTAAAATACACCTTATACTTTACTATATACACACACGTACACATTTATGAATCATCAGTTCAATAGAAAAAAAAAGCGTTAAGACACACACATAAATTTAGACATTAAATTATATTTACAATGTGTCGACAAGGCTCACGGCTATATACCTTTAATTTGATTAATTCAGTTTATCGGTTCCGATTCTATATCTGATCCGGAGGTATTTTGGATGCAACAACATGTGATTATTTTATATAATCTGGCTCCTACTTTGGTTCTTTTATACAACATTATAAGTAGAAATGCAATACCCATAATTTTCATTATTAATGTAATAATGTCAATGGTTGACCATGTACTTCCTCTATTTTTCCCCGTCATTTCATACATGATATCCAAACTAGTGTCCGGATCCATTTTGACTTCACTTATAATAAATAAGTACTTTATTGAATGATTTAAATTACTAGAATTTACTGTGAGCCTCGTTTATAACACCTTAAGAAAACAAATTGAGTACATTACCAATAATAACAGCAACTCGGCGTCTGTCACTAAAACACTTTACCTAGCCTTATACCTTGAAGTTTAAACAATTTTATATTATTTATATTACACAAAGCTAAGATTAACGCTATGTCAAAACTACTTCTAGACTATTGGCTAGTTGACCGCCCACTCGGAGATACAAGATCAGAATGTAGTTTTTATATTACAAAACTAAGATTAACACTATATCAAAACTATTACTAGACTATATATAGGTGGCTGCTCTCTCGGAGCCTTAGAATCGAAGTGTCGTTCCGCACGCCTCGAGCCAAAGATCTCCCTTCTCTCTCCCTCCATTGGCTCCTTTCTCCCACTGCAAAACACAAATTTCCGCCACAATCAAATGCTCAAACATGATTCGTCAAACAATGACGCGTCAATGTGTTAGCCAATAGTCGAACGCATGGTCACGTTCCCGCTTTAGCATGTTTCGCGCCAATTTTGTGCCACATCTGGTATCTTAAAGTTTTTGTCTTGACGCTTGTCCACGAAAGAAATGCCGCAAAAAAACCCCGTCAATTACGTACCTCGCCCTTTTCAAGCGGCTTGTCAGAATTTGGACCTCTTTGTCTCAACCGTAATAACTTACAAAGCTTTATTGAGCTTAGTTAGTGTGAAATTCTATGGTTTATTGCTTCAAAAAAAAAATATCCTAAGCTAACTTTTATAATTTCTAAAGCTCTTGTATTTTCAATAAAAAATTTGACCCTTGGTTTTAAGTCTCTGGCGAAGTTTTACGAGTGTTGCGCTATGTATTTAAAATTCGAAATAATTCATGGAATCGCTAGGAACACATGTAGGGTGTCTACTTCAGAAGTAATTTCAGTCTGCGGGTTATTTAGTAACTTTTGTCGGCGACGTCGTTTCTCGTTACGTTGCCTAATTTTACGTAGTAGGTACCTACGTAGATTAGATAAACGATATTGTTTGCATTACTTTGGTTTGCGAACAGATAATGCACTAAAAAAAGATAGTAATGTATAAGTATTTGTTAATTAGCACTGATTTAAATGAGGAATACTTTGAAATATACTGAAGTTTGAAGCGAATCGAAGTTTGAAGAAATATCGCGCGAGAGATGGGATGTACCTAGTTCCAAATGTAAAAAAAGAGCCGCGAGTTGGTTGTGGAGCACCCGACAGAAGTGAAGCCTCTTTTTAAATTTTTTAATCTAAATTACTGTTTGGCTTTTCTTTGACAAAGAATTTTTGATAGCTGAGTTGGAGAATAAGGCTACTCATACATTTCAATAGTGTTCAAAGATTATATTAGACTGTTAAAACTTTATATTTCTTCCATGCATGCACGAATAATAAAGAAACAGCGAGAAGAAAATAATGTAGGTATAATTCCAACAATGCGTTCAGGAAGTAGGCCAGAATTAATTGTTATAATAATTATAATGAGTGCACGCAATTGTACTGTACTGTACAAAGTATTGTTTCAGTGAATACAATTATTTAATGACAAATAGTTCATGATTCTAATGTATACGCAATTAGTATGATACATAAACCAAGCTAAATATTATAAATGCAAAAGTGTGTCTGTCTGTCCGTCTGTATGTCACCTACTTTTACGCTATACGCGGCTCAACTGTTTAATCGATTTGGACAAAATTTGGTTAGAACAGTTGCATATCGGGAAAAGAGCTTTTTAACGCGGATGAAGTCTCGGGCATCATCTAGTATTATAATATTTGTAACTTTAAGTAATCATTTCGTACGTATAATTTTTCAAAATCTGCTGGAATGTGAAAAAATCAATTCAATAACTTATTAAATATTTTACAAAGAGAATTGATTTGAAAGACTGCCTTGTGAAAGGGAGCTAGAAAACTATTCAAATGCTAACAAAGAACGGAATAATGGTCGAAGAAAGGTAAACGACATTTTACGAAACCCACTCGTCATCCATCATGACATGAGTTCTGTGGAAATTGATAGTCTGAACGAGGTCTGAACTGTAGGAGGCTATTTAAAGTACAGGAATGGTAGTACAATAAAATCAGGTCGTTCGATGCGCAATCATCGAAACGAGCCCATTGTGACAGTCTCGATTCTGGGATTTCTATACGATGCGTGAACGGTAAAAAAGGTGTTGTTGGCAAATTGCGCAACAATTTTTTTTTAAAGCGAAATTTCAACTTGTATTTAATAAAAACATATGAATGAAAAGTGCTAAAGATCCTTTGTGACAACATTAATTTGATAAAAGATATTCATTATTGATTTATAGAAACACAAACACACAAAGGGATTGAATGAATGATATAATTAAAGTAATTGAAGTATGAGTGTCTTGCCGGCTCTTCTTAATAGAACGGGTGGTAGAGTCAAACATGATGAAACATAAGAGGCACCTGTATGTCCTATATATGTACAAAATAAATTGAGTATTCAGTAAACTATTTATCAGGTGTCTTATTACTTTCGATTGTCTCTGAAATAATGGAATCTTGAGCTAGGTTTTGGTAAGCTTGATTTGTGCTTGATGAGGGTATGGGTTTAATATTTAACTTTAACTGCCATGCCCCTAACAGATTAGCCCGCTACCATCTTAGACTGCGTCATCACTTACCATCAGGTGAGATCGCAGTCAAGGGCTAGCTTGTAGTGGATAAAAAAAACGTCCATGAGTTAATGATCCAAACAGCTATAGTAAGGTATTTGTAGGTTGAAATGCTTGTTTACCTAAATAATCTCACTGCAAAGTATCAAGTAGGAACAGAACAGCGTACGCTTATAAAGGTAGATAGTAGATACTGAGGATACCTACCGTAGATATTAGCCTTAATGTCACGCTAATGTCTCGGGATCTCATTACTATCAAATCCATTTACAGGACATAATTTATCAACGCTCGATATGGGGTTTCTTTAGTGTTCTTTAGTAACTTTGAGAGGGTTCGCAAGGTTCACTCCTCAATAGTAAATGTGAAAATGAGAGGATTTTCGAAATGTTTTTGTAATAAAAATGTTACAATACCTACATCTACTAGTCATTCCCGTGTGGTGTCTAAAATACCTAGTGGCGGTTTTTTTTGCTTCTTTGCGATATGAATGACCTTGAGAAACGAAAATGTGACCTCTGCTAATTAGAGACTTAAATCAATAGAATTTAAGAAAAAACTAGATATGGATAAAAAAATTTGAGCGCAAGTTTTTACGCGTCCAAACTCATTGCAATTGCGTTGCTCAATTAGCCTCAAGCTGGCATTTGACCATTAATTTAGCTTATGAGTAAAATACTCCGTAATTTATACTAATCTCAAATGAAACACGAATATTCATCGTCATGACTATGAGGCGAGGAAGTAATTTCAGTCTGCGGGTTATTTAGTAACTTTTGTCGGCGACGTCGTTTCTCGTTACGTTGCCTAATTTTACGTAGTAGGTACCTACGTAGATTAGATAAACGATATTGTTTGCATTACTTTGGTTTGCGAACAGATAATGCACTAAAAAAAGATAGTAATGTATAAGTATTTGTTAATTAGCACTGATTTAAATGAGGAATACTTTGAAATATACTGAAGTTTGAAGCGAATCGAAGTTTGAAGAAATATCGCGCGAGAGATGGGATGTACCTAGTTCCAAATGTAAAAAAAGAGCCGCGAGTTGGTTGTGGAGCACCCGACAGAAGTGAAGCCTCTTTTTAAATTTTTTAATCTAAATTACTGTTTGGCTTTTCTTTGACAAAGAATTTTTGATAGCTGAGTTGGAGAATAAGGCTACTCATACATTTCAATAGTGTTCAAAGATTATATTAGACTGTTAAAACTTTATATTTCTTCCATGCATGCACGAATAATAAAGAAACAGCGAGAAGAAAATAATGTAGGTATAATTCCAACAATGCGTTCAGGAAGTAGGCCAGAATTAATTGTTATAATAATTATAATGAGTGCACGCAATTGTACTGTACTGTACAAAGTATTGTTTCAGTGAATACAATTATTTAATGACAAATAGTTCATGATTCTAATGTATACGCAATTAGTATGATACATAAACCAAGCTAAATATTATAAATGCAAAAGTGTGTCTGTCTGTCCGTCTGTATGTCACCTACTTTTACGCTATACGCGGCTCAACTGTTTAATCGATTTGGACAAAATTTGGTATATAGAACAGTTGCATATCGGGAAAAGAGCTTTTTAACGCGGATGAAGTCTCGGGCATCATCTAGTATTATAATATTTGTAACTTTAAGTAATCATTTCGTACGTATAATTTTTCAAAATCTGCTGGAATGTGAAAAAATCAATTCAATAACTTATTAAATATTTTACAAAGAGAATTGATTTGAAAGACTGCCTTGTGAAAGGGAGCTAGAAAACTATTCAAATGCTAACAAAGAACGGAATAATGGTCGAAGAAAGGTAAACGACATTTTACGAAACCCACTCGTCATCCATCATGACATGAGTTCTGTGGAAATTGATAGTCTGAACGAGGTCTGAACTGTAGGAGGCTATTTAAAGTACAGGAATGGTAGTACAATAAAATCAGGTCGTTCGATGCGCAATCATCGAAACGAGCCCATTGTGACAGTCTCGATTCTGGGATTTCTATACGATGCGTGAACGGTAAAAAAGGTGTTGTTGGCAAATTGCGCAACAATTTTTTTTTAAAGCGAAATTTCAACTTGTATTTAATAAAAACATATGAATGAAAAGTGCTAAAGATCCTTTGTGACAACATTAATTTGATAAAAGATATTCATTATTGATTTATAGAAACACAAACACACAAAGGGATTGAATGAATGATATAATTAAAGTAATTGAAGTATGAGTGTCTTGCCGGCTCTTCTTAATAGAACGGGTGGTAGAGTCAAACATGATGAAACATAAGAGGCACCTGTATGTCCTATATATGTACAAAATAAATTGAGTATTCAGTAAACTATTTATCAGGTGTCTTATTACTTTCGATTGTCTCTGAAATAATGGAATCTTGAGCTAGGTTTTGGTAAGCTTGATTTGTGCTTGATGAGGGTATGGGTTTAATATTTAACTTTAACTGCCATGCCCCTAACAGATTAGCCCGCTACCATCTTAGACTGCGTCATCACTTACCATCAGGTGAGATCGCAGTCAAGGGCTAGCTTGTAGTGGATAAAAAAAACGTCCATGAGTTAATGATCCAAACAGCTATAGTAAGGTATTTGTAGGTTGAAATGCTTGTTTACCTAAATAATCTCACTGCAAAGTATCAAGTAGGAACAGAACAGCGTACGCTTATAAAGGTAGATAGTAGATACTGAGGATACCTACCGTAGATATTAGCCTTAATGTCACGCTAATGTCTCGGGATCTCATTACTATCAAATCCATTTACAGGACATTACTGTAGACAGCACGTACTTTGGCGAGGCTTTCTAGGTTAATAGAGGCTTTCGTAGATAGTCAATCCTTGAAAAAAAAATCTTGTAGGTTCGAGCCCTTTAAAAATGAAAGCAATCGCACTAGTTCGCAGAGCTCGCGTCATCAAAATGAATGAATTTCACTCGTCTACACGAGCATTTTTCGACGTTTAAAAGTAGAAAGATAAACGTTTAGGCACAGGAGTTAAAAAGAACTCTTGAACCTGTGCAGTGGGTTATTTATCGATCTATTTGGTAGTACAATTTAGACACAGAATCATATTTTGTAATGTACTGATGGTAAGTGATGATGCCGTCTAAGGTGGTAGCGGGCTAACCTGTTAGGGGCATGGCAGTTATTTTAATATAATCCTATTCATACCCTATTCGGTTTCTACACGCGGCATCGTACCGGAACGCTAAATCGCTTTGCGGCACGTCTTTGCCGGTAGGGTGGTAACTAGCCACGGCCGAAGCCTTCCACCAGGCAGGCAGGCAGGTTTCTCTCAACCTCGACTTTTCGCTGCTCGCACTGTACGAAAGTACAGTAGCCATGCTCTACATGTCTCTCAACATCTTCTCTATACTATCATTCAGAACTCTCTAGCCCTCTCTATCTGTATCTTCTATTTTGAGATCTGAATAAAAACGTCATATTTTAAAATAGGTATAATAATCATTGGAGCACATAACTTTTCCAGATTTTCAATCCAATTAGCGAGAAAAAGCAAGCTTTTTACAATATCGATTGATCGTATTCGAACACCATAAACGTAAAATGGAGCCAAAAACCCCTGGATTTGAAATCACAAATTCAATACCACCAATTTTAATTTCGAAACATTTCCGTTTGGAGCCCTGGCTGTGAATATACATACACTAACTTGAGCTCTTAGACATTTAATTAATTATTTTCAGATTCAACGTAGGTGTGTTTTAAAAACTAGTGGTAAGGGTACTGCAATAGGTAACTGATGAACTTCAAAAGCGGTTAGTCGGTTTTGAGGGAATACTTACCGCAGATGAAACTGTTGACAGAAATTATCTACTCTTAACTGGAACTTACTTAATAAATTTTTTTTAACAAGAAATCTTTATGTTTTACGGTTACGTAGCGTCTAGACGTGACTTTTGCATTGCATTAATGTAAATTGCTCGGAGACACGCAAGCGGACTGTGTGGTTTTATGCAGTAATGCACTTGAATGCACTATTACAGTTCCTATAATAGTCCCTTTAGTTATGTTTAGTATAAAAATTCCTATTTACCTATATTCTAAGACCATTGGTAAAACTTTTATGGTAATGAGTGATGACTACTATTCCGTTTTACCCTTACATTAAACCGTAATTTGGATTTTAATTCACCTCCTGAAAGAGCTCTTACCTCTTTGCTACGATCATGCTACGAATTAAGATCATAAGCTAAGCAAGCAAAGAGATATAATATAACGAAGTTATATTAGATCACTATGCTTTTTTTTTTATATCCACTACAAGATAGCCCTTGACTACGATCTCACCTGATGGTAAGTGATGATGCAGTCTAAGATGGTGGCGGGCTAACCTGTTAGGGGCATGGCAGTTATATTAAACCCATACCCCTTCGGTTTCTACACGGCATCGGACCGCAACGCCAAATTGCTTGGCGGCACGTCTTTGCCGGTAGGGTGGTAACTAGCTACGGCCGAAGCCTCCCATCAGGTCAGACCAGGGAAAATTCAGAAATTATAAATTCCCAAATTGACCCTGCCGGGGATCGAACCCAGGACCACAGCGCTACACACTGCGCCACGGAGGTCGTCAGAATGCTATAAGTACGTACCTGTAGTAGGTACGTTTGTGGCTCTAATAGGAAAATAATCGTGATATTGTAGTTATATAGATTTGTATATGTATGTATGTGTATGTGTGTATGTGTATGTGTATTCCTTTCTTTCTAGTATACACTATACAAATACAGGTATTTTCACGGATTACCAGTTCTAGTAACGATTATAACGACATTTATGACCTTCCTATTAGAATTAAGTAAACCTGGGTAAAAGATTAAAATTACCAGACATTTATAACCCCCAATAAGAGTAAAGTTCGACCAAGTCTGCAGTTTTGAGACAATTTGCGACGACGCGACGTAATCCTTGCATTCGCTTCATGTGAATTGGTCATGAACATGAAAGTGGACATTTGCATTCAAAGACAGGCATATGCTAGGGTTTAACTCACTGGTTAGTTGTCTAGTTATACTGCTACGTAACTGTACAGGTACCTGCCTACTTTATTCATTTAAGAGTTGAATGGATGGCCTAGCCCTATGGCATGGTCTAATCAAAAGACTCGTGACACGTTTTGTGTTAATTGATCCTTCTATCAGTAGGTATATATTAAACTGTGTCGTGGGTATACACACAGATATAATCATTTGCTATATTTGACGTAACCTCAGATTTGTAGTTTCCTCCTCCGATTAAAGTTTCTTGTACTAATCTGTATACCTACTACAGCCCATTACCGTCCCACTGCTGGGCACAGGCCTCCACTCTCATAGGAGAGAAGGAATTAGAGCTTAGACCTACCACGCTGCTCCAATGCGGGTTGGCAGGCTTTAACGACTATTATCATGTTAGTGATAATAACCGGGACCGATGGCTTAACGTGCTCTACGAGGCACGGGGTGAAACACCGGCAACTTCCTAACTCCGGGCTAGTACCTACTGAGAATTTGTAGTCAGAAAAACCCAATACTTAATTGACCGACCCGGGACTCGAACCCGGGACCTCGTCGGCTGCAGTCGAAAATTCTAACCACTGGACCAGCGAGGCAGTTACTAATGCGTATGATAAAATTGTGAATAATAGATACGTTATAGTACGTACCTAGTACCTACATCTAGATAGTATCAAAAGAAAACTGAAGAAAGAAATTAAGAGAGAGAAAAATAAAATATGAATTCAAACGACGTTTAATTAAGTATACTTCCTGAAATAAAATCTGCATTCTCCATCTTGGGAGTAACCTCTTCTAGCTTTTTGCATTAAAAAGCCTGAGGCAGTTTGTTTCTAATTACTGCAGACAAATTCTAGACGATGTTTTTCCTAAGATGCCTACTAGTATATAAATTATACTAAATCCTATGCTATTTATATTAATTTCTTATTGTGGAAAAGGGAACTGGTAAGTGCTATTTAAAAGAAAGGTGATTTAATAGTTCAGTTTTAAAGATTAAACATACGTAAAAGTTTGATATGTAATTAATAATAACAATGTTAAAGATAAAAGAAGGTTGAAAAATGTAACGAAATAAAAAGAACTAAGAAACAAAACGAATTTAAATAACTGAGCTTATACTATAAAAAATCAAATTACACAATTCATTTAACTAGATCTTGTAAAAAAAATATTAGAGGTACTTTTACCTCTAAGTATACACATTTTTTGTATTTATACCTAGTACTTACCAGCTGATGCCCGCGGGAAAACAAATTTCCGGGATAAAGAGTAGCCAATGTCACTCTCCATGTCCTCAACTATACCCATGCCAATAATCACGTCGATCCGTTGCGGCGTGATTGAGGGACAGACCAACAAACAAACAAACACTTTAGTATTAGTATAATATTAGTACCTAGCACCTACTAAGTACGTACTCTGAAAAGCGCCACTTTGAACTCATTAAACGGATTTGCACTTTGATTGCTGTTAACATCACAGACAAAAGGGTTAGATGGAATGAGATTGGTATTTTAAGAGTCTACGCGGAGTTTACAGACCACTTACTTGCGACAAGGGCAAGATATTTTATAAGATAATACTAACTCGTTGAGTTCGGGGGCATTGGCTGATAGGTACTATTGTGTAGAGTGTAGAGTGTGCTAAGAGGAATATATCTAACGGATTAGAGAAAATATGTACACGTATGGTGGAATTATATTTTCATGTCATTCGCTTTAAACTGGGAATACGGACGCCATATTGAAAATAGTTAGTATAAATGCGAGTATTTTGGCGACGGTAAATCTGTCTCCTGCTGGCAGACTCAGCGATTATTGAATACTTTTGTGTTTAGATCGCATTTTCATTTGGAGTTAAACGATAGCAATCGTGGCCGGATCAAATGAATATTGTTTTTAAGTTAAGCCAACTTTTATCTAATTACATTAAATCTCTCGTGGAACCTCTACACGTTTAACCATTTACTCGTGCAAGTTTCAAATGAGAAGACAAATATTTTATATTCTAAACTTTGTGATATTATCCGTACTATCCATACTTTTAATATTATAAATGCGAAAATGTGTCTGTCTATCTGTCTGTTACGTTTTCACGGCCCACCTGTTCAACCGATTTTGATGAAATTAGGTATCCCGGAATTAGTTACTTTTTATCCCGGAAAATTAAAGAGTTCCTGCGGGAATCAAAAACTTTAAACCACGCGAACGAAGTCGCGGGAATCATCTAGTAATCAATAATCGTAAAATAGTAGCCAAGTAAAGTAGCCTATGTCCTTCCCTGGGATACAAGCTACCCCTGTACTAAATTTCATCGAAATCGGTTGAGCAGATGGACCGTGAAAGCGTAGCAGACAGACACACTTTCGCATTTATACTATTGGTATGGATGAACTCGTACAAGCTACATTTGTATGAAATCAAATCGTAGAGTTAGATTAGGTATGTATTATATAGATTTATAGATTTGCAAAAGATTTTTGAATAAGATTTGTAACTTTTTGTAGTTACATTATTTTGTTCCATTCAGTATCTTCGATGCTACTGTGATCCAGAAAAGAAAAATAATAATATCAACATTTTGAATTTGGATTTCATCAGTTAACTAACCTCTCGTAATCGCAGGTCATTGTACTTTAACGTTGCATACCACCCGGCTTAATTTATTAACCTTTGTAAAACCGGGAAATGTAATTAAGTTTGTAAGTATACCAAAAACCAATTACTTAATTACGATACCTACGTTAAAATTTATTTTATGCAGAAAATAAAACGATTTGTTTATAAAAAAATTTATAATATAATTATATTATAATAATATTATTATATCTCAGAAGTTTCAATATATTAATACATTCATTAACAAAATCGGCGATTTTGGACCGAATTTTCATGAGTGACGATTTGTGTATACTTTACAGTAGTCAAAAGAGCTGCCCCCAGGTCAAATGCCACAACTATGCCCTAAAGTGAAGCTTACCCATAGAAAGGTGACGGTAACAGTTTAGTGTTCACTGCATGGTGTAATTCACTACAACTTCCTCAGATCCGGTCAAGCAATAACAGCAGATGTCTACTGTGCGGAACTCCGAACATTGATCTCGAAACTCGCAACAAGTTAGCCCCAACTTGTCAGTGTTCTTCATTATTTCTCCATGATAACACAAGACCTCACACTGCTCAAGAAAATGTTCTAACACTGCAAGAGTTGCAGATAGAAATCATCCATCATCCTCCGTACTCGTCGTACCTCGCCCCAAGCGATTTTCATTTTTCCCGTGATTTGCAAGCAGTAGGTAGGTACTACAAACTGCCTTTACACAGTTTGTGAAGTCCAGATCACCAGAGTTTTATCGCAAAGGTTTACATGAATTTATTAGATGGCAGAAATGTATAGACAAAGAGGTTTAATTCTGATTAATATATTTTATCCTACAAAAACAGTTTTAATTTTATACTTTAACCCCTGGCCCGCTTGCAGATACGCCGGGTTATAGCTGCTACTGTGACAGAAGTTGTATAAAATTTCTGTCAAAATTTCAAATTTATTCCTGGGTTAAATGTAACCCTGAGTTGCAGAAAGCAAGCGGTCTATAATAATATTATCTCTACACGCGTATATTTTTCCATAGAAAAAAAAGCATAATGAAAATAATGCCCTTTGGAAATAAGTTTCATTGATAGGAGAATAACTTGGAAAGTAATTTCGAAAGTATTAAATGGCACTTAGAAGTTTTCGTAAAGTAAGTGCGACTTTCTTCATATAATATTAATGGAATATTTATACTTTTCGCTTTATGATGTAAATAGTGTATTTGAGTGGGAATTGAATTATTTTCGAAAAGTAAGCTTAGAAGTACAAATAAGTATTAACTAAATTAATACTTCAGCAGTGTGAATTCTGATAGCATCGAATAATATAACTGCCATACCCCTAACAGGTTAGCCCGCTACCATCTTAGACTGCATCATCACTTACCATCAGGTGAGATCGCAGTCAAGGGCTTACTTGTAGTTGCTTTAAAAAAAAGTTTTTTTGTAACCTCTATAGTTAATTTTTGTCACAGACCATGCAGTGCTTTTCCGTTATATTTTTAAACCTACAACCTGATAAAAGACATGCCTTACCCTTCCAAGGCATATTTGTGCGCTATCGCAACGTGTGTTACATTAAGTACGTTGATGTTACAATGTAAGAAATCATCATGTAAGCGCCAAAATTAAGTTTCGATCCCATATCCAATGAAGAGTGAGCGAACGCATAGTCTACGAAAAAAAAGAAATCTATTATAGAGCCTTAATCGGGAGTAATTAACAATAGATTTAAATTCCAAAATAATTTTCAGCTATAAAAGAAACGACGAAGAGGTCGTCAAATAAGAGAGCCTCGTTATAAGGCCCTTCAGTTAAAAGAGCAGGGAAGAAAAAAAAAGTACATAAATGAATCGAGTTTTCGACCGAAAGTGGGGGTCTACGTATTTAAGTTGCGTAAGCATGTAAATATTTGATACAGTGGACTGGCACCTGTAGACATTAAGTTAGCCACACGGTCATACACTCCAATCAATATCGTTAACCAAAAATTATAAATGATTACAGACATATGACAGGAAACGCCTAACCTGAATAAATAAGCAGGTAATAATACATCATCACAATTTTAAACCTAAAAATAGCCACAATCTTATTTGTAAAATTCGACGCTTTTAAAACCGATTTCACAAGAGCACCTGGGCAAGGTAGTGAGGCGTTCGCCTGGTGGGAGGCTTCGGCCGTGGCTAGTTACCACCCCACCGGTAAAGACGTACAGTGATTGAGCGTTCCGGCATATAATGCCTTGTAGAAACCAACTATAGGTGTATGGGTTTAATATAACTGCCATACCCCTAGCAGGTTAGCCCGCTTCCATCTTAAACTGTATCATCACTTACCATCAGGCGAGATCCCAGTCAAGGGCTAACTTGTAGTAGAAAAAGAAAAAAGTTGTGATCAGAAAAGTAGGTACTTGTCTCTGCTTTGCCTCGCTTCTCTACCCACGTATGAATCGGCAATGTCGGCACACCTTCTGAGACAGCTAATAGTTACGGTTCTGCGTCTGCTATAAGTCTTTTTCTATTTTAATTTTTGATAAAACAGAAATTAAATTTCAATCTCACGGATACCGTCCAAATTTTTTTTTCATTAACCAAAAACTTTTCATGGAGGATAATATACATATATAGGAGAACAGGAGGGCGAGATAAGCAGTCTTTAAAACAGATTTTCAAAAGTTGTATTCTTGTTTTTACGTAGGTAAGTACTGGAGCATTGGGGCTTGCTAAACTTAACTCTGATTGAAGTAGAAAGTTTACTATCGAATGTAGGTAAATCTACTAAGTATCTACTATTAGCACAGAATAGTTAATAGTACAATGAGTTTATTACATACTACATACTTAAGTGATGAATAGAGCAACAAACTGAAGTATTTTTTGAACCTTTTTGACCTGAAGACAAAACAAGGCTTCCTTTTCCCGGAAAATCAAAAAGTTCACTCGGGATTTTTAAAACGGACGTATCCTCGGTAAATAATAATTATTGAACTCCCTAATTTGGGTTTAACGTCTCTATACAATATATTAAAATGCTAAATCTATGAGAGCTAGTAAATTTTTCGCTAGTAACTAGCGGAAAATTTATACGTTACAATTGAATATTGAGTTGGGTAGGTAGGTACTCAAGCGTTCTCAATGAGATTATGTGGATAATAATTTCACATAAAATCGCCGAACAAATTTCTACCCTGATTCGATTTCGCCGAAGTATGAATTTAATTAAATTATAACATCAACCTGCCCATCATATTGAAGCTACTCCAATAGAAAACAATTGCATATATTATACCTTTATAATTTCAATTCATTACACTTTTTAATTGTTTCTTAGTATAATAATTATCATTACGTTTGGTAATTAAAGTATATCTTTTTAAATTCACAATTGATAATTATCTCTTAAGCGATCTAGCCTGCGATGGGATGCATTTGCCTAGAACATTCACTTGTTCGGAAAACTTTTATATCAGAAAACGGAAAACCATATGGATTTATCGTTTTTCATGTTCCTTGGAATTTGTAAAGATGGGTAAAATCGGCAGGTCCAGCGCTCTCTGCGTTGTGAATTGTTTTTTAAAAGTAGATATATACTACTGCACTAGTTAATTCCTGTACCTATTTATTGAACCTGTGCCATTACCCATAATATATTATACTAAATTTTTTTTTGTTTTTGTACATCCTTCTAGGTTTATTGCTCGTCGCAAATTAAAATTCATTATCTTTATGACCTATGGTTTAGATATTAGCTACGTGTTGTTTTAGTGAACAAATGTAGCAAGTGTTCTAATTACGTTTACCCGCACGACATACGACAAACGTAAAAATACATGTTATTT
The DNA here is from genome assembly GCA_923060345.2 of Erebia aethiops. Classification (NCBI taxonomy): domain Eukaryota; kingdom Metazoa; phylum Arthropoda; class Insecta; order Lepidoptera; family Nymphalidae; genus Erebia; species Erebia aethiops. The sequence continues at coordinate 26,946,656 of OV281081.1, forward strand.
TCACGTGGAAAACTATAAATAGACGGTTTAACGGCTTATCGATCGTTTACAACACTCATTTGTATGAAAAACCTTAGCTGGTACTATTACGATGTTAACATTCACTTCAAGAAATTATTGGATCCTAGCTGACTGGCTTTGGCATCGCACGGGTTGTGAAACACAAATATTTATATTTTTAAATTATGGTGGAAACTACATTGAAATCCGCTACGGGCATATAGGGCCAGTTAGACCACCAAAAAATATCGTTAGGTATAATTAAAGTCGTCTGCCAAAACAAAAATCAACGTGGGAGGCCCAAGTCAAATTAGCGGCGTCGTCTTTAATTGGGTATTTGACAAAATATATTCAGCAACTTTTTTTCAAACGTCAAAACGCGTCCTAAGTATGGGATTTATATGAAATTCTGAAATGTGACGTTATTAAAGATCGACGCACTTTTTACTTTCATCGATTTTTGAAATGGTTATTCAACATAAAACTATCAGGGGACGTGGGTATTACGACTTTTGGGAGATCCTCTATTTAATAATCACTAAAAAATAATTTATTTCAATAGTAGTCAAATACTCAATTGTCAAATTTACAGTCAACAGTAACCACCTGTTGTGCCACTGGCCCTTAGGATTTAAAAGGGAATATACCTAGAAACAAATGCGGATTGCGACTTTGTTATACACTATTTCAAGATGTGTAAATAAGCGTTCCTAAGAGTTAACACTTCGCTTAATTGCCTCCTCGAGTCCTCAGGTGCAAGACAAGAGAGCGGGCTCGTTTGTTGTGCAAAGAAACAAGTCAACGATTCAGCGTAGACAAAGCTACGTGGATAAAACATAACTACTATACCTAGGTAGTGGTTATATGCCGACAGATAAGTGTAGGTACCTACTTGAATAAAATAATAAATAACAATACAATACAATACAATATTCTTTATTTGCATGAATACAGGTACAGCGGGGGATACTTATATTCTATTATGATCCAATGTAATCAGCCATTTCTGGTATGCAAATGTTAAATTTTACAACTGTCAGTAAGTTAGAATTGAGTTATTCTTAAATGACAATATAATTTTTACAATTATAAACACAGACGCAATTATTAGGTATTTCAATTCGAATAATTTTCGCACAATAAAATTATAATTGAGAGTAACTTTAAAACGAGTCAGAATAAATAATGGGCATCATCTAGTAACAGATTACACACGGTAACTTATAAAACCGCTCTGTTGGCGTCGGGAGTTAAAAAAGAAATAAAAGGAGAAAAGTGAATTAACAGAAAGTTTTTTTTAAATATGTCTAAGATGCAGAGGAAAAAAATATTCTTAAAGTCCAGCTATAAACGAAAGATTTATTAATGTTGCAATTTTATTAGAGTAAGGAATATTTATGGGCACAACGGCTGCTTTAATCTAATTTACCTTAATTCCCGCAAACCGGTTTTCTTAAGGGTTAATATAAATGCTAATGTGTGTCACCTTTGCGGCGAAGCCAACAGCGTCTGACCGAGACATTACAAACAACGACGCCCAGTCGTGGCCCTGAACACAGTTTGCACTATTTCCCAAACGCGTTATTATTATTACTGCATAATAAAACTACGCGTAACACGAATTTTATTCTCCTACTCGTAAATCTAGTAGACATCAAAGACTTTGAATACAACCACTTTTATTGTACACCGCATATAAAGAATAATAGCTATAAATTAAAAACTTCAACTTCCCTCGACACAATAGGGATGATGACAACTCAATCAAATCAGCAACTCTTTATCAAACTTAAAAACGCACTTCTACTATGGAAGTTGTATGAAAATCACAATAGTGACGTCATCATATTTCAACGCACTTTTTTTCTTTAATCTATATTTATAAAATGGTTGTCAAACCTTGTATTTTAAATTAAAACTAGTCGAGGATGTGAATTTTAGGTCTTTTGGAAGACCCTCTATTTAATAATCAGTTAGAAATAATTTATTTTTTGTCAAGTTAAGGCTACAAGTCAAGTTCTTGCAATATCATTCAAGTAAAAGGATACTTCGAATCAATCAGACTTTTGGAAGTCGGTACCTAACCGTGACTATTATAGCTGACAGATAACGGACAGGGGGCTTACATCGCAAGAAGTATTATTTTTATATCGTTGACGCTCTTGTTTCAGAATTATAATCCTTATTTTACGATGTTAAGGTACGTCATATCAAACTGCAATTTTAAAATAACACTGCAAGCGATGGTAGCAAACCCACAGACGTGGAGATTTGAAATTATTTAACAGAAAATATTTTGAGAAGTACCGGTGCGCACTAAGGAAGTTTTTAAAAATCCAACGAGATCTTTAAAAAAAGTACTATACACGCGGATGAAGTCGTGAAAAAAGTTCATAATTAATATGACACGAAACCACCCCCTGCCGCAACGCACAAAATTTTAATTGGGAACATTTTAAAAACAAACAGAGCTCAACGAAATAGCCAAATACAAAATGGCTTAAAGTTAATTGCTTTTTTTCAGAGGTGGCGATGAATAAAAGTGAAAAACATTATGAGCAGAGCAGGCAGCAAAGGCTCTTTATACTAAGAAATTATCTTCACTTTGTATACAGTCGTTGTCAGTTATATGTTTTGGAATCATTCACTATGAAACTGTTGGCAAATCCTTTGAAGAAATTAGTATCGAATTATTCCATCTTCTTTTGAAGAGGATTGTGAAGCATTGAAGCGAAATTTGCTTTACAATTGAAAATCATGTTACGAATTCTGCTTCCCAAAATGAATAGTTCAGGATGTCAAAGGTCATTGACGCTTGATATAGGCTGACAACTACTAAAAAAATTCTACATCAATGGCTGACAACGTACGAAGAAATCGGATCTCGCAATCAGCAAAACGAGTCTATTGTATCAATCCAGATTTGGGAATGTCTACGCTATGTGATGGCAGACGGTAAAAATAGATTAGTCCCATGTACTCGCAGCTACAGCAACGTGTGCAATGCATATGTATGAATTAATAAATGAATAATTATTTATATGGAAACTTAAATAAATATAAATTCAAAACATACCTAAACTGGAAACATATATAATACTATAGATGATGCATGCGACTTCATCCGCGTTGAGTAAGTTTTTTTTCCGGGATAAGAAGAAGCCTGACCTTTTCCGTTATGCAACCTATCTCTATACAAAATGTCATCAAAATCGGTTGAAATGATGGGTCGTTAAAGCGTAGCAGACGGACAGACAGACACACTTTCGCATTTGGAATGAAATAAAATATGGATTAATAATATTAGTATTTAGTAGAGCAGCGTGGTAGGTCTAAGCTCTAATTCCCTCTTTTCTATGAGAGTGGAGGATTGTGCCCAGCAGTGGGACGTTAATGGGCTGTAGTGGTGGTGGTGGTGGTGGTTAGTATGGATATATTATACCATCTTGACGACCTCCGTGGCGCAGTGCGTAGCGCTGTTGCCTTAACGTGCGGAGGTCCCGGGTTCGATCCGGGTCTCAATTGTCGTGAATGGCTGAATTTATAGTATTTTTGCTGCTACTAGGTACTAAAATTCTAGAAGCTGAAGAGTGTTAACCAATCAGACGGAATTGCGATCGGTACACTGTAGCAATTATTTTTACGTACAATGAGGCCCCATTTTGTAATGAGGCCCCAGGTTAATTAGGTTGGCGTGTGAGGGTGGAAATTGGAATATATGTTTGTATGCAAATCAAGACCAGTATCTTTCTTGACGACCTCCGTGGCGCAGTGTGTAGCGCTGTTGTCTTAACGTGCGGAGGTCCCGGGTTCGATCCCCGGCAGGGTCAATTTGGGAATTTATAATTTCTGAATTTTCCCTGGTCTGGCCTGGTGGGAGGCTTCGGCCGTGGCTAGTTACCTACCGAAGTACCGCCAAGCGATTTAGCGTTCCGGTACGATGCCGTGTAGAAACCGAATAGGGGTACGGGTTTAATATAACTGCCATGCCCCTAACAGGTTAGCCCGCTACCATCTTAGACTGCATCATCACTTACCATCAGGTGAGATCGCAGTCAAGAGCTAACTTGTAGTAGATAAAAAAAAAAGTTCATAATGTAGATGCACGTGTGTTTTTATTTTATAGTGGTATTTTTTTTGGTAAATCGTGTTGTTTGGAAATCATATTTAAATACAAATTACATACTGATGAAATATGAATAATATTTTTCGATCTTACCGACATAATAAAAAAAATATGAACTGGTTATTTAAATAAAAAGTCACGAGTGCAATTGGGCTCCCAATAATAATTTTTCTCACAAAAGAAGGAAATTGAAAAAAAAAAGGGAATAAAATAATCGGACTGGAGACATCTGAACTCGAACCGGGGTCTGGTTTCGGGACCGCCCGATTTCCAACCTGTAGCAGTTTTTCATTACCTGAAAACACGGATAAAACGACATTTTCTAAAAATGAATCCTATAGCTAGATCGATTTATCGCCCCCGAAACCCCTCGCATACTAAATTCCATGAAAATCGTTTTAGCCGTTTCCGAGATTCTGACATAATATATAAACAAGAATTGCTCGTTTACAGGTATTAGATTAAATTTTCTATTTTAATATTACCAATAAAGGTTTTTCTTAATCATAATAGGTAGTCTACCTACGCTTCACTACGATCTTAGCTAATGGTAAGTTAATGCCGCATTCTAGTTGGAACGCGTTAAAAGCTCTTTATGGCAGTTAAGACCTATATCTTTAATCGGTTTCTACATGCTCGAGGAAATTTTCTACAAGGCATTCAACTTGCACGCTTGGCGGAAGCGCTTTGTTGAAAGATCAGCTTCAGAATACCTAGACGTAAGGACAATTTAGAAGACATGATTAATCGAATCTACAACATATTGATTTGCAATTTAGTAGCTAATTATCACCATGTTCAAATTTTCCTTGATATTGTAAGAATTGTATAAATAGCAACTCTACTTTTACCTCTAACGTCAGTAGATCTCGTCCTATTCGCGTCCACTACTGGACATGGGCTTGCGTTTAGCCGATCATTTGTTTACAATTTCGTTTTTGACCCACTTTCATTGTATACTCGTATAAAAGCGATGTATTTACGACTTCCGTATTTTTAATTTATGCTTGAAATTATACGAATGAAAAATGTACAAGGTACTTACCTATAGAATTTATGTAACCAACTCACGGAATTTTTGACTACTGTGCTATAAACTCATGCTTATAGTTTCGTACGAATATTTTTTATAACATACCAAAATAGATGTTTTGGAATAAGGCAGTACCACAGTATGATGTAAGTCCCTTGTTGATGTTGACATCACGCGGTGTAAAAAGAAAAGAACTAACCTAACCCTATGATAAAAATTTGCAAAATGTTCTAGACATTTCAGGTTAACGTTTCAGGTTTTGTCGTTAGCAGTATACCTGCTACGGAATACGGAATAATTTAATTGGCAAATATATTTTTACCATTCTTTTAAATTTTTATTCCTATTGTATATATTTTTATTGACGTACTTCCTATCATATCTATACTATCACTGTTTATTGTGGTAGAATTTTCCGTTAATTTCCTTTGATTTAATTGTTGCATGTCATGCAATGAATTAGCGCTAATAACGCTTAATTGATTAACTATTATTATTCAGCCCATTTTAATATAGGTGTGGTAATATTGATCACCAATTTACGCGGTTTACACTTTACAGTATAAGGTACAAATTATTTCAGATTAATTATGCAAAGAAAGAAGAAAGAAAACACATTTATTCACAAATGGTGTTACAGACAAACATCTGTCACACATAGCTGTACCTACACACAAATTTATGTTTGTCTGTGACACCACCCGGAATGGGTGTACAACTCAGCCGTGTGCTCAGCATCATACATACAAATGCATGCATGATGTTGGACGCTGATTTTCAGCTGTGACCCGGCTTATGCCTAGAAACGAAACGAAACGACGCATTTACTTAGCGAAAAGCCGAACCATAATTTTAGTAGGTACCTATAACCTATGCCTACGTAAATAATTTCACTGACTTTAACAACAAACATCCGATTAAATATTTTATAATTAAATATGATCAGTAGCAGTCGGCTCTATCAGTTCGTAAAATAAGTAAAAAAGGAGTTAATTAAAGTTATGTTACTATTACACGGGGCATTTTATGATTGAAAAAATATACCTAGGTTATTTTGATGTTTTAAGACTTGAGACTGATGTATCTTCAGATATACCTATTCCAGATCTTCAATACGATGGCTCAATTAGGAATTTTTCTCTTATAGCTGATGCCCGCGACATCAGCCGCATGGTTCAAGATTTTTTGATTGACGCGGGAAGTTCTTAATTTTCCGGGATGAATCCTATGTAACTCTCCAGGGCCTCAGCTATATCCATGCCAAAAATCACGTCGATCCGTTTAACCATTGCGCCGTTTAACCAAACACACTTTCGCATAAAGATTAATTACTAATATTATAAATGTGAAAGTTTGGATGGATGAATGGATGAATGGATGTATGGATGTATGGATGGATGTATGGATGTATGGATGTTTGTTACTCAATCACGCGCCAACGGCTGAACGGATCTGGCTGAAATTTGGCACAGAGATTATAGTCTGGAATAGCACATCGGCTACTTTTTATCCCGGAAAATTAAAGAGTTCCCGCGGGAACCAAAAAGCATCAAACCACGCAGACGAAGTCACGGGAATTCGCTAGTTTATCATATTAGTATGAAGTATGACTGGAGTCAGCACTGTAGACTAGATCGAATTCAAGCGAGCAGCTCAAACTTCAATCATTTATGTGTGCATTTGATAGCTAATTCAGTCCACGTGTAGACGAGAACCATGCATCATAGGAACGTGCATGGAAATTGTTCGGAAACACGCAAGTGAAATGTACGATATTAACTGTTTCATGGAATAAGCCCCACAATGTTTGTTACAATTAGTTTTAGTATCACAATATAGATTGTTACTAGCTGATGCCCGCGACTTCGTCCGCGTAGATTAAAGTTTTTTGGTTCCCGCGGGAACTCTTTAATTTTCCGGGAAAAAAAGTAGCCTATGTGCTATTCCAGACTATAATCTATCTCTGTGCCAAATTTCAGCCAGATCCGTACAGCTGTTGGGGCGTGATTGAGTAACAAACATACATCCATACATCCAAACTTTCGCATTTATAATATTTATATTTGATTTGATTGATTGATTGATATATTTCAATATTTGAATTTGATATTTGATTTGATTTCATTACTCTGCTACCCTTAGATGTGACTTGTACCGTATTTATCCCGTGCCTTATACTATGTTGTGTGTGTAAGTGGCTTGGCTTAGTTAGCGTAGTAATTAAATTTTGTTTTGTTTCCTTAAACCTACTACCCTAAAATTAACAAGGAAACGATTTAAACATAATCACAAAAGTACCTACTATACTATATATTCAATTGGCGCGCGAACTGTAACAACATTTTAAAATAAAATAAAAATTTTGACGTCTCCTATTCCGTGATTTTGACAATAAAATGTTCAAACATAATGGTCATTGAAATAATATTAATATTATTGTTACAATTACACATTTTTACGTACGACTAAATTATTTCATTGCAACATTCAGCATTAATTAATTATTTATTGGTCTAAGCCTCTAAGGCTCGGCGCAAACGGGCCACCGACCACAGCCACCGGTGGCTGTCGCGCTACTTACACTACTGTAACGCGTGGCCGCCACCTACCACGCGTTTGCAGCGAGTTTATACAAAAAGTATGAAAAATAATGTTAACTGCTTGTCGCCTAGCCACCGGTGGCTGTGGTCGGTGGCCCATTTGCGCCGAGCCTTAGGCTATACCCAGTATTTACATATAAATAAAATAAATGGGTATACGTAATAATGTATTGGATATTTTTCTATTTCGAGTTTAATATATAATCCGAACACAACCAAAAGGATCAATCGATCAGTGTAATTAATTCCCCCAAAACTTATTAAGGCTTGAAGACTTAGTCTGGCGTTGAACGCCCGACGACGGGAAAAGACATGCCTTTATTATATAAAATATATAAATATAATATAACTATTTATGTTCTCGTACTTATAGCAATGATACTATGAACCTAGTCTCGTATTAAAACTGTAACTGGACTATTTCTGTTCATTAAAATAGGTACTAAAATTCTACATCAACGATAAAAATGTTGAAATTTAAAACTGATGGCATCCTTTTCAACTGACTTCCAATAAATGAAGAGGTTCTCAATTCGGCACGTATCTTTTTAAAAAAAAATATATGTCGGTGCATATCTCCGTGGTTTCTAAACCGATTTTTTTTCAGTGGTTAGAGGAAGCTCGCGAGGTGATCCCATAAAAAATTCTGACTCCAAATCCTCAATCCTGATGCTGTAGGTGTACTACATGAAATCCTCAAAATTAGGGAGTTAGGAAATTTTGATGGTGAATTCATATAGTAGGTATCAAGTCACGTGTATACGATTCAATTCTGACTAGTAACTCCTCAACCCTGATGCTGCAGGGTACAGAACTCCTTAAAAATAGCGATTTTATGGTGAATTCATATTATAGCCAGGTGTCAAGCAACGACTTCATACTCAAACCCAAGTCCCAACTCCCCAATTCTGATGCTGCAGGATACTGGACTCTTAAGCCGTGGGGATTTAGAGCACACTAAAAAGTTAGAAATAAAAATTCTTTCCAAAAAACCGACTTCCAAAGCCACTGTAAAGTAAAAAATAATTTTGATTTCGACACACTATGTTGAAGTATAAGTACAGGCGAGTATAACAAAGATAGGCAAAGTTGACGCATCAGGCTCGCCCGGCTTCAACATAGTGTGTAGAAATCAAAATTATTTTTTACTTTACAGTGGCTTTGGAAGTCGGTTTTTTGGAAAGAATTTTTATTAACGAAAACCTTAATATTACCGTTAGGACTCTACCGACGGTTCAGAGGGCATCATGAAAGTCATCAGTTGTTCTTTTTTAAAAGAAAAAATAATGTTACAATATGTTATTTAACAAGTGTGACACCAACTTGTGGGCTGCTGAATGCGAAGCACCAGCTTCGCATTTCTTTCATGCTTTGTCAATAAGAAAACCAAGTAAGTAATATTACAACTTCGATTGAACAAATGCTCTTTTATACAGTCTTCAGTCATAGCAAGGTAAAGGCTTGCTCGAGAGAGTTGGTCGAAAAATCATACAAAAATATACAACCACGCGATATGGTAGCGATACAGGTCAAAGACCTGATACGTAGGTACTTCCTCGTAGTTTCACCCCTTTCAGCGCTGTTGCATTGCGGCCTAGGCAGTTTTATGAGCCGAGCTTTGACGTGCTATGCCATGATTTACTACGTGTAGGTAAATCACAGTGTCAACTTATTTAACTACATTTTGACGTCTTTAAACAGAATACATGCCTTAAGAACTAGATGATAGCCGTGATTTGATTTTTAACCGACTTCAAAAAAAGGAGGAGGTTATCAATTCGGCTGTATGTTTTTGTATGTTTGTTACGCGATTTCCAATTATGAATCAATTTTGATGATTCTTTTTTTGTTTGATAGATCATACTACAGAGTTGGTCCCATTAAAATTTGGTGAAGATTTGATGAATATCTTTGGACATGGCGAACGGAACTCATCAATAGATAAGAGTAAATTGCTCGCGATCAGTGTAATAGCTTAGTAAACAGTAGGTTTTTAACCAGACTTATCATATTATTTTAAAATGTGACTCAGATCATATCTTCGGATATCCATTGAAGAGTTCCGATATCCATGTATCGGAACTCTTCAATGGATAAGAGTAAACAGCTCGCGATCAGTGTAAAAGCTTAGTAACAGTAGGTTTTTAACCATACCATGCCCATATAATAAATGCGAAAGTGTGTCCTGTGGGTCTGTCAGTCTGCTACGCTTTCACGGCCCATCTGGGCAACCGATTTTGATTAAATTTGGTGCAGAGATAGGTTGTATCCCGGGGAAGGACTTCGGCCACTTTTTATCCCGGAAAATTCAAGAGTTCCCGTGGGAATCATAAACCTTATTCCACGCGGACAGAGTCGCGGGCATCATCTAGTAGCCGTGATCACTAAAAATTGTAAAATAAAAAAACAGACTTGAATAACCACAAACACTAATAAAATATTTTAATTTATTACCGAATATATTATATTTAGAAAAGTTCGGTGCCAATGAGGTGCCAATGTGGAGACCCAAAATAATATGAAGAATAAACGATTCGTGCAGCTAATAATTGGCACCGACTCCAAAAAATATTAATATAGAACTACATTTCTAAATACCTAAACCAAAAATTCATGTTGCGGCATGATTGAAGGACAAACCAACAAACAAACACACTTTCACATTTATATTATTAGTATGAAGTACGATTGATTTAACTGTATTATGGATTTGGATATTATGGATTTTGGTGTAGACGTATTAATTGGCGAAAGCACGTAAAACACACTACCGAATTGTCAGCATTATAGCTATTCTTCCGACTAATTTGTTTACGGAGTCAGTAAATACAAATCGATCATCATCAAAGCCGATCATTGCAATGCATCGAATCCGAGGCAAAAACAGCTGGCAAGAAACTTGGCATCCTCAACAAAGTCAAGCGGTACTTCACGCCGGAACAGCTTCTTATCCAGTACCAAGCAAAAGTTCGATTGTGCATGGAGTACTGCAGCCATTTATGGGATGGCTCTGCCAAGTACCAGCTTGATGCATTGGATTCGGTGGATCGTCGCGCCAGGACACTTATTGGTAACAAAGCGCTGGTCAGTTCGAAGCTCCAAAGCTTGGAACATCGGCGCAAAATTGCCTGTCTGTCGGTATTCTACAGGATATATTTCGGAGAGGTGCCCAAGAACTATTCTATCTAGTTCCTCCGTCACCTTTTTATTATCGAACCGCAAGGCATCGACAAGGTCTGCACCCTTACGCAGTCGAAATACCGCGTTCTAGTACGAAGCGATTTGCTTCCTCGTTTCTAATTCGAACCGCTAGGATATGGAATGCCCTTCCGGTTTCCGTTTTCCCCTCCTTTTTTAATATAGGTACCTTCAAATCAAGAGTGAATAGGCATCTGCTAGGCAAGCACGCTCCACCTTAGGCTGCATCACCACTTGCAACCAAGTCTGATCACAGCCAAGCGCTAGCCTATATATATAAAAAAAAGAGAATAACAAATAGGCTACTTTTTATCCCGGAAAACAGAAGAGTTCCCGCGGCAAACGAAAAACCCCACGCGTACGAAGTCGCGGGCATCTGCAGCTTAAATTATAAGATCACAGCGCTCATCACTGAGGTAGGGTATCTGCAAATTAATTTCAGACTTCTAAAGTTTCCATTCGTAAACAAGTCGAGTAGGACTTCTTATACAGTTAAATGAAGTGAAATTTTCAAGACGTTAGTTGAAGGTGTTTTACCATTTAATTTCAACTGTTAGTTTTCTCCTCCGAGCATTTAAAGGTTTTCTCACAAGTTTTTCCAACACTGAATGCGTGATGAATTATTTATAAATATTAATTAAGCACAAAAGCTTTCGTAGCAAAACGCAGAACCTGACCAGAGTTTTCAATTGAAATTTTGCTCACGTAGCGGCGCGCTGCAAATCACGAACTATTTAGCAAACGATTCAAATTTCAGAGTTAATTTTACATTAACTCGTACATTAATTCGTATCTACAAAATTATATCGTACTTGCATATTCAATATGCGAATTCATTACATGCACCAACTAATCCGACGAGATAAAATATGAAAGCTTTTATTTGAGATTTTTATTTGTGTTAGCTTTAGTTCTATTAGCATTATGCTGCTGAAGGATCTGCCCCCTTATTCTCTGAGTCAGTGGGTATCAAAAAGTGGAAGCCACTGACGAATATTTTTAATTTAGGTTTAACAAACCTTAAATGGATAAAAAATAAATGTTACTGGCTTTCATTTTTTGATAGCCACTAAGTTAGAGATTAAGGTCTAGGGCCATGCTGGACAGCTGTTATAATAACTGCAATTCTCAAGATATTAAGGAAAGTTGAACTTTAAGCTATTTTACCACGCTTTTATTAGCTACACCTGTAGGCTGTAACTCACTAGCTAACTCTTAACTAAATTAAATATACTCCGACTTTTAATTAGATGCATTAAACTGACGTTTCACGTTTACCTATAAAGTTTTCATCTATTTATTAAGTTGTAAACAAATCTTGGAAGTTGAATTTAATCAACTTCTAATTATTGTATCGATTTGGAACTTTGCAAATGTGTAATATCGATGACACAACAATTATTTGGTTGCATCGAGCTGATCTGATGATAGAACCAAGAGGTGGATAGTGGAACTCTGTAAAGGCTTCTAGTAGACCTCTTGAGTTTGGGCTCATTTAGTTTGTATTGACGAGCCCCATTTACATTAAAGGTAAAGCGTGTTTTTTAGTTTTCTAAACTAAGTATTAAGATTTACTTATTATTAAGAGCAAAAACTGAAGGAAGGGGCCATAATGACATTCATAGTATTGTCTGACCCGAACGGCTGACAATATGTTAATACTAGCCGACGCCCGCGACTTCGTACGCGTGGATCGAGGTTTTGTGGTTCCCGCGGGAACTCTTTAATTTTCCGGGATAAAAAGTAGCCTATGTGTTATTCCAGACTATCAATCAATCAATGTGCCAAATTTCATCCAGATCCGTTCAGCCGTTGGGGCGTGATTGAGTAACAAACATCCATCCATACATCCAGACATCCATACATCCAAACTTTCGCATTTATAATATTAGTATAGATGAAGAAATGTTGCAATTGTCTAAAAGCCCACGAAGGTAGACTGTCTCTAGGTGTTGAAGCATAAAATAGTTATTTAAGTATTTGTCTCTTTTCTTAGTGATTTTATAAAAAGTGTTTTTTTTAAAAGGATTATTACAGGTCAACAAAATTAGGAAGCTGGTCCCAAAATAATTAATTTTGAAACTTGACCTTTACCAAATCCATTATAATATCCTATTCTGTTATATAGGTTTGCATTATACGTATACGTTCATACGAACGTATACGTTAACGAAACGGCCCAATATGATACTCATGTACATGCGTATCATATTGGGCCGTTTCAAGAGATCGGTCTCGTAGTTTAATAGCAGGTAGAAATTTTATTGAATTTGTATATTTTGAAAGAAAGATCGCATTTCCTATTAGCTTTGAATAGAAAAATGTTCACTTCGAGGTTCCTAATTATTGACTCCCTGCCACGGATATATTGAACCAAATAGCACGGTAATGTTATATACATAAATAACATTACCGTGCCAATAGTTTTCTTATTGGTCATGCATTTTCAGTCCACGACCAATGATGAGTTAAAGATCATAGAGAGTTTATACCTTATGGCGTAAAAAAAGGGGTTCAACGGGAACTCTCTAATTTTCCGGGATAAAAAGGAGCCTATGTATTTCCCCGGGACACAACCTATCCCTATACCAAATTTCATCAAAATCGTTTGAACAGATGGCCAGTGAAAGCGTAGCAAACAGACAGACACATATTCGCATTTATACTATTAGTATGGAAGTATGGATTTTAGGTCAACATATTATCAATATACGAGTATGTATACAATTGCCAAAAAATTTCTTTTCTTTGATCAACACCAATAGAGCCCGATATTTTGAATATCAGAGTCAAAACAGGTACAACTCCAATTTGTTGAATGACACTAAAAGACGACTTGTAAGTTGTGAGTTGCAGTCGGGACATCATCTGCTTTAGTAGGAATTTGCTTCCTCTCTGAACAGCAAATTATCTCCAACTTAACGAGCGAACCATCTTATCATGGCATTGTTAGCGTGACTCGCATAGTGGCTTCCATTGTGCTCAACGGGCTTACTATCATCGCTTACAGCAGCATATTGCTGACGCTCTTGTTCCAGATTACGATCCTTATTTTAGGGACATCAAGGTACGCCATGAAAAACTGTAACCTTAAAACAATACTGATATAATATGCGATGGTAGTAACCACTGAGTAGGGAAATTGTTTCTGTTATCTATGGTAGTAGCCCACAGGCGTGGTCAGGAATAGTGTCAGTGCAATTTGTCACCTGATGAGTTATGGCGATTTATTCACGAACAAGTTATTAAGCAATTTTTTTCAAGAGTTACGATATTTTATATTGAATACGAGGGTATACATTATTTCAGGGTTTATTGAGGACAAACATTTAGTTTCGAGTTCTGGATTAAATGTCTGGTAGGAGGCTTTAGCCTCGGCTAAATACCGCCGCCGTGATTACCGCCGCCCATGAACATTTGCAGCACCAGCAGAGGAACCGCCAATGCGTTGCTGGCTTTTGAGATATTTGTTTATCCGCCCTTTGAAGAGCCCCATACTATAATCATTAGGGAACACAGAAGATTGTTTTCGAATATCTACCTTTTCATTAAACTTTAACTAAGTAATCGTAAAATATTTCATAAATTAATGAAACAGTTGATTGATTATCCAAGAGAATTTATTCATTTATTAAATTTAAGAATTAATTTTAATTCAACTTTGAAATTAGCTTTTATGAGTTTATAAATTAATATTGGAGAGAATTTATTAGTTCAGTCAAATCAAAATCGAAAATTATTCTTGTTTATTGTACGTATATTTCCCGTGACTTTGTCTGTAAGGTCTTTTAGGGATTCCATTGGAATTACTCAAAATCCTTTCATATATACCTAGAGAAACACATCAAAAAATGTTTTCTCAAGCTAGCTGTTGAGTTACACGCACCAACGTGTAGTCAGTCAGTTACTTATTTTATTAAACATGATGAAAATTTAAATAGGTGGATAGACGCGTTTCTTAATTGCATAGCAGGTGATCATCTTGCATGACGCACTGACCACTGGAGAGGAGCTTCATTTGCAAGTAAAATTGGATGTACGTACTTCGTCATGCTTGTGTTCTTTGTGATTGATATACTGTATCTATAATTAATATTACTTTATGGAGACGATCAACAAGATCAAAGGCCTGCAAAGTCAACGGTTTTCCAATTTATAATTTATGAGCGGTTGTAATCACTTAAAATTTTTATAATTTATGAAAAGTCAGATGCTCTTTTGATGAGGGAAAGAAAATAAACCAAAACTTGTATGTGACTTTTCTTACTGAATAAATGAAATCGAGACTGTCGAAACTATTTAGCGTTCCCCTTCATCTTGAGGAGGGTTTTGTACACTTTGTAATTGTAGCTGGCAAGAAAACAATAAACGAAGGCAAGACGGTATTCGGGAAAGTGGGGCAAGATATCGAACGAGGTGCGTGTCGCGCCGTCGACGGTCGGTGCCCCCGAAACCTGCAATCTATGTTTACATTTGTACATCGACTCCCTCATTACTGCTATTCTTCATATCTTCAATGTTTCTGTCTCTTCTGTTCAGTGGTTGAAGGATTATATCGGCTCTTTTCCCAGTCGGTGATATATAGCATTTTAGGTAGGTACCCTATAACTAAATGTGTCGGGGTTGTTCTTTGTTTATGTGTTGCATACACAAACATTGCTAAGCATTGTTGCCTATCACTATGAAAAAGTAGTCTTTTCGGGATTGAGACTATTTCTGGTCGTAGCTTACTCATGCCGGTTGACAAAACACATGAAAACATCGGTTGGTATATCGTTTAAATGTTGAAATTGTAGTGTGATTTCAGAGAAGGGGAAATAAATAATTAATCATATATTTATACGAAGGAGGTGTTATACCGTAAATTTCGCGCGACGTAAACGCGAGTTTTCAAGTATTTATTTATCTTACACTGAACAGTACCAACTCTTATTTCACTGGAGTGTTATATTGTTAGGTACCTACTCAATTTTTTTTCCTGAACACGTATTTCATAGCATTTCTACACTGAAAAGAACTTTGATTCCTATCTAAAGCGAAGATTATCTACCGTATTGGGGCACGCAACAGGGTATCAGAGTTTAGTTGTGTCCGTAATTTTCGTTTTTCTTCGTTCTCAGGATATATTATAATGCCTACAGTCCTTCCTTATAAATAAACTAACTCCTTTAACGTGAATCCATACTAATATTATATTTAATCGCGAAAGTGAGTGAGTCGTCCCGATTCGCCCATTTTTTCAACCGATTTTGATGAGGTTTTATGGGGAAGGGGGTAATTAAGAACATCCCGCGGGAATACAAAATAATTAATCCACGCGAAGTCTAGTAGCGGGTATCATCTAGTTTATTATACAGCGAGCATTCGATCTCTGAAAGTTAATCAACATTTTTCGCGTGTGTATGCATCTATGATATTCCAATAAGGTAGGGCAAACACAATAAACAAAGACAGGCAAATGTAACGAAAAGTTAAACTATATTGTATTCATAACATTTTGTAATAATAGTACCTAGTAGAGTAGCGTATTCAAATGAAGTCGAAAATTCGGGTAGATATATTCTAAGACACAATTAAAAACACATTCTCAGAGTTTCTCTACACCATTTTACGGCGTAGTACTATTACAATCTGAGATTACAATATATTCTGTGACTCTACTAAATGAGCTCTCAGAAAGCGGCGCCACACAATTTGTCTAACCTGAATAAAAGATTTTTTATTTCAGACTACAATTTGGAGTTTATTTGTACTAATGCTTGATAGACAGGGTTCGTAAAGTTTTTCTAATGATTTCAAAGCTTAAAATGAAACCCTTAGTGCAAAGCCTGAAAAGAATTTGTGTTTATTTATTTAAATATATTTCTTGCAAAAATAGCCTAAGTAATCAAATCTTGCTCGCGTTTAATGGGGCTAAAAATACTGGCTGAGAGCTTATTTAAGTTCACAATTTGACTCAAGGTGACAAATTATTTAATTTGTCATGTATAACTAATTTAAATACGCATACAATACATGATGAAATTCAAACAAAAAAAAAGAATTAAGTTTGGAACAGAAAGTTTATTATTCAACATAGATGTCGTATTAAATCTAGAGTGGATCTGATTGCTAGAAACTTTTCTGAACTTTGCGCATTCCTATCAGGTAATAATAGAAAAGTTGTACAATTACTAGTTTCCATTTACCGTAGTTTCAAACACAATAAAAACCATTTATAGGTACATTTCACGTAAAAGTCTATTCGAACTCGTTATTACTGTGTGTCATCGTTTTTGTACGGGAGCTCGTGAAAAGTTTTTTAATATTTAAATCTATACAAATATTATAAACGCGAAAGTTTGGATGAATGGATGGATAGATGTTTGTTACTCAATAACGCCAGAACGGCTAAACGGATCTGGATGAAATTTGACACAGAGATAGATTATAGTGTCGAATAACACATAGGCTACTTTTTATCCCGGAAAATTTAAAAGATCCCGCGGGAACCAAGAAACCTCAATTCACGCTGACGAAGCATCAGCTAGTTTTAAATATAATTCTAACTAATCTTGATGGTAAATGATAAAATGGACTTAGTAAAATCTAAGTTATTTAAAAAGAGTCTATTTGATCACTTTCCACAAATGTAAAGTACAAATAAATAATATTAATGTCTTATATAAAATAAAAATTAATGAAATAAAATAAAATAAAATATATATTTATTGCCAATACATAGTTACAGTCAATTTTTAACTTTCGTTTCCGCACTAGGTAGCCTGTGTCGCGGATACCATATTATAATTACCTAAGTTTAGACTTAGTCGAGGACTAACTAGGACACAATTTTAAAATTTAAAGTAAAAAATAATATAAACAAATGTAATTTTGCATGCCTAATTTATATGGTGAAATATATTTTCTAAATGGTTAAATAGTTTCACTGTTTCACATAGGTACTACATTTTAATTAGTTGAGGTTTACAATCTAGTATGTGGTGCTCTTGCGGTTTCGAATTTCATTTCCCTGTGGATTCCTTGGGACGTGGTCATGTACTGAGTAGCTATAGGGGCTTAGTGACAACTATGCAGTCCGATCTTAGCAATGTGAGCATAGAAATAGAATTGATTATAATACGAGTATATCAGAGGAGCATTACATAATATGTCTACCTTATGTTGAGAGCGTTGTGATAAGTAACAGAAAGATATCGTATGGATTTAAGAGGCCGGGGATCGCCGCACGCAACTTCTATTCGAACCGCAAATATAAATTTGCCGGTATATTGCTATCTCTATTTGACTGATGACACATGATCGTCTGCAAGCGCGATAGCAATATGGGCGTACAGAATTTGTTATACCTACATTTAGTCCATGTTCCGTGAATACCAAAAATGATGAATGAAAAATTTTTGTGTTTTTATCTTCATGTTGTTATTCTGTAACTTGACAATATAGGCTATGTTCCTGATCAATTAGTACGTGAGATATCGTTGGTTTTAATATGAAACAAATAAGGAGAAAACATGTCATTTATGTCGTAAAAACATGCAAAACGCAATGTGCTTACATTTAATTTTGGGAAAGTATTTTGAAAAAATAATTATCCAGGAACCTAGATAAATGCAAGTTCAATCTTAATAATTGCATAATATGGTTGAAATATTCTCGAATTACAAATTATTTTGGTATTACGTTTGTATGAGCAATTCGCCCTCCGGAGCCACCTTAAGTGCAAGACTGCCCAATTTAAAACCATGGGTCACAAAAGTTATCTGTAAAGAAACGATGACAATTACTTCTTTCTCGTGTTTTAATGAACATAATATCCATTCCTCTCAGCATTTTAATTTCCAAGGCATTTATTTTACGAAATATACTAAACTACAGTTCGCGCGCGAATGGAGAGTAAATGTATGCGTCACCATACATATAACCGTCCCTGACCCTGTACCAAATTTCATTAAGATCGGTTAAATGGGTGGGCTGCGAGCGTGGCAGACAGACATACACACTTTCGCATTTATAATATTAGTATTTAGTTGATGATTGAGGCAATGATGATCTGATGAATTCTTAAATTTCCCGGGATAAAATGTGCCCATATTCTAATAATTCTGGTTATAAGGTATAATCTACATTTCGAATTTCAGCCAAATCGGTTCAGTCATTGTGACGTGAAGGAGTAACCACAAACATCCAAACTTTCACATTTATAAAATTGAAAGTAGGAAGGATAATATCGTGTACTGCGTATAGTTATGAATTTGGCCAGACAGGGTTCCTTATCTTACCGTCTCAGCCACTTTATCATTAAGAAAATGCTAGGGCGCGAAAATGGTAATCCACTAAGCTCCGAAATAACATGATGTGACTAGGTACGTACCACAGATCACTTGTTTCCGTGATCTGTGGTACGTACTGACTGGATGTATTGTCAACGATACAACTAGACGAAACCACTGTGTGGCACAGTTTTTTTAGGTAGGTTTTATTTCTCCAAGCGTTATCTATGAAATTCGAAATCGTTATCAATTATCATTTACGGATCTCGATGATTGAATTTGCTTCTAGGGGACTGTTAAGTAGAATTGCTTATACATGGTACTTTCTTAGAATAGTAAGTTTTCTTGAATTAAAATAATTTGAATGATTTCAATAATAACCTTATCAGTCAGCGGTGGTCAGTTTACAATTAGTTTTTGGTTAGAAAACTAATATTGTAAACGACATCCCGCTATCCCGCTATCCCGCGCTGATGTCACGTAACTTTAAAATAAGGATTATAAAATATTTAAAACACGAACGTCAATAATATTAAAATGATACGTACTGGTGATATTAGATGATAGTATAGTTCGCGCGCGAGTTGAATGCAGAATAAATGTATGGCGACACATACCTACATTTACTCTGCATTCAACTCACGCGAGGTCTTCAATATTAATTAAAAACTGCTTATTTATGCGAAATAATAAATTACAGAAAAAAAATATACTAGTTCATAAAAAATATTTACCAAACATGCAGCATGTTATATGATCCGTTTATGTAGTGTTTGGCCAGTCTAGCAAATAATTTTGCGAATAAATTTGCATTGAGTTCAAGCTTTTACAGCAGCAATAGTTTACTCTATAGACCATTGGTTATTCAAACAATTACTTGCGATTTGAATTTTACACTGCAATTTGCAAATAAATAATCAATTTACAAGATAATTATTATATCTCTGGTTAATAGTCTATACAAATTACTAAAATTGAAGTAGGTACAGTCAACGTCAAAAGTCCATATTCAAGTCCAAGTTACAAAGTCACCCTCAAACTTACATTAATAATATTCGTCTGTGATATATTAATATTATGTTCATTGCCCATACACAGAATTTTGTTTGTTCGGGCTAACGCATGAAAAATTTACATCGATTTTGATGCCATCACAGAGGCATGTAGAGTAAGTACTTTGCAAGGAACTGCAAACTCACATCCCCTGCCCCATACTTAATTAGTTATTTAATGCAGACAAAGTTGTAAAATATAATATGATGTGGCAGGAAACTTTAAATAACGCTTTTTCAAATAATGAGTTTTCCGTATTCATGCACGTTTTGTTGCGTTGTAGAACATGGTAGAGCATTATGATAAAAATATAATGTTTAATTTTAAATATTAAAAACAAGTACTTAAGTCCCTTTTATAATATTTATTAAGAGCATTTAATTAAACTAACTATTTACTCATAGCTCTACCACAGGCTATACCAAGTTTTTATTTAGTCCGTATCGGAATTGGATACCTAGTGGATAAGATATTTAATTGTAAAAGTCCTAATAAATGTGTGTCAAGCTAGATATCATATACTAATATTATAAATGCGAAAGTCAGTTTGTTTGTTGGTTTGTCCTTCAATCACGCTGCAACGGAGCAACGGATCAACGTGATTTTTGGCATGGGTATAGTTGAGGACATTGGCTACTTTTTATCCCGGAAAATTGAGGAGTTCCCGCGGGAATCCAAAAAAACTTATTCCACGTTGACGAAGTCGCGGGCATCAGCTAGTTTTTTATAAAAATAGACTTTTAAAAACCAACAGTTTTATTAGCCGAAATGCGTTTGTGGGTTAGTTACCAATTTGTTCCATCGAAAAGCCCCGAAGTAGCCTTCTTCAGTCAAGTGATATATTGTTTGAATAATATATAGACCTACTATAAATTTGACCGAACTCCCTTGGCAGTGGAAAAATACCTACAGCTTCCCAACTAGGCTCAAAGATAATAAAGCCATCGGAAAATGTTCACCCCATATAATTCGCTTTCACTAATGGGGTATGTTCTGGGCACTTTTTTGTTTTTCTCTTATCGCAGTATAAAGATAATCAAATAAGTATTTAAATACAGGCTTTACTCTACATAAAGGGAAAATCTACAGACATTAAGCTAGTAATACAATCTACATTTCACATCGGACTAAATATTTCCAAAGTTCATTCGCACTCAGGGCCACTAGTCTATGGAATGAACTTCCCTCACATATTCATCGTGCTAAAACCCTTAATAATAAGTTTAAAATTGACGTTAAAAATTATTACTTATCTATTTGACATTACGAGGTAACGACATGTTTATGTATGTCTATTATTATTATTTTGTATATATTAGTTTATCATAATATTGTATTGGTTTGGTATTGGTTAGTTTATTTAGCTATTAGTATTTAAGTTTATTATTATTTTTGCACCACCTCTCTTTATCTTCTTTTTCATTTTAAGGTTGTCTGGAAGAGATCGCTGCTTATCGATAAGACCGCCTTATTGTACCTACTTATTGTTGTTTTCTTGTTTGTAACATGTTGTTTTTGTATATTCGTGGTGTACAATACAGTATATACATACATACATACATACATTTCGACTGCAAGCCATAAGAATATGGAACGCCCTACCGGCTTCCGTTTTCCCTCCGATTGGTATCTTTAATACAAGAGTGAATAAGCATCTTCTAGGCAAACTGACTCCACATTAGGCGAGGGATATGTACGAGAGGCACGTCGACGGCGCGGTGGAGGTGCGGCGGCGGTGTGGCCTTGGAAGTATGAAAGCGGCGTCCAAACGGCGTCCGCGCCTCGCCGCTTGGACGCTTCTCTGTCATACCAAGCGTCCCGTCGCTTAAAATTAAATTAAATGAAATATGATACAAGAGGCGGCGCGAACGCCTCCACCTCGCCCGCGCCTGTCGCATCTCGTGTATATCCCGCGCCATAGCATCACTACGTACTTGCCAGCAAGTCTGATTGCAGCCAAGCGCTATTCTAGAAATTTAAAAAAACCGACCTGCACATTTGCAGTTTGAATTGTGTTAAACTTGCATCAATCATTGTTACAGCATACTATTCTGTGGTTACAGTCTCATTTGTTTGTTACGATTGGCTGAATTTTTGGTATTCTTGCTGCGGCAACGGATTTTGGCCAATAGCCGAAGAGCGTCCAACCAGAGGTGGTGGCAATAGTATAACTAGGTACTAACATTCATTTTTCCGTAAGAAGGCCCAAAGTTTCAGCTTCAGGAGAGAGCTTAGACCCACCACGCTGCTCCAATGCGGGTTGGTGGGCTTTAAGCGGCTATTATAATGTTAGTTATAATAACCGGGACCGACGGTTTAACGTGCTCTCCAAGCCACTGGGGTGAAACACCGCCAACTTCCAACTCCGGGCTAGCACTGAGAATTTCTAGTCTGAAAACCCTAATACTTAATATTATGGCCCGACCCGGGACTCGAACCCGGGACCTCGTCGGCCGCAGTCGAACATGCCAACAACTAGACCATCGAGGCAGCATACTTAGGTACATACCAATAAAATTACCAATAAAAAATTAGATAAACCAATATATGTAGTTACTAGGCCAGTAAGTAATTTATATCAATTGGTGACCTCCACATTGTCAGAAACAAGGGCGGCGTGGCCCTTATGTAGGTAATGGTACACGTGCCTATAATATAATAATATGTGCCTACACAAATTGATTGATTGAGGAATCGACGTGAACGGAAAGGTTTCAGAGCGATTATTCCAATTTTCAAACGTTCCATCCTACTAATATTATAAATAGATACAAATGTGTTTCTTTTTTGGCTCGTATTTCAATCATGCCGCAACGAAACGATCGATTTGATTTTTTTGCATGCATATATTAAAAAACCCGAAGAGTGACACAGGCTAGATTTTATTCCGGATTTTTAAAAAACCTCAACCTACATGAACATAGACGAAGACGCAGGCATCATTGACGACCTCCGTGGCGCAGTGTGTAGCGCTGTTGCCTTAACGTGCGGAGGTTCTGGGTTCGATCCCCGGCAGGTTCAATTTGGGAATTTATAATTTCTGAATTTTCCCTGGTCTGGTCTGGTGGGAGGCTTCGGCCGTGGTTAGTTACCACCCTACCGACAAAGACGTGCCGCCAAGCGATTAAGCGTTCCGGTACGATGCCGTGTAGAAACCGAAGGGGTATGGGTTTAATATAACTGCCATGCTCTTAACAGGTTAGCCCGCTATCATCTTAGACTGCATCATCACTTACCATCAGGTGAGATCGCAGTCAAGGGCTAGCTTGTAGTGGATTAAAAAAAAAAACATCAAATAAATGTCATCATTTTGAAATTCTGCCATAATTAACATTTTAGACTTTAGAGGGTTACTTTATGATAAGTGTTAAAACATTTACTGCGTGCTGCCTAAACAGATTTAGTTAAATTTTTCTGTCACATTTTTGATAGGTCTATTCCAGAAGTACTCGAATTAACATAATAATTATAGTCAAAACAATCTATACTATATACTTATTACTTATTAATTATTACTTTTTTCTTATTACTTACTAGCGAATGCCCGCGACTTTGTCCGCTTGGATTGAGGTTTTTCGGTTCCCGCGGAAACTATAATTTTCCAGGATAAAAAGTAGCCTATGTGCTATTCCAGACTATAATCTATCTCAGTGCCAAACTTCAGACAGATCCGTTCAGCCGTTGACGCGTGATTGAGTGACAAACATCCATCCATACATCCATACATCCGTCTGGTATCATACATATAGTCTGGAATAACACATAGGCTACTTTTTTTGCTGGAAAATTAAAGAGTTCCCGCGGGAACGAAAATCCCTCAATCCACCTGGACGCAGTCGCGGGCACTAGGTAGTATAGGCATACAGTGTAAAATAATAACTTTGACGTCGTAACTCATAATTAAAGCGGATCTTTTTGGATAAAATTAAGGACATTAATAACACTTTTTTTATATCTAACTAACGCCCCAATCTTTTAGTAATTCAGATCCGTGTCCACTCGGGCTGGGAGAGGATCATTAAGAAAAAATGTTAAAGGCGTGAAGGCGTTAAATTCATTAGCTCGGAAACAACAAAAGATACCTATAACTGATATATAACAAACATACCTAATAATATAAACCATTAAAGCTCTGGTGTAATAGTATATTTTTTCAAACGGAACATGCATCGAGCGATAGGTTTTAACGTAGTGAACAAAGATCGTTGGGTTTTAATTAAACCTAAAAACATATTCGAATACAACGCAAATAGTTCGGTGTTTTGTTTAATTAACTAAATTCTATTGTTCTACGAAGTAGTGACTGTATACGATAAGTGTTTTTTTACATTGAAAATGTTATAATAAATGGCTTAACCTAATCTATAATATTACGATCTACCGTGTGGCGTGGTGCCAAGAATAGGCAGGCTGATCCTTTGCGCAAGAAATGAATCAGTCCTTCTGTCACCAGATGATTCACATACCTAACTAACGATATAATATCTTATTAAAAAAAAAAACAAAAAAAAAACACCAAATGTGTACAATAGATTAAATGCTCTGACAGACGGACGGACGGACAAGTGCAAATTCACTCAAGTAGACTCAGAGACCTTCGCTTCGCTCGGTGCGAGTTTAATTTGATTTCATTGATTGATATCAATTATTATTATTTATCTTTTTTTTAATTCTCAAGTTAGTCCTTGACTGCGACGGTAAGTGACGGTGCAGTCTAGCGGGCTAACCTGTTAGGGGTATGGCAGTTATATTAAACCCATACCCCTAGTCGGTTTCTACACGGCATCGTACCGGAACGTTAAATCGTATGGCGGTACGTCCTTATCAGTAGGGTGGTAACCGGCCACGGCCGAAGCCTCCAGACAGACAAGGCCAGACCAGAGAAAATTCAAAAAATATAAATTCCCAAATTGTCCCTGTCGGTAATCGAACCCGGGATCTCCCACGTTAAGATAACAGCGCTCCACACAGCGACCGGAAGTTCGTCGACCTAAAAAAATCTCAGCTTTCTATCAAGACTTGGAAATCGATCTCTTAAGTTAAGAGTTAAGTGGTTAAGAGTCTTAACCACTTGACTGTTAAGTGATAAGTGAGAAATTGCACTCCAGCTGTATCTGAACAGCATCATTACTTATTAACAACAGCATAAAGTATAACACCTTTATTTTATTAACTCAAAACTCCAGATGTGAATCTTCGTCTCTTAAATTGTATTATCACTTAAGATATTAGGTAAACAGTAAATAAATACTCTTTATAATAACGCTCAGAGTTTTATGACGACTGACATATTTAATGTAGGGCTCTGCGCCCCGCGGGATAATTTTATCAAAGTAATGGAGTTTTGGATAACGTAGTTATATCGATCAATATCGTCCAGGGAAGGTGTAGAAATATTTAACTACTTCGGGTCAAGTCAACAGGCGGCACTTGTGGGCCAAATGTTTAGGTATGTTATTTTACTCAATTTTACCATTGAAAATGGTTATTATAATATAATGGTTAGATGCAAATCGCCTGAGACGTATTTTTGCACATAGCTCCAAGGATTTTGGGAGGATCAAGATGGGAATAGTACCAAGAGTTGAGGAATTTATCGAGACACATGTGAGAGTTTGAATTTTGAAAATCGGCTGGTAACTTCTTTTGGAATTTTTAAAAATGTAAAAAAAGTCGAGCTTTTTGTTTACTAAATTGTAAATATTTCACAAAAAAACCGACTTAAGAAAAAACGAAAAAAAAGGATATTAATTTAGCTACAAAAAAGCGAAAAAATTTTGAAAATCGGTATTAATTGTGACCTGTAGGTGGTCCCTTCAGATTTGGAATTGTAGAAAAACGGGTATTTCCGTATATAAAAAGTGATGTAGCTTCTATGATTATTGACTGATCGTCATGGTCATGGTGTTAAAAGATGCGGATGCAGGCGAGAATTGCATTCGAGTTGGAATTTTGAAAATCGGTTAATATATTTTTGAAAAATGTTGAAGAAGAGATTTTTTTTCTGGAGTGATTATTGACTGATCGTCATGGTAATGGTGTCAAAAGATGCGTACGCGTATCTCCGTTTGCGTTCAATAGCAGGCAGCATTGCCTCGAACCCCGCACGGTGTTGATGTGCTAACTCTCTGTTCAAACTCGTGTTCATCATAAGGAACTCGTCCTCCAATCGCGCACGGGTATGCAACTGAAATTTTCTTCCAAACGCGTGTTCAATTCAAGGCGATTAATCCGACAACGCAGTGCAGCACGGGAGTTTCGGAGCGTTGGCGACTGTATTTTATGGTAAATTTCATGCTATAAAAGGGTCATAATATTATTAAATCTCTCCCAAATCCGAATCAGCACAATCCGACTCCACGTACTACGTAGTCTTGTCTGCCCTACCCCTAGAGTGTTTTTGTAACGCGCGACGCCAGAAGCTCGCGAAGGAGGTCCTAAATGAAGCGAGCCGGCGACCTCCGTAGCGTAGGTGAAGCTGAATTAAGGGGCGACGAAACGAGGCTTCCGGCATAGCCCATCCATTCCATTAGTTTTGAACACGGAAATAAACACGCCTATCAGGGCGCAAACCCGTGCGCGATTGGAGGACTCGTGCATCTTATAGAGCACGAGTTTTACAATAAAAAACCCGTGCAGGTTTCGAGGACTCGAAGTAATTCCTCCTATTGAACACGCAATCATAAATACGCGATGCGGATGCAGACGAGAAGTGCATTCGAGTTGGAATTTTGAAAATCGGTTAGTCAATTTTTGAAAAATTTTGGAAAAAGGTTGTAGGAATTGTAAGTACCTAATGTAGTTGTGTAATTTTAGGGAAGTAAATTTCAATAAAAATTTCTTATTATTCAACTTTTTAAAATATTTTTTTTTCGTAAATTTTTGTATTCATTTTCAATGCCCCGATTCTTGCGGGGACTGCGAAATCTGTGAATTTTTTTCGTCTTTAGATAAAATAGATAATCAAATGATTTTATTTTTTATCCATAACAATACAAGTTAGCCCTTGACTGCGATCTCACTTGATGGTAAGTTATGATGCAGTCTAATATAGTAAAGTGTGGCAGTTATATTAAATCCATACCCCTTATCGGTTTCTATACGGCATCGTACTAGAATGCTAAATAGTTTGGTGGCACGTAAGATTTGCCGGTAGCGTCCGAAACCTCCCACCACGCCAGACTAGGGCGTCAGACAGAAATTGTAAATTCCAAAATTGACCCTGCCGGGGCGATCCCCGGAAACCCGGCGGGAACCCGGGACCGTTCCGACAACAGCTGCGATGATGCGTGAATTGGTTAAGATTTTTAAAGTACTTACCTTGAAAACTCTTTAATTTTCCGGGCTAAAACTAGCCTATTTCAGTCTCGGTCCTTAACATATATATGCCTTTTTTTGTCCCAGCGTGATTGATAGATAAACCAACAAACAAACACACTTGCGGTTAAAATATTAGTAGGCGATTATATAGGCATGTTAAAATGACGTAAAATTGTACGATCCCTCTAATTACGCCTAATGCTGTGCTATAGGATAAGGTATCATTGCATTATAATAATTAAACGGAAGTAATTTACACCTGCATAATATTATGTGACATTTCGGAATTATACCCACTCTCATCCTTCGAGCTATTGACGAGTTATTAAAACGTTATTAATATCTTACGGCTATTCAGTACCTCATATTTCTATGCGATACATATAGATTATTATATATAGTTATTATACAAGTAGAATGGATAGAGGGAAATGGGAGCAAATACTCACCCAAGTTACATATTCCAGGGTCGGTTGTCCAGTTACATAATATAGTTATATTATGTGGCCGGATATTCTTTCAAGATTTATTTGAGACCGCGGGAACTCCTTTATGTAACCTACCTCTGTACCAAATTTCGTCAAAATCGGCTGAAAAGATGTACCGGGAAAGCGTAAGTTGCAGACAGACACACTTTCGCATTTATAATATTAGTATGGATTAATTATAGCGAATCGAAAATAGAACCTGAGATCTTTTGTTCGTAAAGCTGTAGGTATAGGTATACGAGTCAGACAGGTTCTAAATTTGTTTTATATTTCGCTTTATTGGTTTGACCTTTAAATACTTTACTTTCACACATAGTATTAAAATCAGGTAACATACTTGCGCAAGTAACATTTTATGTACGTAGTAAGCATATTATGCAACGTTTTTACTATCTTTTTTTTCAGGTTTGCGAGTGCTCGAGACCACATCGGGACCACTTCGCGATAAGACCTCAGTGTGTTAAAAGTGACACTCAAGTGTAGTATTTTGCATTTTAAAAACGTACCAGTTAACGACTGCGTTTTGATTAATATGTGAAGTGATCTTTTCAAAACACATTTATGAAAGTAGGAAAAAAGTGTTGTAATGTAATTTTAACGTTTATAATCTATAAAAGTCTTATTAGTGTTACGTTTATTAGCTCGACTAACTCAAACAGTTATATTTGAGCTAAACAATACTAGTTAAAGGTCATATAGTGTCTGGATTTATCAGTGAACAACAGTGGTGATATAACGAAGACAGTGTCACGAGAACCTACAGTGATGTCAGCGTGTGTGCTTGAGGAGGGTCTTGATGAGGGCGGTGGTTGCGGGGCCGACTCCAGTGAGGACGAGGTGGTCGAGCCACCCCGCAGGGAGGTACTCTTGAGTGCACGAGGGAGACGTGCATGCTCCGAGCAGGGGCCCCAACAGTCATATTACCTCCGTAAGTATGCAGCCTCTTATTTGTCTTTTGAAATTCGTGAACCTCTAATTCAAAGATTGAGCTTATCTATATAAATCTCTTATCTATTGTTAGAGGCAATCCAGAAGTAGGTATTTTTGAGATACTTTTAATATATTTGTACTCTTATTTGGAACTTGCACGAATAAATGGTTAAACGAGTAGAGGTTCCACGAGAGATTTAATGTAATTAGATAAAAGTTGGCTAAACTTTAAGATAATATTCATTTGATCCGGCCACGATTGCTATCGTTAAGCGCTATATCAAAATGCGATCTAAACACAAAAGTATTCAATAAACGCTGAGTCTGCCGGCAGGTGACTGAATTACCATCGTTCAAGCACTTGCATTTATACTAACTATTTTTAATATGGCGTCCGTGTCCGCAGATTAAATTGAATGACATGAAACGAGTCAAATTGACTAACTTCCTGTTTCATGAGATATAACGACAAACAGTAATAATGCTAACACTATAAATCCCTCCTCACCCCTATCTGCTCCTCTAAACGCTCTTTTATCATCTCTACTAACTTACTCTGTATTCAATAGTTGTACTTATAGCGATTTCTAAAGCATCGTGATTTGCGACGGACAACGTAACAACGTGACAACTGAAAATAAGTTACAGAGTACTATTTGGCTAAGTAATCATAAGCTAATCGTATCTTGTGACAGAACCAACAGTAGACCGTCCACGTTAACGAGACAGTAATGTTTATAGATAACATTACCGTGTTAACGATTCTATTAGAATAGGTAGGTACCTATTTTGTGTCATTTGAGTACAAGTTAGTCCTTGACTGCAAATCTCCTGTGGTAGAAAGTGATATTGCCTAAGATGGTAATCGCGGTCTGATACCTAGTAGGGTTAGGTATCCATATCCATACTGAATAATAAAAATGCGAAAGTGTGTCTGTGTGTGCCCGTGAAAACGTACCAGACAGACAGACGTCTGTTTGATACGCTTTCACGGCCCATCTGTTTCAACCGATTTTGATGAAATTGTGTATAGAGGCACGCGGATGAAGTTGCAGGCATCATCTAGTCTAGTAGCAAATAAACAGACCCGTTATTCCGTGGGTAAACCCATATCATTCATAGCCCATACTCCGATGTTTCTATTATCTATGTATCAGAACCTACGCTACCGGAAGTGTCAAGAACATCTTCCAAAGTGTAAGAAACAAACTTGCAAAGCCAAAGTATGAAATATTAGGTACATAAATCTTGAAAACATTTCAACGGGACAACTGCAAAACAGGTGTTATTTCTTCAAAAATGAACCCGAATAACAAAGAGTTTGAAACAGTGCCAGTTATAACCGTGTACACATCTCCATTTTTGTCTCGGTGTTTTTCTTTTATTCAGCGAAGTTAATGAACTGTTAAAATTTGATGCCAGCACTTGTTCCTAAGCCGGACTTTATGAAATACTTCGAGTTATTTTGCTTTGCCTAAATAAAATTTTGTTTCAAATTTCTACAATTTCATTTAATGAAGGCTTTAAACCTGACAGTGCATGGATTTTCTCTTTGGCGAAAGTTTATTCCCAACGTCTATTTTGTTATCTGCGTATAACGAAATTTTGCGAGCTTCCCTTAATCCGACTAGAGTAATAGAAGAGACAATAAATTTGATTGTCAAGTACATTATTTCCACTTACGAAACACGAAGTAACAGTGTTAGTGTAATGATAATTACTTATTGCTTGAACTG
Source organism: Erebia aethiops (assembly GCA_923060345.2). Taxonomy (NCBI): domain Eukaryota; kingdom Metazoa; phylum Arthropoda; class Insecta; order Lepidoptera; family Nymphalidae; genus Erebia; species Erebia aethiops. The sequence goes on from OV281081.1 coordinate 26,977,413, forward strand.
TTTATAGTTAGTACATACGTACTAAACTGCAATATTTAACTAACATGCCATAATTTCTTATGAAAGTACTTGGTAGACATAGATGTTTTTATTTTTCATATAACCTGCATTGAAAGTGCGAGATTCAATACCTGTTGAGCCACCGGAAAATAGACAATTTCGTTACGAAACGAATACGTTTCGATCATCATCATCCTCATCAACGAAAATCGATGATTTTCTACCCGTTGAATGACGTAGCAGCTCTCCTTTCAATCCTATCAGAGCATCTTTTATTTATTTCAAACCTTTATAATTGTCATTTTAACCATTAACTAAACTGACAGATATCATTTTTTGTACCTATTTGTAATCAACAACCTAGCAACTAAAATAAATAAGAAATACAATTTTAATAAAACTCGCACTAATGCAGATTATATGAAAAATATAGTGTGTGCCGCGGGATGAAACACGATTTCAGACTTCTAAGCACACAATATCTATATCTATATTTCTATACCATAATGCGAAAGTGTGTCTGTCTGTCTGTCTGCTACGCTTTCACGGCCCATCTGTTCAACCGATATTGATGAAATTTGGCATGGGGATAATTTGAATCCCGGGGAAGGATATAGGCTACTTTTTATCCCAGAAAATTAAGAAGTTCCCGTGTGAATCAAAAATCTTAATCTACGCGGACGAAGTCGCGGGCATCATACCATTTTTGCATTTTTGCATTGGGAGGCTTCGGCCGTGGCTAGTTACCACCCTACCGGCAAAGACGTGCCGCCAAGCGATTTAGCGCTCCGGTACGATGCCGTGTAGAAACCGAAGGGCTGTGGGTTTAATATAACTGCCATGCCCCTAACAGGTTAGCCCGCTACCATCTTAGACTGGATCATCGCTTACCATCAAGGGCTAGCTTGTAGTGGAAAAAAAAAACATCTAGTACTAATACAAGTAGGTGAGTACCTAGGTGCTTGATTCTTTGTTATCGTTAGCTAAAATTGTATCTGATATTGCAATTTACGACACCGCTTATATCAAAGTCTCTAAGTAAACGTAATTTGCATGCAAAAAGGCGACGAAAAGCTGCCGCATTGAGTAACAATACATTAATAGGGACCGTTTTGATTGCGATTTTGTATAAAGGCGACAACTTGATTCTGTACATTACGTAGAGCCTTATTTTACCCGTAAGTAGTAAAGTATAAGTTTAAGAATTATGTTACCAATAAAGGACTCGAAATCAGGGGGTATCCTACAGTCGTTAAAAGCCTTATTGTTTTAAAAAATTTAAGGATTTTTCTTAAATATTTTTTTACTAGGGACTACAAGGTACGTGACATAAAACTGTCATTTTGAAATAATATTGCTTTGAGCGATAGTAGTAACCAGCCAGTATCGCGAAAGACAATTACAATGTCAAGACTGATTCTCTTTTTGCGCAAAGGATCAGCCTGGCTGTACAGCGCGGAAATGCAGACAGCATTCTTGCCACCATTCCACGTGGGCATGATTTATATTGTAATTAGGTTAGGCTAGCTAGCTTTAAGTTCTATTGTATTATTTTCAATAAATGTTGAAAAAACTACTAATTATTATGATTCAGATGCATTAATTTCGGCACAATTATATATACTTAATCTTAGTAATAGTTTTATTTTTGAATAAAAAAAAATATAAACTGTGAACTATCAAGTGCAACTATCTTAGGCAAAGGAGTTCGATTCACTGTTTATTTTTAAATGGACAACTAAAAAGTATATTTTATAAATACTTAGTTATTGATAATTTTTATGACAAAACTCTCGTAATAAATATTTCACGACCGCTGTAAAATAGTTACTGTGTCGAAAGATTTATCGGATTCGGACCTCTAGTCACATATAGGTAAAATATCGCTGGATTCGGGGAAATGGACGGTTGCTTTAGCGACACATTGAAATTGACGAGGGACGTAAAATACTTATACTCGCAGATATGACAGCGAATAGAAGAGACCGGAATTCATGGGACTAGCGAAAATAATTCATACCCAGGTCATTGAAGCGTAACCAAAATTTAGTTCTACAATAGTTCCCGAGGGAATACAAACCTCAATCCACACGGACGATGTCGCGGGCATCATCTAGTATGTAATAATTGGCAAAGATTTTGTGGTAGTTTGCAAATAATTGAATGTTGTATAATAATAATAATTTAGGTACCTACGTACGTACAAGCTTAACAAGCCTACGCGAATCATTATTTTACGCAAATAGCTAGTCTGCGTTAAACACGAGAATATTGTTATGTTATTAGTAGTATGTGATATAAGGGCGGTAAATAGGTTTTTACAGACGAGTTGACTAATGTCCCTGACCATCGTCACGAGTATGTAGAAACCTTAACGCCCGTGTGTCACACGATATTTTTCAATACATTTGTGAGAAAACTTGAAAATAAAAGTCGAGTAGGAAGGTACTAGGTACTCACTAGAAAATGGCTTTTCACGCCCATACTTAGTCGAGATTTTTGGCGGCTATTACAAGCGCGATTTTTTTCTCACAGCTAAAATACCTAATTGTTGATTTAATTATATGATCCCACATCACTTAAACCACATAAATTATTTAATAATTTATAAGAAATACTCAATGAAACTTTTAAAAATAGCGCGCACAAATTAAAGATTTGTATGAATTGTACCTACGGCGCGTTGTTGTAATTGCTTTTTTTTAAAATTGACTTAATGGCTCTAGGTTCTAGTTCTTAACTCAGTAACAGCCTGAACTATTCAGCCTTTACTGTTTTGATTTATAAAACCTAAAACAATTTTATTTAATCATATTAAATACAATTTTTTATTTTACGAATTAATTTCATCAATTCACATCTAAATGTCATTATTTTTTAGGTTTTCTACATTGGTACAAAGTCAATATCATTATGAACCTTCTTGCAAGAAAACTTTTTATTTAGAAGTAACGTGGACTTACAAAAATTAAAAAAAACTGTAAATTTACTGCACGAGGGCAGTAAATATTTACTGCACGCGGGCAGTAAATTTAACTTACAAGCCCTGTTTACTGCCTCTGTAAGTGCATTTTTCGAGCAAGTGTATTGAAAATTATATTTATCACATCACAGTATACATTGCAGAAGCCTAGGCCCTGTCCTATACACCACCTAGGACGGACATCGTGCGTAAAAGTTTTAAATGCTATTCCCAAGCCCATACATCAATTTCGTGTCGCCTTTACAACGGTCTTGCCAAAAATGACCGCAATAATAAGATTGACATTTTCAATCAAATAAATATTATAAATGCGAAAGTTTTAATGGATGTATGGATGGATGTTCGTCACTCAATCACGCCCGAACGGCTGAACGGATCTGGATGAAATTTGGCATAGAGGAAGATTATAGTCTGGAATAACAGATAGGCTACTTTTTATCCCAGAAAACTAAGGAGTTCCCGCGGGAACCAAAAAACCTCAATCCACGCGGATGTAGTCGCTAGATCTCTTTTGTAATCATTAAACCAAAAGTCTATAAAGATTTATAAAATCTTCAAATAATGTTACGGGCTAAAGCTTACTTATTGTGTTAGAAAATATTTGAATATTTTAATTCCATGTCTAGACAGAATACCTTTTTGTGCTTACCATTCTACGAAATGGAGTTGAATTAACTAAAAAATATACAGAAATGTCCTCACTCAGAATACATTTAAACACAGTTCAGTTCATCCGGTTGCTAAAAGCTGGCGATTTTCTCTCTTGCAAAATTTATGCAACATTACAGAGGGACAATATCGCGAGCTTTTTGTAAATTAAGTATAGAATTTAAGAAAAAAAAATACACACAAATCATGCTAATATTTTAAATGTGAAAGTGTTTGTTTGTTGGTTTGCCCCTCAATTACAACCGCAGTTGTCCGCAACAGACAACGACCTCAATTTACATAGACGGGCCCTGTCAAACAAAGAATGTGGGCGATTTTTAGCAACGCCATCAACGCCATCTAGTCTGAAAAGCGGGAACTTGCTTGCAATATCCGCCATTGCTGAATGACAGCTTGAAAACGTATATGACTCGGTCAAAGATTAGTACAGATACGCTTGTTGAAAATAATACCTACATCAGTGTACTCTCTGAGGTAAACGATAAGTGATAGTATGATGTTGTTATTTTTGACCGAGCGAAGCGAAGGTCTCTGAGTCTACTTGGGTGAATTGGCACTTGTCCGTCCGTCCGTCCGTCCGTCTGTCAGAGCATTATAACTTCTGAATTACTGAACGCAATTACTTCAGCTTTAAATATAATATGTAAACCAATGGCCTCCTGCCGAATATGCCTTAAAAAATAATAAAAATCTTTATTTCAGGGGGGCTCTCATAGAAGCGAATGCGAAGTAAAATATTTTTTATAAAGTTACATAGGGTTGCGGTCGGAGGACACGGCGCAGCACACGCTGGAGTCGTGCGCCGAGTGGGCGCCCCAGCGCGTCGCACTCGTGGCGGAGGTGGGACCTGACCTCTCGCTGCCCGCCGTCGTCCGGGCCATGGTGGGCAGCGAGGAGGCCTGGAGTGCCGTCGCCTCCTTTTGCGAGGAGGTGATGACTCAGAAAGAGGCGGCGGAACGACTGCGGGAGGCTGACGCCACCGCGGACCCTCTTCGTCGCCGCAGGGCGGGACGCAGACGGCGTGCGTACGACCGCCGTCTGCCACCCTAGCGAGGGCTCCGGGCGGACGACCCATCACAGTTGTCGCCCGAGCCTCGGTCGCGGAAGAAAAAGCGGGAGTGAGGCGCACCTCGGTGGTGTCCCTCAATGAGGAAGTCGGGGCAGCAGTATGCCCCCGGAGGAGGTTCCGCTTGGGCGGATGTCGCTGGCTGGGTCGCGGATGAATGCCTTTGGTGCTCCCGTAACCCAGCCTTAAGGCGATGCGCAGGAGCGCCGCTGGGTTTTAGTGGGTATTCTGGAGTGCCAGTGAGTCCCACATACCCTCTCGGAGGCACTGCAGTTCACCTGCCTGCCTCCAAGAGGGATGCCTAAACGCATTTCCCAGCGAGAAAAAAAAAAAAAAAAAAAAAAAAAAAAAAAAAAAAAAAAAAAAAAAAAAAAAAATCATTTTAAAGATAATTAGGAATAGAGTCCAAAAATATATTTTTTTTAATTTTTCCCGGAAACGGAATTATTTAATTTTTAATGAGCTTCAGTATTTTTAACAGAAGTTCACATTTATGTCAATAGATGGCGCCGCGAGGTCTTAGTTCGGGGCGAACCACTAGTTACCACTTTTGTTACAACTTTCCTGTAAAACTATTGGACCGATTATAATGCGGTTTTTTGCATTAGATATGTATAGCTTGTCAGAAGGTTCTTAGATATATTTTAAGGTCAAAGTCCACTGAATTCGGAGTTGCAGTACGTCGTGGGTTTTTTAAATTTTATTATTTTTTAGTTATTGATACTGAAGTTTTGACGAAAATTGACAGAAATAAAATCATTTTTAAGGTTGCGTACCAAAATGATAAGGAAACAACCCTTGTGGCGCGACATGTCCGTCCGTCACACTTTGCATAATTCAGTAACTACTAATGCTAAAATCTTGTAATTTATTGTAGTTAAAAATTTAATTCACGTCAATAATAAATTTTATCATATTATTATTATAATAATATTAAATTAAATTTAAATAGAGTTTAATTTTTAATATTAATGCCTATTGTACGGTCTGCCCGTCTCTAATCTTGATTGCATTTTTTTATCGTACTGGGCTGACTATTCTACGGCTGGAACCCAAAGCCCAAAGTTTTTACTAACTGGCCAGTTAGTAAAAAAAAACAGTTTGCCGCGGAAGTTAAATGATTGCGTAATGGATAAAAATATTAAAAAGGAAGATTAAATAACGTTTTTTTGGAAATGTATGATTGTGAATTGAAACCCTTACCTATAAATAAAAATTATACAGTGCCAAACTAATTAAACTTTAGATGTTAACTTAATAATAAAAATTATCTGCTACTTACATATATATCGATGGCAACAGAGCACCTCAACTCAAGGGATGTCATGTCGGTTTGGAATCTATAACAGCTAGCTCTAGCAGAAGCTCTATAGAAAGATGCTCTTTTAAAACTCCTTGTTATTTTTTCCTTGTTAACTGCCTCGTTGGTCTAGCGGTTAGCATAGTCGACTGCGGATCACGAGGTCCTGGGTTCGATTCCCGGTCGGGCATAAAATTGTTAGGTATTGGGTTTTTCAATAAATAAATTCTCAGTGCCAGCCCGGAGTTGGAAGTTGGCGGTGTTGCACCCCCATGCCTCGGAGAGCACGTTAAGCCGTCGGTCCCGGCCAACCCGCATTGGAGCAGCGTGGTGGGGCTAAGCTCTAATACTCTCTCTCCTATGAAAATGGAGGACTGTGCCCAGCAATGGGACGTTAATGGGCTGTAGTGGTGGATGGAATATTCATATCCATTTTCATACTTATATTACAGATGCGATAATATGTCTGTCTGCTATGCTTTTACAGCCCATTTGTTTAACTGAGTTTGATGAAATTTGGTACAGGCACAGAGCGGTAGCAGGTATCGCAGTCAAGAGCTTACTTGTAGTGGATAAAAAAAAAGCACGTGTAGATTAAAAGGTGATTATGCATTACGTTAATAAGTTTGTATATGTCTGTGCAGAACATGGCACGGCTCACCTCTGGGGTGGAAACGGCGGCGGGCGCCGCGGTTGGAGTCGCAAGCGTACTTCAGCCCCACAGATGGGCAACACCCAAGGATCCATGCCTCGGATAGCTCTCGTTCTACGTTCAAGGCGCAGCTGGCCCGTCGCTCCGCAGTCCTATCGCAGGTAAAAAAGCATTTTGTAACTGAAAATTACTTATAAATTATTTTTAGTATAGAAACCTATTTATAGTTCCTGTAAATTGAGATGTAAGGCCATCTAATTCATCAAAGGACATCTAATTGTTTTATGTAGTTAAATATAACTAACAGTATAACGCAGGTATTTTATTTATATCAACCTGTCTGTCGTTGGGATGCTATATTTACGAATTGTTTGATTTCGTGGTCTTCTGTAATTGAAAGATACAATGTTTGTTTTAGTGATTTTATCTTTAACATAGGCTCTATCGAATGGTTCATTAAAATCATACTAAAATTCTACATCAATGATTGAAATAGTGACTGTCTGCTTTTATATTTGTAGTAGGTTTGATTCTCGCCTCAGGTGTTGAAAAATGTTTAAATACACATTATATTATTATTTTTAAAAATAAGAGAATGTTTCCATTAAGTGAAATTCTATATCTATACTAATACTATAAATGCGAAAGGTTGGATGGATGGATGGATGGATGTTTGTTACTCAATTACGGCCGATCAGCTGAACGGATCTGGATGAAATTGGGCACAAAAATAGATTATAGTCTGGAATAACACATAGGTACACTTTTTATCCTGGAAAACTCAATAGTTCCCTCGGGAACCATAAAACTTGAATCCACGCGGACGAAGTCGCGGGCATCAGCTAGTTTTCAATATGTAATGTACTTTCCCTCCGTGTCCCGTTCGTTTTTTCCATCCTGTATAAACCTTTTTTTTTTTTTTTTTTAATCCACTACAAGCTCGCCCTTGACTGCGATCTCACCTGATGGTAAGTGATGATGCAGTCTAAGATGGTAGCGGGCTAACCTGTTAGGGGCATGGCAGTTATATTATACCCCTTCGGTTTCTACACGGCATCGTACCGGAACGCTAAATCGCTTGGCGGCACGTCTTTGCCGGTAGGGTGGTAACTAGCCACGGCCGAAGCCTCCCACCAGACCAGACCAGGGAAAATTCAGAAATTATAAATTCCTAAATTGACCCTGCCGGGGATCGAACCCAGGACCTCCGCACGTTAAGGCAACAGCGCTACACTCTGCGCCACGGAGGTCGTCAAAACCTTTCCCAATTTAGCGATCAAAATGCTGTTAGTCAAAATAAGTAGGCACATAATACAAATATTACCTATCAATATAAGTAGATAGAACATGTATGTATGTTTACATCAAAAGAAAAATCCCAATTTCATATATTGAGAAATACTTGCCGGAATGAATATGAGTTTCTCAATTTCCGTTAAACATGAGGCTGGGGCACATAACAAAATAAAATAAATAAACAAAACGTTAAGATGTTTGATCGAAACCTTTGAACGATTAATAACAATTAGCCTTCACACTTTTTGTTACAGGAAATCTAGACAGTGTTTTCTAATACCTACTTTATTTGGCTGAGACTCATGATATAACCAAGGGCTAAAAGTGATTGCATTATCTATACTAATATTATAAATGCGAAAGTTTGGATCTATTGATGTATGGATGTATGGGTGTATATGGACGTATGGATGGATGTTTGTTACTCAATAACGCCCCAACGGCTAAACGGATCTGGATGAAATTTGGCACAGAGATAGATTACAGTCTGAAATAACACATAGGCTTTTTATCCTGGAAAATAAAAGAGTTCCCGCTGGAACCGAAAAACCTCAATCCACGCGGACGAAGTCGCGAGCATTAGCTAGTTTCTTAATAAATAAAAGATTTTTCCTTTGAGTGAAATTTTATACCATCAATATTTAAAGTACTTTCCCTAATTGTCCCGTTAGTTTACACCTTGTATATTGAAGCAGGAACAATAATAGAACAGCTCAATTAAAAATGTACAATCATTTTTTTAAATTTTGGTATTCAATATTCATGTTGGATTGTTATCTATGGCAAAAAACGGACTACGTTGCAAAAAAATCTTCCAAATAGTACTAAGTGTGCTACACTTCTGATAGAAAGTTTACGTTTCACGCTCAAAACGTACCCACTAAGTTTATTAAAATCACTATAATAATTTTTTTAATTTATTAATTCGATTTCATCTTCAAAAGGAGATAGGTATATAAACATTGATGTGGAATTCTAGTACATACTATATAAATATCAGGTAGGTATTCGTAACTACGATGTTCATCTCCGTCATAACCGTTTCCGGTTTCCCTTTTGGAATTGGAAAATTGGTAAATATCAAATGAACCGTTAATGTGAAAATATTTGTTCATGCTTTTGCTCAATGCCTAAAGATTAACTCGTGATCATAGTAAATACTAGAGCGGTGATAGCCTCCTACTATTTGGGTGGTCGGGGGTTCGATTCTTTCACTTAAATTGTATTAATTCATTTCATTTTCATTTAATTCACTTTGACCACCACCACTACAGCCCATTAACGTCCCACGGCTGGGCTCAGGGCGCTGCTCCAATGCGAGTTGGCGGGCTTTAACGAGTATTATCATGTTAGTGATAATAACCGGGACCGATGGCTTAACGTGCTCTCCGAGGCCAGGGGGTGAAACATCGCGAACTTCCTAACTCCGGGCTAGTACTGAGAATTTTAGCCAGATTTGATCCTTCCAGTATTCTAGATTTCCCTTAATCTTTTATTAAGGTGCAATGTTAGATTATGCTCAAGGTAGCATTTAGTAAAGGGGTTATCCGGATATGGTGCGTCAGAACTTAATTGACATTTCTTATCAACTTATCAATAAGTAATGTCAATTATTAATGTGTGTTTATTGAGTTTTTCGGGATGAAAGGAAGCCTATGTCATGAGTCATGACTCTCAGGTCAACTCTATATTAAAACAAATCACGTCAACCCGTTGCTCTGTTGCAGCATGATTGAAAGAGAAACCCACAAACAAACATTTACATTTATAATTACAGTAGTGAAGTACTTAGTGATTTTAGCTGTTTTCATTAAAGTTAAATGGACTACAGGCATAACATTGCAACAAAAATACTACTTAATAACAGATTCGGAATAAACAGAATTTCTGATAAAATGTGCACGTGAAATGTTTGAACATTTTGCACGCGCTCGTATTTGGTATTATTCCACGTTTCACAATGGATAACACCTGCAATGACCGGTCACTAACTTCGCCTAACGTTACAACACGTTACACTGTAACGTTACAGACCAGGCTTCGGACGTAAATCATAGCCTGAGGCCGGCCGTGACATTCCTATTAGGAAGCTAGGACAAAATTGCCTGTCAGTTATGATTTTCATACTGATTCAGCTAGGTTATTTTAGGTAAATGAAATTACGTTTTATGTTTGGTAAAAAAATACACAGATTCTCCAAATAAAAACATTTTGTTTATTTTTTATGTAAATATGTCTAATTGTATATCTAGGTTTAATCAAGGTGATGCCTCTTTGATATTCCGGAATAAAAACAGACACAAATAAACACCCTTTTATTTAAAAGTAAGTTAAAGTTTAATAATTGCTTGTGAGAAAGTCGCGTTTAACACAGTTTGATCTAGATCAAACCATCTAATTAAATTACAGAGAGTAATGGTATCTAGATACCATTACTCTCTATATATACGCGTAGCGAAAAAAATCTATGTCTATGGTATATACTCATTCTAATAATTAAATATTGCCAGCCCTGTCAAACTTTGCCTTTTCTCTTGCTTAATTTGATACTTTCGGTATCGATGTCTTAATTAGAGAAAATTCCTTTGTTTTTTAGGGCAATGTAATAACTTCGCTTTCATTAATTTAAATATTAATTAATTTGATTAATGTGTGACAATGGCTATTTTTGAGAAAAACTTTTCCCGACAAATGGAAAACAATTTAAGATTTCATTTATTTATCAAAATGTTCTTAAACTGTAGATATGTCTCTAGAATTCCATTCTGTACCAGACCGGATCTCAAGTGCTGTGTGTGGTCTACTTATTTAAATGCCAATGTGGGCTTAGCGAAAAATGTTTAAAATTCCATGGCAAGATTTCATCTAACTCAAAATCTCGTGTACTGAAAGAACGAACTGCAAGCGGATGCTGATAACTGTCACACCGAGAAAGTCGCTTTTTCGGTCACCTTCAGCGAGGATCCTCTTTGAGTTTTCACGGTTGAGCCTCGAAAGCAAAATAGCCTGAAGCCCCTCACTTAAGTGCCCTCACTTGGATGACCAAGAAGGAAGTGGTTCGACGATATAAGGGAATAGACCCGGAAATAAAGAAATTAGCACATGACCGCAAACGTTTTCTCCGGCTGACCGCAGAGCTTCAGTTTGAAGATGGGACCGTACCTACAGTATTATAATATTAAATTGGCACTACATGATTCTGATGATGATATATTTTGATTTCTCAAAACTGGCTCAAAAGATGTGTGTAGGCGTTTTCTTCTACATTTATAATATTTTGTAGACTATAAGCTTCCGCAAGTTTCCGCGAGAAAACCCCGAAAGATGCCAAAAGAAGCTATTCGGTTTCGACTAGTTTTGACCAGGTTTTTAAAAAATGAATACCGTAATAGATACCATAGTTAATTGTCACCATCACGTCTTATACTTTGTAAGCATGACGTTCAGAAGGTGTACATTGTAGGTCTCGTATATCTATTTTGAATAAATATGAATAATATGAATTGAATTGAATTGAATTGAATAAACAAATTTAAGAAATCCATTAAATGTATGCTCCTGAAAAAAGCTTATTATACTGTTGAAGATTATGTAAATGATAGAGGAGCATGGATTTGATCGCTCCAGCAATGCTGGGGACAGCGGTTACTTATGTACACATTCATATAGTAATTGTAAATGAATTATTTAAAAAGAGCAACCACCGAGTTTCTTGCTGGTTCTTCTCGGTAGGAATGGCATTCCGAACCAGTGGTAGATTCACTTGACGATTCAAAAGTACTTGTAAAAGTTTATTTGAATAAAAAATATTTGATTTGATTTGATTTATGTTTTGAGTTTAAATACCAGGTTGTGGTTACTGTAGTATTATTGTATGCAAATTGTAAGATGAATAGGGCTTCGAGCATTTAATGCTCGAAGGAATAGGGCTATGTCAAGATTAGTAGAATATTAGGTGTATGATGAGGCAAATTGATTGATTAACGTGATTAACGTCACTTGTGCTGTCATCACGACTCAAGTCTCGAATAGATATTCTATTTCGATTTAAGTGGGTTACTTACATGTCTCAGTACCTAGAAAGTATATTATTTTGTTATTCGATTAGAAAATAAGGATTACTCGTTTATTAACCGACTTCCAAAAAAGGAGGAGGTTCTCAATTCGGCTCGTATGTTTTTTTTAAATTACTAGACGATGCCCACCACTTCGTCCACGGGAATCCTGTGACCCACTCTTTAATTTTCCGGTTTAAATTAGCATGTGTACGTCTCTGGGATGTAAAATTGGTTTAGCAGTTGGGCTGTGAAACGGGGCCAAACAGACAGACACAAGTTTTTATCTATACTAATATTATATATGCAAAAGTTTGGATGTATGGATGGATGGATATTTGTTACTATAATCACGCATTTACGTACGTGTAAACGACTGAACGGATCTGGATGAAATTTGGTATAAAGATAGATTATAGTCTGGAAAATTAAAGAGTTCCCGTGGGAACCAAAAAACCTCAATCCACGCGAACGAAGTTGCGGGCATCAGCTAGTTTTCTTATATTGGTATGGATAAACAAAACTCGTCTTGCCGCAAAGCTAACGAGGAAGTAGGGAACTCATATTTAAAATGTCACTGGAGGTCGTAAATGGATTTATTTTCAGCTTGTAAGTTTTAGTTTCTACTGAGTATACACGTATATTATGTATACCCATGTTTCTTAGAAATTTGATCAAAGCCCTTTAAAGACTTCGGAGCTTAAGTTTTAAGTTTTCCTTCAAAGCATCTGCTCCAAAGGATTGCACTGTAACTTATTGAACTTTTCAGAATCTGATGCATCACTAATTTTAGTATAGGTACCGATATCATTACATTTCATTGATTTTATAAGCTTTCTTAAATAATTCAAGATGTGATCCATGAAAATTGGTATTTGGGGCCTTGGATTTAACAAATTGAAGTAGGTACCTACGTGCTTCAAATTTTTTGGATCAGAGTATAAATTGAAAACGGAAATTTGAATGAGAATCCGTCAATTTTCGAGTTATATCCAAGAAATTTGGTGTTTTGGTAAAAAATATAAAAATGAATGGAAAATTCCACGTCCCCGAAACCTTCTGAAATTTCACCCGAGCGAACCAGGGGCGCGTCATCTAGTATATGATTTGTTTATATTGATGTTTTCTCTGTCATTAAGTTTGCACATACCCTTTAAAGCAATAAACATGTTTAATTTATTTTATAGCGTGAGCAGACGAGGATTAGTTCGTAATAAAGAAGACTGAGCGTCCTTCGTGATCTCACTGCAGGAGTTTATCATCTTTATACGGCCACTTTATTTATTTAATATATACTTAAGCTTAACTAACTTATGTGGGTAAAACATCACTAAATTTTCAGATACAAAAGGCATATGGGCAACCAAGGTCTGTACTTCTTTTGCATATTATTGACTAACCCATATACTTACATCCTAGACTAAGTTCTTATCCTTTTGTTTTGACCCTTTGGGAGGTAAAATTAACAAAAAAAAGACCTATTACCAATATCTAGGTACCATAAATGCGAAAGTGTGTCTGTCTGTTTTATTTGTCTATACTAGATGATGCCCGCGGCTCCGCGTGGATCAAGTTTTTTGATTGCCGCGGGAACTTTAATTTTCCGGGATAAAAAGAAGCCTACGTCCTTCCCCGGGATATAACCGATACCTGTACCAAATTTCATCAAAATCAGTTGAACATATGGACGGTGAAAGCGCAACAGACATAGGAACAGACAGACAGACAGACACACTTTCGCATTTATAATATAAGTATGGAAGGATGTGTTATCTTTTCACGGCCCAATCACTGAACAAGATCTATTCTTCATTTAGCACAAAAATTATAGCTTGCAACTATATAACTTTATCTGCAAAATGAAAGAATATCTCTGTACTTGATAAAAAGTCCTAAATCAAGGCGAGCGAAGTAGTGGGCAACAGCTTGTAATTTATAACATATACTTACAAATACTTACAATGGACTTGATATGAAGCTAATTGATTAGAAGTTGTTCAAATCAATCATCGTTAAAATGTGTAGGCTCAAGTCAAAAATTTATCAACGTTTCGTAATCCACCTGCTCAGTTTGAGGTATATGCACGGAATAGGTAACAGTATGTTTTATGGAATGAGTTTTCAGTTGGACCACTAAAGCCCATTAACGTCCCAATGCTGGGAACAGACCTCCGCTCTCGTAGGAGAGAGGGAATCAGAGCTTAGAACAGCTGCTCCAATGCGGGTTGGCAGGCTTTAACGACTGTAACACACATGATATTGACATTGACACACCGCCAACTTTCTTACTCCGGGCTAGTACTGAGAATTTCTAGTCATAAAAATCCAATACATCATTATGATCAGACCTAGGACTCGAACCCGGGACCTCATCGGCCGCAGTAGAACATGTTCACTACTAGACCAACGAGGCAGTTGGACCGTGGACGATTAATTTAAAAATTGGATAGAACTCATGGATTAATAGACAAAAGAACTCATTACCTACATTATTACATTATTACATTACCTACACAGAACTGGACTGGCTTCGATTCTTAAAGATTCGGTGCACATGTCGAACAAATCAAACTAAAGCATGAATCGTTTTCTGCATTGGTTCTTTTATCTATTATAGTCTGCCACGGAACTGTGTAAACGCAACGAGCGCTTGTTGAATACGGCCGTATACAGTAGTGTTATATAAATTATTTAACTACCGACTTCGGTTTATGTAAGACGCAAATAAAATGGTTGTTAAAAAATGTGCATCGTGCAACAAAAACATTACGAGGAAGTCTCCTGGTCTGGAATGCAGCAGGTGCAACAAAGTGGTCCACGCTGATCCATCATGCTCTAAACTCTCGAACAAGCAGCTGCAGACCTTAAAAAACGCTACGGGTATAGAGTGGAGTTGTGAGGAGTGCCAACAAAACGTGACTCGCAGGTCGTCGTTCATTATCCCTGATGATGATGCGGACGAGGACTCGGATTCTGGGCACACCCTGCATTCAAAATCCGTCATCGACACACGAAAGCTGGTCCAGGATATCAGTCGAGAACTCAAAAAAACATTCCGTGAAGAAATTTCCCAATTGGAGACATCCTTAGAGTTTCTACATGATCAGCTCAATAATATGGAACAATCGATGAAAGCTCAGGATACTAAAATCAAAACCCTCGAGCACAAAAATCAAGACTTATTTAACAAAAACAAACACCTGGAGCTTCGCATTGCGGTTCTGGAACAAGGCGCGAGGCAGATCGAGCAAAATGCGCTGTCAGCATCACTTGAAATCGCCGGGTTGCCTGACTTTCCTCCCGTGGAACTCGACAACGTAATCACCGCGATAGCATCGAAATTAGACGTAGACAAGGGCGTAATACAGTCGACCCAACGTTTGTCGAGTGGCAAGGATAAACCAAGCACCATCCTACTAGAACTTAAGTCGAAAAATGCTCGAAACGAATGGATTACAGCTAGTAAGGAAAAAAGTATCTCAGTCGCGCAGGTGCTGCCTAATGTTGTTAAAGAAAAGGCTGACGATCGTGTGTTTGTAAGGGAAGCGTTAACAAAACACGTTAAAACCCTACTTTTTAATGCTAAACTAAAACTGCGCAAATCTTTTCAATTTGTGTGGTGCAAAGACGGGAAGGTTTGTGCTAGGAAAACTAATAATAGTAAAATCTTCTATATTCGCTGTCTCCAAGACATTGATCTAGTTTTAAGGGAAACTGCAATTTAATTTCTAAGGGTACTTATCCGACGACTCTTACTTACTGTTTATATATACACTTATATTATTTATATTTTTGTCGATAAAGTATGTCTAAAGTTAATGAAATTTCTGATTGTAAATCTATTAATTATTTCTTTCAAAATATACCCAGCCGTAGTAAACTCCACCTTTCATGTCTACATATCAATATTAGATCCCTTATTAAAAATTTTACAAAACTGTTACAAGTAATCCACAGCTGTAGTTTTCCATTGGATGTTATAATAGTCACGGAAGCTGGAATTTCTGACAATATTGTTCATTTGTATAACATAACTGGCTATAACATGTACTCAAGACTGCGAATAAACAAAAAAGGGGGCGGTATTATTGTTTATGCCAACAACTCAATAAAATTCACACCCGTTCTGTATAAGAGTTACACATTTGAAAGCCTTACTGGGATTCTTAAACTTCAAGGTCATGATGAGGACACAGTCTTGTGTGCAGTTTATAGGCCGCCGTCTACAAACAAAATTATCTTTGTAAAGGAACTAAGTAAGTATGTTTCACATTTCGATCACAAAAGTAATGTTCTTCTCATCGGCGACACCAATTTAGACCTAAAAAACATATCATCAAATACGGATTCCTATCTGGACACACTCAGCGAGGCCGGATTAATGTGCGGAATCACGACATACACTAGAATTGAACTGAGAGCTAATCGAGTAACAAAATCATGTATAGACCACATTTTTGCGCGATTCCCCACATTACAACCGTACTCCGCTGCGCTGGATGTCGTACTGGCGGACCATCGCGCTATTGTGTTTGCGTGCGCAGGCGACGCCGTGCCTACTCCTAGCAATGTACAGGTTGTTTCAAAAACGTACGTTGACCATGAGGTTTTATTTAATGAACTAAATAAAGTTGACTGGGCGCAAACTAATAAAATGAATTGTCCTGATCAAATTCTTAAATTTATTACTGATTCTCATGCGAAAGCTTCCGTCATGGCTAGCAAAAATTGCACCCAAAAACAACGGAATCAACAATTTAGGGCTCCGTGGATTGACCGTAACGTAATAAAACTTTGTGACAGAAGGGATAAACTGTTTAGCTTGTGGAAAAAGAAGCCTAATGATGCCAAACTAAGGTTAGACTATATCAAATCGCGTAATAAAGCTAATAAAGTACTAGAAGACCGGTGGAATTCATATTATCTTAAACGGATAAATACCAGCTTTAACAAGTCTAAAAATATCTATAAAATAATAAATGAGATGATGGGTCGTGTATCGTTATCTATTGATGATTCAATTTTAAAAGCCTTTGAAGCACAAGGGTTGTCTTGTAAGGCCATTGCTGACGGTTTTGCAAACGAATTTGACATGGCTGTTAAGTCTATAATTCCAACCTGCACTAACAAGCTACTGGATTCTTATTTATATACAAAGTCCCTAAACTCCTCCATTCTGTTTCAGAAAGCGTCAAGCACTAAAATTTCTAAGATTATTAAAAACTTAAATGTTAACAAAGCACCAGGGGCGGACGGCATTAAGGTTAGCCACATTAAAACGATTAGTGACAAGATTTCTTTGGCCATAGCAAATCTTATTAACAGCAGTGTCAAAAGCGGTTTCTACCCAGACAGTTTAAAAAAAGGATGTGTGCGACCAGTTTTTAAAAAAGGGAAACGCAATGACTTCTCTAATTATCGACCCATCACGCTTTTATCGTCGGTAGACAAAATTGTGGAAAAATTTATCTGTGAACAAATTCACACGTTTTACAAGAACAATGAAGTCATTTACCACAATCAATATGGGTTTCAGCAGGGAAAGGGAACAACAGATCTTCTTTCAAAATTCACTGACCAAGTTAACGAACACCTTAACCAAAAAAAGCACGTCCTTGCACTGTTTATTGATTTTTCGCGCGCTTTCGACACTCTGAACCATAATCTTCTGCAAAGTAAATTAGAAACATGCGGCGTTCGAGGTCCGTTGCTCGCTTGGTGCGCAGACTATCTCCGTAATCGTACATTCAATGTACGGATTGGTAACGCCTACAGCGACACCTGTGTGGTCATTGAAGGCACGGCCCAGGGCTCCGTCCTTGGCCCGTTGCACTTTTTATCGTATGTGAATGACATGAGGAATTGTATCCAGCATTGTTCATGTTACCAATTCGCGGACGATACTTGCATCATCTTCGCTGACCGGGATCCTAATAAGATCTGTGACGCATTGCAGACGGACTTTAACACCCTGACCATGTGGTGTCATGATGCTGGTTTAGTTCTTAACGTTAAAAAAACCAAATTGATTCACATCAGATCAGCCTATCTAAAATATCATCCCTTTAAAAAAATTATAGCTCACGATCATGTCTGTCTACACAGTGATAATCCTAAATGCTGTACTTGCCCTTCGATTGAGCTAGTCGACCGATATACCTATCTCGGTCTCACCATTGACTGTAACTTTAACTGGGGTTTGCACATAGATTATGTATGTAATAAACTAAGGCAATTTCTCGCTAATATAACTATCTTGAATCAACGGATTCCATTTAAAATCAAATTAATGCTATATAACTCGTTTGCTCTTACTTACGTACATTATGGTCTCAGTAGTTACGGTCGTACTTATAAAACTTACCTCAATAACATATATAAGTTACAGCTAAGAATTTTAAAAACTATTGTCTCCAGTTCCATTAAATCTAAATACGACGGCAATGAACTGGGGCTATTTAAACATTGCAAAACATTACCCGTTCAGGAACAGTTTAAATGCTCATTACTAAAGGAGGAGTTCTTCAACGAGAACATACTCCGAAAAAAAGAACATCCTGTAAAGACGCGAATGATGACGGCTAACCGTCTCCACACTACGCGCGCTAACAATACATACGGTGAGCGAACCACCATGTACTTGGTTCCGCGATTCATAAATGAACTACCTCCAACGCTGATTAAAAAAATAGATATTAAAAACATTAAGTATAAATTAAAAGAATATTTTTTAACAAAGTAGATCGCTGAGTCTTTTGTGTCTATGTAGATTATATTAGTGCTAATCCTATCCACATAACAAACCTATAAACCTAGTAAACCAACTGACGATTACGTGTCACATACTTACTTGATTCTTCCCGTTCTACACCTACTGTTGCAGTAGGTACTTACCTACATTGTCTTACAACCGGATTATTTCTTATTTATTAGTTATTTACCAAATCGTTGCAGCTAGGCACTGAGGACAAACCTCTGTGGTTTTTTCGGTGTTTTTAGACTAAGCTTTTTGTATTGTATTTTGATTTGATAATAAATTAAAAAAAAAAAAAAAATCTTTACCTTAGATACAATTGGCATAGATGAAATAAAACGATATTCCCCTTTATTTGACCTCAACATAACTTGACGTCGTTACTTTTTGCTGACTGACATTGTTTGTTACTACCTACCTTACAATTTAAATTTGTGGAAACATTAAAAGCCTTAATTAGGCAGATAAAAAAAACTTTATACAAAAACACGTTTAAGCCATGATCGCAGAAAGAGTACAATTCCATAAAATAATAATTTATTTCACTTCTAAAAGTGAGTACCTACTTACTTAAAAATATTTCTGAAGAAAATTTGAGCCACATGTTTGATGAAAACGTTGAACATAATTATTATTATTTACATAATATAGCAACATGAATAGGGTTTTTCGTTAATGCTGATAAAAATATACCGTCCAAATTTGATAAAGGGGAGTGAAAAATACGCGAACATTTTCCGGCTCTTTTTCTTTGTCACCTTGGAATTTGGATTAAAGTCTAATTCGTGAACATATTAGAGGATAAATATTATATATGAAGCCAAAAAAACGAAAACACAAAATATTATGTAATGTTACCAATAGAAAATACAGCTAGTCTGTTAAACACTTTGTTGATTAAATGACACGGTATTCTCCTATATGTCAATTTACGAGTATATATCATAGACTTAGAATTTTTTCGCTATTCTAAGTCTATGGTATATATAACCCCATGAGAAATACACGTAATTGCGGTAATTCGAGCCCTCCATTTTGTTGTCAGATTTAAGTTTGCCTTATTTAGCTGGTTGCTACTAACCTACTTGCATAATCAACGGTTAATATTTAATTAAGACAATTTATTTATACTAATATTATAAATTAATAGCTGATGCCCGCGACTTCGTCCGCGTCGATTGAGGTTTTTTGGTTTCCGCGGGAACTCTTTAATTTTCCGGGATAAAAAGTAGCCTATGTGTTATTCCAGAGTATAATCTATCCCTGTGCCAAATTTCATTCAGATTTGTTCAGCCGTTCTGGCGTGAAAGAGTAACAAACATCCGTACATCCACACTCACAAACTTTCGCGTTTATAATAGTAAGATTTTTTGGAGTTAGTCGAAAGTTTGGATGGATGGATGGTTGGATGTTTGTTACTTAATCACGCCAGAACGGCTGAACAGATCTGGTTGAAATTTGGCACAAATATAGATTAATAACACATAAATTACTTTTTATCCCGGAAATTTAAAGAGTTCCCGCAGGGACCAAAAAACCTCAATCCACGGGGACGAAGTCGCGGCCATCAGCTAGTAGTTGATAAAGTCGTTGATAGCGTGAAAACACACTACTGACCGTTAGTACCTACTCTATTATTCTATATCCAATACCTACTCTTTGTTCATCGCACATTTTAGCCAGTGGCGTGCACAGGGCTTGAAGCTAGGGTATGTTAGTCAGAATACTTATTTACTGACTGATATAATGAAAATGAACATTGACGTATTTGCATTTGGGTAAGCAGTGCTTTTATGCCTGTATGAACTGCACGCCACTGATTTTAACAAAGTTTGTTTCCTTTATTACGATGCACGTGTCGCTTTCAGCGGCTTGGAAAAGTCCGCTAGTTTCTGGCAGATAGTTGTTGTAAGGAACTTTATCAAATCGTTGTGCACTGTGACGTGTTTCATATTATAGTTCCGTGGTATTACAAATTATACACTAACTAGCTAATGCCCACGACTTCGTCAGCGTGGATTGAGGTTTTTCGGTTCCCGCGGGAACTCTTTAATTTTCCGGGATAAAAAGAATATTCCAGACTATAATCTATCTCTGTGCCAAATTTCATCCAGATCCGTTCAGCCATTGGGGCGTGATTGAGTAACAAACATCCATCCATACATCCATCCAAACTTTCGTATTTATAATATTTATTTAATTGTTCAAAATATTAATATGCCATCTTACTGCTGTACTATCGCGCATTTTATTCCAGTCCATACTTGTAGGTATAATAGGTCAGAGAAGCAGAAAGTTCTAAGCCCACATTCTGCATGCTGGTGTGCGCTAACCATCAGATAAACTTCCGCCTATGTGCTCCAGTTCAAAACGCACTGCACTTACTCGTAAATCTCTTGCGGAAAAGTAAACTATATAAAATAAAACCAACGCATAAAGAGTGTGTAAGCATTCCTGACGAATACCACCTGTGTATGATAATATTTTACATCGCACTAAAAATATACGTTACTACGGACTCGTTACTTTTCGCGGTCGATTCATTTATTTTCGCAGTCATTCTGTGATCGATTGCCCTGGATTGTTTGCGAAATTTAATGAAAATGGATACTTTATAAAGAGACGAGGGCATTTAAAATCGCTTTAATATTATTAATTGATGACTTCATATTTTGTTTGTTTTTAAGTTCCGTAGTCAACAAGGAACCCTTATAGTTTCGCCTCGTTCGTCCGTCCGCCTGTTTCTCCGCGGCTTAGCTCAAAGACTCTTAGTACTTATTAGAAAGCTGTAATTTGGCATGGGTGTACATGATATTAATCACGCAGACAAAGTGGTAAAATATAATTTCGAAAAATTTGTTTTAGGGTACCTCGTAGGTACCTCCCCTACACGTAAAGTAGCGCTGATTTATTTTTTCGTCAATCGCATGGTATGTGGTGCCGTTGGATGGGTCGTTTAAAAATATTGCGGGTAAGTATGGGGAAAATATTTTTAGATTTAGGGATCCGGTTGCGAAGTATTAAGCTAATTTACAGTGCTAATTTTAGTTAGAGTCAAGTTTCGTCGTCGTGCCCCCTATTGCGAAAAAATTCATGGTAGTAAAAAGTAAAACTATCACAACTTTACAAGTTAACAAGTCGACCAACGTATAAAATGTTCCCATATTGTGACAGGCAACTACGGAGCAGATTTAATCTTTTAAAATACACGGGAATATCTATATTATTAATTATGGAGCCATAGAGTGGAAAACGATGGGGCACATACTACCATCGCTTTAAGCCGTATTGTTTAAATATTATTGACGTTTGTGTTCTAGAATTATGATCCTTATTTTAAGGACGTCAAGGTACATGACATAAAACTGGCATTTTAAAATAATACTGCGTTAAGTGATGGTAGTAACCCCGCTGTGCATCAACACAAAACATGAGTAGGGTTTCGTAAACAAATCTTACGTTAACAAACAGAAACGACACATAAGGGATGGACGGAAAACGAAAGATACCGCGTTGCATGGTTCCACCACCCACCAGGAGGGTCTCTATTGTTGTGGCAACGCTGTCAGTCTGGTTGAGCGTACGATATAAATTTCCATGAGATATACTAAAGCGTAAGGTACACATCACACATAGGTACAGTGCCTACAGTGAGCCAACAGCCACATTATTTGCAAAAATCAAAATCAAATGCTTTTTTTTTTCAAATAAATTTTTAATTGTAACTTTATTTTTTACCAAAAAGCTATAAAATATGTAGAAAAACAGAAACATAGTGGACAAGGAAGCACTTATTTCTATAAGAGATCTCTACCGCAGTGACCCTTGACAGTTACTTATTTCGGTAAGTAAGTAGATACGCAGCCACTTTTCCAGATACGCAGTTTTAATGAGACGCAAATGGCTGCCTCGCTAAATGTTACGATGCTTAAAAGTTGTATAGATTATTGGAATCCTATTGATTTGATTCCAAACAGCTGGGCTGGAGGTTTGTGGTTTCCGCGGTATAGCTGGTATAGACCAGCTATACCGCGGAAACTTATCGCGGAAACCACAAACCTGTCAAAGCCTGTGGATTTGTCAAAGCCTGATTAGAGGTATTTTAGACTGAGTGGATCAATCCTACAACACAATAGCAAGCTTACTATAATCCATATCCGTACTAATCCAAACTGAAATTATAAAAGCGAAAGTGTGTCTGTCTGCTACGCTTTCACGGCCTATCTGTTCAGCCAATTTTGATGAAATTATCTATCCTGATAATGTATCCCGGGGAAGGACATAGGCTACTTTTTATCCCGGATAATCAAAGAGTATATCCGCGAGAATAAAAAAACTTAGTTCACGCGGACGAAATCGCGGGTATCATCTATCTAGTATTATAAATCCGAAAGTGTGTCTGCCTGCTATGCTTTGATAACGGCCCACCTTTTCAACCGATTTTGATGAAACTTGGTAGATAGGTTACATCCCGGGGAAGGACATAGGCTTTTAGGACTTAGGCTTTCCTAATTAAGGAGTTAATGCGGGAATCATCTAGTTTCTAATAAACGCGAAAGTGTGTTTGTCCATCCGTCAAACCGAATTTGATGTATTTGGTGCAGAGATAGCATGTACATATTATATGCACGGTGAGCCGACAGGTCCGCACTACCTATATTTCAAAAAAAAACATTTTTGATAAACATTTAAATCCGGATGAAACCCAAAGTATCATCCTATCACTACCCCACTAATCACTACCCAAACTAAATATATATATATATATTTTTTTATTATTATTATTTTTTTTTTTTTATTAGGTACGGAAAACTTACAGCTACAACAGAGATGGATAGATAGATAAAGAATAAGTATAACGCCAATTACAAGTTTTCACAGATAGAATTTACATGAGATAAAAAATAGCTCGCAAAGGTAGAAAAATAAACAGTAATGTATACTACATAGGAAGTAATTAGAAAATAAAAAGCTTATAGTTAAGAAGATGAATTAATACAAAAGAAGAACCAGAGTTAACTAATATTAGGGATAATTTATACGTTATATTACTAGCCAGCAAACTACTTCAACTCAGGCTGTGGGAGTCAAAGAATTCATTGGCTAGAATTCTACGCATGGAGGTGGCCGTGGTGCAAAAGAGATCTAGCTTAGGATTCTTTTTTAACAATTTATTGAATGTTAGAGAAGATCTTGGCAAATAGGAGTTCTGACGAAATCTGGTATGCGCAGATGGTGGGCGGAGAATAGAATGGGCACGGGGATGGGTATTGGTAGGCACTTTGAGGGATAACTTTTCGAGAAGCGGCGGACAATCGACTGTGTTATTGGCGATATTGATGAGATAAGTTATATCGCTGACATTTCTCCTAACGGTTAAAGGCAGATGGTGTAGGTGAGTGCATAAAGAATGATAACTTAGGTTGGGATTTAGATTGAACCTAAACTTAAGAAGCCGAACAAATTTTCTCTGGATTCTTTCAATGCGATGAATATACACGTCGTATTGAGGATTCCAGATTTGCGACGCATATTCAAGACTATACTTAAATACTTAAATGACATAATAACAATAATAGACTTTATACTTAAATGTTATCTGTGATTTTATTGATTACTTGTGGTACAGATTTTGCCCTGCCCTGAACCTAGAACCCGATTGCAGTGCACCCTTCCGGGTCCAATTGTTAATATAAACCATCCCGGGACTTTTTTTGAATTAAATTATATTGATATAGTAGTGTTGGCTTGCTTACCAACCAAGCCAATAGTTAAGAGGTAGAGAATTTTTCGTGACTGATGTTTCAAGACCTTTCCTTTTGAAACTTTAATTAATGAAAAAACTAGAAGTTTAATTCGCTATAATCCGCCACAGAAGGCAAAAGGAGGTACGGAAGACAAAAGGAGGCACGGAAGGCAAAAGGAGGCACGGAAGGCAAAAGGAGGCACGGAAGGCATTGTCATGGACTTCCGCAAAGTAACGCCTGCTCCTTTCCAATATTTAATTGTACTTACTTTATACTAATATCCACATTAATAATACTGTGGATATGTGATAAGGGGAGTACTAAATTAAACCTAATCTTAACTATGATTATAAATATTTTTGTGAGAAAAAAAAATGTTACGTACTTACACATACACTCGATGAAATAATTAGTAGGGTCAATTTGGAAATTTATAATTTCTGAATTTTCCTGGCCTGGTGGGAAGACTCGGCCGTAGCTAGTTACCACCCTACCGGCAAAGACGTGCGGCCAAGCGATATAGCGTTCCCGCACAATGCCGTGTAGAAACCGAATGGGTATGGGTTTAATATAACCATGCATGCTCCTAACCGGTGAGATCTTATATATATATTGCACTTTGACTTAGCTCTGACTTAAGATAGAGTTAAAACGAGATTTATGACACTCAAAGATACTCCAAAGTCCATCCCGTTTTGATTCTAAGTTAAGCCTGAGCAAAGACAAAGTATACGCTCTATAAATCTCAGCATTAGACTTCATCAACACTTACCAACAGGATAGAACGCAGTCTAGGGCTAACACAAACTTATCTGACCGGGTGGCCAAAACTGGAACTAATTTTTATGCCTGTTTAGTTTTTGTTTTTAATTTATTTTTCTAATATACTAGCGACGCTGACACCGGGTCAGTTAAATTTGACGGACTATATTTTATAGTTCACGAAACGAAAAGTGAATAAAAAGATTGCCATCTAGTGTCTAATCTAAAACCTAACTTAAAAGCATTCTTGCTTTCCATGATAGTAGACCGTATTCTTAGCGCGTTTCCTTCGTTTTACCTGTTACGGAAAAACGATAATAGATGGCTCCACCGTCCAATTGAAAGAAGTTTTCCCGCTGAACCAGATTTTCGTCCCAGTTTATTGTAATTTTCTTATATTATTGTAGATGGCGCTATTTCATCCATTGCTCTAGGAAATAGGTGTACCCACATAACAAAATGAAAACAAGTTCCTATATACACCAACAGAGGGTGTACCGCATGCGAAGTTGATAGAAGTCGTTATTTATTATAGTATTAGATCCGTATATACATCGACCTTCACCGATCTGTTAACCAGATGAATAAATAGCGTATTTTATCTATTATTAAATAAAAATATAATTAGGTTAACAGATCCGGCTCTTCGACCATTATGTAAATATAGAAAATATAAATTCAAGAGTTGTAAATAAACGCCTTTCATCTCAAAGATTATATCGATAGACTTCATTCATTAGGTATGCCTGTGTAGGATTAAACTGAGAAGAATAAGACCTAGAAGACCGATCTTTTTTTCATTGCGTACATTTTAGAAGACCAAATACACTTTCATTTTCTTTGTTCATTCCGACAAAGGACATTTTATTAACCGAGTTCAAAAAGGAGGTTATCAATTCGACTGTATGTTTTTTTTGTATGTATGTTACGCGATAATTTCGCCAATTATGAATCAATTTTGTTCTTTTTTGTTTGGTAGATCATACTTCAGAGGTGGTCCCACATAAATTTTATCGAAATTAATATCGCTTTTTGAGAAAATCAACTAAAAACAAAATATATACCGAGATAATGGGGCTGATTCTGCATAACACAATCTCTAAACTAAACTAAAATGGCAGCTTTAAATCTAGTTCTGTCCCTTTCCGTAGGAAGTATTATGACAGGGTTAGCAATATTTGTAATGCTCTAATTTTAGTTTAGTTTAGAAATTGTGCACTACAGAATCAGCCCCACTGTCTTTTGCTTTTTAGTTTAAATTGGTACTTATAGGTATTGAAGTCGGTTTTCGTTTAAGATGAAAGCGAATAATATTATTTCGACATAGGTTGGACACAGATTTGTAAATTGATGTTATGATTTTCCTATTGCCAAGACAATCCTTTAATGAAAATTGGAACAATAAACAATTAGAATGGATTGTGATTATAAATCACACAATAGGTTTTCCGCTTATTACCTATATACTAAATTGTGAAAATTATCACGTATTTAGGAGACAACGTAATGAGATAAACGCAGTCCCAACTCCCAGCTAATATCACTCAAATTATTTCAGTCTGCGCCTCACCGCATGGAATTGTACAGCTTCAAAATTTATACAGCATTTTTGCTTAGTTCCTCAACTCGTTATCTTCAAGATGCACTCGACACGCGGAGTCGACTACTGTCAACTTAGGATTACTCTCGTCTGTATAGGATAATGTGACGACATTTCGTCGCCCTACACGATCCGTTTAAATATAATTTCTTATTTTATGATCAATTTTAAGGTAATTGTAGAAGATCTTCAATTTATGGAAGGCCTGGAAGAGGATTACAACATTCTTCTTCGAGAATTACGTCCCAGCAAAATCGGTTGAATAGACCGGCCGTGAAAGCGTACCAGACAGACAGATACACAGACACACTTTCGCTTTTATACTTAATATTAAGTATGGATTTCAAATTTATACCTAAATGTAGTTTTTTTTTTATAAATATTCTTATTATTAAGTAGGTACATTTATTTACTTTTGGTATGAACTATGAATTTTTAGTAAGATGGTAGAAATATAAAGATTATGCTAAAATGACACCTTTTCACTGTAATTTTTTTCATTTACAAATGCGATGATTACTTAGTTAAAAGTCGTGTAAAATATTGTATTTTAGAGAGAGTTACGAATAACTTTACTTTCACTGTCTTATTTGAATGAAGGAATAAAACTTAATCTGACAGACACTGAAAGTACATTCATACATATTATGTATGAATGTACTTCTTACTTAATTTTGCAATCTAAAATTCCATTTCTGTGGCTCAACAAGTTAAGTGCTCTATGATTGAATCATTTTAGCCAGACTGGCTTTTACCAGTGTTATAAATCTCTATTTATATTTTATATTTCAAACTAAAGTTTAATGAAGTGAATCCTGTACTAGATATAAATGTGAAAGTTTGTATGTTTGTAAATTTGTATGCAGTACCTACATAATTTAAGCACTTATGTATTTAGGTTATTTAAACTTGAGAAAAACAATATATTCAATTAATACACGGTGCAAATGTAAAGTAAAGTAAATATTTATTTGGAAAAATATAGTATAGACAGACATCTAGATGTTATTATATGTTATAGATGTATTAATTTAAAATTTTAATGTTGTAGATTTTTGTTATATTTAAATATTTGTAAATATTGTATTAATTATAAATGTTTTGTGAAATACGACACGACGATAGGTTTTCTCGATTGTTTAATTTTAGGCAAGTACGAAAATTTTAAACAAAGAAATGGAGATACATTAATATAATTTTGAATTTAATACAATGGAACGGAAAAACTTTCGTAATTAATAATTTAATTTGCTATAAAAACTTATTCAAGCTTGATGCTAAAAACTTTAATTTGATAGGCAACAAAAAGTATAATGTACAATTAAAAGATTTGTGAAGTTAATTGTTTTTACTGTTTGATAATTCAGTTAATTATTCACGCCAGTAAAAATTAAATGAGTGTTGTAGAAAGAGCATTGAAGTAATCTAATTATCTACAGTTTATATTCGCTTTCTATCTGAGTTAATTCGGTTAAGTAAGTACAATCTTTTCTCGATTAATTAGGTATTTAATATTTACTAAAAAGTTATCCAAAAATTATAATAACTAAACAGGTAAACATGAAGTTACATCAGAAGACTTCTTTTACAACATTTCTTTTGCATTGACGTTTTTTGTAGTGGTTCGGTCCAGCACAGATCACGGGCGTGGGTAATGATGAAAAACACTTGATCTTGTATCACACTTTGTATATTTTACATGGAATAATTAATATACATTGAGTAGATAGCGGACAGAGAGCAGAGCGAAATTATTGTGAATAATGTGTAATCTCACTGGCCCGCTAAACACATTTCTGCACATCTCCATTTTGGTGGATACCGGGCCTTATATCGTGCCAAATGAATGCCTCCCGCCTTTTGTTTAACGCTGGATTAACTAACTCACTCGAAGCAAGGCCGTGTATAAAACGGCAGCTTATACATAAATTAAACTGAATACACTCTTTCGAAAAACGTAAAAACTAGCGCGGCTGTCCCAAACCAAAACCTAGTAAGAACCATTGTGAAAAATTTACAGGAGAAGCAAAACAAACTCTTTTATATGCCTAATAAGTAGTATGAACTTTGATGAACTATACATTCGTGATTAATTGTTGATAGACTATTTTTTACTAATTGAGAATATAAAATACTAAAAACTGTTACATATGCACGTTTTATGTGACATACTACGTTATTTTTTTTAGATTGTTATCCAAGAACCAAAATCAAAATCCTAGCATGGTCACTTACTAGGAATTTAAATTGGACGATCGGAAAAATCGAACTAGTGTTCGCCATTAAAAACCTAATAAAAGTTTGACTCACCTAACCTTCCCCGATCCGAGATGAAATTAATAGTTCAATGATAACGATATGATGTGATGAAATTAATTTATTGAAAAAATAAAAGACAAAAAGCTCTTCCAAAACTTGACCTTCTGCTTGCAAATCTAGAGAAGTGTCGTTAGTTGGCTTTTCACACCAAAATCTTCTTCTGGTTTCTGGCATAAGGGGCACCAATTTTTTAACGATAGTGTCCTTTTTAGATGTTTTAATACCTCGGGGAATCTTGATTACTTGGGGTAATTCCGTAATTTTGTCTTTTTTAAAGAGAAAGTCCAATTCTGTGTATGGCTCGTCAAAACTGTAACAAAAAAAATACTACAACACAACTTATTAAATCACTATTTGTTTGAAAATAATATTAAAAATAATTAGAACAACGATAATATAATAATAATTAACGATGAGAATTAAATAAAAGTTGTAAGGTTAGTTTGTTGCTATAAAAAATTGTACTTATACCTTGTTTTATAAAACAACTTATTTGAATCCGCTACAAACATCACTCTAACCACTTTGTTTAAAATAAAATGTTTCAGAATCTCATCATTTCTAGCCACTCTTTTTTTTAGTCCAAGCCATGCGTTCTGTAACCTCTATGAGACGCATCTTGTTTCTAGAACTTTGGACTACATTCTTGAAATCATCAAAATCATAAACATTGCCTTGTTTATTATTTTTCGCTCAATATTGCCATGCACAGAATCTGCCGTCATATGCGTGTGTCCCTTCGTTAGGTAACTTAAAGTGATAGTTTCTATATTATATTCACTGGAATTAGCAATTGTGATTAAAGCTGTATAAAGTGTCCAATTTTTATTTTGGGCAGTGCAATTGTCTGCCCAAATATAAAGGTGTTGACAATCTCTTTCTGCTCTTATAAAACTCAATATTGCATCAACTATATTATTAGTTTCACGTCCTGCTTGACCTTCATGCCAAACAACGCAAGTGGCTGAATCTTCTGAATTCTTATTAATAGGAGCAAATGTCAAATTAAAAGTGATAAGACGGCTTACAAAAACAGCTTCTTTGCTTTGTGGCATTATGGACAGTAAAATGACTTTTTGTAAGTCCATAGAAAAATATTTTACGTGGGATGAATTTATCTGCATCGCACCGTTTTTGTACTCTTTAAGAGCTTGTTCGGATTTAGTTTTGTGTTCTTCGTATTTTAGTTTAATTTCAGCGAGAATAAGAGATTCATCAATAAATGTTTTCTTTTCCTCAGAGTAAAGAATGCATTCGTCACATTTATCACCTCTTGGCATATTGAATGAAATTTTCAGCTTTTTCAATTCAACGATTTTCAAGTCAACGACCACGCACATCCCGTCCCGCACCCCGCTCCCTAACCACGCCCACACGCATCGACTTGCTGTGTTTTGAAAGGGAATCTTTAGTAATGTACATTAATTATTACACAGTTTCCCAATTTAAAATCCTAGTAAGCGTTTTTACAAATTCAAAAACACAGTAAGTCGAAATTCAAAACTCAAATACCTAGTATGAGCACCACTTACGAGGTATTTTAATTTGGAAATGTTACATGCTAGGATTTTGATTTTGTTTCGCAGTGTAGCAAGTGGAGTTACTAGGATTAATGTGTCATGTAACTTTGGTTCTTGACCAGATAGAAATACGGGTGTTTTTGCAAAACACGCGGCTTAACATTCGAGGTAGCGATGTTGCAAAAAATGGTCCCAAAAAAAAATGGCTCATACTAGGTTTTGGTTTGGGACAGCCGAGCGGTCCGAAACGTGTGTTTTTAATTTAGGTACTAGATTTTAATTATTTCATCTACTCGATTTCGGTTTATCTTTTGGGAACTCTATGATCTTCAGAGATAAAAGGATGTGTCGTCAAGACCTCTAAGTCTTATAGTCTTTGAAAATAGGGCTTATAATATGGGTGAATGATACAATCGCGCACAAGTTTACCCCCCTCTTATTTAGGTGAGTAAGAAAAAGGATATTTGTAACAGTGTTCATGTTCATGCATATTAACTTCTAAATCGTGCGTAGCATCGGATTACCCATCGTTATGATGTGCGATAAAATCTGAACACAATTCGAGGGTTGAATGTAAATGCCACGAAGTTCATAGTAACATAAAAAATGGTATTGTTTTTTATTTTTACTGGGAATGTTCCCCGTGTCCCCAGCCCGCGTACTATGGCGATATTTATGCAAATATAATAACTGAAACTGACTGACACTGCCAACGTACTCGTATAGCGATGGGCTATACGTAATTATCAGTATGTCAGTTAGTGACTGGCACACTGGATCTAGAAACTAAGATTTTGTATGTAACTTTAAACAGGAGAAAGGATTTTGAATTATTGCAAAGGAAACTTTAAAAACTGTTATCTTGTGCGAGGGTGGACACGTAACATAGACAACTCTTTTTCGGTTCAGTCAGACGTATATGGTGGGAAGTTTTGGTAGCGACTTACCGCGTCGTTACCACTGTATTCAGGGGCCTGGGTTTCAAAAAGCATGATCATTATACGCCTTCCATCAGCCATAGCCATCTTTAACTGCATTAAAAAAATAGACGAATTTATCTACACGGTTAAGGATTGCACTAAGCATGATTGTCGTCAAGCGCAAGCCTATCTCACAATAAAAAAAAGAAAAAAAAAACCCCAGAAACTCCTTAATTTTTCGGGATAAAACCTATTCTCCAAGTTTACTATATCCCTGAAAAAAATCACTTCGATTCTTCATTTAATTTAATCCAATTGCTCCAATTCAGTAAGAGTGTCAGATCATTAATCACACTTTTGCATTCATAATAATATTCAGGAAACAGTCGCAAAATGCGTTCATACGTAGGATCTACGCACGAATGAAGCAATGAAGTGTAGCGGAGGTCCACTATATATACTCTTATTTGTGAACGCAAATTTTATTTGAATGAGTCAATGTATTTATTAAGATAATGAGATACTAAAAGCCAATTCCATACGTTGGGAGAGTGTCGCGGCATTAATAGAACGTTGTATTGGTAGGCAAGGCAAGTTAGCGAGGCGCTGCGCCGCGACGCCGCCCGTATCGACCGCCGCCTGTTGAATGCTTACACCCCACTCCATGTCGCCCCAAGACCTTCGCCCGCCCGCCTTTACTTTTCACATGCTTAAAATAGGAGCGTGTAACATCGATATTTGAAACATTAGCTTACTACAAAGCGTTGTCTGGTCGCTATTGTATTTATTTAT
Source organism: Erebia aethiops (assembly GCA_923060345.2). Lineage (NCBI taxonomy): Eukaryota > Metazoa > Arthropoda > Insecta > Lepidoptera > Nymphalidae > Erebia > Erebia aethiops. Next base: position 27,009,848 of record OV281081.1, read on the forward strand.
ATATAAATATAATGATTTAAGGCCCTTTTGAAGTTCTGTAGAATCCAATAATTCTCCGAAAAAATATTTTCTGCCTCTATCTACTACTTGTTGACTACATTGTATCAGTACAGCTGTAATTAGGTGTGATTTCACCTATCAATTTAGAGAATACTAGCTGATGCCCGCGACTTCGTCCGCGTGGATTGAATTTTTTTAGTTACCGCGGGAAATCATTAATTTTCCTGGATGAAAACTATAAATATAAAAAGTAACCATTGTGTTATTCCAGACTATAATCTACCTCTGTGGCAAATTTCATCCAGATCCGTTCTGTCGTTCTGGCGTAATTGAGTAACAAACATCCATCCATACCTCCATCCATCCAAACTTTCGCATTTAAAATATTAGTATAGATTTAGTTATTTTGGTCGATTGAATACAATTGCAAAAGAATATTTTTTAAAGATTTAGCATTCCAAGTAGAATTTTTTTGTAACAAGAACTTCGTAAAATAATTACTTACCTAAAAAAATATTCAGCAAGAATCATTTTGGATTTACTGAAATGAAAACATATCATCTTACGAATATCTAAATCTGTTTACACGCGTAATGCTTGATAAAATTACTTTAGCGCCAAAACGTACCTATCTTCATATGAGGAGATAAAATATGGAGATAAAACCTGGTTACAATATTAATATTTAACGCTGCGACGGAGTTAAATAAATCTAGCGAACTGGAAAGTAGGAATACGCGGTAAAAAATTTATGGGTCAGATCGAAACCGTCTGGTATTATTTTGGGATCCAATGTCACCGAACATTTTAAATGAAATAAGTATAGAATCGGATACCTCGGAGTCAAGTGACATTTTAAAAGTTCGAAAATATTGATTTACGTTTTCGTCATTCATATACAAATCCATAGACCAATAGAAGATTTCAATAGGTTACAATTCACTTAGATTTTAGAATGATGTTTTACAAAAATCTAAACAATGGTCCCAAAAACCGAAAATGCAAAACACGATTTTGATCAAAAGATCACTTGAATAGAATACATTTATTTATTTATTCTAATTCTTATTTATTTAAAAGATATGTTTGTATCTATTTTATTAAACCAATATCGTAAAAGCTCGCCTCTTAAGAGAATATTTATGGATTTTGTCAATGTAGTATGAAAGTTTGGACTGTTTTTTATATTAACGCACGTCTTGTACTTTGTTTTCTTTCTTGCATGCTTACGGTAAATAATTTACGAGTCTTCAAGAGCTTCAATATTATGTTATGGAATGGCAGCTTTGACAGATCTCACTCTGGTTTCAGGCGGTAGAAGTTCCGGCAAAAGCCCGTATGTCCATCCGTGGACGTCTATCCACGTTTATATTCTCTATGGTACAAAACAATCAACCGTCTATGATTTGATTTAGTATTAGTAATTACATCACGTACACACTACAAAGCAAAATAAACGATACCTGACATACGTGCCTCAGCCCTCATCTCGATCTTTATGTTGGGAAACGGTCGAGAAATGAAAATAAGAGAAATTGTTTCTCTATTTCTATTCAATATTTCATTAGGAAACTAATTGTTTTTGATGGTTAATTTCGAAACAAATTACTTATTTTTTGTAGTAAAAATCGTACCCAAAAATGAAGACTTAATAGCGTACCTATATCCATACTAATATTATAAATGCGAAGGTGTGTCTGTCTATTTGTCTGCTACGCTTTCACGGCCCATTTGTCCAACCCAGTTTGATGAAATTTGGTACAGGGGTAGGTTGTATCCCGGGGAAGGACATACTTTTCAACCCGGAAAATTAAAGAGTTCCCGCGGGAATCAAAAAACCTTAAACCACGCGGACGAAGTCGCAGGCATCATCTAGTACGTACATATATACGACTTCTTTTATCTTAGACTATGATAATATATCATGACTTACCACTATATACTCGAAGATAAGATCGCAGTAAAGGTCTTACTTTTCTATTGAATTGATTGGTACATCCGTGTTACCCTTGAAGGTATGAATCTATGTCATGAATTTTGTTAAATGAACTGTGTTTTACTGCAATCTCATTTGGAAGACAGTGACGATGTAGTCTAGTCTAAGCGCGCTATACTCGTGTAGTAAACTATACCAGTTAATTAAACACATACCTCTTTAAGGTTTCTTTGTCTTTCCATACAGATTGGAAAACTTGGTTACTAGGTGGTGTAATTTTTCTTATAACCATGGATGTAGACGTACTAGATGGGCCCGTACCGTACCGGACGTACTAGAAAAAAGTTGCGCGTCCGACTTGTAGGGCGTGCCCCTCACCTGTATAAGCCTGTCCTTGTCCCCTCCATAGCGCTATCCCGCTTTTCAGACTAGATAGCGTTAGTTAAATAAGTTCACATTCTTTGTTTGACAAGGCTCGTCTATGTAAATTGAGGTCGTTGATGGTTACGGCTGAAGCTTTTCACACTACCTATCACGAAAAGACAATAAAAGATATACAACTTACCACAATTAAAGTAGCTAAGTAAAAGTACTGTGTGAGTAAAAAGTTATATTAGAATAAAGTTGGAAAACAGGTAGGGTAAGCACCTCACCCTTTGAATTTCGTCCTCATCTTATCCCTTTATACATATGTACCTACTTTTGCCGTTGAACTTACATGAAAGTGGTTGATCTTAGGTTGAACTATCGAACGTAAGTATGGTTTGGGGAGTTTTAAGAGTCGTTGTTTCCTATTATTTCTTTGTTACATTCTAACAAGTACTATCGTTATTATAGTTTGATTTTGTGATTCATCCAATAATAAATACCTACCTACATTTATTTACTTCTTATTAAATATAGGCACGACCAATCTGTTTAAGCGATTTTGGCAATCTATGAAGGTACCAGATTTTGACGGACATATTATGACGGACATAGGGACGGACATAGGCTTTTAAAAAAAATAACCTAAAAAGTTTCCGAGGGAATTATAATAAAAATCGGAATCCACGTGGTTGAAGTCGCGGACATTTTTAATTTTTATATAAATAGCAAGAGAGCTGTCATAATAAAGTGCAGGAAAGTCTCGCAATATGAACTCAATTTGACTGGTGTAAGTTCACTACTGTTATTTAGTAAATTGGTTCTGGTAATAACACAGAACAAGGAATCTGCTTATTACATAACATTATACTGTTCGTTAATAATATGCTTATCTTTAGTATATGATGCTACTCAATTGGTAATAATGCATACTAAAATTCTACTTCAATGTTATAATGTAACAAGAGAAAAGGATATAGTGTTGCTGTGAAGTACAGATAGTACTCTACACTAAACTAAAGTGACAGGTTTATATTATCTTGTGCTATTTAGTCCTAGTCTTAATTTAGTTTAGAGAATATGAACAAAAGGAGTAGGTAGCCAAAAGGTACTTCGTCAAAACGTAACTTCGCACAGTACTTACTTTTAGTGCAAGGCGTCAGATACCTGGGCTACACAATCTCTCGATACCTTATCTACTTGTTTTAGTAGATACAGACAGTTTCGGCTCATTCGCCCGCTTTCTGAACTGCACTATTGAACCTTTAGTCTTTGTTGTGTTTTATAGATAATAGATTAAATTACTTTCTTGAGTAAAATGTAGGCAAGAAGTTAATGCCCGAATTCGACCTTCACCTTTTCTCCGTTCCTCATTATGTCACTTGAAAGCACATTATGTCGTCGGTCCCGGCTATTACCACTAACATCTGATTACTAACATAAAATCGTTAAACCTAAGAGCCGAAAAGGTACCCTCTCCCCTTCTCTAGTTGAGTCGTATGCGGAAAAATTGGAAGTTCCTCGCATTATTATACTCTGATTAATGATAGGGCCCAAAACCAAAAGTCGAAAGTCATATCAAGTTAATTCTAAGTCGGCAGCGCCATAGGTATACTTTTAAAAGTTAGTTTAGGTTAGTGTCAAATAATTGTTGAAATCTACATTTTTAATCATTGAAATAGAATGAGTACTAGAAGCAGGGTCACGAACAAAAAATATCGCAAAAATGTCCCAATTTGCACACACATAAACATTTGTATGCTGAGTGGGAAATGTAGAAAAAGGTATTATATTAGCAACAACTTCAGTTAATTATGCACCTTAAGTTTAACACATAAAGCTACATTACGATTAGAAAATATTAATTTTTAAGACGTTCTGTCATCAGAGAAAAGGTAGGAATAACCTTTCAATCCAAAACAAAAAGTAATTTTTAAAATAAGTACAAAAATATTTATTATTAAAATAAAACTTAATATGTAAGCAATAAGGTACTTCATACGTTGCCAAATTGATACCTTTACACTATTTTGGAACAAGACGCAACTCTTGGCATCACATTGTCAATATCAACAACGTCAATTTATTATAAACCTTAAAACTTAGATTTTAAGTTGAATTACGAATGTAGTATGTTTATATTTAAGACCTTTTGTCTTTGTAAAAAGGCAAAAACAAAAAATTCAATGGAACGAAATTCAAATAGAACAATGGAGACATGGAGTTGCTGATTTTTTAAAAGTTGTATATCGTGGTGGTATGTGGTCGTGTATATTTATTACTAGCTTACGCGCCCCAGCAACTCACTTATGTGTTATACTTGTACAGTATGTTTTATTTATCAAAATAAATATTGATACAGTTTTGGTGGGTAGCACTGCGAAAAACCACGTAGGTTTAAATGGCGTACTCTCTCCTCTTCTATCAATATTTATAACTATACATTGTTATGATATGCATAAGTATCTGTGTAAAAACATGAGGAAACTAAAACTAAACTACCTAACATGTGTTTAAGAAGTAAGATTTTAACTTAAAATTAAATTTTCCTTACTTAGTTTCATTTTAAAATTAATATCAAGGTTAAAAATCTACGTTTTATTGACGTATTACACGTAAACTTAAAAAGTACCAAGTAAACTTTATTCAGATTTAGCCTTTGCGGCTTTTATTACTTTTTACTACATTTTTTATAAAATATTTATGTAAAGTATATAATATCTTTATGTACCCATGTATTTTATGTGTATTAATGTAACTAAGGTATGTGTGTTTCCAGTAATATCAATTTTATCAAAATGAATTTGAACATAATTAATGTTATCTGTATATTTTAGATGGCTTAAACAACTCTACTGCATAACGAAATGGATTACCAGGGAATCACTAAGCAACAATACTTTTAAAACACCAACACTACTCCATGCATCCCGTCTATCCAGAACAGTCAATGTTTGTTACAATATTTGACGCATTGTCACAAACATTGGCCAAAGGATATTAGCACACTTTTTATATGAGCACTGCAGCATTTTGACGCGTCGTTATGTTGGCTAAGGTTGGCTCATACTAGTGGCAAATAAGAGCACTTTCGTATTTGTGCTGTAATTTGTCGGGGACATTTTTGAAGCGCTAATCCTACATCTAGTATAGGTACTAAAAAAATTCTACATCAATGTTTTTAATAATAAATAATTATTAATGGTGAAAATAATGCTGTATTGGTGTATTTTTTATACTTTACATAATCTAAGTAGTTTATTAAGTTCACTCAAGAGATGAAAAAACGAAAATTTGGTCCCCTTTGCGTTTCCGGCACGCTCCCTCGTGGCATTCCGCCGCTCAACCTTAACTTGATCGTCAAATAAAATTTGTTTAGAGAAATGAACTTACTTCCTGTTTTGCGTGTCTATTGCTTATGAGGTTTATTTCCCTGGAGGAAGTTAACTTCGGGGTCGTTTCAACCGTTAGACCACAGTAAGACTTCGCTGCTGGATGTAGGTCTCGTAAGCGAGAATGCCGAAAGCTGATGCGCCTCACAAATATCGTTTTTTTATACGGAACCACCAATATAGAATCTGGAAAACAAGTTATTACAGTACCTACCTAGAGATGGTACCTACAGTACGACGTCCCAGAATTACTTTATCTCATATTCGGAAAAAAGGCATTCTATCGCGCATACAATACCTCAGGTGTGAGTGGGCTGCTTTCCACCTCTTCTACCAATCTAATATTTATCTAAAACCGAATATACACTGCGAAATTAGTGGAATGAAATTAGTTTCATGAGATTAATTTAAACATGCATAAAAGTAGTTTCGTATTGTAAATTCGGCTTAACGCCAAGCTACAAAAGTAAGTAAGTGCCGTATATTTTCACCAAATCTGATCAGAATAAAATCCTGTTACCTGTTACGAGTACCTGGCAAACATGGAGCACTGGATCGATACTTTCTCTGCTATGAATAAGTAAGATGGATGAACTGCTGTTTAAAATTCTATGAAACCGAACGCAATTATTGCTATAGGTGAATTATTAAGTATTATTATTACACTTTATTTGTACACCACAACACAATAAAAGAAAGAAAAAAAAAATTAAGGAACAAAAATACAAGAAAAAAATACATTAAGAATTATTTTCGAAAAAGAAAGCGTACCTAACTACAAATCCATACCTACTAATATTATAAATGCGAAAGTGTGTCTGTTTGTCCATCCGTCTGTCTCTCTGTCTGTCTGTCTGATTTTGATGAAATTTGGTATCAATAGAGATTGATTGATGACGTATTGATTGAAAGTTTGGATGGATGTATGGATGTTTGTTACCAAATCACGCCCCAACGGCGGAATGGATCTGGCTGAAATTTGGCACAGAGATAGATTATAGTCTGGAATATCACATAGGCTTTTTATCCCGGAAAATTCCGGAAAATACCGCGGGAACCAAAAAACCTCAAACCACGCAGACGAAGTCGCGGGCATTCGCTAGTATTTGCAATAATTTTCCTTAGCCGTCACAACTCTAATAATATTATTTGTCGCAAAGCATTTGATGAATCCGAAAACCGGATTTGGGTAAGGGTTTGTCGAATAATCATTTTTTTAATAGCTTTTAAGACTCGAACAAATAGAAAATGTATATGTTTATTGCATAATAAAATATGCTTTATTATATACAAATTATTATGTGACTGGTTTTGCTATTTCGTTATAATTTGAGTCGCGTGGCCCGGCTCAGAAGGGTTAATAAGCGCTCTTCTAATATTTCAGCTATGTCTCTTTAGGGAGCATCAAGAAAATCTAATTTCAAATTGACTTCTTTAATTGGGTATTGAACTTGAAACCTCTTGCTTATGTGCTGTATATCTAAATTTTTTACATAAAAAGAATAAATTGAATTCCCAATAAAAGTTTTACCAATAGAACTTTTAAACATATCCTCTAACAATTGCCCGCCAGGTCACTCAGAGCTTTCTTATGATGCCGATAGTTAGCAACCATTGCTCGGAACTGTTTAATAGGGATGACGATAACTCAATCAAATCAGCAACATATTATCAAACTTAAAAACGCGCTTATAGAATGGAAATTTGTATGGAATACATAGTTGTGACGTCATCGAATTTCGACAAACTTTTTTTCTTTATTCGATATTTTAAAATGTTAAACTTATAACTTACTAGTGGGCCCGGCAGACGTTGTCCTGTCCTGAAACTTGAACCCGATTGCAGCGCCCCCTACCGGGTCCAATTATAAATATAAACCATCCCTGGACCCACTCAAACACACACAAAAAATTCCATCTAAATCGGTCAAGCCGTTCTCGAGTTTTAGCGAGACAAACGAACAGCAATTGATTTTTATATAAATAGAGATAGGAAATGTGAATTTGAAGTATTTTGGAAGACCCTCTTTTAAATAATCAGTAAGAAATTGTGTATTTTCGACATAGGGATCACCTGATTGTCATCGCTGACACAACACTTACTGTTCGAAGGCTCTGGTTCTTTAGGATAGTTAGTATTCTGTACTTTAGGTACTACTGCGTTTGACTGAAAGTACGTACTAAAAGTAATTTGTACTTGATACTAGCGAATGCCCGCGACTTCATCTGCGTGGTTTGAGGTTTTTTGGTGCCCGCGGGAACTCTATAATTTTTCGGGATAAAAAGTAACCTATGGGCTATGTGCTATTCCAGACTATAATCTATCTCTGTGCCAAATTTCAGCCAGATCCGTTAAGCCGTTAGCGCGTGATTGAGTAACAAATCCATCCATCCATCCAAACTTTTAAATTTATAATATTAGTAAGATTACGATGAAATTTGGAGTTTGGGTCCTGCTCCCCACAGGATAGTATAATAACTTACACTATTGTATTTTATTTAACTTACATACTTATTTCTTGTTTCTTGCCGGCTCTTCTTGGCAGAATCTTCTTTCCGAACCGGTGGTAGAGTCAAAACATGACGTAGCATAAGAGACACCTGTATGTCCTACATGTTTGAAATAAATTGAATTGAATTGAAATATTGCCGAAAAATGTAGGTACCTACCTAACTTCCGAAATGTTACTTCATGTTAAAATACATGAAGTCGAATACAAAATTAAGCTACAGCAATTGTTGAATGATTCAACTTAAAAATATCTAAATTGATATACTTTAAACATTGAGCATTGAGGTGGCATTGATTGAGCGAAGATCGTGTAAGCGATGCGTAAATTAATTAAAAATGAGCGATTTTCAACGGTTCCTCGATGGACCTATCCATGAACCAAACTATTATACTAATAAAAGGAAACTAGTTATCCCTCGTGAATAACGCCACTATTTCGATCGACATATCCATAAATTATTCATACCATCCAATTATGGTCGACATTGGTCAAAGTTTTTCGCTTAAATATTTACAGTGGAATTCATAAACAATTGGTAAAAAGTCTCCTAAAATGATGTCATTTTCATTACACACACACACACACACACACGCACATAATTAATTATTTACACAGGTTCCCATTGTATGCTTTCATGTGGCAGTCGAATTAGTAATTTCTACGAAAATAATATACAGCATTAAAAGTCCCAAGGGAGTAGCTGCTTTCAATAGAAATACCTAACAATAACAGAAATATGTCAAAAGTCAGAGAACGGCTGTTTATACCTACTAATGTGGATGTCATATTGGGAATTGGAAATAAAAATGTGATAAAAAATAAAGTAAAATCAAGTAATTATTATTACAATGTACGTTGGTGGTGTTACACCCCGTGCCTTGGAGAGCACGTTAAGCCGTCGGTCCCGGTTATTTTAACTAAAATGATAATGGCCGTTAAAGCCCGCTAACCCGCATTTGAGCAGCGTGGTGGGTCTAAGCTCTACTTCCTTCTCTCCTATGATAGTGGAGGCCTGTGCCCAGCAGTGGGACGTTAATGAGCTGTAGTGGGTAGGGAATTATAGACTTTTAAAACATCAACGGAAAACGAGCGAATGAATCGTAGACATGGGAACACGTCATCCTAACTTAACGACATTAAACTAGTATCCCTATAAAATAATTTCTTTGAAAAGTTTCATTAAAACGGCATAGCGTGCTACAGGTTGAGAAAGTAGAAAACGATTTCATTTCGGCTTACCAAATTTAAAAAGGTGGCAGAATTTAAATTAACAAAGTTTTATCAAGGGATTCACCCATCTTTTTTAAGTAATAGAAAAGATTTGTCGTTTTTGTTAATACACTTTATATTTTCTCTGCGATTTATAGATGAGCAGTGAGCACTTAACGTTTAGGTAAGCGAATGTTAATGAAAAAAGAAGTTTGCCAGAATCAAGGAACCCGTTGAAGTATGCATGGTAGCGGGCTCACCTGTTAGGGGCATGGCAGTTTTATTAAACCCATACCCCTATTCGGTTTCTACACGGCATCGTGCCGGAACGCTAAATCGCTTGGCAGCACGTCTTTGCCGATAGGGTGGTAACTAGCCACGGCCGAAGCCTCCCACCAGGCCAGACCAGGGAAAGATCAGAAATTATAAATTCCCAAATTGACCCTGCCGGGGATCGAGCCCCGAACCTCCGCACGTTAAGACAACAGCGCTCAATAGAATGTTTAAATTTTCGGGAATAAAAAGTAGCCCATGTGTTATTCTGCAGACTATAAACTATCTCTGTGCCAAATTTCATCCAGATCCGTTCAGCCGTTCTGGCGTGATTGAGTAACAGACACTAGTCGATATTAGTAATTGTAAGAAATCCCTCCAAGTCATGGGTCCATAATGAAAACACCGGCACTGATCTCCATATTTTATTTGTCTTCATTCTATAATACTTATTCATCCCTTTGATATAGGAAACGTCTGTCCCTGTTGCGTGCTTCAGACTAATTCTCGTCTACTATACTTCCAGGACAAACCCGTTAATCTATTCATTTAATCATTTCTGCAATAATCTCACACACCATTCTTCTAGGCCTTTATTCTCTAAATTCCATGCATAATTCACTCCCGCCATGTCAATCCGTCCTCCTAGACCCCCCTTTTTTTTTTAGCCTGCATTTAATAATTAAGAATTAAGGCAATTTAATGTAATTGTATTTTAATTATTGTAACTCATTTAATTGATGTACTTGTTCTGCCCTAACAGGGCCTTAAATGCAAGATCACATTCACACTATCCTACAAAACGCTTATGTTCACGCTACATTAGTTCACTGGGGCTCCAAATTGTGTACAATCATTAATTAAGTACCCATTGCTCAATTAGGTACCTACGTGTACTTCAGTTTGACTGTAAATAAAGCTAATGATAGTATAAATGGGCTGCATTTACCTACACCCGAAATAACCGTCGAAATAAACACGGGCTTTGTGCAATTTTCGATGTTAAACTGTAAAAGTTTCATAGCTAACAGCGGACATGCTACCAACTTTACAAAGGCTACTAACATTTTGAAGTAAAATAAAACTTCGCAGCTTCCTTTCAACGTCCTTGCTTGATTAATACTTTAAGTTATTTGTTCAACCACATCCTAAGATTAGTGTTTGAGTAAGCGTTAGCCCACTAGATGTGGCGAAATATTTTATTTACTTATATCCTGCTATTTTGATTCAAACTAAAAATAATAATGACAAATCATATATTATCATTTATCTAATGTTATAAATGTGCAAGTTTGGATGGATGGATGTATGGATGGACGTTTGTTACTCAATACAGGGCGTGCCCAACGGCTGAACGGATCTGGATGAAATTTGGCAAAGAGATTGATTATAATCTGGAATAACACATAGATAGGCTACTTTATTAGATAGGTTACTTTATAAAATTATGGAGTTCCCGCGGGAACCGAAAAACCTCAATCGACGCGGACGAAGTCGCGGGCATTAGCTAGTACTAATATAAAAAATGGGAAAGTGTGTTTGTTTATCAAAATTATTATTCCAGCTACGCGTCATATTTTAATTCAAACTGAAAAAAAAAACCCGTCAGATGCGAGTTGGACTTGCGCACCGAGAGTTACGTACCTTGGAAAGTTTTTGTTTAATTATTTGACCTCTGGATAATTAAGACGGTGCTTCAAATTTACAATTAAAGAAGTTAAAAAACTTTATAGTTTTCGGTGATTTGGAAAAAAAACTGTCCTAGCTAAAGACTTCCTTTTTTCTTGTAAAGTTTTCATAAATCTTTGAGCTGAACTCTAAGTACTGACGGATCAGGAACACATTGTACAAAAATGGTACATAAGCTCGTACAATATTTATTCCTTACAAATAATAAAAAACTAACACTATTATTGGCCATAACTGAAAGTGCTTTGAAACAATTTATCGGTAGTTTCACGGTGGAGTCGGGTGCTGAAATTGAAAAAGTCAATTTGTTAGAGCTGTCGTCTTACCATTCTTTTGTTTAGAATCGTGTTGTTGCACACCTGTCATCGCTCAATATTACTAGCCTTTAAATTATAGTGTTTATATGGATGACTAGCTGTTGCCCGTGACTTCGTTAGCGTGGTTTAAGTTTTTTTCTTTCCGCCCTGGAACTCTTTAATTTTTAAAAAGTAGCCTATGTCACTCTCCAGGTCCTCAACTATACCCATGCCTAAAATTACGTCAGACCGTTGCTCCGTTGCGGTGTGATTCAAGGACAAACCAACAAACAAACACACTTTCACATTTATAATATTAAGTACGATTTTCTGTTGCATTTCTACTCGTCTACCGAAGGGTTATGACTTAGGTAAGTATGGGATTGACAGTTTTTGTTTGTCTGTTTGTGTGTTGCTCTACCTAAAGCTCCTACCTACCTACCTAAATCTAAGGTTAGACCGAATACAGACAAAGCAAACTCTGAATACTGAATACTGAATTCTGATTACTGAATAGTAAGTCAAAAATATCCAGTTATCCTTACCGCGAGCTTATCTAAAGCGAACAGTCTGCGCGCTGCAGCCCTGTGGAGCCAGTAGCACGTTTGTATCTGCCACAGTGAGTTACATGCGGCCTCTTTGCAGACCGTGCGTGTACAGAGAGCTGTCTACTAACTGTCGACGTGAGAGCTCACCACGCCAAGTGTAAGCGAACGTCAAAGTAAAATGGACCCAAAAAACTTGCTTTAAAGTCACAAATTCAGCGTTTGGAGCGCTGGCTGTTAATAAATACACGAAATGATGAAATGAGCTCTAAATCATTGCTGTTAATGTTCATTTTACTTTAACGGTCGCTTACACTTGGAGTGTTGAGCTCTCACGTCGATCAATCGTATTTGCAATGTAAAAACTCAGAGTAAGCGTACTGGACTCAGTGTGATTTTAGGGCTGCGACGGAGGCGCTGTGCTGGAGTGGTGTTAGACCTGTCCCCCGATTGTGTAAGGAAATCTTAACTGTAATCAAACGGATAATTCGATGTTTAAGGAGTTCATAGATGACTGCACGTCAAAAAGCATGTATGAATCCTTAAACAGTTCGAGTAATACGTTTTGCTTAGCTTAGACAATTTGACCTCTGACCTTTAAGGGCAAAATACACAGGGAACAAGCGCGGATCGGGCGCGCGCCGGTTCGGGTGCGAAGCGGGTGTTATTCCTTGTATTTATATGGACGATATCACACAGAACACGGGCGCGGGTCGGGCGCATGGCGGGTGACGCTGTGTGATGTCGTCCATATAAATACAAGAATTAGGTACACCCGCCGTGCACCCGACCCGTTCCGCACCCGACCCGCTCCCGTTCCCTGTGTGTTTTGTGCGTTTTTGTTAGAATTAAGAAACTTAAAAGTACATTGATAAATTCAAGAAGAAAAGTGATTGTCATAATGTCAATACTAGAAATAAAAATAAGCTTGTAATGCCTGCTTCTAGGCTTAGTAAAACTAGCAATTCATTTGTTGGAAACAGTGTCCGCTTCTACAATAAGCTCCCAGAAGACATGTTGAAGATGTCTCTGAATAAGTTCAAAGTTAATGTAAAACGTAAACTCATTAAAAAATCTTATTACCATGTAAAGGATTATTTAAATGACAAGGAAGCTTGGCAATGATTTTCTCTAATGGCTCTGATAGTTCCTTAGTTAAGATGATTGTGAAATGGTGATAATGATAAAAAAAAACCGGCTGAGTTTGTTGTGGGCTCTTCTCAGACTAGGGCGTGTTTGGAACCCTCGAAGCTTTAGTTTAAGAGGTCGTACTGATTATCACCATTATATGTTACTCGTTTATGTTATAAATAACCGGACATCAATAAGTGTATAGTATACCTACCTAAATTGAATAAACGTTCTTTGACTTTGACTTTTGACTTTGAAATGATTGTATGAATGTGCACCTATTATGAGTAGTAAATTGTTAGGAAATAATTGGTAGCAGGCTCAGCTGACCTGAGCTTTCGGGTAGTAATAAATAATTATCAAACGCTGCTTGATAATATTTGTTCCTAAAAGTTATTTGAAAGCCATTTGAGGAAGGCGCTGCTTGCTGTCCCATAGCTAAATACTCGTAAGTTACTATTAAAGGAACAATTTTATTTTAACAATGATTAACAATTAACAAGGATATTTGGTAACGAGACCTATAATGTCGGTTTCTGACGATGGGTTACAGATGTAGCCCAATTATATAAAATCTTCATCCTTTGATACGGTCTTAATTGTTATGATTAGCTGAATTACACATAATGGGAGAATGTTATTATTATATTATAATTAAGTATTGGGTTTTTCTGACTAGAAATTCTCAGTACTAGTCCGGAGTTAGGAAGTTGGCGGAGTTTCACCCCCGTGCCTCGTCGGTCCCGGTTATTATCACTAACATAGTTGAAGAAGCAAGAAGTTCGTTGAAGCCCGCCAACTCGCATTGGAGCTGCGTGATGGATCTAAAGCCTAGTTCGCATTATGCTAGTATTTTAGTCTAGTAGCGAGTTATTTAGTAGCTAAAATACTCGCTTCTGCGCCAAAATCGTTCGCACTTCGTTCGAGTACAGTTTACAAGTGAGTGGTGTTTTGTAAGATGAACAGCCTATACATAAACTGATTAAGTTAATCACAACGACGATTTTAGAAGAGGTAGATGAGGTTGATTAATAAAAGAAGCTATGTAAACGAAAATGGATCGATAGAAGGGATAAACTAGGAGCTACTAATTGTCTTGTGAAGGAATTAGTATTGGAAGATCCCAAAGAATACTTCGATAGTTCGCGGTAACTAATGAACTCGACTAATTCGACAGGTTCAGACTTGTTTAGTTGGTCGGCCAGTGAGCACGTACGCGTGGTGGGAGGTGCTACTCGCCCGATAAAAATAGAATAAAATGGATCGGCTCGACTAAATTCCTTACTAAACTACTCGACTAAATTTTTGGTGTTCAGACACGTTTAGCCACTAAATTACTCGCTACTAGACTAAAATACTAGCATAGTGCGAACTAGACTTAAGCTCTAATTCCCTCTCTCCTATGAGAGTGGAGGCCTGTGCCCAGGAGTGGGACGTTAATGGTCTGTAGTGGTGGTGGGAGAATGTTAACCAAACAGAAGTGTTTGCGATCGTTACAATTTAGCAATCAATTTAACGTAATAAAGCTCCAGATATAGAAGCATAAAGAGCTGATCAAATGACCCGTTGTGGTATTTGACGCGACGCAACAAGACTCCATAGAAAATGTCTAACTATAATATTATAGTCAGCGCGACTTCATAGGACGTCAGTCTGAGATATTACACTGGTCCACTGGTCAAGCCAACGCGTGTCTCGCATACGAAAAATAGCCATGGCTGGGAGATCAATAACTGTGTCATGAATAATAATGTTGGATAATCAACTTTTTATGCTACCCCTGCTATATCGTTTTAATTAAGTTTGCAGATTAATTTTGAGAATTACAACAGTAAAGGAATATTTCTCTTGTAAGTTTTATATTATTTAAAAGAAAACAAGTCGCCCAAAACTGTAGTCGCGGCTTTGTCTGACATTTAAGATCATATTAAAAAACTAAAAGCAATTATTCAATGGAATTTTAAGTGAAGACAGAATTATTCATGACCTCCTTTTTGAAGTGGATCAAAAGCACCTTTAAAAGTATTTTAAAGCAAAGAATAATTAATATTTATTAGGTAAATATATTATATTACGGTAAAGATGATAAAATTTTGAGACAGACACGACGTCCTAATATTAATTTTATTTATTATATATTATTATGTAATATAATTATTTTTGCATTAAGGAACTCATTCACCCAATAAAAACCATTTCAAAGAAGTGTACATTTATGTATATAGAAGACATAATTTTCCTAATAATGTTTGAAAATGTTCGGTTTCATACACATCTCCTGCTTCTTTACCTATGGTAGAAAAGACGTGTTTGTTTTGCAGGGCAGGATTTAGTCTACATAACCTAGTATTATTAACTTCCTATATAATATTTATTTTAAGTCTAGCTAATGCCCGCGACTTCGTCCGCATGGATTGAGGTTTTTTGGTTCCCGCGGGAACTCTTTAACTTTCCGGGATAAAAAGTAGCCTATGTGTTATTCCAGACTATAATCTATCTCTGTGCCAAATTTCATCCAGATCCTTTCAGCCGTTCTGGCGTTATTTAGTAACAAACATCCATCCAAACATCCATACATCCATCCATCCAATCTTTCGCAATTATAATATTAGTATACATTAATTAATTTGATTATACTTTAATTTTTTAAGTTGAACTAAATAGGTAGTAGATGTTTTACTTGTTAATTAAAATTCGTATTACAGAACTGAGTTATGATAGAATTTTTGGAATCGCGGTCGAGTCAAATTAACGCCCGGCACAAGCCTTTGATTCAGCCGCCTCGTTTTCCTTAATTCATTTAATCTTGGAGTTCAACAAAGTTCTACAAAAATAAATGTTAACGACTTTCTTTGATATAGCTAAAATACTACCGGAGAGAAAACCGATAGGTATGGTACGCAATAATACTGTATTTGTATAATATCTGGGTCATATTCAGGCCATATCTGGTGCATTATTATATTCTAGACATTATTATACCACGGTGATTTTTAGCACAATAACTATTAGTTATTATTGTTAGAGATCACTTTTAGTGATAAGGCCGCCCTTGCGCACGCGTTGTATTCTGTTTTTTGTTTATGCTAAGTGTGGCGATAAAAAATTTTACTATCTATCTATTAGTAGAATGATAAATAATTACTTAATGATTATTACACACCAACTACATATATTGAATTAAAAGTGTGTAGTGGCGCAGCCTTAAGGTTTTCTACGAAAAATGACGGCTTTAACTACACTTACTCGTATTACAGACTTTTAGTTTCCGGGATAAAAAGTAGCTGACTAAATTCCAGACTATAATCTATCTCTGTGCCAAATTTCATCCAGATCCATTCCGCCGTTCTGGCGTGATTGAGTAATAAACATCCATTCAAACTTTCGCATTTATAATATTAGAATAGATAGGTATCCGTTTTCCTTATTGAGAATTTCCTCCTTTATAGGCGATACTTAATTTAAATTAATTTGACTCATTTAACACTTTTATTTGCTGAGAGAAATAAAAGAATTTTAATGAATAAAAGAATGAAAGGTTTTTTAATAATTAAAAAAACTTTTTTTTTTGTTTCAGGTAAAAGACGATCAATGAAGGGATGGAGCAGAGAACGAATACATCAATAAAAATCTAGGTCATCATCGCGGGTCCTGTAAATACTACAAAATATATTATCCTACCATTATTTATAAATACCTTTCTCAAAATATTTTCTTAGTGGATGTCTACTAAAAAAAAGGACGTGCTTCATTCCATCTGTCTAGATTCTATAAATTTAGATTCTTAAATTCCGTTTACATAAATATCTTTACTTACAAAAATCTTGCTCTATAACAAATTATTTACTAGTGATAATAATATAGCATAATATTTTTTTTATAAATGTTTATAACAACGTACTGTATTTATATAATATGCCTAGTAAAAGTTCTAGGGAAAACCCCCCATTACAATTAAAAGTATCTCTCAGCCTGCCTGAAACATACAGCCATCACAACTTTTGAAACTACTAGGTAGGTATCTATATCAGATGTGTATTGTCTGGCAGATTGTTTACCTTATATTATTATTTAAATAACTCGTACGAGAATATACTGGTACAGTATCATTACTTATCAAGTACCTACTTTTATTGTCCTAAATGATGTGTTTATTTTTTCATTATAAGACCTATAAACATCATTAATAATAATCTTATACTATACCAACCCTAAGTGTGTGAATTAAGTTTGAATACCTAAACATACAATTTCTGATAGTTGAAAAGAAAACTCTCGATAAAAGTCGTCAATACGACGAACCTTTCATCACGTATGTTGCACGCAAGTTCCAAGTACATACTTACGTAATACTGTCGGTTGAAGAAAAATCACATCATTTATAGTACTTACATGTCGAAAGGTCTTCACGATGACGGGTACGCAGTAAGTAACTTTTAGTGAAAAAGTGATTAATTCCGACAATACTACAGAACATTGATAAAACAATAATGATAAACGGGGAAACACTGAAAACGAAACACTCCCCAGTTTTTTGGGGGTGACCTTGGATGATAAGCTCTAGTTCATATATATAGACACTAGCGGGAAAACTTAGCTCGACTGCTTTTGCTGTCAGGAAAATTAGACAGTTTACCGATGTTGTAACGGCTACTTTCTTAAGTTGTCCTACGTTAAATTAAATCATTTTATATCAATAATTTCAGACGAATTGTGTGTAATAGTTACATAAGTGATTTTCTCTTCCTAGTTTTTCGGATGATGACCGCCAAACTTCATTTTGAAGAAGGCGATGATGATGATGATTTTCTCTATTTGATTTTGTCTGCCTCGAATCATACTCGTAATAGGTATCTTTGCCTCTCGGCCCTTCGGAATCATAATAGGTATCTTTGGCCTCGAAGCAATTATTTTCTTACAGAATAACAGGAATCATTAAATTTCAGACCGGAGAGCTTCCAGTTACCTCGGCCAACATATAAGTTTGGCTATTCAGCGGGGTAACGCAGCCAGCGTTCTGGGCACATTGCCTCATTGCAGCGGCATAGATTATAATATATTTAATGTTTAGTTTTTAGTTTTTAATTTAGATTTAATTTAAATTTTAAAGATTTTTTAAGAAATTGTATATATTATTATATGTTTTATTATTATAAATAAATAAATATTAAATTTCATCAACAATTTGTTGCAATTTTTGTTACTTCTTACTAGAATTTTCTTCCATTCGTGAATATACCTAAGTAATAAGCGAAACAATATGAAATTCTTAACGAAAAGTTGTACCGAAATTACCTTTGATTTCACTGAATTGTAGAAATGAGACAAAACATACCTACCTTATAGATACACATATTATGTCATAACTAGCTGATGCCCGCGACTTCGTCTTCGCCCGGTTTAATTTTTTTTTTGTTCTCGCTGGTACTCCTTAATTTTCCGGGGTAAAAAGTAGCCTATGTCACTCTCCAGGTCCCTATCTAAACCCCTGCCAAAAATCACATCGATCCGTTGCTCCGTTGCGGCGTGATTGAAGGATAAACCAACAAAACAACAAACAAACACACATTCGCATTTATAATATTAGTGTAGATAATTTTAGCTAAAGCATCCATTGAGTGTTTGGAGTGTTTGTAGATAGTTTTTAACATATTAATCATAATATTATTATCGCTTAGGTCTGCGAAGATTGCCAATTTAGTTGAGCGTTGTTAATATAATGCAAGATATTGGATGATATACAGGCGCTTGTAAATCAAGCTGTTGTGAATGGGCAACAATAATTAAAATTTATTACGTCTTAACAATCCGTGTTAATAACGTTAAACAAATATAGTTTGTAAAGAGGATTTTAAATTTTCCTAAACAATACCAGCTGCAAGAATAAATTGTATGCCTACCTATTGCTTTTGGATGAAATAATATTAATATTTAATACCATTCTATATTGATGAATGTTACGTACAGGGATCCACCCTAGAAGCAGATCTGTCTATATAATGAGCTAACAGTACAGTTAGTGCTTTTTGTTCTTTTTCTTCCTCTCGGTACCCTTGTCTCTCGTCTCCATGTCTAGGAATGCGGGTTGCCTTTATACGCATAATGATTTTCTACTGTATTGTGTAAACCTTAGTGAAATATTTGAGATACCAAACCCGCTTTGAAAGACAATATAGTCGAAGATTCAGTATTTCACTGCCTTTTGCAGGAATTGTGCATCTACTAAATGTAATATTCCTGCTTAAGATGCACAGTTGGGTCAGCAATGAGTTGTAATGATGATTTTTATGATGAAATTATGCTCATGGTAGTCTTAGTGGCCTTAGATTGTTTATGCTTTCTCTGTATAGTCAAAATCGGTTCAATATAAGGGCCGCCGTAAAAAGGTAAAAGGCAGACAGACAGACACATTCGCATTTAAAATATTTTAATTTTTTATTATTTTATAGATAATGCTGAACTGATACCTACTAAATATGATCAATTCTATGTATTATTGACTAGTTGATACGGTTTCGCTCGGCTGGAGTTTCTAAAAATCTATCTTACTCGGGGTAATATAAGATCGATTTTACAATTATTACCTTTTAAGGTTAGGCGTATTCTTTGTTGTACCTTAAAGTTAAGCACTTGCAAGAGTAAGCCACATTGAAGCAGCGTGGTGGATCTAAGCTCTAATTCCCTCTCTCCTATGAGAGTTGAGGCCAGTGCCCAGCAGTGGGACGTTAATGGGCTGTAGTGGTAGTGGTGGAAGTGTAAATAGTAGAAAAGTGCTGATTAAACGAACTCT
The DNA here is from genome assembly GCA_923060345.2 of Erebia aethiops. Taxonomy (NCBI): domain Eukaryota; kingdom Metazoa; phylum Arthropoda; class Insecta; order Lepidoptera; family Nymphalidae; genus Erebia; species Erebia aethiops. The sequence goes on from OV281081.1 coordinate 27,029,987, forward strand.
CGGGTGAATAAAAGTTGTGTGCGAGCGGGCGGCTCGTGACAGCGTGGAATCGATATTACTGTCGTGAATAATTAAAATGGAGCAACCACGCACAGAGTTCTAACAACTAAGGTTTCCAGTAATCATTTATTATTAGGTTAACTTTAAAAATATCTTGTTAAAGTTGCAAAGGATATCCCTTGGCACGTTAAACCACCAAGTTGTATTAAATCAGAATTAAATTGACAAAATTGAAAAAAGGCTTTTCGCATGTTTCAGACAGACCGTTTGATTTATTCAATTCAGTTCAAAAGACAAAATAAACCCACATATAAATCATTTAAAAATATTTCAAATCATGTAGTAAATAAATAAATGTCAATAATTTGTGATAAGCTTCAAACATCAATAAAAATTCGCAGGCGTAGGGTTCCTCGCTCGCCCAATCTTCGTGGAATTTAATTCAAAACTCATCAAATATAGGTAAAATTATAAATTTCACATATCAAAGCATCGACGATATTATGGTAATTAAGGGAAATTGTGTCACTTAATGGATACCGGCTCAAAAAGCGCTGAAAACTGTTTCAATTAAGCGTACATTCATTTAGCATGCGCTAAAAATCTTTGTACAGTAAAGCTTCAAAATTTGCTTTATCAGTTTAGCAAAGGATGATTTTCATGCTATCTTTATTCTTTCTTGAGTTAAAAACACTTTTTCATTATACTTCCTAAAGAAATGTCTGATGTTTCACTTCAAAACTTGAACATTTCCAAGAAAACAGGAAGTAATTAGCTAACTTACTTTGCCCGATAATCATTTAACATTCAAGGTTGTCTTATATGCAAGAGCATAATATAAGAAAAATTGTAAACAAATGCTCCATGACGTAAACTGTAAAGTAATTGCTTTCGGTGCATTTAACTACTGCAATGTAAAAAACAAAATTAGACCAAAATGGTTATAGCATAAAATACTTAATAGTTATAGTTGAATTTTTAGGTATTGTGTTACTTTTAGAGCTGTACTTTTCTTTTTCATCATTAGACTTTAAAAACCGCGCCCTATGCCTTTAGGATAGCTACGTTCACTTACGTAATCATATTGGCTCCGCAATTTTAGTATTCAAAATTTTGTTCGGTACCTAGGTATATTTAAGAAATTAAAGAGATTCTACTAGTTCTAAGGTAACTTTTAACATTCTGTTAATACGAATTTCATATTGATAAGTACTTGACTAGAAAATATTGAAACGTATGTCTCTGCCTAATTTGATATGTAAGCATGTTAGGCAAATGAAAATATTGTAAATGAAAATACACCTGGTGTATTTTACAGCATTTTCCTTAATAAAAGGGACAGATATTTATCGAAGTTTTGTCGTTGTCGGCGAACTCGTCTCGTTAGAAGGGCTTCAGCTTTTTATGTTCTATTTAAATAAAAAATAACGATCATAAATTGTAACTACGGTAACAATGCGTTCCTCAGTCAACTGACTTTAGTTGGAAATGTATCGCATAAAAATTAAAAAAAATTACAATCAAAGATACGAGTACCTACTTGACACATGACGCGGGCGTCAAATGGAAAGCCATGAGATATTTCAGTACAAACTGCATGTTGAAATTAAGTACCTATGTTATTTTTTTTTTAAATAAATAAAATATACTTTTAAATTTTTCTATTATTCAGCATTTATTTCTATAAAATTATTTCTTAACAATTTTTTCATCAATATATAAAAATAGTGTAGTATTTAAAACATATTTAAAAATAATCCTACAAAATTTCCACTCGCTGCGGGGTCTTATAGACTCGAGCAGCCGGTGGTCAGGGGTCCAGAGAGAGGAACCTCCTCACAATTCGCGAATTTTTTTGTTTTGGATTTGGAATGAAGACTTTCTCTAGTAAAAAGGTTCATCATGGCTTGATTTTCATACATTCCAGTGGAATCTTTAAATACTGTAACGGAAAAACAATTTATTAATTATTACATTTTAAACACAATGACATAATCTAAATTAAAACTAAACATTAAAAAGTTCCTCCATACCGCTTACGGAAAAAACCTGCAATTTATATTTGCTTCGTCAGGATGCACAGGTGTGACAGTAACGTAGCTCGCGGGAACGCCAGAGTAAACAGTGTTTAAATCACTTTTAGTAAGCATGAAATTTCGCTTAAATTTCGCAGGCAACTCTATTTAAACAATAATTATCATCCTCTTTACTTTGATTTATTGAGGACGTGATATATTGCACAGTTTAAGTGGTTTCAGTATGAATAATTAGCTAGGTAATTTAGTAAAATTACGTAGTTCAGAAATCATAGACATGATCCAATAGAACACAAATTGAAAATTTAAACCAACCATTATGCGATATGTTAATTTTATGGCAAACAAGCTGATGTCCGCGACTTTATCCGCCTGGATTGAGTCATTTTGGTTCCCGCGGGAACTCCTTAATTTTTCGGAATAAAAAGTAGCCTATGTGTTAATCCAATATATTCTAACTCTGTGGCAAATTTCAAGCAGATCCGTTCAACCGTTCTGGCGTGATTGAGTAACAAACATCCATTCATTCATCCATCCATCCAACCTTTCGTATTTATAATATTAGTATAGATACTGCTATTCACCATCTGATAAACATCAATATGTGCTGTATAATCCTCAAATGACTGATGATTTATTACAAACAGCAAAGAACTAACTACCTATATAATAATATCTTAATTGCACGTATCACGCTTTCGTAGTCGGTCAATTTTTTAAACGATGCGTTACCACAGGCAGTCAAAAACATCTTTAACTAGATGATGCCCGTATCTTTGGCTATAATAAATCTCACAATAATATGAGATATTATATGCATGTACCTATCTATATTCTATACCTACATACCAGTTAAGTAACAACGTAGAAGAGGCAGCTTGAACGAATTGACTTCAATTTCGCTGTCTCGAGCGTCAACCCCGCTTCTTTATAGCATTTAATTTCTAACACGAATATTCTTTATACGACATATATACCAAATAAGCCCTTATTTATAAGTTACGAGCTGATGCACGCGACTACGTCCGCGTGGATTGAGGTTTATTGGTTCCCGCGTGAACTCTTTAATTTCCGAGATAAAAAGTAGCTTATGTGCTATTCCAGGCTATAATCTATCTCTGTGCCAAATTTCAGCCAGGTCCGTTCAGCCGTTGGGGCGTGATTGAGTAACAAACATCCATACATCCATCCATCCAAACTTTCGCATTCATAATATTAGTAAGATTCTACTACAAGGATTTTTTCCTAGCGAGTTTTTAGATAATTTAATGAAAGTACATCTGCTGCAGCTTATTTAGCCCAACGGTGTAACCTGGTAATTTAGAGAGGCAATAGCGCCATTGTCTTGGATACCATACCCATGAACGATCATTTGGATGGTGTATATTTTTTAAAATATAAATGTTATAGATTTTTTATAGTAGATTATAGTTTGTAAATATTTTAATTAATATTTTTATTTAATGTTATTTTTTAGTTATTTTAATTTTTTAATTTTTTTTATTTTAATATTTTTTTATTTAATTTTAATTATGTTAATCATATCATATCATACTTCATACTAATATTATAAATGCGAAAGTGTGTTTGTTTGTTGGTTTGTTGGTTTATTGGTTTGTTGTTCAATCACTCTGCAACGGAGCAACGGATCGACGTGATTTTTGGCATGGATATAGTTGAGGACCCCTGGAGAGACATAGGCCAAAAAGTATTTTGTCCCGGAAAATTAAGGAGTTCGTAGTTAGTAGAAGAGTACGTAGTCGCGGGCATCAACTAGTATCAAATAAATACCTACACAAATGCATACTTAGTATATTTTTTTATATTGGTTTTGTAACAACGTTCCAAGTATATCATTAGTAATTGATATACCTCTACTTAATGCAAACACAAGCAAACCGTCTTCAGTTTCCGTAGCGATTTTTCGTCTTTAGATAAATAAACACACACAACAAATAACAATAACACATAAATTGAAATCGAGTTTTAGGTTAGAAAAGGGTCGTTGAAAAAGAGAAGCTATGTGTTTTTAGGGCTAAAAATAAAAGGGTGTGTTGGAATCCGAAAACAATAGTTCAACAGTTACGCACCCCACCTGTTGGTATTTTATCGTAGGGATGGGATTGCGCCTTGCGGGAAGACTCAAATATCCTTTGACACCAACGATCTTCTCATATAGAGAGGGGTTGCTCATTTTTTTGAATATCTCTCTATTTCGGCTTTAGTTGGTCCATTCTAGGATATTAACTCAACTTTTTTTTATCCTGCAGTCGAGAAATTTAACTAGATATTATTTAGTATTCTAGGACAATGCAATAAGGAAATAAAGCTGAAGTAACTGTCAAAGTTATAATTATTCGCTTTCATCTAAATCAAAAACCGACTTCAAAACTTTACCTGTAGTATCAACATAAACTAAAAAAGTAAAAAAAAACATTATATGGGTATATACTATTTTGTGTTTTGTCGATGTTCTTAAAAAGCGCTTAATCAATTTCAATACAATTTATATAATGGGACCACCTCTGAAGTATGATCTACCAAACAAAAAAAGAATCATCAAAATTGATTCATAATTGATGGAATGATAGCGTAACATACAAAAAAAAAATACAGCCGAATTGAGAACCTCCTCCTTTTTTGAAATCGGTTAAAACCATCCAATCCAAGCAAAGACTACATTTGTTTTTATTCCAATACAAGCCCTTGACTCCTTCCTACCTGGTGGCAAGTGACGATGCAGATGATACCGGGCTAACCACACCTGTTAGGAGTAAAATTAACTATAATCATATTATTTTAGTACCCATCAATCGATACTGAGATTATAGAGATGTGATTTTATTTGTACTTTGCAGTTGGGAAACCGGAACGCATCAAATGTATACCTCGTTTGTTTCCGGTAAAGGGAAGGAAGCTAGTGGGGCTAGAGTCTGGCGGATACGACATAGTATTCTAAAATGAACGTGCACGTACGTTTGTAGATACGATTTGGTATATATAGGAACCACAGCATCTAAAATTCTACATCAATGAACCACAGAGATAGGAACAAAGGTAGATAAATACTTATGCAGTTTCCATTTGTTTTAATTTTTTTTTATAGTAACGAAATATACTCACAATTAAAAGCAAAAATTGATTTTATAATAAGGATACCTATCAATCCTCTAAGAATGGATGGATGCTCAGGTACTATAACACCATCGTAAAACACATTTTGTCCGAAAAAGTAAATAAACGCGGAAACTTTTGATGTTTGTGAAAATCTCATTAAGCATTCAGTTATTCATATTTATTTGAATAATTAATCAAGCTTGCCAAAGTTTTTTTTATTTTTCAGCCGAAGACATTTAAATTATTGTTGGATAAATTGACTGTGAATGTGAGAGTGACAAAGTAATTGTTGGACATAGGTACTTGCCGCGATTGAACGGATATTAAGTAGTCTGAATAATTAATTTGTCAAGCAAATAGTTGTTTGTCTAATGTGTTAGTTTGTAACCTGTCAAGTTAAAGACGGATTTCAGGGGCGGCTTTGATCAAATTGGATATAAGTAGGTGTTGAGTATTGTATAGTTAACAGAAGTATTACCTACTAATATTTGTAGTTAGTTTCAAGTTTTAGTTATAATAAACAGTGAAAATGTTTAAAATAGGTAACTTTTTAGTGCTGAAAGTCTGATTAGATACTTCAAATTGGTCTGTTCTTCAAGCGCCAAAAGATTATAGCAAGTGTTTAGAATAGAATTGCGTGACCAAGAATCGAACCGCCAACCATCCGTAAAAGAGGCCGAACGTCTTAACACTAGGATATAACTGCTTGTATGCAGCGATATTAATATGAAAACTATAATATCGCTGCATAGAAGCTGCTTTGAGCTGAAAAATTGGGTTAGTTCCTACTGCCCATAGATATAATGGTACCGATCGTTTGTAGCGAAAGTAATACTTAATTATTATTATTTTAGGCGCATTTGATGCGGAAATACGGAATAGACGGATGGACTTACCAGCCAAGTATGTTCATCTCATGTCGTACATTTTCTTTAGTTAGGGTTGTACCCATAACGAGTCAATGGTCTCTTTACGAGTATTGAACTGTTATTTTTAAATTTAGAGCTTAGTCGAATGTGACTGTTAAACGTTCTGTAAACACAGATGCTCCCTTTCACGACCTGAGATATAAATAGTGATCGACTTGGCTTGCGAATGGACTGCTTCCGATACCTATTTCTACGAGTGTTTTAATTGTGACACTTTGGTATATCTTTCGTGGTTATAAGATGAAAGGTGTTAAATAAAGAGCTGTTTCGACCTCGACGATATCGGCGTCCTTTGCCCGCCAACAGACAGTGTTGCCAACAGGCAAGGAAGAAGTGGTCTCGACAAGGAGAAGGACGATACCATTAAAGTGGTCAGGTACCGACTACCGGCGTTCTCCTGGAGAGTGTGGTGGGACATCTGCGGGCCGCTCGCGAGGAGTGGGGCAAAGACTCCGGGCCAGCCTCGCGGCCGCGCGGCGTATTGGGCCACTACTTACTTAGCTTAAGCTTAGTAAAGCATGATTGCTTGATGTTTAGAGCTATAATCAGCTAATACACATCTTTTGTGTATTAGCCGATTTAAGAATAGATACTCAAAAATTTGACTGCTTAAATTTGGTGTTAAAATGGTATGTTTGTCAATAGAGACATTAAGCGTATCAATGCAATCGAAAGCATTATATCATTATGTAAAATCGATAGCGTATTTACTTCCCTGATAGAGCCCGTTGAAATGGTCTTTTTTTTAAACAACCTTTTACGTTTGCAGGTTACTGTTTTAACTAAATTATGCATGATTTAGACTACAAACCAGTTACACAATATAATTATAAATTCATACGTACATCTCATGAAAATATCTTATAAATTAATTAACGACAGGCATACGAATAATATACATTTGGTTGGTACAGCAAAGTTTCTTGATTGTTCTTTGAATATTTTAATGGGTAAAGGTAAGGTAATACTAATATTATAAATGCGAAAGGGTGCCTGTCTGTCTGTCTGCTACGCTTTCACAGTCCATTTGTTCAACCGATTTTGTTGAACTTTCCCTTCTGAATTTCTGAGTTGAGTTTCTGAATTTTCCCTGGTCTGGCCTGGTGGGAGGCTTCGGCCGTGGCAAGTTACCACCCTACCGGCAAAGACGTGCCGCCAAGCGATTTAGCGTTCCGGTACCATCCATACCACCATACCGCTACCATCTTAGACTGCAACATCACTTACCATCAGGTGAGATCGTAGTCAAGGGCTAGCTTGTAGTGGATAAAAAAAAAAAAACTTTGATACAGGGATAGCTTATATCACTGGAAAGGACATAGACATTTTATCCCAAAAAAATAAAGAGTTCCCGCAGGAAAATAAACGTACTCGTAATTAACACGAATGAAGTCACGGGCATCATCTAGTTTCATAATATATTTGACGCGTGCAAAGCGTTCTTATATATTATGTGGCAGTAACTTTTTGCCCTATTAGTGCGTAAGTACAGAAGAACGAAATTGAAACTTGTCTCTACCGCAGACATTATTATTTGAGGTTATTATGATTTTATAGTTTGGAGTGCTTGTGAAATATCATATAAATATAATATTCATACAATATTTCTTATTCGCCATTCTTCCCTCTATCATTATACTTTGTGTAGTTTAAAAGAACTAAGCGCGCAAACAGGCAGAGCATTTATGTAAGTTACTTAAAGAATTTCAACTTAGTTCTGAACATTTGAATAAAGGCTATATCGTAATGGAGTGTCCTTTCAAAATAAAACACTTACCATAAACGTGTACATTATATAGCATAGCTCGAAGATATAATATATCGAATAGAAAATTGAAGCTATATTATAACCAAAGTTTGTTTACCTGCATTTTATCCGAATATCAAAACTACTTGTTAGGCTCTACAATATACCCGCTCTGGAAAACCTAGATATACTCGGCAGTTACGCCTATTTACTGCTTTAACATGATAGACAAACATTGACGCAACACGTTATTCAATTTTTTAGATGCTAATCAACGTCTTGCGGTACGATGTTACGGTGATATCAATAATAGAATAAGTAAATAAATAATTCTTTTGATGAGATTACCTTGAATCCAAATAGTATAAATATTTTTGACGTTACGGTTTTGGAGGCAGAATATTGATTAGGTACCTAGATTTTATATTTTTCAATCCCGTTTTATTTTACCGTTGAGGCAACCCTTAGGCAACATTATAAATCAGCCATCTACATTTTCGCATTTACCTACTCGAAGTCTGACTCTACATAATTTTGGCAATTTACATTTTTCTTTATCCGATTTTTTTTAAGGGAAGCTAGAAGAACTCTACATTTATATCTTCAGGTCTATCAGCTGCTTATTTAGTACATATTTGCTTAGGGAGATAAAGACATTTTGAAGACAAAATATATTTTGTTTACAGCATAAAATATACCATTATATACTAACGTTGCACGTGACCAAACATCATGCAATTGAAGAGCAAAGCTGCATAATTGTCCAAATGAGTGCACATTTGAAACTCGTTCACGGCCAAAACAACAAGTCAAAGGCACGCTCAATAGTGATATAACATCGAAACGGCCTAAAGGAAAGGCCACACAGCATCTCTATCTCTTACGTCTACGTAGCTCCGCTTACGGGAACGGTTCGCGGGGTAAAAACCCTTTAGCTGACGCATTTTACCGTAAGAGACTCTGGGCGGACAAGGTAAATCCGATTTAAAATAGAGGGTTCAAGGACTAGAATCGTAGATGGCGTGCGGCGTAGCGCGGTGTGTTGTCCTGCTCGCTCGAGCCCTAGGCTGCGACGTCGCTTTTCACGGCTCCAGTCGCGGTTAGCCGGCCGTCGCGACGCTCGGGGCCGCTACGCCGCGCCGCTGCTGGACCGCTCGCTCGTATCATGTGGGAGACGTGAACGCTGAAATGCACCACTGACTGCCGGTAGCCTGCGTCACCGTGCGCTCGGCCTCAGCTGAACCACATAGGACTCCGTGCCCGGTCACGCTCCCTTTTTCGCTCTGTCGCGCCCCTCTCCAACTATATAGTGCAGTGTGCCATCGGAGCATTGTTTCATGGTTTAAGAACTCTGGGATATTATATCCTCAGAGTTCATCACATCTTGTGATAGATACGTTCATAAATTTGTGAGTGATCGTGTCATAAACGTGCTATCGGTTCACTAATGGGTTAAGTTTGTTTAGGTTTATGAAGGCATTATGAATTATTTCGCACGACGCGATCGTAGTTACGACATACGAGATAACAGCTTAATCTGATAATCACGCGGTAAAAACATTCATTAGTACTACACTCAGCGCGAGGTTGGGTGTGATGAGTATATAAAAAACTATATAATATATAAAATCATGTACTTTTAAAATATGTCAAGGTTTTATTCAACACGTTCTAGCGACGCTTTTTGCTGCATAGAGCTGTGCATAACTGCATAACGGTTAATATAGTAGGTACCTATGTTTTTTTGTTAAAAAAGGCAAAATTTCTGTATATGCGATATTCGCGTTTTTTTAACGAACATTTTGGTCAACTTGTTGATTGTTTGTAAACATTAAAATTTAGGTACTTGCTATGCTATGACTGCCTGACTGATCTATCAATTCAACGCACAGCCCCAACCGCTGGGGCAAGTATCGTGAAATTGTGACATTAGGATCCTTTATGAGACGTAGATGTCACTACTAGGGGATCTAATCATTGATGTAGAATTGTAGTATCTATATCTAATGGTTTTTTCAAGTTAATCCATGGAAATTGGTATCATGAAATTTGTTTCAGAATTTTTGGAAATTCCACCCCTAAGAGACTTTACACTCCTAAGTAATTCGGGTGAATCAGATAACGAACAATATTATATTTTGCTTCCAAAGATAATCTGCTTTCTCTCAGCAGGTATAAATTAAAAAATGATATTATTCGAGATGCTAAGGTAGCATACTATGGATATAAACAAACCTCTAAAGTTTTGTAAATGACAATAATAATATGTCTCATCATTAACGATAAAACTTTATATAATAATCCTACACTGATATTAACGGTCAATATTAACGAACCTATGTTTATTGTATACTATTAGACTAATAAAGGCTATCATTTTAAACCATAAATCAATACAAAGACATATCTCATTTGAATATTTACATATTATAAAACATGATAATATACTATGTATACTTGTATATAGTATATATGTATCAATAACTATTAAAAGTTTGGTCCTGAGTGCCAGACAGACGGGTGAACGTAGAAGTAGAGGTGTAATAAGAAAGCTTTTATCGATATTCCACCCCCAAAGGAGTTAATTAGGGGTTGAAAGTTTGTAGGAAATCCTTAAAATAAAGAAGTACGTGTTTCACAGTTTATAAAAAATTACGCTCCCAATGGGGTTAAATATGGGATAAAAGATTGTATTTTTGTCGTAAGTTTGTGACTTTTTAATTATTTTCATGAAATGTATTTTATTCAAATTTAGGCCACACCGGATTTTTAAGAAAAGGAATATTCTTACATTTTTTTAAAATACTGAAGTAACCATGAGCAGATAATGTTTTTTACAACTTTTTGGTACATTAGCTGAGAAGGCATTGTCTATTTAACGAAAACTAAGATTGGTATGTCTTTACTCGAAAAGTAAATAAAATCAGTGACTTTGAACCATTATACAAGTACGTTACCTACGTATAATCTATATAATTATATCTTATATATCTACTTAAAATTCAATTGGCGAAACGGATGTTCTCGCATCACGTCAGAACGGCTGGACCGATTCTGATGGATTTTTTATGTGTGTTTGAGTGGGTTCCGGGATGGTTTAATATTCACAGTTTGACCCGGTAAGGGACGCATCAATCAGGTTCTAGGTTCAGGGCAGGACGACGTCTTCCAGGTCCACTAGAACATAATATACATGAGGTACCATAATATATATGCCGATAAGAACAACCTGAAAATATTGCCTATTTATTTACAAAAGTAATTTTTTCTGTAGTTCATTTGTAATTAATACTTTATCGCAAAAAAATAATTAAAGTATCAGGATCTTGTTACCGAAAATAACGTACCTGTTATTTGATAAGGAAACTCGGTAACGAACCTTTGTTTTTTGATTATTTCCAGTAATTGTTTTTTTGGTAACGAAATCTTCGGATAATCATGACACAGTGAAAAACTCATTGATACTTGGCTGGTTTATTTTACAACATAAATACAATATCTCCGGAGATAAAAATAAAACCACACAATGTTTTCAGGACTCCAACCAAACATTGGTTTTTATCTCATAACGAAGTACGCGGCTACGACGGAATCTTTTCTTACTCGGGAATAAAAATTTCTTGTTGGTTTAGGTTGCGACTAGTGTTGTAGTTCACGTAATTTTTTAAAAATCATAGAAATTGGTTCATATTGTATCCGGGCTGGGTGTTAGTTTTGCCCAAGAAATTGTATTTAATATTAACATTTACATGTAATATGAAAATACATGTAGGTAAGATTTAGAAAAAAATACTATACCTACATTACTTCTAGAAGTACTGATGACAAAAAAACTGCCTCGTTATGGATGTGTAGATGTGTCATTGGTGCAAGGACCTCTGACATTTAAGGGTTTTAGGGTCATGCCTGTGTGACGTCAGAGTGTTAAGATGGCAAAGTCGGTAATTATTACTGCAAAAATAATTTATGTAACAACATAGCATATACTTTAGTACTATTTCGATTCTCTATCGAACCGGTGGTAGAATTCGGGACCCTACCATAATATATAAGTGACAGTTGATCTGCATGAAATAAAACATTCCAATACATTTCTATTTATTCCATTTATTTACATATGTATGGATGTGTAATCTTTGTTAAAACTAAAAAATAGACCTAGCAGTTAAAATCACTTTTGAGTTAACAATCACGATAGTATAGTAATCTTCTAGTAATAAAAAATATTGCGTTGTATTCACAGTATCTGTTAGGTACTGAGTTAACAGGACATATCATTGTCCTTATAAAATGCATGTAACAAATGTATGCAAATTGCAGATCGGAAAAGCGTTGAACATATTCTGACGTCAGTTGTTCATAGATTGAGAACACGTCCATACCATTAGGCAGTTAGCGATGATGGCACAAAAATGACTGCCAATTGAACTAGCGACCGCTCAATGAGGTGTAATTGATTGTATGCCTCGATCATCACTCCAGACATGTCCCTCGCAAATAAACTGGCATTATTGTATATTTCTATCACCTATTGTATACATGACAATCATGAAGGTCGACTGTGATAATGTCAACGCTTTTCAATCGCAACGGTCCAGCAAATAATGTATGACTTGATGTATTTATTTAACAAAGACGTAAACTAAATAATTACACATGTTTATGTGTAGGGACTTTTACTATATAATACTTATAAATGGAAATTAAAGTATAAAGGAATAAATATTTTAGATGTACGTAATATTATGTAGCATAGGTTTTACATTAAAATTATTGTTCTACATGTAAAATGTACCTACGTCTGATATATTTTTCAGTACTAAATAAAGCAAAATAAAATGAGATAGATTACTTAGAGATTGATTAGATTAGAGAACGATTTAGGTTGAAGTAAATCGTCTGTGAATATTACCAAATAGGTAGGTACAAAGGCACGCGAAAACTACGTTACTATTGGTTTGACAAAATTTGTAAAGTAAATGTGAAATATACGAGTATACTATACTACACCAGTACGGCCTTGTTGAGACTGAGGTACCATACTATAGGTATGGCCCAGTGTCAGTTCTGCTGCCAATAGACCTTACATAGTTGACCGTTCAGCACGCCGAGCAATAATTGTTGATGTTACTATTTCCACATGATGATACCCTGGTGAAAGTACAAAAGGAAAAAGTATCGAAATACTTGGACCTTGCTCACGAGATTAAAGCCATGTGGAGTGTTGACACATCGATTTTTGTACCGATGGTTTTATAAGTTAACGGTCTTATTGCGAAAAGTTTCACTCAATAAGCTTTCGCTTGGTTGTTGGATTAAGGGTCTGATACAGAAGGCGGTTATCCTTAAGACGGCGCAAATTGTGAGGAGTTTCCTCTCTCTGGAGCCCTGACTACCGGCTGCTTGGGTCCCGGCCCCGCAACGATTGGTAGTTTTGTAGAATTACTTTAAAAATGTTTTGTGTAATATTTTCATATACTGTGTGTAAAACATGTTTAGGAATAATTTTATAAAAATCAGTATACAAAGTCTAATTGTTTTTCGCATTCATTCTTTTGTGAGATGATAAAGAATATTGCGTGATAAATTACTTTTATTTTTTCAACTGTTATATTGTTATAGTATAATAACGAAGCAATTTCCAAAAGTAGTAACATTAAGTAAACATTTAACTAAATAAAATTATTATTATGACTTAGACAAATATAATTTACGTCCACATAAAATAAACAATTCTTATTTTCTCTATGACATTAAAATTATTACATTAATAGAAGTGATAATTTAATCTTTCAGGAACTATGATATAATACAAACAACTAAAAAGCAACGCGTAAACAAATATTGAAAAACAATGCTTTCACGACGTACATTGTACGAAAAAAAAAACTTTATAATCTGGTCTGTCTCTGATATAGTTTTTATTATTCTTGGTCTTCATATTCACATATTCTTAGAAACATTTAACGACTTTCAATCTGAGTTGGTAGCACTATTCGAATAAATTATTTTCTGTTTCCAAATTCAAAACTCAAAAGTTCAACGTTGAATAATTGACTGAAACTTTCTAAAGAGTGGTCCGTGGTAGTGACCTTATTTATGTTGACTTGCAGAGTAGCTTAATATACTCGTATGTAGATGGCATAACAGCATGACCGTAGAGTTAGTTCTATTCCAAGTTCCATTGCCCCGCTTTCTTCTGTTTGACATTTTAAATACCGGCTGCGTTTTAAAAAAATGACGGTTTACTTATGACCCTTTCAAGTATTAAAAGAAGAATACATTAAGTAGTTACTTAATGTATTTTTCTTTTAATACAATCGGTTCGCGTAATTACTCGAACCGATTGTATTAAAAGAAAAATAAATAACATTGTTGTAATTACAACATAACAAAAAAATATGTTTGAAAACCCATTAAATGGAACGTTTTGTTCCTATTTCACTGTTTACGTAAAACATTAACGAAACGGAAACTCGTAACCGTCAGTATTACCATTGCCATGTAGGTTATTTAAAAAGAAAAGATACGCGCCAAATTGAGAACTTCCTCCCTTTTTGGAAGTCGGTTAAAAAGCTCAATTTTGTATCGAAAATTTGTCAAAATTACTTTATAACAATTTTTACTACACTGCTTGGTGAAATTCAAATAAAACTAATACAAAGCTACGAAATAATAATTATTATATTCGAAATAAATTGGCTTTGTAAAGAGAAAAGCTAGATATTCAATAATGAAATTTCAGCCACCAATGAAACTTTGGTGAATTGACAAAAAGAGTTGAACTAGCTATCCTAAAACTATTTTTCAATTAATCCTCATTCCAAAATTGTTCATTTAATAAAAAACTCGTATCTGCGTCATAGGCTCGTCTGACATTTATTTCTGGAGGATCTGGAACGTGAAATGACGGCTTTTATATAATTTATAATTTTATTGAGATTTTTTTACATACTTATGAGTATTTATAACTTCATAAGCTTTTTATCATTACTTTCAGTATACGACTGCTTATTGTATACTATAAGTACCTACCTATTTTATATTTTGAGAGAATACAATGTCACCTTACGTAATCGTGTCTATGAATATGATATTTAAAAAATTTAACCCAATAAGAGTTATTTTATAATTCTTATCTTAGAAGATAATGTATGCTTAGGGATGACATGTCAATTATTGTACAATTGTTCATGTAAAATGCAAATAAATGAATCTGAATCTGAATCTTAGAAAGTACCAATCTATATTACAGCAAAAGTACGACAAAATCAAATATGGTTGCGTCAAACGCAAACAGTATCATATAGGTACTCGTATTGTCGAGTCTTGTATCTGATTTCAGTAAGTTCGATTGCAAACTTAGATGTCAAACAGAGGCCAAATTGTAATAAAATTGCGAAATAAACTCTATTCGGCTTTGTATAGCCATGAATATTTTTGATAGTTTTAATTGACCCTGGCTTACTGCTCGGCTGTTTTAAAAACCGTTAGTGAGGCCTACGTCGCGTTGTAGAGAAAACCTAGAAATAAAAATTAATAAATATCCTTTATTTCTACTACCACATTCAGTTTGTTGTATAATTACAACATCTTTAGTGCTTAACTATGATACATTTTATTAAAGAATTTTAGAGTTTTTTCCATCAGTTCCTACTATAGACAGAATAACATAGATAATTTTAGTCTTTTGGTCTACATATATCTGGGTAGTCTAAGTATATAATTGTAGGGTTAGTAATAAATGTTGATCGTTGTTATAATTTTAGTTTTTTGCGTTAGAAGTCGCGTCCTGGGCGTATAGGCCTCCGCCATTCGTCTCCAAGCGTCTCTCTTGCTATTGTCATCGAGTTTGGTCCAGCTAGCTGTTTGAAAATATCTCTAGTCAAGTTGGCCTACATAAATTAAAAAATATTTATATTGATCTAGCTGATGCCCTCTACTTCGTCCGCGTGGTTTAAGTTTTTTTTTTTATTCCCGCGGGAACTCCTAAATTTTCCGGGATAAAAAGCAGCCCATGTCACTCTCCAGGTCCTCACCTATACCCATGCCAAAAATCACGTCGATCCGTTGCTCCGTTGCGGCGTGATTGAAGGAAAGAAACCAACAAACCAATAAACCAACAAACAAACAAAGTTTCGCATTTATAATATTATAAGTATAAGTATGATTTCGAATATAAAAATCTTAAATGATATCTAATAATAATGATACGCGTCACTGAAGAGAGTGCTTATTTTTGACATTATTAATAATTCAGCGAGGAATATCTATAGATCTGATTTGGAAGTGTGCCAATAAATACTTGTAGATCATCTTTTCATCACAAGTATAATGCACTTTGATCCAGTCGTATAAACATAGTGCAAGTTAGTTGATATAACAAACTGTAAATGAAAAATTTCTATTTTTTCAGTACAAACCAAATTAGTTCAAAAGTTTGTGGCCGTCTGTAGTTTGGATCAATATTTTTTTACAATAGCTCATAGATTATTTTTAAAGAGTTAGGTATAAAGCTTAATTTATATTCTAACTTTTGCTGGTAGGTTTTAGTGCCTCACAAATAGGCACGGCATACGGCAAAGCTTTGAAACATTTCAACATTTTCCTAACTCTTAATTTATTAGTGGTTATTATATTTCACGGTCACGATATAGTCGTTATAGTCGACCATGTAATTATTTAAATAAAAATATATGTCGTGATAAATATAATAATATAAATCGTGGGTGAAAATATATAGCTACCTACAGAATTTATAAGCTCGCGAGTGAATCGATAGCACGGAATTTTTATTATAACAAAAAAAGTTGAACATTGAGTGTTGTGATTGTAACTAATGGGCAGATTTGGCCCAATTACAAAATAGTTAAAAGTATTTTGTCTTGCCTTTTGATTCATTTGTTAATTCAATTTGTGAGAATATACTTCAAAGATTACTAACTTAAATCGCATATAGTTTTTATCAGATTGACATATCAATAAAATTATCTTCGCTAACTTCCAAGACTGAGCCAGACTTCTTTCGAAACTTCTTACGCTTTACCACGTGCCAAAGTATAACTACTTGTATAGCAATTTATTATCCCAAGCCAGTGATGGAGAACACGAATGGTGTGTTCTAAGTGCAGTGTCTGTGTGGGGGTGTGTTTGTGTGGTGTCAGCGTGTGTGTGCGCACGGCACCAAGGTGGTGGGAGGGGGGTTATTCCGTTGCTGCGTGCCCTGGTGCGGGGCGCGCGCGGCGGCGCCCGACGACGCCGACTATGCCCTGAGGGAAGGCAGCCCTCAACTCGCTCACCAAGAATACGGTAAGACAACTTTTCTTTTTAAATTTTAGGGTGCGGCGTACACTAAAACTCGCGTGGATGCACGTGAGTTTTAAAACTGTATGTGAAAACTCATTATAGCACGCGCCCGCGACACATAGCGCTGGTTTTCATTACAGAGAAGCGAGCTTGCACCCGCACGACATTTAGCGTGCGCCCAGACTAATGCTAAAATCTATAGAGCGTACTTTGACTTGTCTCAGGCTTAACTTAGAGTTAAAACGATATATAAGTGAGTAACATAAATCTGTCACGTTTTAACCATGTCATAAGTCTGAGCAAAGTCAAAGTTCGCTCTATAGATCTCACAGTATAAGAGGCCTCATATATTTACAATCTCTCGTACGTAGGTATCTATTCCTTTCCCTTCCTAGGATTTCCCGTGATCAGTAGGCGGAGGAAATTTCTTGAGATAATACATCCCGCCTAGATCTTTCCTCATAATTGTGCTTTCATATACCGAAATCAGGAGTACAATGTAAACGTTGAAATAAATGGATAAACAGGTTCAACCGCTCGTGTTAGATATCACATTCAAATGTATCTATTTATGTGTAAGTAAAACATCATATTGTGTAAGTAAGTAACTAAGCAAACATAAAACGCGTTGAGCTGTGCTAATGATGGGAAGCCGGCATATTGCACGTTATTATTATAGGGATTGTAGGTGTATAGGCCAGGACCTCTTAGTTTTAAGTATGTTTAGTGTAAGTAGATAATAATATGAGTTCACAATGTGCTGTTCTTTTGTTAAAGTTCAATACTATAACTTTTAAAAGAATTTGTCCAGAAATGCGATACCACTCATTATTTCTGTTTTAATTATTTATGTACTGGATGATGCCCGCGACTTCGTCCGCGTAGATAAAGATTTTTGATTCCCGCGGGAACTCTGGAATTTTCCGGAATAAGAAGTAGCCTATGTCCTTCCTAAATTTCATCAAAATCGGTTGAACACACTTTCGCATTTATAATATTAGTTTGGAAGTATGAATATTTATTCATACCAAATTAAATGTTACTTATATTGTAAATAATGGAGTTTTACCTCTTGAGTAGAGAAAAACATAAATTTAAAATCTGTAGAACACAATCAATATACCTACTCAACTATTTTTTCTCCATATTATGCAGTTTTTTATGTTTTTATGCTGAAAAATTAATCAAATAGATGAAAATATACGCTTAGGCATAAATCATCACGAATTTTGAAATTAGTTTGATAAAGTACAATCGAGGATCTTATCCGCAAAATGAGAAATTTCAGCGCGGCAGCTACTTGACAAAGGGTTTAAATTACAAAATATATAGTCTAGTCTTGTAGTAGGCAGTGGATGAGATAGTTCCCGGAGCCCCTCAATATGAGCTGAGGACGGTCACCGAGGGGGTTTTAGTGGGTATAAATCCCACATAACCCGATACCATTTGTGGTCAGGTATCTTTCGAAGATTTCCCCCCCGTAAACAAAAAAAAAGGCAGTGGATGAGATAAGCAAGTAGAGGAGAACCTAAAAAAAATAACACGCACTCGAAGACATTTTGGAAAAAAATACAGTAACACTAATAAGTGAAGGAACTAGAAGTTTAATAAGCTATAAGATTGTAAGAAGAAGATTTACAATCGTGCATTGTCGAGTCAACATCTACTGAAGATGCTCTGGTATAGGAGTGAAACGTACGTTGAGAATAATTTGGAAGATTTGTGTGGCGTGGTAAATATCGCAATTGCTGCAAGTGCAAGTAGATTTACCTACTGTGGCCGATTACAGCGAATTAAACGACTTCCGCAAAATAACGCCTGCTTCGTTCCAACACTAATATGTGTTGAATCGAATCAACCATTTTTGCCATTTTTGTGACGTAGAGCTATTAATCTCGTCGCTCGTGACGTGATGGCTTGTGACGTGCCACATCGGTATAAACAAGGTCGAGAAATCCTGTACTGTATACTGTATCGAGATATACTGTATCACAACTCAAAAGTTATAACTAAACTCGGATTCTCATATACCTTTGTTTAATTTCAATTTAATTGAGCCCAAGTTCTTAAAAAAGTTTCATTAAAATACTTTCCACCTCTACACAAAACTACACCTCGGCACAAAACTTTTCGTATCAAATATTTTTCAGCTGTCTAAATCTTTTTATCTCGTGATTATTATGAGACTAGGTAGGAAAGTGCTATAATAGGGCGCCACAGTACGAGTAGCTTTTATACCGTAGTAAACAACTACAGACCTAAAGAGAATAAGCGGATTAAACAACCACGCTTTAACGATTCCTTCAAGCACTATTGGTTTGGATTGATTAGATCTATCAGAATTGGTACTTGATTCTGGCTTAAGTAGGCATAGGATTACTTTGAGTGTATTAACTCTATCAAATGGCTCTAGTTTATATAAGACATTCTATTAGATCGTGCATCAATTTAATAAAAGGTTAATGATACACAAACTCGTGCAATATACTGAACAATGCCCGTGTTTTTAATTCCTGCGTAAGTAGCCTATGGTCTTCCCTGGGATACAACCTTTCTCCGTACCAAATTTCATTAGAATCAGTTGAAAAGACGCATTTATAATATCAGTATAGATATGGATTATATTAGTTGTCTGTACTCTGTACTGTCAGTGGAGACTGGAGAAGCATCGTCATAAATCTCCTTGCTTTGGGGTTCAGGCCACCTCAGACAATAGGCCGATTTTTGTCTGTAAAAAATGAAACATTCAGATTGTAATATTGAACGTACACGTCGTCCTACAAAAATTCAGCCAAAAGCAAAATCAGCCGACTCGATTGTCAAAAGTGTAAAATGTAATAACTTATTTTTTTAACTGACTGGGTGGTACCAGGCCGACCACGTTCAAAAATAAATGCATCCATTGGACTATATTTTTTATATCACTCAAGTACCATTAGTTGCTGCACAACAGGAGCTCAGAAACATAAATCATGTCGAGCAATGCTTTTATTCGCATTTGTAAGAGTCCGTGAAGTAACTGTGTAGTTTAATTCATGAGAATGCAAGGAATTCCTTAGCCCGTGTGAAATAAGAACACTATCTGCATGGTACTTCATTAATCACTGGCCAATTATTTTTTTATCGCTAGTACCAAAAAACAACAAACATTTAACAGATGGGCCGTGAAAAGATAAGAGACAGACTCACTTTCGCATTTATAGTATAACATAATGAATATGGAATTTTTTACGGTTTATTATCGATTGGTGGTGTTTTAATTTTTTTCATAATAAAAGTAAAATAATGTTTGTTGAGTAACATTGATGGGTGATCGTTGCGGGTATAATGGAACGATAAATCTTGGGCCTTTGTCTAGAAACGTAAAGCTATCGGTCCTGACTCAGTTTGATAGATGGCTGCCTAAGCCGAAGGCGCGAAGTCTGATGTTTAGATGGCCTCGGGCACTTCCTATTACACGCTCGAAGACAGAAGCACCACATACTAGCTAAGCTAATACAATATAACATGTCGGTGCACATATTCATTAGATGTCAAGATGAATACTGGACGATTCACGCGACGTCGTCCACCCGGGGAAAAAATAATTTTATGGGATAAATAGGTTTCAAAAATTACCTAAAATATATGTTTTGATTATTTTTTCATTGGCTAAGAATACATAAATTCGATGAAAGTAATGAAAAAAATATTTAACGCTTTTCAGTGCTCTTGAAGTCGGTTAACTTTTTTTTACCTATATTGTAAATAGGTATCTGTTATAGATTTTTAGTAGGCTATTGTTTGTAATTATTTTAATTATTATTGGTAATAAAATTGATCCTATTGAACATAATAATATTATTCCGTAAATACAATAAGTAAAATATATAATACTAGCTGATGCCCGCGACTTTGTCTGCTTGGTTTAAGTTTTTTTGATACCCGCGGGGACTCCCTAATTTTCCGGGATAAAAAGTAGCCTTTGTCACTCTCCAGATCCTAAACTATATCCATGCAAAGAATCACGTTGATCCGTTGCTCCGTTGCAGCGTGATTGAAGAACAAACCAATAAACTTTTCGCATTTATATTTTTAGTATGATAAGTATATTTGGTTTTCTTTCCGAACTAGACGACAGAAACGGTTAAATAATTATAAATCAGGATTCAAGGAGAGTTTAGTTATTTTAGAACACGTTTTTTTTTAAAATATATAGGCCAGCGCTTGGCTGCGAATGCGATCAGACTTGCTTGCAAGTGGTGATGCGCAGCCTAAGGTGGAGCGCGCTTGCCTAGAAAGGTACCTATATCAAAAGAGGAGAGGGTAACGTGATCATTACTGGTGGCACGT
Source organism: Erebia aethiops (assembly GCA_923060345.2). Lineage (NCBI taxonomy): Eukaryota > Metazoa > Arthropoda > Insecta > Lepidoptera > Nymphalidae > Erebia > Erebia aethiops. The sequence goes on from OV281081.1 coordinate 27,051,454, forward strand.
CAGCAATTGAAATGTGTATAAAAGCAATCATTTGTAAAGATAAGAGATAAAGATAAGAGAGTAACGAGTTCTACATATAATTTATTTTTTTCTCAGTAGTTAACCCGCCCCAGCTTCGGACGGTTGCGCTTACATCATAATTGTAGTACATCATGTATCTATGTATCATATACCTACTCAATTAAAAATCAAGGAACAAGAAGTTTGTGTAAGAGACAATCCAGAAGTAGGTATTAATAAATATTTTTATTTCACTTTGAATATATTTGTCCTCTCATTTGAAATTTGCACGAGGTTCCACGAGAGATTTAATGTAATTAGATAAAATTTGGCTAAACTTAAAGACAATATTCATTTGATCCGGCCACGATTGCTATCGTTAAGCTCTAAATCAAGTTGCGATCTAAACACGAAAGTATTCAATAATCGCTGAGTCAGCCGGCAGGAGACTGAATTACCATCTTCAAAACACTCGTATTTATACTAACTAGGTACATAGTTTCAATATGGCGTCCGTATCCGCAGATTAAATCGAATGACATGAGACGAGTCAAATTGACAGATATTATACTTCCTGTTTCATGAGATTTGAGATATAATGACAAATAGTAATAATGCTAACACTTGATATGAAGCAGCTTGCGATATATGCACCGCCAGTATACCACACCACGCAAATCTTGCAAATTACTCTCAACGAACGTTCCACTCAACCGGAACATCCTCAGGAGATGTTGACACGACAATGCACGATATTAAATAAAATATATCCCATATCCATGCTATTATTATAAACGCGAAAGTCCGTCTGCTACGCTTTCACGACCCATCTGTTCAACCGATTTTGATGAAATTATATATAGGGATAGTTTGTATCCCGAGGAAGGATATAGGCTACTTTTTATCTCGGAAAATTAAAGAGTTCCTGCGGGAATCAAAAGACCAGAGATAGATCCAGCTAGTATTATCATACTAATATTATAAATGCGAAAGTCAGTTTGTTTGTTGGTTTGTTGGTTTGTCCTTCAATCACGCTGCAACGGAGCAACGGATCGACGTGATTTTTGGCATGGGTATAGTTGAGGACCTGGAGAGTGGCACAGGCTACTTTTTTTCTCATACTAATATTATAAATGCGAAAGTCAGTTTGTTTGTTGGTTTGTTGGTTTGTCCTTCAATCACGCTGCAACGGAGCAACGGATCGACGTGATTTTTGGCATGGGTATAGTTGAGGACCTGGAGAGTGACATAGGCTACTATTAATCCCGGAAAATCGAAAAGTTCCCGCGGGAATCCAAAAAAACTTATTCCACGCGGACGAAGTCGCGGGCATCAGCTAGTATAATATGAATATTATTAAGCCATGACATTAATCGCAATTCATTTGCTGTCCCGCCTTCCCTAACTTTTCAACAGATCAATATCACAGATCACAGATCTGATGAGATCGACCCGACCCAGTCCCGCATTTGCACGACTATTGTAAGTAAAAACACTTTATTACACACAAAAAATTAACAAAACAGAGGTAAAACGAATCATGATAGAATTTATAACTTGTTACGGTGTAAAGGCGGCCTTATCACTATGAGTGATCTCTTCCAGGCAACCTTAGAAAGGAGATTGGTTGCATGATGACAGGGCGGTGCACCCGTGTAAACTAAAAGAAAAATTATAACAACGTACTAACTATTACAATAGTAATTACTGCACTCAATCTCCAGCCAACGGATAGACGGAGACGGAGACTTTTGCCAAGTTTATTAGAATATAAAAACATTTGAATTTGAATGGTCGTTACTAATTATCCATCCTAACATATCCAGATGGATGGATATTACGATGACAGTTAGCATTCTATCCTTTTCTCTTGAGTGACTGTAATCACAAGAGGAAAAGAGATAAACCTATTTTTACTATCCTAATCACATAACAAATGGTAACAAGCAGATTTATACTCCTGTGATCTTAATCACATAACAAATGAAGACAAAAGCAAATTCGTATTTCTGTGAACCTTATAGCATCTGGATTGGGTTATCTATTGTGCAAGTAAGGCTTTTCTGAAAAAAAAAAATACGAGCGAGGTATACATGCATCTTCAAGTGATTCTCAGCTTTCTGAAAAAAAAAATGATAGATGGTAAGATTCTCTCGTTTATTGTTTGCTATTAACAGCATATTGTGAACATGTAGCCATTAAGATAAACTTATTTACGTGTACGATTGTACACGTATTGTTGTTCAAACTCTATTGTTGGTCTATCTATTTATCTACTGTAAAAGGTAATTATTCATTTACTTTTACAGTAGATATACCTACCTATATTTCTGTAGATGTACGTAGTGTTTTATATTGGTAGGTAGTAGGTACTTCTTAGACTATTTCCAGTTCCTTTGTGGTCGTTTTATGTAGTGAAGTATTAGTTTTCTTGTTTTAAATAAAAAACGTTTGTTCTATATTTTTCTAGAAACTAGAGGTAAATATATCTTTACAACTGAGGAGGCAATTGAAACTGAAAATATAAAATTAATACGACTGATTGGTACCTAAGCTTTTTATAATAATTTTGAATGAAAAGTTTGCTAAACGACTTTTTGTAAAGCCATAGTGACTAGCAAAACTATTCCATTTTACCTGTAAAAAAATTGTTAAAATATTTATAAAAATATAACCACGACCCGCGTAGCTTATTTAAGTTAGTAGTTTTTTAAGTAAGTTTTTTTTTAAATTCCGCTGGAAATCTTTGATATTCCACGATGTTGAGCCTTCCAAAAAGTCCAAGATGGCTTAGAGTATAAGCCGTGAAAGGGAATCCGACAGACATACACACTTTTCGCATTTATAAAATTAGTATGGATCTACCCTGTATTTAAATTTTACTATCCTGTAGAGGCAACGAGCTTTCACCTTATTAATTATAGGAAGTAAAATAATTGTTAAGTAATTATTTTTTGAAGTCTGTTAATTACAACTCAATTAATCTATTATCCTTTTGATCAATTTTGCGAGCTGATGCCGGCTTATTCAATTAACAAGTACTGTATTATCTCTAGAAAGAATAACATAAAATAAGTGAAACTCTCTCTCAGATTCTGGCCTAGAACCGTTCCTAGCAAGTACTGCTTAAGGATGATTCACTGTTGGTTGGTGAAAGCTTTGTTTTTAATGCCACCACAAATTAGCCCTTGACTGCAATCTCACCTGATGGTAAATGATGATGCAGTCTAAGATAGTAGCGGGCTATCCTGTTAGGGATACGGCAATTATATAATCAGTTTCTACACGACATTGTAACGGAATGCTAAATCGTTTGGCGGTACGTCTTTGTAGCGGTCTTCGCAGTCCGCACATAATCCAATAGATGGCATTACTAGTTGCGCACGATGAACACGAAGAGCCTAACTCACGCTAACGAAGCGTTCTCTGAATTACGCCTATATACGACCTCCAAAGATGAGCGGTCGGACCAGTGGTCCCCAAGCATAACACCCGCTCGGTGGATGATCATCCTTTGTTACGGTCGAGCCATATCACCTGTTCCCGTACAGTCTTTGACGGTAACTAGCTACGGCCGAAGCCTCCCAGGCAAGAGAAAATTCCGAAATTTCGCATTCCCAAATTGGTTCTGCCGGAGGATAACCCAGGACCTCCCACTTATAAGACCACTGCGCTCATTACTGCGCCACTGCAAAGGTTCTCGAAAAGCTGCAGAATCCATCAAACCATCAGCTTTTTCATGCCTACTGTTGGATATAGATACACTTATTCAAAAACACGTATAATATAGTCCTCCGCCGACACCACGCCGACACCATCCAACCGCTTCTTCCTACGTTATAAAGTTCGTTTGCCTTTGGCGCTGTAAATATAGTCCATATCGATATGCAGTTGACCTGCCTTTTGCCACAATGTATCCACCTGATAGGTACTACTTACGAACCTAGGAATTGAGGTTTGCAGCAATAGTATACCTTGTTAATGTTACCAACACATGGAAATACGAGCCTATGGTAACTCCATTAGGTACTACGTTTTAGTCCATTAGTGCGATCCAATCGCATATTATACCTAACAGAATAATAGCGTCACCCGTAAAATTGTTTGATTAACCTTTATGTGTAGGTACTAGGTACATTTTGAGTATTAATGTATTGAATTCAGGGTGTATTTTGTTAGAAAATAGACAAATGTTTTTTTCACATATCTAATAGTTCTACGTATAAATATAATTACGTGAATTTGTGTGAATTCTGTGGTATGGAATCATCTCGGTGTTTCACGACTGCTTGCTTGCCAGACACATTTTTTCATTCATATGTCACAAAAACATTACCTTCCTTCTGGTGCAGCAATTGATGTAGATTTTTTTTAGTACCTGCAGCTGATTAAAAATAGCACATTTGTTAACCCATAAATCGGTTTTAGCAACATTATTTCAACGAAAAATCCTAAAGAAAAAATCTATACTTAAGTTTTTTGTCAGTTAAGTAATTGAATTTATTTTGTCATGTAATAGAAGGGGCTAGAACATCAAGTCACCGAGAAACTTTATATTTCGATAAACTTACTGGTGTACTTGCGATTGAATAGGTAGAACAGATAAATTAAAAACTTTAATTACTTGTCCTTCTTTTTGTAAAATGACTGTAATTTGCGAAGTAAGCAATGACCCGTGAGGCTACGCTTCAGTAAGTTTTAAAAGTTTCACGACCAAAGCCACTGTGGGCCGCAAAATACTCTCTGTTAAATTCCCGCGCCAGCTTTAAAGTTATTTAATAGGGCTGTCATCGTTAAAGTTTGAAAAGCGGAATGATAGATGTGGATACTTCTATTTATACAAAATGAGACCGTCTGACTGACACGTATAGCTCAATCTAGATCTAACGGCTTGAAAATTTCTATCCAGGTTTTCTTTATTAGATAATTTAGGTAAAGTCGAATGGCCTGTACCTGCATCGATGCATTTTTTTAAAATTTGCCTATGCATATGTCCTTTCCCGGAGAAGATTCCGGGAAAGGACATATGCTTCTTTTTATCGCAGAAAAACGCAGACTGAAACGTAGTCGCGTGTATTCAGGTGGCGTGGACGAGTGTTTTTGTTTGTTTTACACTATAAAAAGAAAATATTTATTCCTTGAATTCTCTAAGGCTATAAAATCTAAGGTAATGTCTTTTTGGTAACCCTAATACCAAAATGGCAGGTCATAATGCTATATTTTCATTATTACGACACCTAAATACTTTTATGCAAAAATATTTAGTGGATACCGCTCTAAAGCTAATGGTACCAACTGCAATTTATGAGCGAGCATAACTCCGCTAGTCTTAGCTATTTTAACATAATATAGATATTTCATTCCCTTTATGGTATATATTATAACTACAATATTAAAAACCGAGTTTCTCATCTGGTTTTATTTATAGCCTCGTTAGAATAATGTATGTCCTTTTTTCTTCTCTTCTCTTCGGCTAGGGCTGTCAAAACTATAAAGAACTAGACACTCCTGTTCCTGTGAGAGCTCATTGATTTTTAGGGATGACACGTAACCTATATTTTTCCCCAGGATGTAAGTTTTTCCTCGCCGTACTAATTTATTTCATCCATATTTTCACATTAAAATTTCACATTTTCTCATAATTATAAGTTTATTAAGTAGTATGGAAATAATGTTAGCTTGGATTAAGAAAGTAATATTTTACGTCCTACTAGATGTGCCTACCAACCCTAAATATTTTAGAAAAGATTTTGTGTTTGATCCTATACATCGCAACGTACACTGGCAGAGCCGAGGCGTGGCGTCTTTCTCGATAAAATCATATTAAGCTTTATTCACTGTAGCACGACGGCAGTGGCGGTGCGTCTGCCGCGTCTTCCGCATTTTGTTTTAAATATTAAGTACCAATTTTGACCGTATTATGTCAAAGTAACTACATTAGAGATGAGTTGATGTAGTCATCAAAAAGATTCCAGTCCACTCCACTTCACTCCACAGTATGCGTTAGTCTTATCAGAGTTTAACGGAATACTTGGGTTGTCTCAGTTATTTTATTCCATGGTCTAGGTACCTTTAGTTTCTGGTGGAAAGTGAATTTTTCGAGAAACTGTGTTGAAAAGAATATGATATTTTCATGAAATTCTTATATTATAGATGCGGAAATCATGGTAATATAATATAAAACCAATGATGGCAAATACTTGTGATAAGTTTGAACAAATATTTTGATGTCAATTATAGTTTAGTAACCACTCCAAAGTATTATGAATAATGGAATAAGTATATTAAACTTCAAGAGTTAAATGAATTTTATTGTTTTAAATGTTTTAATAACGAATGCTGTGATAATATTTTAGAACACTGTAAATATATAGATAAGTTTTATACAAATATTGTAAATATTTTACAAACAGGTGCAATAATAAGCTCTAATCTGCGTGTCGGTGGACAGAGCAAACGTAAGCCTTTGGTTGGATGGAACTTTCACGTCAATGAAAGCCACAAAGAGGCGAAATTTTATTATAACAATTGGTTGTGGGCGGGAAAACCATCGTCAGGTATAATTTATAAAGATATGTACGAGAGTAGAAATTTTTTTAAAAACAAATTAAATTGGTGTCAACGTAACCAAGAAGCTATAAAGCTCGATATTTTAGCGACCCATAAAAAAGAAAAGAATTTCGTTAAGTTCTGGAATGCAACCAAAAATTTTAATTGTAAGCAAAGTCTACCGATCAGAGTTGAAAATTTGCAGGAACCCGGAGAGATAGCTAATCTATTCGCTAGAAAATTCAAATTAGAACCTATGGAAATCGATAAGCCTGTTAATGAAAATAATGTTTTAGCTTCGAATGTTTTTAATTCACCTAATGTTTTACAATTTACGCCAATTAATGTTAAAAATGCAATAAAGGAAATTAAACGCGGCAAGTCACCGGGACATGACAACCTTAGTATAGAGCATATTATATTCGCCGGTAACATACTGTATTCAAGTCTTTGTACTCTATTTAACACGTGTATAAGATACTCATACTTACCCGGTGACCTAATGAAAACCCTTGTTGTACCCATAATTAAAAACAAGACCGGTGACTTGAGCGTAACGAGTAATTACAGGCCTATCTCTCTGGGTACTGTAATTGGAAAAGTGCTAGAAAGATTGCTGCATCCCGAATTGCAGAAGAATGTAAGTATTGATGATGCTCAATTTGGCTTCCGCCCCGGTCTCTCGACGGACTCGGCTGTCCTCAGTCTCAAACATACAGTACAATACTACATAAAACGTAACACATCTGTGTATGCATGTTTTCTGGACCTGAGCCGCGCATTTGATCTTGTGAACTATGAAGTTCTCTGGAACAAATTGCGAGTTGCTCGGGTCCCGGACGAGATAACGAGTCTGTTGAGATACTGGTACGGAGGCCAAGTGAACAACGTAAGATGGGGCGACGCGACCTCTAGCGGATACAAGCTAGACTGCGGGGTACGTCAAGGGGGACTCACCTCTCCGGATCTTTTCAACGTCTATATCAACGGTTTGATCGAGGAGCTGAGAGGCGCCAGGGTCGGCTGTCATTTGGGGGATGTATGTGTAAATAATCTCAGTTATGCAGATGACATGGTGCTGCTCAGCCCCTCGATCGGAGGGCTAAGGAGACTTCTTTCGGTCTGTGAGCGTTATATTAAAGATCATGGATTGAAATATAATGTTTCCAAGTCAGAGATGATGATATTCAGATCGGGGAAGGGTCCGGAGAGGGTGCCACCGGTATTTTTGAATGGCTCTGCAATTCGGGAGGTGCGGCAATTTAAATATCTAGGACATGTGGTCACCGATGACCTTAGGGATGACTTGGACATCGAAAGAGAGAGAAGAGCACTGTCGGTTCGGTGCAACATGCTCGCGCGCCGATTCTCTAAATGCAGTACCGACGTAAAGCTAACCCTGTTTCGTGCATATTGTCAATGTTTTTACACTTGCCAATTATGGACGAAATTCAGGCGAACGACGATGAGCACCATGAGGGTGCAGTATAATGATGCATTCCGCATCCTCATGAGGTTGCCGAGGTACTGCAGCGCGTCGAGCATGTTTGCCGAGGCTGGAGTCTCCGATTTCTTTGCGATCAGGCGCAATCGTATAGCTTCCTTCTGGGAGCGATTGCGACAAACGAATAATGTCATTCTTAGGGTCATCGGTGAGGATATGTCTAGTGATATAATCAAGCACTGGCGCTCTGTCCACCGAGACGCAAATAAGAAATAGGAAGTAGTTTTAGGAAATAGCTTTAGCTAGCTTTTATTTTATTTTTATTATTATTTGTTTTTTGATTTACTATTTATACTATTGTACCTAACATTGGATTTTTATCTGAAATAAAGAGCTTATTATTATTATTATTATATTGTTTTTCAAATAATATTATTCTGAAAACTTCGTAAATTCCAATAATGTTAGTTTTCCGGGGTTGGTGAAAGGTAAAAGAGGTAGCCATAAGATCTCCTTTGTGAACACTTAAAAATGAATTATTTATTTAGTTCGCGTGGACTAGCCACGTTTATCGACTGCGTAGAGAAAAAAGTTTATAAGGTATTGAGAGCGCAATTTGTTACTAAATTGTTCACGAGCAATAATTGAATTAAAGTAGGTATACAAAATTCTCAAGCTAGCATCTTGGGATGGTCGAAATATGTCAAACAAATTGCTTAGCTGGCGCGATCGTATTATTGGCAAGTTTGATGTTTATTGGTAAAGTTTGGACTTTGGATCAATTAAGTTCCAACTGAGAGTCTTTGTTTGAAATTGTGTAGAGGTTTAATCCTTTACCGAAGTACTATCTATGCTTATCAAATCACTTTTGAATATACCTTATCGTTATACACATCTCATAATGCAAGTTGAAGAGAAAAGTCGCTTATTCTATGTGATTTTTATGTTATAATACATAGCAGAAGTATGATTGTCGTAAAGCGCAAGCCTTTCTTGGAATAAAAAAAATAATTAAATAAGTACTATACTCGGAATTTTAATTCGATTCCGGATTTGACAGTGTTGCAACGTTATGACAAGAACTAAATAGTGACGTTGCGAAATTATTCGATACGGAAATAGAATATTTCCGGATCGATTCCTCTCGTTTATAGTAGTACTAGCTGATGCCCGCGACTTCGTACGCGTGGATCGAGGATTTGTGGTTCCCGCGGGAACTCTTTAATTTTCCGGGATAAAAAGTAGCCTATGTGTTATTCCAGACTATAATCTATCTCTGTGCCAAATTTCATCCAGATCCGTTCAGCTGTTGGGGCGTGATTGAGTAACAAACATCCATCCATACATCCATACATCCATACATCCATACATCCAAACTTTCGCATTTATAATATTATAAGTAAATAAGTAATAAGTAATAAGTAATAAGTAATAAGTAATAAGTAATAAGTAATAAGTAATAAGTAATAAGTAATAAGTAATAATAAGTAATAAGTAATAAGTAATAAGTAATAAGTAATAAGTAATAAGTAATAAGTAATAAGTAATAATTAATAAGTAATAAGTAATAAGTAATAAGTAATATAAGTAATAAGTAAGATAAGATATCTAAACAACTACTACTTTAATAGAAACTAAGTATATCAGGAAATTAAATATTTCTGTACGGATAATTTAGTTATGACGATTAATTTTATTAAGGATTTGAGAGTTTTCTTTAATAATTGTGTTTGAAATAAATAAAAAAACACGATCATGGAGGAACATGAGAAATAAAACAAATAGATGTATTATGGTAATATTTTATTTTATAAATCGTCGCCGTCATCGCTATCGCTATCGCTGTAACATTTATTATAAATGTGTCTGTGATATTGTCAATTAACATATCTAGCCTACTCATTTTTTCCTCTTCTTTGACAACATGGGATACGCATTTAGACCATTCGGTAGCCGTATTTTTTTGAATTAAACAAATAATAATTTAAAAAAATTATTTTATGAAACAAGATATTCGTGCAGTCAGACTGGGAGAATGAAGCCGAATGACAAGATAAACAAAATGGCGATAGCTGCATGAGCGCGCACGGGTTGCCAATACAGAAAACTATCTAGGCTCTTTTATTATAAGTTTTGTTTTTAATATAAAAAACAAAAATATTAACTTTTTATAAAATAAAGCAGCGGTTACTAGTTAATAAATAATTATTATGAATAATTAAATATGCATTTATTTAAATAAAAATCAATAATTTAGTCTTTAATTGGCACACCAATATTATGATTACATAAACATAAATCGCGATTGTTTATCGATTTTTGTGTTCATCACTACACTATTATATGTGGTATCATTATTTTATAAAATGACAGTAGCTAATGTCAAATGTGGAATCGAATTATAATTCCGAGTATATATTTTCATGTTATGTACAGCGCGTTTGAGTCTGTAGTTTTGGTATATTCTAGCTCTAGCTAGTAGCTCTAAAATTGATATCAGTCTACATTACCAGCGTGTTCAATTAGTCACGGAATAGGGAAACTGTAAACATTTTTAGTAATATGACCCAACAGATCGCCTGTCCAACTGATGTATTTATATGAAGGCGCGACTCTGCACTGTCAAATATTGACTCTGATCGAACCTTGTTGATAAATATAACGGTCTGTTTTGTTTACTTTATACAATAATACCAACCTCCCAATTTTGTTTTAACAAAGCTGCGATAGAGATGATAATTAATATAAGGGACATCAGATAAATATAATAAACGTGTCGGAAAACCTTTTATGCAGGCATAAATTTAACCGGAGAGTGTTATTTGTAGTTAAATCGAAATTTGTAAGACAAACTTCTCGTTCGTGAGATAAATCCTTTAGATATGCCCTACGGTATGCAATCCGACTGCAAATAGTATGTTCTTACGCCTAGTTGAGCCGCGCGAAATGTACGATATTATACGTTCGCTAAAAAATAAAAACAGCTGCGGAATCGACGAAATCCCACCGTCATTAATAAAAAAATGTGCAAAAGAGCTAACACTGCCACTATATTTGCTTGTAAATCAATCTTTTACTGATGGCGTATTTCCAGACCTCCTTAAGAAATCCATTATAAGACCGATTTATAAAAAAAAGGGGGAAAAAACAGACCCATGCAGCTATCGTCCCATAGCCCTTCTCCCTGCAGCATCAAAAATTTTTGAAACCGCTATGTGCCGACAGCTAAACCATTTTTGTGAAAAATATAAAATTTTCAATGAAAGCCAAAACGGCTTTAGGAAAAATCGTAATACGATATTAGCGGTATTTAAATATACAAAGGAAGTCTTTCGAATTTTAAATGATAAAAAATATGCTATTGGCATGATGTTAGACATGTCAAAAGCATATGACAAAGTACAATATGACATATTATTAAATAAATTATATGGTATAGGAATACGAGGCACGCCACACGAGTGGTTTAAATCATATTTGAAAAACCGCGAAAATTACGTTGACATTGAAAATTTTGACCAAAAAACGGGACTAGTAAGCTACATAAGATCTGACGTGACAACTATGACTAACTCAATACCCCAAGGAAGTGTCCTTGGGTGTATTTTGTTTCTAATTTATATAAACGACTTGCCGAAAACTTTTGACGAATATTGCGTATTATTTGCTGATGACATTTCTTTATTATTCTCCCTATATAATAATAATAATTTAAATGACAAATTGACTCGACTACTAAATGACATTAATAATTGGATGAATGACCATAAATTAGAAATAAATTGCAATAAAACTAAACTAATTCAATTTCGACCGTACCAAAAAACACCATTAAATATAAAATTTACCTATAATAACTCGGAAATAGAATGCGTTGAAAGTTTAACATTCTTAGGCATCGACATTGACACTAATTTAAATTGGAAAAGTCATATAAATAAAACAAAAACGAAATTATCTAAATTTATATACGGCCTCAGAGAGTTAAAGAAAACTACTAACTTAAAAACTGCATTAGCCGCGTATTACGCCTATGGATACGCATTTTTGCGATACGGCATTATCCTCTGGGGAAACAGCACAAATGTTCAGGATCTTTTTATATTACAAAAAAAATGCATTCGCATCTTAGTAAATATAAAAACTACAGAGTCGTGCCTACCTCACTTTAAAGAGTTAAAAATCTTGACCTTACCTTCTATTTATATATTTGAAATGTGTAAATTTGTAAGGAAAAATATAAACTTTTACACCAAGAAAGAAGACAAAGCTCGCCGGTTCCCCGAGAGACACGCAAACAAACTGATTCTCCCACCGTCAAAATTGGCACTGCACAGCTCAAGCCCCTATTCAATGTCAATAAAAATATTTAACAATGTGCCAGACTGCATTAGGAACATCGGAAAGGAAAAAGAGTTTAATAACACGCTAAAAAACTATCTGATTGAAAAATGTTACTAGGTACAATATTGATGAATTTCTAAATGATACTGACAAACACTAATTAAATCGGTCTCCCTACCACCATGTACTATTCTGTTGCCACACCCAAACTGGGTATCCATAGCATGCTTTATTTACTAATGACTATAATAATATTATGTTAATTAAGAAATAATGTAACTATGGAATTGCAATAATAAAGAAACTGAAACTGAAACAGTAGCGTACACAAGGTTTGAAACTAGGCTAGGCATTAATTAGTCAGAATACCTATTTAATGACTGTCATGGTCAAAAATTAGCATTGACTTATTTCCATTTGGGTAAGCAGTGCTTTTATGCCTCTAAGAACTGCACGCCACTGTAGCCCTATAAGGTTACCTAGTACTACATACACTAAATACGGTATGTAATATAATATACTTATTACATAGGTACTTAGAAGTAAATTAAGTCTATTTTGACCAAATCTCTGTCCCTTAGCAAAACTATTAACTAATAATATAAAAACAGATTAAAACAAACTTAAGCACGTCTGATCGTAACAAATCAAAGACATTCTTCACTTAACTTTGGAGTCTTTGAAACAGCTATGAGGTTTTATCACCATTTTCCAAGAGATCGCATTTGAGCAACCCAAATTGTTATCAAGGGTTGTTAAAATATTGTTAATTATATATGGGGTATTTAGACAGTAACGTCGTGATTTGACATCTCTATATAAAGGCAGCTGATAAAGGGTACATACTATGATACTACATCTATACTAATATTATATGTATGGATGTATGGACTACTAGCTAATGCCCGCGACTTCGTACGCGTGGATCGAGGTTTTGTGGTTCCCACGGGAACTCTTTAATTTTCCGAGATAAAAAGTAGCCTATGTGCTATTCCAGACCATAATCTATCTCTGTGCCAAATTTCAGCCAGATCCGTTCAGCCATTGGCGCGTGATTGAGTAACAAACATCCATCCAAACATCCGTAGGTACATCCATACAATTATTTATTTATTATTATTATTTATATTTATTATATATCTTACTAATATTATAAATGCGAAAGTTTGGATGTATGGATGTCGGTATGGATGTATGGATGGATGTTTGTTACTCAATCACGCCCCAACGGCTGAACGGATCTGGATGAAATTTGGCACAGAGATAGATTATAGTCTGGAATAACACATAGGCTACTTTTTATCCCGGAAAATTAAAGAGTTCCCGCGGGAACCACAAAACCTCGATCCACGCGTACGAAGTCGCGGGCGTCAGCTAGTTATAATATATGGATGTATGGATGGATGTTTGTTACTCAATCACGCCCCAACGGCTGAACGGATCTGGATGGAATTTATCATTATGGAGCTACTTTTTATCTCGGAAAATTGAGGAGTTCCCGCGGGAACCAAAAACCTTAATCCACGAGTCGCGGGCATCAACTAGTAGTACATACATACACACTCGAGTTGTTAGTCGTTGAATGCACACGTGGATGACATAAAGGACGTACGTACGTACGCTAAACACGCGCGGGTTCACGGAGCGGGTTTCCAATTTCCAGTCCGGAAGTGAATTGTAAAATTGTATGTGAAAACCCGTAGCACGCGCTCGCGCCACTCAGCGCTACTCATATTTTTCAATACTGATACAGTTTCAGCATGCGCCCTAAAAGGCAGATTCACTATGCAGTTGCAGCTTCAGGCTTTATGAAATGGTTTGATTTATTTTGATGCGTGGTCAACTGCGGGTAAAAGTCTCCATCCTTTTCCATTTTTGTCTCATCAGTCTCATTGTCAATATTCAGCTAATTTTTGCCTGCTATATCAATGATGTCATCAGTCCATCTTTTTTTCTGTCTTCCTACTCTCCTTTTGCCTATACTGGGCCTTGCCATTACAATACCTTGCTGTATGTCCTGCCCATTTCCATTTTTGTTCAAGAGCATACTGAAGAGCATAGATTTAGTATTGGGTTAGCGCGTCGTAAAGACCAATGCTAAATTTATGCTGAACGCTAGTCAAGTATGACTAGCGTTCAGCAGATTTATCACAATATTGAGAAATTATACAATACTAGGTTCAGTGAACAAGTACCTAATTCGGATGTATTTTTACTTGTAAACATACTTTTAGGGCAGTGTTTATACGAAGGCGGCTACAGATAAGGTTTTTGTGGAGTTCAGTCCAATATTGACAGTGTGTGATACGCGTTGAAGTAGTGGGGGCAGTGGCGTGCCGCTGTTTGTTTTAAATTCACATGCTAATTTCCTTTCATACATTGTTTTTGGCCGCGCTTTACAATATGTAACTTGGGAACAGAGTAAATATTTAGCTCTTAAATATTATTTGAGCTTTAGTTGACGTTATTGTGATCGAACGCTCAATACGATTAATCAGGAACTTTCCAGCCTATGTTCCTTAGACACATCATAGGTGACACGCTGAAACTCACACTAAGGATAAAAGAGTGCAATGAGGTGATAAGTACCATAGTCTAATGACTATGGCCTGATACCTGAAAAAGTTTTTACGAAGAAAACTAAGGCCAGTCGCTCACTATTTAGTTTTGCTATTCGGTTGCGTGATTTCATTGAAATCATTTAATTTTTTCTGCCTTGCTTTCGGCAGTCTCTATGACTGCCAATTTAAAAAAAATTATAAAGCTAAGCTTGCAATGAAACCTGGTGAGTTTTCTTAAATTATCTTCACAAATCACAAAGTTATGATCCATAACTCGGTATCCAAATGTCGTAGGTAGGTTCTCATATGCAGTGATAATCGGAGTCAAAATTCGATGCAATAAATATATGTATATTAATAACTATATAGCTGTATGCGTAGCGTAAAGTATGTTCCAAGTTTCTTACGGTCAATATTTTAGTTTTAAAGCATTTATTCATGTAAATATAACAAAGAAAACTATTATATTATAATGACTAAAATGTATAAATATCTGATCGTAGGATATACGTATATTTCTCAAAAGAAAAATATCTCTATCCTATGATCTAGTTTACAAAAATTCTGCCAGTTTGTGAGTCAGTTATAAATTTTCTTTTTATTGGATGACACTAAATTACGAGTATAAAGAAAACCGCTGTGCATTTCACCTTTTTAGGTCCAAGGGCTTGGGCTGGCCGTTGATGAGTCAGTCAGTCAGTGAGTGACTGAGTGAGGACTTTTGTTTCAATTGTTAGTTAGTTTAATATAGTCCTATTGTTGATCTTATGATAACTTAAGACTCTAGCACCAGTGCTAACATCTTCTGAGAAAAGCTGCCGGCAAGTAAAAAATGTCAAAGTTTAGACATTTTGTGTCCATTCAGTTAAGGTAGAAACAGGGTTATAAAAGAACAAAACTTTGAGTTTTCTTTTATTACTTCGAGTTGGCTGATTAAGGCGCTGTCAGCTCTTAAAATCAAAACACAAATCGAGAGGTTGGCTCTCCTCAGTCGTCACCCCTCACGTCAGTTATGCCCACTTCGGCCGGGTGGCGCTCCCGTCGCGGTTTTCATTATTTTCGCGCGCTTGTCATAGCATGTCACGGATGCCCTCGGATGACAAAACACGGTAACTCAAAATTTGTGAAATTGATAGAATAACGTAAGTGAGTAAATCACGTACCTACCAAAGTCTCTTACATGAGTAGGTAATTGACAAAATACCTATTGTAAATCGCATATCGTGTGCAAATCCATTTTAATACTTAATATTATAAATGCGAAAGTGTGATTGTTAATTGAATTGCCCGTCAATCACGCCGCAACGGAGCAATGGTTCGACGTTATTTTTGGCGTGGGTATAGTTGAGGGAGAGTGACTTTTTATCCCGAAAAATTAAGGAGTTCCCGCGGGAATAAAAAAAACTTCAACCACGCGGACGAAGTCGCGGGCATTAGCTAGCCCAGCATATTAATATCCATACAAAATATAATAAATGCGAAAGTGTGTCTGTCTGTCTGCTACGCTTGCACGGCCCAACTACTCAACCGATTTTGATGAAATTTGGTACAAAGATAGATTACATCCCGGAGAAGGACATAGGCCGGAACCATTATCCTGGAAAATTAAACAGATACCGCGGGAGTCAAAAAATCTTAATCCATGTGGACGAAGTCGAGGGCATCATCTAGAGTTACATAAGTATCTTATTTACATAAACTACTTACGTGAGTTAATTACAAGTATAATTGTGGCATAAATCAATATCATACGTATATACAATGTACTTACCGACTAAGAGTCTGATATTCATTTTTTGTCAGAAACAAGAAATACAGATGTTATTTCAAAAATTTAAATAGCAAAAAGATGTTGGAAATTGATCATTGAAATCAATTTCTAGTCTTTTGCAGACACATAGTATTATTTACAGTGTTTGAAAAATACTCAAAAATAAAAAACGAAGAAAATCATACAATTTTGGTGTCATGATTTTTTATCTTTACATACAGAATTATCTATATGGTAGAACTTCGTAAGAGCCAAATTAGCCAATTTATGTAAAATTTCAAATTTGTACGTTGTTTCCGTACTCTAAAATTATAAGTTTGATTGACAATATTATGTCCGAAGCAAAACCTATTATATTAATTAACTGGACTTAGGTTGGGTGAAACTAAACAAATTAACTTTTTAAAAATCCCACTCAATCAAAATTAAAAATAAATCTCGGGAACGGCAAATTTTCAACTCAAGGAAACGGGAATAAAATTAGCCGATTCCCGGGAATTCCCGAGAATCGGGATTTTTTTAAAAATAGTTATTGCTACTTTTATGTACCTTATATCCAGTTTTTTTTTAATTAAATACAAGTTAGCCCTTGACTGCGATCTCACCTGATGGTAAGTGATGATGCAGTCTAAGATGGTAGCGGGCTAACCTGTTTGGGGTATGGCAGTTATATTAAACCCTAGTCCATATCCCTAATCGGTTTCTACACGACATCCTACCGGAACGCTAAATAGCTTGGCTGCACGTCTTTGGCGGTAGGGTGGTAATTGGTAACTAGCCACGGCTGAAGCCTCCTACCAGGCCAGACCAGAGAAAATTCAGAATATTTAAATTCTTGAAATACAATGCAAGAAAATATTGTTGCCGTGAATTCATTACGGTCCTTTAAGTAACTCTTTCGAAATTGTCAGTCAATTGAACAAATTGGTACTCAATGGATTTCTAAAGGTTTGTACACGGTTAAGCTTTTACGGCCCCGAGTTTTGCATTGGAAACGAGTATTGTATATATCAAATTATTCAGGTGTAACAATGGCGCTGACATCTGGTGAAATAACAAGGCGGCATATAGAGAAATTAAAGAGGGACTCTTAAAAGTTCAAACAATAATACATAAGAAAATAACACTTGGAGCTCGTAAAATCTAGAACAAGAAAAATATCCGAGGTGAGATAAAATATCAGAAAGGGAGAATCGAAGAAGACAAAACGCAAAAAAAAATTGTTACTTATAATCATTCTTACAATGTGATTTAACATACTATACATTGGTTGGAAGTTCTACTTATATTTTATAGACGACATTTTACATAATTTAAGTACAAAATAAAGAATAAAGAGTTTAAAATACTCAAAAGTACCTACTACGACTATTATAGTGTTATGGTAAGAAAGTACAATAATTCTTAACATTGTGATCAGTGCCCTTACTTTTCCTTTGAGTAATTGTCAAGGTTCCACTGACAAATTGTCCTCTCAAAAAATCCTCCAAAAAGTTTGGACAGATGGATGTATGGATGTATGAATGGATGTATGGATGTTTGTTACTCAATCACGCCCCAACGGCTGAACGGATCTGGCCGAAATTTGGCACAGATATAGATTGTAGTCTGGAATAGCACATAGGCTACTTTTTATCCCGAAAAATTAAAGAGTTCTCGCGGGAACCATAAAACTTCGAAGTCGCGGGCATCGGCTAGTATTGCATAAATACTTATAATATTGACAATTTATCATTAATATAAGTTATTGTTATGTTATATTTAAATGTATATTTTTTATCGTAAACTAACTTACTTGCAAAAACAAAAATAAAAAGCATTGTCTATTTCAGAAGTTATATAATAAATTATGACATAAATTTGCCTTTACGTTAGTCAAAAGAACTAAAATTATCAAATTTTGATAGTGTTTCTGTTATTTTATGTTTGCTGTCCTATTTTTGTGATTGGCATGATTGGTAAGACTAGTAAAACACTTCTGTGAATCTTATCTAAAGTTGTTTTTTTAAGTGCCTTTTGTGAGATAAAGTTTAGGTACTCAATGGAATAATTCTCCGTCACTTAATTTTAAAATGATTGTTTTTTTACTATAATTTAACATAATATTTGTAAACAGTGCTACTGCTCATAAAGATAAATAACTAAGAAATACAAATTTATCAATAAAATAACAAAACATGATGAAAAAAAAACATCGATTTTATTTAATGTACAATTTTACAAAAATACGCCCAATTCCCAAATTCACTCTGCTGGGGATTAAACCCGGTACATCCCACGTTAAGACAATAGTGCTCAGCACTGCGCGAGTGAGGTACCTAGTCAATAGGGCATGCTCCCGATAATTCCTGGTACCAAAAATTCCCGGTACTTCTGAATAATTTTCAGTCCCGGTTCTCCACACCATAAAACCGGTACTTTTGATACTTTTGAGACTCGAAGTACATACATTCTGTCGATTCTTCTCTAATTAAGTGTGGATATTTCTGCATGTAACAATAATTTAATTCACTATACTGTATTTTATGCTCACAAATTCGAGGTATTAGTTTAAAAACCCCTATTTTTACTTTGGCTATAACGATTATTTTACTGCCACTTCGTACAGTTTCGTATGTTAGTCTTTCTGGTAAGTATTATTTACCAGCAGAGAAGAGCTTTTTTGAAGATCAATGAATTGATGGATCTGTCACTGGAATAAAATTTGTTCAGCCATAATAAATTACAGTAGATTATGCTATATTCTGTTAATTGTATCGTTACTTTCATAAATTTCACATGAAGATTGACAGGAAAATATTGATAGACTGTAATATAAAATATACCTCATAAGCCCGAGGCTACTAAATTTTGATTTTTGACTCCACTGTCAATTATACCAATAGCAGAGGGAAAGAAAATATGGATATCCGTATCCATAATTCCCTAAGATGCTCAGGAGTTCTCCATACAATGTTATGTAAAAACCAAGACTGTGAACAGTCCAATCTTTATGTATGGATGTGAATCCTGGACAGTAACGCAGCAGTAACGAGGCTCTTTATGGCTGATAGGGAACGTCTTTAGAAAATCCTAGGGTCCTCGATCCTAGGATCCTCCATACGTACGGGGAGGACGGTGAATGGATACCAAAAATACTAAGAGGTACCATATCCAATATAATTGTAGAGACCAAATCAGCGTGCGGCAAAACCAAAAAACGGCACAGAATAGGAGAGAGTAACATCTTCACGAGATTCTCTTGGGAATACTGAGTATGGGTTGGAAAATATTGTTGATTTAGATTAACATTTGTAATTCTTTGAGGTGAGGTTACTACGTACGCCTGTCTATAAAAAAAGACCCGTAAAGGATCACTTTGTTGTCCGTGTATCCAAGCCTCAAGGCTTGTTTCTCATAAACTGCTTGATGTAGTAAATTTATATTTGCACTGGCTTCTAATTGCTATAAAAGTAGTTACATATGAGCGTATCACGATAAAAAAAAATTCAACTTTTCAAAGTGTATTTTCATACAAGACGCAATCTCTGTAAAACCTATGAACTACAATAAAACTTTGAAATTTGTAACGAAGCGAGTTATGGTACAAGTACATGAAAAAATCATGAATTTACAGTCCTGTGTGAAATATTATGCGATAAATTTTTGTATAATGCCTAATGAATAGTAATATTCAGTATATTCCTGTGTGAAATATTATGCGATAAATTTTTGTATAACGCCTAATGAACAGTAATATTTGGTCTATTTCATACTTTCTGTAATGTCTTAGCCGTGTTTTTGTGATAATTTAAGGTAGTATCGAAAGTATCGAAAGTCCCGGGAATTCCCGGTTCCGTGCCAATATCTGTCCAAAATTTCCCGGTACTCAAACACAGCACCAAATGCATGCCCTAGTAGTCAGGGAGAATTATAATAAACAAGTTAAGAGATCAACTTGTTCTCAAATATTTCTCAAGAGATAAGTTAAAAAAATACTCTGTACACAAAAACGGGAAATCACAAAAAAAAACCAACGACGTATTTCCCGGAAATTTCTAACTACTGGGTCCCAGAAACGAAACCCTAAGGGTATCTAATATCCAATCAAATAGTAATAAAACTTGCAATAGGCACTTATTTGAAGTATTTGAGACACTACTAGGTCCTTACTCCGCAAGCTTTCGATATAATAATATTATCTGGTCGGTCTGGTCCAATGAGAGCGGACGAGTAGGCAGTAGCAAGCTGAAGTGGCAATGCTTGATTTTCAGTTTTCCTTTCTGTCTTACCACTGTTTTGTTATTTTCCATTCATATCAAAAATTGCACTGGAGGCATACTACTATCGCTTAAATCCGTATTGTTTTAATAATGTTGACGTTCATGTTTTTAGAATTATAATCCTTATTTTAGGACCTTCAAGGTACGTGACATAAAACTGACATTTTTAAGTAATACTGCTTTAAGCGATGGCAGTGAACCCTCTGACAGTAACATTGGATGTTTGACAACTTACCTACTTCTTGGAAATATTAAAAGACGTCATTGTTACAACCAGCAGGAGTTTTTTTTTAAAATAGTGAAGCGACGTGCCTTTTTATGCGATATTTCGCAACTCGTATGTCAATCTAGTAATTACTAGTACGATTTTAATTTTGAAAATAGTTTTCAAAATAATTACGAAGCTGCAACACAAGCTCACTTGATTGTCATTTAAGTAGCGTCATCTTTGGCGTTGGATGGTTTCTATGACCTGCCTTATTGATGTTGCCAAATAATAAAATATACATTTACAGCATTGCTTCACCAAAAATATTTATTTTAATACATAAAAAAGACATTTAGACGCCTGGGTATGTTTATAAAACAATACAAAAAGTTGTAATATCAATGTGTCAAATCGATTAAAACTTCTTCGTAAATGAAGTCGATTGTTGTCAAAAATCGAATGGATAGCGCATTACGGCATCATTATTTCGAGCTGTCAAAAGTTTGGTCAGAGAACACATATTCATACTTTATTTGATTATGTATTTTTAGTTATATAAAAGAAGATAGCTCACGAAAGTTGTAATATCCACGTCTTCTGTCAATTCATGATGAATAAACATTAGTCTTATTCATGTTATGTTTGAAAACCATTTTAAAATATCGATTTAAACGCTGGAGCAAAGGAGCACAGATCCATCGTCTGTGAAGTTCTTTCGAACACTGGCGGAGGTGAAAATGAGGTAGCGCTTCTCGAAAAACCGGAATACAATGGAAAACAGAAAATATGTGTACATTTTAATAAATATTAATAAATCAATGGATGTCATTTAGAATTTGGAATTTAATGATATATTTTTCAAGTAAATTGAGGTTTTCAATTTGGAGATGTGTTGATTTGAAAACTGAAATAAGAGGTATGTTTGAATTTATTTTTTATGCAGCGAAGTTGTTTAAATCGTGTTTTGGGATAAAACAATATCTGAGTTAAGGTCTTGAAAACATCATATATTTTTTTCAATCTTCCATATGCCACCATTTAATGGATACACTGCTTTGGAGACCCCCCCCCTGACCACACACAGCGCCTTAATGGCAAAGTGTAAGTCGCGTTGGTGTCACATCGGACAAGAAAGCTAATGGACAAAGGCTGGCTTGTTTCATTTTGTTTAAGGCAATTTATCTTACGTGACAGTGCTTGCCGGGGTGCTTAGGAAGCATCTCGTCTCATTGCTGAAGGTGATATCATATTAGGTTTTTCTTAAATACTACGTTTATAAAATCAAATTTATATTTTTATTGAATAAGTTTTTTGTAGTTCTTTAAAGTTGTTCTGTATTATTTTTCGTCCATTTTTAAATTTAAATATGAACTCCCAGACCTTTTTACAAAATCGAGGCATTTTTACCTAGCTTCAATTTACCGATATGATACACTCTTATAGCAATCCATACTAATATTATAAATGCGAAAGTGTGTTCGTCGGTCTACTACACTTTCACGGCTCATCTGTTCAACCGAATTGGATGAAATTTGGTATAGAGGTGGGTCACATCCCGGGGAAGGACATAGGCTACTTTTTATCCCGGAAAAATTCAAGAGTTCCCGCCGGAACCAAAAACCTTAATTCACGTAGATGAAGTCGCGGGCTACATCTAGTAATTTATAAAAGTTGTAATGATAGATCAGACATGTTCTTGTGGATCAATTCCAAAGAAAAGTTTTTCTTATCGTTTCACGTACTTAATTCTGCTTGTGAAATTCAGCCAAGGTTAAGGATATGGCCTTGTTAAGTTCTTTACAGTTTGACGTCTAACGATCGATGATAAAAGCCTGTTAAGTAATCGGATCCATCTAGTCATAACATAACAACCAAATCAATTAAAAAGGAATTTATCGTAACTGTTGTGGAAGCTATTTGCTTTTTGGACTTCTAATAGCCTGTATTTTTATAAAATCCCGTTAAAAGCAAAGGGAGATTCCAGCGATCGTTCGTTTTTTCGTGTCACTATTTGCCTATTTTCAATATAAACTGGCGTTACTTTGTCCATGGAGGTCCATGTTTTTTTTTATCCACTACAAGCTAGACCAGATACACAAGGATCGACAATCTCAATTCACTATAATCCACCAAAACAGACTTTGCATATCGTTGTATCTTACAGATCTCCGTTTAGGGGATTTATAAGGAACTAGTTGATGCCCGCGACTTCGACCGCGTGGATTAACATTTTTTAATTCTCTTGGGAACGCTTTAATTTTTCGCGATTCATGTCGCTAGACTTTCAAGTCTAGCCCATGTCCTTCCCCCGCGGGACGTAACTTATCTTCGAACCTTTCATCAAATATTATGTTAAAGAGATGGGCCATGAAAACGTAGCAGACAGACAGATAACTCACATTTATTACACTTATTAGTATGGATTATAATCTTGTTTCTTGTGTATCTTTGTTTGTCATACGTAATAAGTATTTCACTTCACTTTCTTCTTACTTACTCACCTCGCTTTCATTCACTGGCAGGCATTTATTGGATTCTTTAAAATTAAAATTCCTTGCGTAGGTAGGTAAGTATACCCGCCGAGTTTAAGTTACGACTAACCAAAGTGGTCCTTGGAAAAATATTGTAATGAACTGGCAGATGGTAACGATTTTCTCTGCGTTAGTTACGGTCGTTAAGTACATTACAGGGTGGAGGATAAAATGTTTATTAAACTGGGACATTACAAAGCTTTAACTGAGAGAAATTCAGGGGAAACTTTGCGGAGATCGCGGAAGAGCTCCGTTAAGTGAAAAAAATATTCAGTAAAGCGACTACCTTGGAAGATTTAAAGTAGTTTAAATAAATCCACAGCCGTAATTGGTTTCTAACTTTGTACGCGGCATCGTACGAACGAAAAATGCGAGTCGATAATTTTTTTGGCATGGCCAATGGCATGCCACCCAACTTATGAGTTTACAATGTTAGGGCACAGAATACTAACTATAACAACGAAGGGAGTGACTGTGCTAGTTAGTCAAGTTGATATTCACAAAATTTCAAGTATTTTCATGCGAGTAACTTATCTAATTGCAATAATTCATTTCAGGAGACTTTCCTTTACCATTTATGGAAAACAGTTCGTTTAATATTTGGATTTTTGCTGTTTTAAAAATTAAAAATATTATATTATGAAAGAATACTTACTTAATTATCCTTTGTGAGAAGTTTTGTAATGCTAATTAGGACGTGATGTGATGAAGGTTTATCGTGTTATTTTAGGATCATATTCTTTATATACGAGTATGGTGCTCGAATTGCTCATAAGCGTATCATTGTTCAAACAGTTGTATGGATGTGTTTAGGATGCTTTACTGCAGGGATTAAGTAATGAATCTTGCCGTGTTTGCATGTCGGTATTTAGGGCAAATCATGGCAGATCGGCAATGTTGTCATAGGCTCTACAATATGCTGATGCGTATTATACTTTATTGGAAGAGTTTACACATAAGTATGGATTATAATGAACGTTTTGGTCCAAGATCCCAGAGCCGCCAGACATTACTTATTTTCTGAGAAACAAAATGTGTGTAATATAGTAGCGTTGGTACGTAGATTTAACGTACGCATACTCGTTAATTTGGGGCGACGGCCAATTTATAGTAATAAGGTGCTAAAGGTACGTAAAAACGTTGCTAACTTTACTTATTTTCTAAGTGCTGATTTTTATGTATATTTTACAGTAATAATTAATAATTAATCAATACTCTGGACTCATGCCGTGGGCCGTTATTTCTGCCAGACACTTTAAAGTTCATACTTGCTTTTTGACATGCAGGCATCTACGAATGAATAATCCGTTTGACAAACGATTACGATTTCCTTGCACAATTGGGGGACGTTGCTTACAGACTTGGATTGGTACCTACTACATGGGACTCACAACTTTTTTGGATGATTTTGATGGGATTAAACTTTGTTGGATGAGTTATATAATACAGTTTATGGGTAAAACCTGCAATTAAATATACTTAATCCTCAAATTCTTCAATAATTATTAATGAAGACTGGGCAAGTCATGGCCGTTTTCTTAAATGTTTTATTTTTCAAAAATGACTCCCATGGAGCGGTGAATTACTTGGATACATTTTATTCAGGTGGCCCAGTATCTTTCAACCAGTTTTGGAATTTTTCTAGGTAAAGAAAATAGATATAACACTACTGCAGTCATAAAAGGTCTTCAACAAAGAAAATGATCGATATTTCCGGAGTCGTCCCTTAAATCTTCATCGACAGGTTATTAAAGTTTACTCATCAATATTATTTGAAAGCCTGTCTAAATTTAGATAGGTACCTATACAAATTGGGTGTATCTAAATATACCTAGACGAGGTTTAATTTTAGCTTTCTGGATTTCCGTGATCACTCCTTTTTTCGGTAATACTGTAAAAACATTTAGTTTCCATCCAACTATCCGACGAGTGGCTTAGTTGCGACTTCGCATATCAGTCGATTGCGATTTTTAAGCAACGTTGACCCGAGTCAGTAACTGGATGGGTGACCGAATTTGGTAGTCTGAATTTGGCCTTTTCGTTTCCTCCGTGCCTCGGGGAGCACGTTAAGCCGTTGGTCCCGGTTATTATCACTATTGTCTGATAATAATAAATAATCTCGTAGTAACCTAAGCGTTAAAACAGTACTCTTAAGTCGAGTCGTGTGCGGAAGGACCTGGGAACCCATTGCCCCAAGAAATTTCCCAAAAAACACCTGCCATTATGTGATCAATGGAATGGGGTCACGACCCTCAGTAATGAGGAATAATAAATGTGGTTTATTTTGATATGTGGCTTAAACTTTTACTATAAACATGTAGGTTAACCGGGCTGTCGGCATTTTTAATTTTGAGCCTAACAGAGACTGGAATTTATTCATAGCTCTTACAAGGGTAGACAATAATTTTCAATTTATTGCTACGTGATCGATATTCGATATCATTTTAATTTATTAATACGTGAATTCTGATACGAGACAAAAATAAGGTCAAGCTCGTAAAATTCGATATACTCCGACTGTTATTCGAAATCGATGTGGCTCTTCACATTATACCTACCTCAATTCGGTTTTAGCGCGATCTACGATGCCAAATTGCGGCAAGGGCCTATAAAACTGCCTTATCTAGCTCAGGTCAGCGCGAACGACGATTGAGGAGAGGATTACCTCCGATCTCATCACAAATCTCTATTTAGATTTAGTGATTATCCTTTGCTTATCGATTTAAACTTATTTTAAGCCAGACGTAGTCTAACTTTGGATGTATTTTACGTAAACCTGAAAACCTTGTGACTAACCTTCGACGCCGCGACTTCATCAGCATGTGATCACGTGATTTAGTCAAGCTGTCAAGTGTCTTGTTTTTTCACAGAGAAAGATTATAGTCTGGAATAACACTTAGGCTACTTTTTATCCCGGAAAATTAGAGTTCTCACGGGAACCGAAAAATCTCAATCCATGCGGATGAGACGAAGTCGCGGGGATCAACTAGTAGATATAATAATTTACTAATTCGTAGAAATATAACAACACCAGTTTTGATTAAAGAGTTCAGTTCGTTGAACTGTATGGATACGTTGCTTAATATGTTGCATGGTTTACCCACTAGTTCCACGCTTCGGTCATCTTTGTTCGAACATTCATTGTTACCGGACAATCTCCGCCCATTCTCATTTCTCGAGCAATTAGGTTTTCTGAATAGACCAGTTCTCGCTGCGCAGATGCTCTGTGGACTAATTACGATTTACTGCGTTCAATATGTTGCAATATGTAAAATACCATCGTTTAGTCTGTCCTAGGGTTGTGTACGGAACCTCGCCTCCGCCTCCGTAAGTGCGGAACTTTCGCAAGAAATCGTACCTCCGCTTTCGCATCCGCCTCCGCCGTTTTTTTGCGGAGTTGTAACGGAGGTTTTTTTTACGTTGACTTACAATGCGAGAGGTACAAATCGAAGCAGTGAAGTTAGTTACACCATTACAACAAGCAAAAATTAAGGAATTGCCGCGGGAACCAAAAAGCCTCATTCCACTCGGACGAAGTCGCGAGCATTAGCTAGTAAAAATTATAAATGAAGAAAGTCGGTCTGCCTGTCCGTCTGTTACTTTCTGACGTCCCACCTATTCATAGTTACTTAGATAGACAACATTCCGGCGCTGCATTTTTTCCAAAAATCAAAGATTTTCCACGACATTCTTAAAAACCTAAATTTACGCGGAAATCGAAGACGCAGGCATCATCTCGTTCATAATAAAAATTTAACGTAGTGTTGCAAAACGCGACCGTTCGTCGTCTCGAATTCTGAACACAGACATTATTTTAGGAACGTGGAAATCGACCGTTAAAGCTGTATCCGTGCGCAGTAGGTACCCAATAGCAACGAGGGCTGAATATATAATTTCTACACAATTAATGAATTCCTAGCGATTTATTATGCGCCGAGACGTTGTGGGACCACTGGGGAAATCTAAGAACCGAATTTATTAATTGTTTCTAGGTACCTTTTGGATTTTACCTTTAATATTTTAAAAAGTCGCTTAGCAATATTAACAGTCAATTTTCTTGAAAGCACATTAGGTACCATATTATAATGTTGCGATCCTAATAAACCTAAAATAACATATTGCAAATCTCGACCTCCTATAGTTGTACTTGTTTAGAAAAAAAAGTGTGTGTTCACACACGGCAGAAATGAAACTTCAGAAAAGTAGCCTAGGTACGAGAGAATGAGATAAATATAACTTGTATTCTATCTCATTCTCTCGCAGGCTAAATGCTATAGACGATTGTCTCTTTTTGGTGTCGCTTTTTCGTATTTTAATTTTCAAATCACAACGATTCTAAAGAAGTTTCACTTCAAAAAATTTATGAAAATTTACCCACTGTATGTATAACTATCAAAAGCATAAACGCATACCTTTACATGTCATATCTTTCCCGATGACATGCATATGCAGTGGATAAATGTTTATTTGTAGATAGAGGATTAAAAAATAATTGTTGTAAATTGAAATTGATCAAGATTATCTATTGCTTAATTTCAGTCGCTCCGGAGCAACTAGTAATAAACTCTCCACGTCCAATCGGCCAACAGTCTCCCCTGCCGGGGATCGAGGAGGAGGACGATTCCGACTGGCCCCTAGAGGACAGCATAGACGCAACCCTCACCCCTTCATACAAAAGCACAAGAAGCAGTACAGACACAGCGTACACCTCGTCCAGGAGTTCAGGAAAGAAGCGCAGCTTCGGTAGCCCTTCTTCGGTGAAGATATGTATATCCGCGGCGGCTAGGAAGTCGGGACGTAAGCGTGGCGCCGGCGTCGTCGGCTCGTCGCCTGCCGGGCCGGACGAAACGCCCGCTGTCGCGCCAGCTTACGGCAGAATGCAGGCAGAACAGGGTAGCATCGGTGAACTGCAGAAGTACCACGGCAGATACCTCAAGAGCCGCCGACACACGCTTGCCAATGTCCGGTGAGTCCTTATTACTAAACATTCCCGTAACCGGATTTGTTATTTGATGTTTATTTATGACCGTTAGCAAAGCATTCCTTAAAGCATCGTCAAACGTTATGGTTGGATTTATGACAACCATAAAGTTCACAGACAGATTGTATACATTAAAGACGATGCATTTAAGATACTATCGTACTATTAAAGTTCACAAGAACGGACCAGTGCATCGGCGTATTACGTTATTCCGGTACTGTTGATAAAATTCTAGATTCTGCTTTATCAACACACTTGACCCAGGTGTCAAGGTTTCTCACTTTAAAACTTGCACGAGCGCCTCACTTAAAGTTTACTTTGAAATTCACCGAGAAATTAAATAACTTTCACAATCTAAGTACTTACCGCTACCAGTTCTTATTCTTAAACACAGTAGTGTGGTAGACACATAAAAACTTGCCATGAAGCGTAGAGTAGAGCATTCTAAAACGAATTTTATCGCTCCAGGTACACTCAAAGCACATAAAGTTAATGAGTTAGAAGAGGATGAATGTTTTAATAAAATACTCGTATACATTTATCAGAAATATTTTTTCTGTGTGTTGTACGATGTCTGTTGGTAAAGGTAATTAATTCCAATGCAAACCGCTCTACCTAATCCAATTTAAATTTAATTAAACAAACACCATTGCATGTAATAGTTGTATTGTTCTACTTAAAGTACAGTAATGCAATAAAAATATAAGAAAATGTTAGTATCTTTCAGCTGTTTATAACGATTAATTTAAAATCTAACTAGGTAATAGATCAGGGGTTTTAGCATAACAACCTCCAGTGTATTGATCTATCCATTGACTAAGATCACAAAATATATTTTTGAGAGCTTCCAAGTATTATAAACAATAGGGACAAACTTTTATAGCACCTACATAATTAGTATTTTTAGAAGGTATAGTCATTGACAAACTCTTGTAGCGCATCTTATAGGTTTCATTGAAATCCCGTAGTCAAACGACTACTAGTTTTTACTATAAACGCTCGGTAAATCTCAGTGAGAACTAAGATTGATGAATAACATCAAACAGGGTTGTTTATTTCTGTTGTTAATGATGCTCTATATAGCGCGATGCAACATAGGAATTTGTTGGTGATTTTGAGAAAAATCTTGAAATTTCCTCTTTAACTATCTTCACAAAGTAGGTAGGTAGGATACTTCAATGTGCTTTGATATGTGTGGCAGTCCCGTGGCATTCGTCGTATGGTAGTTTACCGAGCAACTCAAATCATGGCTCCATATTTACAAGTATAACCCAATCCAGATGAACCTCTTTTTACTATCCAAATAGAATCTGTTCTATTTGGATAGTAAAAAGAGGTTCATCTTTTTTCCTCTTAAGATTGTAGTCACTCGAGAGAAAAGGATAGAATGCTGTCTGTCATCCTAATAGCATCTGGATATGATAGTACTACTCTGTCCTTGGTGAGCTGGGCTGATCAGCAAAATTCCTTACATTCTAGATCTGTACAGATTTAGTACTTAACAATAAAGATGACAATCAGAAGTCTTCAGTATTATATATATAATTTATATAGATGACTGAATTCAGAATTTATCTTAAAATTCAAGAGCGTCCTTAACGCTAAAGTGACTGTTTCGTGACACTTTTTAATGGACAATAAAGAAATTGTACGTTTCATTATTCAACGTTATTGCGGTGAAGCTAGAAACCTTTGAAACACAAAACTTTCTAATGAACGCACAGTGGTGTTATTTATTTGAATTTTTCAATAAGTGTGCTAAAATTTTTAATAATGTTTTCATGATTAAAGGTTAATCTTTATTGATTGGCTTTAACATGGACCTTATATACTATTACACTGTCAGTAAGACAGAACCAATAAAATCTCATAGCATTACAACAATTTACATGGGTATAGTATCTATAAGTCTTTGTATTGAGTAGATAAGCACCACCACATTTAAGATTTATTGAAGGTATAAGATAAAAAAAATCCAGAAAAGGTCACTGAATTGCTAAGATAAAGTAAACTCCACTTTAGCAGCAGTGAAGCTCATAAAAATTGATCCAGACTATGGATAAGTAGAAATTCTTTAAAATAGAAATATATTTTTAAACGTCTTATGAATAAATAGTTTTACAACCAACACATAACAAGTTAATCTATGCCTCAATTCAGAAAAGGTAACTGAATTGCTAAGATAAAGTAAACTCCACTTTAGCACTGCAGGAGTGAAGCTCATAAAAGTTGATCCAGACTTTGGATAAATAAAAGTTCTTTAAGGGCGTGCTTGAGATTGCGTCAAATGAGAAATCTTACGATATTAGTAGTTTATACGATACCTTAGGGCATAAATAAAATATTTGAATAATACTGCATAGCATAGAAGCTAAGGTGAATTCTTCAGTTAACTCAGATGTTATTTAAATACGTGATGAAAGAATGACACTATCATCCTCTTTATATACCTACTGGCCCTGAATTAAATGTTTTTTGAGAAATTTAAGATAAAGTGTGTTTATATTTTCTATTTATAAACCGCACGCACGCACGTTAGTTTAAAATAAATTGCTCGTTGATTTGTAAATAAATTGGCCACACAAGCAGACATATCTATAATATGATGTCATAACGTCTACTCTATTAAATCTATTAGTATCTACTATTTATACAATAATGGTGTAGAAAATTGAGAACGACTGCCTAAACTGACTTAGATAATTTTTTTAGTTTATTGTCCGGAGTTGACATGAAAAAGCCTGGTATAGAGAATTAAGCTTAAACTTTGCCCTGTGCAAGTGGGCCTAAGATTTGGCACGGGAAAAGTACTTTCAAAATATTCGAGAATTCGTCCTTCGTCAATTGAAAATAACGATTTTCAGATTTAAAGGTACTTATGCCATAAAAGTTTTGATAATACGACTTTACCGTATGAAAATAAGCTTTGAAAACTTCTTATCGAGTTCTAGTATTCTTATATTCTTCACAGCTATTAGAGGTCATTTAACTTTGTGTTCTGTACAAATTGATTTTCAACAAATCAATTAAAAAAAAATAGTTTTTTGCCATTTGTAGGAAAAAAGGCAATTAACAGAATTCCGTTTTTTCATTACGAGTTACAAAACTCTAAAAATAAAGCATGCTAGCACGAAAACTATAATTGTCCAAATCCACCAAAATGAATTGCTCTGTTTACATTTTACACCAGGAAAAAGCATTAATGTAAGTTTTCAACCCACTTGTAGTGTTTTATGTTAGGTGTCAACATCGCTGCTCATCCGGTGTGTCTGCTTATAAGATTACCGCCAGATTTTTATAAACATAGGTGTAGATTTTTACATAGAACTTTTTCACTATTTTCACTATTTTTATGCCCAACATAAAAGCCTTTTTTGATGATAATAATTATATTTTTCCTGATTATTGACTGATGTTACACTTTATTGTAAGTACCTACATGTAAACTCCTCTTGGAGGGGCTCTACCGTCACAGTAAAAAAACGGAATCTTTACTCATGTGCTACCGTGCCCCCAGATGCATATGAATATTTTAAACTTTACTGACAACTCGATAGGTCATTAACAAAACGGTGGGCTAGTAATACATGGTCCAATATACATTTTAACGGATTAGTAAAAAAATTATTAATAGTATAAAAAATAATAAAAAATAGTAATTTTATAAAAACCAGTTAAAACGAATCGGCCCTATAGGGTACAGATGTCTTTTGATAACGGCGACTCTACAATAAAGCGTCTGCAAGTTTGTCTAGACGAAGCTATAAAACAACGTTTGCACTTCTTCAGAAACTTTTCTGAAAATAATTTTAGTCATTATTTTCTTAGCGGTATTCATTTGAATTAAGCAGAATGTTTTGTTATAACGAACTAAAAAATAAGCAGTGAATATTTTTGCCCTTATTTCTTCTATTCTATTATAGTGTTTTACATTAAATTCTATGAAGTTTGCAAAAATAAATCCAGTACCTAGATAAAAGAACTATAGAGGGTCTCTTTTATGGTGTCCATTTTACTTTCCTGCATTTCTGTGGATAAAAGGAAGGTTAGGTACACATCAGTGTCTTATACGCTAGATTCTCCGTGACTTTGATGCTTTTGTGGCTACGTTTCGCTGTACAGATTTAAGTACATTGACCGGACTGAAGCCGGCTTGCAGTGAGTTTACTATTCAAAATGCAAGGCAACGATCCCACTCCCAACGTCTGGGACGAAGATAATCTGTTTCACGTTCAGTGTGGGCATACTGAAATAGTAATGTTGATTTGAATTTCGCCGTCGTAGTGAACCAGAGATACGTTAACTGGTATTACCTTATCTCAGCGGTAAAGTGTGGCTTGTAACTTTATTTAAATTTTTACCGCCTGCCAGCATGTTTGATTGGCTGGTGCAAACAAGCTAACTGGCAAGTGGTGATGCAACCTAAGGTGGAGCATGCTTGCCTAGAAGATGCCTATAACCATATACATAACTATAACTATAATATTATAAATGCGAAAGTTTGTATGGATGTATGGATGTTTGTTACTCAATCACTCCCTAACGGCTGAACGGATCTGGCTGAAATTTGGCACAGAGACAGATTATAGTCTGGAATAGCTCATAGGCTTTTTATCCCGGAAAATTAAAGAGTTCCCGCAGTTACCAAAAAACCTCAAACCACGCAGACGAAGTCGCGGGCATTTGCTAGTATAATATACCAATATTAAAGGCGGAGGCGGAGATTACAAGGAACGCTTAAACTCAGAACGTCGCAAAGTTTGCTGTTAGATCGACGCCTTACTAGTGCATTGACGCCTTACTAGTCCACCTTGTAACGCGTTTCAAATGTTCAGTATTATATTTTCAGGGAGTATACGAGTGTAGCCAAACCGCAACAGATCGATGTTTGGAAACGCATGATGGGTTTAGAAATAGGAATTGTTTTGAATAAATTCGGATTTATGTTCAGTCGCTCGGCGGACTTAAATAAACTCAAACAAACACGGTTTGGTACGTGATTTTTGCTTTCACTTCAATATTAGTTTAAAAGACTGACAGAATGGAAATTGGAATGTAATAAGCCCCACAATAAATCTGACTGAGAGGTGTCTTAAGTAAGTAACAAGATAGAGTTGATGCTGATATTACTTAAAACGGCATGATAAGGATTTTATCATTCAGCAAAAAGCGCAGGTTTAAAGTTGCTATCTACTGAATAATTGAAGTATTTTTTCAATGAATTATGTCAAATAATAAATTCTAACTCTTGTCTGATATCATAATATATGATATACTGGAAATATAAATAATTAATGATTCTTTCGGTTTCTTAAAAGTACAATATAGAACTACTCAAGGGGCGGATATACAGATTCTGGTAAAAGCCGACAACGCATTGGCGGTTCCTTTGGTACTGCAAATGTTCATGGGCGGTGATAATCACTTAACATCAGGTTACCCCAGTTGCTCGTTTGCTTGCTATTAATATAAATTCGATACTGTACTAAACAAAATTTTAGTTCCTCCATTACAGTCTTTGAATAATGCCTCTCTATAGTCTGTAACTCAATGATATTAGTATACTCAAAGATATATAATTAAAATAAACGTTATTATTTGACGACCTCCGTGGCGCAGTGTGTAGCGCTGTTGCCTTAACGTGCGGAGGTCCCGGGTTCGATCCCCGGCAGGGTCAATTTGGCAATTTATAATTTCTGAATTTTCCCTGGTCTGGCCTGGTGGAAGGCTTCGGCCGTGGCTAGTTACCACCCTACCGGCAAAGACGTACCGCCAAGCCATTTAGCGTTCCGGTACGATGCCGTGTAGAAACCGAATAGGGGTTTGGGTTTAATATAACTGCCATGCCCCTGACAAGTTAGCCCGTTACCAACTTAGACTGCATCATCAATTACCATCAGGTGAGATCGCAGTCAAGGGCTAGTGTTGTGTACTTGTAGTGAATAAAAAAAAATTTTTTTTCTATATACGGTAAAATGATAAAGATACAGACAACATTCAGTCTAAAGTATAAATCACGGGTTTCTTTAATTTCGAAGCTTATTCCTCGAACTTATCAGCAATCTCGTCGCATTTAGATTCTGATGAGTTGATGACTTTTTTGAAGTAAATCCGCCAACACGAATCTTTTGATGCCACGTTCGTACAAATGGGTTGTAAGTGATTTATATGTGGCACTTATCTAAATCTGGCGCTATTCAGCAAATATGGTACAAATAAGTATAATATGTATGTAATGCATTCACAACAGATCTGTTATGATTAATCGGTTGGGGGCGGTGTGATTTAAAAGGACCATTAAATTGAAAAATATTCGGGTTTATTCGGCTTAATAAATACTATGATTTATGAATATTAACGAATAGGTAATTCTTCGCTATTTTACTTATTTAAAAAATTTATAGATTTTTTATCAGTCAGATCCATCGATTGTCAGATCGCTAAGCAGATAGGACAAAGGATTTTTTATTATTTTAAAATGCTTTTAATTGAGTAGCTATCTGGAGCATTCGTCAAACTTTTGGTTTGTATAAACAACTAGCTGACCCGGCGAACTTCGTACCGCCTTAGTATGCAAAATTAAATGTATATTTTTCAATATTTCTGAGAGATTTTCTTAATATTTTTTTCCGTAGGAACCTTCTCCTAATAATAACAAATACAACAAAAAAAGAATTAGTGAAATCGGTCCAGCCATTCACGCGTGATGCCGTGACCAAGGAAAACGGGTTTCATTTTTATATATATAGAAGATGAAGTGTATATAACGGTGACGAGCTATACAGATACAAATGCTTTATTTTCAAAAAAAGTTGATGGAACACCGTCCGTCTATTTGGACTTAAAATATAAATAAAATTCCTTTGTTATGTTTTTAATTTCGAGTTCGGAACATTAAACATACGTTTATACATTCGTGGTCGTATTAAGTCATGAGAATTGAAAGGCAATCTGCTGTTCAACTCTGACAACAATTGTAACCTACGTCAAACCTGAGCAGGCACTTATGCCTTACCTTCACGACGTGTAGTCAAGTAATCTACTCGTATCAAGTCACTCCCGTTCGAATTTTGTAAACAACTGTAGCCTAACATTAGCCCAAACGCAATCAGTGCAACAACACTTTCTCGTTTGTTACGTTGATCTAGACTTGCTACTAGCGACCGTCCACGGTGTCGTTTCCTTGGACTTTCGAATTATTCCTTGGCTTTAATACATATTATTAGGGAGCCTCAGTGCGAAATTTCAGTTTTCTAGGTACTAGAGTGTGGGCTGAACGTTGATGAGTCAGCCAGTTTCTCTTTTTACAGGGTCAATTTAAAAATACTAATAACCTTTTAAGGGTAATTTCTGTGCATAATACTGAACACATTTTTATGCGATGTAAGATTTGTAGGAAAAATGTAGTAAAATTCTAAGATTGATTTACGGTGCAGTTCAAGTTAGTGGGTTATGGCGCATTTGATATAACTTTGAGCTCTATAAAATCTTTAACGAGCCGAACGTTGTTCAGCACATTAAAATCGCAAGATTGCAATGGGCTGGACTTGTACAGCGCGCAGCGTATGGATGAGCATAGACCACCAAAAAAGTTAATGTCGTCGCACCCAGATGGACGTAAAAGCATTGGTCGGCCAAAACTTCGGTGGTGGTGTTAACCAAGACGCCAAGCGGCTCAGAATAAAAAAATTGGCAAACGAGTGCAAACGACAGAGACGGACGGAGAAATTTTCTGGACCTGCCCCCTTATTCTGTAACTCAGTGGCTATCAAAGAGTGAAAGCCACTGACATAATTTTTTTATCCATTGAATGTTTGGTATGAAAACCTAATTTTTATTTCATAGCAAACCTTCAATGGATAAAAAATTTATGTCAGTGATTTGCATTTTTTGATAGCCACTGAGTTAGAGAATAGGGCTGCAGGCCCGGGCCCACTGTAGCGCCGATGATGATGATGAAGATTTGTAGGACTTTGTTATTCATCGACCAAACATTGCAGAAGCCGCGAGATCGATGTCACTAATTGTGCTCGTACTGTTGATATGTCCTCGAAATATTTTTAGTTTTAATTTGCCTATATGTTTCTATTTACGTATTGAAAACTATCAGCTAGCCTGCAGTCAATTTGCGTCCAATCAATGAATGTTTTATACATGAGTAGATACATTTATTTGCATATCATGCTCAGTTAACGTTGTGTTCGTTATTTGCGTTAAATTGTAACTGTTGAATACAATGCTTACTGTACATTTATTTGTGCAGTGTTGTATAATGGCTTGCGTATGGGTAGCGAAACTATAGGTACCTACCTACGCAGAAATGGGTCTGTAACGGCCGCAATTTGTTTCACACATTTTCCTTGAACTAAAGAGCGACACTAATGTATATAAAAGCTCTCAATGGGCGAATAAGCACTTACCTACATGACACAAAGACAGTTACAGTAGGCGCGCGAGTTAAATGCAGAGTAAATGTACGTGTCACCATTTACTCTGCATTCAACTCGCGCGAGAACTATAGACCGAATTTGCAATGTCGACATTTACTCTCAGCCCAATGAACTTAATTTGGCATACTTTTTAAAGATAGAATATGTTATTATTACTTTATAGACAGCAATACTTTAGTTCAATTTCAATTTTTAAAGTTTAAAATATATTTTTGAAAAAATCTTCAGTTGAAAAATAATAATTAGAGAAATGAATTAAAAGCTACGGTGTTAAGTTTTTTTTTTAAATATATAGCGAGCAAACGTTCAGGCGGGTCACCTGATGCTAAGTGATTACCGCCGCCCATGAACATTTGCAGCACCAGAGGAACCGCCAATGCGTTGCATGGCTTTTAAGAAATTTGTTTATCTGCCCTTTGAAGACCTCCTCCTTAAATGAGGCCTGTAAACGTCCACGAAAGAACAGAATCTACACTGTAAGATCACTTAAGTGTCCAGACGGTCTGGTAAAGTGATTATCTCAGGCTTTTACCATGTTTTCAAGAAACTCATGATGATTTACGACTAACTTTATCTTACGTGATCTTATTCCATTTATTACGAAAAGTTCGATATAACTATTTTCTTTTAGAAGAAGTTACGATACTATATAGGTGATGAGAAAAAAAAAGTATGATTGTGGTTATATTATACTAGCTAATGCCCGCGACTCCATCCGCGTGGCTTGAGATTATGGTTCCCACGGGAACTCTTTAATTTTCCGGGATAAAATTAAGTGTTATTCCAGACTATAATCTATCTCTGTGCCAAATTACATCCAGATCCGTTCCGCCGTTCTGGCGCGATTGAGTAACAAACATCCATCTATCCATCCAAACTTTCGCATTCATAATATTAATTTATTTTTTATTTTTTATTCACTACAAGCTAACCCTTGACTGCAATCTCACCTGATGGTAAGTGATGATGCAGTCTAAGATGGTAGCGGGCTAACCTGTTAGGGGCATGGCAGTTATATTAAACCCAAACCCCTTCGGTTTCTACACGGCATCGTACCGGAACGCTAAATCGCTTGGCGGCACGTCTTTGCCGGTAGGGTGGTAACTAGCCACGGCCGAAGCCTCCCACCAGACCAGACCAGGGAAAATTCAGAAATTATAAATTCCCAAATTGACCCTGCCGGGGATCGAACCCGGAACCTCCGCATGTTAAGGCAACAGCGCTACACACTTTGCCACGGAGGTCGTCAAAATTTCGGTTTCACATTTTGTAATCACTCCGTAATTCCCTGTATTTTCTTCTATATTTTTATTTTCTGGGCCGTAAGCTTTTTGCCGACGTCATCACACAAAAACTTTCATCCTCTATTCTTACCGCCTTTGGGGTAAATTTTTTACAAACTTTGAATATCGTATATTTATTTATATGTAATCAAAAGCCTAAAAATTAAGTTTCAACCCTCTAGCTTTAAAAATGACGTAATTTCCATAGAAAGTTTCATCCCCTTTTTTTTTTATCGCTGGGAAATGCGTTCATCCCCTATTTCAACCCCTTACAACCCTTTTTTTGCATTTAAAAGTAGCCTATGTCCTTACTCAGTCTTAGAATCTGTACCAAATTTCATTTAAATCGGTTCAGTATTTTAGGCGTGATTGCGTAACACACAGACAGACAGAGTTAACTTTCGCATCCGGTCGAGTTTCTTGTGGCCTCTTCTCAGACCCGTTGGGAACCCTCATAGTTTTAAAATACTTTAGTTAATTATGCGCATTATATTATAATTATATTTTACTATAGTAAACTTAAACCACGCGGACGAAGTCAGCTATGGCAGACTTCGTCCGCGTGGTTTAAGTTTTTTGACTCCCGCGAGTAGCCTATGTCACTCTCCAGGTCCTCAACTATACCCATGCCAAAAATTACGTCGATCCGTTGCTCCAACCAACAAACAAACACAGTTTCGCATTTATAATATTAGTATTATTAACGTTCAGAAAGTATAGAATTGTACACTGTACAATGTAGTGCTAACCAGAATAAGATCTTATGGTTGAATTGATTGATTGATATTATAGTGGTACTGGTGATTGATATATTATACTACTCGGTGATATAATATTACTATCTAAACCAACTAATGAGTTTCTTGAAGGCTCTTCTCAGTAGATCTCCATTCTTAACCGGCTGAACAGTCAAAACAAACTCTCATGATATAAGAGACACACGACTTGAAATTATCATATTTGAGCGTGAGTTTCGTGGTTTTGAGGTTTTTTTTAGTACCTAACAATGTAGATCTGATTAGCAAGCGCTGCACGTAATATATATCCAAGCCTGAATCGTTGCTTTACGACTATTGCCTACATTTTTGAGGGCAACCGTCACATTCTACGCCAAAAATATTACTTATAAAAGGAAAAAAACTTTTTCAAGTAGAATTTTAACTGACTGCCTACTTCGAATGAACGTTGATAGAAATATAAAACTAGACTGTAAACAGGTTAAATGCTTTAAAACGCATTTTATTACTGCAAATAAAATATTCAGAGCTCGGAATTTTGATGAGTTAACGAAATGAGAATTTTGAAATCTCCCTGTTCACGATTTTAATTATTGTACATTAAATGTAGATTAAATAATTTAATGTTTTTCATTACCATGAAGTACTTATTGTTTTGTGAAGTTGTGTGTCTTCTGTATTTATTGGTACCTACTATTTACTACTTAAATTAAATTGAATTATTATTATATCATTAAATTACATCATACAGCTGAGTGTTCCTTTCTAGAGGCCTTAGAGAATAAGTATATTCCGAAATAACATCAAATTATAACGAACTTATTATCTTGAATTGTTCAATGTTCAAATAAATAATGTCAAGTCGTTCGTATTGACTTGGTACATCTGCTTTGTATTTTGATGATATCAAATGAAAGCAATTCATAAAGTATCTACGGTCCATTTAATTTTAACGTTGAAACGTCCGTAATTGTACTTTAGGAAATTCTATTCTTGTTCTCTTTGTGATAAAATCAAGGCTTGGAAATTAATGTTTGTATATTGATGGTGTGTGGTACAATTTTATTTTGTTTATGTGTATCCATTAGCAGCTGGTACGAGAATAAAAGTTAAAACGT
This sequence comes from Erebia aethiops, assembly GCA_923060345.2. Taxonomy (NCBI): domain Eukaryota; kingdom Metazoa; phylum Arthropoda; class Insecta; order Lepidoptera; family Nymphalidae; genus Erebia; species Erebia aethiops. The sequence goes on from OV281081.1 coordinate 27,091,693, forward strand.
TCAGGAAACACGTTTCGTTGGTCTGGGAGAACGACGCGTGTGACTCAAATCAAAATATATTAGGTAAGAAGACGGTAATTAACGAGTAGACAGCTGTAGTCATTAGAAGTATCACAATTTGGAAACACACCATGATATCGAGTATGTGTGACGGTAATGTATTCCTGAAAACATTGTTTATAGGGTTCCGTACCTCAAGAGGAAACAGAAACCGTTATAGGATCATTTCGTTGTCCGTCTGTGTGTCTGTCTGTCAACCTCCTTTTTCTTGGGAACGCTTGGAGGTATGAAGTTGAAATTAACATCAAAAACTTGGGTCTACGGTCCCTTCGAGCTGTTAAAAAAATCAAGCTTCTAAGTCAACACAATCAACAGATACTGCCGTTTATGCCACATATTTAGCATATTTTGACACTCGCCAATAAATCAAAATCTATAGAGTCATGAAATTTGCTAAGAAGCAAGGTCTTGCAGCACAAGTATAGTAAAAATCCGAAAAGTGTTAATTAGGGTTCCATACACATGGGTTGTCGAATTGTTTATCAGGCGCTACCTGTATAGCGCCATATGTAAGCCAGTAATTATATCACAGCTGGTACCGTGTTGTTATGACATCTTTCTTGTTATTTACTAAAATAATTTATATTGTGTGGTGGTACCCTTTGTGCGCGAATCTAACTCGCGCTTAATCGATTTTTCTGCTTTATTCCTAAAACTAATTTTTAGCAGAAATTACGGTTTTGATTGCAATATGTAAACAACCAAATATAATTAATAAACATAGTACAATATAAATACACCTAAAGTATACATAAATTTTATGTGCATGGAAAGCAACGAAAATGCAGGATGAACCACTGTATAAGTAAATTAACTTAAGCCGTTGAAATAGATTTTAACACCTGCTTTGTATTTCGTTGAAAGTACCTAATTCGTGAAACTTCAGTACTTGATTTACACAGAAATATTGTCGTCATTAGGAGCAGCTTCCATTTTTATTTTCCTTTTGCCTTTTTTCTCTCTTTTAATAGAAAATAATAGGCCCATTATATTTATTTTATTCGTTATTTGTTGATGGCAGGTTAGGCCTATTTAATGATATGGTGACGATGTTGTTATATCATATAAATTGAATGAAGCTTTTATATCATATACCTAAATTGTGTAATGACATTATAAGTTGATATTAAAGTTTTAAAGGAGAAGTTTATTTTACTCTTTTTAGCGAATTAAAATAAAAGCTTGTTTTTAAAAAAGTTTTAACTTTTAATTTATTTTTACTTTTTAGTTATCGCTGTGCAGGTTTCTTAGTCTGTTCATCTCATTCAACGCATCATTATTGCAAGGTCGTTAGTCGGTTAATTTTTAACAATCTAGCTCTTCAATAAGGAGACATTCTTATGATTTAACCCTACTTAAGGCCACATCCTTCTCCTAGACAGGTTGCAAACCAATGCTGTTGACTGGGAGCGTGGCGTCTCCTGTAATCCGGCTACTCGGAGGTCGGGTTCGGAGGATGGTTTGAGGTCGGGAGTCCTGACGCTTATCTCACCAAATTACACAAGTCAAAGTTAACCAACCGATGCTACAGACTCGAACAATTCGACTTCAATATCATAATCGAGGACTCCAAAAACCCCAGTATACCAAAATGTCAGATGGATTGATCAACGGAGTACCTATAACTCGCATTCGTATTCTCAGAAAATCCTTTCACTTGATAAACATATTGTAGGAAAGCATAAAAAACTTATTGCGCCATCCTTAGAAGTCCGCCATATTAGATTTAGAGTGACGTCACTTTATTTTCCGAGTTATTCTCAGCAAGCCCTTTCATTTGATACCCATATTGTAGGAGTGCATAAAAAATAACTAGTCAGCGATCTTGGACGTTCCGCCATGTTGGATTTAGAATGACGTCACATAGCTAACCATGCATTGTCATCCACAACGTGTATACAAACTTTCAGCTCAATCGGTTAAAAATATCTGCTTCAAAATTGAGTTGCAAGATTCCACCCGAACAAACATAGTTACATGATATATTGCAAGTTAAATAAAAGCTTTTAATAGTTACATACATTGCAAGTTAAATAAAAGCTTTTAAAAAGATATCCAGACAGCTTTTACGTTACAATGCATCAAATTTTTATTGGTGTGGACATAGCTTTACGCTAAATGCTATATCGCGTACGAATTTTAACGTTAATGTGCCGTATTTTATGCTTAAATTCAATTTTTCTCAATGTTTGTTTTCACTTTAACTAGAAACGTGACCTCGCATTCCACTTGCGCTTGTTTCATATAAAATACGAGGATTGGTATTGTAGCTCTAATTATCATAATAATCTTTATGCTTACCTGGGAAATAAGGAGCCATTTAGATCGGAAAATGGTAGAACTTTACATAATCGTATTCAGCACAAACAGTCTTATCAGTTGTTATAATAAAAACAAACAAATTTCAAAAATAATTGAAAATTTGTACATAATTGGATACCTAGATCAAACACACAAAAATAGATTACAGAACACAATGTAATTAATTAATAATTCATATTATTATTTATTTTATTATCATACTAATATTATAAATGCGAAAGTGTGTTTGTTTGTTGGTTTGTTGTTTTGTCCTTCAATCACGCTGCAACGGAGCAACGGATCGACGTGATTTTTTGCATGGATATAGTTGAGGACCCGGAGAGTGACATAGGCTACTTTTTATCCCGGAAAAATAGTAGTTCCCGTGGGAATTTAAAAACATTTTTCCACGCGGACGAAGTCGCGGGCATCAGCTAGTTAATTAATAAAATTAAACACACGACTACTCAGCCAAAACGATTTTTTTTTCTAAATAATTATAGCTGGTGTCACTCGGGATCATGTAGATTCTAACGATACCCCATATATCCGAATTTGTTCAGCCATTCAGAAGTTATCATGGTGGAATAAAGAAACTCACATACCTACATGAAATCTGAAACATTAGTACGTACTCCTTTTTTGGACAAGCGTGTAAGAATATCTTCATGTCGACAATGCTTTAAAATTAGATGGTATTTAAAGTCTTGTCGAACGGTCTAAGTGGGCTAATGAAGAAGATACCGTGTAATAATATAATTTCCATTCTGTTAAAATTCATTGCAGAATTCGTCAAATTAAAACTTAGTAACGAAACCATTCTTCAAATGTTGTGCTCTCTTACTTAGAATTCTATACTATAAAATATGTGAAAATGTGTTTATGTCTCAGTCTATCTGTATCTTTTTCACAGCTCATCGGATCCACCAATTTTGATGCAATATGGTACAGAGATAACTTGCATTCCGCAGACGGAGATTGGCGTACAATCCAGGAAAATTAAAAAGCTCTTAGATTTAAAAAAAAACCGGCCAAGTGCGAGTCGGACTCGCGCACCGAGGGTTCCGTACTGAAAACTGTAACGACCAAAGATGTAAAACAGTAATAATTACCTTTGTTAATGAACCGCAAAACTAACTTTGTTTGTAGAGGTTTACTGTTAATATCAAAAAAACTATGCTAGTTAGAGCATTGGCTATAGTTTTCCTGTAAAATATACATAAATTCCTATTGACCATAATTATTTCAGATTTTTAGATTGGTAAACTCCGGAGATAAGGGGGGGGGGGGACGGTATTTTTTTAGACTTTTTCCCCGATAAATCAAAAACTATCATGACTTAAAATAATTAAAAATCTGTTTTAGAATGTACAAAGTAAACCCTTTCATATGATACCCCACACAGTACAGTTATCTCACTTTTAAATTTCAACCCTCCGATTTTCCTCCCTTTTTAAATAAGAACAAAAATAATTTCCAATTTTTTTTAATTCCAGTGTCTTTGGGCCACTAATATACACAACTATTCCAAATTTCATGTCGATAGCTTCGGTAGTTACTGAAATAATCGAGTGTGACGGACGGACAGACAGACAGACGGAGAAAGTCGCACCATAAGGGTTCCATTTTACCATTTTGGTACGGAACCCTAAAAAGAACAACCTAAAACCATGCGTAAGAAGTCGCGAGCATCAACTAGTAGATACATAACCTTACTAAAGATCTTGCGTGACAATATTATAAAAGAAGTATAATATAGGTATATTACGTGAAACCTCTGTTGTACCTTTTCACGTCACATACAAGTTTTCAGCTACAGGTTTATTGTAGCACTTGGTATCTCATTTTCTAAGCCGGGTGTTATCCTGACGAGGGTTGGCACAAATGCGTGTGTTATCACGCGTGATTAATCATCACGATGTACGATGATTAATCGACGTGTGCCAATCGTGATTGATTCTAAAAGGATCAACGTATTGGAGGTATACCGTTCGGATCAATTATATTAAACATCAATCGCTTATGTGTATTACTTAGGTATTTTTGAAGCGAAGCTTCTACAATTTTAGCGATGGAACGAAGTTCATTGGCAGGGCAGCAGCATAATCCATAAAAGTTAGCAGGTTAATGCTAGAAGATTAAAAACACCATGTGTAAGGCTTTAGATTCAGATTCATTCATTTTGGTATTTTCTTGGAGATGAGGGAAAACGTCATGGGTACTTCAGTGCTATAGGAATGCCCGAGTCCATTAGTAATGTGGTCCAGCAGCCTACGGACAAAAATCCTCCGTACCTATTCCGCTTTATGTTTCAGTGCATTTCATCTGAAAAATATGGCTATCTTGTCTCTGTAATCTGTTTCAACACCTAGATTAATTCCAATTAGAAACAGACTTGTCCCCTTCTTCGATCAAATTCGTCAGTAGAATGCGGAACTCAGAATTATCGACCGTGAATTGAATCGACTGGAATCTATTTCTATCCTTTGATATCTGTAAAGGTTGAGGAGAGGTGACATATTCTTCTGTAACGTTGCCAATGTTGTGGCGTGCCCTGTGGTGTGACATACTGAACTTGATGCTAGGCCTGTTTTGAATTTGAGTGTTCAATAAAGAATTAATGGGATTAAGAATGTTGTTGTTTTTCACACTGTATGTTGTTGCACGGTAAGCTAGTGCGCTTACATACTCATCATCATCGTGTGCCTTCTTCAAAATGAAGTTTGGCGGTGATCATCTGAAAAACTTCTCTATTTTGAGCCGCAACTTTGAGCTTTGGATGGCTAATCCCTGTCCATTCCCTTATATCGTCCAACCACTTGCGCCTTTGGCGACCTGTAGCTCTCTTGCCTGCAATTCTTCATTCCAAAACTAATCTTGGAAGTGAGTGAGTGAGGCTTACTAAGCTTTATTGAATAAATAAATAAATAAAGCCTTTATTGCTGATAATTTTTTACAATAATTATGATTGGTCTAAAAACTTTGCACTTTAGCGTCCGTTGTGATCAGCGCGCCCTCTGGCGCATAGGCCTCCTCCAGGTGTTTCCAATTAGTTCGGTTTTGAGCTTCTCTTGTCCATAGTGCCCCAGCCGTCTGCTTTATGTCGTCAACCCAACGTTTCCTTTGTCTACCCCTTTTCCGCTTTGAGCCATCCCTAACTTCCCATTCAGTCAATGCTCTTGTCCACTTCTTGTTTTTCTCTCGTAGCATGTGTCCTGTCCATTTCCATTTCAATTTTTTAGTTTGGATGACTACATCTTCGAGCTTAGTGATAAGTCTTAGGTCTTGGCATCTTTTCCTATCTCTTCTAGTAAAGCCTAACATACTGCGCTCCATACTTCTTTGGCAAGTTCTCATTTTTGTAAGGGTTTTCTGTGTCAGCGCCCATGTTTGGCATCCGTAATGTTAGAGACAATCCAGAAGTAGGTATTAATGAAACACTTTTAATATATTTGTACTCTCATTTGGAACTTGCACGAATAAATGGTTAAACGTGTAGAGGTTCCAAGAGAGATTTAATGTGATTAGATAAAAGTTGGCTATAATTAAAGATAATATACATTTGATCCGACCACGATTGCTATCGTTAAGCTCTGAATCAAAACGCGATCTAAACTCAAAAGTATTCAATAATCGCTGAGTCTGCCGGCAGGAGACTGATTTACCATCGTCAAAATACTCGCATTTATACTAACTATTTTCAATATGGCGTCCGTATCCCCACTTTAAAGCGAATGACATGAAACTAGTCAAATTAACTGATATTATACTTCCTGTTTCATGAGATATAATGACAAACAGTAATAATGCTAACAGCTCGGCCTTTCCTGACAACTTCACGTCCCGTGAAGCGGCCAGGCAACCTTCACACCATTGAACTGAAATCACAACAATCAAGTGAAGCCTTCGCGTTTACAATCAGTAACCCTAACACTTAACTCTAACTTTCACAATATCACTTAACCTAAAACCATATATATCCTTCACAATATCAGTTGCGTGACCCCTTCGTTCACGTCAATTAAAACCACATATATATAAATATCCACAACATCAGTTGGTCAAATAAAATCATACATCAGTTACGCGAATTCTTCACGTTTACGATAATCAAAAACTCCAAAGTAAAGCGATCTCTTTACGTTCACAACAACACAACACAACTCACAGTATTTCACTTTCAACCTCATCAAACAGTAAAATCTTGAACATGTTAAAAAAATAAACAAAAATCCAACAGTGTTATCACGTAAAATAAGAGTATTTTCACAACTGCGAAACTACCGCTGGTTCGGAATGCCACGACCTAGCGAGAAGAACCAGCAAGAAACTCGGTGGCGTCTAGCATTCAAATTAACTTTGTCATAGCCACCGATCAAAAGAAAAATTAATTTCTAATTACCCACGTTTAAAAAAAATACACAAAACAAATATGCAGAAGGCAAAGCAAAATCAAGGCAACGTGATTCATATCCCGCTTCTGAAACTGTTAGAGACAATCCAGAAGTAGGTATTAATGAAACACTTTTAATATATTTGTACTCTCATTTGGAACTTGCACGAATAAATGGTTAAACGTGTAGAGGTTCCAAGAGAGATTTAATGTGATTAGATAAAAGTTGGCTATAATTAAAGATAATATACATTTGATCCGACCACGATTGCTATCGTTAAGCTCTGAATCAAAACGCGATCTAAACTCAAAAGTATTCAATAATCGCTGAGTCTGCCGGCAGGAGACTGATTTACCATCGTCAAAATACTCGCATTTATACTAACTATTTTCAATATGGCGTCCGTATCCCCACTTTAAAGCGAATGACATGAAACTAGTCAAATTAACTGATATTATACTTCCTGTTTCATGAGATATAATGACAAACAGTAATAATGCTAACAGTAAGTAAGAGTAGGAAGAATACAAAGGTTGAAAAGTTTTCTTTTCGATGACATAGGGTATTGATAGTTCTTCATGATCTCTTTGAATGACCAGTACTTTCGCCATGCGTTTGTTACTCTTCTTTCAACCTCCTGATCCATTTGGTTTCTGAACGAAATGAGCTGGCCGAGGTACACGTATGAGTTTACGTATTCTATGTGTTCGCCCTCTATCGATATTTTTTCAGTATTACCATTGGTCATAATTTTTGTCTTCGTTTTGTTCATCGTCAGTCCCACTTGCTTACTATTGTCTGAGAGTTCTTGTAACATTTTCTGGAGTGTAGTGGGGTTTTCTGCAATGAGTATTAGGTCGTCCGCGAATCGAAGGTGATTTAACATTGTTCCATTTATATTGATACCGTAATTCTGCCAGTCCATGTTTCTGAATACTTCTTCTAAAACCGCTGAGAAAATTTTTGGTGATAATGGATCCCCTTGTCTAACTCCTTTTCGGATTGGGAATTCTTCACCAATTGTTTCTAGTTTTATTTGGGCTGAACAGTTATCATATATGTTCTTAAGGATTCTGATGTATTTATGGGCTATTCCTTGGTTTTTTAACGCTTTCCAGATACTATGATGTTCTAATGAGTCGAAGGCCTTAGTGTAATCGACAAAGGCTAAGTATATAGTTTTGTTATACTCTTGGCATTTTTCTATCAATTGCTTGACCACATGCATGTGATCTGCCGTCGAGTAGCCTAATCTGAATCCAGCCTGTTCTATTGGTTGTTGATCATCGAGCTGAGCTGTTAGCCTTTTTAGGATTACTTTCGAAAATACTTTATACAGATTCGACATTAGACTGATTGGTCTATAATTACCGATGTCGTTTTTATCTCCCTTTTTGTAGATCAGAACAATAATGTTCTTAGCCCATTGTGAAGGAACTTGTTCTGATATTAATATTTCATTGAAAAGGGTTAATAATATTTGAAGAGTTTCAGGTAGGGTTAACTTAATTATTTCATTGGAAATATTGTCAGGGCCAGGTGATTTTCCAAGTTTTTGTGTTGAAACTGCTAATTCGATTTCACTTTTTAAAATAGGTGGTACATCTACCTCATCGTCTTCGTTTATAGATAGATTTTCAGATTGGTTATATTTATTAGAGTACAGGTTGGAGTAGTAATCGGTAGCTATGGCCATAATCGATTTTCTTTTTGTTTCTTGATGGCCATAAACGTTTTTCATGTGCGGAATCCAGTCTTTATTGTTATTCAACTCTTTTAAAGCTTTTTTGATGCCTCCTGTTTTCGCAATGTGGTAATTGATGCATTTCATCCTTCGGTTAATATTATCTTTTTTAAGATTATGGCTAATTTGTTTGCTTATGTTCGTAATTTCCCTTCGGATTTCATTATCTTTTTTCTTTATCAACATTTCTCTTCTCTTAATAATCAGAAGCCTTGTTGTTTCACTAATTTCTTTTTTATCAGTCTGCTTGATTTTTCCACACGGTTGTAACTTCGAAATTAAAGAGTCATAAGTACTTTGGACCTTATTTTTGTAAATTGTACTATTTTGTGGCTGAACTATGCCCGACTGCGGGCTTGCTATCCTATTACCGAAATATCTCCTCGTTTTCATTGGATCCTTTGCTAGTAACGTCGCCCGGACCATTCTGTGGTTACTGTTAAAATTTAGGTTGTGTAGTATGCTGACGTCGTAAAATGTTTTTGGGTTATTAGTTGCTATGTAATCAATTTCGTTTTTGTATTTGCCGTCAGGTGAGGACCAAGTCCATTTATTCTTTGGATTCTTTTTGAAGAAGCTATTCATAAATGATAAATTATTTTCAAATGCCATATCTACCATTCTTTTCCCATTGTTATTTCTTATTCCAGTACCAAATTTACCTACTATTCGTCCTTCGTTTTCTTTTTGTATTCCAATTTTTCCATTAAAATCTCCCATCACTATGGTATTTTTATATGTTTCTTGTAGAGTGAGGTTAAGTTCGTTGTAGAATGCATCTTTATCGGATTTGCTTGCCGTTTCTGTCGGAGCATATACTTGTATAATTGACCACTTGATCTTGTATCCCGGCAGACTTATATTGAGTACTGCAATCCTTTCTGATATTCCCTTTAACTCTTCTACACAGTTCTTCAAATGTTTTTTTATCAAAAATCCCACCCCAAACTGCCCCTTTGTTTCTCCCTTGTAATAGAAAATAAAGTCTTTGTATTCCTCTATGTTGTTTCCCGTTCTTCGTACTTCACTTAATCCTAGTATATCCCATTTGACATTCTTCAAAGACAATTGTAGCTCTTGCAGTTTTTCCGGGGTTCGCAGCGATAGGGTATTGAGAGTGGCTATGTAAATTTTTCTGTTCTTTTGTTTAGTTCTAGATATGTTAACTTTATCGTTGTTCGATGGCTTTTGCCCTGGAGGGTGTCGGTCGTAAGCCCCCACGGTGACCAACCGGGTTGGGGGTTTTGTGTATTTGCTATTTAATGTTATTGTAGTTGTATGCTTAGTTTTTTCGTTCCGGTTACTAAAGTGCGCAGTTTCCTAGGCTTTGTACTCTTCCGATACTGATTGTGACCTTGCTCTGTACATCTTGTCAAACGCATTTATTTTGTTCAGTTTTTTAGGAACTGTCTTTATTGCTTCTGGTTCAACAGCAGGGACCGAAGCAGAGGGAGAGGATGAGTCTTCTCGCTTCCTTTTGTCGCGGCTCTGATCTCTCGTTTCTTTTACAATTAACTTGTCCTCTTTCAAGTAGGCGATGCGTCCCTTTTTTCTCTCTTCCTGTAGTTTTGGAATAAGTTCTTTCCTCTTTGCAAGGGTTTCCTTACTAAAATTCTCGCTTATGGAGATTCCTTTTGGTAGTTTCTTTTTATTTTTCATTATTTCATTTTTCCTCCAGTTCGTAGTAAGACTAACTAAAGTTGGCCTTGCTTTCCCTTTCCATAGTCCAAGTCTATGTGATTTTATGATTTCGTGTTTTTCTAATGTTACCCCCATTTTCTCCTCGAAAAATTTTTTTGCGCTTTCAATTGGCTTGATTTCTGAGCTTTCTTCTAATCCGAAAATAATGAGGTTATTACGTTTCTTTTCCATCTCCATGGTTTTTACTTTGTCCTGAAGCTGGTGAATTTCTATCTTTAAATTTGCGTTTTCTTGTTGCAAAGGTTTTAATTTTTCATCGATTAGTTCAAGTATACTCTTTGTTACTGCTTTTGTGATGGTAGTAGTTTGTTTATCCATTTGATCTTTTAGTTTTCCCAATAAAAGTTCCATTTGGCCATCCATAGTTGATATTAAATTTTTTGCAGTGGCAATATTTGTTTTTAGGGAATTTAAACTTTTTATGTGGCAACCCTTCACCTGTCAATTGACAAAGGTCGTCTGTGTTCTATTTGCTTTGTTAAGTTGGCAGTATTCGCTTCCTCTATATACTTTGTGACGTAATGTTTACTTGTCACTTGTCAGCTGTATGAGGTGACTTCTAACTTTTTTGTAGGTTAGCTTGAGTTTTCCGTACAATATTTCTACTCACAGTGGTTTAAATCCAGTGTTCTTTGATGAATTTAGTTGCCACTATGCGTGAAGCAGCGTAATAACACTATTCTTGATATAGATGTGCCGTACTTTACACTTTATTCATTTAATTACTAGGAGATCGATCAAAACACGTATACTCGTCGGCGCACCGGAAACGGAACATCAGCTTTATTGAATAAACACTTGAAATATACCACGAACTTTTTGCATAGTTATTGGGCTCGCGGCCACCAACACGCAGCACCCCGCAGTTAAATTCAAGGCTTTTATCTGATACTTGCGAAGCGAAGTGCTGATGTTAAGCTGAATTTACACAACTCTAACTATCGACGCTTGCGGGTACGATCTTGGCAGAACTATTAGTAGATTTATCAAAGTTTACATACCAAAAAAAACTAACAGATACGCTACGCACGTGTAGGGCTACACATACAACATTGTGATACATACTCATAATATTATATTATCTCACTAGATGATGCCCGCGACTTCGCCCGCGTGGCTTAAGATTTTGAACTTCTTAATTTTTCGGAATAAAAAATAGCGTATGTTCTTCCTCGTGATGCAACCTATCTCTATACCGATTTTCATCCAAATCGGTTGATAAGATGAGCCGTAAAAGCGTAGCAGGCAGACAGACGGACGGACAGACAGGTAGACAGGCAGACATTACGTATTTACGATATTTGTATGGATTGTTCAGTCCTAAACCACAGAATTCTACACATTGATACCTCGGAAGTGCTGACAAAAGCAAAATCGGACCCTGATTTTAAAGACCGTACTTTATGTTGAGACGAATATAAAACAGAACCATCTGTTCTTTCATTGTGTCAAAGTGATACGTTGGGATCATTATTGGCTGTAATAAAAAGTGATTGCGGAATTGATTACATTAACCTAGCTCATCGTTTTATGATGGGCGATGTCGTAAAAATATGTTAAACAAATCTCTTGATCCCGTATAACTAACGTACTTAAAATAAAAAGCGTCGGGACAATAACGGTATTTTGAAAGTGATTAATCGAGCTCTTTTGTTATAACGTTCTTTTGTTAGACAAACAAGAGACAAAAATGATATTTTTTATAATTTTCACAAAAAATATAATTGATTATTTTATAAAGTTTTACAAAATAGAATGGAAAACAAATAATATTCATTAGTTAACAATAAGTCAGCAATGGCAGCAACTCGTCAGCAAGTAAACAAAATTAGATTAATTTTTGAAAAAGGGCTAGTTGATTATAGTTTTAAAATTCACATGGGAACTCTGATATTCGTTGATGATATTATCTCCAGGATGCAAGCTATTTGCGTGCCAAGTTTTTTTTAAATCGGTTCAGCTGTGGGGTAGTGAAAAAGTAGCAGACATCTAATAGAAATAGAGACAGATAGATATATACAGACACTTACGGACATAATGATGCCCGCAACTTCGTCCGCGTTGATCGAGGTTTTTTGTTCCCGCGGGAACTCTTCAATTTTTTGGATTAAAATGTAGCCTATGTGCTATTCCAAACTATAATCTATCCCTATTCATCCAGATCCGTTCAGCTGTTCTGGCGTGATTGCGTAACAAACATCCATCCAAACTTTCGTATTTATAATATTCACGAGGACTTAAAAAAAAAAACATTAAGCTTACAGTCGGATTCGTCTCGTCACCGGGGATACCATGAGTGACAATAGTAATTTACGCTGTAGCCGTTAGGGACAGCATATCAGACGTAATATAATATTGTAACGTCTGTTTTTGGCACTAGACGCAAATAAAATATTGTCCTATTATGAAGTAGGTACCAGAGCGGCTATGCTTTGGTAATTGGTAATAATGAATTTGGCGCAAGATGCCATGTCACTCAATCATACACCCTCCAAAGATGCACAGAAACTTACAAGAGTTTTAGGTGAAGCTACAACACTAAATTATCTCTTTCTCTTTCTCTCTCTCTCTGCGTCGTATTCCTCATTACTGAGGGTCGTGACCTCTTTCCATTATTTCCCTAATGGTAGGAGTTTTCTTGGGATAATAATGCGGTGGGTTCCCACATCCTTCCGCATACGACTCGACTAAGAAGAGTACGAGTTTTGTTACGATTATTATCAGATGTTAATAACCGGGACCGACGGCTTAACGTGCTCTCCGAGGCACGGGGGAAACGAAAAGGCCAAATTTGAACGTCCAAATTCGGTCACCCATCCAGTTACCGACTTGGGTCAACAGCTAGTATTATAACATTTAAAAAAACAAGCTGTTATCGTTCACCATATGGAATTTAGCGTGACATTTTTTTTTCTTATTCTCCCTATAAACCCTTCCAAAGATACCCACAATCATTGCAAGTTAAATAAAAGCTTTCAATCACAAGTCTGGATCTAGTACAGCAGATACTTAAAGTATTAAAAAAACAGCGTAATAGGTTTAAACCAGTATCATATAATACCTACCTACTCGTACTGTCACACAATATTAAAATGCATAATTCACTCTCGCATCTTTGGCGTTTGAAAACGCGAGATAAATTTAGAAGTAGAGATTCTTTAGAAACATCGATTTAGGTACTAGATGGGCCCTTTCATAGAAAAAAATTGGGCGTCCGACGTGTAGAACCTGTCATTTATAGCCGTCATAAACCTGTCTTTGTCCCCGCCATAGCGCTGACCCGCTTTTCAGACTAGATGGCGTTAGTAAAATAAGTTCATATTCTTTGTTTGACAGGGCCCGTACATATAAATAGAGGTCGTACGCTAATCGACGGTTGTCTCGAAAGGTAAACATACGTTCAGCGGTGTTAAATAATTTTGATATACTGTTTAGTTAATCTTTACCTTGATTGAAATACCACGTGCTATGTTCCTAATATTAACAATTATTTATAGGTGCATATTTTTTTTTAATCACTACAAGTTAGCCCTTGACTACGATCACACCTGATGGTAAGTGAAGATACAGTCTAAGATGGTAGCGGCCAGCGGGCCAACCTGTTATAGGGGCATGGCAGTTATATTTAACCCAAACCCCTATTCGGTTTCTACACGGCATCGTACCGGAACGCTAAATCGCTTGGCGGCACGTCTTTGCCGGTAGGGTGGTAGCTAGCCACGGCCGATGTAAGGCTATAATCGGGATATATTATTAGCATTATAATAATCACAATGAAGTACTTATTTCGTATAGATATTATGAACCCGTCTAGACCTTCATAATGTTTATAAAGTAGGTAGTAGTTGTTGTAAACGCGATGATTTATAGCATTGTTGTGTCGTTACCAATTTTCTGGAGTGCAATAAACGTCGGAGAATCGGTAATACCCGCAGTATTACCCATACTAAAAGTATTATTATAAACTAAATGATAGCCGCGACATCGTCGATGTGGATATAGATTTTAGAAAAATCCCGTGGAAACTCTTTGATTTACCGGAATATGCGTTTTCACCAGGAAACTAAAATACACAAAATATGAACATAAAATCATACGAAAAACAAAAAGTAGAAATTACGTAATAATTTGGCCATTTGCGTGGGTGGGTAGATCTAACTCCTAACAAGTTTCCTGTATTTAGGATATCATTAAATCGGTAGATGTCGGTACCAAATCGATAAACTAGATTGGCCGTGAAAGCGTAGCAAACAGACGGATAAACAGTCAGACAGAAAAACACACATTCTCACTTCTAATCTGTAGATATGTATGGATGTCTGTCTATCTGGTAATTTTTCGCGGCCTATCCGTTTAACAAATTTTGACGGGTACTATGGGAGACAGGTAATCCCGGGAACGTACACAGGCTACTTTTTAACCTGGAGTTAAAAAAAACTAAATTCACGCGGTCGAATTCGCGGGCATCACCTTTACCAATCTCCACCAGGCAACCTGTTTAGGTTGCCTGGTGGAGATTGCTCAGTAAGCAATAAGGCCACCTTTGGATACCTAGTTTTTAGTTGACTTTACTTTGTATTAATTCATGTGTGCAATAAAGTATTCATCTATCTATCTACGAGTATCTATCTAGTTCACCAATAAAATAATAATAATTGTTGTATTCAGCAAAATACCTATATATCGGAGGGAACTTAATCGAGCGAGAACGAACTACCGATGAACTACAGTCATCAATAATTGAAAACGTGGAAAATATGGCAGTATGTGTAGGTACATGTGAGCACTCGTTTACGTTTCGACGATAGCATCCAATTCATTCGGCATCGATTAAATGTTGGAAGATACTAGCACGTGCTGAGAGCCTTGTTTTCTTTTCACGAAACGTCAGTTTGAAAGCGTAGTGGATATAATTTTATTGGTATAAAAATGTTTTTTTTTTTCAATGTTACTTGAATAAGTGAAGTGGGCAAACATGGTCCATATGGGTTAAAACCACATGTGCGAAGACCCTTACAGAGTGGAAGTTACGAGTACATGCAAATATCCCGCTGCGACTAGCGCGCCGCGTGAGCTTTTGCCGACAAATTCTGCACAGCTGCCCAGGACAAATTATTGGGCATTTGACTAATAGTCAAATAAATTAATTTTTAATGATTATTAAATACAGGATCAGGATACATCAAATCACAGAAAATCTAGAAATTCTCATTTCATAACTCACATAATTAAGAAACATCACAGCAGTGCCAGCCAGCGTGGTGGTGGAACAATCAGACAAACATTAATTTGCTTATCCGATACTTCTTACTTAGCTTGTGTACCCCAATCGGAGACGGACCTAGAAAACTTTTTACCCCAAAAGATCAAAATATAGTTCTCAGTGAGTATTAAAAACAGAAATTAGTATATAAAACTTATATATCTTCGGGAACAAAGTCGCAGTCACCACCTAGCATCTAAATTATAAATGATTAGCTGACGATTTTATATATATATATGTATGATTTGTTTATTTCACGCACTTTACCAAGCACCGGTTCGGAAAGCAGATTCTACTGAGAACAACCGGCAAGAAACTCAGCAAACAAAGATCCAATATAAAATAAAGAAGAAGATATATTTTGTTGTTTTAGGCTTGAAGATTGTAATATTGTCTAAGACAGGGCGTGGTAGGGAGTTTTCTTAACGCTCTTCAAATTGCTCTTCCGTGGGCGACAAAAGACGTAATACTTACTGCGGTTGGAACAGCAGTGAAGGCTGGTGTGGGGTGCTCATAATGACCGGTCTTTGCGGTAAATATAGGCTAATTGGGATAAGTACTTAGTTAAAGTAACCATTATGTGCCTACTGATTATTTACAGGCTTAACCTTTTCTCCTTTGAGTTGACCTTCACTTTGTAAGTGTTCGTACAACCGAAAAGTAGCTTTTAAATATGTATTACTAGCGGATACCCGGCGTGTGCTACTACGCTAAAAAAGACCATCTTAGCATTATTGCATTTCTAATGAAACTAGTTTGGGGCACATCGGTTGGATGGTTTCAAAGTCTATGCCGGACAAAGGTAGAAACAATTTTTGTGTTTTATATACAGATAGAGCTCGGGCCTGACAATAACAAAAATCTACCACTACTACACACTACATACGCGGAAACGATGTGATAAAAACGAGATTCTATTGGATAGAAGCAGGCGTTACTTTGCGGAAGTCCATCACCATCATCAATGCTACAATTAAATTCGGTCACCCATCCAGATACCGACTTAGGTCAACGTTGCTTAACATTCGCAATCGACTGATACGCATATTGTCACAACTAGGCCACTCGTCCCTCAAAAGTGGTGAATAATATTATATTAAGTTGCTATTTTTAGATCAATATGGATGAGGGATAAGAATTAAACGTTAGCATTTCAGGGATTGGTAGAATACTTTATGAAGTGAACCCAAGGGAAATAGAGACTAATTGAGATACGTAACGATCTGAATTGTGTATGTCAAAACATTAACATTGTGCGGTATATAGAATTACTAGCTGTGCCCGCGACTTCGTCCGCGTGGAATAATGACTTTCGGCAGCATCACCTTTAGGGTAATTTTTTTACAAATTTGAATGTCGTAGGTACCTGTTTATTTATATCCAATCAAAAGCATATAATATTATAAATGCGAAAGTGTGTCTGTCTGTATGTCTATCTGTCTGTCTGTCTGTCTGCTACGCTTTCTCGGCCCATCTTTTTAACCAATTTTGCTGAAATTTGGTATAGAAGTAGGTTATATCCCGGGGAAGGACATATAGGCATAGACATTATCCCGAAAAATTAAGGAGTTCCCGCGGGAATCAAAAAACCTTAATCCAACCTTAATGCCCGCGACGACTTGGTCCCATCTGCCCCGCTGGCTCTGCCCCGCTAGCGGGGCAGTTGGGAAAAAAAGTGCCATCGGCCCCGCTAGCCTCGGCGTCGTCGCTTAACGGGGCAGATGCAACTTTTTCACACAGATCAAGTGTCATTTGCCCCGCTACGCTTCCGTAAGAAACTTACGAAAAACTAATTTTTGTTTTCCTATACTAATATTATATACCTATGCGAAAGTTTGGATGTATGGATGGATGTTTGTTACTCAATCACGCCAGACGGCTGAACGGATCTACATGAAATTTGGCACAGATATAGATTATAGTGTGGAATAGCACATAGGCTACTTTTTATCCCGAAAAATTAAGGAGTTCTCGCGGGAACTAAAAACCTCGATCCACGCAGACGAAGTCGCGGGCATGAGCTAGTTTACCTATAAATGAAAAAGTTTGAATATCATAATTAGCTTTCATTTCTTGAACAAAAATAATATTAAGATAAAGAGTTTGGCAAAAAATCAACACTAAAACATTATAAAATAATTTCCTAAACAGCTACATTAATTAGTCTTTACATCACAGGTTAAAAAACACCGTCAAAAATCAACAATACAAAACAAGAACATTATAAAATAAATTTAGTACTACTAATTATATACTTCAGACTACTTATATACCATTTATATCATACTTGAATGAATGAATTTCTTTATTTCATATATACTTGCTCAGTAACTAGGGATTACTATGGTGGAAAGTCTCCTTGTAAGTTGGTGTTTGCAATTCAAGGCAACATTACGTCGCACTATGCTTGAATTGTAATGTTCACATTACAGTTCAAGCTATGCAAAACTCCTTGGTAAACAATCTCTTTTCTTATAAAATGGTAAGAAAACTTTTTACTGAAAAAAAAAACACTGAACATGGCGGCATTTAATTTCCATACATTTCAAACTATGCAAAACTCCTTGGAACTCAGAGCCGTAAAAAAAATGGAAAACTATTTACGAAAAAAAAAATGGAAATGGCGGCATTTCATTTGATCTGAAAGTTTGTGAAGATTGTTCGTAAAGTGATTTAAGTTATTTTCTATTTTTTCTCTAAATTTGCTAATTATTCTAATTAAAATTTCATTTTGCATTACCAATGTTTTATTTACCTCGCAAGAATGATATAAAGTACAATGCTTACCTCGGTTGCAAGTAGCTATTACACCCTCGAACTATATTCACCCTTGCTCGCTGCGCTCGCTCGTGTGACTATATATCTCGGGTGCACGCGATCCATTAGCGCCCTATGCGAGCTGCGCTCGCACTGGCGCCAAATTGGATCTTGTTCTGTAATAGCTTACTTACGTCCCTTGTGTAACAATCTACTATTATGTTATAATTTGCAAACAATTAATCAACAAAATATATAATATCATTCACTTGTTAAACCACAGATATACCTATTATAAAAATTATCGACAAGTGAACTTCGATTATAATAATTATGTGAGCAGCTTCTTTCGACGCGATTTAGTTACTCTAGTTTCTTATTAAAAACTATATACAATTATACATATAGTCAATATAAATATTAATCTTTATAATACATTTGTAATTTAAGAAGTTAAGGGGGGGGGGGAGGTCACGAAGTGTGACAAAGTCACGTCAAGTCCTAAGTTTCGTGAGGTCACATTTCAAAACCTTACATCTAAGTGTTAGAATGCCAAATTTGAACTACTTAAAAATATTTCCAAGTTTTGTTAATTTTTTCAAATGTTTGATTTGATTTCACTATATTAAAAAATAATTAAAATGGAATTTCGGAAGTGCTGTTTTAATTTTATAATTTCTAGATGTAAAATTGCAAGAAATGCGACGTCACACTAGGGAGGGGGGGTCAAAAAATTACGAAATTAGCGTGACGTACTTTATGGATGACCCCTTCATTGTTTGCAAATTATAACATAAATTTGATTTTAGTAGTCTGAAGATTATAATAAATAATAGTAATTATACTTTATAATGTTCTTGTTTTGTATTGTTGATTTTTGACTGTGTTTTTTAACCTGTGATCGAAAAAGACTAATTAATGTAGCTGTTTAGGAAATTATTTTATAATGTTTTATAGTGTTGATATTTTGCCAAACTCTTTTTCTTAATATTATTTTTGTTCAAAAAGTGAAAGCTGATTATAATATTCAAACTTTTTCATTTATAGGTAAAAAAAAAACTAAAATTAGTTTTTTCGTAAGTTTCTTACGGAAGCGTAGCGGGGCAAATGACACTTGATCTGTGTGAAAAAGTTGCATCTGCCCCGTTAAGCGACGACGCCAAGGCTAGCGGGGCCGATGGCACTTTTTTTCCCAACTGCCCCGCTAGCGGGGCAGAGCCAGCGGGGCAGATGGGACCAAGTCCCCGCGACGAAGTCGCGGGCATCGCATCATCTAGTAAAAAATAAGTTTAAAGCTTCTAGCTTTTAAAATGACGTAATTTCCATATTAACTGACATCCCCTATTTCAACCCCTCACAGCCCTTTTTTCGCATTAAAAAGTAGCCTATGTCCTTTCTCAGGCTCTAGACTATCTCTGTACCAAATTTCATTTAAATCGATTCAGTAGTTTAGGCGTGATTGCGTAACACACAGATAGACAGAGTTAGTTTTCGTATTTATAATATTACTAGCGAATGCTCGCGACTTCGTCTGCGTGGTTTGAGGTTTTTTGGTTCCCCCGGGAACTCCTTAATTTTCCGGGATAAAAAATAGCCTATGTGCTATTCCAGACTAAAATCTATGTCTGTGCCAAATTTCAGCCATATTCGTTCAGCCGTTGGGGCGTGATTGAGTAACAAACATCCATACATCCATCCAAACTTTTGCATTTATAATATTAGTAAGAATTATAAGTATGGATTGTGGAATAACTATGTAACTACACAATAGAGGTATTTTGTTACTCTTGGTATTAAATTACGGCGCAGTAAACAGCGGGAATAACAGCATAATATTATAATAGTTCGGTAGCCTTTACCTCTATGAATACCGACGTCACCAAACGTCGGTCGATGAGCTTACTATTGATCTGCTTTGTTGTGTCGGATTCGACATTGAATGACAAAGAAGACAGCCCGGCATATGAAAGTCTTGATAGAGAAAGAAAAGATATTGTATTACACAAACTATAAACGTGTAGGTGTGTTAAGTAAGTACCTGTATTCGCTGCAGCCTGTATCATATTATAGATTAGGTACTAGATGATGCCCGCGACTTTGCACGCGTCGATCGGGGAAACTCTTTAATTTTCCGGGATATGATCGACCTTTTTACCTAATTTAATCAAAATTGATTGAAAAGATGGACCGTTAAAGTGTAGCAGATAGACATTATGGATATGGAAGTGTGGCAATATGGATGGGCAGAGTTCACGATGAATGTCAGACTCTATTTTGAAATTACAAAAAGTGTAAATGAATGCTTGCACGTAATAGTTTTATTATTTTTTTCCAAAAATTAAAATAAGGTGAAATAAAATTGTTACGTTCTGTCGTACCTCAATAAATGAATAGACTAGTTGTAAAATTAGTAGGGATGTTCTTATACTCGTACTTTTAAAAACTTTCTTGTGAAATTAATGACTTTTAGGCTAAATTAAAGTAGGTATTATAATAAATAATCCTAAAACCACAAGGAAAAAATATTTACTTTGTCCTCATAAAAGCAACGATAGCATAACGTTCTTGTACACAAAGAGATAGAGAGAGAGAGGTAGAGTTTACAGAAACTTCCCAAAATTTTATGAAAAAAAATAAGTGGGTTTAGAACCACATGTTAGGTTGTAACAGTTGGGTGGTACAGCCAGTAACTGTCTAAAGCAGTGGAGTTTACGAGTTACCCAACTTTTCACCATACAGGCAGCTACTGCAACGTCAGTGGGAAAATACATAAAGACCTAGGATTCCAATAAGTGTATTGAGGTTTCCCCAAAATTGCAATTATTTTGGGCATATTCCAATAATTTAAAAGCACTGTAAAACACAGCGATATTTTGAATATTATTTGTAATCAAATTTGACGGCTCGGTAGGAGAATTAAAAGAATTTATGTAAATGGGTAACTCGACTCGAACGTCTGTAAGAGCCGATTCATTATGCAAATTTAGAGTGTCGCAGAACGGTCTGCTTCCGGTTCCGGGTCTCATAGTATAAAAAGATAATAGTTCGAGCGCATTGTACCTTTCAACAGTATTATGAATAAACCTTATGAATAATAGAGCCATTAAGCTTTATATACCTGTATTAAGTTGATCGCACATTGCACTGAGGCGCAAAAGCCGTGATGTACACGTACATAATATCATAAGTCAACCGCAACAAAGATAATATAACCAGTTTTGGAACCGCATCGGACGTCATCAATATACGCGGCGGCAGTGGCTGATGCGAACGATGCGTATCCCACGTTACACGTCGCATTGCACTTAATTATAAATGTACCTATTGTAGATACATTTATATACTTAACCTTTTAGAGGAACCTCAGACCTTTTTTTTTCTTTCATGCATTCGACGACATAAGGTCTACGGTTCGGATTATTATTATCAATAGGCAGCATCTTAAAATAGCTCTCCAAATTGTCCTCATAGATGAGTTACGTAGTAACAGTAATTAGTATTCTATTAGAGTCATACATTTTTAATCATGAAATACCTACTAGAGTCCACGTTGATTCAGGTTTTTGAGTGTCGGTGTCGAACTCTTTGACCGGGATAAATGATTTATTTATTTCATGTAGGACAACTTGTGTCACTTATGATACGTTAAGACTCTTCCACTACTACACTCTAAAATTCTACTGAGAAGAGCCGGCAAGAAAATCAGCAGTTGCTCTTTTCTTAAAAAAGAAAAAGGTTACAATAAGTAAACAATACAACACATACATTACGTTACAAGTATTACACTGACGTGTGGGTCACTGGATGCGAGGCCGGTTACTTCGATGCAACTGCTTGTCATTCAGAAAATCTAACTAAATCCTTCGCAAGGATGCATCATGCAACGTATCTCTAAACCAAATTTCGACCATATCGGTTGAACAGAATATGGACCGTGAAAGCATAGCATACAAATTGACAGATACGCTTTTGCATTAATAATATTATGATAGATTATTGTGCGGCGAAAGAGTAGGTACACGGATAAGAGCTGATATAATAAAGCCGCGTTTTTACTCACTGCATTTGCGTCCCTAGCATCAGTGTGCTAGCGTCAGGTGCCATTTTATTGATTGTTTCAGTTGCGATGTTTCTCCCAAATACAATTCAAACTGATCACGCGATTTGAGGAATGAGAAATGGCTGTACCTATTTGTTTTGATAGAAACGTTTTTGATTGAGTAGTGATATATTTGATGCGCTAATTAAAATAGATAAAACCAGCTTAAATAATATTGTGTACAAGATCTTTCCCGCAATTTTTAATGTTTTTAATGCAGTTGGAATTTCTTAGACTTCAATTCTTATATTTAAAATGTTAGGGTGAATGTGGAATTTACTGTGCTCCCGTTAAAGTACAATAAATGATTTTCACTTAATTCATCAAGTTGAATCGGTTGAGCCAAAATATTTCAATAGGTATAACTATTTTTGATTGATCAACTCGTTAATTGTCAAGCAAAAATGAAATTTTTTTAGGGGTGGGCCAAATTAAATAAATAAATAAATAAATAAATAAATAAATGGTTTTTTACTACTAACCTATTACGTGACGCAAAAACAAACGCGTGACATATTATAGCCACGCACCCTTCCCGACAGGTCAATCATTTCCCTGGAGCACTTGAGTCCTAGAGGTCCCTAACAAAACTATCTACGTTAACGCCACTCGTTTATGCTACGTAAAAGTACTCATCACTCGACGTCTCGTGACTGACCAAATTGAAAGGAACGCGATCACGCAACATCGAGTTATTCCTTTTCAACACTTTTCTTCAGTTAATTTAATTAAATGAACGAACGTCGAACACATTGCGAGTAAATATTATCTGCCTTTCAACCACGCCGTAACGAAGCAACGGATTAGCGTGATTTGCATGGGGATAGTTAAAGACCTGGATAATGATCTAAGCCACTTTTTATCCCGGAAAACTAAAGATTTTCTTTGGAATTTCCCAAAACGAAGTGTACCTACGAACGAACCTTTTAAGTTAATATTCTAAAATATATTATATAGTTCATGTTATTTTAATCAGCTAAAGTACCCTATACTTAGATGAAATTATTCCCCGTACTACGATTATAAAACAACAATTGTTCCGTGTCGTAAGAATGTCTGTAACATGACAGACCCTTCTGGGAAATAGCCCTTTTGGTAAAAGGCCCTTTGAAGGACATTACGCACAGAACTCGCACTCAGATATAACCGCTATGGTACAAAATGTTAATTATAATTGTTTTGTAACGTACCTATTCTAACTTAGGCTTTAATTTTCGGACGTTGGGCAAGCGGGTTGTCGTTCAACATATGTGTGGCAGCCATTTTCATATTAAATTGTGATTTTAGGCGATCTGGGGGCATCCGGGATCTGTGGGCGGGAACTCCACCTTAGTTTTGTATTCTTTCTATAGCTCTGATTTTTATTCTCGTGTACCTTTTTATTAATGTAGTGTAATAATAGGTTTATTGAATGTTGTACTTAGGTATATGTATGTTACCTTACCGTAAATGTACTTACGTGAACCAGTTCGGACGCTCTTTGTGGATCTCATCGTGATTTGATAACTAGTAACATTAATACAATTTTGGCAAAATAACGAACAGACATCAGTTCGCCATAGTTGGAAAACACCTGGAGCGCGTTTGCTAGAAAATGCAGCCTATTCACTCTTGATTTGAAGGTACCTTCGTACCTACCTTATATTAAAAGAAGAGGGGTATATATCATTTAATAGTATGCAGATGTCTAAGTATTAATAGTAGTAGTATAGAATTAGTAAGCTGAAGTGGCAGTGCGCAGGTCATGTCTTTTTTTTTTTTTTTTTTTTTTTTTTTTTTTTTTTTTTTTTTTTTTTTTTTTTTTTTTTTTTTTTTTTTTTTTTTTTGTTGACGGGGGGGAAATCTCCTTGAGATACCCGATCTCCGGGGAAAGAGATCAGGTTATGTGGGATTTCTACCCACTAAAACCCCCCCGGTGGCCACCCTCTGCACTAATGAGAAGCTCCGGGAACTCTCAAGAACATACGCCGGAACTTCGCTTGTACGACGCCTATTGGGCTCGTCCTTGGAGATGTAACGGTTCCCAGGGTTGCACATAGATGGAAAAAGAACGACCGGGGTCCCCATTCCAGCCGCTCGCAACCCCTAGGTCCCTCACCCGGGATTAATGTACTGATGGACCAGGGCGCTGGTCAGTGCCACCCTGATGCCTCCGTCTCCGAGCGGGATCGGTTCGGTCTCGGTCTCGCTCAGCGGTCTCCTTCTTGGACATGACAAGGTCACAGAAGGAGACCACTGCCCTCCAGGATTCCTTCTTCGCCAGCATTGCTGCTATAACAGCTGGCAGCGACAGGTCACTACCCACGTGGCTGACTAATACGCGGCGCTCAGGCTCCCAAGCAGAGCACTCCTCGAGTGTGTGCTGTGCGGAGTCGCAATCATTGCCACAATGGTGACACCGTGGTGTTGCTTCCCGACCGATCCGGCACAGGTACTCACCGAAACAGCCGTGTCCGGTAAGCACCTGTGTCAGTCGGAAGGTTACGTTGCCATAGTCCCTCCCCAGCCAGGCCTCAAAATTTGGCAGAATGGCCCCGACAGTGCGCTGGCGTGCATTCCTTGCTTCTTCCAAGCGTTTACGCCAATTTACAAGTGCCTGTCGGTGCGCTTCCCGACGCAAGGCTCCGATATCTCGTCCGTCCAAGTTCAGGCATGCCGCGCGGGTTTGGTTATATACGCTAGCGTCCATTTCCGCCAGTATTTCTAAAGGTGGAATTCGAGCCAGAACAGTAGCCGCCTCAAACGATATCGTGCGATATCCTCTAGCAACCCGAATAGCCACTTTGCGCTGGACGCTATGCAGCTTCGCCCTGAGACGCTGAACACCGGAGATCCTATGCGACCATACAGGCGCCCCGTAGAGGGCTATCGATCGAATAACGCCGGCGTAAAGTCGACGGACCCCTTCCTGTGGCCCTCCCAGGTTAGGCAGCAGGCCGTGCATTGCCCCAGCAACTTTTTGGATTCTGGGAACCAGGCGCTCGATATGTTCCTCGAATCCCCATCGGCCGTCCAGGGTGAGGCCAAGATATTTGAGATGTTTTCCCACCTGGACCTCTACATCACCGACGCGGATCGTCGAACTGGGTGGTTCGAGTCGCCTAGGCAACCCATGGAACCAAAGTGCTTCCGTTTTATGAGGTGCTACTCTAAGCCCGAGTTGGTTAATTTTGTCCACTACGCACCCTACGCCGACCTCTGCGAGCCTTGATGTCTCCGCGAAGGAATTGCCTTCAGCTAGCACCAAAGTGTCGTCCGCATAACACACTATAGTGATACCAGCTGGGACAGTAACCCGGAGAACTGCGTCGTAAGCCACGTTCCACAGAAGGGGTCCCAAAACGGAGCCCTGTGGAACTCCGCAGCTAACTTCCCTCCTGTGAGTAAGTCCATCCTGCCCTGTGTATTGGATTGACCTGTCGTGTAGGTATGCTCCGACCATGATGCGCAGGTATGGAGGTACGTTATGGTGAGTCAGTGCTTCCCTTATAGTAGGCCATGGGAGGGAGTTAAAGGCGTTTACAATGTCTAGACTCACCGCTAACGCAACCCCACCGCTGCGGACAGCCCGTTCTGAAGAGGCGCGAACACGAAGGATCGCATCTGCTGTTGATCGGCCCTGCCGGAATCCAAACTGACTTTCAGATAGGTCGGGTCCTACCCTTGACAGGTGTTCACTAAGGCGAGCAGCTATGATCCGCTCAAAGAGCTTGCCTACTTCGTCTAAGAGGCATATGGGTCGGTATGCCGATGGGGACTCCATGGGCCTGCCTTCCTTTTTAAGAAGAACTAGCCGCGCCTCCTTCCAGGCTGTTGGGAATATACCTAATCGAAGGCAGCTGCTGAATAGTCTTCGCAATCTGTGTCCCAGAACTTCCAAGGCGAGTACCCATGCACGGCCTGGTATACCATCTGGGCCTGGAGCAGTGTTCCGAGATGCAAGACGTCTGATGGCTCGTTTTAACTCCCCTTCCGATACCTCTAGCTCCTCTGACCAGGCTACAGGCTCCAGGTGTGTAACAGCGGTAGAGGGGCCATCATTTGCCCTGGGAAAAAGTGAGTCAATTACTCTTTCCAACAAAACTGGGTCAAGGGTTTCCGTAAGTGGGGGGACCCATGGTCTGAGTTTGCCTAGAACAATTTTATACGGGCGCCCCCATGGGTCCCTGTCCAACCCTTCGAGGAGCTCTCTCCAGCTCTGCGCCTTTGCATTTGCAATTGCTGCTTGCAGAGCTTTTGTGGCTTCTCGGTAGGCAACATATGCGCTTGCGATTGCTCCAGCCGTAGATCTTCGTCTTCTTCTGGCCCTTGTATATTGGCGTCTTGACTTTAGGCAGATTCTGCGTAGATGCGCGATGTGCTCGGACCACCAATATACCGCTCGTTTTTTGGTGTTTCTGACTCGTGGCATCGATGTATTGCATATCTGCGTCATAGTATCCCGAAACCATGTGGATTCCCTTTCTGGGTCTAGCAGGGCATCTTGAGACCCCTCTGGCCAGGCGGCGACGCAAGCAGCAGCGACTAGTAGGTCGCGGTCAAGTTTTTTAAGTGACCAGCGTTGCGGTGCTCTACTATTTTGTCGGTCGTCGATACCAGCGGATCCTAGTGATACTACAAAAACAATGTGACGGTGGTCTGAAAGTGTGACCACTTCCTCTGCAACTCGCCATCCTGATACCATGCGCGATGCAGGAGGTGTCGCCCAGGTGAGGTCCACGATGGACTCTCCTTGCCACCGCACACAAGTGCTCGTAGAGCCCTCGTTTAAAAGTCGCAGGTCCAGTTCAGCCGCCCACCCTTGGATGACATCTCCCCTTCGATCATCTCGCTTGTCTCCCCAGAGCCTTGAGTGCGCGTTGAAGTCCCCCAAAACTATAAGAGGGCGCGGCAAGCATCTGCGGATACAGGCCGCCAGCTCGTCCAAATATGTTTCATAAGCAGCGAGACCTGAGTTGGGAGAAATGTAGCAGCCTACCACCGCCAGAGGCCCCCACTCCACGGCAACATAACCGGCTCCTTTCTCTAAGATGGAGCAAGATGGATCGCCTTGCCTTGCACCCCAGTATATTGCTACAGTATCCCCAACACTTCCGAACCAGCGAGGATGGTTGGGAACTTTGTAGGGCTCGGCTACCACAGCTAACGCAACCGACCACTCCTCTATGCTTTGCAGAAACAAGTCCTGTGCAGCTCGGCAGTGGTTCAGGTTGCCCTGTAGGACCCTTAACTTTGCGAATTTTGCCTCTCATTGGCCTTCCCCGCTGGCTGACTTGCCGGCTGATTAACTTCACCCGATCCAGGACTCTCTGAAGTTTCCTGGGGTCCAACTTTGGTTCTCAGCTTTTTAGGTGGATTACATTTATTGCCCCCTAATCTATGATCCGCTGGTCGACCAGAATCTGCACATATTAGACATTTTGGCACTTTCGCCTTGCATTCGTTAGCCTTGTGTCCCAGCTCTCCACAGCTGTAACAGCACAGGCTTCTATCCACTGTGCTCGAGCATTGATTTCTGACATGTCCAAATTCCAGGCAACGAAAGCACTGCAACTGCCTAGCTGCCAATATTCGCACTCTTGCACTGACCCATCCTACCCGTAGGTGTTTCTCTATGGCTAATCTCCGAACAGCCGCAAGTGGGCACCTAACCCATGCCGTACCCAACGTAGAGGGGCTATACCGAATTTCCCCGACTTTTACTGCATCTTGAGGGCACTCTCCAGCTTCAGCTATGGCTGCCGCTACATCCTGTTTTGAGATGGACTCATCTAGGTCCATTATCCTTATTTCTCCTGTTTTAAATGGGCGTGCGATTCTTACACCCATATCACCTAGTGCGGCCTGAAGTCGTTCTGCCAGGATATCCGCCTTTTTGGCACTGTCAGGCCCAGGAACTTCAAGAACAAGTCCCCCTGAGATAGCCTTCTTTTGACGAACCTGTGATATACCGCAGTCCGCTAGCTTTATCCGCTGCTTGGCAGTTGCCAAGGCTGTGGCGTAATTTACGGTAGCGTTTTCAGTCAATGTGATGGTCACTGCCGCAGTTTTAGGAGCAGTTGGTGTTTTGGTTGTCTTTTTCGTCTGACCTGAGGCCGGAGCTGGACTTGGTTTTGTGTCCGTGTCCTTTTTCTTTGCCGCCTTTTTTGCTTTTCGCCCTAAAACTTTTGCCCAGGTAGCAGTAGCCGGTTGCTCTGACTCCGAACATTCGGGTAGCACTGAGGATGCTTCTGACTGGGCCTCTGGTTGCAGCATTTGGGTAGCTTCCTTCGTGTATTCCTGCAATCTCTTTTTTTCCTTTCCATTTGGCTGCGCAGTCTCACGGATTTTCCCATTCCCTGGTTTTTTCCCCACAGGTTGTCTGGCGCTTCTTTGAGGCAATATTTCTGCTCGGAACTCTGCCAATTTTTTATCCATTAGAGCAGAGATACGCTGCACAAGTGGATCCTTGTCTCCGCTTGGTCCTTCCTTCCCAGCATCCCTGTGACGGAGACTGCTTACCTCCTCAGTTAACCTTGACAGTTCAGACTTCAGACTGGTAAGTTCTGAACGAAGTTCTTCGTTTTCTTTTTTTATCTTATCGACTTCTAAATGAGAACTTCTTTGAGCCAGTTCTGATGCCGCCGCCATCACTGAGCGGGCAGCCAAGCGAAGGTTTTGTGCGTGGGCGCCCCGCAAGTTACGGGAAGTATCTGCCACCTTCTCAATGTTCGACATGGACTCGAGGATTCGAGTAATTATGTCGGCAGGCGAGCAATCCTTCAGCTCCTGCTGGAAAGTCTCGACAGTGGGCAGATCTTTTTTTGCCCTCGCACCCGACACGGTCTCATAAGGGTCAATGTCATGCAGGTCATGTCTGTCGCAGAACCGATGGCCGTTGGGGCAGACGCGTTCTGGAGTGGAGACCGCGTACCGGTAAACGCAGTGTGGGACGACCTCCAGCCCGCTGGACCGACGACCTTAAAAAGGTAGCGGGAAGTGGGTGGATGAGGAAAGCGGAGAACCGTGTGAGGTGGCGCGCTCTCCATAAGGCCTATGTCCAGCAGTGGACGAATACAGGCTGATGAATGGATGGAGATGTCTAGTTACAACCTTTTCCCTGACAAGCGGTCACTCCATCATCATCAGCTCAACTCATTACCGCATCATCACATCACTTCTGCAGATCCACGAGTCTTCTGTCACAATAAGGAGGCTTAAGCCATAGTCCACCAATACAGGAGCGGATTGGTAGACTGCATACCACTTTGGGAACATCATGGAGATGATTATGGAAATGCATGGTATGCATGTTTCCTCACTATGTTATCCCTCACCATTATATTTAATTACTTTTCAACATACTTGCTCATAAAGTGGCTCTAATTTCACCGCAATTAGTCACATAATGACACCTATAATCAAACTGTAACTTTTTCATTACTATTATTTACTAGTGAGTTAAAGAGTTTTTATTTTATTTTATCTACTAAACAAAATTGTTTTTTATTATTACTATTATTCACAAGAGAGTTAGTTTTTATTTTGTTTTATCTACTAAATAAAATTATTTTTTAGTATTATTTTCTTAACAAGTGTGTTGAAAAACGTCGTATGATAACCGTATGTATAGATGATTACCGTCCTCGGATATCTTAAGACCCTCACCTAACGGCTCGGGTCTCAATGGCGCCTCAGCGGTAATCACCAACATTACACACTTGAACCATAATATACTATTAAATAACTCCAAAATTTAGAGTACGGGATAGAACCTGCACTCTCACGTAGAAGACTGATGTATTAACCACTAGGCTATCACTGCTATACACCGCTAACATTTTCATACCCTTCGTTAAACGTAAACCTTACCTCTCATAGATGTATAATAGGGTTTAAGAGGTGTTAATAAATCATTCATCCTATTAATTGGATATTGCAGATCAATATCCCTCGTATCGTGTTAATCGCGCAGCTAAAGCCGTTCAAGGCGCTCACAGTTTTATTATGTTTGCTTCGACGGGATAAGCGATGTAAAGTAATAATCTCTCAAGAACATGAACGGGGCTTAACGTGTAAAACTATCATATAATTTTGTATGTACACTGATTTCATTACATGTACCCGACGATCTCAATTTAAATAGACCTGTAGAGCGCGCTCCACACCTGTATAAGCCTGTCCTTGTCCCCGCCATAGCGCTGTCCCGCTTTTCAAGCTAGATGGAGTTAGTAAAATAGGTCCACATTCTTTGTTTGACAGGGCCCGTCTATATAAATTGAGGTCGTTGATAGAAATAGATTCTGTAGGTAGGTACGTATTTAAAAATCTTGTATTTGCTGCCCCAGAAATGAAGGCTGAAAGTTGAAACCAGTCAATGGCTGAAACAAAGAGAACGCAGCGCGGCGCGACGGAAACGTGTCCAACGCTTGCCATAGACATAGCCATATGTGTCATAGCTCACGCTACGCACACTTATTTGAATTGCTTTTTTTACAGTTGCAGTTAACATCTCGCTTTGTGTGCGTTGCAGCGTTTTTTTCTGTGATAAATGTGAAAGTATGTTTGTTGGTCGGTTTTACCTTTACTCACGCTGCAACCACAGAGAAACGGATCAACGTGATTTTTTTTGCATAGGTATACTTGAGGTGCATAGGCTACTTCTTATCCCGGAAAAAAAGAGTTCCCTGGGATATTTACAACCCAATTCAACGCGGATGAAGTCACCGGCATGATCTAGTTTAAGTGTTATGAAAAAGTAAGGCACGATGATCTTTGCCGGCAAAGTTATGATTGAATTTTTTTGTAGCTCCTCGAATCTCAAAGAATTTGCATCACGTTCAAATCGAATCAATTTCGGTAATTTGCACAACGTATTGGTTCGTCGAAGTTCCCTTATCAATGCTGACAATGTAGCTGCTGGAATGGGCTGTAAATTTAAATAATAATGCCATTACTACTATATTAATGGTACTACCATTGCATAAAGCATTATTATTTAAATGTTGTTGCCGCTTTGGCAGTGTTACTTAATCCTTATTTTAGGGATGTCAAGATATGCTGTTGATGGTGGATTGAGGATTTTTTGTTCTCGCGGGAACTGCTTAATTTTTAGGGATAAATAGTAGCATAAATGTCATTCCCTGGGATGCAACCAAATTCCATCAAAATTTGTTAAAAAGATGGGCCGCTAAAGTGTAACAGGCAGACAGATAGACGGACAGACTCACTAGCAAATTTTTGCATTTATAATATTAATATGGATTGCACGCTACCCCAGCATGCGTTGCATTGCTTCTTTGGATGAACGACTATCGCGTGAACAAATTTGACGTTGATGGTACTGTCTATGTTCGAAACCTCCCCTCGAGTGCTCAAAATAATTAACTCAATCAAATTGTATGATATCTTGATGTACAACTAGGGACATAAAAAAACGTTCTGTTTTAAGTACAAGTACATTTACTTACGTAAAATTATAAGGTAGATACATGCCACTACAGCCCCTTTACGTCCCACAGCTGGGCATAGGCCTCCACTCTCATATGAGAGAGGGAATTAGAGCTTAGACTCACCACGCTGATCCAATATGGGTTGGCAAATGACGGGATTTAACTATTATCATGTTAGTGATAATAACTGGGACCGATGGCTTAACGTGCTCTCCGAGGAACGGGGGTGAACCACCGTCAGCTTCCTGACTACGGGTTAGTACTGAGAATTTCTAGTCAGAAAAACCCATCACTTAATTATGGCCACACCCCGGACTTGAGCCCGGGACCTCGTCGGCCGCAGTTGAACATGCTAACCACTAGATTAACGAGGCATAAGTATTCTTTGGAATTAATTGATAATAATTTTAAGAAAATGTAAAGCAAAGACATGAGTTGTGACAAGTACCAAAAGTACCAAAGTTGGTATAAAAATAACCTTCATGTGGTTGCGAAAGCCCGCACCTACCTGTGCGTTATAAACAATGTTATTTATACTTAATCTATTTTCAGTATGTATTTTTTGAATATAAATTTATTATAACGATCTTATTATATTCAAAAAAATCTTCTGACGCCGGAGCATTTCTCATACCTAGGCCACGGAATGGAGAATTATAATTCGGGGTATTATTAGATTCGCTTTTCCGTTCCGTTTTTTATGAGACAGGTAAAACCAAACGACCGAAGCTCTACGCGGAATCTTGTTATTAAATAAGATTGGATAATATTTTATTGGATGATGCGGGCTTAGAAATTCAAATACGAAATAGAAGATATAATTTCATGTTCGAGTTTGTAGAATTTTGTTATTTAACTTAAATTTCAACATTGTTCGGCGACGAAACATTTTCTTTTAAAATCCACAACAAGTTAGCCCTTGAATGCGATCTCATCTGATGGTAAGTGATGATGCAGTCTAAGATGGTAGTGGGCTTACCTGTTAGGGGCATGGCAGTAAATCCATACACCTATTCGGTTTCTACGCGGCATCTTACCGGAACGCTAAATCGCTTAGTGGCACGTCTTTGCCGGTAGGGTAGTAACTAGCCACGGCCAAAACCTCCCACCAGGCCAAACCAGGGAAAATTTAGAAATAATAAATTTCCAAATTGACCCTGCTGGGGATCGAACCCGGGTTCTCCGCACGTTGAGACAACAATGCTCAACACTGCGCGAGGGAGGTCGTCAAACAATGTTACACTGAAACGTGTATTTCTAGGAAGTAATTTCAGACCGCAGCCGGAAGTGGATTCTGGGTTTAGCACGTAGACGGCAGAGACTAGTTACTAAAGCGGGATGTGGAAGAATGCCAAGCATCAAGGTAATGTGGAGGTGTGCGGGAAATTTATGCTTTCAACATGTCGTACTATATTACCTTTTGCCCGCAACTTTTACACGATGTGTACTTAACACATACGTTGTAGGTAAGTTGCGGGCAAAGATTTTTTAAAAAATACGCGGGAACCCTTTATTTTCTCTGTTAAAAGATTCCTATGACCAGGCAATAATGTATGTATGTATGTATGTATGTATGTATGTATGTATGTATGTATGTATGTATGTATGTATGTATGTATGTATGTATGTATGTATGTATGTATGTATGTATGTATGTATGTATGTATGTATGTATGTATGTATGTATGTATGTATGTATGTATGTATGTATGTATGTATGTATGTATGTATGTATGTATGTATGTATGTATGTATGTATGTATGTATGTATGTATGTATGTATGTATGTATGTATGTATGTATGTATGTATGTATGTATGTATGTATGTATGTATGTATGTATGTATGTATGTATGTATGTATGTATGTATGTATGTATGTATGTATGTATGTATGTATGTATGTATGTATGTATGTATGTATGTATGTATGTATGTATGTATGTATGTATGTATGTATGTATGTATGTATGTATATATGTATGTATGTATGTATGTATGTATATACTTTATTATACACCACAAAAACACAAAAGAAACAGATTACAAATATGAAAACTTAAAACGTAGGTACAATAAGGCGGTCTAATCGCTAACCAGCGATCTCTTCCAGACAACCCTATGGATACGGAGACAATGAGCAAGTGGACAGTACATAAAAATAAACTAATGGTAAATGGTAACCAATATAAATAATTTGGTACTGATATAAATGATATATAAGATAGTAACTACTCGATCTAAACACACACACACACACACACAAATAAGTGCATGCTAACTTTGTATTTTTATTTATTTTAAATTGAACCCTTCATTGTTAAAAATATTATTGATATTTGTATGAATACCGAGGAGTACAGGTTTTTTCAAACTTACTTCAGGGTTCCCGACACATTTGTGAACCGACGAATATTTTTATCAATAAATTTCATTTTCATTTTTTTTTTCAAACTTAAATAAGTACTAATAGATACATAAACTAACCAATATCAGAAAATTATAACATTTTAATACACAAATATATACAAAATAAATAAAATAGACATACGTAAATTAATACATAAAAAAATACACATGTAAATAATGGGCAAATTATATATGTCGCTATTGATGATTACAGAGAGACATGTAATGATTTTTCACGTCAATTTTAAACTTATTAAAAGTTTTAGCTCGATGTATTTGCGAGGGCACTTCATTCCACAAGCTAATGGCCTTGAACATAAATGAGTTTTTGAAATATTTTGCACTGCAAGAACGAGTTTTCCGGCTGACCTAAGAAATTTACTCTTTCTGGTCTGTCATGACCATTCCTTTAAATAACTTGGAGTCATAGGAAATATAATATCATAATGTGTAAGCTTTATGTCTATCAACATGACAATAATACCTACCACAGTCTGAGAACTTTCTTTTCTACCAGTCATTGAATGGAGACGTCTATAGATAGGGTAACACTGTCGGATGACAGGTGCAAGACGGCGGAAGCTGTCTTCAAGCGGGCAGAATTTTCAGTACAAAATTTAGTAATTCTAGCACAAAAATCGTATGCAGTTTTGACGTGTATAGGCAGGTGACGACGACCTCCGTGGCGCAGTGTTGAGCGCTGTTGTCTCAAGGTGCGGAGGTCCCGGGTTCGATCCCCGGCAGGGTTTATTTGGGAATTTATATTTTCTGAATTTTCCCTGGTCTGGCCTGGTGGGAGGCTCCGGCCGTGGCTAGTTACCACCCTACCGGCAAAGACGTGCCGCCAAGCGATTTAGCTTTCCAGTACGATGCCGTGTAGAAACCGTATAGGGGTATGGGTTTAATATAACTGCCATGCCCCTAATAGGTTACCCCCTACCATCTTAGACTGCATCATCACTTACCATCAGGTAAGATCGCAGTCAAGGGCTAACTTGTAGTGGATAAAAAAAATAGTATCGATCCTCAGGGATGCCATTATTAATTACATCTAGGCTTTATTATGATTATTTACTGGGTGATTTGAAGGTAGGTATTTTAAGGCAACATGGGTTGTAGGTAAAGGTCCGTTGATTAAAATTATAATGAGAATATTATAACAGATTAAAATTAACTTAACAGTTTTAGTACCCGGGGTAATCTAAGCCCAAGCTGTTAGTTCGAAGTTGATATCAAAGTGAAATTCTAATTATTATCAAAGATACTACCCTCACACTAATGAATGTTCTCTGGGAATACCTTATAGATTGATTATTGTTTTTAACCGACTTCCAAAAAAGGAGGTTCTCAATTCGGCGTGTATTTTTAAAAAAAATGTATGTCGGTGCATATCTCCGTGGTTTCTGAACCGATTTGGTTTTTTTTCTATCAGCCTTTAGAGGAAGCTCTCGAGGTAGTCCTCGAGAGCAATTCTGACTCCAAATCCTCAACCCTGACACTAAAAAGTTAAAAATAAAAATTCTTTCCAAAAAACCGACTTCCAACGCCGCTGTAAAGTATAAATAATTTTTTTTTCTACCCCCTACATAAACCCACACACCCTACTACTCCCACATAAATACGTAACTGTAAGGTAACTATATTGACTGCTTTTTAAAATTAATATGTACGTACATATTGATGCCCGCGACTTCGTCGCGTGGATTGAGGTTTTTTGGTTTGGGAAATCTTAAATTTTCCGGGATACAAAGTAGCCTATGTGCTATTCTAGTCCATAATCTATCTCTGCGCCAAATTTCATCCAGTTCCGTTCAGCCGTTCTAGCGTGAATGAGTAATAAACATCCAACCATCAATCCACACATCCATCCATCCATCCAAACTTTCGCATTTATAATATTAGTATAGATATGTAGTATAGATAAAAAGATATACTTACGAGCAGCCGGGTCAGTGATTATTGCCGCCCGCATATTTTAAAGCCTCCCAGATTTAAAACTATTTTATCCTGAATAAAACACATAATACATATTTTGACAGCGAGTATGAAATAATACATGTACTCGTATATTACTGCCCAAGCCCCTTTCATTGTCTGAGCATTGCAGCATAACGCAATGCTGCGATGCTCAGACAATCATACACCCATATCCTTATGGCTGCTAAACATTAAACCTTCGTACTCGGCGCGAAAGGTTAACTAAAGAAATCCGACAATACCCAACATGTACAATGTAGATGAATGGTGTCTGAATTGGTCAATTTGCATTTGTGTCAATGAAACAATTTCGTCTAATGAGTGAATAGGCACGAAAATGTGACCTAAATGAATGTGACAGAACATTATGAACAGTAATATTGTCGTCCACTATGAGTTACTAAATGATGCCCGCGACTCTTTAAATTTCCGGCATTAAAAGTAACCAAGTTCCTTTCCCGGGACACAACCTACGTCTGTACCAAATTTCATCGAAATCGCTTGAAAAGATTAATTACGCTGTTAAGGCGTAGCAGATAGACCGACAGACTGAAGTTTATAACAATAATAGCACAGTTTAACGAAATACTATAATAGTATGCCTGACACTAAGGCGAGAACACACTACGGACAAATTATTGTCTGGTGGACAAAAATCCAACGCGTCAACGGGAGCCGTTTCCATTCACGAGACCTTCAGTATTGAGCTTTTGTCAGACGCTGAGATCACAACGATGAAGACTACGACGATATATCTATCTAAAAATAAATAAATAAAACTATTATTATGTAACATTGTTGCACTCAACCATTAAATTAGACTTAAAAAGAAACCACTTCTAGTTCCTAGGGAGTAGTCGTCTTCATTCTTTATTTATGAAACACGCCTGGGGAGACATTACAGTTGCCCAATTCGTCTCCCCAGGCTACAAAAAGTACGTACCTTAAAATTAAAATAAAACTAGACATAAAATATAATAAAACAAACTAAACTAACAAACTAGATATAATTAGATTTAAAAACACTAATAAACTACCTATAATACTTACTTTCTATAATTACGGGTTTTATTTAGTTACTAGCTGACCCGGCCAACTTCGTACCGCCTTAGTATGCAAAATTAAATGTATATTTTTCAATATTTCTGAGAGATTTTCTTAATATTTTTTTCCGTAAGAACCTTCTCCTAATAATAACAAATACAACAAAAAAAGAATTAGTGAAATCGGTCCAGCCATTCACGCGTGATGCCGTGACCAAGGAAAACGGGTTTCATTTTTATATATATATAGATAGATATAGATAGATAGATAGATGAGTTGGAGCGGTGGGGTGTTAAAAATATCCTTATCTTATTACTAGATAACGCCCGCGAAATCCACCACATGCATTCAGAATTTATTAAAATCACGTGGCATCTCCTTGATTTTCCAGGATAAATTATCTCTGTTGTCTGTACAGAATATCGTTAAAATCGGTTTTAAAGATAAGCCGTGAAAACGTAGCAGACAGGCATCAGACAACTTTCGCAATTATAATATTAGTATGAAATATCGATATTTCATCTAAGCAATGACATTAATCATAATTTGGTAGATAAAATAATAATAATAAGTAACTCGGTTGGTGTAACCAATCAGTAAGTTATAGAGGATTCGTGAACTTTCTCGTTCGGTAAATACGGGCCCAAACAAACTTCACATGGATGGAATGGGTATCAATAAGGTATGTAGGTAACTTTAATTCTGATTCGTTGATCCTCACTGATATTGACTCGATTTCTCATATTCTATTTGAGTTGGTTAACAACCTATAGTGCGAAAGTGTATATCCATATATACACTAACAGTCGTTAGTGTACGGACACGGAAATTAGCGACGGCGGCGGCAGCGATGCGATTAGTCGGAGAACTGGCGACTAATTTCGCCGCAATTTTGTCGCACTCATTTGAAAACTTCATTCACGTCTGGGAATTGTTTAAAACCGCAAAATTCGTCTAGCGATTTGCAGGTATTAATGAAATTACTCAATAAACACATAACTAAAATTTCAGATTGCCAAAAGTATATTTTTAGGGAATTTTAATAAAATATTTTTGAAGAAGTCTGGTAATACCTTATAACCGATTCTGCCAGACTGGCAGGACTGGATTCGCCAATTGACGAAATTACATTTTTCACAAAATTCAATTTGCCTTCCCGAATTTCATAGCCAGCTCTCGGACCAAATCGCCCCACTGTCGCCGTCGCTAAGACGTCGCTAGTTTCGTGCCTGACGCCTTAGTCTGCCTGTACCATCTTCATGGTCCATATGTCTAACTAATTTTGATAAAATTTGGTAGAGACTCACAGAAATAGGTTGGTAGTGAAGTTGAAAGGCTACTTTTTATCTCGGAAAATCAAAGTTTCACGGGATTTTTCAAAAAAAAAGGTCAAAAGTGCGAAAATCGGCCCGTCGGCCTTTACCAATTTTTGAATCGATATACATATCTATACCTACCCCTAATCGATTTCGAGGGCTTGCACCGGAACGCTAAATCGCTTGGCGGCACGACTTTGCCAGTAACTAGGGTAGAAACTAGACACGTCCTAAAACTCCCACGCCAGACAAGAGAAAATTCTGACATTATAAATTCCCGAATTGCCCCTTCCGGGGCTCTGACCCGGGATCTCCTACGTATAAGACCACCACTGCGCCAGAAAGGTCGTCAATTATTTTTTACAAGTTTTTGTTTACAGAAATAGCTTGAATCCAAGAGCATTATGGTCGCAGGCATCATCTTGTGATTATATACAGAGCGATTACGGTTTATAGCATTTAGGCCTACTTGTACAAGGTCGTTAAGTTTAGTTATAGTCCCACAAACCTTTCTGACCAGATGACAGCGTCGCTAGTATCTTTAGAAAATAAAATAAAAAGTAAAACTAAACAGGCATAAAAATTAGTTCCAATTTTGGCCACCGGGTCACATAAGTTTTACGGTCTGTAAATATTCATATACTTACCTGTCCTTTTCCGGGGAATAAACTTACCAAAAAGTGACAGCATAAATGTAACTAAATTAGTTTAGGCAATGTCGCGCAAGCCGGCCTTAGAGAAATAAATAAAGGAGGTCAAGTTTCAATACAAACTTAAAGTCTACCCTCAGGGGCAAAGTTAGCATCACTTATTAATGTAACTATATTCATAACATTATTAAAGTTTTAGAACTTGGTGTGTGCGATACAATAGAGTAATGTGAACCAATCTTACCCTGTGATTCTAAACTATTAAATTAGAAACTATAGTTTGTTGTAAATAAAGAGACGTGGTATTTCGAAATAAAAATAGCAATAAACTTTTCATTATTTGGCTTGCCAAATTGACCGTCGTAGAGACTTGCAGTAAGTAAATTAAGGTCATTTTTTTCGATCACCTAATATCTTACTCACTAGCTGTGGAATAAAGACTTGTTGAGAGATTTTGTTTCGTAGCAATCTATGTCTTTTTTAAAATACGATCAAGGATGATATAATATTGTTGATCTAAAGATTAATTTGTGTCAGAACAACATATTGCGACAATACGACATGCTACAGGACAGCAATGTACAATAATATAAATCGCAGCAAGAACCATCGGTAGATATTTGTAACGTATAATTCCAATTCTACCTATGATAAAAACTTCTTAGAAATCTACAGCCATCATTACGTCCACTCTATGATACGACGTAAATGCAATTAGGCACTGCTGACCACCTATCAATGTTTCCATGTAGTGTAGCATGCCATATTGTTGTTGCACGTGGTTGTTTGTTGTTGTACAGCCTTTATGATGGATTAATTAGTTCTAAAATTATTAACACAAATACAGAACACAAGTGCATAAATACAAAAGGATTGTCAAACAGCAGGGTGCCAATTAGGCGCGGCCTGGTCTCACGATGCTTTGCTTTTAGCGGCTGCACGTGCCGCCCAGTGATCTCTACTGAGGGACGCACTCTCGCTTAAAAGGATTAGCCCCACTACAGATGCACGGCGCTGAGTGGCACGTAGCGGCAAAAATTTGTATGAGTTTATATGGAGCTGTGCCCACACAAGTCACGCGGCACGAAGATGCACTGCTACATAATTGTACAAAGAATACCTGCCGCTACATGCCGCGCCGCGTCGTGGCTTTGTAGTGGGGCTAGACTTTGAGTGGGGCAGACTAAATGTGCCACCGTAAGAGACCGCGCAAGCGTTACCACATAATTATACTAGTACTCGTACTAATAACTTGATAGCAGATGCTTTCAACGCTGACCGCGTGGGATGAGGTTTTTGTTTACCACAGGAATTCCGGGATAAAAAGTAGACTGTCTTTCCCCGGTATGCAACTTTTCCCGTCAAAATCGGTTGAATAGATAAAAGCAGAAGCCCAAGCAATAGATAGACAGACAGACGCACTTTTGCATCCATACTGATATTATAAATGCGAAAGTGTGTCTGTCTGTCTAAATGTCTACGACCATCTGTTCAACCGATTTTGATGAATTTGGTATACAGATAGGTAAAATCCCAGTGAAGAACATGACCTACATTTTATTCCGGAAAATTAAGAGTTCCCGCGAGATTCAAAATCCTAAATCCACCTACGAAGTCGCGGGTATCATGCAGTTTGTAATATTAGTATGGGACTCAAAATATAAGCAACCATTCTCCTGAAAAATTATATTTAAGTAGATTCTGTCTCTGCATTTGCATACTTTCACTACGGAAAGTCTCGGTAATATGTATTACCATAATAGGAAGCGGGATGCTTACCTTTCGAAGACCCAAGTAAGGCTCTGAGCACCCTCTGTGTCTCTTGTAACAAATTGTGAACTTTACCGCAAGAGACACGTTTTCTGTAGTACCTAATATAAAATGGCGGCTAATATTTACAATAGCTGGTGTTAGCTTGAAATTCTGAAAACTCACTCACTTCAACCCATTGCTGGCTCACTAGTGAGCACGACTCTCTTCTCACAATGATAAAGATTGAGCCTTAGTCCACCACACTTGCCAAGTGCAAATTACCAGACTTCACACGCCGTTGATAAAATTGTGAAGAGCTCTTGGTCGTGTAGGTACTCGTAGATGATGGTTTCCTACACCGTGAGGTGATATTTAATTTCTTAAAATGCACGTAACTCTGAAAAGTTAGAGGTGCGTGCCCGGGGAACAAATCCACGACAACGTGAATAGAAAGTTGGGTATCTAAACCTCAGCGCGATCACCGTTTATAATTTAACTAGATGATGCCCACGACTTCATCCGCGTTGTTTAAGTTTTTATGATTCCCGGGGGAAATTCTTAATTTTCCGGGATAAAAAGTAGCCTATGTCCTTCTCCGGGATATGACCTCTCCCTTTACCAAATTTTATCAAAATCGGTTATAACACACAGACAAACAGACAGACAGACGGATGGATATGATTTATTATTATTAACCGTTATTTATTTACCAATCTTTGTTATATCACCTTAAAATTTGCTTAAATTTGCTTTGCAAGGTAAAAATAGAATATTACTAACAGACTGCAAACTACTTTCTCTAAAATTTGCTTTGCAAGGTAAAAATAGAATATTAATAACAGACTGCAAAATCACAGCTTTCATATTTAATTTGGCTGCGTTTTAAAGTCCATTTTAGGGTAACTTTCAAAATTACTTTCACTCCCAAAATAAAAAGCTTTCAAGTTTTATTTTAACAAATAGCCATTGCACAACGCCACTCTAAAAATGAATAATAGAACAATCTAAAGTGGTTGTATTCAACTTTATTCAATTAAAGCCCGCCTCCGAAACAATTCAATAATTTGAGATTGAAACATCAATCAAATAAGAGCTATTTATTAGTAGGCTTTGTTAGCGAGCTTAACTCCTAAAATGAAATATTGAATCCTTATTATTTTACTTTGTTGTGGTGAATTTAGCCGCGACATTATAGTGATGAGTTTAATTAGTTGTTTCCAATGTTCTTCTGTTTAATTAACTTTGTTCTTTGCGGCTTATTCGATGATATTAAATAAAAATTGGTTAATTTTACTTTTTAAACGGTTCTTTAGATTTTTTCCCAGACCCTTCTGCCTGACGAAAAGTATGAGAGTCCACTGCAATATTATTCCAAAAACCACTACGAGGGGCTATGAGTCACGAGCAGTAGTCCCATTTCATATAGGTACTACCTACGTAAGTGGGAGGTCCTGGGATCGATTCCTGGCAGTGTCAATTTGGGGAATTTATAATTTCTGAATTTTCCCTGGTCTGGCCTGGTGGGAGGCTTCGGCCGTGGCTAGTTACCACCCTACTGGCAAAGACGTACCGCCAAGCGATTTAGCGTTCCGGTACGGTGCCGTGTAGAAACCGAATAGGGGCATGGGTTTAATATAACCGGTAATAAAAGGTTAGCCCGCCACCATCTTAGACTGCATCATCACTTACCATCAAGTGAGGTAGGTATTGTCGAGATTATTACAATATCCACTACAAGCTAGCCCTTGACTGCGATCTCACCGATGGTAAGTGATGATGCAGTCTAAGATGGTAGCGGGCTAACCCGTTAGGGGCATGGCAGTTATATTAAACCCTTCGGTTTCTACACGGCCGGAACGCTAAATCGCTTGGCGGCGGAATTGCGATAAGAACACCATCATGAGAGGCACTTTACTCATATTATAATATTGAGGCCTGAGGGCACTTCAAGACAGGCGATATCAATTACTATCCTATAATTGGGTTCAGAAGGAAATTACGCGGTAGTAGAATCGAATCCTCTTCACTTATGCTTACTTAAAACTGGTCACTTTGAGAATAGATCTTAAAGTGGATTTAATTCATTATTTAATATTAAGTATATTATTGAAGTTTACCTCCTTTAGAATAGATTTTCAATAGCCCAGGGTATGAAAATTTATGGGGAGTAAAATCAAACTTTCTTCATTACGTTATTGAATTTATGTTTCCATGGTAACACTTGTTTGTTTCCATGACTATGTAACGTATTTTGATGAAGTTATAGTATGTACCTAATCAAAGTAATATGAAAAATGCGTTCATTTACCCTCATTTACTAATCTATATATTTTATAATCGTTCGTAAAGAGTAAACGCCAGTCGTGCGTCGGAGCTGACAAACATTTTTCATGAACTGTTTCAACTCTCTCCGTTCAGCAATTTATATGCCAATAGCAAAATGTACCCAATGCAAATGCAATCGCGTTCATACAATATCGACTGAAGAAAATCAGAGTCAAACCACAGTAAACAGATACAACCAGTATGGAAACTACCTAGAAACGTTCGAAACAGCTCACTCACACAAACGTGCGCATCGACGAGATACGCATTGAAATGAGACGCATTGAAATGAGAATGGAATAAAAAGGTTTCGGCTTATTTTTACTTAGTTACACAGAATATTAACTACTCCTGGTTAATTCTTCGTTCTTTGACGTATTCTCTACTTTTGTACAAGTGTCATTTTTGTATATTATGTTCCTGTGATATGGACTGGACTAAACGGCGGATAAAAACGGCTATACATTACAAGGTGACACGTTTGAGAGTAACGACTCGATATGCTAACTATGAATGAATGTATTGGCAACAGCGCCAAAGAATTATATTAGTCAGTGTAATTATAATACTGTGAATAAAAGGAACTATTAATAGTTCACGACTTTTTGACGCGGACACATGCAGCCAGAGCATTGGCTGCGCCTAATTACACTCTTCCTAATGTGATATTACAATAATAATAAGCTAAAAATAAGATGCCCAGTATTTCTTTGTGATTTCGAGTTTGTGATAGAAAACAAGATCACTATAATATCGAACATCGTATTCAACTAGCTTCATAGAGTGTAAAATTGACAGGGACATATCCACTTAATTAAATATAATAGGAGAAAACAACCGGTTAAGTGCGAGTCAGAATCGCGCACAAATTATAAATTATAATGTTGTCCCTTTTTGGCAAATGCATATTGCTGGTTGCAAAAAGGGACAGCTTTAAAATATTTAACTAAATCAATTTAAGAGTCCTTGTGCAAGTGGGCCTAAGTCTATGAGTGAACTTTATCACTCAGGTTCATCGATTCAAGATTGCTCGCAACAGCTGTAAATTTCAAGGTGACGCAGACATGGCTAAATTTAGGTGGATAATTACTAAGCTTAATAAGATTAACAATGTTGCCATAAGTACTTACGAGTATGTGTAGCTCGTTACCAGCCATCGGTTTAGGGAAACGTATATTTTGTTAAATAAATGTACACAATAATTGTAGACGTGAACGATGTTTGTATACGAATTTATACGTAAAAATTGTGTGTGTGCTCTGACGCACGACTGGAGTTTACTCTTTACGAACGATTTTAAAATATATAGATTAGTAAATGAACGCATTTTTTATTTAAGGTAGGTACTGAAGGCATGCTTGATACATCTATTTATATTAATTATAGAATTTATAGTCATCAAAATACATTACATAGTCATAAACA
Source organism: Erebia aethiops (assembly GCA_923060345.2). Taxonomy (NCBI): domain Eukaryota; kingdom Metazoa; phylum Arthropoda; class Insecta; order Lepidoptera; family Nymphalidae; genus Erebia; species Erebia aethiops. The sequence continues at coordinate 27,136,340 of OV281081.1, forward strand.
AGTGTTAACTACCATGGAAAGTCAATTACGTAACGGATTTTACTCCCCATAAATTTTTCATTCCCGGGCTTAAATATGAGAATCGATTGTAAAGGAGGTAAACTCCAATAAATATTTGTTAAGGGTTTTTACGTTTTCGTGGTTAAAGAATCCCGATGGAACGTTTCTTGCTTTGTATTTTTTTAAATGAGAACTTAATGATTATATTATTTCCATGTTAACAGTGAAACCCAGAAAAATCCTGTAAACTTACTTTTCTAAATGTATCTATACTTTATAGGTGTAGGATTAGCATTACTGAGGCAGTGAGGCTGTTAGGAGCAACCTCATGCGACAATGTGGCATGCTTTAAATGGAAACATTGGGTAATTTTGCGGCCATAAGTAGCATGCAGCAATCGTTTTTATGCTAAGACCACATTGTGTTCTAGACTTGAAATATTACGGTGTGGCAGTCTGCCGACGATTTTTGCTGTGTTTTACGTGGATTGAGATTTTTTTGTTTCCGCGTGAACCTTATAATTTTCCGGGATAAATAGTAGCCTATGTGTTATTCCAGACATATATCTCTGTGCCAAATTTCATCCATTTCGTCTTATTTTTGTATACTATTTATTTTATAAGATTCTCACACTAGTATATCCTGAATATAATATTGCTATTGCAAGTCGTAAAAGGAAGTAGAAGTCATGGAAAATTTAGTTTTTTGCATAACAATAGATGCGAAGCATCGTCGCAGTCCTGCTCGGGCTATTGTAAAACGGAACCCAAAAGAAAATCTCGAGGCATCTATTTCTATTACAATCTTTTTTACAAATTAATGAACGACGAAACTTTTGTTATTTACCTCTCCAAGAAAATAATTCAGAATATACCTAAAGTTGGAAGTTATAAAGTTTCGTATCTATTTGAGCAAATTCAGGACGAGCTGCCTCGACTTAGGGCCAACTGAAGCTGCTTACATGGATAGGCCTTTTGTGAACAGGATTTAGGTAGGTCCAATCTCTACTTAATGCACGGCTCAGGTGGCCCCTGAGGCCCTTTTGAGATTGAAATACCTAAAGACTACGTCTTATTAAGGCTCGGCAAAAGATTTCTGGGGTCATAATGCCAACGCTTAGCGCAATACTTAAGCAATATTACTCAAAATGCCAGTTTCATATCAAGTACCTTGATGTTCCTAAAATAAGAATTATAATACTAAAACATGAAAGTCAACAATAATGAAACAATACTGGCTTTAAGCGTTGGCAGTATGGCCCCTGGATCGCCACGGCAATATCGTCCTAAGCTGGCACGAGGTGACGCACTGCCACAACTACCTATTCGTAAGATATGAACCTATCACAATAGGTGATAGGTTTATATCTTTGTTATAGGTATAACCGGGCATCAAGTTTGTTGAAGCTATATACTCGACTAAATCAATCTGAAAGTAATTTGCTTCCGTTTTTAGATTATTTCTGGTGTTTGTGTTCCCGACTGTTTACTTATAAGTAATGAATGTACGAAATACTGCGAAAGCTTAGGATACGTAACAGTGTTAGGTAGTCGCGTCTGATTTATGTCACATCGAGCTATGAGAGTGAGGGAATAGCGAATGGATCTGTCTTTGAGAACACTCTTGTGCACTTGTGTTTTTAAAAACCTACCTATGTCCACGCGGACGAATTCGTGAACATCACCTAGTTAGGTAGTATTAATTTATCATCCTAGCTAATAATTATTTTTTTATTCAACTAATCAACAACATTCATGCTTAAAATAAAGTATATATATATTACATAGACACTTATAGACAAAACTGGCTAGTACAAAAGATTTTTAGATAAAAAAAATTCAAAATTTAAGTATGGTAGGTTTACAAAATGCAGCGAGGAATGAGAAAATTACAATAATAGTTATATCAATAGTAATACAAATCATAATATACAGAATAATAATACAGAACTTAAATAATTGGCTCCCTTACGCAGGGATACCAGTACGCTTACTCTGAGTTTTTACATTGCAAATACGATTGACCGACGTGAGAGCTCACCTCACCAAGTGTAAGCGAACGTTAAAGTAAAATGAACCTTAAATGCATTGTTTTAGAGCTCATTTCATCATTTCGTGTATTTATTCACAGCCAGCGCTCCAAACGCTGAATTTGTAACTTTAAAGCAAGAGCTTTTGGGTCCATTTTACTTTGACGTTCGCTTACACTTGGCGAGGTGAGTTCTCACGTCGATCAATCGTATTTGCAATGTAAAAAGTCAGAGTAAGCGTACAGGACGTTACGGCGAAAGCAAGCCTAGTTAAATATTTGTTGTAATGAAGAGTATTAAATTGACGACAAATACGGTTAATGCAAGAGTGGTGCGCTAAATTAGTTCGGCAGGGTTTAGTTGGAAAGACGTTATAAGTGCAAATTGAGCGTTTAGGGATTTTACAATTTAGGTTTATTTTTGATATTAGGGTAGTATCCGTTTGACTATTTGTGATTTTGCGCAGTAGCATCGCATCATGTAGCATATGACGCATGTATAGAGAATCGAGTTTAAAATATTTTAGTTTATCTTCATAAGAGGAATGGACTAGCTTTCTGTAAAGAAGTATTCGTAGGAATTTCATCGCACGGACTCAATAGAGTCAGCATATGTTTTCTGCGAATAAGAGTCTCATAAAGATGCAAAAGACTTAAAGGGTTTTTGAAACCTTTGGTTATTCTGAAAATAAAACCCAACATTTTATTAGCTTTTGTGATAATATTATTTATATGTTATTTAAATAATATGAATGCAAATGTGAGCTTTCCGGCTCATCTTTTCAACCGATTTTTATGAAATTTTGAACAGACATTGGAATTGACATCTGTCCCGGGGTGGACAATAGGCTACTTTTTATCTCGGGAAGGAGTCCCCGCGGGAATAAAAAATCTTACATTACGCGGACGAAGTCGCGTACATCAGCTAGTAGTTCATAAATGTACATCATTCATATGTTTGCCATTTTTGACACGTATTAATTATGTAGTTGGCTGGCAAATAAAGCACAAAAATTAAAAGGTAGGGATGAAAGAAATGTAAATGTTGTCATGCAAATGACACGTTACGAACGGTCACTGGTAACGACGGACAGTTATTTTCATGAAAATGTATATTTTATGAATTTTTATTGCCTGTTCTCTTTGTGAATTATAGAAACTAATTTTCGCTTACATAATAGATCAATAGATTGTCAGCCAATCTGCACTTGGCCAGTGTGGTGGACTATGGCCAAACCTAATTTAGAGACTTGTACTCAGTAGTGAGCTGACAGTGGGTTGAAGTGGTGATGAAGATGTTAAGGGAATCGACAGCTATGCTGTGGTCTGTGTCTAGAATCCAGTTGCTTGGACAATTAGTGTTTTAATAGGTAGGTATCTTCAATCTTGTCATTTTGTATTCCAGGAGGATAGGCTTCCTTGCTCCTGCTTGCATGCCTTATAGAAAGTACTATCACAAAATTAAATAAATATTTCATTTCAATTCCATGGTGAGCTCTAGGTAGAAACGCCCTTGTCCAGAATATGCCTATTCAGTCTTGCGTTTAAGGTCCCTACTTAAGTTTTATGTAGCAGGAATAACTGATCCTAAAAAGGCGTTCTATTCCATAGCAGTAAAATAGCCGTTTCTGTAACATTTTTTGTGACATAAATTACGAGTAACAATAGTCGCACAGATTATGCAACTTGCCATCTCTTCAAAAAGTGGTCGTCAGCCGCCTTTTAGTAGTAAATAGTTGTTTTATCGAGAATATTTTCTTTTAAAAAACCGCACAGAATTCAGGACCTCTATTTGGATGTAACTGATTATCACCATCATATTTTACAAGTAACCGGACGTCAATAAGTGTACCACACCTAAATTAAATAAATATACTTTTACTTTGACTTTGAAGTAGGTTAAAAATAAAAATAAAACTGTTAAAAATAACCCCTGTGAAATTAAATAGGTTGTCTTGCAAAAGACGTAAAGACGTATTTTTGACACTTTTGTAGAGTTGTTGATTTGACTAGTAGTCAAATACACAACAGTTATCTAATCAAAAAGTATTAACATTGGCTACTGAGTAGGTAACTACATCGAAGAACACGTCTGATACGTAGACTGGTGCTATTTTAATCTACTCGCTTTGAACTCACTATTTGGAAGTTGTAAATATAAAATGTAATTTGGCTATCGGTCTCGAATCGACGTGACGAATGCATACGATGCATGACGGAGTGTTGACGCAATTCGGCTCGCGTCAGGAGGGTTAACGTGTCTTAAAATACACTACCTAATTAAAAACACTACTGTAAACAACATTAAACTGTATCGACATCGAACATCGTTTTGACGAGTTCCTTGGCGCAGTGGCAAGCGTGTGCCTTAAATAAATGGAAGGTCATAGGCCATTTATTTGACACACGTTCGATTTCCGGCATAGGCCATTTAGGAATTTATGATTTCTTAATTGTTTTTGGTCTGATAGGCGACTTTGGTCGTGGCCAGCCATCCTACTACAAAAATGTTCGTGTGCAATATGTTACTTTGAAACCGATGATGGCTGCCATACCCATATCAGGTTAGCCCGCTAACATCTTAGACCGCATTATCACTTATCATCTTGGAGATCGCAGTCAAGGACTGATTTGTAGCAGGATAAATTATAATAATAAAAATAAGTGTGAATTTTATGGAAGCTAAAACCTATAATGGCGGCCTATTTTTTAAAGTTTTAGCCACCAAAGATCGCATATTATTTTCAAAATTGGTCCCCAATTTCCCTACTTTATATATAATTCTTCAGGGCCACAAGATTTAGGATAGGAGATAGGATTAAGTTACCAGAGACGCAAACAATACAGATGCTTTAACCCAGCAGGCAGTAGGTGCATTGCTCCAGCCACGGAATAGATAAAGGGTATTTATTTTTCTATGGCTCCAGCAATGCTAAGTACAGCGGTTACTTATGTACACATTGATATAATAATTGTAAATAAATTGTTTAAAAATAGGAACCACCGAGTTTCTTGCTGGTTCTTCTCGGTAGGAATGGCATTCCGAACCAGTGGTAGATTCACCTGACGATTCAAAAGTACTTGTAAAAGTTTATTTGAATAAAAAAACATTTGATTTGATTTGGTGCTAAAACGTTAGTGATATTAGCAGCATCAGGCGTGCCGAAATCTACTGACATTATAAAAATTTTTGATACGCTTGCTGTTAACATAAATCGCATTTTCATTATTATGTTCGATTATAATATTATGTGATCACCTTTCTTAAAATCAGGTAAAGTATTTCCGTTTTGCACTTTAAAATGATATACCCGTCTCAAGCTTGCTTTAAATAAGTAATTTGTAGTAGTTTAAAGAGCCTTGAGTGCTTATAACAGGATTAAGCAACCTAAAGAGCCTGAGATGTAAGAGGGATAGGAATTTATCACGCAACGGATTCCGGGTAAGGGATAGGGATGATCCTACGAATAATAATGACTGGGCTGATCATAAATAATATTATATTCAAAATAAATGTAGGATATTAATGTTGTAGGAAAATGCAAATACATAGTAGGTATACCTATATTTAAATATATATATGCATTTAAAGACACGACCCTTTTGATTTTTTGAGTTTTAGAATAAAAGTATTGTATGGCAGGATCAAGGCAGGCCGCGGCGCCCTGGGCTTGAAAAATGGTACGTGACAGAAAAGCGTTAGTCTCTTTCCCTCTCCTTCTGTTATAGATGGAGAGAGACAGAGTACCTATTTGTAATTATTTAAGATGAATATTTTGAGCACTTTACACAAGTTTAAGAAATCCATTAAAAGTATACTCCTAAAAAAAGCTTATTATACCTACTGTTGAAGATTACGTAAATGACAAAAGAGCATGGGTTTGACTCCCTCCAGCAATGCTAAGGACAGCTGTTACTTATGTATTCTACAAATTAATGAATTTTTAATTATTTTTTTCAAAAGAGCAACCGCCGAGTTTCTTGCTGGTTGTTCTCGGTAGAAATGGTATTCTGAACCAGTGGTAGATTCACTCGACGATTCAAAAGTACTTGTAAAAGTTTATTTGAATAAAAACCATTTGAATTTTGAACTTGCAGAGGAGTTGCGGTGGCTCAGTTGGATAGAAACCACGTAGTAATCAAGATGCAGATGCAGGTTCAAATTCTCATGAAATTTCGCTTTGTACCTATTTAGTTTTTAGAATAGCGAAAACTCGAGCAAGACGAATTTGGGTAATTTTTACGTTCTTACGGGGTGCCCTGAGACACCAAACGACTTGTTTTTACTGGCCCCGAAACCATCTTACTTACGTGCGTAGTCTGCCGGTTTTCAAAAAATTCAATTCAATTTTGAACACATAGCTGAAATTATTCATAGGAAATTAACGTAGATGAATCGGTTAAAATATTATTTCACCTTGTAACTTTAATTGTGACTAGCAGATGCCCGTAACTTCATTCGCGTGAAATAAGTTTTTTAAATTCCCACGGGAACTCCCAAATTTTTCGGATTAATATTATAAACTATGACACTCACAAATAATGTGGCCTTTCTATTGGTACCGGAATGTTCAAAATCGGGGGTTCAGAAGATCCCGAGATTACTCCCTACAACGCCACAAACTCACATACTCCCAAATTCACAAACTTTTCCTCTTTATAATATTAAGTATAGATGAGAGAGCTGTTTAATTGCTCGTGTGAAGTATGCCTTATCTCCCTCATAATTCTTGCTTACGTCGTTAAGTCATCGTTAAATGTATAATATATAACCTAAGATCGTTTTATACGACGTATGCTCAGACCAAAAGCTAAGCGTTTTGTCGGTAAAGTTACGATCCATCAATAAAACTCAATAGCCGCTCGTAGGTACAACTATAAGGAGAGTGGATTCAATTTTTGACAGCGTAAGCTGGTTCTATTAAACTGCAACGTCGACACTAACTAAATGAATTTACCCCTCATTACGGCTGATGGACGCCGTTAAATAATAAAAGGATATTAGATTTCGTAGAGGCCAACCGCTGTAATTAAGCTGCTTTCACTGATACTCCCTTTGGTCGGAAGTTCAATTTTGTTTATGTTGAAAGATTATAATGGAGTTTAACGCACAAACAGCGCTTAGCCACAAAATATTATAAGTATGTAAAACTAAATTTTGAGCGTTTTAAATAATTTCAACCGGTTATTAGCGTCTATGTAAACTTTTGTCGAAACTTGTAGATCTACCAATTATCTATCAGTTACTGAGAGTAATAAAATTAGAAAATTAAATAGAGATTGTGTTCTATATTATGACGCATAAGCCAGTAGTCTACCATCAATATAATTAAAAACTTTCAACATTTTTATTGGACCATTTGAGTTTAATAAATACAACGTATTTTATAAGTGTGCAGGAATTTTATATGAACGAAAAAATTATCACATAAATAAAATATGTTATTTCTGTCCCATTGAATTATAGCCCAAGGGCAATCTGGTTCCGTAAATAAATTCCTGATTCCAATAACTTCATTCGATCTTCTACAAGATTAGTATACCTAATTGAATCGTTGGCGCTGGAAATATTATTTGATTTGAATTCCGGTCTCGAAGCCCAGAGGCCTGAACGAGCAGCAATACTGTAAATGTGATTCAAAAGAGCAAGCCGCAGTTAATAAAGTGGAAAATGGAACGAAAATATGGTCTAGACGATACGAAAAATTGGAAAATTATCTTTAACTTATTTAGTGCATTGGAGTCTATTGCTGTCCTTTCGAGGGTTTCGATTCCCTATTGTATAGTAATTTTCAATATCTATACTGATATTATAAATGCGAAAGTTTAAATAGACGGATGGATGGATGTTTGTTGTTCGCCAGAACGGCTGAACGGATTTGGATGAAATTTGACTTATTTTGAATTGAATTTGAATTTGGATTATAGTCTGGAATAACATACAGGCTACTTTTTATTCCGGAAAATTATCACTGAGAAAATTGATTTTACCTTCATTTTTGTAACCGCGTTCATTATTATTGATTTGTCTTGTTGTTGTTTGTGTTGTCGTTTTATTATTTAATAAAACGATATTACATTCTACAAAAGTCAAATGCCGTAATTATAGTGTTACTGTTTAGATTAGGATTTAGTTAATTTCATTTATGCTAAATTGAATGAAATAATTGTATACCTTCCCGAAAAATAAATTGTGGTGAAAGACATTCTGTTTGGCGGTCATTTTCGAAAATGATGTGTAAAAGTTACGTCTATGTAAAAAGATCAGAGTTTAAAGAACTTTAAGAAAAATTTGACCGGACAGACATAGTCCATAAGGGTTGCAAATCTACTTTTTAGGTAATCAACCCTAAAATAATGGTTCGTCTAAAATATAATAATATATAATAACGGTAAACGGCAAACTTAAAAAAGATTAAAGTAAATTATGCTACCATATTATCAAGTCTGAGTTTAACTATCGGCGTATCATTCCAGCCATGTTTCAGCTGGCCTTATTGTCCTTTAGTTATGCAAATCAATGTGCCAGTTGGAGGCTATTTCTAAAGAACCGCCATATTATAATAATTATTACTATAAAGGCTAGCAAACTACAAAGTATAGTCCGCACGCGAGCTCTGAGGAATCGGGGGCTGAGGTAGCGGGCGGGTGCACACCGCGCCCGACTGTCGCTTCATACCCCGCACACTCCCTTACTAGTGCCGACTTGACGCGAGAGTACGCTTTATCGAGTCCTGTTTTTAATTTTGGGATATCAGTGTTACATTGTACTAATAAATAGTACTAAACTTAAAAGTTTCTATGTGTGTGCAAATAGCTGTTTAATTTTTATATTCCCTAAAGCTGCTCGTTTGCTATATATATAAAAACACTGATTATTCTGAATGCAAATGCAGTGATTAATTACATTTTACGTTCATTTTGTACAGTTCATTATAATTAAATTTTATGATACTATTTGTTTTTTCTTCCTTATTGCACATACTATCCTCATTGAATTATCATTTAATAATGGATTCGATGCACGCGCACCGATACAAAAGATGTGTTAGTATCGATAACGTAATATCGACTAAATCACAACTCTATCTCATTACGTCAACATTCCTTAAGATTCGTCGAACCTCGCGCGCGAACGATACAAGCTTTGCATCACAATCAAGCTAGATTAGTACCATGTACCTACTTGATGACTGTAAGTAGTTTTGAAAAATAGAGTAGATACCTATCACCCACACTATTAATACAGCAAACACGTGTTCGGAACAAAATGTCAGGAATCTTTAAAGGATGCGGACATTTTAATAGAATCTCGCCTACAAAGTTGAGTAGTCAGTAGGTGTATTGTGGATCTTGGTCGCCTTATTCATTGAGCAGCTGAGGACATGTTTTTGGAGTTCCGACGTCTATATCGGGAGGCTGTGTTTATTATGCGACCCGCGCGACACGTGTGTAACAAGGTAGAAGGGGGATATTTTTCTTATCAATTTTTCTTCTTTTTCAATATTGGCTTTAGGTTTTTTCTTATTCGATGATAAGCTAGCCCTGGACTGCGACTTTTCCGAACTCACCTGATAATGAATGATGATGCATTCTAAATTGGAGCAGGTTAAGTTGGAGTGTGCATGGCAGTTCTAAACTAAAACTCATAATAATTTTTCTACGCGCAATCGTATTCGTATCGCTTAGTGCCGATTTTACCAACTCCGCGTTATGTTTAACCTAGGATGTTTGAAAATTGATGTTTTGACAGATGTTATGTAGTACCTACTTCTGTCAACTTTAAACGTTATTCGGAGTTGGTGAAATCGACACTCACTTAAGCGACAAGCGACGGGTAGGTATAGTGGGAAACCACCAGACACACATTTTTAGAAATTTTAAATTCCTAAACGAGCCCCCCCTTAAAATGGTAATTTAGAGTTTGAGTTTAACAACTATGCTACCCTTTTTTCAGTGCTGCTTATTTTGAAATACTAAATGAATACAAAGCTTTGCTCTACTTTTGTATACCTACCAAAGCTGAGCCGGTTCTTCACTTGCTTGTTTTTCCATCAATTTCAGATATAATCCTTTGATGTTTTTAAATTTTTCAGTAGCTTTCAGAACCTCTCTTAATATTATGCCAATATATAATACATTTACACTAACGCAAATATGATAGATGACAGAGAGCTTTCGAAAGCAACAAAATGCCCTTTTTTCGTAATATAATTTTCTATTTATGGAAACCACAGTGGAAACCTTCCAGTGTTTGTTTGTGGAAAGTCAATTTGTTTGATACAAGAAAGATCTCTTACAAAGTCTGTGACGCAGTAGAACTCTTGAGAAGTTTGTATTGAAAACGAATGCAAAAGCGTATATTTTACTATTTCAATTTTCTTTTATTTTTGGGTCTGACTCTCTAGATAATAAGGTGGCCATTTATTTTAATAGCTTTACTGTGTTTATTGCTCTTGGGGATAACTATAAGCGACATTTTAAATGTTTAATCTCAACTTGGGTAAATTTTCGAGATTAGATATTTGGGATTATTGGCGTATGCATAGCGTCGAGAGTAAAAATTACAAATTTTGGCAGGTTTATTTAAAATATTACCCGCGGTTTAACTCGCGTGGTTCAAGGGTAAATTAACAAAGTTTTTGTTATAATACTTTTTAACCATCTCTAAGTCCTTCTGCAAAAAATCACGTCGAGCCCGAGCCTAGTTGTGACGGGATAGAAGGATAAATTATCTAAGCTTAAAATTCCTTGTCTGCATTATGAAGGGAACCTCTGGGCAAAATTTCAGCTTTTTAGTTTCAAGGTTTCGGACTGGGCGTTGATGAATCAAGGTCTAGTCCCAGTACAGAGGTGCAGCACGTAGCGGCAAGTATTATTTGTATGAGGTTGCATGGAGCTGGGCCCATTTAAGCGACGCGTCACGAAGATGCGACGCGGCCCCGTAACAACTCATACAAATAGCCGCTACGAGCCGCGCCGCTCCATGCATGTGGGGCTAGACCTTCTATTAGTGAGTGAGAGTGAGTGAGTTAAGTTATATTGGAGCCAGATATCTAAGAATATGTTGAGACTTTCACTAAACGAAATAGGTAATCGGAAGGGGGCCTAACTTTGACGCTAGGCTCGTAAAACTTGAATAGCGTGCCTAACTGCCTTATTTATACCAACGCGAGCAAAACTGGCGTAAAATTGGAGGAACAACCTTGAAAACCTGTAAAATATGAATCTACAAGTATATATAGATACTACACACATAGAAGTATAGACAACGTACACTTCCATACAAAGAGACAAACAAATAGAATATAACATTAAGCTTGCCGTGGCCCGTGAGTTTGGAAACAACGTTAAGCGACATCCCTCTTTTCATATTGCCATCCTATAATACCATGTCATAATACATATACCAACAAAATAGGTAAAAGTATTTGAGAAAAGAACAAAAACAAGAACGGGGAGAAGTACGTTCTGTCCTATCGCGTTAGTGTGCGCAACTCCATAATCCATACTAATATTATAAGAGCGAAAGTGTTGTTAAGCCTGTCTGTCTGCTACGCTTTCACGGCCCATCTGTTCAACCGATTTTGATGAAATTCGGTATAGACTTAGGTTATATCCCGGTGAGTTAAAGAGTTCCCGCGGGAATCAAAAAAGTCACGGGCATCATCTAGTTTGTATAATAGTTTGTTCGTGGATTTTTTGTCCAATATAATTTTTTTGCGCTAAACAACTGATTGAGCTCACAAATTAGCAATTTACATTTGTTTGCTCTCTTCAATCCTTCCTTCATTCGATTCGGTAAATTCTCAAGCAATTAGAATGGAATTCGAAACGAAAGATTTCCTGTTCTAGCGCGTGTTAGCTACTTGTATGTAATTTCACATTTTGGCTATGTTTTTTTTTAATACACTACAAGTTAGCCTTTGACTGCGATCTCACCTGATGGTAAGTGATGATGCAGTCTAAGATGGTAGCGGGCTAACCTGTTAGGACCATGGCAGTTAATTAAGCGATTTGGCGTTCCGGTACGATGCTGTGTAGAAACCGAATAGGGGTTTAATATAACTGCCATACCCCTAACAGGTTAGCCCGCCACCGTCTTAGACTGCATTGTCACTTACCATCAGGTGAAATCGCAGTCAAGGGCTAACTTGTAGTGGAATAAAAAAAAAGAATCGGATGCTACTTTTTCCAAAACCTCTTACAATATTTTTTTTTTTTTAATCCACTACAAGCTAGCCCTTGACTGCGATCTCACCTGATGGTAAGTGATGATGCAGTCTAAGATGGTAGCGGGTTAACCTGTTAGGGGCATGGCAGTACCTAATTATACAAATTAATACAAAATATGTGTTTATATATTCCACGTGAAGGATTAATTTTAGCGTTGAGAAACTTTCGATAAAACCCTAATGATGTTTTGTTATCGTCTTGTTTCTTGTTACACGGAACAAATATTTGAATAGCGTTTGCGCTAACGTTAAAATAAATACATGGCGGCAAAATAATTTTCTTGAGGTTTATTATACAAAAAATAACAGTTTCTAATCTAATCAATATTCGAGATTTTTCTCTACTTCTTCTGCGCAGTTTTCAGGTTTTTTTTTCCATGAGAATTCTCTTTTCAGGATAAAAGTCTGGTTTACAGCTATGTTCCGAATTTTGTAAAATAAGTTGATGTTTATGAGGGGAAAGTAGGTACCTAATATAGGTACACACAATTGAAAAAACTCTTACTATCGAAATGTAAAGTATGGATTATAATATCAATATATTTTGCTGTCACCGAGGTAGTTTGAGCGCCGCTAAAATTAATTCTCTCACGTGCTAGTCATAAAAATTACTAAAATATATACTTTTTGGCATCAATCGTTGCTAATAAATTTAATGGGATAATTCGTCGTGCGTACATTTAGCCGCAAAATTTGCGTCTTGCAAGTGGCCGGCGGAAGTCGAACGTAACTTTTGAAGTTAGTTACAATAATAGTTATATATAGGTACTTATACTATGTGTAGTTTAAAAAACACGTTTTAACAAGGGAAATTTATTTATTACTAGATGATGCCCGCGACTTCGTCCGCGTGGATTAAGTTTTTTATTCCCGCGGGAACTCCTTAATTTTCGGGATAAAAAGTAGCCTATGTCCTTCCCCGGGATATATTCTATCCCTGTACCAAATTTCATCAAAATTGGTCGAACAGGTGGGCCAAGAAAGCGTAGCAGACAGACAGACATATAGACAGACAGACATATAGACAGACAGACACACTTTCGCATTTATAATATTAGTATGGATGGACTCGTAAAACAAACCAAATGAGCTCAAACTTGGGGGGTTAACAAAAAGCCACCAAGACACTCCACTTGTTCCACTCCTGGTACCATCATCAGATCAACTTGATGGAACCAAATCATTGTATTGTTACTTAGTCAAGTGAAGCTAATAAATGCGTGTTAAAAACCGGACGCTGGAATAATTTACACAAATCTATCCATAGACGCAAGCGAAGCTTATAGCGGCACAAGATGTAATATGAAGATCAGGAGACCCTTGTCTTGCAGTGGACGCCTATTGGTTGAGACGACGAAGACGACGACGATCTATCGACGGTTTAACCTCCTAATTATGGCTATTCAGCCTGGAGATCTTATGTAACATTTCAATTTACAGCCTGATCAGAGAAAATAGCCCAGTTTGCGGGCGCAATCGTATTTTGCGGTCATTTTTACGCGTGAGTACCTAGAAGAGTACCTATAGACGTTTCCTCGAGGATTTCAATGTACTAAATGTACGTTCTTAAGAATGATACTTAAAAAACATATCTTACTATTAACTTCGGCTAGATTTAAAAGAGTAAACTCACACTTAACTTCAATCTTTATCTAGCAATGCTATAGGTAGGGTTATTATTATTAATTTTTTTTAAAATAATAAAAATATTTCAAATATAAACCTTGAAACTAAAGCAAAGTTTAATTACGAATGTACCATATTTATATTTAAGATCTTTTGTCTTCATAACAGCGCGAGGTGTCGGCCACGGTTACACAGCACTTATTAATATAAACCTTAAAACTAAGGCATTCAAGTTTAATTACGAATGTACTATATTATTATACTTAATACATTTTGTCCTAAGAAGAAAGGTGTCGGTCTCGCGTATTCCACATTTTACCCCCTACCAAAAAGTGCTCAACTCGCCTAAAGAAGTTTTCACTTCAAAAATATTGCCGAATTGAGAACCTCCTCCTTTTTCGAGTCGATTAATAAACAAACGCAGCTTCTTTACGTTCAACTTACCGTAGACACAGTAAAAAGAAAATACAAAATAAATGAACTCCGATTTATCATGTGCATGTATTCTAATAGGATTTTCGTTACTTTCCCTGCCTACCCTGACGAGAGCTCTGTGCACGCGAATGCTACCCGTGTACGTTTATTTAGGTCAAGATCACTTTGGAGAAACTGCATTTACGAATAAAATTGTTTTGAAATGAAATTGCCATTAGCAACATGACATTAAAATAGAATTCAATTCTAAAATAGGTAGGTATGTTAAAATATTAATAAATGACATAGCACGCAACTCCGCCCGCGCGAAATCCTGTGGGAACGTTTGATTTCACGGGATGAAAAGTAGTTCATGTGCCGTGGCTTTTAGGTATAAGAGTAGGTTAGGTTAGCGGTATTTTGTTTGTTTACTTTGCTAACACAGGTTAAGTGATTGTTACTAACAAGTTATGGGCTGGCAGTTGCCTGAAATAAAAAGTTTTTATTATTTATTTAATATATCCGTCCCTGGGATGAAACCTGCCTCTGTACTCGTCTAGATAGGTTAAACAGGTGGATTATGAAAGCGTGTTAGAGACAGAAAGATAAACTTGCATTTATTTTATTACATCATTCGGTTCGCATCGGCTTTTAAGAACTTACTATTTTTGATGAAAGTTCAAAATATTATGATTCTTGAACTAAGTAATTTTCTTAAACATTCATTTTACTCGAATTTCTTTGTTTGTGAAGTTCGTAATACGAGTATATCGCTCCCACAACCCTAAATGAAAAACAAATGCAGGCAAATTATGGGTGCAATGACCTCAAGACGTGAGCAAGCTGTGCTTACAAAATAAAGAAAAAGATGCAGGCTAAGAGATTTCCCATTTAATTATTTTTGTTTTAATTTTTATGCATTTTGATAGTTGGCCCTTACTATAAAATTTACAAGTTTGTAATTATATAATATTAACAAATACATAATCATACTTCCTTACGAATATTATAAATCCGAAAGTGTCTTAGTTTGTCCTTCAATCACGCCGCAATGGACCAACGGATCGACGTGATTTTTGGCATGGGTATATTTGAGGACGAGAGTGACATAGGCTACTTTTTATTCTGGAAAATTTAGGAGTTCCCTTGGGTATAAAAAAACATTCCACGCGGACGAAGTCGCGGGCATCAGCTAGTATACTATATGTTTTTACTTAGTCTTGCTAAGTTCGTTAGGGTAGACTTAGAAGCATCGTTCAGCTTACAAAATTAATAATAAACTGTATTATTAATGGCAGGGCAGCTTGTGGCGAGCTGTTGGGCAGTAGCGACCCCACGGACCTGATCGCTCCCGGGAGAAGTCTTGTTCCTCATCTCTGGCTTGCCTTTATCAGCCGGCTGGAGTGAACACTAACGAGGAACAGAACTCCCACCTCTCGCTTGCCTTCATTGGCCGGCTTGAGTGGAGATTCGCAAGAGCATCTGCAAAGATGCTCGGAGGAAGGAAGTATTCCAGTAAGATGCTTGTAGGGATCTTGAATGGACTACCAGGATTGTCTTGAGAGCCGTGGAATACCTCTCCACTCCTCAAGCACCTCAGGTTATGTTGCCCCCTTGTCGCTACGTCACTATGTGCCAGCGGCTGTTTCCGGGGGCCCATTTACTGAGTGTGCGAATCACCCCCTGCCATTTTATCCGTGTAAAATAACATTGGTCAGGCAGGGGCCATAGTACTTAGATAGAGCCATTTCACCAGTCCATTATAGCAACCCAAACCCGTAGACCCATACCTATAATTTGTGTCCATGTTTTGCAATAGTCCTGCACTAACCAGGGATTGTCCTTGGGTGCACTCGCATAGTGCATAAAGGGATATTCGCTGATTGGTGTCACATTTCCTTTAGAGTAAAATTGTCTAACGGGCCTCTGCGAGTTGGTTTCGGCCCCTCGTATGCCTTCCAAAGGTCCGGGATCCCATGGTCCCGAGATGGAAGAGACAACTGTATCCTAATAAGGGATACCATATACTCCCAAAATGAGATATCCCATATTAGGAAATACACCTATAATGGGATATCCCATATTGGGGTTGTATTATTTTATTATTAAATATTGGTTAGTTAATAAAGTGTCTATTTATCTATTTTTATGGGTTGTGTTGAGGTTTACCTACCCCCAATTTGATAATCTTGCCTTGCACTAACTTGATCGATAACGTACAGAATAATAATTATAATGACGGGACTAAGTAGATGATGCTCGGGACTTCGTCCGCGTGGATTAAGGTTTTTGATTCCCGTGGGAACTCTTTGATAGGTTTCCGGGATAAAAAGTAATAATATTAGTATGGATTAATAGTACATTGTTACCCTAGGGATGAAAGTAACTTATTTAGTCCCGAGACGGGGTTTGGCGCCCGAGCGTAGCGAGGGGGCCTATAGTTCGAGGGACTAAATAAGTCTTTATCCCGAGGTAAACACTGTGCTTTTCATTACGAATATAAGGAAAGTCAAAATAAAAATCATCTCGTCTCAACCCCTTTTTATGTCCCACTGCTGGGCACGGGTCGACTCCTCTCAGAATGAGAGGGATTTGGCCATAGCCCACCACGCTGGCCAAGTGCGGGTTGGTGGGCTTCGCACACCCTTAAGAACACTTATGTGAACTCTCAGGCATGCAGGTTTCCTCACGATGTTTTCCTTCACCTTTTAAACTTTAATCTATAGCTATAGTTACTAACGATTTGAATGACGTACTTTGTTTACGTAGGTCTAGTACAAGTACTTAATACGAGTTGCGCGGGACCACCGGCGGGTCAGTTGAAAACGATTCTCCCTAGGGCTGAAAAGTATTACTTTCAACCCGCTTCTCAGGCAACTTCAGACCTACTTTCCGTGTATGAGTAATGAAAAGTGCTTTACATAGTTAGCACTTTTTATGAGTAGTAATAAACAAAATTTGAAAATAAATTTTACTACAATTAGTTTTTACATGTTAGCGTACAGCGCCATCTGTGTAAAAGTAGTGACACTTCTTCGCGAATGTTCCTGAAAACTGTGGTTTCAGCTAAATGGCACTCCTGTTTAGGTAAACGATTACAGCGACTTTTAACAGATGTCGCTCTGTTGTTAGAATGGTAAGAAGTAAAAATTGATGGCAGCTCGTTCGCAGCCTCACCAGTCACCATCAAAGTATTGAACAGCAGTGGGTACATTGGTGGGAGTTCATTATTTTATGCAAACGAGCTAAATGGTTGGGGTTTTGTTGGATAATTATAAAGATACTCATCCAAACGATAATAACGGTAGGCACGAGCGCCTACCGTAAAGTTTTACGGGGTTACTACAGGTAGTACTTACCTACCTACTACATTAATATCCTGTGGTCTGTGTCGTATTTATTATACTAGGAGTAGGTACTTATGTATTATTCCAACACTATAAGTTTGTAAATATTATTTGTAAGAATTGTTAACAGATAGGTACCTACCTAAATTGTTAATGATAGGTATCTACATATTCCTATATTATCTACTAAGTATTTAAATAGGAGTATTACTGTATACCAGATCAATATCAAAGTTATCTCTCAGGTCTATAAGCTTATCTGACACTTTCAATCATTAACTCTTAACAACTTGTAGAAATACCACAATCGGAGAACATTGAATTATTGGCCGCTGTCCAGAAGTGTTTGATTGCCTTGTCTGTCAGTCCATGAGGCAATAAATATTATTAGTCATTGGCATACCTTCTAGCTATTTTGACTATACCTTAATTAATGTTTTTTTTATTGCAGTGTGTAGCGCAATTTGGGAATTTATAATTTCTGAATTTTCCCTGGTCTGGTCTGGTGGAAGGCTTCGGCCGTGGCTAGTTACCACCCTACCGGCAAAGACGTGCCGCCAAGCGATTTAGCGTTCCGGTACGATGCCGTGTATAAACCGAAGGGGTATGGGTTTAATATAACTGCCATGCCCCTAACAGGTTAGTCCGCTACCATCTTAGACTGCATCACCACTTACCATCAGGTGAGATCGCAGTCAAGGGCTAGCTTGTAGAGGATTAAAAAAAAAGCTCTTGACTGCGATCTCACCCTACTATTATACTATTTATCTAGACTATCTTCACCACCATTACCATCATCATTATCACCATCCACCATTCACTATACCATCTTAGGGGTATGGACCCTTTATAGGACCCTTAATTCTATACGGCATCCTACTGGAACGGAAAGCAACGGCCGGTATCAACAATCTCCATTCTATGTTTTTACATTACATACACATACCTACATTAAAGCTCATTGAATTGAATTTGAATTTACTTATTAAATCTCGAGAGCTTCAATGGACACATTTTTATTAAGGTAATATTAATTATTCATTAAATAAATAAAAGGCCTCCGTAAAATAAAATTTTGATTCTTGAAATTAATAAAAAGTTTTTTTTCCACCACAACAGCCCATTAACGTCCCACTGCTGGGCACAGGCCTCCACTCTCTTATGAGAGAGGGAATAAGAGCTTAGACCCACCACGCTGCTCCAATGCGGGTTGGCGAGCTTTAACGACTATTATCATGTTAGTGATAATAACCGGGACCGACGGCTTAACGTGCTCTCCGAGGCACGGGCACAAATGAAAAGTATTGAACCATTATCAAAAAAGTACGTATAATTTATATTATTATGAGAAGTCGTTAATGGAAATTTTCTTGGACTGAACTGTATTTTTCTTACAGAAACAGCGGGTAAAAGAAGAAAATAATTTCTCGAAGGCTAAAATATCAATTTCTTATTTTCAGGATTCGTGTTCATTTAAATAACCCACGTGTTTTACGGAAAATATAGATAAAAGCAGAATTCTGGGTAGCAAAAAGTGTAGCACTGCAGACTTCAAACTTTAGTGTTTACTATAAATAATTGTAAGCACAAGCAAAACAAACAACTATGTACATAAGTTATTTAAGTTCGAAAGCTCTACTTATCAATAAAGTGTAGCTAGTTACATAGGTACGTCCCTCGGTCAAGAGAAAGATTGTAAACTGAAATTACAGGAAACAAACAACTTTATGGGATTCTTTACAACATTTCAAAGAGTTTCGTCGTCACAGGTCATAAACTCCGTTTGTGCTACGTCATGGGTTCGTCCGTAACATGCTTGTATAGAATATCGATTTTGGATTTAATCGGATTCAGCTGTCAGCTGTAAAGCTTTAAGTTGGTGATATTTTCAAATTTCTTAAGGTTTCTACCATCGGTATTTTCATAAGGTTAAAGGAAAAGGACTGCCGATAAGTTTTTAAAGGTGAAAATAATTGAAATTTGCGCCTCAAGTGTACTTTTTTTTAATTTTCACTACAAGTTAGCCCTTGAATGCATCTCACCTGATGGTAAGTGACGATGCAGTCTAAGATGGTAGCGGGCTAACCTGTTATATGTATGGCAGTTATATTAAACCCATACCCCCTAGTCGGTTTCTACACGGCGTCGTACCGGAACGCTTGGCGGTATGTTTTTGCCGGTATGAATATTGACTTTTAAATATTCAATATTCGATAATAAACCGTTGTTTAACATGCTACGCTTTTAGCATTGAACCTTCCAGGCATCTTTCAGGCAATGGGAAAGTGGCAAATGCATAGAAATAATATATATTATGTACTATTAATGAATATTATGTACATGAATGCAATTAGTAATAAATGAAATGAATGAAAGTCGCGGTTCCGTGTCGTTTACAACGTTATCAATGCAAAATAATGCAAAAGAGCTTGGTACGAGATATTATAAGAGTGGAATTAAAAAAGGTTAATTTACAAGGTTTTAGGAATTCATTAATTAACCTTAAAAATAGTGTCCCGAAAATAGCTTATTTTGTCACAGAGCAAAAGATTCCTTAGTGATAACTCGTTGAGGGAGTACGGATAGCTTTACTATCCTTCTAAACAAATATTTGTGTATGGCAAAATACAAAATATTCATTTCATTTTACTAATATTGTCTTGGAACCTTCGCCATAGATTCAACAAAGAACCCATAGATTCCACAGAGCCGCATTATTGTCCAAAGTAGGTACTTATCTATTATTTTAACCGTGGTCCCAAGTTTTGACCGTGATTTGTGAACGTCAAGTTCTGTTTAGACCGTACAATAATAAGAAAATATTATTCATACTTACATTGCTGTTGTTGGCGTGGTTTATTCATTTCTATTCATTTACGTAAGTTTATTATAGATCTTTTGGCCTTTTATGTACCTACTCGTATTTATTTTGTATGCGGGTGCAGTGAGAGTCAAATTCATGTAGATAATAATAAAAATAGTTTGACGACCTCCCTGGCACAGTAGTGATCATTGACTTATATGTATACTACATATAAGTCAATGATAGTGATGGGCTGTCTTAAAGTGCGTTCCAGGCTCGATCCCCAGCAAAGTCAATTCGGGTTTTATTTCTGATCTAGCCGGCCAAAGCTGGAAGGCTTTGGCCGGCTAGTTACCACCCTACAGACAAAAACGTACCGTCAAGCGTTCCGGTACGATGCCGTGTATAAACCGATTAGGGATAACTGCACACATTTTGAATCGTCATCATCATAATAATAAAATTATGCAATCGTATTGGCGCGGAAATACGTTATTTGATCAAAATAGGGGAAAGCTCAACCACCGAATTTCGGAAGCGAATATTACGTAATCCCGATCGATAATCGATATAACCACAGTAATAAGCACATTCCTATTTCAGTGGATATCACAACACTTGACACACCTCTTCGGAAAGTTGCGATAGTAGCACTTTTCAAGATACAAAGCAGACAAAAATCGTTGTATTTTTACATTTACAATGATTGTAGATCGCTACTGCGATATTGGCCGCCTTTTATATTCTACTTTTGTGTGTTTTTATTTTATTTCCAATATTTGTCTTTGTTATTTTTACTTGTTGTGGTGGTACAAATAACGTGTATCGCAGCGCTTTTTGATTTAAAACCGTAAATGTCGGTTTTAAATCAAAAAGCGCTGCGATGGCAAGCTAATGAATATTTTTGCGATTGTTATAATATTATTGAATTGTTTCATTTGAAAATATTATTTATGCAATATTATGTATTTACTAGGCAATCATTATGAAGAACTATTCGCAAGTCAATTATTCATATATGCAAGTGTGATAGGCAGAGGGACAGACATACTTGCAGACGGACAAATTTGCACCACAACGGTTCCTTTTTTAAAGCCCTAAAAACCTACGTAGGTACATACCTTTTTCCTTCACGCCATAATGTTCAAACAAGTTTACCTTAAAAATCTTTTAGGTTTATATTATATTATGTAAAACTTTTCGAAGGCTTTCATAATAATAATATGTTGACTTTGCCGTAGCCTCGAACTTCAGAGGTAAAAGTTAAAAGCTTGTCAAATTAACTTCACGGACTTCTTCGATCAATAGAAAATACATAAAACGAAATCTTTTATAGTACACTCAGAACTTCTTTCCTGAAGTTGTTGCATATTTCAGTATTGGCCTAAGCGTATCCATTTACTGATAGCTTATACTAAGTATTATATTAGGTACCTACTTAGGATTGGTTTAATGAACTTCTTGAAAGGTTCATATATTATTAGGACATAGGGTCTAAAGCCCACTTGCACAACACCGTTTAAATTGATCCAGTTAAATTTTGTGATGCTGTCACTTTTTGATACATTTATTCGGAGGTTTACACGAACAGGACAGGTATAGAAAATTTAACTTAAACGCATTTAAAGGCCTAAGTATTAGAAGCAAACAAAGCTAGTAGAAGTATTAGGTGAGTATACTTTTGATTTAAAAGTAGAAGAAACAAAGTAATATTAAACTTATATGAAATGAGGTATAAAGTAAAAGTATTAAACCAGAGTATTTACTCTTCACCATATCACAGTTTATATTTACTTGCTTAAAAACATTTTTGAGCTTTATCTATACGCGAGAAACTAAATTATAGACCATGGTAACATATTTTTTAATTTTTTAATCATTTCACTGCAATTTTACGATGATGATTGGGTGAGTGAAGATGTACCTAGTCCAGGCTATGAGATATAAATACGTCGTGTGACGGTTTTAAAATCTATAGGTACCTCTAAACGGTTTTGCTACGCTAAAGTCACTTTGCGACACAGCTTTTCAGGTAGATCAGGTAGATATATACTAGTAACATACTAGTATATATACCTACTAGTGATATAAGTCACCGTCATAAATAGCCAAATTACCACAGCCGGCAATTGATCCGGGACTGCTCTGTCCGGCTCTGACCAACCGTACTCCCCATTCATTCTCTACTCTTTTGTCTTGTGGCATATTATGTTGTTGTATTACAATCTCTAAACTAAATGACAGTTCTAATCCCTGCCCACAGGGAGTTTTAAGCTCAAACTCATATTTTTTAATTCGAATAAACTTATTAAAAGTGCTTTTGAATCGTCGAGTGAATCTACGACGGGTTTGGAATGCCATTCCTACCGAGAAGGACCAACAAGAAACTCGGTGGTTCTTTTGAAAATATAATATTTAAAAAGGGATAGCAGCACATGAGTAAAGATTCTTTACTCATGTGATAGCAGTATATTTAGAGCTGTCATTACCCTCGACGAAACGGAGACGGTATATGTGTTTGCCCTGCCCTAAGAGGTTGTGTGTTTGTTTGTTTGTATGTTTGTTTGTGCACTTTTTTGTTACCATTTTTCTCAAAAAGTACTGGGCCGATTGAGATGCGGTTTTTTGCATTGGATGTGGCGGAGCGGGGCGTTGTCTTCTAGATTTCCTTTGCAAGATCTAGACTTATCGGTTGATATTAACTTATCTTTAATGGACTGTAAATTTGTTGGCAGAATGACTCGATTTTCCATAGGTTATTGATATTAGGTAATAGGTAAATTAGGGATGCACTGACCTTTTGCTTGTCGGCGAGAATGATCTTTAATGTCTGATGCACTCAACACTTATTTCACTTGTTTGTGGCCACAATCACTGTTTAGCGTCACTAATAAGCGGTAATTTAAATGGTAGAATTCGGGAAACTGTCCTTATGATAAATATATGATTCGAGCGGAACGGCAGCGGAGCGGTGTTACACGTTGTATGGTTTTTCGCAAAAGCGGGTGATGCGTACTGCATAGGTAGCCATTGAGGACTAACTTCGTGTTGTCTTCGTGCGTTCTCGGTAGCATACTGATTCGTGATTGGTCAGTTTAAAGGAAGATGGGACATTCATAAAGGAAGCTAGGATTATGGTTTTATACGAGTCATTCTATCTTAAATATAAAAGAAATGCGCATATGGCGCAACCATGCTCCCGGGCTTTGAAGGAATCTTCAAAAATTATAATGAATAATATGCGAAAAGTATTTATAATGAGACCTACACGAAGATTCTAGCGTAATATTTATAAAAATATAAATTACTCTAACTTAAATAGCGGTTTTGGGTTAACTAATTATATTAATAAGGTAAGCGAAAGACGCGATCTACTGGGCGCAGATGCCCTTAGCAGTTGCAGCGCGGATAACGCGTGTAAACTGTAAAACTAAATACTATCCTAATATTATGAATAAGTACTAAGCTATACGTTATACTACCTATAGAACTAATAATATTAAACTAAACAAAAGTTATTGTTGCGCAAACGCGTTATAACTTGCGCTGTACCGGCAATACTGTTTGCTAGGCAATATCTTGGTGTCGATACCAAGTGGACAACGTAAGAGTGGTGCGTTTTCTATAGGTAAGTAAAAGGTAGTTCTTCCCTTAACTGGACGCGAAGCGATGTGAAACCTTTTAGGAACTTGCAAAATGTGCTTCGACTCAAAACGTATCCAGAAAGACTGAACTATAGCGTATAATAATAAAAATCTACACAATATCTGCGGATATAATAACGCATCCAGGTAGCCCTTAGTTAAAATTAAAACGTATATTACGTTTTTTCTATAGTTTAACAATGATGAAAACCTGTTACTTAAGACAAGTGTCAGATTTTCTTGAAAATCGTGAGCGGTGTGAGTTGAAGTTTTCCGTCTCAACAAGGCAGAGTTATCCAAGAGTAATGCTCTTTGACTAGGAGGTTCATCGTTAGGTAACGATGACCGCGAAAGACTAGTAAGCCAATAGTAATGGTAAGATAATTGCAACGGTAAGAGCACGCGAGAAAAGTAATCAGCGGGAATTTTACCGTCGGGGATGTTATTTAAACAGACAGACGATAAAAAGAATTGAGAGGGCGAATTACTATGATTAGTGATATAGGTGCCGCAGCCGTATGTACCATCGCTGGCTTCAGAGGACGTGAGAAAGGAAACCTTCGATCTCTCTTCTACACCGGGGTGACGTAAACTTCGAAACTCCGATAGAAGCGGTAACTCAAAAATAAAATTCCAAGTCTCAATGACGTACGCGGGAATTATTTCATTCCTTAATAATTCTTTGACATAAATAACGCAAAGAATTACGAGACCTACAAGATCGAAAACATTATAAAATCGCACAGTTGCGGGCAGAAAAAAGCGGTTTGTCAATTTTAGCGGCGTTTGAGACATAAACAAGATTAAAATACGCGCGGTATGAAAGGATATACCTTGAGATTGTCGATGCGCTTGCGGTATATTATTGCGTCTCAGCTCAGGCGATTTGCTAGTCAAATTGGCCAAATTAAACTCTCCTGGCTTGATCGTTTGAACTACTGGGTCTGCTGTCACAACTGTTTCCCTACTAGTGGTAGCAGAGGAAGCAAGATCGTTCATATAGATGTTCCTTTCGCGAATCGCGACCACCGGAGGCCATTTCTCTCTCTCTTGCTTAACGACTTCACGCAATTTGTGAAGTGCTAAGAGGGAAGAGTAGTGCGACTCGAAACTGATGCGATTAAATATATAGGTATAAAGCGGGTTGTTGAATCTATATAAGATTATTTTATATTTGTGGTGCGGGGAATGCAAATCACTGCAAAAATATATGTGCGTTACATTGGCGAGGAAAGCGATATTGAAATACCTATTATTCAGCAGAATATTATAAATATCAGTATGCGGGTAGTAATCTGAATCAACGGTTTTAACAATAGTGGTTGGTTGATCGTTACGTTTGACAGAATGATACGAAAGGTAAGGACCTAGTGAGATGCATTCGTCAGCATAAATCCTTGAGAGGCCTTTCATACAAGGACGATCGACAGATAAGTTATCGACAGGGTCGTTAATTGTCACTGTGTGTGTACTGTCAAACTCATGCTCAACGGAATTTAAATTTTCTATTTTAGGTATTTCTGCTACGGCCGGAATATTTTCTAAATTATGAAGCGGTTCGCGCTGTATACATGAACAGAACGCAGCGGTACGCGGGAGCTGAGGGACGACTGGAGCGTCACCCATAATAATATAACCAAGAGTGGTTTCTATAGCGGAAGGCGAGTTGTCACAACCTGTTAACTTATTGAAGAGTAAAATTTCACAATAAAGATTTACTCCTAATAATAAATCGATAGATCCTGGCTCCGAAAATTCATCGTCTGCGAGGGGAATATTCCGTATCAGAGCATTCATGGCTGCAACGTCGACGCGTGCATCGGGCAGCTGTGACGTAATCCGCTCAACAACCAGCGGGCGAATGGAGTATTCCTTTACCTCATCGAACCGAGACTTAAATTTTAAATCGGTGTCACCTAAGATCTTTTGTGAAGATCCACCTATACCCTGTACTTCAGCGAAACGAGTTTGCGAGCTAATAGGTAGTGACAAGCGGTTGCAACAGGCTACACTAATGTAGTCCTGCTGGGACCCTGGGTCCACAAGACAGCGTAAAAAGTGAGGGCGATTATATTTATCGTATATTTTAATTTTAGCGGTACCTAACAAGGTTGTAATAGCGGTGCGGTGGTGATGATCACGAGATATAGTACATATAGATGTGGGAATATTATTAGCGGGAGAATCATTGAGCGATACAGAGTTATTTATTTTAGCGGGTTGATTATTAGCGGGTGAATTATGAGATGAATAATTAGCGGTTGAATAAGCGGGTGAATTATTGGATGAATTAGCGGGTGAATAAGCGGGTTGATTATTAGCGGGTGAATTATCACTTGAATTAGCGGTTGAATAAGCGGGTTGATTATTAGCGGATGAATTATCAGATGAATTAGCGGGTGAATAAGCGGCTTGATTATTAGCGGGTGAATTATCACATGAATTAGCGGGTGAATAAGCGGATTGATTATTAGCGGGTGAATTATCACATGAATTAGCGGGTGAATAAGCGGGTGAATAAGCGGATGAATAAGCGGGTTGAATTAAACTAGGCTCAGAATGATTGCTTGACACAGTGCGAGACATATCATTTGAGTAAGCGGGATGTGTACAGGTGTGCGGACAACTATGTGTCGATGGCGCATTGACCACGACACTGCAGTTCGCTTTACTAGATCTAGAAAAACACAAATTTGAGTGGTGACGCAATGAGCAGTTTGAGCAGTTCCTGCTGCTGGAGCAAGCAGAATTCTTATGAGAAGTACTTAAGCAGTTCGTACAGTAGGAGTGCTTCTTAACAATTTCAAACCTCTCCTTAGGGGGCAACTTCATAAACTCAGAACACTTGTATAAGTGGTCATGCCAATCATTCTTACACACGACGCACTTATTACCTTCATTCAAGCTACTAGAGTCATCTATACTCACAAAAGATTTAGTAGACTTAGTAGACTTCGTGGCAGGTGCAGTTACATTTTTAGAGCGCGACTTATTATTTGACGGTGCACCAAGGGAACTTGTTTTGCTGCCCCTAGACAACACCTTACTCTGTTCTTTCACGAAATCAATTAGACTTTTGTAAGATGGAATTTGTTTTTTGCGGTTAATTAGTTCAAACATCTTAACTGTATCTGAGTCTAACGTAAGTGTAGCCAAATGAAAGAATATAAAATCAGTTAAGTCTATTTTTAATTGTTTAAGCGCTTCTACCGACGAATCGAAGGTGTTTATGAAATTATCCAAAGTGTTATCATTATTATTAGTGAGCGGTTTAAATTGCAACACTTGATTTAAATAAGCGGAAGCGAGCGAGCGTTGGTCGTCGTACTTCTGTATCAGGGCGTCCCAAATAATTGAATAATTTTCAGCGGTTGCTGGCAACCCTGCACATACGGCGGCAGCCCTATCGGTTAATTTTCCGACGAGGTAAAATACTCTTTCACTATTATTTAAGTTCGGGTTATCATGTATCATACTCTTAAACTGCTGGTAGAACAACGGCCATTTCGTTATATCACCATCAAAAGAAATTAAATTAATTGGCGGGAGGTGAGACTTTAATTTGGGGAACCTTGACAAGGAGCTCTGTCTAATAGTCTCAGATTCTTTATCACTACTGTTAATGGCTAATATTTGCTTAACATAACAGAAAAGTTCCTCAAAAGAAGTCCATGATTGATAGCTAATTGGAGTTTTAGGATTTAATCTTAACTGAGTAGCGTTATATAAATCTAATGTTTGTTCGAATTCCTTTCGCAAGGTATCTAGATTAACAACTTGACTCAAAAGACTAGGCAATTTACTTTCATCTGTTTCTACTTGCAAGGCGGTATCATAAATTCGTTGCATTCGAGCAAACATTACATCACGTTTAGATTCCAATAATAACATTTGACATTCGTCATTAGTGCGTAATAGACTAGATTCACCTTTAGTACTCATTTTGAGAAGTTAAATATATTATATTATCTAATAAATCGAACACAATTAATATATATAAGCGTAAATACTATATAGCCAAATGCGTTATTATAATGCGTAAAATATTAATGACTATAAAATGCGCAATAATATATAAGCGAAAACACACAACTCTTATTTATATTAGCGGGCGGTTAAATATGCGAGCGTTATAAACTATACGAGTTAAAACCATTCCGTCGAGACAATAATTTATACCTATTCAGATGCAACTGCAGTGAAAGGCCGACCGTGACCTTCGGAGCGCATTGAAACGTATTCAACTTGCTTCGAACCTACCTTCGATGAGTGCCTACTGCCTAATCAGTTATTATCTACTTAAATAGTACTGTATTTAGCTCTTTTATACTAACAGATCTACAATTAATAGGTAGTATAACGTAAATTAAGGCGCAAAATAGGTATCACTCGCGGTAATAATGATCGATCACGATTACGATTACGATTCAAAATCCGGATCGATTGGACCAAAAATGGCGGAGCGGGGCGTTGTCTTCTAGATTTCCTTTGCAAGATCTAGACTTATCGGTTGATATTAACTTATCTTTAATGGACTGTAAATTTGTTGGCAGAATGACTCGATTTTCCATAGGTTATTGATATTAGGTAATAGGTAAATTAGGGATGCACTGACCTTTTGCTTGTCGGCGAGAATGATCTTTAATGTCTGATGCACTCAACACTTATTTCACTTGTTTGTGGCCACAATCACTGTTTAGCGTCACTAATAAGCGGTAATTTAAATGGTAGAATTCGGGAAACTGTCCTTATGATAAATATATGATTCGAGCGGAACGGCAGCGGAGCGGTGTTACACGTTGTATGGTTTTTCGCAAAAGCGGGTGATGCGTACTGCATAGGTAGCCATTGAGGACTAACTTCGTGTTGTCTTCGTGCGTTCTCGGTAGCATACTGATTCGTGATTGGTCAGTTTAAAGGAAGATGGGACATTCATAAAGGAAGCTAGGATTATGGTTTTATACGAGTCATTCTATCTTAAATATAAAAGAAATGCGCATATGGCGCAACCAGATGTGTATAGCTTGTGAAAAGGTTCTTAGATATATTTTAGGACCATAGACAACCGAGCTGAGCTGTAGTCTATGATTTTAATTTTTCAATATGTTACCATTTTTCACAAAAAGTACTGGGCCGATTGAGATGCGTTTTTTTGCATTAGATATGTATAGCTTGTGAGAAGGTTCTTAGATATATTTTAGGACCATAGACAACCAAGCTGAGCTGTAGCCTATGATTTTAATTTTTCAATATGTTACAATTTTTCACAAAAAGTACTGGGCCGCTTGAGATGCGGGTTTTCGCATCAGAAACGTATGGCTTTTGAAGTTTTGAGAAGGTTCTTGGATATATTTTAGGACCATAGACAACCAAGCTGAGCTGTAGTCTATGATTTTAATTTTTTAATATGTTACAATTTTTCACTAAAAGTACTGGGCCGCTTGAGATGCGGGTTTTCGCATCAGAAACGTATAGCTTGTGAGAAGGTTCTTGGATATATTTTAGGACCATAGATAACCGAGCTGAGCTGTAGTCTATAATTTTAATTTTTTAATATGTTACCATTTTTCACAATAAGTACTGGGCCGATTGAGATGCGGTTTGTTGCATTAGATATGAGAAGGTTCTTAGATATATTTTAGGACCATAGACAACCAAGCTGAGCTGTAGTCTATGTTTTTAATTTATCAATATTAAGTTACCATTTTTCACAAAAAGTACTGGGCTGATTGAGATGCGGTTTTTTCATTAGATATATTTAGCTTGTACCTAGATGCTGCTTAGGGTATCATGATGGGGCCAGGAGGTGGTCATAGGAACTCCTTAAGCTCTCATCGTAAACCCGTCGTGTTTAGACTCTTTTGATTTGTATTGACTAGCATTTTGTACCTAGATGCTGCCCAGGGTCTCATGATGGAGTCAGGAGGTGATCATGGGAACTTCTTAAATTCTCATCGTAAACCCGTCGTGTTTGGACTCTTTTGATTTGTCTTAACTTTGTACCTAGATGGAGCTCTGCAGTTCGTCGTGGGTTTTTTTAAATTTTAATTTTATTACTTGTTTTAGTTTAGAGATTGTTGTTTCTTAAGTTTTGTTTGGTGATTGTAACATAGGGAATAATATTTTGTTATTTCAGACGTATGCTCGACGAAAGAGATGTTTAATGGGGTTTTTAACCAAATTCAAATAACCATTTCGTCATCCCAAGTTGTAAACTCTGTTTATGTTCCGCTCTTGCAGACTATTAATTTTATATTTATTAACATGTATCTTGGGCATTGTTTAATGACATTGTTAAAATCTCATATAATTTACAACAGCTGTAAACATAGTTATTTTTAGTTATCGACTCTTTTATTATGTTTTGTTAATATTCCCTTAGAACAAAAAATAATTAAAAAGACCGAATGAGCACTGTTTTATGCATTGGGTTTCTAGATCAACGCTTTGAGAGAGACTCTAGTGTTATAATGCATAGTTCTGCGTTCTAGCAAACGGTGATGATGCAGTGTTTAATTGACCCAAAATCACTGCTTTTTAGAAAATGCGTACGTAGAACACCCTTGTGTCAATTTTTTAAACTTGTTTTTTTTTCCAATCTAAGAGTTTTCTTAACCTTTGGGGTATATAAAGTGTATATTGGCTTCGATGCCGAGCCATCGCGATGGTTTAGATGCATAATATACGGGAAGAATGGGAAGGTACGAGCTTTCTTTGAATTTTAAAATGAGTTTAATGAGTTAAATTTGTTAAAATGAGTTACGCTGTGTCTACATTTTGTCTGGTCTTAACTTCAAGTCAAAGTATGCTCTATAGATATCAGCCTGACTATTTAACGATGTGGCTGTTAACATCGGGCGAAATAAAGTTACAGAACTTTTGAAGTAATATCAATAACGTATTTGTTTGCTTTTGAAATAGAACGTACATACTGCCTGTGAAATTAATTTAATTTTTTATTTTTTAATTTCTTCCGTTGTTTTTGCTGTGATTTTATATATTGTAATGTGGGTATTTTAGTAATATAGTGTCAGTTCTCATCAAGTGCTAGTGTAGCGGACTTCGCAGTCCGCACATAATCCAATAGATGGCATTACTAGTAGCGCACGATGAACACGAAGAGCCTAACTCACGCTAACGAAGCGTTCTCTGAATTACGCGTATATACGACCTCCAACGATGAACGGTCGGACCAGTGGTCCCCGAGCACAACACCCGCTCGGTGGATGATATCATCCTTTGTTACGGTCGAGCCATATCACCTGCTCCCGTACAGTGGTGACCCCGACGTGATCTTCAAGCCCGACGTGATCTCCAAGCCGCCGCCAACGACCGACGTGATCTCCAAGCCGCCGCCGATGATCAAAAACAAGCCGACGTGATCTCAGAGCCGCCACCGACGCACATCAAGCCGACGAGTCACGCCCTCACTCGTCAGACATCAGCAACATCGCACATCACAACAAACCCCTACAGTCATCGTGACGAGAGCAGCATCATCAGAAGGCACAGCACGGCACAACAGCAACTCAACGCAACAAGCAATACAACGCAGCACAGCAACAAACAAGCAGCAAAGCAACAAGCAACGCAACGCAGCACAGCAGCACAACGCAGCACAGCAACAAGCAACAAGCATCACAACGCAGCAACAGCAACACAACGCAACACAACACAGCACAGCCGACCGATGTTCCGGCACAACAGCAACATCACGCAACGCAGCACAGCCGTTCACAGAGCCACACGCTCGGCGGCCAGCACAGTCGATACTCACAGCATATCAGTACACAGCCCGTCAACGCCAGTACCAGCCGCACAAGTGGGTCACGCAGCCTCAGGGTAGTATGAGCCTACAACGCCACTATTCTGGTTGTTACACGACGCCACTTCTCCAGCTGAGGCTTGCAACGCCATCTGCATGCTGACGACCTCCAGACTCGAAGGGGAGTGATGTAGCGGACTTCGCAGTCCGCACATAATCCAATAGATGGCATTACTAGTAGCGCACGATGAACACGAAGAGCCTAACTCACGCTAACGAAGCGTTCTCTGAATTACGCGTATATACGACCTCCAACGATGAACGGTCGGACCAGTGGTCCCCGAGCACAACACCCGCTCGGTGGATGATATCATCCTTTGTTACGGTCGAGCCATATCACCTGCTCCCGTACAGCTAGTATCATTTACAACATGGTGACAGCGGTGGGGATTCGAACCCACGCCCTTACGGACTGGTGGCTAACTCACAACAGTTCTATTTTTAAGTCGTAACACTGTAAGCGCCCTCTGCCCCACTGCACTGGGGGGACATAGGATAGGATACAAAAAAAAAACATTGTTCTGTTAGTGTTTAGTATTGCCAATTGTTGTGTTTAAGTTGTTGATCCTTTTCATGTCAACCCTCGATTCAACTTGTCAGAAAGTGAAAGCATCACAAAGTTTAAATAAATCAGTTTAAAAGTTCGGTGCATGAGGGCTTTAATATGCAAAAAGCTAAAGAAGAGATAAGTTTGAAATCGCAGACATGGTCCAAGAGCTGGTGGCGAATTTCGGGAAGCTCCTTTTGGCAAACTGAAATTGTGAAAAAATATAATTTCGTCAATAGACGAATCCAGTCCTGCCAGTCTTGTAGAGCGTTTGCGGTTATTTCGTATGTCGTACTCATTTGAAAACTTTATTCACGTCTGGGAATTGTTTAAAACCGCAAAATTTATCTGGCGATAGGTAGGTAGAGGTATTATTGAAATTACTCAATGCAAACGTGATTAAAATTTCAGATTGCCAAAAGTATATTTTTTGGAAATTTTAATAAAATATTTTTGACGAGGTCTGGTATTGGTACTTTAGAACGTCTGGGTTTTTTTTTGAATTCTATAAGTAGGTACTAAATTAAAAGATAAAAAAAACAAGTTGCCAAAAAATATTTTTTTGGTTATTTTTTGCAAATGCTGCGCAGGCGAAATAACCGCAAACGCTCTATCCCGTGCCTCGGAGAGCACGTTAAGCCGTCGGTCCCGGTTATTATCACTAACATGATAATAGTCGTTAAAGCCCGCCAACCCGCATTGGAGCAGCGTGGTGGGTCTAAGCTCTAATTCCCTCTCTCCTATGAGAGTGGAGGCCTGTGCCCAGCAGTGGGACGTTAATAGGCTGTAGTGGCTCTATCAGACTAGCAGGACTGGATTCGCCAATAGACGAAATTATATTTTTTCACAATTTCAGCTTGCCAAAAGGACTTTCCCTAAATTCGTCGCCAGCTCTCCGTCTAACAGATAATTCAATATCATTTATTTCTAGAAGACAGAAATATTTAATGAAGAAGAGGCGAGCAAAATTTTCAGAAAAACAACTATGTAGAGGTTTCAAGGTTGAAAGCATAATTACCTATCCTTGGTTAAGTTAGTTAGTTCGCAAGAGCGCTCGAAGAATAACAGCCTATTTGTGGGCAGCCCGTAGTAAAGGCTTCTTTAATGGAAGCTCATTGGACCGTACCCCAACATTGATGCTTTTTCGGTTAATTATGAGGCAAAGTGTTAGGAATTTGAAGGCTGCTATGATCATCGTTGAGGGACGAGTGGCCTAGTTGCGACAACGCATATCAATCGATTGCGATTCTTAAGCAACGTTGATCCAAGTCGGTAACTGGGATGGGCGACTGAATTCGGAAGTCGGAGCACGTTGAGTCCGGTTATTGTCACTACCATCTGATTATAATCGTTAGTAACCTAAGAGTTGAAATAGTTACTCTTAGTAGAGTTGTGATTATTGGAATGGGATCACGACCCTTAGCAATGAGGTAATAACGACGGAGAGAGAGAGATGATCATCGTAAGGATATAGTCTGAAGTGACTACGGGGGTTTCCATTTTTTGTAGGTGGAGTCGCGCAAATCCATACAAGTCTACAGACAGACAGTCAACAAGGGTTCAAAGAATTCATACAAATGTAAAATTGTTTAAGTGAACAAATAAATATAACTTTACAGCGTACAGGTCTCTCAGCGATGTTTCCCTTCACCGTGAAATTAAATTGTTTATAATCCCGTAGGATCGAATCCCCGAAAGCTTGAATAACTTGTGGCTATCATCGCTATTTCTAGATATCATAGTCATCGTAAAATTGCAAGACGAAAATAATACAGGGAGTGTCTGGGTCCCACCCCGCTTCGTGCAACAATTTATTACGTAAACGTATTGCGGTCGATATCGTACCACGACTACCACGCTGCTCCCGACAGTAGGCCCTTTTATTGATGTCTAGCTCTTGCAATTCATGGGCACGCGTGAACTTTGCTTGTAGCATATGTAGTTATTCACATTATATAAGTCTGCGTGCCTCTCTGAGCGGTCAGTCGTAGGCACTAAAAGTCTACATTAATGGTCGTATGCGCAATCACGTACACACACACATTTACACGTATACAAATGTATACATATTTAACACAAGCATCAGCCACGCGCAGTTCGCGAATAATTGCAAGAACTAAAGGTATATTGTAATTCGTAACTACCTCGTTTATACCTACTAATAAGACTAAAATACCTGCTAAGAAGACTAAAATTACACCTCTTAATGTATTGGTATCCCTTACATAATAGGTACTTACTCTCTGCTTAAAGGGATAGATAAATCGATAGGGAAGATCGATCGATGCGGGAAGGGATAGGGGAAGAGCTATTTTAAAGTTAACTTTAGAGATTGTGTACAAAAGAGTTACAAAATGGTGTACATTAAAGTGTACAGTGTACTTACTCTGAATTTTACATTGCAAATTCGATTGATCGTATTGAACGTTCCATCATTACCAGAGTTCACAAGAAGGACAATGTTTTTGGGGTGTATGTATTTTTGTAGTATCAAAAAATTTATTGTTTAATAACCTTCAAAACATTGTAATCCTACTATGCAAGGTTCTATTTCTATGGGAACATATTATAATTCTATGGGTTGTAACTACTTGGAACCACTATTCAAAATATTGCCTGAAATGGCGGTTTCAAAAGTCAAAACACCTGATCGGATTGGCGGTCTTTTTCGGCGCGGACATTTGAACGGTATTTCCGTCCGAAAAGTTTGGCGTGAGTACTTTCCTATTTAACCTACCTACTTCCAAAAGTTGGGAGGTATTATGAATTTTTTATGGTCTGATTATTTTATGAACACTTATTAATGGTATTTTTAGCTGTAATTTACTGCATACATAATTTCACGTTTTTAGTTGTTTATCATTTTCTTTAATCACAACTTTTTACTCTTTGAGGTCAAATAAACTTTTTTTTGCATTTAAGCCATAAAGAATCTGAAATAAGATGAAGTCGACGACACGCGGTTTTAAAATGCAAACGTGCAAACTTGTATGCGTTTATAGGAATAACATCTGTAGGTAGGTAGGACGGTGCATCTGGTGCACGAATGCACACTGAAAAATGTTATCTAGATACGGCTTTTGCTAATAGGTACTGCTCACGTACACTCCTAGTCATATTAATTTGCGCTTAAAATAACTAGTGGTTCATAAATGTGAAGTTCTGTTAAAAATACTGAAGCTCATTAAAAATAAATAATTCCGTTTCCTTACAATATTTATCTAATTTTAGTATTTGTTGTTCAAGTACAGGATATAATTGAAATAATTGATCAAGTTTCAGGCTCATCCTTTCAGAAAATTTAGAGTTCTGAGGTCGTCTTTGGACGTTAGAAAATCTCCATTTTGAAAGCCCCCCATTTCGTCAATTTTGGGGGAAAAATTAAAAAAAAAATATTTTTAGACTCTATTCCTAATTATCTTTAAAATGATATACCGCAACCCTATGTAACTTTATAAAAAATATTTTACTTCGCATTCGCTTCTATGAGAGCCCCCCTGAAATAAAGATTTTTATTATTTTTTAAGCCATATTCGGCGGAAGGCCACTGGTTTACATATTATATTTAAAGCTGAAGTAATTGCGTTCAGTATAAAGAAGTTATAATGCTCTGACAGACGGATGGACAGACGGACGGACAAGTGCCAATTCACCCAAGTAGACTCAGAGACCTTCGCTTCAAAAATGATAAAATACAATATTTTACGTTAGTTAATTAATATTTTCTTTTTGCCTTCTACTTTTAATAAAGCTATAATCAAGAGTGAATATAGACATCATTTAGGCAAGTGCGCTCCACTGGCTGCATCATCACTTGAGAGCATGTCTTATATAATGGCAGCCAATGAGCTTATCCTTTAAAGAAATTGTCATTGCAATCATTAGAAAATATAAAGTAAGTGAAATTTTAAAATTTCTGGCTCATTATTAAGAAAAGGTTTACTTAAAAGTAAAATATTGATTTTAGTAGAATGTACATTTTAAAGTTAAACAGTGAAATATTTCGTTAGGTATTCATAATAATATTATGCATTCTGAAAATACTTACATTTTGCACGCGTACAATTAGTTGTAATACAAAAAAAGATTGCCGATGGAAGTGAAAAGGAACATTTAACTTTTTTTAATTTTTTTTTCTTAACACTAATTAACGCATTAAAGTTTAATTTCGAATAGAGTATATTTATATGATTGCGAGCATGTCGGTCACGCGAATCTACATTTTGACCCCCTACCAAAAAGTGCTCAACGCGCCTAAAGAAGTTTTCACTTCAAAAAAATGTTAAAAATTTAAGTTCTTCCAGTGGTTAAGAATTCTATGGCAGGCATGGAAGAGCGCCAAAGCAATTAAATTGTCAAGCCGCACGCGACCTCCTCTCACCAGTAGATACCGCTCTTGCACCACGGGTTCCCACTGTATTGCTCGTTTCTCGTCTTGGATTACATTTTGGTTCGTAGTTTACATGTAAATTTTTTATGCAAGACAGGATTCGTAATTAACACTTGATAAATACCCGCGGAAACGGGTGGGAAAGAGCGAGTTACAAGTAACTTCAAAATAAGATAAAAATATAGTCGGTAGTTGTAACAAAATTATGGTACTTGTCTTGTTAAGCAATTTTCTTATTTTAGTGACACTTTAATATAATATTTCCATGTTTTATTAAAAAAACAATCTTTTGCATGCGACTTTCACCGCGTGGAATACGCAAATTTCAAACCATTATTTTTTGTAGGGGTTTGATTTGTAAAAATCCTTTCTTAGTCCGTTCTTTTTTTTCATCCACTACAAGTTAGCCCTTGACTGCGATCATACCTGATGGTAGGTAAGTGATGATGCAGTCTAAGAGGGTAGCGGGCTAACCTGTTAGGGGCATGGCAGTTATATTAAACCCATACCCCTGTTCGGTTTCGACACGGCATCGTACCGGAACGCTAAATCGCTCGGCGGCATGTCTTTGCCAGTAGGGTGGTAACTAGCCACGGCCGAAGCCTCCCACCAGAAATGCCATATTTCAGCCCGATTTGTGGTTTGACCTGTGCGTTGATAGATGAGTCAGTCAGTCAGTCACCTTTTCCTTTTATATATTTAGATTGTTAAACAGCAATATTATATTGCTATCATGTTGGTATGTAACTGGGTTAACACCAACACCAGACAGACATATTACCAGTATTATATAACTTCGTACTTACAATGTAATATTTTATTACATTTGATAAAACCGCGGATATTAATTTACCATACCTATATCACTTCTTTACTCATGTGCCTATATTTCAGACGTCTCCGTCTCAACTGTCAAACCACATCGTAGATTGTGTTACTGTGCAGTATAATTTTAAGTACATAGGTATTGTACAGTATTAAGTGTTGAACCGCAAATTGGGTATTTGAAAAGTAGCCAAACAAATATTTTTTTAGTTATTATTAATTAATGGAGGACTTGCCAAAAGACGTTATATTATCTTTATCTAGTTGATGCGACTAGCGACTTCGTCCGCGTGCATTGAGTTTTTTTTGGTTCCCGCGGAAACTCTTTAATTTTCCGAGATAAAATGTGGCCTTTGTGCTATTCTAGACCATAGTGTATTTCTGTGCCAAATTTCACACAGATCCGTTCAGCCGTTCTGGCGTGATTGAGTAACAAACATCCATCCATACATCCGTCCAAACTTTCGCATTTATAATATTAGTATTAGTAGCTAGTTAATTTTATGTTTGGCAACCATTTTAAATTATCGATTATATTGAAAAAGTGCGTTGAATTTTGATGACGTCACAATTCAGTATTTCGTATAAAAGTCTTGTTTTTAAAAAGTACTTAATTTGACTACCTACTTGTCAAATACCCAATTATATTGCTCGAAGTAGAATACGCTATGTACAGCAGATGCCTACAAGGCTACGCCTTAAAAAATAATTAAGATTCTTTTTCATTGCTGGTATGAACTAAAGTTATTGTATAAAATATTAAAAATGTTAAAGGAAATTACCTACTTAAGATAAGAATGAAATATATAATTTCTAGCAGTTCTTCTCAATTTTTTCTTAATTTAAACTGCCCAACTTCAAAGAGATTTATTTCCTCGGTTTCATAATAATTTTACTATTTGGCTTGTAAGTAATTTGATAAAAGTTTTTAAAGGTTACCTAACGTTTGTGATTTCGTATTTATTTCTCCTTAAAAGCATTGTAGGCTGATTGAACGTGGGTAGAAGAATCTGAATATCACACAAAATTATATCTTGATATTTACTTTAGAATATACAATGTAATTTTCTTGGCATTCAAATTTCGCGTGTACGTGGGTGAAATAAAGGAAAAAGTTACATAATTTTCGGAATCGGATTAACGGCAACACAACGGGGCGGAAATTGAGGTTTTGTTATAAATGCTGCAATTTAGAAGAGCGGCAGAAATATCCTATTATGAAGCTCTTAATTCGGAAGCAATTGCTGAAGTTTTGGTGCGAAGGTCTGTCCGCACGTTACGTCACAGCCGGTCGATAGGACGGCGCAGCCCGCGGCGCTGTAAAAGCGACCAACACTAACTTTTTAATACTTTGTTTTACATATTTTGAGTCATTGTCATTTAAAACTCGCAGCGTTAAAAACAATGGTCTAAAAACATAAATATTAAGTAAAGAATGAAAATGCCTGCTCTTGGTTTTTAAAACGCTACAATACAATGTGTAAGGCAGGGTAAAGGGAAAAAGTTACATCCATAAATTTCTTCAGCCATTTTTATTTTTTAATTATTGATCCTGTCCTAGTTTAATTAGGTTTGAGTTTAATAACATAAAAGTTTATATTACTTGTATAACATTTGAGTTTTTGAAAGCTTCTGCTGATAAAAAATATCGTTCAACTCTAGCACTAAAATATTAAAATCCTTTGCTAGTCCAGTTTTTCTCAAGATGGGTGGTAACTTATGAAATTCGTTTCGCCTTTGAGTTGGATAATATTATTATTCTCGATATGCAAGGGAAACTACATAATAGAGCGAATAATTTCCAGTTTCTACAGTTTATTTCACTTCGTGTTTCAGTTGATCCTACCTGCATAATCAAGTGCATTCCACGTCAAACACAGTTTGTAATCTAAGTCAGCTAGCACTGAAATGCCGGCTTAGGATCTTACGTGTGCTACCTGCTGGGTATGGTCCTTTGAAGTTTAACATGAAGTCCTATAATAGGCACGGTCATGGATTAAACGTTGTCGTTTTCTGTAATATGAAAGTATTTACGATAGCTAATTCGAGACGACTGGTAGAGGCAATTTTAATTGCATTTAGTGGGTAAAGTTTATTGTTAGGTACCACCCTACCGGCAAAGACGTGCCGTCAAGCGATTATGCATTCCTTATGATTCCGTATAAAAACTGATCACCTAACAGATTAGCCTGTTACCATCTTAGTCTGCGTGATCATTTACCGCGGTGAAATTGCAGTCAAGGGTTATTTTATAGAAGAATTTAAATAACAAAAAGAAATTGAAAAAATTTTAGCCTATTATTCTGTAAGAGGATATCGACGACGCGGGACTTATTCATGGCGGTGATGCTAGGGCGGCTGCCGTACCTAGTTGAGTGTTTGGGAACTATATAACGTTTGTTTCGAAATAATTGCGGTTAGTATCGAATGTCAACAGCGTTATCCATTTCATTGTTTGAACCACAGTACCGCAGTTATTAACTCACACGTATACAAGGCAATGCGGGCTATAAAATCGTGAATTGGATTCCTTTGAAACCACTGTCAGTGCACGACAATATAAAAGTGTGTCTAAACATAAAGAGGCAATCTTGCGCGGCTGTTGTTTATCCACTACAAGCTAGCCCTTGACTGCGATCTCACTTGATGGTACGTGATGATGCAGTCTAAGATGGTAGCGGGCTAACCTGTTAGGGGCGTGGCAGTTATATTAAACCCATACCCCTTCGGTTTCTACACGGCATCGTACCGGAACGCTAAATCGCTTGGCGGCACGTCTTTGCCGGTAGGGTGGTAACTAGCCACGGCCGAAGCCTCCCACCAGGCCAGACCAGGGAAAATTCAGAAATTATAAATTCCCAAATTGACCCTGCCGGGAATCGAACCCCAGGACCTACGCGCACGTTAAGGCAACAGCCACGCTACACACTACGCCACGGAGGTCGTCAAATATAAGATCAACAATATAATTACATTATTCTCGACAGTGATTATCTGCCTACCAGTTTAATAAATGTAGGATTAAATTAATGCTAATGAACACGAATAATTATAATTGCCTCAGATTCCCTGAAGGGACGATCAAAGTTGTCTGACTAGAAATTCTAGACGACTATAAACTCTCATGCTACAAATTATGATTAATGTCGACGACCAGTATGAAATATCATAAAGCGACTACTAAGTTCAGACCATTTAAACCAGATTATTTAAACCACCTTAAGACGCATGTAATGTAATTAAAATAAGTAGATAAGTTAGAGCAGTTAAGTTATAGGTGGGTGCTCGGATATTGAATCCAGGAGGCTGATGTGTAAATAAGGGACTGCGCCCATAAACAGCACGGCAGGGCACGGCATTTTCATGCGACGAGTAAAAATATAACTTAATAGTATAATTATAAAATTGAAATTACAATGGTGATCATAGTAGGTACAATACTATTTAAGGCCTAGTGCTATAAAGGCATTGGAATTTAAATGTTATGTCATACTATTAAATAATATTTCTATTCGTCACGGGAGAAACACCCTGCCTTACCGGCCTTAATATTACTTGTCACCATCATCGCGTGCCTTCTTCAAAATTAAGTTTGGCGGTCATCACCCGAAAAACTTCTCTATTTTGAGCCGCATGTTTGAGCTTTGGATAGTTAAGCCCTGTCCACTCCCTTATATCGTCCAACCACTTGCGCCTTTGGCAACCCGGAGCTCTCTTGCCTGCAATTCTTCCTTCCAAAACTTATCTTGGAAGTGAGAATTGGGCTCCTCTTTGTAGATGTCCAAAGAAAACCAGTTTTCTTCGCATGATGGTGGACATGAGTTCTCTGTACCTTAGTGTTGGGTGTATAGTTCCAGGTGATCTTAAGCATTTTCCTGTATATCCACATTTCAAAAGCTTGCAATCGGTTCATTGCTTCCTTTTTGAGAACCCATGTTTTTCAACCATACAAGAGAGTGGACCAGACGTAACATTTCACAAGGCGGCATCTTAGCTCGAGCTGTAATTTAGGATTGCATAGTGTCTTGGACATCCTGTGAAATACAACTTTTGCCTGGCTGATACGGCATTTTATTTCTTGAAGGTGATCTAGGTCCGAAGTGAAATATCTACCTAAGTACTTAACCTTCGGGACCACGTCGATGCACTGATCTTTTAATTTCAGGTGGAAAGGACTTTCCGGACTTTTTGAAATAACCAAGGCTTTAGTTTTACCGACGTTGAATATTACTTGTGGAAACTGATAAAATTTATGATTAATAATTTATCTTTTTGTTGTTTTCAGGTAAGTGGTTGTGGAAGTCTTCCTTTAATCTTTATACCGGTAAGTAGCTACATAAAGTATCCTGATTCTAATCAGAATTTACCAAATATAAAATGAGCATAATAATATTATAAAGAACTCTCTTTAAAAAGAAATTAGAATTATTAAAAAGATTACGCAAAATGACAAAGGAGCAAAGATTTGACTTACTCCAGCAATGCTAAAGACAGCTGTTACCTATGTATTCTACAAATTATTGAAATTGTAAATTAATTTTTTTTTTCAAAAGAGCGACCGCCGATTTTCTTTACGGTTCTTCTTGGTAGGAATGGCATTCCGAACCAATGGTAGATTCACTCGACGATTCAAAAGTACTTGTAATTTTTTTTTTGAATAAAAACCATTTGGGTTCTGTAATTTTTTTTTAAAAAGCAATTATTTTATTTATCAACACAATCTAGGGAAATTATCTTCTAATTTGTAACGATTGTGCTTAAACATGTCTAAGTATACTTTTATGAGCGGAACAAATAGGCAACACTAATAATAGTAAAAGCAGCAACGTTTAGCAACGTAAGTAATGAGTATGTTGGTTTAGGACCTCGCCCGGAAAAACAAAAAAAGAGAAGATAAAAATACGAAAATTGTACAAAACATTCGCATATCTATGTAAAAACTATTCCGGTCACGTTATTTCACTTAAGTTAACCTAATATCGATGTAGTTGGTAGGTAGGATGTAGGTTATAAGCAATAACTTTTTTCGTAAATAATATATTTGTACTAGCTGATGCCCGCAACTTCATCCGCGTGGTTTAATTTTTTTTTATTCCCGCGGGAACTTCTTAATTTTCCGGGAAAAAATGGCCTATGTGTTATTCCAGACTATAATCTATCACTGTGCCGAATTTCATCCAGATCCGTTTGGCCGTTGTGGCGTGATTGAGTAACAAACATCCATCCATCCAAACTTTCTCATTTATAATATTAGTATAGTATAGAAGTATAGATTTTAGTGTGCCTAAACTGCTGATTATATTGTTATTATTATGGGTCGTATATTTTATCTAACAATTTATCAGCGTCACGGGTGGAATGCTTATGTTCGGAATGCTTTGGATATTAATCAACGTTGTTCACTCGAGTGGAAATAAATTATGCGATTTGCGGATTTTCTCGCGGATTATGTACCTAATTTTCTTTGTTGTTTGAACCTT
Organism: Erebia aethiops; assembly: GCA_923060345.2. NCBI lineage: Eukaryota > Metazoa > Arthropoda > Insecta > Lepidoptera > Nymphalidae > Erebia > Erebia aethiops. The sequence goes on from OV281081.1 coordinate 27,179,504, forward strand.
TTGTGGCTTTACATAAACTTGTTTGGTGAAATAATATGGCCTGTCATAAGCTTGTTTACTTTTATACTAAAGAACGTCTTCTTTTGTATAGGCTTTTTGAAATTTAGTATTTGCCTGCGACTTTGTGGGTTCTTTATCTTAAGAATATCTTGCTCTAAAATTTAACTGGGGACCTTTATTAGGGTACCAGGTATCCTACGTAAAAATGTAGCCCTTCCCCGGAATGCAACCCATCTCTTTGCCGAATTTCGTCAAAATCAGCTCAACAAATGTGCCTTAAAAACGTAGCAGACAGACAGAATTTCACAATAAAAATATTAATATGGATTTTGCTTTATACCCTATTGGAGACAGTATATAAACTGAGACAGTACATTTCGAGTAGGGACTTTGTTGTCTACGCGTAAGCAGCCATACGTAAAAGTTACTTGAGCAGAATATGTGAGGGAACAGTCAGAGTAGGTGCTCACTATTTGCTACCTATTAATTAGGCTACAAGTGAAGGGAACTACTTGAACAAGTGCACAAAAAAAGACGAATTACTTGAAGTTACAATAATTATTATAATGACATGTCGCTATGGTTTCAGATTGGTGGTCATTCTGAGGGGCTGAAAAACAAATCCATAAAGGTTACAGAAATATACGTGTTACAGAATGAAAGTGTAACAGAATCGAAGCGAATCTTTTGAATGTGTTTTTAAATTCTGTTAACCCGAAACACCTACATTTCTTCATTTAAGGTGCTTTTCTTTTTTTAAGGTTTATTTCTTTTTCATTTAAGGTGAAAGCATCGATGGTTGCAATTGTTTTAAGAAAAACATGACCGTATTGTGTCAGTGTGTGTAAAGTCCAATGAAGTGAGAAGAACGCGTTGTCACACCGTGCAGTTTGTTAGGGCACGTACCTATTAGGGTTACAGATAAAAACACTTATTAACAGAAATAAACGGTTACAAACTAATTGGGTTACAGTATCGTTTCTGTTTCCGATGTTTGTTGGGGTTTAAACACTGTTTTTTGAAACTATAACAGTTTCAAAAAACAGTGTTTAAACCCCTTATTTCGGTTACTGTTTCAGAACAGTGTTGTTTGTGTTCTGTTCTGTTACTCATTCTTGAATCTCGATTAGTTTGAGTGACAACTTCTACATCTAGTCTGGCTAATCATTTGGTTTCACATTATTAAGGTACTGTGGCTAATTCTAATCTATATGAACTGTAACATGACAAGACTTCTTGTTCTGATATTACTTTAATAATTTATGCAGGACAGTTTAGTAAATAAATCGTATACACAATATTAGGATCAGCCACATTCCGGTTTTTAAATGGTACATTTATGTGCTGAGATGTTACCAAGGGATTCTGTTATCGATTTGGTCAAGATTTGATTAAGTAATGACTTGAATCTCTGGCACAAAAATAGTTGACCGCGAAGTGACAAATATTGAGCTGAGAATTCTATACTGTTGAAACCAAAAACGATTAATATGAGAACTTATGTAGTTTTCATTTGAAACTTATCTAAATAAATAAACTAAGGCAGGTTACAGATTTCTTATTAATTAATTCAAATTCAAATGATTTTTATTCGAATAAACTTTTACAAGTACTTTTGAATCGTCGAGTGAATCTACCACTGGTTCGGAATGCCATTCCTACCGAGAAGAACCAGCAAGAAACTCGGCGGTTGCTCTTTTGAGGAAAAAAATAATAATTACAATTTCATTAATTTGTAGAATAAGTAACAGCTGTCCGTAGCATTGCTGGAGCGAGTCAAATCCATGCTCCTTGTCATTTACGTAGTCTTCAACAGTATAATAAGCTTTTTTCAAGAGCATACTTTTAATGGACTTCTTAAACTTGTGTAAAAGCAAGTTTAAGATAGGTTGTGGAATTTTGTTATAAAATAGAACGCTCGCCCACGAACGACCTTCGGACCTTCTTGAGGCGGAGTGATGGAGTCACGAGCTTATGGCGGCCTCTAGTTTGCCTATCCTGCAGATCGCATATTATTTTGTAATTGTGAATGTGCTGTTTTACGAATATTAAATTAGTATAAATATATTGCGAGGCGTCTGTAAGAATACCTATTTCCTTAAATTTCTCTATAAGGGATTCACGCGATTTTAAATTATAAATTGCACGTATTGTCCTTTTTTGTAATACAAAATTTTTTCGAATATCTGCCGCTTTACCCCATTGTAAGATTCCGTACGAGATAATACTATTAAAATAAGCAAAATTTTTTTTTTAACCACTACTAGCTAGCCCTTGACTACGATCTCACCTGATGGTAAGTGATGATGGAGTCTAAGATGGTAGCGGGCTAACCTGTTAGGGGCATGGCAGTTATATTTAACCCATACATACCCCTTCGGTTTCTACACGGCATCGTACCGGAACGCTAAATCGCTTGGCGGCACGTCTTTGCCGGTAGGGTGGTAACTAGCCGAAAAATATACAATTTTTGCAGTTTCAACGTCAGTAAACTGTCGAATCTTTCTGACAGCGTAAGCAGCAGAGCTGAGTTTGCCAGCCAGAGTTGATATATGAGTGCCCCATTGAAGCTTTGAATCTAAAGTCACCCCCAGGAACACAGTGGTCTCTTCTATTTTTTTAAATATGTATAATTATTTACAGTTAAATTTATGTTTCTTGTGGACTAGGTATTCGGCAATAATGGTGAATTTCTAGAAGTAATGTTAGGTAAAATAACGAATGAATCTACATTATAGAGAAATTTTAGTAACTTAGAAGATTAAAATTCCTACACGCAGCTTGATTTAGTTCAAATAACTCTATGGCTCATATTATCCACGCTACATAACTCTGGTGTGAAATTGCAAATCTCATTTCATCTCATCCGTAAGAGGAACATCGAGAGCTGTTGCACTTTTTATGTGTCATATTACATGCTTTCGCATCACCTGAAGGTCTAAGGAAGGAAGGAAGGTCTTCGTTGGTCTAGTGGTTAGCGTGTTCGACTGTGGCCGGCGAAGTCCCGGGTTCGAGTCTCGGGTCGGGCCATATTTAAGTATAGGGTTTATCTAACTAGAAATTCTCAGTATTAGCCCGGTGTTAGGAAATGGCGGTGTTTCACCCGCGTGCCTCGGAGAGCACGGGTCCCGGTTATTATCACTGACATGTTAATAGTCATTAAAGCCCGCCAACCCGCATTGGAGCAGCGAGGTGGGTCTAAGCTCTAATTCCCTCTCTCCTATGAGAGTGGAGGCCTGTGCCCAGCAGTGGGACGTTAATGGGCTGTAGTGGTGGTGGTGGCAGTGGAAGGTGTTTATGATAAAATAAAAAGCAAGCCAGTCAAGTAAATTAAATATGTATGTTGCACTTTTTCCTTCAGATAAGCACTTGTACTAGCACGACTTTAGATCGTCATTTAATCCTAATAGGGTTGGTATGAGAATTTAGATGGCAACAATTTTGATCGAATTCGAACGTTGAAAGTTTGAAACACCTTAGCGTTAAAGTTACACTAATAGTTAAATGGACAGAATGATGGACTTTGTCCTTGTAAATTAAGATTTTCGGAAGGAAATCCTGTGGAAATTATTTGACTATTTTGGGAATCTTTTAAAGTTCGAGTTCGTTCATGCGTCGAGCCTCACTAGTAGTGTAGAAAGTCGATTCTGGCCCACCCCGGGGGGTCCGCGAAAAAAAAATTGCCCCGCCCACAAAAAAAAGACCACCCACGAAGAAAAAAAAACCCCGCCGGAGGCGAAAAATTTTCGAGAAAAATTCCAATAAGACGAATTCCAATAAGAATTCCATTGTAAGAAAATTCCCACTTAAACTTGTATAAATTAGCTGACTCTAGACCATTGGCTCTGGATGTTCGCCGTTTTTAGACCGTTGGCTCAAACCTAACCTAACCTAACCTAACCTAACATATATCGATCAGGTCGTTAGCAGGAAACTAAAAAGGCCAATTGGAATCTCCTACCACCCATCTAGTCACCGACTTGGATCAATGTTGCAGGGAAACGAAAACTTCATAATGCCCAAGGTGCGGCGTACAAGGTACCTGTTCCGGGTGCCGGGGGTTTTAACAATGCCCCCCGCCCCTTACCCCCTCACCCGTCGATCCATGCATTTCGACAATTTTGTCTTTAACCGACTTTAAAAAAAGGAGGTATTTTATGTATGTATGACTGTATTTTCATAAAATGTTTAAATACGAGTTTATCATGTTATCACCATATTGGATGACTGATATTGTTTATAATGAATAAGTAAATTAGAATTTGATAGCAATGCATTTCGTGGAAACTTAACCCAAGCTTTTATGATAATGTGTTCTCTTACAAAAATATGTGACATGCTCCCTCGTGTCAGTTTAAAATATATTATTTATTATCTCATTAACAAAAAATTTCCTCAATTTCGCAACTTTTTTTGGATATTATTTTTTTCTATCCTGGTGCTGTGAGACCAAGTTTTTTTGTCAATCTTCGAATGAACAAAATTCACGCTCGATCGTGTCGTTGATTTTTTTAGTTAGTCCACTCAATCTGTTTTTATCGTCCATTAACTTTAGGTAGATGCAAAAACTGATATCGCATGCAGGTGTTTCTCAGAGCATGTACATTCGTGTTTGTTTCGAAGATTTATTAAGAAGGACTAACAAAAAATTAACCCAAGCTTTTATGATAATGTGTTCTCTTACAAAATTATGTGACATGTTCTCTCGTGTCAGTTTAAAATATATTTATTATCTCACTAACAAAAAATTTCCTCAATTTCGCTAGATGCAAAATGCCTAGTGCGAGTCAGACTCGTGCACAAAGGGTTCCGTGCAACCAACCAATATAAATTATTTTAGGAAATAACAACACTTAATCAGCAGTGAACTAACTAGCTTACATATGGTGCTAAGCTGGTAGCGCCTGACAAACGAATAAGATACACCTTATGAGTTCGGATCCCTAATTAACTTTTTTTGGATATTATTTTTTTCTATCCTGGTGCTGTGAGACCAAGTTTTTTTGTCAATCTTCGAATGAACAAAATTCACGCTCGATCGTGTCGTTGATTTTTTTAGTTAGTCCACTCAATCTGTTTTTATCGTCCATTAACTTTAGGTAGATGCAAAAACTGATATCGCATGCAGGTGTTTCTCAGAGCATGTACATTCGTGTTTGTTTCGAAGATTTATAATCCCATTAAGAAGGACTAACAAAAAATTAACCCAAGCTTTTATGATAATGTGTTCTCTTAGTAGATACAAAAAATATGTCACATGCAGCTGCATGAAAACATGTTGACTCTTGCCTAAAAAGATGTGTGTATAAAAACGCACCATTGTAATTTTGTGTCACAAGTTTACTCGGTGCCAGATCGTTAGGATCAAATATCAGTGCTATAAGTCTTAAATATAAATCACCAGTCTAGAGCGATTGTGTTGTGAATCTACATATTTCCATCCATCATGACGGTAAGTTTGCAATTTTAGCGGTAACTAGGATCTTTTATAAACTTTTATAAATTTAAGTAAATATTATAATAAGTTTTTGTAATTCTATTAGTTAAAGTATCACCTTAATCTTATGCACTATTACCTTTTTATTTCAGGACTCACAGGAAGAATTCACTTACAAGCATTACTACTATCCACTCAATGCGTCAGATGATCAAGATGCGAGTGATTCCGCATTAAATAATAAAAAGACTGCTTCAAAAAGGAGCAAACCAACGGAGCAAAACAATATAGATGTATTTTTCGAAAAACCAAAGAAAAAGAGGAGAACTACTATTTCGTCATCGGTAGCTCAAGCGACTGATGGAGGTCTATCCTATATCTCATCCAATGATGGTGATGGTGTCAGTGCAAGTCATCTCATCAAAATAGATGTCTATGACATGAAGAATCTGGAAGGGGTTTTACCTATTGATTACTGGAAATATGCAGATTTACGATTAAAGTACTACGTGAAATCAGACGCTGATAAATTTTATCACAGCACGCGAGATGTTATTTACAACATAACAAAGCAGATCGCAGGAAGACATGATTGTAAAAAATATTTTATCGACAGAGATAACAAGCAATAACTACTAACTATACTTATAAAGTATGGTTTAGCTAGCTTAGGATCATAATGATCGGTGCATACACATGAGTTTTTTCTGATCACTGCCTAAGCCGAGTCCCCCACTCTTCGCCGATACAACAAAGTATAAAAGTGTTTTGCTTCGAAAATACGAACTTCATATTTCATTACACTACGTCCAACTACACGATGTCGTCTCAACTTTGTGAACTGAACGAGACCATTTATGACGAAGAAATGGTTACAATATGTGAAGAAGTAGAAAATACAGTAAATTTGGAGGAGATAGTAGATGAAAATTGGTATTCGCAATTAGATAGAAGTCCATCACCATCACCAAGTCTCTACAGCCCTGTTGACTTCGTTGTGAAGGAAGATGCACTATTTGGGATACGAGGCCCAGCAACAGATGATGAAGAAACTGAGCAAGATTCACTCCATTCGCTCTCATCACAGTGTACACTTAAGTTATCGCAATTATATAGAAGTCCATCACCATCACCAAGTCTCTACAGCCCTGTTGACTTCGTTGGGAAGGAAGATGCACTATTTGGGATACGAGGCCCAGCAACAGATGATGAAGAAACTGTGCAAGATTCGCTCCATTCGCTCTCATCACAGTGTACACTTAAGTTATAGTTATGGGTACTTTAAGATTCATTTTTAATAAAAATGTTATGTAAGATTTTCATGCAAATAAAACTATAATTTTTCAAACCAATCTTTTTTATTTCATTTCTTTATAAATAAATTCTTAAACATATATTGTAACAGTTGATCATTATACAAAGTATTATCTGAAAATACATTAAGAAATTGTGACATTGAGATGTCGTTATATTTAAAATATATATAAACTAAACAATACATTCCACAAAATGAGCTGAAATAGTTTTGCAGTACTTTGTTGTTATGAATCCACTTCTTACAGTTGGTTTTTAGAAACATTTCATGATAATCCATTGGTTTTCGACCAAACGAGTCAAAATATTCACCGACACCATTAGTACCCACGTATATCGCTACCCAGTGAGATCCAGGTTTTGTATCGGGGTCTAAATTGGATATTAAATAAGCTGGTGGTGTTAAATATATCGGTATCTTATTAGCTGCAAATACATTGAAGTGAATATTTGCATCAATTTTTTTTAAATAGTTTTCTATCTCTTTGGTATCCATTGAAACTTTAATTATAAATAAATTAAAATGTAAAATAATCTTCTTTACTGAATGGATGGTTAAGAAATGACTTAAAAAGTAAATATCTCCATTTATATTAATTCTTAACTGTTGTAGTCTAAACTAACGTCTCGATTTTTATTAATTTCAATTACGTTATCAAACTCTGCGTATACTATGCAATTAACAGTTGTGGTTAGAGCTTTTTCGAATCGAACTTCAAATCTTACACTACCCCGTTTAATAAGGTTCCAGTGGGAGTTTGAATTAGCAGATAAATCAGGAGTTAAATCAAAAGCAAACAGACAATATCCATTTTTATACTCTTCCTTAGAGACATCATTTCCATCATTCAAAAAATGAATTCCTGTTCCCGAGAATAAAGTATGGTATGCACTCGTGAACATATCATTATCAAAAGACGGTGTTAATGTTTTTGATGGTATCGATTGGCCATCAACATATAAACCGAACAGATTAAGTCCGTGATTACCAAAATTAAAAGGATTTGTATTTAGAGTTCCATTGAAAGCAGAGTTTCCCACGAAACCAACAATACATCTTTTGGGAATTTGTCCTAAAAATACATTATCAAGCATTTTTCCTTGGATTCCTGAGGGTATCGTTAACACTTTAACTTCGGCACGGGTGACAGGATATTTAGCGGTTGTAGTAGCTAATACTTTCTCATGTGCAATTAATACACTCGGATTGATCCGAACTTTACGCATTATAAGGCTAGCACTAGATATATGCACTTTGAATTTACCATCTGCAGAGGAACACATAAGATTGAAAGTATCTTTAGAACGTACTAGTTTTAGACGCATTTCAACACCGTTGATTAAAAACTTATCTTGATTAAAAATATCAGCGTGTATGTGTCCAATCATTTCAATAGTTTTACTTTCCTTTGCTAATTCTTCTCTTTTTGCGTATCCCTGATTTGAAGCATCACATGAATCCATTTTCGAGGTGGTATCTTTATACCATAGACCACAAGTGAGATGAGATTTCTTGGCAGCTGTACCATAATTAAGCAATGTCTCGATGTAGGCTCGATACCCATAAGTGTTGTTTGGAGGTGATACGAGCTTTTGATTTAAATATATGTCAACCTGACTAAAAAGTGAGTGTAACCAATTGTTAACTGGAGCAACATTAGCCGTCTCTGCAATGTTAGTTGCATCAGTATTCTGAACTTTAGCTTTTATGTGAAGTAGGGTATGAGATAAATCAATGTAATCATCTCCATTTCCCGGTACTAAGAACTCAATGGGTCCATCATCGGTCAGTGATGAAATGGGGTTGTAATGAATCCACTGACCCCCCTCAATACTTGTTTGAGTCGATGGTAGAGCAAACAAATCCAACTCAGATTTTACGCATTCACAGGAGTTATGATGTAAAAATGACATTTTTTTTAATTTTAACTTTTATGAAAAATATCCTGAATATTACTCTGTTTAATTTTCTTAGTACCTTTCCGTTTGAGAGTTTTTTTAGAAGTGGTACGTTTCCTCTTTTGTCGCCTAATTTTATAGCCTGATCCTCTCATTATTGAATCAATTTTTTTATCAGCTTTTTGTTTTAGATTCGAAGTTGCTGTTTTTAAACGTGATCTGATAGATTCATCCATTGGTTGCACATTTAACATATCGGACAATAGGCCCACACCAGCATTTAAAGCTTCTTTACCCACAACTTTAGCGCCATTTTTCAAAAGTGGAAGAACAGATCTAAATAATCCACCCAAAAAACTGCCAATACCATGACCTCGCTGATAAGGTGCTCCCTTATAAATTGCACCTACACCTGTACCAGCTTGATGAGAATAATAATGTAAATATGGGCACGGCATTTTACATGCACGTTCACTTGATTCTCTTAAAATGTAGTTTAATACACGTTGTCCCAAACTGGAATGGTACTTTCCGACCTGTACTCGTTCTTATATCTATTTCTATTACATCGAACTCTCTGCGCATGACAGGTACGTAATGAGGTGGTGAAAAAATATGCATTTTGTTTGCCCCGTATATATAGACTGTAGGATCTAGTGGTACGATTCTGAGAAGAGGGGCCATCACATCTCCAACAATTTGTGGTTCTATTATATCACAATAAATGAACAATTGAGATGGCAATCCTAATTTTAAATTATAAGGATATGTCCCAGTTTTATGCTGAATTAGATTCGTATTTGGTTCAAAACCCAGTTGTAAACATAACTTGGTTGATAACTTAAGTACCTCAATTAAGTTATCCCCACATAATATTGATACTTTATTTTTTATTTCATCATAATTAAACATTATTGCAGCATCAGTATTTTTATTTAATTCAGCTACAATATGAGCAATGCAGTCATAGTTCATGGCAGGAATACGGTTTCTATAGTGTACTAATGATTTAATATCGTCCTCGGGTATCATAATCCATTTTGATGTAAAAATAACATTTTCATTTTCTCGAACCGTATACATAGTGCAAGGATATTGAATTTCAACAACTCCAACGTACCATTCTCCTTCCAAAATAAGCGCTTTGGGTAATTTTGTTGAGAACATGGTCGTTGTGTTTTCCGGGAAGTATTCCATTGAACTATTACTAAGCAAAGTTATATAAAAATTTTCTTCCATCATCCTATCTGATTAAGACTGGATTCTAAAATCCAACTGTTAAATTTATCAGGATAACCTTTCCACTTGACAAGTAATTGTTTTCTGTTACCTGAGTAGCGAGAGCGTACTATTTTATCAATTTTATATCGAGTGGTGGGGTTATATGTAATTTTTTGCAATTCATCCTCGTAAAACGTTCCTACAATAGACTCATCTTGAAGATCTTTGAGGGTATAGACAACCTTAGACATGCTTTTTTTTATGCCGGATATAATAAATATTTCATCACTCCAATTTGTTTCATACCCTTTTTGAAAAATGTGTTTATATTTTGTTATCCTTACATAATCACCAATTGAAAACTTAGTTTGCTGCCTAACACTTATTTTATTGTTGAGATTTCCATATAAATTGTTCCAAACTGTCATGATGTTATTAAAGTTAACTTCAAATGGACACATTTTGATGCTCGAATGAAAGCTATGGTTATAGGAATAGAGTAAATCTTGTAAAACGTTAATATAAGTATAGGTATTTTTATGTGTAAAATAACGCCACATTTTAGTTTTTAATGTCCTTTGAAATCTCTCAACTATACTAGCTTTAATATCTGGGTTGTTGGTTGTGTAATAATTAATAATTTTACTTTTAAAGTATTGTCTAACATCTTTTGATACAAATTCAGTTCCTTTATCAGATTGTAAGTGGGTGGGAGTTGCTTTAGCTTCAGTAAATATGCTTTCAAATGCCCGTTTTATACTTTCTGAATTCTTCTTTTTAAGTGCTCTAGCGAAAGCGTATTTACTAAAAACATCAATAACACACAGAATATAATTAAAACCTTCATTATATTGAGAATAAGTACGCATATCACTTAAATCTGCTTGCCAAAGTTCATTAAAGTTAGATAATATGTATTTGTTTCTTGGGAATTTTCGATGCACAGGCTTGTGTAACGTATAAGTTTCCTGGGCTTGCAACCACTCTTTAACTTGTTTCCTATCCATTTTACCTTTTAATGCTCTGGCTAATTTATCTACGCTACTGTAACCAGCTGGGTTCGAAACGTCATAATAGATGTCTTTAATGTCTAGTATGGATTCCATCTTTCCCAAATGTCGTGTTTCTTTCTTAATGCGTATGATGTTAAAGTTACACGACTCTTTTCATCATCTGAGGAACTATGTCTTCTAAATTTTAGCGATTTATCATTAATATTTTCAAAAGCTTGAGGATTACCGATACAAGCCGATGGAACTCCAATATTTTTTAGAGTTTCAATAAATTTTTCCCATCCAGCAGGTTTGGGGCGTTTTAATGGTCTTAGTGTGTAATTCACTAGATCAACTATATTACTGCCATCTACAATCTCATTATCTATGACTATTAATCCATCATTTTTCCAGTTAATTTTGTCTTTATTGTTTAGGAGAGTGTTCAACAATATATCACCTTTTTTTCTATACGTTTTTGGTATGAGTTTGTTTATATAAGTGGTGGTATATAAAATATCAATTGATGAATCACGTACGTGCTTATCATCCTCAGAGTCCTCATTAACTGCGAAATCATTATCTTTACTTTCCTTTTTAAGGAAGTCAGTACAATGTTTTTGCCCATCCTCTACTGTCACCGGTAGTATTAATGGTTTCCTCTCTTCCCCGGTAAAATGGAGATATCTTTGCAAAATTTGCATATATAACAACCATTTTTCACGGTCATCCATTTTATTTTTTAATATATTTTTCATTTCTTTGTCTAATCGGGATAAAGAATCTTCATGTATAGTATCTCTTGATTTCAAGCGTGCAATAGCCTCTGGTTCAATAAGAATCATTTTCTTTGTGTACTCCATTTTTTATACTAAATTGAACAATCCATTCAAAACAGCCCCCAATATAATCGGTAGAAATGCTCCTCCTTGCTGAATGATAATGCGTTTTCTTAATTTACCTTTTCCTTTCTTAATTAATTGTCTTAATATAGTTTTGTGTTTTTTCAGCTTAGACTTCTCACTATCCTTCAAGGGTACTTTACCATTTAATATATTAAAAATGCACTCACTAATGCAATCAATTTCTTCGTCCTTGCAAACTTTTAATAAGGCTGTACGAAATTTAGGTTTAAGTGTGAGTAAAGCCTTTAATAAATCTTTATGAGTTTTCACACGTCCAAACATTATAATTACTATTATCAATGAATTTTAAAATTTAAATCACATTTGTAGAAAAAAAGCAATTTAGTTTTACGATACTTATGATGGGTTTTCTTGCTTCTTTATACTTTGGGGTATTGTCCTTAAAAATTTCTTTGATATATTCACATACACAATTAATTTCCTCCTTTTTAAGAGAACGAAGTAAAATTTTACGATATTTTGGTTTAAATGTTTGTAATGCACTCAGCTTTTTTATATCTGACGTTGTGTTACCTTCAACCATTATTTGTTACTAACAAGAATCGGGTGATGCTCACCATATTTAAACCCCTTTTTGGGGACATATACTACACATTCATTAGTAACGGGGTCTATTTTGCTTTTAAAACGACATGAATCACTTGTATTTTGTTTCAAGTCAATCATTAAATAACCAAAAGGTTCATTAGTAGCATCTTTATAGGCTTCCTCAATAAATTTTGCATTGTCTGGAAACACTTGACGAGCTAAATGACGAATCTGTGTACGGTCTCGAGGATTTTTGAAGTAAACAATGTAACTTGTGTTCAGTGAAATATCTCGTTGTCCTCTACCTTGATGAAATAGATTTTGTGTAATGTAAAATACACTTAAATTTCGGTGATGGCTACCTTTAGTAAAAATATCGACAACGCGACCATCTGACTCTCTCATAAGATCATCAATTATAACTAACCGAGGATGTTTTCCATCAAACATGCTCATTTCAGGAATTCCCTGGATATATGTCACATTTTCTAGATTATAAAGAGGCTGCATTTCATCATAGCACCATAAAATTTGGTCAAACCGTATGTTACATAAATCATTACAGTGCTTCAGGAAATTTGTAACAAAATTTGATTTACCACAGCCACTTGGGCCTGCTACTATAGCAGTAAATGGATGGAGAAAATGAAACATCGTAAATAAATGCGTGTGACTTTAATTAAGGCAGATAAGGAAATGAATAAAAAAATAATATATTATTGCTTTTAAGGATCAATTAAAACAATTTTATTTTCCTTTGTATATTATTATCTTAAATATAATAATATTATCTTAGCTCTACTTACTAACTATACATTTATATTTTAATAATTACGACTGATAGCTCTACATTTAGCCATAGAAGTTTTATGTAAAAGAAAGTGAAAAATAAAGTTTATGATCAAACCAACATCGTTGAATCTTATTACTGATAGATAAGGAAATAAATAAAAACAGGGTTTAGAGTCAATATAATAATTTTATTTCCTTTTGTATATTATCATCAAAAATTATGAATTTCCTTTTTTTATTTGTGTACTCTCACTTAAGCTTGTGCAAAGCCAGAACTTAAGCTTTGCGCAGGGGCATAGGTCCAACGCGTAGAAGCTTTACGAGAGATTTAATCTGAATTTGTGTGGAATTGAACTTATCCTACAGTACATCAATAAGTTGCACTGTAACATAATTCTCCGATGAATGCCGAACTATTGCTAAAATTAATCTTAAATATATTTTCTTAGTTCTATTTATTAACTATACATTTTTATAATTATAACTAGTTATACATTTCAATACGTATCTACATATTATATACGTAGAAGTTCTTTTGCTAAAGAAAACGTGTTCTACAAACAAAAATAGCGTCGATAAACCTCACTGTTCATTATTATTTAATGTATTTATTTTGTAATGGCCCCAAGCTAAAGTGTCAGTGGAGTTGTTGATTAAAAACCGTTTTGTGTCTGAATGTGATAACGATATTTTATTATTTTTTTGGGTGAAAACAACATGCTTTATAGATCTAAATCTATACATTTCACATATTTCATTTTTTTGCTCAAATAAGACTGTTTTGTAATTCTCCATTTTAAATTTTTTTGTTACTGATTTGTTTACTCCTTTTGCTCTAGCAATGAATTTTTTTTGTGTATTAAAAGCGTATACTTTTGATCTCAATCCGACAAATTCTGTCAAAATCACACCATTGTTTTCATCTTTAAAAAGACCAATTTTCTTTTTATTTATTCGGGGGAAATCAAATGCATTATCAGGGGGATAATCTGAAGTATCAAAGTATTTATTTAAATCAGGTTTAATATCCTCATAAAAATTATCAGTAAAAATGTGATAAATGAAGCTGTCAGTATCAGTATATAACATTTTACAATTTGGACCATATTTGTTTTTCATATATTTGTAATGAAAATCATACATAAGCGTTTTGGAAATATCCAAAATACATAAACCTAAATAGATGGGTTTGTCATATAACACTTTAGTTTTTTTAAGTTGAATTGCAACAAAACTTTCAGAGAATATTGAAAGACTATGAAATTCAGGTCTCGCGATAAGTTTCTGTGCACCAGCGACTTTTCCTTTATCTTCCCAATGTGTACATAATTTAACATCTACTCGTTTTTCGACATTTTCCATTGTTTTCCCGAAAATTGAATTATTCATTAACTTATAGAAATCCTTTTCAAAATCAGAATGTGCAGATGTACGTAACTGGGTATTCAAATCAATATATTTTTGTAACCAAGGGCTTTGATTGAATTTTAAAATCCGATGGACTTTCCTTAGCTTTAAGCCCATTTCTAAACATTGTTTTAAATTTCTATAATGAATAACATACTTAGTTTTATGAAATAGGTTCGGCACTAATTTCAAATTTTTACTCCCTCCTACGAGTATATTCTCTGGACATAGTGGAAAATCGGTATGTAAGTCGTGTAAAATTTGTGGGTATTCTAAATCTACTTCAAGAATATAGCCTACGTCAGAATCAATTGGTACATTAAAATTAGTGTCACAATTTACCCATTCAAAACCACCTGTAGGAAGGTATTGAGACATAGCCCATCCATATAAATTATTCGCGTCTAAGTACATGAGATAAGATGATTGAATTTTCTCATCAAAATTCTCCATAAACTTATTATTTGCTTGCGCATAACGGTTACTGCATTGCGAAACACCGCCGCGTATACCTGATTTTATGAATGCAATTTTATCGTAATCTGTAAGCAGATCCAACGTTACTTGTGTATACTTTAACATTGCGTCCCAACTAAGACCTGGCGCTGTATAATATTGAGCAGGATCTAAATCGTAAGTTTTAATACATACGTTTCTAAAGTTTTCAAAAATATCCGTTAAAAGGAGAACATCTGTTTTGAGATATAAGTCAGAGTAATCACTCATATTACGACATTTAAAATGATTCCAGACATCACTGGCATGTTTATAATCCTCATTTGAAATAGAACTGTTTGTAAGTGTGTTGAAAAAATTATCTTGAGTGGGGAGTGATGTCAACTTTAAGGATTCAAATGATGACATATACTCATATGGGTACACACCTTTGCGTTTTAAATAAAGAAGATCCTTTTCATTCTGAAAATTTCTGCGCAATTCAATGAATTCATCATCATTCAAATTATTTGTTAAGGATTCTAAACTATACGATAAAAATTTAAAAGAATCAATAAATCTCAATTCAATTTGGTTTTCATCGATTTTTAACATTTTTGAAAACGAAATGTATGGTTCCTTATTTTGAGGTATGACCTTTACCACCCCTTCTGAAAAGTTTAATGCGTGTACAATGAAATGAGCATCATAGTTACTAAGGTTATGCAGAATTACAGGGATAAATCGAGGCGTGACAAATTTTTTGCTGCAACTTTTATGGCAGACACCTGTGAAAACGCCAGTGTACTTATTATAATCTATTTTATAAGCTGAATCTAGTTTTTTATTACATATATAGCATATAGTTGCTTTATTTATTTTTTCATTAATATCCTCTGAGAGGGGAAGTGGATTGATCTCAATTAAATATTCGTTATAAATGCGGTTGACGTCCTCATTTAGGCGTTCCATAAAAACTTTTGAACAGTCACTACCCGTATACGTTTTGTATTTAGATAGACTATCATTGAATGTGCATTTGATATAGTACCCAAAACTATATACTTCATGCTTCTGAAAATTTGTTGTATATGAGGTAGATGGATCATTATCACATCCTTGTATAGGATTTAAAAATGCTTCAAAATCTGCATATACAACAAAGGGTAATTTTAACTTCCTCTCGTGTTTATGGAATGTTAGTTTAGCTTTGTTAATGCCTGGTAAATCTGTTCTAACATGATTACAATCGAACTCTTGGTGAGATTTTAATTTACACTCTGTTTGAAAATAAAGCAAGCAACCGTCGCAAATATAGTTCGCATGTTGATGTCCATTTAATTGGTGACTAACTAGTCGGGATAGGTTTTTTATGTAACAATAATGACCGGTAGAACTATTATTTATGTAAAGTAAATTTACGTGTTTTTGTTTTCGGCATTTTGTGAAATAGAGTGGACCAATGACCTTTGTGGAATTACTTTTAGTATCACGTTCAAGTCCAAAAACATTAATACTAATATTATTTAAGCGCTCAAATTTATATATATCTTTCAACTTTACTGGAAATGGAATATCTGTAAAACTTAAAGAGTTTTGTTTAGATGCATATGAACTCACTCTGTCTACATGATTGTTAACTGGATACAATGCGGAAAGCACAGCCCATTGAAAACATTGATAGTCATTATTTTTTACATTAATTACAGCATGCTTATGTTTTATATCTAAGGGTAGATCTATATATGAAGATCCTCGTAACGGGTTAAATTTATTTATGTTTAAATCAATGTAATTAATTTTTTTTAGACTCCAACCACTATCTTTCTTTTCAAAATTACAAACTTTATTTGAAATTTCATCATGCAAATCTGAATAAATTTTATTGATTTCTTGCTCTAAACATAGAATATAATTAATGGTTTGAAAATCAAAAGAATTCTCTAAATTTTTTGTTGTTTGAATAAAATCCCCACTTAAAATGCAATTTACTTTAATTGCCTTATATTCCTTTAATAGCTTATCAAGCAACTCATAAATAATATTTTTAATTGAGTTTAGGAAATATTCAGGTGTTTCGAATTCTGAATTAGACGACGTATTCGTATTGGAAATCCTGTATGTTACTATTCTTCGACCGAAAGCGTTTTCTATTATTTGCACATTAGCTAAGTTTTGAATGGAGCTATTAAGAAGTACATTATTTATATGTTTCTTGCTTTTAAGGTGGCTGGTATAATATTTTTGATTAACATTTGTTTTACAATAAGGGCACTCGACACTATGATTGTTTGCGGAACTTACAAATGAGGTAGATCCTCCCTCCGTTGATGTTGATGTCGTCAATAGCCCCGTAGAAGTAGAAGGTTCTTGAGAACATGGTCGCTTACTCGAAGACTGTGTGACCACAGTAGCCTTTCTTTTTACTCCGGCTCCAGTTTGCCCCGAACTAAAAAATAAAAATACAATAGTTAAAAATATGTTCTGAAAAATACACCTTACAATTATCTTTATTGGAATATAATTTACCATTTGAAGCACACATATTACAATATGCTATCATAGGAAACACACCATCAATTTCATCACAAACAGGGGATGTCATGGAGACAGAATGACCACTACATGGGGTATAAAACGGTTTAATATCTGGGTCCTCTAACATCCATCTAGGGAGTCTATTAGATATATACCACAACCGGATGTTTCTATGAAACTTATTTAACACAAATGATTTTGTAAATACACTTATTTCATCACTGGAAAAAGCTTCCATGGTTATTATTTTTCTATCACAACTTGTCTCTGAATGGGCGTTACTAGAGCTAAGCCCGGATATTTATACACAAAAAAACCCCCTCTCTGTCAGCAATGTGTTTAAACAAGTTTGAACTTCAGCGTCGAGGATGGCGGTATTACATTAATAATTTATAGTCGCGCACCTAATATTCGATGAAATTTTTGAAATACAATAGATTAAAATAAAAACTGCTCGCGGAAAAAAAATAAAAAATACTTACGAATAAACTTGATCTCGTTCGGTTTCCATACATAGGTCAACTAACATCGCGTTCAATTCGACTTCTTCACAAATTGCAACCATTTCTTCATCGTAGACCGAGTTGTTCAGTGCACACAGTTGAGACAACATCGTTGTAGGTAGTAAGAAGGAATATGACGCGACTGTGCTAGAACAGGGCTCTTTTATAATTTGTTTCAAATTTGTTCAACGACAAATGGTAGGGAAAGTACACATTATTTAAAAATATATTTCCGTAAAGTGTCACTCACGGGTTACTGGCTTTTGTTATGTATTCACAGCGGGCAAGGATCGCTTTGTGTCTGGAAGACCAACCGTTCAATTGTTATATTCTTATCTTAGGGTTCTGTACCTCAAATAGAAAAAGGAACCCTTATGGGGGTCGCTTTGGTGCCTCATGTGTCTATCCGTCTGTCAATGTCATATTTAATTAAAATGAATGACTGAGGTACCAAGATGAAATTAATACCGGTTCTTCTTAATGGGATTATAAATCTTCGAAACAAACACGAATGTACATGCTCTGAGAAACACCTGCATGCGATATCAGTTTTTGCATCTACCTAAAGTTAATGGACGATAAAAACAGATTGAGTGGACTAACTAAAAAAATCAACGACACGATCGAGCGTGAATTTTGTTCATTCGAAGATTGACAAAAAAACTTGGTCTCACAGCACCAGGATAGAAAAAAATAATATCCAAAAAAAGTTAATTAGGGATCCGAACTCATAAGGTGTATCTTATTCGTTTGTCAGGCGCTACCAGCTTAGCACCATATGTAAGCTAGTTAGTTCACTGCTGATTAAGTGTTGTTATTTCCTAAAATAATTTATATTGGTTGGTTGCACGGAACCCTTTGTGCACGAGTCTGACTCGCACTAGGCATTTTGCATCTAGCGAAATTGAGGAAATTTTTTGTTAGTGAGATAATAAATATATTTTAAACTGACACGAGAGAACATGTCACATATTTTTGTAAGAGAACACATTATCATAAAAGCTTGGGTTAATTTTTTGTTAGTCCTTCTTAATAAATCTTCGAAACAAACACGAATGTACATGCTCTGAGAAACACCTGCATGCGATATCAGTTTTTGCATCTACCTAAAGTTAATGGACGATAAAAACAGATTGAGTGGACTAACTAAAAAAATCAACGACACGATCGAGCGTGAATTTTGTTCATTCGAAGATTGACAAAAAAACTTGGTCTCACAGCACCAGGATAGAAAAAAATAATATCCAAAAAAAGTTGCGAAATTGAGGAAATTTTTTGTTAATGAGATAATAAATAATATATTTTAAACTGACACGAGGGAGCATGTCACATATTTTTGTAAGAGAACACATTATCATAAAAGCTTGGGTTAAGTTTCCACGAAATGCATTGCTATCAAATTCTAATTTACTTATTCATTATAAACAATATCAGTCATCCAATATGGTGATAACATGATAAACTCGTATTTAAACATTTTATGAAAATACAGTCATACATACATAAAATACCTCCTTTTTTTAAAGTCGGTTAAAGACAAAATTGTCGAAATGCATGGATCGACGGGTGAGGGGGTAAGGGGCGGGGGGCATTGTTAAAACCCCCGGCACCCGGAACAGGTACCTTGTACGCCGCACCTTGGGCATTATGAAGTTTTCGTTTCCCTGCAACATTGATCCAAGTCGGTGACTAGATGGGTGGTAGGAGATTCCAATTGGCCTTTTTAGTTTCCTGCTAACGACCTGATCGATATATGTTAGGTTAGGTTAGGTTAGGTTAGGTTTGAGCCAACGGTCTAAAAACGGCGAACATCCAGAGCCAATGGTCTAGAGTCAGCTAATTTATACAAGTTTAAGTGGGAATTTTCTTACAATGGAATTCTTATTGGAATTCGTCTTATTGGAATTTTTCTCGAAAATTTTTCGCCTCCGGCGGGGTTTTTTTTTCTTCGTGGGTGGTCTTTTTTTTGTGGGCGGGGCAATTTTTTTTTCGCGGACCCCCCGGGGTGGGCCAGAATCGACTTTCTACACTACTCTCACTTGAGATGTAAGGCCCGGCGCGGTACGTAATATTACTTGTATGAGTTTGTATGGAGCCGCGTCGCGCAGTGCAATCGACTCATTATCTTAGATATTTTATATACGTACCTACGTACCTATATAAAACAATAAACGAACAAAGTAGCTAAGTATAGGTATAATTTTAGTACCTTGATTACAAACTGCTCATTGTTCTAATTATTTAAATAGTAGGTACGTGAGCTAAGCACTTATCTGCTATATCTATTTGAATAGTCGTAAAAGGCCGATCTCTTTGCTCGTTTTTGAGCCTTAAGTTAATCGGATATGGTATAAAATAGAATGTACATTTTGCTACGCAGTTAACTTGATTTTATCATTTGTGTCATCTAGTCTAACTAACAATGCGATGTTATTTATAACGACTTTTTTTCAATAAACTTTTAAAAAACTATTGGGATTTAAATAGGGCATACGATGATGCCCACGACTTCGTCCGCGTGGAATGGTTTTTTTTAATTCCCGTGCGCAATTTTCCCGGACCTAAGTATGTCCTTCCCCGGCATGTAACCTGTCTCTGTACCAAACTTCCGTGAGCCCTGGGGCAGTCGGGCCGTGAAAGCATAGTAGACAGACAGACACACTTTCGCATTATTAGTAATTTAATATTATTAGTATTATTTCGAATGTCTCTTCCATGTCTGGAGTCGGGACCATTGGGTCCCGGACCTTCAGAAGGCTTACGAGGGGCCGAAACCATTTCGCAGAGGCCCGTTAGACAATTTTACTCTAAATATGACACTAACCGGCGAATATCCCTGTATGCATTAATTAGTATTATTTCGAATGTCTCTTCCATGTCTGGAGTCGGGACTATTGGGTCCCGGACCTTCAGAAGGCATACGAGGGGCCGAAACCATTTCGCAGAGGCCCGTTAGACAATTTTACTCTAAATATGACACTAACCGGCGAATATCCCTGTATGCATTATGCAAGTTATACGGGTTGGGTTGCTATAATGGACTGGTGAACTGGGTCAGACCCAGTGGGTCTATGGAAGTAATATGGCCCCTGGCTGACCAATTTTATTTTACACGGATTAAATGGCAGGGGGTGACTCGCACACTCAGTAGGTAAAATGGACCCCAGTAACGGCCGTTAGCACATAGTGACGTAGCGTCAAGGAGGAAACATAACCTGAGGTGCTTAATGAGTGGAAAGGTATTCCACGGCTCTCAGAACAACCCTGGCAGTCCATTCAAGATCAACAAGCATCTTACTGGAATACTTCCTTCCTCCGAGCATCTTCGCAGATGCTCTTGCGAATCTCCACTCAAGCCGGCCAATGAAGGCAAGCAAGAGGTGGGAGTTCTGTTCCTCGTCAGTGTTCACTCCAGTTGGCAGATTAAGGCAAGACAGAGATGAGGATCAAGTCTTCTCCCAGGAGCAATCAGGTCCGGGGGGTCGCTACTGCCAAACAGCTCGCCACAAGCTGCCCTGCGGTTTAATTTGCATTATTAGGTATTATTTCGCAATATTAGTATGGATAATATGAATTCTTGAAATCCCGATAGTCCTATTCAAATACAGACTTACAGTAGTCAGTCCCTATACCCTACTAGTCGTACATAACACGAATTTAGGATTGCGTCTAGAATATTATTGTCTTCGCGTTCTTCTTGCATATTATTATCTTTATCTTATAGCAAATAGCAAGATCAGGTCTCATAGTCCTAGTTATTAGAAATGATTATATATCTCGTTTCGTAATTTAATTCTTCTGGCTTCTGCTCTATAAAACGCAAGTTCGGCTCCACATGTATTAGGTACCTACTGCTCCCACTTATGGGCCGGAGCAACCCAGTACCAGCTCCTTCCATTTGAACGGATACAAAAGCGGGTTCGACTCATGGATAATCCCAAAATTACTTGCACGCTGGAGTCCCTAGAACACCGAAGAGACGTCAGTTCTCTTTGTGTGTTGTATCAACTCTACAATGGGGAGTGCTCTGAAGAGTTATTCAATCTAATACCACCTTCCGTGTTCTCTAGTCGCATCCTTCTACGCAGACCTCACCACCTGCATATCTGGTCTTCTACCACCTCCCGTTATTCCAAGTCTTTTCTGCCACGTATCTGCAAATTATGGACACAGTTATCCATCTTCATCCCTCATGAGTGTAATAAGGGGCTCTTCAAAAGGTGGATAAACAAATTCCTCAAAATGTTCATGGGCGGCGGTAATCACTTAACATCAGGTGTTAACATCCCGCCTGTTAGTTTTCTCGCTATAAACGAAATTACCTATAAACAGAATGTTATATTACAATATGTTTTAAGTTTATACCTGGTACGGTACTATATAATGCGATGTTATCTGTCTTCTCTCCTGCAGTTTAGCCATGGCAAAAGGTAATGCTTTACTGATGTATTGATATTGATGAAATTTGCCACAAAAATACTCACATCCTAGAAACCGACATACCTAAGAGAGTCTTGTCGGAAAACCAACGGATTTTTTTCGTGGGATTGTTTAAAACCACGTGGATATCGCGGGTATCGGCTAGTTTTTACACAATCACTAATATGATACAGCAATACATGTAAAACAAGAACACTTTTGTGGTAGGTAGGTACTTCAACGTTATCAAAGCCTTGTAAAGACACTTACTAACACGTTATCAAAACGTCGATTTGTGGTGTGGCTTCCGACGTATTAGGTACGTTTAATTTGCACTTATAACGCTTCATGGGTTCGAAACCGAAGGTATCGGATGATCTCTATTCGACTAAGAATATACTCGTATACCTAATCCATTAGGTAGGTATATATTTTTGGAAGTCTGTTAAGTTTGTATTAGGTAAGTGTTAGTCTGTATTAGGTAGGTATATATTTTTGGAAGTGTAAGTGTAACGATTTCGATGAAATTTTCAATACTAGCTGACCCGACACTGCTTTACTCGGGTGGAATTTTTAGAAAATTCTTTGGAAGTGGAATTTCTAAAAAGGCCCAAACTTATAATTATAATTAGGTATATAATATATAAAAGATTTTGAAGACTGATAATTAGCAATACGGGTGAAATTTCCAAAAATATTTTCTAACGTTGCAATGGAAAATAACTTTCAAAATTTCAAGTCCTAGTCCAAGGTGTCATACAAGCGTACAAGTAAAATTTTCCTACCCAGAGAAGATAACAAAACTTTACATAGTAAGTATAATTATATAACTTTGCTCCAGGTATATTTTGTTTTGGAACAACGATAAATGCAAACAAAATTCGGCGTACAATACAACACACACACTAAGCCGGTTCACACTAAGCCGGAATTATGTTTATTAGCAAAGGTCGAGCTGATATTTTCCCAATAAAAGGTAAAGGTTGAGCCGCAATAGGCCGTGTCGTTAGAGCAGCAAATGAACAAACAAACGACTGGAGATGACGATAGCCAGAGCGATTTAGGTTATTTACGAGCGGGGGATGATCCAGGTCGGTGCGTTTCCTCGTCAGCGAGGCGAAGTGGCCGCTCAACGTTCGCGTCCGCTTCGCTCCAGTGGTCAAGCCACTCCAGCCCGCTCCGCTGCCCGCTGTGCGCTCCGCTCGTGGCTCCACGTAGCGGAACGCACCCACAGTCCTCTCTTAACCGCGAGTGAGCGCGCTGCCTCCCGCGGCGCGCCCTCCGCACTTCGCAAGAGGCACATGCCTACGAAATGTCACCTACCTACACTACATTTCCCGATAACGTCCGATTAGCGATTAGTACCGCCTAAGAGCACGTCGGGTGCCGCTATTGTTCAGAACCTTTGCGGTATTAAAATTTATCCTCGGTGGAATTTATTCGAAAGAGTGTCAATTGCATAAATGGAATGTGTTGTTTAAAATTTGAAACCTTGAAACTATGATATGCTATTTTTTGTGCGCCTTCTATTAACGTTGACCGCGTCGCGCTGCTAATTATCACAGCCGCATGTGTATGTTGTGTTTTGCGTTTGACGCACTCAAAGAAACCAAAGTTACTGATGCATGCAGGAAATTGCTGTGTTTGTTAAAATATGCGTGCACGTATTTCATTACTTGCTCATGTGACGGAACTGGATATGATTGATTTGATAGTGAGTTCTTCGATCCCTGTTGCACGATCTGAAACCAATACATAAACTGACCTTGACGGTAAGAATACAAACAATGCAACTTAAAAAATAACAAATGAATTAAGTAACAAAAAACTTAAGTGCAAGTACGTAGGTAAAGTTACCTTACGTAATGAAATGATACATTAGCATTGCTCGGGTTTCAGAGCGACGCAGTATCTATAGTTAATATTATTAAATTAAGCCCGTTAGTCCGTAATGTATATTATATGGCTTAGGGTTTCAAAATATTCGAGTACAATTCCATTATATTTTAACTACAGCAAATGTACAAAGGATCAATTCTCAATCAAAACAACGAAATTTCATCAAATAGAATTAGAAGATGAAATATTTTCCTAACTGTAACTTTTAAGACAGGAATTATGGCAATGAATGAAGTAGGTATACATTTACTACTAATTTTATCAAAAATTTGATTATAGGTACCTACCAAAGGCTCAACCGTGTCTGAGGGTGTATCGATGTGTAACGGATATCTCCTTTTAAGTACAAAGGGACGTATAGGGTCGTGTCGATAGGGACAAATACCAAGTTTTCAATGTTGTATGTCAGCTTCATAAATAAGCTTTCTTTGTTTAATAAATTTATCAAATCGAGGATTTTTTTTCGCAGAAAATTATTCAAATTCATCTGGAGAGCATTGTAAAAAAACTTGAACAAAGACGCAGTTTTGCTATCCTAGATTTTGTTTATATTACCTACTTATTACTAACACCACAATCTCGGTGGGCCTACAATGTAACTGCTTACGTCCATTGTTTTATTCAGATTAGAGTGTGTAATGCATTGTTTCACGATCATTATTCTCGTATTCATTTATGTATTGTTTTATCTTCGTCTCATTAAACAACTAATTATTCAAACACGCGTCCAAATAAAACTACTTGCGACTGAGTCAACACGACATATTTTATAATTTAAGTTGTTACTTGAGTTACTAGATGCTGCCCGCAACTTGGATTGCGCGTAGATTTGGGTTTTTGAAATTCCATAGTACTTTTCTATTTTCTAGTACTAGCAGCCTATGTCTGTTTTCAGAAATCAAGCTAAGTAGACAGGCAATTATACACATTCGCATTTATAATATTACTCTCGTGAATTTAGTCTCAGTTCGAACGATTCGAAACATAATAATTATGAGAAAGAATTAACATGCTTTAAATCAGTTCTTAACACAAAATTTTAATTTTCTGAATTAATTGATCAGACGTATACTAATACGTAACATACGTACTTACTACTAAAATACGTAATCATATTATATATACTAATATTATAAATGCGAAAGTGTGTTTGTTTGTTGGTTTGTTGGTTTGTCCTTCAATTACGT
Source organism: Erebia aethiops (assembly GCA_923060345.2). Lineage (NCBI taxonomy): Eukaryota > Metazoa > Arthropoda > Insecta > Lepidoptera > Nymphalidae > Erebia > Erebia aethiops. The sequence continues at coordinate 27,205,001 of OV281081.1, forward strand.
CGCAACGGAGCAACGGATCGACATGATTTTTGGTATGGGTAGCTGAGGACCTGGAGAGTGACATAGGCTACTTTTTATCCCGGAAAATTAAGGAGTTCCGGCGGGAATCAAAAAAAAACTTAAAACACGTGGACGAAGTCGCAGGCATCAGCTAGTACAATTATAATTTTATTTTGTAATGTTGCTAATTGTCGTGAGTTGTATGAACCTAGTCTGCAGAATCACCATAAGTACCTCCTGTGGGACGACATTAATTATGTAAGGGATAAGGAAACAATAGGGCGCTCAGTGATCAAGTACCATCGTTAAAGTACTGGGTGTGAAGAACCTTCGTCCTTGATAGATTTTAGACGGTTATATTTTTATTATTTTAGTAGGATAGGTACTAAATATCAATAAAATTATCTTTAATCTTTAGCATCCTATTATAACGGATACGGATACGGATGATATTATTTATCTTTATACATATCATATAAATTGATTTGTTTTCATCTATTGCAATAAAGATAGGGCTCGATCAATATGTGTGTAACAGACAACAGTCCACATAAGTGCTAAATAAAAGAAAATATTTTTGATGCGAGATATAGCTGAGGGTCGCCCGCGGTTTCTTTAAGGATAGAACCCTAAAACATCCCAAAAAAGAGATTTTAGAGAAAATCAATTTATTTCCTTTAAACATATTACTAAATATAATATTTATATGTCATAACGTTACATAATTATGCATTAGAAATTTATTAAATATTAAATTTATCGGGAATTTATTAGATTTATTTTACTACTAGATGATGCCCGCGACTTCGTCCGCGTGGATTAGGGTTTTTGATTCCCGTGGGAATACTTTAATTTTCCGGGATAAAAAGTAGCATATGTCCTTCCCCGGGATACCAACTATACCTATACCAAATTTCATCATAATCGGTTGAACATATGGGCCGTGAAAGCGTAGCAGACAGACAGATAGACAGACGGAGAGGAACACTTTCGCATTTATCATATTATTAGTATGGATGCAAAGTTCTATGTATATAAAAGTGTAAATGATCAAAATAGCTACGTATATTATAATGATATACTTAGGTACCTAAATAAAGGATTGCTTATTTCTATTGACCTTTTCATTTGCACCGATTAAACAAGTTTTTCGAGAAACATAAAAAAAATATATAAACATTATAAAATCCATGATTAATGGTAACAATATAATGCTTAATTATATAAATTATACCTATTTATTAAACTGGTAAGCATGATATTAACCAGTAAGTTGAATGAAAAAAGACAAAGAGGTGCCGCCAAGTACGGTACGATGCCGTGAAGAAATCGAACAGGGGTATGGGTTTAATACACACAACTGCCATGCCATAACAGGTTAGCCCGTTACCATCTTAGACTGCATCATCACTTATCATCAGATGAGATCGCAGGGTCAACTTGTAGTAGATAAAAAAAATGTTACCTAGAGAGAAAAAATCTAGCAAACATTACAAATCATGGTTGGAAGAGTAAATTAAATCACGAAGTTTAAATCTTTAATCTTTATTTTTGATTAAAAATAAAGATTAAAGATTTAACTTTTAAAGTAATTTACAACATAACAACTACAACTGGAATACCTAAACTAAACTTCGTTAAGTAAACTTGGCAGTAAAATATCTAAGAACTTTAGAAGTCCCTTCACGATTTTAGCCAAGTAACTTGTTTATGTTTTCACATCGCAAGCTGATTGCAATTTTGTATGCAAACAAGTTCAACAAACTTACAGTCTTTAAATTGACTTACTGCTTATGCATGGTTTCTACATAGTACAATCATGAATTCAACATTTAAGAAATGTACAAAGTTTAAGATTTAAGAAGAAACGCAACGGGAACGACTTTCAGTTTATAAGACAAACTTTTCATCCCGCGACTTTGCTCTTTGAAATAACGGTTTCAAATTTTTCGATAGAAGCAAATTTACTTTTCGAAAGTCCATGATAATGAAGGAACTAGAAATTTAATTCACTATAATCCGCCACAGTAGGTAAATCTATGTGGTACAGTGTGTATCTTGCGATATTCACCACACCACATAAATCTTCCAAGTTTTTCTCAACGTACGTTTCACTCCGATACAGGAACATCTTCAAGAGATGTTGACTCAACAATGCCAATTGTAAAGACTTTACACTCGTGAGATCAATCGCAAGATATACACTACCACCATAAATACTACTGTCACTGTGGCGGATTATAGCGAATTAAATTTCTAGTTCCTTCATTGGGTTTCAAATTTTACATTAGAATTTCCCAAAATCCTCTGCGATGTCTATGATATTTGTTTGTTTATGTTTTTTTGCACATAAAAAATACAATCTACAAAGGGGAACCTAACACCTAGATATTCTCTTCCAGTTAACCTATGGTAGTGAGGAAAGGGTTAAAAGACAGTGCGTATACTATGAAGAGAAAAATTGGGAAAATAAGAATTAGTCATGGAAAATAGAGTGTTAAGAAAAAGAAAGCTAAGATAGATGCTGATGCTATCATGATACATTTTATTTACAGTCGTACAATTCATCACGAATTATGATTCACAAGAGAACAAAAGAAAATCAAAATTATAATTACGAAATAAAATAAATTAAAATCGATTGCTACCAGAAAAAATGAAGCTATACATTAATAGCCTTGTCAGTGCTTTCCGTGTGTTTTCACATGCTCAACTATAAATAATGGAAACAATGAGGCAAATATTTTAACGGTACTCTATTCATTATGCTCCGTTCCGCAGCCTCCAATGTTAAAATATGTATAATTGATAGGTACATGCATACATGCATGCTTGAGATAAGACAGGAGACAACGTTGACAAGAAATTAAAAATGTTCAATGTACTGTGACGATTTTAGAGAAAGGCGAATCGTTCAAAATTTAAAATCATTAATTAAGTCACTGTGACACCCTAATTGTGACACTTGTCTGGTTAATTAGGCTGAACAAAAATCTAAAAATTGCACGGACTGATTAAGGTGGCGAGGGGAGGTTTCTATTGTTGAACAAAGTATACGGGGTCACACAAAACTAACGTGTAAAAATTAACTAGCGTTATTTTATTACTACTTTCGCGAGTTATGCGAATAAATTAAAATTGAGACAAGAAATTTTAGTCACATAATTATTTGCATAATTTATTTAGCAAATTCTGTTGAAATTGCTAAGTTATGCTACGGAATAAGTCAAATTAGACTTTTTAGGTATAATTAAAACGTTGTACTATATTCTCTAACTATGGGCTAACTATGGGCTAACTATGGGCCTCATAAGAAAGCTCAGGGTCACTCAGCGGGCGATGGAGAGAGCAATGCTCGGGGTTTCTTTGCGCGATCAAATCAGAAATGAGGAGATCCGCAGAAGAACTAAAGTAACCGACATTGCTCGACGTGTTGCGAAGCTGAAGTGGCAATGGGCGGGGCACATAGTTAGAAGAACCGATAGACGCTGGGGTCCCAAAGTGCTGGAGTGGCGACCACGCACGGGAAAGCGCAGCGTTGGTAGACCCCCTACTCGCTGGACAGACGACATCAGGCGAGTCGCAGGGAGCCGCTGGTTCCAGGCGGCGCAAGACCGAGGCGTGTGGAAATCCATGCAAGAGGCCTATGTCCAGCAGTGGACGTCTATCGGTTGATGATGATGATGACTATATTCTCTGTCCAACCATTTATTTTACTTTTGACATAAGCACGCCTATGAAGTGTCATAATTGTTGACTAAAAAAAATGCAATACTCCATAGATGCATTATTTGTTCTTAGCTAAGTTTACTGTTGTATAATTTACTTTGTGATGTACAATAAAAGTATATTCATTCATTCATGCATATCGTTTTTTACAATAGTAAAAGGACGTGCTCTTTTATCCAATATTTCGTAACTCGTATACTCATCTAGTATTTCGAAGAATTAGTAGATTAATTAATTAATTAGGTTTCCTTTTCAAAATAGTCACGGAGCTGCAACACTAATTAGTGCAACACACTTCCTTGATAGTCCTTTAATCACCATACATTTTTAGCGATGGATGGTTTCTATGGCCTGACGGATTTATGTACATTTACTTTATTGTTGTATATAAATGATTTATTTTAATATATAAATTTATATACTTAGTCATTTAAACGCTTGGGTATGTTTATAAAACAATAAAAAAATGTTGGGCTGTCATCATTTGTGTCAAATCGAGTAAAACTTCTTCATAAAGAAAATCTATTGTTATAAAAAATCGAATCAGCAACGAACATCATTGAATCGAGCTGCCAAAAGTAAAATAAATGATTGGTCAGATAATAAAATAGGTTATTTTTAAAGTAGTACAATCACTGATATTTTTAATTGAAACGCTGTCCGCTACCGAATTTTATTGACTTAACATCCCGAACATTTAGTGGAGGTTTGAAAAAGCTATTAAATTGAAATCGGGTAGCTTGAAAACCTATGAAACAGCAATCTATCCATTTCTGTTTGATGTTAGTGTAAACAAACATTTTCTGAGCTGTCAAACACAACTTCTATTGTTTGGAATAGTTAAAAGCTAAATTGTAAACTAGGATAATATTTTCAAGTAACCAATAAAATTCTATGCGTAACAAACGACTTAGTATAAGGTAAATGAAGAATTGTACATTATTCATGTTTCTTAAAAGGGATGGATGTCAAAACTTGTAAACATTGGAGGTGTTGTGGTAAAAACAAAATGAAAAAAGGAAACAGAAATACAGACAGAGGAGATGAACATACAAAGATACGGAGAGACTGTTATTTAGTTGAAAATGCAATTTAAGTTTCTAGTAAAATGTTTAAGTTAAATTGAAGACAATTGACCCTTTAAATTTTATGTGCCTGCCTAAAAATTAAAACAAATAAAAATTTAGTTAGTTAACAAAGTTAGGTTAGAGCTGCCGTTAAAGTGTTCCTGAGTCCTGACGTATAATAAAGATATCAATAGGATTTTCACTAGAGTAATGCGTGGTGGCATTTATCAAACATGTACATATATAACAAATTTTGCGGATGATCGCAGAGTTTCAAACAACATCGTCGTGGCATTTACTGATAATACTTGCGCGCGAATGATTTATAATGTCACTGTTCAAACCTTGTTAAAACACGTAAAATTGATGGATATTGTATCGATAAATGTTTCTCGCTCCATTTAGGGTTTAAAAGTTAAAAGGGTTTAAATCGCTCGCACAGATTTTAAAAGTTTTCACTAGGAGTATTTGTTGTTTTACTTTAAATGTTTGACTACTCTATTTGTTTTCTGACTACTCTATTTTCATTGGTTTTGATATTCAAATTGGTACCAATTTTGATTTTTGATTTAATTAAAAAAATCGCTTAGATATAGCAAAATCGAAAACTTGGAGCTTTTGCCCCTCTATCACGCCGCAACGGAGCAACGAATAGATGAATTGTTGTTATTTTTGCGCATTCTTTAAAATGTAACCTGTGGTACCTAGAGAGTAAGGTCACCTAGGTTACAGTTTTTCGGAAAAACAATAAGTTTCCGCAAGATTTTCAAAGATCTTAATCTGTATGTAACGCGTTTAGGTCGCGATCAGGAAGATGTAGGGTTAGTATAAATAATTTAATCCCAAAATTAACAATTAATAAAATTTATTTTAGGTAGGTTATTAAAAAAATATTTAACAGATGTAGGTAGTACCGCGGAGTAGTAGTAGGTCGTGGGTTTATGCACTTTGCAGTTCCAGTTAGGCCTAATGTAGTTCACGTAAAATGACACTGCCCTTTTTGATGATCCCTCGAGGTGAGGCTTGCAGGGTAATGCTGTTCGATCGCAGAGGGTAGGGTTAAGTGAACAGTATCGTGGCAGGTAGCTGATGAGCCGGCTGCAGGATGACCCAATAGGTGATTCGCTCTGCAGAGTGGTCGCGAGTAGTGGTAGACCACGTAGAATGATCCGGTAGAATGGACCCGTGGTAGGCTCTCTGAAATGTTGACCGAAACCGGCGTTTTAAAAAATGACCGTACGGCGTACGGAAGAAGTCACGGGGCATCAGCTAGTATTGTATTAAAAAAAATACTTTAAAAAAAGGAATAGAGCATACTTGAGAGTTGAGATCTTATTTTTTGTTACAACGTGCGGATCTTACAGCATCTGATTTAAAGCGCAATTGTTGAGATCAGCCAGAGCTTATCCATAAAAGATGAGTTAAAAGTGCTTAGCAAAGAACCTTAAGCATAAGAAGAGTGGTCAAATTGTTTGGTAAATATAGCACTCATCTTACTTCTTACTAATATTATAAATGCGAAAATTTGGATGAATGTATGGATGTTTGTTACCTACTCAATCACGCCCCAACTGCTGAACGGATTTGGCTGAAATTTGGCACAGAGATAGATTATAGTCTGGAATAGCACATAGGCACTTTAGGCTTTTTATCCCGGAAAATTAAAGAATTCCCGCGGGAACCAAAAAACCTCAAACCACACAGACGAAGTCATGGGCATCCGCTGATAGAATGAAGTACTACTACTACTTCTTGTTTCATCGGCCTACCCTTTACAATGTCCATAATATCTATAGTTTCCAATAATAAAACCGTTGTACCACTTATTAAAATCATAAGTTTTGATTAACATTCTAAGTTCACGCGAAAGTTCTATTAAAGCTGAGTTAAATCTATGAACATTAAAAAGCTACTTACAATCCAATTTTCGTTATAGCAATGCCATAAAATTATCGATAATATCAGCTCTAAACGCTTAGATGGGGAATGTCAAATGGTAACTTGTTATATATCAAGGCTACAGCCGAATAGTGCTCCAAGACCCTCAAAATGTATAAATTAGGCAGCGAACGTTTGAAAGGGGCAAGCACAAGTTCAGAGTTTAGAACTCGAAGTTAAATTCACATTAAAGACGGCAGGAGTACCTATACTGTAGCATGCTGACTAGTGATGTGGGTTAAGTTATTCATATAACAAAAACGTCGAAACTTCTGTTAATCACCGCAACTTCTATAGGTTTTTAAAACTGTCTGAGCAAAACACCAATAATTCGCGCACGAGTTGAATGCAGAGTAAATGTATGTGTCACCATACGTTTACTCTGCATTCAACTCGCGCGCGAACTGTACCTAATACAAGACGCAGTTATATTTGTCTGACTTTGACAAGTTGTCCAAACGCGTATTCGCGCGTATAGCGCGTACGCGCTATGGTCAACACAATACTATATTTGTTGGTTATGTAAGACATGGAAAGTATGGGTAATATTTCTCAATTGAGGCAATTGGTTACAGACTACAGTTCTACTGTAAACTATCCTGTCCATAAGAGGTATCCCAAATATATTATTTCTTAGTGAACGCCCCTTATAAGAGGCATATATATAGAGTTTTTCGTACCATAAATCTCAGTACCTATGAGGTATGACATTAGACTAGATAAGCTTAGAATTTAGATTGAATGTCCATTTATTTGCATGTTTTGCTAACCAAGATTTGTAAATAGTAATAATCTAATATAAATTTTAATATTATAGAATAATTTGATTTAGTTTTGAATATTTTTCGTAAAATAATATTTTGAATTAATTACCTTTTTAACTTAGACAAGGTGGGCGGACGATCTCAATTCTCAAGTGAGTAGTTAGGATCATACTCCGTACTCGTATGAAGATTCTTATAATAGACCATCATTCGTCTTACGGTGGTCGTACGCCAGTTGGGACGACAAGGACGATAAACAATTTAAAAAAATGTCGATATCATTTTCTATCAGAGTACGCGTAACATCCCTAGAACAGACGATTTAAAAGTTTACTATGCACTCAGCGAATGGCTGCGCAACTCAATATTGAAACAGACAAGTTATTATATTTATAATCCCTGATGCAAAACGGAAGGTCTTAAGAACTTTAAAAGTACTATTAACAACTTTAATGATGGCATTGCAAATATAAAAAAAGAGAAAACCAATATTCTTGAGACAGTTGTTTAGTCTTTAAGAAAGTCTGAAGATACCGAATTATTTTTAGTGTGAATTATTTTTGTATTTATATAATTAACTAGATGATGCCCGCGACTTCGTCCGCGTGGATAAAGATTTTTGATTCCCGCGGGAACTCTTTAATTTTCCGGAATAAAAAGTAGCTTATGTCCATTCCCGGGATACAGACTATCCTTACCAAATTTCATCAAAATCGGTTGAACAGATGGGCCGTGAAAGCGTAGCAGACAGACACACTTTAGCATTTATAATATTAGTATGGAAGTATAGATATAACACCCAATATAACACATAATCTTTTATAACTTTAGCATACAATAAAAAATTCTTGTTATATCAAAACAAACTTATACTATAAGGGTAATTTGTAGGTAGTGGTAGATTCATTCGACTATTCATAAGCACTTGTAAAAGTCTATTTGAATAAAAAACTTTTGAATTTTAGAATTTTTTGAATTTATCGTTTAATAGTTGATTAGCTTCCATTAACCCAAGAAAACTCCTACCATTATTTGATAAATGGAAAGGGGTCATAAACCTCAGTAATGAGGAATACGACGCAGAGAGCGAGAGCTTGCGAGTCACCTCAGCTCAGCGGTGAAAACTGGTTTGCTAGATCAAATTTTTTCGGTATTTACTATTAAATAACGGTCTTACAAAAAATATCCGATACACTTAAAGATATTGTCTAAAGAATGTGCTAATTTGTTACACGATAGGATGTACTTTACTCGATCAAAAAAAATCTTGAAACAGGCTAAATTAAAAGTTTAAAACGAATTTTTTATTAATAAAATTTTCGACTTTGCTCATCATTTTTATATGGATAAATTCCTCTTGAAGTATTAATGAGAACCTGCTAAAATTTATTTGAAACTGAAGTCCTATATCTATTTAATTCAAATTAATCCCAGAATTTGAACGTTGCCAAGCGGTTTCAGAATATACCGCGCTGCCCGCTTCCCCGCCAGTCTCTACGAGAAATGTACCGCGAGACGCGCGGGCGGCACCCCACACCTCACCTCCTAAAATCTTGGAGGTGACTCGCCTTAATAAAATTGGTATGATAATGTTAAAGTGGTCTTAGAAATAAAATAAACTTTAACAAAGTCTCAATAACAAACCATCAATAACGAAAGTTCAGCCTGAGTTTTTCCTAACAAAATGAAAATATTTTCATCAAGTTTTAGACAGACCCTATAAGTTTTTTTTTTCAAAACGTAAAGTAGCTTTTCGTAAAAATGTTTTGGTATATTTTGAGTTTGTACTTATTAAGAATTTTTACCAAAAGTCTTTGAATGTAATAACCGCGGTACATAGTAAATTATAGTGAGATGTAGGGGTGTTAGGATCTTTTAATATTATCATTATTTTTTATTATATTATTATCCTTTGCGTATAACTAACTACGTACTAAGACGTAAATAAGACGTGACCCCCGAAACTTCACCGTCATCAGTTCAATTCACAATTTTTTCATTTATTCATTTATTTTTAACTTAGTTTTTGGTTCAAACATAATGAAGTATTGATAGTACTTTTAACCTGTTGATGGATTTCTAAAAACTATGCATTGTCTTCATCAGTTAAATTGCCTGCTATAAGAAGCCTAGAACTAAGGCTTTTACGAAATTACACTAAGTTTTGGAAAGAAATTCGAATTTTTCTCTTTAGTTAAATCTTTTAATTTCAATTTAAATCCCCTGAGGGTTAATTTTCAAAGAAGCCCTCTTAGAACGCCTACGTTATAATGAAACTTTAATCCCTTATTTACTCGTCAATCTTAAACGGTGTAAACAATTTCAGTTCATCAAAGAACAAAAACTCACTGTAAGAGAATAGACGTGTTATTTTAGGTATCTCTAAAAAGTACTTGTAGCACAAAGCAGCAAAATGCGTTTGTCAGTATACATTCCTGGAACTCCTATATATTAATTTTAGTAGACTAGCTATCTCGCCCCGAAAACTAAGTATATCAAACTTTCGTAAAAAAATGCTAGGCATATTTAAATTTATCACTGACTTTCACTGAAATTTTCCAACGTTATTTTGAAAACGTAAACCCGCGCGGACGGAATAGCAAGACAATGTCGAGGTAGATCAAAATTGTTATAATTTGACATTTGTGAAAAAGATAAAGCAAGCTGAGAATAATTTGGCTAACTAATAGGCCAGGCTATTTATAGTGCCAGTCGTTCCCCTGGGGCAAATATTGTTTGAAATAAACAGGAACATGTCTCGCTCGTCAAAACATTTTTTGTTAAGGTATTCAATTATTTACAAGAAGGCACAGTCAGTTGCTGGATAGGACAGGATTTTTTGTTGAAAAAGACGTAAAATCTAAAAGAAGATAACAATTTACATTATACCTTAGATTGCCTTATAAAGAAACATCATTATGTTTAAGTTTCTGATTTTTGACATGTTACCTTAAGTCGCCGAAGGTCGATTGCACCAATGATGGATATCGTTAATGTTAAATTGGACCACTAAAAACACTTGCAAATTTAGGGTTCTCCTAATTTTCATCATTTGACTTATACTTTATTTATGTGTATGAATACTGAATTGCATCATTCGCTTTTCTCGCTTTTGTTATGGTGATGGTGAATTTTAACGTTAACCATGACCACGTAACCATCTATAGTGCCATAATTGACGTATAACGTTTGTAACTACTGACCACTGAACTTCGGCTTATTTTAGGAACGCATGTTTCAATACTTCAGTAAGTATTTAGAATAAATTTTTGGTCTAGTCTAAAATTCACCAGTCATGCTGCATGTTGGTTACGTACAAGTAGTAGGTAATTACTATTTTGAAACATTATTTTGTCTATACTTCTATGCTGATATTTTAAATGCGAAAGTTTGGATGGATGTATGTATGGATGGATATTTGTTACTCAATCACGGCAGAAAGGCTTTTTTTTTAAATATATAGTCTAGCGCTTGGTTGCAATCAGACTTCCATGCAAGAGGTGATGCAGCCTAAGGTGGAGCGCGCTTGCCTAGAAGATGCCTATTCACTCTTGATTTGAAGATACCTATATTAAAAGAGGATGGGAAAACGGAAGCCGGAAATGCATCCCATATCCTAGCGGTTTGAATTGGAAACGAGGAAGCAAATCACTTCGTACGAGCCCGCGGAATTTCGACTGCGTAAAGGTGCAGACCTTGTCGATGCCTTGCGGTTCAATAATAAAAAGGTGACGGAGGAACTAGATCGAATAGTTCTTGACCACACTCTCCGAAATATATCCTGTAGAATACCGACAGACAGGCAACTTTGCGCCGATGTTCTAAGCTTTGCAGCTTCGAACTGACCAGCGCTTTGTTGCCAATAAGTCTCCTGGCGCGACGATCCACCGAATCCAATGCGTCAAGCTGGTACTTGGCAGAGTCATTCCCATAAATGGCTGCAGTACTCCATGCACGATCGAACTTGTGCTTGGTACAGGATAAGAAGTTGAGGATGCCAAGTTTCTTACCAGCTGTTTTTGCCTTGGATTCGATGCATTGTCCAAAGTTGAGGTTGGACGATATGTTGAATGGATCTGGCTAAATGGATCTGGATGAAATTTGGCACCGAGATAGATTATAGTCTGGAACAACACATAGGCTACTTTTTATCCTGGAAAATTAAAGAAATCCGCGGGAACCAAAAATCCTTGATCAACGCAGACGAAGTCGGAGGCATCAGGTAGTTATTCAGGGAGAATAATAATAATAGATAAATATGTTTTATAATTTATAATAATAATTTATAAAACATATTTATCTATTATTATTATTCTAGTAATAGATAACAGCTGGTATGAGTATAACAATAAAGTTACTACGAAGTGGCAATAATGCTTAAAATTGTCTATAAAATTGTCTGATAATATTTTGCATTTCAAAGTAAATAAACATGAATCACGGATATACGAGACGTTTATGTTTTTAATATTGGATTGTATGCCTAGAGCATTGATGTATAATTTCAGTACCTATACTGGTTTTCAGATCCGGATATACAATGACCTTCACCCATCTGTTTAACAGATGAAACCTACTTTTTATAAATCATAATCATATTTTTTTTTTTTTTTTTTTCAAAAATTGTGGGTAAAACAGCTGTATAGGTAAATAATTCCCGAACACAATCTACTGTCAGAGACAATGTGCAAAAATTATATTATATTACTAAATTTAAAATTTAGTAATATAATATTATTTTTATTTAATACTAGATAAATACGCCTAAAATAGTTTGCCTATCAAAATCCGGTCTAGGCTATTTTTTAATTAATTAATTTTAATTAATTTATACCAATGCTAATTGCTATACCATCGCGTTTGTTATAAAATTACCTATATTTTGATATATTCATTGTTTATTCGGATCTCAGACTATACCTAGGGCTAGAGTTTCAAAAAGTAAGTCAATAGAAATGTTATCAAAAAGCCTATTAGGTATCGAAATGAATACAGTTTTAATTGAAAGAACACATACGAGTATAAGGCAGAAATGAAAAATGTGCAATATATGACGTCTCAGAGCAGGTAGGTAGGTTTTAAAAAGCCGTCATTTCTGCGAGTGTTCCGTGTAAGCATATCTTACTTCTACCACACTTCTACGTGGTTTGCTTTTGAAGTGGGCGACCTATTTCCCGAAAGCTTTAATTAGATAACCATGGCTAGTTACTTTGGTACATTCCCTGCACATTAACCTAGTTCTTTTCCTCTTTCCGCGAAATGTAGAAAGCAAAAAAAAACACGGTAATGTAAGCTCTACCTTTAGATTTATCAATTTCAATAAGTGGCTACGGTACGGATTGAAAGTTTTTTATGCAGAGTAAACTATCATAGCATCAGTAGCATCATACATAGTATTGAAGGTTGTTCTGTTAGTATACTGAGTCGATCGTGATCTTTCTACGAGTTACTTATTTCACTTCTGTAGCACTATTCTGAAAAAGTTAGCAAATAATATTATTTTATAGAAAAAAGCTGCCAAAACTCGTTAAAAAGGGTTTATTACAAAAGTAATAGAATCCGAGAAAAGTGATAGATGTAAGGAGGAACGCTGACGTGCGGTGATTCCATAAGCATGCCGTCGTCAGTCGCTGACAAGGGTTGGTACTGACTCTTGGAAAACATTTCCTACCCGTTTATACGTGAGACCGTTAAACATTAAAAATATTTTGACGATCTCTGTGGCGCAGTGTGTAACGCTGTTGTCTTAACGTTCAGAGGTCCCGGGTTCCATCCCCGGCAGGGTAAATTTGGGAATTTATAATTTCAGAATTTTTCCTGGTCTGGCCTGGTGGGAGGCTTCGGCCGTGGCTAGTTACCACCCTACCGATAAAGACGTGCCGCCAAGCGATTTAGCGTTCCGGTACGATGCCGTGTAGAAACCGAATAGGGGTATGGGTTTAATATAACTGCCATGCCCCTAACAGGTTAGCCCGCTACCATCTTAGACTGGGTCATCACTTACCATCAGGTGAGAAAGCAGTCAAGGGCTAACTTGTAGTGGATAAAAAAAAATTAGTTTCCTTCACGGATAAAATGCAAATTATTGGTGACTTCGGCCCGCATGTCACACGTCGCATCGTAAACCGGGCGGGTACTTTGATGGTGTCGAGTACAACACATATATTAGACCGTAACGGTTTTATGTTCTGTAACCTTATGTCGGAACACCTGTTTTTTTCTAATGATTTTCTGTCTTTGTTGCGATTATTAGTACTTTGTTAATTCAAGCTGCAGTATTAAATTACCAAACAACAAGTTTCTTTATCTGGTGATACTGGTGATAGCTTATGTTGTTCAATAACATAAAAGTTATAAGTTATCTTAAGTCATATTACAAATTTAAAACTCAGACCTAAAAAAGCGTCCTTTGATATATGTATATTACTATCAAAAAATCAAATATTAAATAACTGATGGACAAGAAATAACGTTTGACGACCCTCAAGCCCAATTAGCTAAACACTTGACTAATAAGCATAATTAAAAGAAGAGAAATCTACAGAAAAGCGGGCAGATCAAGTAAAGATAAAATAACATAGCTCGGGTTACCTAAATCTTAACAGAAAAAGCAGGTGAATTCTCAAGTTAATTGTAATTAATGCTTTAATCTTGGATCGGGCCATTAATCTAGAGCACAAAAAGTTGGACGCTATTGCTACAGTGTGTAAACTCCAGCAAAAGAGAGCTGCTAATGATAGTGATAAAGGAAAGAGTTAATTATCTGCCTTTGTGTAAAGGTTCAGCGGTTTTTATATCTTTAAGGACTATTTGGTAGATGCTAAGGTTTCAAACAAGCATTTTTATTACTAAAATGCAAAAGTGTGCCTTTATATTTGTCTACTGTGCTTTCATAGTCCATTTCCGGTCAACCTATTTTGTCAAAATTTGGTACAGAGCTAGGCTGCATCCCAGTGAAGGATATAGACCAATCCTAAATTTATGAATATAGGCTTTTTTATCTTACGGAAATTAAAAACCCCTTATCCAAGCGGACGAAGTCGCGGACATCATCTAGTTTTAAATAAATGAATAAAACCACTAGAGGACTAACTAAAGCTTGCATGTGAACCATTTTGTATTCCGAACCAGCGAAAAAAAAAACAGGCTCTGCTGTGATTCAAATATTCAAAAAATGCGATTTTAGATGCATTTACCTACTCAAAGCCGAAAGGCATTCAAGAATATCGCTAAGCGATTTTAAATTCCTTTGTGTGATAAAGTACGATGCCGTTTGAAAACAAAATTGATTTACTTAAATATCTACGACTAGGTATGTCTCTGCCAAGTTTGCGCGTTCCATTATAGATAGCATCTTCCCTTATCAATTTATATCTTCAACAGGTATAATGTTAACCAAGCCAAATTCTGAACAGTTACTCCGTTACTTGTTATACCTGCTCTTCAGTGCAAGGTCACCATTCAAACACCTTGGGACACCATCATGTGTCCATGATTTCTCTAAACTATCTGCTCTGCCCATTGTCACGTCTTCAGCTTTGCAATATGCAATGACGTGTCTCTGTTTGAGCAATGGCTGTTACATTGGAGTTCTAGGGAACTCTTCACTTTTGATTTGATCAGGTAGAGCAGCCTCAGATTGCTTTAAATCGTGGCTGCTCAAATCGATACGGTGCTTACGACTTGTTGTCTTGCCTGGTAGATTGTTTACGTCATTTCAGTACTCGAACAAAACTCCGTGTTTACGCGGCATACATTTGAATAATTCTATGTTCAGGAATAAGATATATTCACCTGTCCTTATTGCACGTGTTTTGTCTCTTACAACACCTACAAATTTATGGAAGACATTAGATTAGATGTATTGCTCAACATTGAAACAGACAAGCTACATCGTTTAACACAACGGGACGAGAATCCCGTTTCCACTTTGTAGTAACATAAATAAAAAATTTAATAGAATAGGATTCAACCCTTAGGTGCAAAGCAGGCTGATAGAGCCAAGGTTTGGATTTTTCTTGATAACAACTCAATCTCCCGCTTTGGTATATCACCACAATTTTTACTCTTATAGCACCTTCAACAGTAAGTATGTCGAAGCATTGCAGTTCATAATCTTAAAATTAGGTGAGAAAGTAAAAGTATTCATTTTTGAGCCCTTTTGAGATAAAATCTTTTCGTCATATCATATTGTATGATCAACTCCCTCAGTCGCCTGCAGTATACTCAGATATAATATACTGCAGGCGACTGCTTTGACTTCTTAGATGAATAAGGGAACGAGCCATGCCAACTTCGCAAGTTGATTCTAATCTCTGTCAGTATTGTAAGTGGACGTACTCGTACAATGGAAATCTTTGCCCCAGATACAATTCAGTATAGATATTCACTTTTTGTTATGATATGCAAAATAAAATATTATGCTGTTCGTCACGTTGGAAAGAACAACGAAGTTGCTTGGGTCGGAAATTTAACGTACAGTCTGCATTCGTTGTTCGGAAAACCACATATTAAAATAGTTATTTCGTAAGCGAAACTGATGTTTGCGGATTCGTTTTACGCTGCTTCAACGAATTGAAAGTAGGTATTGTTAATCCAATTTAAAATGTAAATGCGTAATTGTACCTGTAACCTTTTCACGGCCTATCCGTTAAAATGAATTGAACCACATTTGATAAGGAAATCTGTTGTATCCCGGGGACAGACATCAATAGTCACTATCAATACTAGATGATGGCCATGACTTCGTCCGCGTAAATTCAGTTTTTTTTCATTCCCGCGATAATGCTCTGCAATAGGGATGATGCCTATATCAAAAATAAATTATTTCTAACTGATTATTAAATAGAGGATCTTCTAAAAGACCTAAAATTCACATCCTCGGTTATTTTTAAGTTTGATAACCATTTTAAAATATATGTACTAGATTAAAGAAAAAAAGTGCGTTGAAATTTGATGACGTCACTATTGTGAATTTCATACAATTTCCAGTTGCTGATTTGATTGAGTTTTCATCATCCCTATTATTGACATGAGGTCAGACAACACTTGTTTTCTTTAAAACCTCCGGAGTATTAAAACTAGAAAATGTTTGCAGCAAAACGTTCAAAACTAAGTGCACTTGCAGTGCACGGGTAATAGTTTTTTTTTGTATGTTTTTCTCAACTTCTCATTTAGAAGAATTGAACGAAGCTTAGTAGGTAGGTAGCTTGATTTAGCTTGCATTGAAAGCAAATTAATAGTGTTCATTCGATTTTATACAAAGCTCTTATCTAGGTATATTAAATTGATAGGTCTAAAAGCATAATGTTATCGTTTTCATAATTTTCCTTACGGTAAAAGCACCATACTTTTAAAGTCATGCCAATTTAGTTTAAAATCCGTCAAACTTATCCACAGACAGTTTGTTGTTTTTCATTTTGTCCCCTTTCGGGACAGGCAAAGGTCTAAGACCATACAGCCTATTTATCTAAAAAGGAACTTATCTGACCAGTTGACAGCGTCGCTAGTATAATATTGAAAATAAAATAAAAACAAAAACTTAACAGGCATAAAAAATAGTTCCAATTTTGGCCACCAGGTCAGATACGGACTGTAGAGAATAATAGTTTTGATTAGTGACTAGTTTGTTTGTGATACTGTTAAATGTACTACCTATCCATAAGCGTGTCGGTTTCTAACTTACACTATATATTTTTTTTAACGATCCATTGTGTCTATGTCATATATTATGTTCCAAGCTACTATTCCGCATTCGCCGCTTCTTTACGCAGAAATTGTGTCTCACATTATGACGTCTGTGTTATAGGCAGATTCCTATGTTTCTACCTATAAGTGGACGTCAAAATGGTCTCCCGTGATATTCGAATTCTGTATTTAAATAGTATTGGTATGTGGTCTGGTATCTGATATTGGTAGAAGGTATTTTGTATCCACGAAATCTGACTCGAATAAGCACTGTGTAGCGCACTTTTTAGTCCATGGTGACAAACTGACCATAACGTATTTTGTCGTATCTACAATCCCACCATTTTCAAAATCCATGGTTAAGGTTAAGTTTTTAAAAGTTTTATTCCACTATAAGTTAGCCCTTGACTGCGATCTGGTGAGATCACTGATGATGAAGTCTAAGTTGGTAGTGTACGGTAGTTACATCAATCAATACATGATACCCGTAATCGATTTCTATACGGCATCGTACCGAAACGCTCAATCGCTCGATCTCACATCTTTTCAATATTTTTCAGGGGTCAGTTAACCCTGAGTAGTGCAATATGAAATTCTTCCTAAAAAGGAAATAAATTATTTCTTAGTGATTGTTAAAATATATTATAATCACCTGATAGTGTTACACCTATTATTAAAATAATAAGGAAGTTTAACTTTATGCAGGGCAGTGTTTAATGTTCTACTTACGTTTTAATAAGGCCATGACTATGCCGACCCAATATCGTCCATAAATTTGATAGTTTACTGCTTACACTGGAAATATTTAATGAGATAGGCCCATGTATCATTAATTTACGATACCGCGCTGTTTTATTGAAATCTTTTTCATTCAAATTAAAATAATATCAACTAGATAGTGCTTATTCGGCAATAAATTTAAATTGGTAAGCTTAAATATACATATTATGTACCTACTTATCCTTAACATAATTGTAAAAGTTTGCTTTACATTCAAATCTATTCATTTTATAATTTCGTGTTCAATGTTAGAAGAACAAATAAAGTAGCATCAAGGGATAAGTATTTGTCATTCCATGACAATAGTCCCCAAATGAGCGCAATATAAATAACATTAACAAGACACACTACGAAAAGCTAACATAATGTATCAATATAACCTCATAACGTTATAATAACGTCTTGTATGAAAGCCCCAATCTTTTCGCCAACGCGTCGGCGATGTCGAAATTGATTGACGTATCCTTTGGGGCTCAATAACTACTCAAACAAAGGGTAGGGCGGGCAAGTGGCTGTGCTGAATAATCACCACGGGCGGGGTTATGCCCCATTTACTTCAATTTTTTAGGCAAAGACAGACTGAGCCTACTGACGCAACCTATCCAACGCATCATCCTTGTTTTTTTGGGTTTTGGGAGGCTTCGGCCGTCGCTAGTTACCATCGTTATAATACCTTACAGTACTAACGTTAAAAATCTCGGTGTCTACTTTGATAACACTCTCTCGTGGTCTACTCAATTGAAAGAAGCTAGTAGAAAGACTTTTGCTGCTTTGGGTTCACTTAGGCGTCTGCGTTCTTTTCTCCCTATTCCTACTAAGATTATGTTAGCACAATCTCTACTTCTCTCCATTCTCGATTATGCGGACGCAAGCTATCTTGATCTAACTGAGGACCAGCTAAATAAACTTGAGCGAATTCAAAATTTATCTATTAGGTTCATATTTGGTTTGCGCAAATATGACCATGTCTCTGAATTTCGTTCAAAGCTCAAGTGGTTACCCATTCGCTTTCGCCGGAATCTACATATTGTTTCCCTTCTGTACTGTGTATTGTTCAATCCTATGACTCCAAGTTATTTAAAGGAAAACTTTAAATATCTTGGTCATGACAGACCAGAAAGAGTTCTTCGGTCAGCCGGAAAACTCGTTCTTGCAGTGCCATCTTATCGGACAAAATATCTCAAAAATTCATTTATGTTCAAGGCCATTAGCTTGTGGAATGAACTGCCCTCGCAAATACATCGAGCTAAAACTCTTAATAAGTTTAAAATTGACGTGAAAAATCATTACTTGTCTCTCTGTAATCATCAATAGCGACATGTTTAATTTGTCCATTATATAAATATGTATTTATTTATGTATTAAATCTTACGTATGTCTATTTTATTTATTTTGTATATATTAGTGTATTAATATGTTATAATTTTATGATATTGGTTAGTTTATGTATCTATTAGTATTTAAGTTTAATTTTATGCACCACCTCCTACTGTTCACTTGCTCATGTCTCCGTATCGATAAGGTTGTCTGGAAGAGATCGCTGGTTAGCGATAAGACCGCCTTATTGTACCTACGTTATAAGTTTTCATTTTAATAATCTGTTTCTTTTGTGTTTTTGTGGTGTACAATAAAGTATATACATACATACATACATCCTACCGGCAAAGATGTCCCGCTAAGTGATTTAGCGTTTCGGTACGATACCGTGTAGAAACCGATTAGGGGTATGGGTGTAAAATTTAAACTGCCATGCCTAAAAAGTTAGCCCGCTACCATCTTAGACAGCATCACCACTTACCGTCAGGTGAGATCATAAAGGTAGGGTTTCCCATGAAAGTATGCAATGCAAAGTGTCCGCATTAGTATGCACACTTGTATCATGTATGCTCATCATCATCACTTCAATCCATTGCCGGTTCCCTACTGAGCACAATTCTATACTCAGAATAGAGCGTCCAAGCCACTTAGCTATCATCGCTTATGTAACGTACATATACTCGTATTATATCATTTTGTAATGAAATTTGAAATATCAGTCGTAGTCAAATTCAAAATCTAGCCGATTCACTATCCATACCCAGTCGTAGCTTTTTTTCGTATCTGGTGGAATATGTCGGGCATTGCGATGTATTTTTACACTGCCACTAGGCAGTGTAAAAATACTCGTATATTCCCCATGATGCCATTTATATCTGCAAAATTATAGTGGCATTACGATATTTGTTTACAATCTCGCGTTAGCCAATACCAACCATCCTCATTTCCTTGCTCATTGTGGCCAATTGTTGAGTGAAGCGATTGAATGTTTTATTCAACGCTTATAATGCTAAAGAGGTGAGATATAATCGAATTTTCAATTCAACTTTATTTGCAAACTACAATTTTACACTACCATATCGGAGATTTATTTTTATTTTAATCGAAAGTCGTTCGGTGTCTATAAATCTAAGAAGAAGTCTTTGGGGGAAAAAATACAACACTCAAGGGAAACTTTTTCACTTTATTTCTATTGATAACTGTGGATAAATTAATAAAACTGGGTGAATATAAAAAAAATTAAACTCTAGCTTAGTGAAGAATAAAAACATTGATATCGGTACTAAGCTTCCTGACCTCTTGATGAAAACCCTGGTGATAATAAGAACTGCTCAACCTCACGCTCAAATTGCTTTAAGCCGTAATTCCGCACCAGTTCAGGGAGCCTAATCACGAATTGTTTGGCACGACACGTCCGGAAGTGAACCCTTATCATGGCAGTTCAACAGGTTTCTGTGATGCCTAGTTACAAAAAAAACCTTTGAGAAGAAACGGTTGGTTTCTCAGCATAAGAGCTTTTTGGCTTTGATCTGTAGCAACATTAGCAACATAATCGTGCCAGCTTTATAAGTAAGGTTAGAAACTTTGTCACAAACTACTTCCCTTCCTGCAGTAACACCCCTGTTGTATTATCAGTACTATTACTTATTCTGTGATATTATACCACCTAATCTAGTTTAGGTTTTATTTTTCGCTTGATTGTTGAGCTTCATATTCAGTAGCCTAAGGCAGCTAATGAATATTGATACGTCTTTATTAACACTCGGTTTGGACCTTTGGACTCTCAACTACATTCAATGAAAGCCTTATGTTTAATGCAGCATCTCCACTTAACCTGTGACCTGCCTCCCGTGGATATTACTTTAGAACAACTAATATTTAGACGATTAATTGGATATCAAGACATTTGACCTGCACTAATTAAGAAAAGATATTGATCGATCAATTGGCCCAAGGTAGAATACTACAATCTTATCCGACCCAAGCCTCTAGTAATCTATGTCCAAATGCCACTTGTGTAGTTCAGGTTATATTATTTTCAAGCCTGGAAATCTAGATGGCTTTGGTTGGACTAAAATCATGAAAGAAACCTTACTATGTACATCTAGTTACGTCGTTTTACCTAGGTAGGAAAAAACTACGACTTTAAAAGTAACTATAAAGGACAAAACACACAGGGAGCGGGCGCGGAACGGGCGCGGGCCTGGTCGGGTGCGCGGCTGGTTGAATTCCTTGTATTTATATGGACGACATCACACAGGGTCACCCGCCACGCGCCCGACCCGCGCCCGCTCCCTGGGTGTTTTGCCATTAATGCTTTGAGTATCGTTCGCCTTATGGACGACGGTCTTCTGCATTTATCTCCACATAATCGGTCTTGGGCCGCTTGCTTCCAGTAGCTCCCAGCTATTCAACCTCGTACCGGAAAGTGCAGCGTTCTGCGCTTTTCGGTGTGAGGTCGTCATTCAAGCAGCTTGGGACCCCAACACCTATCGGTCTTTATATTATCGGTCAACACCTATCGGAACTATTTGCCGGCCCATGGTAACTTAGTTTTGGCTCTTCTCTCTTCCTCTTTGAGGATGCCTTAAAAAAGCGATATAATTTATAGCGGTATATATGTCTTAATCACAAGAGTAAATTTTGTGATGCTTCTTTATCTATCTCGTGTTTATTTAGACGTTACTTTACCAAGTTTACTTGATTTAGACGTAAAACGTTTGTCCCCCAAATAATAATTTTCTTTATGGCACGAATTGCGCAAGCCAAAATCAGGTATACGAAGTCCCGACGTAAAAGCGGCTCAAAGTTAAGATCGCAATAAAAAGTCGCTGTCACGTAGTCACGGGGTACGCTTTCCGGAGGTCATATAAGCCTTGCTTTAAAGCCCTACGATAAATAATTAAATATCGTCGTATTTCACGATTCTTGCGTTGAATGTTTATAAGGATTTTCTTCATCACTACATAGTATAAAACAAAGTCGCTTCCCGCTGTCTGTCCCTATGTATGCTTAGATCTTAAAAACTACGCTACGGATTTTGATGCGGTTTTTTTAATAGATAGAGTGGTTTAAGAGGAAAGTTTATATGTATAGTCCATGCATAATATAATAGAGAAACACTCATAATTTTAGAGGTTTCTAATGTGATGTCGTAAATAAACACAATGTTTTCGCATCGCTTACATTGCAAACGCTGGCTGAACCCTACGAGATAGATCTAAATAATGTACTACAGTAATGAACACCTTCAAAATTTCTACAAAATAGTCCGCAATAGTATATGTCTATCTCTTAAGGATAACCCACAATAACCATTTTTAACCTCTAATGAAAATATGTTTTGTATTGTCTAATGACAAAAAAGCTGTGAAGTTGTAATTAAAGACATTCTGTAGTATATTTAGTATCAGCATTGCACCCGTGCGAAGCCGGGGCGGGTCGCTAGTAATAATTATGTCGATGTGTTTGATAACGTCAGTCGCTGTGCACCCGCGGCCGTAGTTTAACGATCATAATCCGTTGATTCACAATGATTGCGATGGTCACGTACCCTTAGAATGAAAGGTGTGAAGCTGAAAAATTGATACGGCTGTGGAACGACGCTGCTCGATCGTAATCACACAATCAATACCAAGTCAAATAAAACTTTTCTTAACTTCAAGCAATCCGGGTTTATAGCTGAGGCATCATATCAGGCGAATCGGTTATAAGCTCCGAATGCTCGAGGATTATCCGCAAGTGATACTCTCCAGTGCGAGGGTGGGATCAGTCCCATAATAAAAACTACGTGACTGCGTTTGCGTATGAACAGTCGTTACATGAAGTATCTATACTTTAATGTTGTAAATGCGATAGTTTGGATGGATGGAAGTATGGATGAATGTTTGTTACTCAATCACGCCAGGACGGCTGAACGGATCTGGATGAAATTTAGCACAGATATAGATTATAGTCTGGAATAACACATAGGCTACTTTTTATCCTGTAATTATCATTTAAAAATATGCTAAGCTCTGCATGTGCCAAGCGTGAAATTAATCTTCCCTTACTGAGTATTTACCAATATAACTTCTAATTATTCCGGGCACAGGTAAAATCATAGAAAAAATAAGTAAAATAATAGTTACTTACGGGTGCTTGTTAAAAACAAGCACTAGATCGAAGCCAAAAAAAGTCAATTTATTTGATAATATTTTAAAAGTATAATAACGAAACTCTTCGAGCATATTATGCGTGTTTTGACTCAGTCAACATAGACCTATTTTTAAACAGTCTTGCGAGCAAAAACACATTTTGTTTTTGTCTGGCGGACAAAAAGCGCGTGCTTGTACCATAATATGGAGCTACATAGATTACCGGGACTGGACGAAACATGCTTACCATAGGACGAGCGCGGACGGTTTTCTATTCCTGTCCGATGTGTATTGTCACCATTTTGTTACTTTTACAAACTTGCGTAATTCGTCAACACAGACTTCTTCAATTTACTCATCAATCACTTCGTTTCACTGCTGAAAATCCTATATAACAAAATACGAGCATATAATTTTACTCACAAAAGTTTTACTATTAGAAGTTTCCATATTGAAGTTTTCAGCTATGACTGGGGTCATACTACTTAAGCCATATTATTTCATTATTGTTGACTTTCATGTTTTACAATTAAGTATAATCCTTATTGTAGGAACGTCAAGTCACGTGACATCAATCTGTCATGTTACTTAGAATGGTCTCTGGATGGATTTCGAAATATAGGTATAAATTGACTCGGTACGATTAAATTTTCTTACATCTAGTCTACGATGTTACCAAACATAAATACAAAGTAAAGTAAAACCTCATGTGCAAATGATTACGTACGTGAATCACGTCTCATAAGCTCGGTTCGAAGGATCTAAACTTGATGGGAAAGCTCTGACATGAATAAATATAATATTACTATAGATGATGCCCGCGACTTCGTCGGTGCGGATTAAGGTTCTCTCTATTTAAAAAGCCATGTTCTTCATCAATATACCAAATTTCATCAAAATCGGTTCAAAAAATGTGAAAGCGTAGCAGACAGACAGACAGACGGACAGGCAGACACAATTTCGCATTTATAATATTAGTTTGGATGTACGTACTACTTAGCTTACACACCTACACATTTTAACAGTTTTTCACAGTAATATTTCATAAATATTTTTTAAAGAATATATAACTATGCAACTTTAAGTAAGTACCTAATTTCATAAAATATGTAAAGCGACTCTTTTCGGTCTGGGTTTTGTCGGAATGTACCCAACTAGTAAATAAACAAGGCGAAAACACATTACGGATAGAACAGGACTAAAAGTCCCGCTTCGTATGGGAAATACGTGTCTTTGTATAATGATAGTCTGTACAGCTTTTATATTAAAGTCCGTGCGCGGACTTTTTTCCCGCCGTACAATTTATTTTCCTCGTATTTTGGTTGTATTTTGTTTCGGCCATAATGATGTCTCATACGTCATAATCATATTTTGCAAGTTTTTTGCTTTTCTGAATGGATGGGTGATTCATATTGGTATTGGTGATTTATAAAAAATGCGGTTACGTTTTTGTGAATACGAAATTTTTAATATATACCGACTGTTGATAAAGTTCAATTAAACGGACCTCTACCAAAATTCTCTCTCAATCCCGGCTTTACTCTAGTATATACGCTCTTATTAGTAAGGGTCTATTTTTAAATATGGAAAATTTACGTGCCAAATTCTTAAGCGCAAAATCTTAGAAAAATCATCATAGTCGTTTGACTGTATCTATGTTGATGTATTTTAGCTAAACAGAGTAAATAGCAACATGATGACATTTATGTACCTATTTAAAAAACTGGCGTTAATAAGACGTGTCATATCTACTTGTATTACCTAATTGTAAGCAGTAGACGAAATGTGCATACGTTATACTAGCGGTTACAAAGGTTAGCTAGTTTCTAAGTTCTTTGTTTCGTGATTTTCACAAAATCTTGCGACACACGCTTAAAATTCTTTGACCTCAAAATATTTTTTCTGGTGTACACTGTACATGCCGAAATCCTGCTTTCATTATGAGCGCTGAAAGAAATTCCTCTATTTTTCGTCTAGCTGACGTTATATTTTTTGTTCTTTGTTTTTGTCCACATAATATTTCCAAATTACTTAGTATCTTCTTATTATATAAAATATATGCTTCTTTGTTTTAAGCCAACTTTAAAAAAAATAAAAAAGTTGTCAATTTGACGCGTATTTTTTTCTATAATAACCATTGAAATAGAATGAGTACTAGAAACAGGGTCACGAACAAAAAATATCGCAAAAATGTCCCAATTTGCACACACATAAACATTTGTATGCTGAGTGGGAAATGTAGAAAAAGGTATTATATTAGCAACAACTTCAGTTAATTATGCACCTTAAGTTTAACACATAAAGCTACATTACCATTAGAAAATATTAATTTTTAAGACGTTCTGTCATCAGAGAAAAGGTAGGAATAACCTTTCAATCCAAAACAAAAAGTAATTTTTAAAATAAGTACAAAAATATTTATTATTAAAATAAAACTTAATGTGTAAGCAATAAGGTACTTCATACGTTGCCAAATTGATACCTTTACACTATTTTGGAACAAGACGCAACTCTTGGCATCACATTGTCAATATCAACAACGTCAATTTATTATAAACCTTAAAACTTAGAATTTAAGTTGAATTACGAATGTAGTATGTTTATATTAAAGACCTTTTGTCTTTGTAAAAAGGCAAAAACAAAAAATTCAATGGAACGAAATTCAAATAGAACAATGGAGACATGGAGTTGCTGATTTTTTAAAAGTTGTATATCGTGGTGGTATGTGGTCGTGTATATTTATTACTAGCTTACGCGCCCCAGCAACTCACTTATGTGTTATACTTGTACAGTAGGTATGTTTTATTTATCAAAATAAATATTGATACAGTTTTGGTGGGTAGCACTGCGAAAAACCACGTAGGTTTAAATGGCGTACTCTCTCCTCTTCTATCAATATTTATAACTATACAATGTTATGATATGCATAAGTATCTGTGTAAAAACATGAGGAAACTAAAACTAAACTACCTAACATTTGTTTAAGAAGTAAGATTTTAACTTAAAATTAAATTTTCCTTACTTAGTTTCATTTTAAAATTAATATCAAGGTTAAAAATCTACGTTTTATTGACGTATTACACGTAAACTTAAAAAGTACCAAGTAAACTTTATTCAGATTCAGCCTTTGCGGCTTTTATTATTTTTTACTACATTTTTTTATAAAATATTTCTGGTGGGAGGCTTCGGCCGTGGCTAGTTACCACCCTACCGGCAAAGACGTGCCGCCAAGCGATTTAGCGTTCCGGTACGATGCCGTGTAGAAACCGAAGGGGTGTGGGTTTAATATAACTGCCATGCCCCTAACAGGTTAGCCCGCTACCATCTTAGACTGCATCATCACTTACCATCAGGTGTGATCGCAGTCAAGGGCTAGCTTGTAGTGGATAAAAAAAAAAAAAAAAAAATGTAAAGTATATAATATCTTTATGTACCCATGTATTTTATGTGTATTTATGTAACTAAGGTATGTGTGTTTCCAGTAATATCAATTTTATCAAAATGAATTTGAACATAATTAATGTTATCTGTATATTTTAGATGGCTTAAACAACTCTACTGCATAACGAAATGGATTACCAGGGAATCACTAAGCAACAATACTTTTAAAACACCAACACTACTCCATGCATCCCGTCTATCCAGAACAGTCAATGTTTGTTACAATATTTGACGCATTGTCACAAACATTGGCCAAAGGATATTAGCACACTTT
The DNA here is from genome assembly GCA_923060345.2 of Erebia aethiops. Taxonomy (NCBI): domain Eukaryota; kingdom Metazoa; phylum Arthropoda; class Insecta; order Lepidoptera; family Nymphalidae; genus Erebia; species Erebia aethiops. The sequence continues at coordinate 27,232,134 of OV281081.1, forward strand.
TTATATGAGCACTGCAGCATTTTGACGCGTCGTTATGTTGGCTAAGGTTGGCCCGTACTAAAGTCAAATAAGAGCACTTTCGTATTTGTGCTGTAATTTGTCGGGGACATTTTTGAAGCGCTAATCCTACATCTAGTATAGGTACTAAAAAAATTCTACATCAATGATAATAACATAATGTTGAATTCAAAATATATAATATAGATAATTCAAAATAAGATAATCTGCATTACAAGTGCGAGTTTTATTAAAATTGTATTTCTTATTTATTTTAGTTGCTTTAAAATGATGGTTACATGACGCTGCATGACGTATTCGTCTGAAATTGACTAGTTTCAGGTGGCTCAACAGGCATTGAAACTCGCATTTTCAATGCAGGTTATATGAAAATAATTTAAAAATTAATGTAAGAACTGTTCAAGTTTATGCCAGTATATTTTATACAATGTTTCTACAGAAACATTGTACCTACTGGTTCTGTCCCATAAGTAGGTACTATGATAACATAATATTGCCATTTGTCTTATCTGACACGCGCCATAAATTCTTTTAGGTGGCCTTCGGTATCTGAATGAAATTAAATTAGCACGAATGGTATCTACTTGTTGATCGGAAGTTCAATTTGTTTGTCCGCTATTAAGTCGATTTTTTGTTCTGATATTTGTACAATAGTGATGGAAATAGGTCATAAAATGTGCTCTGTCTGATATGGTCAGAAGATTTTAGGCACTTTGGCTAGTTACCACTCTACTGGTAACGACGTGTCACCAATTTGAACTTTGTTGTAGAGTAGCCCTATTCTCTAAAAGCTGCATCAATCATTGCTAAAATCTTAATCGCTATTGAACTTGGCTGATTTTTTTTGGCTGAATTTATGATATTTTTGCGGCAAAAATGAAGTCCCTGAATTTCACCACCATGTGAAACTGTCAAATACTCATTGCAAAATAAAACAATGTGACCAATTCTGTTTTACACAATCTCTAAACCACAGCTCTAAACTAAACCAAAATGTAAGCTGTCAATGTAGGTTTGCCCCTTTCCGACGAGAGTATTATGAAAGGGATAGCAATATAAGGGTGGGTTATATAGGGCTGTCATTTTAGTTTAGTTCAGAGATGGTCTTCAATAGAATTGACCCACAATTGACCTCAATATCTTTCTAGGGAAATAAGCAGTCTACAGTCTACACGGCTTATACTCATTAGAAGAAACTTAAAAATCGGCGATAAACTTTATTATACGAATTAAAGTTCATTTCATTGCTCTATATATTTTGGTCTCAGAGATAACCAGTGATCTATAATATCTATTATTATTATTGTTCTAGTTATATACATCAAGCTCTTGTAATAAAGAGACTTTGGTCGCAGCTCGCAATACTTGTTCTAATCTTACAAATTTCGGACCCTTACTAGCTATAATGAGAGTTATTGAACGAGAACCCTAACGGAACACCACAATTCCCTTACGCAGTGTCCTTATGTCGGTTAATAAAAAGTACCCTATTTTACCCTTCAGAATATTAAATTACCCTGTTTGGGATCTTAAAAACAGCCATTCTACCCAGACGTAAAAAATTTGGTATGCGTCTGCCTAACCGTTAGCTCCTGGGAAAAAATTATAACGTTAGAATATAGCGTAGCTAACCAACCAGCTAGAAACCAATGACCTCTTAAATACGATTGGTATAGTGGGGCTGATTCTGTAATACAAATTAAACTAAAATGATATTATTAAAAATATTGCTAATCCTTTCATAACACTCCCTGCAGAAAGGGACAGTACTAGATATAAAGCTGTCTTTTTTGTGTAGTTTAGAGATTGTGTTCTACAGAATTGGCCAAATTGTGTAGCGAAAACTTTGCCTTCGCGCAATCAGGTAAAATTTAATTAAATCTTAGGGAGATACTGTACTGTTTACTAGAGCGAAAGACTTTAAGTAATTGTCGGTCGGTTTCTTGAAATAAAATAAATTAGTAAGTAGTACGAACATATTATAAAAAGTAGACCCACTTAAAATTTTCAAGCATGAACAGTTTACTAAGCGAACTTTATCATAATAAAAGTTTCGATTTGCTCGGAAATGTTTTACTCTGTGTGCTCCGAATTCGAAACTTATATGAAAATTTATCTCAAATAATGTAATATACCTTATCTCAAATAATAATATACGTTTATTTTAACAACGGCCTGTCAGAAACTGAAAACTTAATTTCAATTTTCAACCGACTTCCAAAAAAGGAGGAGGTCTTAATTCGGTGCGTATTTTTTTTTAAATTAAATCTCTGTGCTTATATCTTCTTTGTTTTTGAACCGATTTGAATATTTTTTTTTTCAGTCAGAGGAAACTCTCGAGGAGGTCCCATAAAAAATTCTGACTAAAAATCCTCAACCCTGATATTAAAAACTTAAAAATAAAAATTCTTTTTCTCTCGGTTTTTTGGAAAGAATTTTTATCACCTTTTCTAACAGGTAGGTACCTAAAAATGTTATCGTTAATATTTTTCCTTTTCCAAAATAATTTCCTTATCTAATACGATTGAGTGCATCAAGGAGAACTTTATGTAAAGAGTCTCAAGTCACGTACAATATTCGAGGAAAGTTTCACGTTTTCAAAACCTGTTTAAGAAAACCTAATGAAACCACTTTCATTCAACCCGTGAATATAATTGAGAAAGTTCAATGGGAATGTCAATTACCGAAAATTCTGAAGCTGAACCTAATCCGAATCCTACCAGTCTGAAGTGTGGAATAAAGCAGATTTTACACATAGGCGAATCACACACTGCGGCGCGCCCCGCGAATGAGCGTGGAGCTGCGTAGGTATTTTTTTTTTTTTTATCCACTATAAGCTAGCCCTTGACTGCGATCTCACCTGATGGTAAGTGATGATGCAGTCTAAGATGGTAGCTAACCTGTTAGGGGCATGGCAGTTATATTAAACCCACACCCCTTCGGTTTCTACACGGCATCGTACCGGAACGCTAAATCGCTTGGCGGCACGTCTTTGCCGGTAGGTAGGTACTAATTCCACGCGCGGAGAGGCGTTGTTAGTGTGTTATGTTATACTGCGCGTATTTTGTGTTTGTATACAAACTAATAATATACTTACGGTCAACGTACACATCACAGTGTGGGATTCGCCTTAGTTGGCAACCTGCAAACTTATTTTGACAGGTTGCCATTAAACTAAATAGCAATTTCGTTAAACTATTTAGCTAAAAGGAATGAATGACGTCCAGAGCTCAGATAATTTACGTGTAATGCTCAGAATTAAAATTATAATTGCTCTTGGCAATAGGTACCTACTTACTAAAGGTGACGTATACACATTGAAGAAACGAGTTAAAGTTTTATTTGAAGATTATTTTATACTGCATCTTTATGACTTGTTGCTACTTGAAGATGCTAAAGGTATATTTTTTCTAATAAGCCAAGTAAATAATTTGAAACTTACTCCATCTACCAACCTATACTTACCTACTATTTTGTGAATTTAATTAATGTACTATATAAATTATTCACTATGTTTAGCATAAATAAATAAACAGCTGTGTTAAGTTTGCATACTTAAATCTTTGTAATGGCACGTACGCTTGGTCAGCAACAAAATTAAATGTAATGCGATGATATTTTGTAATATATCTATTATTTAAAATAATACCCCTATGGTTCATACTAGTTCGGTTTATAATAATTCACAGTTACCAGACTACGTCTAAAATTATGTACTACTAGCTAATGCCCGCGACTACGTCTGCGTGGATTGACCTTTTTGGTTCCTGTGGGAAGTTCTAGTTTTCCGGGATAAAAAGTAGCCTATGTGTTATTCCAGACTATAATCTATCTTTGTGCCAAATTTCATGCAAATCTGTTCAGCTGTTCGGGCGTGATTGAGTAACAAACATCCATCCATACATCCATCCAAACTTTCGCATTTATAATATTAGTAAGAAGTAAGATGGTTAGGGACATGAATCACTTCAGAAGCTCCGGGATACTTTAAAAAAAGTGTAAAGGCATAAAATTTCGCTAATTATCGTTTGATGCTGTAAGAATTAAATGACAGTGTTCCATTTAAAAATAAAACAGTTATTTTTTACTCGCAGAATATTGGGGCTGATTCTGTAGTGCACAATCTCTAAACTAAACTAAAATGGCAGCTTTAAATCTAGTTCTGTCCCTTTCCGAAGGAAGTATTATGAAAGGGTTAGCAATATTTGTAATGCTCTAATTTTAGTTTAGTTTAGAGATTGTGCACTACAGAATCAGCCCCATTGTTCTAGTTTTCTGATTAGTGTTTGATTAAAATTAAATATTTCTTATTTACCGATAGACCAAAATTCATTAATATCGAGATCATGAGACCAAATTTTGCATGGATACAAAAATAAAAACCGGCCAAGTGCGTATCGGGCTACGCGCAGTGTAGGATTCCGTAGTTGCCCGTCACAATATGCAGACGTTATTTTGTGAAGCTTACTTTAAGTCCGTTATAGTTTTCCTTTTAACTTGGTCATAAATTATATATTACTGCCATTAATTTTTTCACTTATCTAAAAACATCCGTTTAGCTGGCAGGGAGGAGGGACACTTGACTCTGACAACAATTAGCACTTTAATGCTCAATATTTTGCAAACGGATCCCTGAATCGAAAAGTTGTGTTTCCACACCTGTAATATTTTTGGACGACCTATCCAACAACCCCCCACGAAATGAAATAGACTAAAAAATCATCCCCAGTATACGTGTAGGGGAAAAAAAAACATTTTTTTTTAAATTTCATTTTACCTCTTATTATTTCTACACTGAATAGGTGTGAATAATAAGGTGTAAATAATATGTGATGCGAAACTAGAGCTTTCTAGTATTAAGAACTAGACTATAGGGATTTCATATTGACTACGGAACCCTAAAAAGAATAATAATTTCTTTTTTGTATTATTACATACAATGATCTTTTAAACATTGGTAATAATACTATTCAATCTGCCTCTATAAGACGTGTAGACGTGTAGACTGTAGGCAGATTTAAATCAATTTTAGGAGGTTTGCCCAAGTTCACCAACAATCCTCAGAATATAGGGAACACCTAAGATCAATAGGTGACAGTTTTCACGTACCGTCCTTTAATGGGCTTATAGGTGGTGTTTTCAATTGTTGGTGAAAACGGGTACAGATCCGGCATTTTAATAATCAAATTCAAATTCAAATTCAAATTCAAATAATGTTTATTCAATATAGGTAGGTACACAGTACACTTATTAACGTCCAGTTATTTATAAAATATAATGGTGATAATCAGTAACGGTATCTTAAAACTAAAGCTACGAGGGTTCCAAACGCGCCCTGGTCTGAGAAGAGCCCACAACAAACTCAGCCGGGTATTTTTTTAAATCGAAATTCATCATCGAAAGTCACAGGCACAAGTTAGTTTCGAATAGATTCTAACAGTTACATAAGTATATCGGAAATAAACGATCATAAGCACAAGAATGGATCCTTTGTTTGCGAACAAAATATTTACAATATGTTTCAATCAGACACTGTTTTCTGGAGAATGAAGATTGTTGTCGCGTTGGGAATTATTAGTGTTCTGTTAATGTGTTTAAATTTCGCTGCTGCCTCTGCCTCGTTGGTCTAGCGGTTAGCATAGTCGACTGCGGATCACGAGGTCCTGGGTTCGAGGCAAAAAAAATTGGTATTGGGTTTTTCAATTCAGAAATTCCCAGTGCCAGCCCGGAGTTGGAAGTTGGCGGTGTTTCACCCCCGTGCCTCGGAGAGCACGTTAAGCCGTCGGTCCCGGTTATTATCACTAACAGTCGTTAAAGCCCGCCAACCCGCATTGGAGCAGCGTGGTGGGTCTAAGCTCTAATTCCCTCTCTCCTATGAGAGTGGCCCAGCAGTGGGACGGGGAGGCATGTGCCCAGCAGTGGGACGTTAATAGGCTGTAGTGGTGATAGTGGTGGTTACTTCTAGCAGTTGACGGTGTATCTGGTCACTGTTAACTCTCATCGCGTAGTATCGCGTAGATAAATCTTATTGACTAAGAAATTCAGAAGTTAAAAAAGAATATCGTCGTCGTCTCAACCAATATTCAAATTTTTTTTTTTCAAATAAACTTTTACAAGTGCTTTTGAATCTTCGAGTGAATCTACCACTAGTTCGGAATGCCATTCCTACCGAGAAGAACCAGCAAGAAACTCAGTGGTTGCTCTTTTGAAAATAATAATTTACAATTTTATTAATGTGTAGATACGTAACCGGCTAACCGCTACCCTTAGCATTGCTGGAGCGAGTCAAATTTATCGTTCACTTCTGGACGAAGTTCTCCTGCATGAATCTCCACAGAACACGGTTTTGTGCCGCTTGCTTCCAGCGGCTCAGCTACTCGCTTGAGATCGACCATAGACTTTGGACCATCGTCCAAAAAAAGAATAAGCGAGTAATAAACTCGCAATCCCTGATACGAATAAAGGAAAAGACACGAGTTTTGTTATAGTTTTAACTATCTACTAACATTTTTTTTATTTAAGCCGCATAAAATATGTAAATGAAAAAATAACGCATAAAAAACTAAACTTTTTCTACATTTAATTTTTAAAGTATATAATTTTTTACATATAATGCAGTATTGTTTTTTTACTAAAGAGTTTGCTATAATTTAAGTGTTTTTTTAAAATATTATTGTAATCCTCCAATTATTTTAAAGATTCGAATCGATATGATATTAGTGTTAGGTATATTTTATTGCTAACGTAATATTGGTACTTGAGTTTCTTTTTTTATATGTTGACTAGCGGACGCCCGCGACTTCGTTCGCGTGGCATAAGTGTTTAATTGCCACAGGCACTCCTTAATTTTCCGGGATAAAAAGAAGCCTATGTCACTGTCCAGGTCCTCATCTATACCCATTACCCATGCAAAAAATCACGTTAATCCGTTGCTCTGTTGCGGCGTGATTGAAGGACAAACCCTCTGTACCCATATAAAAAACCACGTCGATCCGTTGCTTTGTTGCGGCGTGAGTGAAGGACAAACTCTCTATTTAACGTCCTTGGGGATAGAAATTACAAAAATTGTGAAATACGTATTTCATAATTTTAAAACGGTAGCCCAAATATCAAGTTTCATGGCTATAACTTAAAAAACGACGGACTTCCATACAAACTTTCAACCCCTATTTTACCCTTTTGGAGGTAGAATTTCGAAAAATCCTTTCTTAGTGGATACCTACTCTTCACAAAGAAAACACCCTCCAAATTTCATGTCTCATGACCAGCGGTTTAGGCTGTGCGTTGTTATATAAGTCAGTCAGTCAGTCAGGACTTTGAATTTTATAAATATAGATAACTGGAATATTCGTTTCTGTCGTCACTTTATTGTTTTGTTTATATATTACAGTCAACAATTTTAATGATCTCTATTTTTCTATGTCATTGTGACGCAATGGGAACTTGGTGAGATAATAGTTATTACTTGATTGCATGCTTGATAGGCATTTTCTTGCATTTGCAGTTTTATGATAACGGTGTTTAAAAAAATAAAAACAACAGTGAAGAACCTGACTGATTAATGATGGAAGATCATGATTCATGGTGCCTTAATAGGTAATTACTTATGGTTAACATATTCTTTGGCCTTAATTTTATTTATTTATTATTAACTTCCTTTGCTCTCTCTACAAAAGTATCTCGTATCTAAAAAGAAAATAAACAGGTAAAATCCTTATCCATACTCGATACTGATACTATAAATGCGAAAGTGTGTCTGTCTGTCTATCTGCCTGTCTGTCTTTCACGGCCCATCTGTTCAACTAATTTGAAGATTCGTTCGTATTTGTAGTAGATTCATTATTATTCGTACTTGCAAAAAGTGTACTTGAATACACTTGTAGGAAGGATACTTTATACTTTTTATCCCGATAATCAAAAACCCTAATCCACACGGACGGAGTACTTAAACTTATGCATATCAACTCTTTGTCAACTCCTTAATTAACTTATCAAAAAGTAACAGCATTAAAAAATTTTGCTTAGTCCGTTTAGGACAGTGTTCTGCAAGTCGGCCTTAGTAATTTAACTAGTATATATCCTCTTTCCGGATATATTTCCATTTAAATCAGTTGAATAAATATTTTAATCTACTTTTGTAATAGTAGTTGTTAAATTCAGTTAATATAAAATTTCTGAGTAATATAAGCAAGAACTTCAATTACACGTTCAGTGTAACAGGATTACAGTATTAATTACATTTGGAGCGGAGGAGTGCGACTGTGATTGCATTGCAGTGTAACAGTGCAATTCTTGATCTTATCTCGACATGCTATTGGGAGTCACGTAATACCTAGACTTAGCTATCAACGTAAATCCAGTCAGACACAGTTTCCTATTGATTACTATTTACTTTGCTATTGGCGCGTTTATATTAGGTCGTTTTGGCCTTATTCTACTGCAGTCGTTTTCGGTCAACGATGAATGTAAACTGTAGTTAATTCGGTTGGCCGTATTCGTTCGCTGCCCGTTTGCGATGACAGTACGCTTACTCTGAGTTTTTACATTGCAAATTCGATTGACGTAATGAGCGTTCGATCACATTAGCATTAAAGTAAAATGAACCTTATCGCTTTGGTTTAGAGCTAATTTCATCATTTCGTGAATATTCACAACCAGCGCTCCAAACGCTGAATTAGTGACTTTAAAGCAAAAGCTTTTGTGTCCATTTTACTTTGACGCTAATGTGATCGAACGTTCAATACGTCAATCGAATTTGCAATGTTAAAACTCTTAGTAAGCGTACTAATCTAGTGTGAAAGTTGTTACGGTTGTTATTCCTCCCGTATTCAGACATAATCGACTTATGGAAACTTACTGTTGACCGAATACCGAATTATACAGCCGACGAATTCGATCAGTAACCTAATGTAAACAAGCCAAATCGGTTAACGAATCCGGTAATGCCGAATGCAGCCGATGGTTTCGGCCATTAATTGCACTAGATGGTACCTGTGTCTTCTTGTGCTTGGATTTAGGTTTTAAATTATATTATTAGGTCCACTAGTGCAAGGTCGTCAAATGTGTTAAAAAGCAATTTTTTAAACCTGTCTCATTCATGTCAACCCCGGAATAATCTTATCAAAAAGAGGCAGTTTCCAGAAAATTTTACCAAATAAGAGTAGGCGGTGTTGTGAAAGATGGGCTAAATATGATTTTTATTGAATAACTCGCTCAGTAGGTTATTGTAGTAGCATTCCCTTTAACTGTATATTTTTCTTGATTCTACGAATGTCAAGATTTTGTTCCATGCACAATCCGCCAATTTGCTCCCAAACACTCAGAGTTTTGTGCCCAAATATAATCTCAGTTTGCATCATAGATTTAAAATAATTGACTCAGTCGAAATATTGTAAATTATTGTTTTGTATCCAAAATTGCTAATATCTAAAAGTTATTTAAACTATAGGCCGACTGTTTAACTCGCGCCTGCGCGGTAAGAAGGGAGCTGGGATCAAATTTATTAAATTTTTAAAGATACTTATTATTTTATTCTTTACCAACAATGTCTATCTCGAGATAAATCTTTGGATTATTGACTCCGTGTGTAGCGTTTTTAGTAACAATTATATTGAAAATAATTATTCTTAACAACGTATAATTTATCAAGTTTAACAGGGTGGTAGGTACGTCAAATAGATAAAACCAAGAGATGGATGCAAATGGCGCGAGAGAAAAAGTTTTTTAATTCTCGTACCTATTGGATTTTACAGTCCTTCCATTTTAACTTTATAAATTTAATCTAGGTAGCTTTTCTACAAGAAAAAGTTTGTAAGTAATAGAGACAGGGTAAATCGACTTTTATGTACTCACCTTTTTTAAACTTTTTGAATAAAAAATTGACACGAAGATTATTTTTTTTAACTTCTTAATTTTAAGAAAGGCTTCGGCCGTGTCAGTTACCACCCTACCAGCAAAGTCGTGCTGCCATGCGATTTAACGTTCCAAGACTCCGTGTAAAAACCGTTAAGTATGGTACCGGTATGGGTTTAATATAACTATCAGGTGAGCCCGCTACCATCTTAGACTGCATTACCTCTTACCAGGTCACAGTGAAGGGCTAACTTGTAGGGAAAAAATAAAGTATTTCAATCTTAGATGTACCTACTTAAGCTTATTTAACACGGAACGCTATCCTTAAGGCCCTGTGTAGCGTAAAAGGGGGTTTTTAAAAGCAGTGTATCCATCAAACGGTGACATAATGAATGCTTATAAAAATAATATGCTGTTTTCAAGACCTTTGAGCAACCATTGACGCATCTCAAAACACAATTTTAAAAAAATCTCTGCATTGAAATTTATTTTAAACATACCTCTTAATTTACCTTTTAAAGCAATTTTTGTCCTTATTGAAATTCATATTTCTAACTAAAACACATTGTCGGATTCATTTGTATTGAAAAGTAAATTTTTTTTACAAATTATTTCATGCATTTTTGCGACATGCGCTTGCTCGATTTCACCCCCGCGCGCCTGTGTTTTTCATCTCGTGAGCTCACAGCGCCTTAAGCTATATATTTTGCAATGCTCAGTGAAGAAAATGAAAGGTTCACGTACATTTGAACATTATCGATATGCGGGTGGCTGGTACGACCTCGAATTTGAGTATTACATTTCTCTCACAATATAGGCAGTTTGCCTTTAATATTCCTTACGTAACGATACCTGAAAGATAAGACGTAGACTATGAAAATTATATTAATGTCAATGTCTCTTTATTCGCTAACAATACGATTCTATTTAGTGGTCATACGATATTGCTTTGGTAATAAAATAACATAAAATGAAGGCGAACGCACCGATCGTTGATGTCATCTATCTCTAGGATAACCTTATGGGGTTTAATTGTATCAGGACAAATCCAGTTATATAAAAAAATGTACTATTTGTACGTATTATTTGGACAAAGATTTCAGGGGATTTTTTGAGGTATTTCTTTACGGTTATGACTAGCTTGGCCAAATCTTACGTGACAAAAAAGAACTCTGTGTATGGATGAAGAGAGACAGAGTAGGTACCTCATTACCTGTATGTAATTAATTTAATTAGTGTTAAAGACAAAGATTTAGAATACTTCCAAGAAGCTCTCGGTAGCTCAGGCGGAAAAGAGCCACGTCATATGCAATACTAGCTGACGCCCGCGACTTCGTACGCGTTGATCGAGGTTTTGTGGTTCCCGCGGGAACTCCTTAATTTTCCGAAATAAAAAGTAGCCTATGTGTTATTCCAGACTATAATCTACCTCTGTGCCAAATTTCATTCAGATCCGTTCAGCCGTCGGGGCGTGATTGAGTTACAAACATCCATCCATACATCCATACATCCAAACTTTCGCATTTATAATATTAGTATTATAATAGTATTAGTATATTAGTAAGAAGTAAGATTATGTCGCAGCCAGGTTTGAACCCCACTCAAGAAAATAGCTAATTTGTATTTTTCAATTATTTTTATTAGAATAGCGAAAGTAACTATGTTCTTAATCGGTGTCTTACCGTTCTAGTCACTACTAATTAATTATTTTACTATTTATATTATTTTACACTACTATTTATTTGCATCCCAATAACATAACTAAAAATGAAAATGAAAAAGTTTTTTTTCCAAAAACAACTTATGACAATTTTTCCTTATATCCAATGGTACCCACACTATGTAATCCTGTATCGTGGGTACCAAAGAAAGATTTACAGAACCTAATTGTCGCTCGGTATTTTAACATAGAGATTTTTGTTGCATTTTTTTTTAAATAACAATTTCTAATTAACAGTAAATAATAATGAATGAATAATAATGAATGCCCTTAATTTAAATGTAAGAAAAGTTTTTCCGTTGCGTCGTAATTCAATGAAGCGAGCCATGGTAAAATTTTAGCTTTTGCTTGTTTTACGGAACAGTGCTTAATGTCGCATACGCTAACTACTTTATTAGAAACGACATATTATTTTATTGTTTTCTTTCTTATACTTATTTATGTATTTATTGGTATGTCTATTTAGTTTATGTATGTCTATTATTATTATTTTGTATATATTAGTTTATCATAATATATGGTATTGGTTAGTTTGTTTAGCTATTAGTATTTATGTTTATTATTATTTTTGCACCACCTCCCTTTATCTTCTTATTCATTTTCTCCTTAACGTTAAGGTTGTCTGGAAGAGATCGCTGCTTAGCGATAAGACCGCCTTATTGTACCTACTTATTGTTGTTTTCTTATTTGTAACATGTTGTTTTTGTAAATTTGTGGTGTACAATAAAGTATATACATACATACATACATACATACTTTATTGTAAATAAATGATTCTACGTAAGGACTAAATCGTCTAGCAAAACAGGATTTAATTTTGGGTGTAGGAATCTTAAATACACGTCGTTTTAGTAACATGTTGTATTCTTTTGAAGAAATTACTGACCGATGGACTTTAAGAGCTAGTTTTAAAATATATAATTGACGCACCGTAAGGACTTTGCATTCCTGATAAAGTCTGTCTGTAGGATATTTGAACGGTTTCTTTAGCATGGTTTTAAGAACTGAGCGCTGAATGTACACCAAGAAGGTTACGGATGTGAGTTTTTAACAAATTAAAAACGGTTGTATGGAAATTCGGCACCATAGAGGTAGAAGTAAATAGGTTTTAATGATGTTTTGAATTCACAAACTTCATAGACGAGTGATATTTACTAACGTGCACATGGATGTTCTAAATTCAATTTACTTTATCCTCAAGAGGATAATAACGGCTTTTGCATTCAGATATCGAAGAGTAAAAATACTCTTTCCGAGATGGTGGGATGAAAAATATATTGCTCAGTGTCCGTATATCCGTTTCGAAGACAATAAATAATTCATTTCCTAAAGTCCTCAATCATAGACGTTCGCATTATTACAATACATTGAATAAAGAAATAAGCAAATATTAGATGATTCATCTTGTTCATTCAACCAGTAATAATCACAAAACCATGCGTTACATAAATCAATGAAGTAATAATTATTATTACTGTAACGTTAACAAGGTGAGTAGGTAGGTATGCATATTAAATATTTCTGAAAGGCATTCAGTTAATTAAATTAAATCTCTACTTCGGTTATTTACTGATGAATTTATTGTATTTATCATAATGATGCAATTATTGCTGTATTAATAAAGCATTCCCCTAATGCTTTCTGTTATTTACTTTTGTCATTGTAATAATAACAGCTTCGAAAAGAAATATGTGATATAAATTCCTATATTCAGTTCAGTGTATAATATAATTACTAATGTATTTTTAATAAATAGTTTCAACCCATCACGCATCTCTCAGAATGAGAAGGTCATGGGCATATTGGCAGACTTCAATCACCTTTGAGGACATTATGGAGAACATTCAGGCATAGGTACGGTCGCGGTCTAAAAATTTTTACCAGTTTTCAGATTTTTTCTTTAAAACACTGTGTTCATTATGGTCTAGATTTAGAACTCTTAATCAAGATATTTATAACGTTTCAATGTTAGCAAAAGTTTTCAAACATCGAATTCAACAAAAAAGGTATTAATGATTATTATTTATACTTAAATTCATTTCCTGATTTCAAGTTTGACACATATGCATCATCGCATTTGTTTACATTACATTGAAATTTACTAAAAATATTGAAAGAGGTTTTCTACATCTTGCCACATCTGTCACCTGCTGTGCTATGATCTATGCCTAATCAAACCATATAACGACCTTCTGACACACATAGGTCTATGCAATCATGCACCCTAAGGTGGTAAACATTTTCTGACCGTGACTGTACATCTAGGCTACTATCAATTTCAATGTTTTCTTCACCGTTATAATAAGTACCTATAATATTATTTAATGTCCTAAAACGCACCTCTAACCTTGTAGCCCTATTCTCTAACTCAGTGGCAATCAAAAAATAAAAGTCACTGATATTATACCTACTATTTTTCAATGGATAAAAAATGAAATGAAAAATTTTAAAAACCTCATCTCCTATAGAAAATAGGGTTGTTGGAGTCACTTGGACGCCAAGTTAATCACTATGCTATCACCGTTTTGGATTTTGTAATTGAAGACACACATTCGTAATCTACACACTTGTAAGAACTGAAGAACAAATCGGAATGCCTAAGTAGTACTAGTGTAGGTAATACTGTTATGTAATAATATTATACTTAGGTACCTAATGAGTAAATAGAATTGTATTAATCGTTGAGTGCTTTAATAAAATCACTCTATTCAAGTAATAGCACTACAATATAATAGCGCCTGGCGATGAATTCATTCTGAGTAGTTTTCTACGAGACATTATAATCATACCTATCCTAGAATTAAAGGAGCTATTACATGCTATCACTTGAACGAAAATCTATGTGGGTAATTATTAGATATTATTCTACAAACTATGGTTGTTCTTCCAAAAGCTAATGCTCATGTTGCAATGCGGTTATGTGAGGAAACTTCACGCAAATGTCAAAACGAACTGTACAAAGTTTCAACTCAATCAGATGAACGCATAAGTAGCGGTTTTTAATGATAAATTACCTGAAAGACAGCTCATAATATTACCTGTAAATATGTAAAATATCTATAATTATTTACCTTACCATAGCTTTCGCCCATTTCATTGATTACACCCATGAGAATTTTTGGGATCGAACTTAAATTCGTGTTCTCTTAGGTATAAGTACTTATTAAGTCAATTTTGATCTAGATCCGTCCGTCCTATCCTTTTAATCGATTTAAATTAAATTTGGTAACAGGATCAGACTTTATCCCAGACCGGACAAAGTAACGATTAGAAAAAGGGATTTCAAAAATCGAAATCCACGCGGACAAAATTGCGGGCTGACTAGTAATTAACAAAGTTTAGTTATTGTTATTACTGCTCATTGGAAATGCTATGAGCAGCTTCCTAATTTACCTACTAACGACATCCGGAACTGTCCTTTTGTTTACAAAGGCTGTCGTTTGGCTTGCGAAATCTAAAATAGTCAGGGCAGTAGTTTCGTGTCAATGATTTGCGAATAGTGTTATGAATAATAACTGCGACTTAATACCCGTAGGAAAGCGGCGTGGCCATTCGGCCTCACGTAGCCAAATATTAGTTTGAGAAAGACGGAATATTATAATATTATAATATTATAATATACGTAGACTGTCGACGTAAATCTACAGTGTTATGTTCATCTAAATTTTGTTGAGATGTTTTCGGTAATTTTCGAAGGCAAAGTCATATTAACTTGTCTCTGTTTTAATAAAGTCGAAGTAACTTTACACTCTATTTTCCACGATAATTCCTCAGTAGTTAGGCATATAATATAATACCTACTTGTTGTTATATACGTGGGATTATAAAATTAAATTAAATATAAATATAGGAATGTTATGCCGGACCGGTAGTAGGTAGATTTAGTGATTGACGATTCACGAACACGTCTTGTAAATGTTTATTTGAATAAAAACATTTTAATTCTTGAATTAATATTGACTCATTAAATGATGCCCGTATATTCTTCGGGATACAAGCAACCAATAATACCAAATTTCGTCAAAATCAGTCGACTAGATTAGCTAGAAAAACGTAGGTAGCTTTATGTCGTGTGAGACTGACAGATTGACACACTTTCACAGCAATGGTATGGATTGAACAAAAATGACAGCAAGATGTGTGTGTGATTTTAGTTTAATTTCCAACGATATGAATTCAGAATTCAGAGTGATGTGTGAAAAGCGTGTAAAAGGAAGCGCCTGTCAACTTAAAATCGCATGCAGCTACGGCGTGCGTGCGGCCGTCCGTAGGCGCGCACGCAAAGGTCGCTCCACGATTACCGAACTGCGCCCTTCTCGAATTATTGCCTCAATATCTATGACAGGCGCTTTCACTTACAATGTTAAGGTCGTATCGATAGTTACACAGATACTCAATGAGGTAGACTCTTATGAACGACATAAAGAAGCGGTAATATTTATTATTCCACGAAAACTAGTAAAATATGCATTTATTCTATGTTTCCAAGTGATTTAGCCTCCTAGCAAGTACGATGCGGCGCGTAGAAATAGAAGGGTCAAGTATATCTAGGTACCAATAGACTTAATCAACTACTTACTTCGTTGTTACCTAGTTTTCAACTTAGAATGCATACTTACCAATTTACTTTCACGTGAGATCTTAGACAAGGAGAAGCATCAAGCAATATAGCCGATGCTAAAAAAAAAGCTATATTGCGTGTTACATCTCACTGTTTTGTTTGCTCCTCTTCGAAATATGGAACATGATGGCAACTGGCAAGTGAACCACATTTTTTCATGGAATATTAAATTATAGTCCCGCTTCGTTGACTTTCAGTTTCATGTCAGCTTATCTACAACTTTTGTCGTCAAATTTACCGTGCAAACTTTATTTTTCGAATTAACGAAACATCATACTTTCGTATCCATGAAAGAAATTCCATCTGACCTAGAAACCGACTAGTATAATAATTAATTACTTAACCTAAGTTCGAAGGCAGGAATAATTTGTATCATAATATACCTATTCGTAGGTACCTACCTACCTATATGAGGTTCTAATTAACGAGGCCTATTTCGCACCTAACAGGTTTGCTTTCACGCAAATGAAAGGCTTTTCAGCTTTAAGTGCAAATAAGTACCTACGATCAACGGCTCCACCCTTGTTTATAAAACATCGATATCCAAGGTTACCCATTCTATCCCAATTTTCCATAGATTTTGATTACAGATAAGCGATAAATGGGATTGTTTTTAATCGATACCACCAAAAACAGCAATTTTTTTCTATATAACTACTTGTCGTTAGGCATCTATGTCGTTTCGTACAGTAAGTAGGTAACGAAGATTTGAAATTTTGAAAATTGTAAGTTACCGTTATATTTTTTTATATTAAGAACGTATAGATGTTTATCTTTAGGCCTCGTTTAAAACAATAAAACTGACACACAAACGTACTATGTATGTACTTATAGAGGGGACGCCCGCCATCGCCAGGCGGGTGATCGATCCATTAATTGAACCATTCCACCCATTTCCCCGTATTAGGACACAGGTTACTGGTATCCCGGCAGCCTACCCCCCCCGAAACTACCTGTAGCTTTAGTGAACCTTACGATATCCCCTATGGAGAGATATCTTAGGTCTTCTTCACTGATCCTGTCCTTGCCTATTAATTCCCACCTTACCAATGAGTACACTCAGGCACTGAGGCACTCAGCTATGAAGTGGAAGCTGGTCTCTTCCTCGCCGCACTCTGGACATGATGGGTCATCTTCGATTCTCATTATTGTGAGATGTCTATTTAGCAGACAGTGTCCTGTTGTTATGCCTGCTATTAGTGCTATGTTGTTTCTGCTTTGCGACATAAGTTGTTTTGTCTTCTTTTTATCGAATGATTTCAAGAACAACTTCGATTGTCTATATTGTGTAGAGTTGTTCCATCTTGAATTCGATTCTCTTTCTATCATTCCTTCAATCACTTTCATAGTGATCGAGTATGAAATGGGTAAGCACGGTTCGGGGCAACAGAATGGAGTGCTTGCTCCCATTCTTGCTAATTCATCTGCTTTTTCATTTCCTTCGTTTCCTTGGTGTCCAGGAACCCAGGCAATTGTGACTTTTGTCCTCTCAGCTAGTGAATTCAAGATAAGTTTGCATTCCTTCACTAGAGCTGATGTGGTCTCCTTCCTTTCTAATGCTCTGAGAGCAGCCTGACTGTCACTATATATGATCACTTCTTCGGTTTCTATGCTTACAGTATCCATCAGGCCGAAAGCACACTCCATGATCGCATACGTTTCGGCCTGAAATACACTTGCAAATTTCCCTAGGGAAATTACTTGGTCTTTATCAGGATTGGTGCTGTAGAAGATTCCAGCACCACTGAGCTTAGTTGATTTCCGCCTTGATCCGTCCGTGTAACAGATAACAATCTTGTCTTTATTGGCGGTTTCGATCTTCCATGTCTCCTTTGAACCTATGTGTACTCTGTATTTCTTGTCGAAGATACGCTGTCTTTTGATAAGGTCATTGTGTGTGATTATCATTGACAGCTTATCTCCATATATGCTCTCAACGTCTGTATGTCCTTTATCCATAAAATTGCCTTTCCACTGCTTAGACATTTTCATTCTATACCAGTGTTCCAGTGCTTTTTTCTTGGCTTCGAGGTCCAAGGGAAATAGTCCTAGAAGAACCTCTAGAGCCGCGGATGGAGTGGTCCGTATGGCCCCAGAGATCATCAGCATTGCCATCCTTTGGACTCTTGTCAGCTCTTTACTAATTATTTTTGTAGTTGCTTTATGCCACCAAACAATTGCTCCGTACAGAATTCTGGGCCGTATGATGGCCATTTTACTACGTACGGTTTCATGCCCCATGTTCTGCCGTACTAACTAATCCGCTGGAAATTTGAGAATTAACATTTGATCCGCACGGAGAATGGATTTTCACAAATTTCATCCGATTTAAGCCAGAAGTCAGCTACGAGTAGATACCCATGCTAGAAATGTCATATTATTATCTTCTTTTTCCTTTTGGTCGTATTTCATCACTCGTATCCGTATTGTAGTGCTTTTGTTGTGATTTATATCTTTTTATGAAATAAAAGAAACTGTAACCTAAAGACAAAAGTAAGAGATGAGAGGAAATAATTATTGTCTTATTATATAAAATTGTAAAAGCTTGGATGTTTGTAAGTTTCTACGTTTGGGGGTATCAGATTCTACATCGTTTGGCGGTGCGTCTTTGCCAGTAGGTTGGATACTAGCCACGGCCAAAGCTACCAGACCAGAGGGAATTTAGAAATTATAAATCTAATAGTAAAGTTGTAATTTATACGCTGTATAGAATGAAATTGTTATCCATAAATTAATCAAATTAAAGGGGAAAGTCAAGGTTCAATTTATACATTGTATTAAAAATCGGTAGGTAGGTACACGCCCACCTGTTCTTTAATTGTCTATTTGCTTTTACGATCCGGCGTGAAATATTGCTAGCCCTGAAGGCAGGGTCGCGGCGCTGTGTAGGTATTAGGCATGAAGCCAACAGATGCGACAATGTCCGTAGAAATAAATTATTACGTACCTACAGTTACCAACATTTTAATACTAAATTGGGAATATTTATTTATTTATTTACATGCTGGATGATGCTGGAGATTTAGAATATTTTTGAAAAATCCTGTACGGTCAATTCGTAATTCTTAGGCTCCACAAGTTTTCCTCTTCTGGTTTAAAATAGTAAACTACTTACTTACTTGCACAAGGCCAATAAATATGTATTTTCTTACCTGTCCTTTTCATGTCATCCCCTGAGTAAAATTATCGAAAAGTGACAGCATCACAAAATTTGACTAAACCAGTTTAGGCTGTGTTGTGCAAGTGGATCTAAGGATGCACTTTCGCCAAAATCGGTTAACCAGATGCACCGTGAAAGCATAACATAGACAAAATTTCGCATTTATTTCTAAATAAATCAGTATTTTCAATGTTTTAATAATGATGCTATTTTCTTATCATTAGCAGCGTAGCATTACTAGGTTATAATATATTATAAGATAGACAAGATTCGAAAGCTATATACCCTTTACGCTTCAAACGAAATTGTTAAGTACAAGTAGGTACAATCCTCTTTGCAATTAGCCTCTATGTAATAAAACCTTTACTATGGGTTTTATTTTTAGCGTAGGTAGGGAAGCGTAGCGTAGCCAGGCTACTTAAGATAGAGACGTTCACTTGGTCAATAACCTTGTTAAAAAAACAGTTCCAACATATCAGAAGACACATTCCATTTATGCATGTAAACGTCTGAATTAAAAACGTTTAAAAGAAAATTTAGAAAAGTTTCAAGAGACCTGCAGTTTCGTAGACATGTGCGGAAGGAAAATTTTCAATTTGTTATTATTATTTTTAGTGCGAGGTTTCACATGTGATCATTGGTGTCAAAAAACGAGTGTAAAAAAGTGATAAAAATGTTGTAAAGGAACGTTGTGATGAGTCGCCACCAGCTGCGAGTGCCGGAGGTGCGGGTGAGCGGTGCGCCGGCGCAGGAAGAACCTGACACGCCTTCCGCCCTGCCGCCCTTTGCGCTCACCCTTCCCTCGATACCTAGGAGAAGGCATTCCTGGATATGTGGGTAAGTCCTTGTTAATGACTTTCAGGACGCCTACATCGTGGTTTGACTACTCCAGTGTGATCATTGCAATCACCTCTTACTTACCTACGTACTCTTATATAACTCGTACATGGATAAAGATAATAAATTTCCTCCCAACCAAATTTTGGCCCCAGTGACGCGCGGCGGCGGTCACCTTAGCCACCTGCTTGGGAGGTATTATCATAGTGCAAAAGTGTAAGTACAAACACAGGTATAAGCTCCTTCTTACCTTACTGTCATAGCCCGATAGAACGAAGATCACACCACTAGAGACTGGAGAGAGATCAGTCGTAGAACGTCGTCGTCAAGCGAAGAAAGTTGTAGAAGTAGACACGGGGCTGAACACCAAAATGGCGTGACTTGAAATTAGATTCAAGAAGACTCCATATTGGCTTAGTTTATTCAATACTTTATATGAAATCGTATAAAACTTCACAGACCTATTATTTGAACTAAACGATTCACAATCCTTTAGCGCGCACACACCTGGTAGGCAGAAGATAGCGTGGGCGTACAATAAACTGTTGCATATAAAACTGCAAAAGGATAGATTGAAACTGAATGTATTACATATTCACTTAAAGAAGATAGAAATAGTACTTATGGCTCTATTAATCTCGCACAATACCAGAACCTAACACTACATAATTTCAGATTATAGAGATAAAGCGATAAATCTACTGTTATAATATGTTTTCTCTATTATGTGTCCCCTAGCAAAGTTTTAATTAACCTACCCTATAGAGATTTCTATAATTTTACTCCGAAATAGTTACTACTAAATTGGTCATTGTTACGTATCTAGGTATTAATTAAGTTCAAAGTAATGTAGAGAAAAAGCTGTATTAGTTAATTGTATTTGTCCTAAATAAAGCCTTTGTTCTCATTTTTTTACATTATTCGCGTTGATTTGGAATGTCTGCCTCCAATTTTGTTATCTGTACACAAAAGAGGCATACGCTCGAAGGACGACTGAACAAAATCTGTATTTTCTCAGAGCGTATGAGGCTTATTTCGGCCTATTCGGGTAAAATGAGGGCGGCAGTTAGGCCAATGATATGTAACAACATGGTATTTACATAAATAGTAGTTTATTCTTTATTTATATAGGGGCTTTACTTAACCAAAGTTCTTGTACTTGTATTAATTAATTTTCAAAAACTAGCTGATGCCCACGACTTTATTTGCGTAGAGGTATTTATGGTTTTAAATCCCGTAGAATCTTTTTCTATTATTCGAGATGACATGTTTTTCATGTCCATTTTCGGGATGAAATTTTTTTTGTTCTATAAATAAAGATCGGTACAGTGTTTAGGCCGTGTTAAGGTACAAAACTGACAGACGAAATTTCAGCTTTGAGGTCCACGGCTTGGGCTGGGCGTTGATGTGTCAGACAGTGAGCAAGTCAGGACTTTACTTACTTTTTTGGTATGAGATAATTTCATTACGTTATTTAACGTATAATATCAGCCGTATTTTTTCAATTTACTGTATAATATGTGGTTGGCAATACCTACACTTTTATCACACTCTTCTTATCAGTCTCCTACATCTCCTAATTTAGTAGAATAGACTATCGAAAATAACGGATACAATCTGTATTGTTTGGTAAATTCCCTACGGCATTGGGAATATGGTAATGACTTAGTAATTTACGAGTATATTGTTATAATATGTTATTATTGTTCCAAAATGACTCAAGAATATGTCGTGCTGGTTTTGTGATCGCGGCGTCAACTGTTCGTCCGTAAAACAATTAATAACATCAGATATTCATGGCGGACAAATCGCCTGTCGTGAACATTAGCAAAACAAAAGGTTGCCAGCTATGAAAGCGTCGTTGTAACCTCGCCTATTGTACAGAGAGCGATGTCTTCAACTGTTTTTGTCATACATTTGTCCAAGTGAGATGTTCTATTGTAATAGAATATGAAGATGTCACATGTTTTTGCTAATCTAAAGCTATGCTCTACATTCTACAATATTGTGGTTAGAAGAGAAAATTCCTAAATCACACGAATTTGGATATCGTGATAGACGACGTTCTGAGCATCGGAGGATTTTAATTAATTAATTAATTAACACTATAGCTGATGCCCGCGAATTCATCCGCGTGGATTGAGGTTTTTTGATTCCCACGGGTACTCTTTAATTTTCGACGAATCGCAGGAATTTACAAGTATAATATAAACAATAAATATAAAGCAGTGCAAGTTACTCGACTTTTCTCCTTATTTGTCAATGTCAAAGTTGTAAGCAGTTCATGCTGACAAGATTTGTAGGAAATCAAACAATCTGTGAACAAGGAAATAACAGTTTGATTCCAATCACTGTATCTACGTCCCGGTCGCGGAATAGCTCGGCGTAGCTCGCGAATATGACTGATTGGCCCCAATTTCCATATTCTGGTATTAATTGGCATGAATTTCTGATTCCGTAACTATATTTTATTACAGATATTAAGTAGTGCATAACGTACATGATATCCAAAATTATATTACCAATTAAGCTTCCTGTTTAGATGTTTAGATATAAAACTTTGCATGCTCTAAAGAAGGGAAATTTATTAATAAGTAGGTATCTTAAACTACTCATAGACTACGAGTATATACTAGACAAGCGAAAACACAAGAAAGTGTGTCACCCATAAATCTACGCCTACTTATTATAAAATTAACAAGTCAATCTTCTAATTATCTCTCTGCATTACAATAATTACTCTCGGAGAGTCATCATACTGTTCGATTAATGGTAACGGCTTTATCAAAATAATAATGCGGTAGTGTCGCATATAATCTGAAGTGGAGAAGTTTCCTTCCATTTTAAAGTTGCAACAATGTTTTATAGGTCAACTGAAAACTGAAAAGTTTTACTCTTTGTAAAATTACTGACGCTTAAGTGAACCCCTATAAAGCGATACGATACAAATTGGCGTATGCGTTTGAACTTTGATGTCAGCTGCATAATTCGATTTACTTACCTGCCACGCTACGTCGAGAGCGTGTATAAATTCATTAACTTCGTAAAACTTTAACATAGGTAGGATAAAGTCACCTTTTTAAGATAGGAAGGTAGTTAAATTGCTTTCAGGCTGAACGGTAGTCTATTTATTATGTATAAAGTAGGTACATATTTTGTATAGCTTTACGTGTCTTATGAAATGAATTAAATTGGAAATCTCGGTAAGCTAGAAGAAATCTCTAATAGAAAAATTACTTTTCCATTGATTACCGTCGACATTTATTATAATTTACTTTGTCACAATCATTTTTGCCGTATAAACAATTAAAATAAACTCAGTAATGTCATTTTCTAAAGGAAAAATATTTTGGAAAATAATAATTTAAGACCAGTTTCTTTTAAATTTTACTCGCTACAAAATGGAGACACTAGAGTGTTCTATGCTATTAGAAGATTATATATATATATGTATGTATAAGTTGTATGTTAGCATTTTCTTATGCTTTTTAAGATGCTTTTTAACGTGCCATATTTTTTATTCTCACGTTTTCCAAAGGCTATACGCTACATACTTTTATAATTGTTTAGTTTTTATTATCTTCCATACTTGATAAGGTAAGTATAATATTATCTTACAATTTTGAATATGTTTCTATCTGCAAACAAATCCCAATGGGTATATTCGTACTAAATTAAATTAAATTCCTTCTTGGCTTCTAAATAATGACGCACTTTATCAGGCTTATCCCCTTTCGCGATAAAATTGTAATATGAATATAAAATCTCAGGCTGAGTACGCTCTTTGAATGAAAACTTTCAAAATAAAAAGCTTTGAGTCTGAAACTCATTTGTCAAAATGTTCTTGTCGCTTTTGACGCCGCTGATTTCTCAACAAAACTCTTAAAAAAAGTGTAACGAATTCTTGGCAAATTATTTGTCGTAAAAACTTTAAAACTTTTTTTTTAGGACAACATACTGTTTAGTTTTTTTTTCTAAATTCAAGACATACCTTTCATTATTAGCTATACTAAATCTAAATCTTGATGTGTCAAGATTCCTTGACACTGTGATAAGTAACAGCGATAACACACTACGGATACAAAATTTTGTCTTGCGGGCAATAATTCCGCTTAGTTAACTCGCTTTTATATTTGCACAAGTTTAAAAAAACCATTAAAAAATGCTCCTGAAAAAATCTTTAAATTTATATACTGACGGAGCTTATATAAATGATAAAAGCGCATGGATTTGACTCGCTCCAGCATTGCTCAGTACCTACTGCTGTTACTTATGTATCTTTAAATTAATGCAATTGTATATATATTTTATTTTGTTTTAAAAGAGCAACCACCGAGTTTCTTGCTGGTTCTTCTCATTAGGAACGTCATTCCGAACCAGTGGTAGATTCATTCGACTATTCATAAGCACTTGTAAAAAGTCTATTTGAATAAAAAAATATTTGATTTTGATTTTGAACTAGATGATTCTCGCGACTTCGTCCGCGTGGAGGCTGGAGCGTTTTTTGATTCCCGCGGGATCTCTTTAGTTTTCCAGGATAAAAAGTAGCCTATGTTGTAACCCCCGGGTTGGACCTCTATACCATACCATATAATTTCATCAAAATCCATAGAACAGATGAGCCGTGAAAGCGTAGCAGACTGATTGACAGACAGACACACTTTCCCATTTATAATATTTGTGTGTTTTTCCCTAAAGAATACTTTTGAGCTCCAAGAAAGATTTAATTTAAGTATAGAGCGCATTTTTGGAGTGGCAGGTGAGTCTAGTACTTATTGGGCCTTGCTTAAGGTATGGCTATGCTGATAAGGTTGGTTCCTGGTTCTGAACTTCAAATAAAATGCAGTAACATATGAAACAAATTCTCGACTTTTTTATTTAGAATGAAGTTCAAACATAATATGTATATTGATATAAAAGAATAGGTTTTAATAATTTGATAGGTGAAAAATATACTTATATATTTTGTAAAAATCTGAATTATTCAGATTTCAGTTCAATATGATTGCTACAAACCCAACAAGCTTGAATAGCACTCCTGCTATTATGACATTACGAGAAATTGATGAGTTGAAGTTTAGGACAGTGCGACATATTTGAAACTCTGCCACCGGCTATTTTCATCACCCGCTGCGCGTAAACACGGCGTGTGTAGACGTTATATGAATGCCATCTTCATATCCAATATTCATAAAACCATACCGTCTATACACTTGTTGGATCTCTTTATAGAAACGTAAGTTTTTATTTCGATGTGTGAAGTTACCGCTTAGTAAAATATCTGATTATTTGAAGTCACTAGATTCTGTTATTATGAGTGATCTGAGTGATCTCTCTCCTCCGTCTGTGATAGCGGCAATGCTGTCGGAGGACGGAGCATGGAGGGCAGTGGTCTCCTTCTGTGAAACAGTAATGGTTAAGAAGGAGGCCGCTGACCGAGCCCGTGAGCGAGCTGATCCCGCTCGGAGATGAGGGCATCGTGGTGGTGCTGGCCACCACATTGATCCAACAACCCAATAGTCCCAGGCGAAGGGACTTCAGGGTCAAGAACGGCCTGGAGTGGGGGCTCCAGTCGTTTCACCCTTGGATGACACTGGGTAGCCGGCAGCTTGGTTGTGGCACAAGTTGCCGTGCTTCAACGCACGAACGAAGCACGTGAAGGGAGGGGGCTGCGTCCTCCGGGTTGAGCCCAAAGAGCATCGCGCACGGGACGCTCCGATGCTTTCATATTTTGAGATCTCGGAGCTTCCCAACACAGCGCTGAGGATGGCCACCGAGGGGGTTTTGGTGAGTAAAAATCTCACATAACCTGATTTCTCACCCAAGAAATCAGGCATCTATGAAGATATCCCCCCCGATACCAAAAAAAAAAAAGATTCTGTTATTAAGGCAAACAGATGGTTATAGGAAAGTAGCCCATTTTTAATTGTCTCCATAAGTAGTTGGTAGGGAGTATTTTTTTTATCCACTACAAGCTAGCCCTTGACCGCGATCTCACCTGATGGTAAGTGATGATGCAGTCTAAGATGGTAGCGGGCTAACCTGCTAGGGGCATGGCAGTTACATTAAACCCACACCCCTTCGGTTTCTACACGGCATCGTACCGGAACGCTTAATCGCTTGGCGGCACGTCTTTGCCGGTAGGTACCTACTTGCCAGAAACTGTAAATAATTAGTACTCATTATCCACGAGTAGATACCCTAGGCCATGGTAAGGGGATTTCAAGTTTATCTTAAATACTTACGTTACGCACACCAGGGATTCAAATTTTTATTAATGAATTAACATGTTAGGTAAAGTTGATAAAATAAAATAAATCAGTAATGTGTACTGTACTACACACATTACTGTTTGACCTGCGCATCTAACTAAATATTTTGAGATCCGAGGTATCTCGAAAATCTAAATATCTAATACCTATGTTATGTAAGATTGTAGATATCGATATAATATTCTAGTTGAACATTTGAAAGGAAGTCCACTGTAAAATTCAATTCAATTCAAAGCAAAGCAACCTACCGAAAAATCGGTTCCCAAAATGAGAGTTTTATCCCCAATTTATTCTCGATCGTAGTTCCAATAATGCCTGCAAGGCAATCTTTCTAAATAAGTTTTATATGCTTCGCTAGGTCGATGTCGATGCTTCGATATTATAAATAGGTAAATATTAAAACATATTTTTTATAATAATAATAATGTAGAGAACAGAAATAAATGAAGGTTACAATAAAATAACTTAAATAAGATTTGTTACCCAAATTATATTGAATTGGTATATTATTTTGATTTAAATAAAAGATAAATCAAATGTGTCTGTATTACCAATAGATAGATTTTCCAATGATAGTAAAACCATTGGTCGCTTGAGAGTCATGAATATTCGTCGATGTAGAGCTCGATTTTATTACCTATCCTTCACCCATTTTGGACTTCGATTACCCAAACCAACTTGTCATTTTGCTTCCTACAAATTACTAGCCCTTGACTACGATCTCACCTGATGGTAAGTGATGATGCAGTCTAAGATGATAGCGGGCTAACCTGTTAGGGGCACGGCAGTTATATTAAACCCATACCCCTTCGGTTTCTACGCGGCATCGTAGGGTGGTAACTAGCCACGGCCGAATCCTCCCACCAGGCAAAAATTTAAAATTTATTGAAAGTTTAAGCATTGCGTTGAAATAGTGTAGCTACGTTATATCTTAGAGACTGAACACCGAATTCGTTGTTGTATGACTGCAAGAATACACACACACACACACACATACACACACACAGTATACAGTATACAGTAAGTATGAGCCAAACTTATCACTCCACTTAATGTATCTGGAGGAGAGCTAATAATGCCAATCATTTTAAATTACACAACAAGAAGTGATTCAAATACTTGAATAAGACTATTTCACTATGTAGATTCTGTGTATAATAAAGAATACTATTCTGTTTCTAAATATACAGTTATTACATTTTTTGCAGTACAATAAGATTTCATACGTTCATACATTATTCACAGTGTTAATGAAGCCATCTGTTGAAAAATACACGCACACGAACAGTTTTTGTTGATGTTTCTAATATTTTTTTTGGGAAAAACTTTGCCCACACTTATAAAGTTTTACGGATGCTTCAGTTTTTTGCGACCGGCTCCGCAGAGCAATTGACAGACGTTGATATATCACTTTCAATTTTTCCGATTTTCACGGAAATTCCTGTGGAGTGTCTGCGTCGACGCCGCCGGTTTCTTGGCTTGCAGTGTGTACACACGCCGAGGCGCGCGCGCAGTCGGAACGACGCGCTGGCTAATATAACTCCAAAGCCGAAATATACTGAAAAAGTATGCTCATATTAATTGGCTGATTGAGATACGTGTGTGAAGTGCATAAAATGGACTCTTATTGCTGTAATTACTAGTTATAAGAGCTCCACGTGACAGTGAACTTGCGATGCAGTGATTTGGATGTTTGAGGTGTTAAAGTAGCAATTAAATCTAATAACACGTGAGTCCAAATATAATAAATCAATGCATAAGACTACAAGAAACGCATTAGTTGATTCATAATTTACATTTAGCGAAAATTTGTGACAATTATTATAGGTTTAAAAGTTATAAACACTGAGCTCATTTCGTAACTATATCTTTACAAAATTAATATAATCGAAATTCAAATTCCAATAAGAGTTACACTGCTCCCATAGAAACTGTACTAAATAATATTTTTCTTTGTTAGATAGTTTTCGTAGGCTCCGTTATATTACACTATGCCATCTTAACGTACAAAAAACTTTTTGGATTGACCAATATAACAGTAGGTAAATACTCTACTGATGTACAAAAATAATGTAGGTAGCTATATTAATTCGTCAGAAAAGAAATGCCAATCTCAACATTAGAATAAAACTTTCATATTTTCTAAAATCTAAATTTTTATACGACAATGAGAAGAAAGGCCCGTGTCGCGTAATCTCTATGATGTGGTTTGGGAATTGTTTGCCCTCGGGTTATTGCAAACTCTCGCTGAATAAGAAGGATATGAGTTTGAGAGCCTACAGGAAATTTCAAGGAGGAGTTTTGATTAAGTAAAGTTTTGTATGGTGGTTCTTCTGCGTTGCCTGATTATGACAAACTCTAACTTCGAGCTGGTTGGGGAGCTGGAATTGAAGATTATCATTATCATCATCTTAACTAATTGCCGACTCTCTCTCTCTCAAACACACACACTATCTACAAAGCACACGTCTCTTTCAGCATGGGTAGGGATTCAGGCCATGGTGACTAAACGCATCTCTAACAAGTAGGTTGAGTCAAAACCAAATGTATCCTTAGTGACAATTGTATGTATGTCCTACAATTATTGAAGTTTGTTCTTATTTTTTAACTAGCGGATGCCCGCGACTTCGTCTGCGTGGTTTGAGTTTTATTGCTTCCCGCGGGGAACTCTTTAATTTTCCGGGATAAAAAGTAGCCTATGTGCTATTACAGACTATAATCTATCTCTGCGCTAAATTTCAGCCAGATCCGTTCAGCCGTTGGGGTGTGATTGAGTAACAAACATCCGTACATCCATACATCCATCCATACATTCATCCAAACTTTCGCGTTTATAATATAAGTACGAAGTAATATAAGAAGTAAGATTAAGTAAGTATGTGAAAACATTTTGGAGAATGCTCTTGCATGTTGGTTCCTTCGCCGTTGTTTTTCTACACTTTTGTTATCTAATATTATGGCATTAAATCCATAGACCATATCCGTACTAATATTATAAATGCTAAAGTGTGTCTGTCTGTCCGTTTGTCTGCTACGCTTTCACGGCCCAACTATTTAACTGATTTGGATAAAATTTGGTACAGAGATAGTTTACATCCCGGGGAAGAACAAAGGCTACTTTTTATCCCGGAAAATTGAAGAGTTCAAGCGGGAATCAAAAACATCAATCCACGTGGACGATGTCGCGGGCGGTGTAGTATATAATATATTAAATATAACATTCATGACTAAATAATATATTGATATTTATTAAATTTAAATTAAAATTAAATTAAATTAAAATTACGAGTAATAGACCACATGACTGAAGTAAAACTTTTTTATGGTATGAGAAATAAGATACTTAAACGAAACGTCACTGTCTATGAGAGAAAGAGAGAAAGAAAATGAAATGTGTGCTCGCACCTCTCTCTCGAAACGAACGAACGAAACGAAACGTAACTGTCTCTCTTTCTATCTTCACTAACATATATCTTCCTCTCAACTTTCGTTCGCCTCGCCCGATCACACTTTTCGTAACGCTCTCGTAATGCATTCACCAGCTTACTCCCCAAGTCGAGTGCGTAAAGAAGTTTTACTTAAAAAATTTAAACTTAAATTTGTTTATTTCATATGGACACGAGCTTTTGTCCGCGGCTTCGCTCTCGTTAGGTTTGATTTTTATACAAATTTCAAAACCCTAGTTTGTGATTTGTCCCTAAGCAGTTGAATTTTCATGTTTGCCCAGCCCGATCCGTCCAGTGGTTTGAGCTGTGCGTTGATAAATCAGTCAGTCAGTCAGTCACCTTTTCCTTTTATACAATTAAGAAAAGTGTCTCTAAGTTATATACGTCTTATGTAAATCTAACACCTTTCGATTATTTATTATTATTTTTATATCAATTTGCCGAATCCAACACCACTGGCATTCTTACTTTACCAAAAAAATGTATCACAGGAAAACCACTTACAAACTTTCAAATTTCATCAAGCGCCTCCTGTATGCCTCCAGGCTATCGAGCTATAATATGAAAAATGTATTATGACAGAAATATTTTACAATGTACCAACTCATACAGCTTTGAGAACAAAACGTACTTGTCTTTTACTTTATTTTCATTATTGTAAGAAAGTTTGGATGGATCGTTGTTTGTTACTTAATCACGCCAGAACGGGTGAACGAATCTGGATGTTTGCGAAGTCGCGGGAATCAGCTAGTCTATGCCCTAAGGGCGACAAAACACCATGGACAAAACAAATCTATACTAAGAAACTTAAATGGAGCTCATGCAGCTGCAAGGACCTTTGCGACACGACATGTGATTTTGCCATACATCGCCGTTTCATGTTTCGTTCTGGAGGTGCAAGAATTCAGATAAAAGGTCTTTAAAACAGGCGCAATCGGATGATGATAGTATGTACGAGTAATACCTTCTGCTACAGAATAGTTATACTACACCTGACCCGCGAATCAATACCACATCCATTCTGCTTTATCCATATTTAAATCCTATATTATGCGAAAGTGTATCTGTGTGAATGTCTGCTATCTTTCCACGGTCCATTTACTTCCGGAAGATCAAAGCTTTCCTGTTCATATTAAGTATCTTACAAAAACCTAATACCAAGCGGGTGAATCAAATCAAATCAAATATTTTTTATTCAAATAAACTTTTACAAGTACTTTTGAATCGTCAAGTGAATCTACCACTGGTTCGGAATGCCATTCCTACCGAGAAGTAGCGATGTGCCGAGTACGGCTTGACTCGAGTCAGACTCGATTCCTGCTATGTCATAGTCATAGTCATTTATTCATTAAATATAGGTACACTGTAGGTACACTTATTTTCGTCTAAAAATTACATAAGTATTTAAAAAGCATGATGGTGATAATGGGTAACGGTATCTTAAAACTAAAGCTACGAGGGTTCCAAACGCGCCCTGGTCTGAGAAGAGCCCACAACAAACTCAGCCGGGTTTTTTTTTTTTTTTTTGAATTATCATCATTAAGTCACAGGCATTAGATAGAAGCAGGCGTTACTTTGCGGAAGTTCACACAAATATAATAATATGCACTATAATTCATAATTAAATTAAGAAACTTATGTTTCTTGTTCCTTTAAGTCACAGGCATTATTTAGTTCATTTAAAGCAAGAAATATACTCCTAAAGCATCACAACAGTGCAGTCATAACACAAGAGAGAGAAAAAGATGACGCAAGTCACATAATTTAAAATAGAGGTAATGTGATTATTTGAGGCTTTTTATAGCAGCCCTCTATTAATAAAATGAATAACGACTCGACAGTTAAATAGTTATTCTTGGACTGCTTCAAGATCAAAGTTATTTGGTGCCAATTTTAGATAATTTATGCGTCGATATAATTATAACTGTTGTTATTTATTTCGAGGGTCTTTCAAGATTTATATATATCTGTACTAAAACTACCATAAAAGTGCAAAGTTATGAGGTGGTGTTGTGTTGGGCAACTCGATGACTTACACGTTTTACCTGTGCCTTGAAGAGCATAAAAAGTCCTCAGTCCCTGTTTTTATAGTTAGTAGCAGTATCTATCGTTTGTATGGGTGTCGACCCACTAAGCTTATAAAAATTATTAAGAAGATAAATAAAAGCTTGTAATAATATAACTATAGAAGCAGCCTCTCGATGTCACTTCTGTCTGTTGCCAGTTGGCCATGCGCCTGACACTGAAAGAAGTTTCCTGATAGCCTTTCTGATTTTCTTCTCCCAAAAGCGTTTAATTTCAAAAGTTTTAAAAAAAGACCTAATTTCGATGGAAATTTTGCATTTTTCCGTTCATTCGTTCGTTACGTAATCGGCCAACGAACAGTTGTACTTTTTAAAACGAAACTCTTTTAAACGGAGTGAGAAAATCAAACGAAGCGTCAGGAAATTTCTTTCAGTGTATAGTCGAGTCATAAATGGAACTACGAAGAGAGGGAAAAACAACTGGCTTGAGGTTGGCTTTCTTCTTGAATTGTTCACATTGCAAATTCAATTTTCGAGGCGATGTAAAATTGAATGAAAATGAAATTTATTTCGTTCACGCAATAAGCGTCTTTGGCATATTTATATCCATCATTAATCATACGGAACAAAGGAAAGCTTTTTGAGCTCAAAAAAATGAAATAGCATGAAAATTGGGTCATGGTTATTCATCTTGTTATAATTATAAAGTCTGACAATATTTATCCAGTGATTTTCAAAACGATAAGTATGAGTAGGTATCATAAGCTAAAATGGCAGGCCACGTCTGTCGTTGAACCGAAAATCAGGTGCAGACACGTTCTGCAGTGGGGACCACGTACTAGTAATCGCAGTGTGGGACGATCCCAAAAAGGTGGCGGAAAGTTGGTGGATGATGAAGCAAAGGGTTGTAGGGTTGAAATGTGGATGATGTTGTTTTTCTTCAAAAGGCCTATGCAAAATTGCCTATGCGGATAGGTATACTTACACGAACT
Organism: Erebia aethiops; assembly: GCA_923060345.2. Taxonomy (NCBI): domain Eukaryota; kingdom Metazoa; phylum Arthropoda; class Insecta; order Lepidoptera; family Nymphalidae; genus Erebia; species Erebia aethiops. The sequence continues at coordinate 27,265,076 of OV281081.1, forward strand.
TTACGAAAATTACCAAAAATCGCTGAACATACAATTTGGGGTATTTTTTCTGATAGGACTTGGTACGATGAATCAATTATATTTCTTTGAATGTCACTATTTGGGCCATCCTGTAGATAGATATGAATTGTAGGTACCTTACTTACCTAATTAGGCAACTTTTGACAAATACAGGAAATTTATTTCTTTAATAAATATGTATTTTCAATTGTGAAACATTAATAACAAAATTACTACAGTAATTTGTAAATGCCAACTCAAAACAAAAAGTAGTTTGTGGCATTTTCAAAACCATAATTTCCTAAGTAAGTACTTAAAATATTGCCTGCGAAAATAACGATTTTATGAGCAAAACTTTAGGTACTTATACTGAGTTAAAACTGGAATATAATTTTTCTTTCACTTTGTTTGTATACAGAGAAATGAGGACAGCCGCAATGTTTTCTCAACATTCTTCAGTTTTTATAGCACCAAAAGGAAAATTTAAAAATACACAAGAAGATATGAATAAGTTTTTGCTTATGTAGATCTGTTTTATATGCTTTATATTTAGTGCTTCTAGGCTACACACACACACACACACAATCAAATAGACTTTCTAAAGCTTCCAAAATTATGTGTAGCTGCCATAGGTTGCCGCGTATTTAATGTGCCATAAAACTGAACAGATAAGTTGCAAACTCACATAGCATTATCTATATATATAAAAATGAAACCCGTTTTCCTTGGTCACGGCATCACGCGTGAATGGCTGGACCGATTTCACTAATTCTTTTTTTGTTGTATTTGTTATTATTAGGAGAAGGTTCTTACGGAAAAAAATATTAAGAAAACCTCTCAGAAATATTGAAAAATATACATTTAATTTTGCATACTAAGGCGGTACGAAGTTCGCCGGGTCAGCTAGTACTTTATAAATACAACACGAAACAAATTGGGACAAGCTATAAACCAAGATGTAACTAAAACGTACAAAATTCGATTATATTTTAATTGCTACTTTACATTGCAGTGTCAGCTATTTTATTACAAAAATAAACAATCGGACAGACAGTTTCCAAAAATGTGACCGAGACTTATAATTCAGTGGTGACATCTGACCAGTTTACTGAGCATTCGTTTGATTGGTTGAACCCTTGTTGTAATGTTGCCAATTGCCGAACTGGAGGAGGGCGCCACTGCTTTACTAATGGCCAACGCAAACCGGCATCGGAAAACCCGAGACCGCCTGGTTTCAGCTGAAGTGCGCGCCGTCCGACGAAGGAGAGGTTGGACCGTGGTTGGTTCTGAAACGAGGTAAGACTAGTTTTAGTGCTGTGCTAAGAGATGTCGCTGTTCCTGAAAATAATCTACGTTTTACTCTTACGTGGAATCTACGCATTTATTCATTGTATGTGACGCAGTTTAGGTAATATTTTATTGCATTAATATTTTACGGTCGTTGTCAGATGTTTTGTTTCTCAATAATTGAGTTTTAAATTATTTGAAAACTTTTGAAATATTAGCATACAATTGCCAAAACGTGTACCTTCGTGATGAAAATACATTATTTTGATTTGTTTATCGGAACCGATTATTCCATGCTCCGTGGGACAGCTATAAATAATGACATACATAAATAATTAGGATTAAGCTTGCGCATAAGAACAAATGGACAACGGTCAGAGCGCACGAACGATTTATTATTTACCTTTTAATGGACGCGGTTGCGCTCGTAAATCGAAGTTTCAGTGGTCCGAGCCGATTTTTCCCAACAGACCAAAACAAAGAAAGGGTCTCTCTGTGTAATAAATCATTGTAGCCTGCAGCTACAACCGATGTACTTGACTATAATTTATTAATGTTATGCAGAACAAAGGCACCTATTTTTTTATATATAAGTAGGGCGATTTTCGTACTCCTTCCATGTTAATTATATTTCATAGCTTTGGATAGACCTGATAAACTTAGTCCACTGTCATCATTACCATTTTTTAGTGGGTGTACAGTTAGTTTTGTGTTTACGCGAATCTAAACTACTCGTAAATCCCATACTAAACGATTGATGTAGTACTCACTCACTCAAAATTACACTGCGGCTCTTATTAAAAATACAAAGGTCAAAGGTTTGATGAATCATCTAATTTAAAAATAAATATTAGGAACTTCTCAGTTACAAAGCTGTCCTTTGGTATTTTAAATGATTTTGCGCTCACACTCGGAAAACATTGATTTGCTGAAGAGATAGAGCACGGCAAAGGCTGAACTCATTTGAATCTTACATTTGAATTAAAAGAAAGGTACGTAAATGTTACCAGCGAAAATATTTTCCCAGTAGTCGGTAAAAAGAAATTAAGCCACAGAATCTTAACTCCTAGGAATAGAGAAAAACAATAATGTAAATCCATGTCTTTTTTTTGTTGAAATGACATGCGTAACCTGAAAATAATAAGATAACAAACGAACCAATTTTTTTTCACACATAATTTGGATCAATCTACACGTTGTAGACCCGAAACTGTCTTTTGAATCATCCGATGTGTTGCCGGTGGGTCTGAACAAAATATTTGAGTAGTTAAGTCTAAAAACGTAACGCCAGCGTATCGCTCTAATACCCAATCAGCCAAAAAATAAGCTCACTGTTAGTGTTCGCATAATAAAGCGAGGCTAATGTCAAAATATTAGGGTACACCATGGGTACATCTAAGCAAAATGAACGAATCCCGATAGTCTACACTCTACAGTTTTCATGTTGCTACTCTCAAGCGTCTTAAGTTAATAGGCGGTTTCAGATAAGCATTTTTTCGGCGAATAAGCTAATTTTTGGAACTCTTATGAGCGTTGATGCGTTTATAAACTCGTATACTACTGACTACTACCACTGACTGACCCATGGGTTCGTGCGAACACGTCGGAATAAGTGCATGTACTCGCATGTGCGATTTTTCGAAGCGCAACGCAAAATGTGGCGGGCGTGTAAGTGCACTTATCTGCTCTTATAAACTCGTGTCGGCTTACGCATGCGTATGAGTTTATAAGCGCAAAAACACTAGTCTGAAACCGCCCTTAAACTGAAATCTGAATAGTTGTAGATCGAATCTCACCCATTTAATTAGACTATGTCGTACATAAATCATGCGCGTTCTAGAAAACTTTTCTACTCTTCTACTTCGTTCTACTTTGCCGTAAAGAAAAGGACTTTATAACTTCAAAAGAATATAAACTTTAGATAAATTCAGTAGAATAGTACCTACGAAATTCTAAAATGATGAAAAACTTGAATCTTGATTTTCTTGTACATTTTCTACAGAAAATGGGGCATCTTTTACGTGAAATATTATAAACGATCTCAGTAAGTAATTAGTTACAGCCGGAGATCTCGTAAGTCCTGAGGGCGTATTTTCAGGTCCAGCTTACATTTATTACGTTTATATTTAAATATAATTTTCCTTAAATATGTTTGTTTTAATATCGTAGAAAATAATATAAATAAAAACACAAGATACCGATTATAATAATTATTATAATCAATATTTTTATTAATTCTTTGCAGACAGATTTTTAATCCAAATATAATATTATTCAATTATGATTTATAATAATATTTTTTCGGCAAACCTGTAAAATATCAACTGAAAAATACAATATTGCATAGTTACATGAATTCATTTATGTTAATACAATATACCTTTAGTAGGTACACAAAGGCACAACAAAAGTGGCACATAACATTATCAGCTTCATGTTTTCGCGTATTGACAAAAAAAAACCGTTGCCACATTAGTTTATCCTAAACCCATGTTGACGCAATTTCATCGAGACCAACCAAACGAACAAATCCACTTATACTAAACACATTCGCAACCAATTTCCCAGCAATCTCAAGGGACTTGTAATGTTGGCAAACAGTCTTGGAATTCATTATGAGGCTCTCGAAAACTGTCATGTCATTCGCACAATTTACTTAGGTCTATACGAGAGTTCATATATTGAAGTTAGGCCACGCCAAATCCCTCGATTATATGAGTCACAAGATTTTCTATTCACTCTGGCGAATCTCGGGCCTTTCATGGGCCTTTCATCAACACAATAGCGTTGACGATGCGTAGATGTGACCTTTATGGTTAAATAGCTCTGATTTATGGTTGTTTGATAAAATAATAAATAGCATAATATTTTGGGCAAAGGGTGTTAACATGGCAATTGATAACCAGCAAAACGTGCTGAGTTTTACCATTCCTTGATGGCTTACTATAGAAACGATTTTCTAAATCACCTCTCCACATGATGAGATTCGATAGAAATTTCTGTGAGCACTTCTTATAATTCAAAAGCATCATCCTAAGAATCACTGAGTGACTTAATTAATTTTATCTTAATCTTTATTTTGTAGCAAAAGTCGTTCTAGTTTTGTAAAATCTTCCCCTTTGGGCGCTATGTACAATAGGAATGGAAAATCATCCAAATACCTACAGTATTTCAATAAAAATAGTTAGGGCCTGCATGTTCCTTTATGTCAAACGTATTGAAATTGCGTGCCTGTAAGGAGAAATTTCATATTATATATAGAATAGAATAGAATAGAATAGAATATGATTTATTTGTTGAACCAACACATAGTAAACATTTGAAAATAAAAGTACTTAAATATCTAAATTAACTTAATTATAGTCTAGAATGTGTCGTGCCAACAAAAGGGTCCTAACTCAGCTTGATGTTGTGGGTACAAAGAGTAACCACAACGCTGTTATTCTGTTAGGGCCAAAACGAGGGAAGTTCAGGTGACTGCAATATTATAAAGTAATACAAAATAGCAAATATATAAAAAATAATAATAATAGTAAGACAATTGATAAAAGAAAAAATAAAAAAAAAAAAAAAAAAAACACTTGTAAAAACTTAACTATTACTCAGCTTAAAATATACCAAATTAGAAAATAATATTAATAAAACTCGTAAAATTTATTGCCACAAACTAGTTTTCAGACTTTTGAGTGTCAAGTAAATACGCACGATATAATTTTTTAAAAGTAAATTTAGAACTAACTTCGCGAAAAGGTGGCGGTATGTCGTTCCAGCATTTCGTGGCAAGATATTTAAAACTACCACGAAATGCTGCAGACCTGTGGCGTGGCATCAAAAGCGGGGGCATCATCGTTCTAGCTCCAAGTCTAGGCTTCCGCCAAACTAGCTTTTCGTACAGATACTCCGGCTGTTTAGATTTGATAACGCCGAACAATAAAGTGCCTAAAAGTAGATTATACCTATTTTTCATTTTTAGCAAGTTATTTTGATTTAAATACGGTGTAACGTGTGATCTTGGTGGAATTGTAAAACAAAAACGTGCGCATGCATTTTGTATCCTTTGAAGTAATCGCCACGATTTACCTAGTAGGCATGGACCATACACCGTAATACAGTAATTTAATTTTGAAAGAATTAAAGTGTCACAAAGCTTAATTCTTAGGTTAATATGAATGTAAGGCCGAATCTTGTATAGTACTTTTAATCGGTAAAAGCAATTCCGGGCAAGCTCGACTATATTGTTCTCGAAGCGTAAGTTTTCATCCATACGCAGGCCAAGATTACGAGTTTCATTGACGTGTTCAATCTCGACACCCTCAATACATAGTTTTGGCTGCTGCGAAAGAATCTTGCTTACTTGCTTCTTTGTGCCCAAAACCATAAATTTAGACTTAAGGGGATTCAGAATGAGAGCATTTTGTTGACACCACTGTGAAATGTTGTTAAGGACTATGTTCATATATACTTCCGTAAATTACTAAGCCAAAGATATTGGGATCACATGAAGATTGAGATTAGTGTCCCGTTCTGTAAAATAAAAATCCTTTCTTGAAAATAAATAGTGTGAAAATTAGATTGAAAAAGCTTCGCTGCTTCTTTCATCTATTTTCACGCTTCTCGTTTGTTCAGTTTCGGAATGTGCACGATGGGTGAAGCGTTTTATAGCGTTTTTTTTTTTAGCACATCACCTATAAAATCGGGAAACTTTTTTCGTTGGATTAATAGTATAGATTGCTGTAGATTAAGTCTGGTTAAAATTAAATTAAACTTATGTTCTAAATTTTTTTCCAAACCGGTGGAAGATTTAGTAGAAACAAAAAAGGACGTTTCAAATCCATACTAAATCTTGTAATAAATAGGTTTGTCTACCTGGCAGTTGATCTGTTACCTATTTACAGCCCATAAATTCAGTTTTACGTGAAAGATAGAGTGAAGGAGGAGGAGGAGGGGGGGGAGGAGGTTTTTAGCCCGTAGGCCGCTGGGAAACATCCCCAAAGGGCATGCCCTTGATAGTTTCGGGGGTTTATGATTTTCCATCTCCCCAGAAAAAAATACCATATATTTAACTAGTTTTGATAACACCCGATTTTTTTCATCACAACTAATCAAATAATTCCTTACATTTATTAATTATCTATACTGACAGTAAGACGTATTGTTTCACTATGAAGAGTTTAGTCATTTTAGTGTTAGTGTTGTATTGTAATGTTAATCTAGGCTTAATACGGTATGGTGATTCCATCAAATTAAAATAAAAAATTATTATTTATAGTATCGTGTTTTTCGTAGTAATAAATACCAAGTTAATGAATCGAAAAGATATTTGGAGTGTACCTATTAAACACGAAGAAGTATGCGGATGCGTCAGCGGGACTCAGTTCAGGTGACGCTTCCCGGGCGGCTTTGGCACCCTGCCCTCACGGATATAGACGGGGACATTGCGTCTCTTACATACTTATGAATATGGTGAACCACAGACATAAGCGAAAGCGGTTTCACAACGACCGTTTTTGGTAAAATGTTTTTGTGTAATATTATTTCGTTTTATTGTTATACTTTTTTAAGGATCTATCTACTCGTCTCACTGGCAGTTAGTTACAACATAATATAAGTTTGGCTATTCAGCGGGGTTTGCCGCAGCCAACGTTTTGGGCGCATATCCTCATTACAGCGGTTGGTATGATGTCTTTAATGTTTAGTTTTTAATTTAGTTTTAAATTAGATTTTAATGTATTTCATAGTTTCAATTTGATATTTTTTAAATTGGAATGAAAGTATAAAATAAATTGCTCTAAAATCATGTATGGACTAAGATTTGCCAGATCTTATTTTTGAAAGTTTTAAAAAAGTCGTTAGAGAGTGTCAATTTCGAAGACGAGACTGTCCCTTTTAAAACAACTTTCCAAAAACAAGGAGATCCTCAATTCGATAGTATACATAGGAGATATTATGTCTGCCTTCAGCTACCTCTATTTGGTTACTCTATGACATGATTTTCATTGCTATAATATAATAACCCCTCTTAAGTTCTTATTTCATGGGTTTGAGTTGTACGTAAATAACAGTAGGTATTATTCGTTTTTAATCTAAAGATGTTAAACATAATTATTATCTATATCAAATAATCAAATAAATCTTGCATAAGTTTGGATGGATGTATGGATTGGATGGATGGACGTTTGTTACTCAATTACGTCCCAACGGCTGAACGGATCTGGATGAAAGACACAGAGATAGATTATAGTCTAGAATAGCACATAGGCTACTTTTTATCCTGGGAAATTAAAGAGGTCCCGCGGGGACCAAAAAGCAATCCACGCGGACGAAGTCGCGGGCACCAGCTAGTAGTCTATATTTTGTCGTCCGTGCTAACGCCATCACGTATGTCGTGTAACCACGCAATTATCTGTACACTCAGGTAGAGGGGAATCCAGAGCATTAGTTATCAAAGAAGGTTGTTTTAACTCAAATATGGAGAAAGCTTTGTAAAAGTTTAGTAGAATATAACATAATTTGAATAGCAAAACCAAACCAAACCAAGAAACTCAGATAAACTTCACATTTGTATTCATAACTTCATAACTATACAGACTTACCTATCGTAGTTGTGTCGTCTAGCGGGTCTTCACCCCTATGTTTATTTACATCACACGAATCCGCGCGAAGTGTTTTCCATTCTCATTCGCCGGTTATATAAAATTATACTCACCCTTTCTGATGCGAATATTTTTCGTTCTCTATATGTATGACTCAATTATACGATATTATTTCGAATGAATAAATTTCAAACGTTTTCGACACCCGTTGTCCTAGGTGAGCGACAGAAGCTACGCCACGAAAATGACAGACGCGATAACGTAGGCCACGTGAATGGTCAGCTACTGTTTGATACTGTTGCGTCGAGTCGCATCGCGTCGCGTTTCTGCGTTTGTCACTCACCTCACCGAGGATAACGTGTTCGTAATTTGTAGCATGGTTTTACAGCTACTGTGTAAAAATTACAAAGTATTTATATAATTAATCGCCTCTGATGGGCTGACACTGTAACAGCAATACACTGTAAATAACACCATAAGGCGCTGTGAGCTCACGATATGAAAAACAAAGGCGCGCGGGGGTGAAATCGAGCAAGCGCATGTCGCAAAAAATGCATGAAATAATTTGTAAAAAAAATAATATTTACTTTTCAATACAAATGAATCCGACATTGTGATATGAATTTTATCTTATATTTCTAGAGCTAATTATTTGTTTCAATACGGAGAAAAATTGCTTTAAAAGGAAAATTAAGAGGTACCCATGTTTAAAATAAATTTCAATGCAGAGATTTTTTCAAATTGTGTTTTGAGATGCGTCAATGGCTGCTCAAAGGGCTTGAAAACAGCACATTATTTTTACAAGCATACATTATGTCACCGTTTGATGGATACATTGCTTTTAAAAACCCCCATTTACGCTACACGGGGCCTTAAATTTAGTGAGCACCGACCAATCAAACAATTGCGATGGTAGCTGTGTGATAATCACAGCTTTCGTGATAAGAAGGCTGATGTCAAATAGCCAGACTGAACGACAACGTTGATTAGTAGATAAGGACTAATTGATTAGTGACAGGGAGGTGGCAACTAAAAAGTAAAATGGCAGCTTTAAATCTAGTTCTGTCCCTTTCCGTAGGAAGTATTATGAAAGGGTTAGCAATATTTGTAATGCTCTAATTTTAGTTTAGTTTAGAGATTGTGCACTACAGAATCAGCCCCAGTAGCTATACCTACAAATCATACTTTATCTGTAGGTACTAACTGTACTAGACCATCAAAGATATAATAATATGTAATGTGAACTTAACGTCGTACATCATGCAAGATTTATTGTCAAACTAGTGACATACCTACATAGTATAATACGAAATGATAGATGGGGTACAGTGATTGATTGAATCCGAAATAACAGATTGGTTCGTGTATTAATAGTGGTAGTTATTATTGTTAGTCTGGGTAAAGGTTACACGCAACGTGCTAGTTTTCTTTATGTCATTTATAGTATATTAGTACGCCGTCCGATTAAATTTACCTATACCTAGGGGCTTAAGTGGAACGCTAATAACCAGGTAAGCATTTAAATCTAATATACCCGGGTCGGGCCATAATTAAGTATTGGGTTTTTCTGACTAGAAATTCTCAGTATTAGGCACTAGCCCGAAGTTAGGAAGTTGGCGATGTTTCAGTTGCCTGGGAGAGCACGTTAAGCCGTCGGTCCCGGTTAATATCACTAGCATAATAATAGGGTCTAAGCTCTAATTCCCTCTCTCCTATGGGAGTGGAGGCCTGTGCCCAGCAGTGGGACGTTAACTACTAGTAGTAGATATGCTAAATCTGACTCCAAGTTCATTTACTTTAACACTAGATGATTCTCACGACTTCATCCGCGTGGATTAGGATTTTTTGAGTCCCGTGGGAACTGCTTAGTTTTCCGCGATAAAAAGTAGCCCTGTACCCAATTTCATCAAAATCGGTTGAACGGATGAGTCGTGAAAGCGTAGCAGACAGACAGACAGGCAGACACACTTTCATATTTATAATGTATGGACTAGGCACCTATTTGTAATTTATAGTACAGTTCCTTGTTTGCTACATTAGTTCTGTTCAAACTGATTTATTCAGTGCCATTAGTTGAATTCAAACTGCATTATCCACTTGACACAAGTACGTACTCATTAAACAGTTTTGGCTTCGACTGTTATCGTTGTTAGAATGCTAATTACGAGCTAAAAGCAGCAAATTTTTATTTTCCTAGCTTATCCGCGTTGATTTAGGTTTTTGAAATCCTGTGGGAACTACCCAAACTAGGATTACTATTTGCAATGAGTCGTTTTGGAAGTCATTTGCTCAATCAGTAGGAAAGTACCTAGGTACATAATACCGAAAACTTTTTTTATCAAGTTAGCCCTTGACTGCGATGTCTTCTGTTGGTAAGTGATGTTGCAGTCTGAAAATGGTAGCGGGCTAACCTGTTGCATGGCAGTTATATTAAATCCACACCCCTTCGGTTTCTACACGGTATCGTACTGGAACGCTAAATCGCTTGGCGGCACGTCTTTGCCGGTAGGGTGGTAACTACCCACGGCCGAAGCCTCCCACCAGGCCAGACCAGGGAAAATTTAGAAATTATAAATTCCCAAAAGATCTTGCTGGGGATGAAACCCGGGACCTCCTCACGTTAAGACAACAGTGCTCAACACGGCGCTACAGAGGTCAAGGTCAAACTAATTCATTATTTTATTCAGTCAGCAAGCTAAGTCTTAGTTCTCCTATTTAAATAAGCGTTAAACTTAACTGTTCACTACTTTTGAGTGGATAAATAATGAAAAACAGGAATCCATTATACCTTATTTTTTATCAAAAGTAGGTAATTACATTGTGTATACCTACTTTTCCAGTAACTGGAACGTCAATAGGAACAGTGTCTTTATGCACCTTCAGCAATCACTATTTTATTAACAAGTGCAAACTAATAGTGCAAAAATCTCAACTGACCCTTAGTATTATATAGTTGTTATCATTTTTATTTTTCATTTATCTCAAATTAGGGGTAAGTATGGGTTTTATAACTTTCATAGGTATGCCCTAACATTTTAGCCCGCTACGGTTTTAGGCAATCATCACTTAACCGTGTACTTGTAGTAGAATAAATAAAATTACTTTGTAAGAAGAGTTCTATTAGGTATTAATTATTTATTATAGAGTGTGATATACCACCCAAACTACAAACAACTATATTTTAATGCTTAATAATATAGTAAAGGTCTTGTGCGGCTACTGAATAGAGATAAAGCCTCTTTAATCTGACAATTTCTAAACGTATAATTCCTTTCAATTAACTTTCATTAAAGCTCACGACATCTTGTTGCCAACCAAAATAAAACTTAGCACGAAGATTGTTTGGATGTTGATTCTGTAGGTTTATTTAAGGAAATACTTACTTGGCTTTTAAAGATTACACGTATTATGCTTTTTGAGAAATTTTAAGTCATTTTTAAGAGAATTTTTGCAGAATAGACTTAAAATTTTAATCTATATTAAAAAGTATGGAATATTTTCGTGCTAAGTAGTTGGCTACAGTTGTTAGTAACACAATATGTCAACAGTCTGCAAAAGATTTGATAACTTTCTTGTATAAGGGGTTAACATTAGAATTTAAGCCAGTTAATTACAACCAACTTGGCGAGGTAAAAAGAAGTTTAGAAGCATTTACCTTATCTGGCGGAACAACTATAAATTTGAGGGTCTTTTTATCACAGGGCAGTTATTTGTTTATTGGATTGCCGCACGAGATCTATAAATAAGTTGTGCTTACGTGTGCATCGTTTACGGAGTCACGCTTTAAGTAAGTAATCGTCTAAACTCAAATCCTCGATTACAACGCTGATGATTTTACACGGTACTGGTCTACAATGTTACTCTTCAAAACCTAACATACAAGAAACATAGCTTGTGAAAACAGAATATTATGGCTTTTTTACTGAATAAAGCTGAGCTAAAACTTGCTGTACAGTGCAAGTACATTGTAAAGCTGTTATAAATATTTCTTAAAATAGCCTCCGTAGATCACGTATCTACTGAAAATTAATAATTTAATCCATGTTTTAACATTCGATTTCAAAAAAAAAATAACCAACTAATTAATTTATCTCCATTACCTTAAAGATTTCCTCCATCATTTGCAAACAAATCTTGAACATAATTTTACTCGGTCAAGCGAATTCAAATTACCTATTATATTATTTATAGTGGTATAAATGAATATTATGAAAGTAATAAATTTTCTTACGCTTAGAAAAACTAACAGAAAATTGTTTTATATTTATTTTGTTTACCCCATATCCTTGGTTGATATGATTTCACAATAATTAAACAGTCCCATGTTCATAGCTTCGTATATTTACGCCTCTACTTTCATATCGTTCTGGCCATTTGCCAGTAAGATAGAAAAGGCAATCTCGAATTTAATTGAAAATGGCGTACCCAACACTTAAACGAATATTAGCTGCATTTTATTACACATTGGCATGATCAATGAAATTCGTTAAACTTTGAATAAAACTTTTATCTTCTTAATAACGCAAGTGGGTAGAGGAAACAATCTATACTAATATCTAATCTATACTAATATAATAAATGAATGGATGGGTGTTTGTTACTCAATCACGCCGGAACAACTGAATGGATCTGGTTTTAATTTAGCACAGACATAGATTATAGTCTGGACCATAGAAAAAATAAATTATCTATTCCGTGGTCTGGACACACTAACACATAGGCTACTTTTTATCTCGGAATATTATACAGTTCCCGTGGGAATCGGAAAACCTCAATCGGACGAAGTCGTGGGCATCCGCTAGTAGAATATATAATTAAAATTGGTATGCCATGTTTGTTGTCATACCAGTATTATAAATAAGTATTTTCGTAAACTTAACAAAGTGTGTTCATTTACGTTGATTAAAAGGCTTATTTGAGATCCGCTTAGATTTATAGCGGCAGGTGTCGTTGCAGGTGAAAATTATTGTTTGACTACGGCATACAAAAATAATGTTTTTCAACTGAGAATTTTTAGATTCAATGCTGAAATGAATTACAACCTACCTACTCATTATTATTTTCCAAAATTAGATCTATTTCAACGCAGATCCACTATTTTGTTCTTCTAGCGAGACCACCAGGGCGCCTAGCTTAGTACCAAGCTTGGCTTATGTTGCGCTTGTCTAGGTCTATTCATTCTTATTTATTTACCATCGCAACCCTTTTTTTCTATACTTCTATTTATCTTGTTATACTTCATTTAGCTGACTCGATTTATTCATAACTTACGAGCTTAACAGCTTGTGAACTGGTAGTACGAATACTTATAGAATATCTCGTGATGAACCTCCAAGTAACTTTATTAGGCTTCAAGAGCTTGTTATTTGGGAAGCTTTCAAAATGACCTTCATCCATTGGACATCAAGTAACGACGAAAATGAGAAATCATCAATAGTTAATCTAGGATCTATTGCAGGTGTATAAGTGACTTAACAGAACGGCACAATACCATTACTTTATCCTCCAAAATTGCCTAATTAAAACTTTCAATGATAACCACAATATTCAATGAAGTTGTGAGTAAAGTTGGTTAGCTAGTAGCTACCTGAAGTTATTAATGAATCTGATGACCTCAATCCGCCTCAGCCGAGAGGGCGTTAATAAGCTGGGTTAGTTGCCGAAGATGGCCCCTCGAATTGCGATACCCTAGGCCATTTATCAATCGAACCTACTTGGCGTTTGGGCCAAACTACGTTGAGTAAATCGTGGAAATAAGGAAATCTAAGTTTGGATAGAATTAGGCGTTACTTTGCGAAAGTTCATATTGTGTTCATGACGCGCGTTTCGCCCCGACACCGGAGCATCTTCAGGAGATGCGAAACGTACGTCGATAATAGTATAAAAGTCTTGTGTGGTGGTGCATGTGAGTGGTGGTGGCATTGCTTGCTTGGGAACTTGGCTTTCTTGCTTGGTTGGGAAGGTAAACGGTGCTTCGTTTATAACTGCATGCTTGTCCATACAGATTTTTTTCTGTTGGCGGATTATAGCAAAATTATTGTAATCTTTTCTTGCTAAAATCTAAGTTTAGTTTCAAGCTTATTATAATATTATGTAAATGCCCCCTGTGCGAAAGCCGAGTAACTTTAACTCTGCTTTTGCGTGCAAAGTTAAATCCCACAGTATGGCCCCTTTCATGTAACTTAAACTGACGCTTATACTAGCACATTAACTATGAAAAGTTACTTACAGGTATTATTTATTACTACTATTTTTTTTTAATTCCAAATCAACAACCCTCCTTACCTGATCCTGATCTCCATATTTCGAGTGTGACTTGGCTTGTTCGCAACTATTAAAGCAAGTTACTTTGACTGGGTAAACTGACGGTGCCGTACTGAAATCATAATAAATTTACTTTAACTTTGCTGTGTTAATGAGCATCTTTAAGTGCTCGAATAAAATAATAATGTCGTCTCGACCAAATTTCGGCCATAGCTGCCAGTTTCTAAAGAGATTAGCCATCTGCGCGGGTGATATTATAGTGCACAAGTGTGTGCACAAACACAGGTGCACTCTCTGTTCCTTTACTCTCATAGCCCGATGGGGCGGAATATACGACATTACCGGAGGGAGATCAGGCGCAGGACCAACGGCTTTACGTGCTCTCCGAGGCACGGGGGTGAAACATCGCCAACTTTCTAACTCCGGTCTAGTCCTGAGAATTTCTTGTCATATAAACCCAATACTTAATTATGGTCCGACACGAGATTTGAACCCGGGACCTCGTCGGATGCAGTCGAACATGCTAACCGCAGCAACGGATCGACGTGATTTTTGGCATAGGTATAGTTCAGGACCTGGAGAGTGACTTATGCTACTTTTTATCCCGAAAAAAAACTTAAACCACGCGGACTATTATCTATATCTATACTAATATTATAAATGCGAAAGTTTGGATGTATGGATGTATGGATGTATGGATGTATGGATGGATGTTTGTTACTCAATCACGCCACAACGGCTGAACGGATCTGGATGAAATTTGGCACAGAGATAAAATAAAGTCTGAATAGCACATAGGCTACTTTTTATCCCGGAAAATTAAGGAGTTCCCGCGGGAACCAAAAACCTTAACCCACGCGGACAGTCGCGGGCATCAGCTAGTAACTCATAAAATTAAAGAAGACTAGAACTCAAAAATCCCAATCTTTGTAAAGATTTATTTTCCGATTTGGTAAGAAAAAAATCTGAAACCTTAAATAAATCGTGTATAATTGTATAGATTGATAGACTAACCGAAACATTTCGAAATCACGACGACGAAGTCACGGGCACTGATGCACAATATACTGTACTACGAGTAGCTGACTAGTACAGTATATCGTGCATTCTGACTTGGTTAGAATAAAATTAACGTTAGAATAATGCCAAGTAAGCAGGTATTGTGTTGGGCTTCTAATGAATATTTTATCATAATATCTATCTTCGAAGGATACTCAATCAAGATGAGGCAGATTGAAACGTGGATCGATCGATTTCAATTTCCGCCTTACATTAAATTACCTGCCGAAAGTTAAAAAAAAATAATTAAAATCAACCGTATAAGTACTTATCCGGGTTATATTATTTATTTATTTTGACTACCTCCGTGGCGCAGTGTGTAGCGCAGTTGCCTGAACGTGTGGAGGTCCCGGGTTCGATCCCCGGCAGGGTTAATTTGGGAATTTATAATTTCTGAATTTTCCCTGGTCTGGTCTGGTGGGAGGCTTTGGCCGTGGCTAGTTACCACCCTACCGGCAAAGACGCGCCGCCAAGCGTTCCGGTACGATGCCGTGTAGAAACAGAAGGGGTATGGGCTTAATATAACTGCCATGCCCCTAACAGGTTAGCCCGCTACCATCTTAGACTGCATCATCACTTACCATCAGGTGAGATCGCAGTCAAGGGCTAGCTTGTAGTGGATTAAAAAAAAAATTACTTATATATCGTAACCGGGTGCACGGGAATGGTGTATCGGCATGCGCGGGTCGAGCGTTCAATATAGGCCCGGGCGAAGCAGTAGCATTATACTGGTCGTGTACTTGTATAGGTACCATTAGTGTTCTCTGCACTAAGCCCGCTTTCAAATGACAAGGCTTCCCGGCTCTGATATTACTTAACGGTCCAAATATAAACTTCAATGGAAATAACTGAAATGAGGATTTCATCATGAAAATACTTTATTAGATGTCTTGCGATTTTCCGGGCTAGAAACCCTTTGTATCCGGGATGCAATCTATCTCGGTTTTACCAAAATTGGTTTAGCAGGTGAGCCGTGAAAACGCAAAAGACAAACAAACAGGTAGATAAACAAATAGATAGATAGGCACTTTCACGTTTATAAGATTACTAGATGATGCCCGCGACTTCGTCCGCGTGGATTAAGTTTTTTGATTCCCCGGGGAACTACTTTATTTTCCGGGATACAATGTAGCCTATGTCCTTTCATCGTACACGTACGTCGACGTACGGACGTAACGTACGTAACCTCGGGACGTAACCTCGGGTAGGATTATAATTACATGAAAAATATAGGAACAATATAGTTGAAAATAAACTAAAACCCGACTAAAGCCTTAAGGTTTTCATGGATACCGTTAAACAGTTATGTATACACAAATAAATAAATATTATGGTCTGCTAAACTCATAAAAATCCATCAACAGTTGGATGAAATACGTATTCTGACGGTTTCTCATAAAACTTATATGAGAAAGAAGTAAGAAACAACTACATAGGTATAATTAATGTGGGTTTCATTATTGTTTAAGAGTTCTTTCCCTCTTTTTATATATTAAAGAACAACATTGGTTTTTTCCTAAAAGTTTTGTAATATTACTCTCTAGGCTCATTCCTTTCTTACAATTACAAGTTTACATTACAAATTCTCATAGAGAGCCTCGGGTAGAAGGCAACAAAAGTACAGGTAAGTATTCAAATAAAATAAATGTTAAAAACTTATGAGTTTTATAACCACGTTATAAACTTTTTTTTAAAAGGAAAGTTGAAATCATTTGAGTTCACTGCTGGTTGAAGTCGAGTTGAGTTACAATTTAGGATTCATCGTTTCCTTAGAATTTTCATAAATAATAGTAGAAATTAGTTTTAATATATAATTAGAAATTTTCATTCCGTAGGTATGGATATTTAAATAATCAAAATAGACTACTTATATTTATTCATAATGCCCGCAACTTCGTACGAATGGATTTAGGTTGTTGGAAAATCTTTTCATTTTCCGGAATAAAGGGATGTCAACTATCTCTGGACTAAATTTAACAACTAGGCCAATAACGCGTAGCATGCAGACAGACAGATATAATGAACCCATGTTATTTACTGGATCAATAAAATATACAATATAGCGCGCTCCATCTTAGGCTGCATCACCACTTGCATGCAAGTCTGATTGCAGCCAAGCGCTAGCCTATATATTTAAAAAAAAATACAGTTTTTTTATTTGAGAAGATAAATTATGATATTAATAATTATAAATTTTATATAAATCATGCGTAAGTAGGTATATGGAACTTGGTAAGTATAATACTATAATTTACTCAAACTAAAGTAGTCCTTCACACATAATGTTCTTAGCTTGAAATCTCGGAGTACCCCTATACGGGTAACATAGCATTTAGCGTTTCTCCGCATTGTCCACACTGAAATATACCTATTAACTCATAAATATCTGCAAGCCAAATCTTACAATTTATACTCATAAATCACACCAAGGCCATTACCGCCGATTAATAGGAATTATCATGACTCCGTGAGTGAGACCGGACTGTATTAGTACCCAATTTCTCTGCATTGAAACTATAAAATGTTTAAAAGGCAGTATTTTTCGTCTAACATCTAATAGAAACTTACGTCAGGATAATGCATACAGTCTGGAGGAAGAAAATTTATTTAATACAACGGAAAATGTCAGGAGATTAGCACTCTCGTACTCTGTTGATTTTGCAAAAGCCGTCTTAATAGAAGAGATGTTTTGAAAAATTTGATTCAATTTTTTTTTAAATAATGACTTTTTTTATTTGATACCATGAAAAATATACGCGTTTTTGTAGATAGGTATAGAGAAAATTACCACAAGAGCTTCAATTTTATTTCTGCTACAAGTTAGCCCTTGACTTCGATCTTACATAGATAATGAAGTCTGAGATAGTCATAGGTAAGCCACATAGCCACAGTTAATAGTTACCACCCCACCATAACAGACCAGAGAAAATTCAGAAATGGTAAATTTCCAAATTGCCTCGAACTTCGAACCCAGGTCGTCCCACTTGCAAGACCATAGTGCTCATTACTGCTAGGGAGGTCGTCAAAATCATGAATCAACCCTTGGACAAGGGTTAGTTGGTCCAGTAGCATTATTATGAATGAAGTCAGCAGAGTAGTCATAAAATTCAGTCAAGCATTGCGGTGACGCAATTGATACTCGTATATGTGTATTCGATCAGAAAAATTCCCTTAAAATCCCAAAACACTGTGGCCATGACTTTTCCGGCTGATGATCAGACTTTAAATTCACTAGACCACTTCTGAATAGTAGATAATGAAGGAGCAGAATCTTGATAAACGGCCACCATTTCTTCATGAATAACTTTTTGAGTTTCATCACTGCGCGGTGCTTGATTTTCGTCAACATTGTGGCGTCTGTCATTGTAGTTGTCTTCTCGCATTGTTATCTTGAATACTAATGATGACAATTACATGAAATTTTATATTTATACCCTCAAACTAGTGTCTTTAACTAATGAGGTAATTAATTTGCTCTTATCATTAGTTAATCACCCCGATACCGAGAATACATCGAACGCCTCGTATAGCCGAATTTTGCCACTAATAATATTCTAGATATTAAATGTTTAGTTTTAAATTATTGCTTGCGTAGCTATTGCAACTATGCGGGTCTCAGCCGGCTCATATTAGTTTTAGTTTCAAATCTGTACCTACCTTATTAGAATTGTTACGAATGATTTGCATAATTTGTGGATACAGTCCGGTTTAGCGGAAAATTATATTCTAATTATCCTTTACAAATAAATCAAGTTACGTTCAGCCCACCGAGTTTCTAGTTACTTTTGAAACTTCTCGTTGTTACAATGTTTAATAGGTATTTGTTTTGTTGCGACTAATAACCTGTCAGTTGATATAGCTATTACCGATAAAATCACATTGCAGCGCTGAGAACGACCTCAATTTAGGTGTAAAAATATTTCTTCCAATTAAATTTTAATTGAAAAATAAGGTTCGAAACTTGCTTTAAAACATGAATGGTCATCCAATAATATGAAAAAAGTGCATTGCGGTTCATCCGGACGGATCTGGATTTAATGGATGAAAATGCGAAATAAGCTATAGTACGTAGCACAATACGACACAAGAACGGTTTTGTAGCATTATTTACTTAGCCACTACACTAACCACCACTACCTCTACAGCCCATTAACGACCCACTGCTGGGCACTGGTCTCCACTATCATAGGAGAGAGGGAATTAAGGCTTAGACCCACCACGCTGCTCCAATACGGGTTGACGGGCTTAGCAAAATACCTTAATCCAGGTGTAGACGTCTTTAGAAGCGCAATGCCAAGAGTATTGCGAACAGTAGACTGGAACTGCGGCGAAGCGATTTCTTTGATAACAACTAAAATAAATATTTATTTACATAGCGGCAGCGTCTCCTCCGAAACCTTTTGAGTCTTGACTATTCGTTATCCATAAACTTACTTATTCCAACCGTATTCACCGTTCACTTGGCCCGTTAATTTGATATCGTAGATATTTGAACTTGGTTTGAACCATGACTTCTAATACACGTAATTGAGTAAAAATAAACACGTTTACTAAATTTACCTGGTTTAGGTATACATGGGAAACTTGAATCGACGATGGAGCGAATTAAACGATCCGTTTGAAGACTAAAGCATCACGTACAGCGGATGAAATTACCTGCTCTGTGGGACGGCATGTCGCCAAAGAACGGAATCCGGCAGAGCAATAAAAAGAGAACAAGAACGATATTGGTTCAGGTTTCACAGGATTTTCAAAGCCCTTTATTTCTGTAACTTTTTAAGTTTTCTTACTTGATATGAGCGTTAGGGTAAATCTGATAACTAGCATGTACAAGTAGAGTTCTTAAGGTTTATCATCTTTTTACTTTTGCATGTTGTATCACACTTTTTTACTTGGAAACTTACACTAAGGGCACTGCTGAAAACGATTGATTTAATTTATTAAATGCTGATCGAGACAAAGAGACTTGTCTTAAAAAGTTTATCTTAAAAAAATTGTTCAAAACTATATAAATTGTATAATAAAAGTTGAAATTGATCTGTTTTGGTTTATTAATGTGAAGTTAATAGAGTTTGAAGTACAACGTTGTTTTTCATTAAACAAACGATGAGCTTTGTTGCCGAAATTAACTTTTACAAGTTTGGAACCTCAATTCTTTTAGAAAATAACTCTCTTTCTATCTATTATTTTTAGCCGACTTCACAAAAGAGAAGGCTCTCAAAAAATCGAACTGGAAGGTATTTTTTTATTTTATGAAGCCAAATATAACATATTTTAACGCACCCACCCACTCTTGCAATCTATCTCCTTTCATATTGGTTGCCTGGAAGAGATCACTCGCAGTGATAAGTCCGCCTTTACACCATACATCATAATAACTTCTATATTGTGTCAATAAGTGGGTATCATTTCTGTTTGTGTGTAGTAAATGTTGCGATCCTGTATTAAGAGAATATTGTATTCACAGAAAACAATATTATTACGTAAGTGTTACGCACAGGGACAATTATGACTATCACTAATTAAAATTCTTATTCATACACAATTGTTATTCTTGGCTTATGGCATTCTTGCTACAACTGTGAATTTAAACTACTAATTAGTAGTTTAAATTCACAGTTGTAGCAAAATTCAGCATCTGTCGTATTGTAACTGTCATACTTTGGCGCTTAGCCTAAATCCGGGATTTACATCATCGGCCTCGCGTACTCTGTGGCGATCCATGCAGGAGACCTTCGTCCAGCAGTGGACGTCTATAGGTTGAGACGATACATCAGCGTAGCTTTGCGGTGTTCTCGCTACGACAGTAGATATTGTGTGTACTAAGTGCGATCGAAAATTTTTAGCAATCATTTCACCGTAATAGGGACGCATAAGTGGTTGATTCGTCCAATAATAGGGTCAATCATAAATAAAATTAAGGTCATGTTACTAAGAATACATAAATAGAAATAGTCAAAATACAAAATTCAAATGTTTTTTTTAAATTCTAATGATGGATGAATGATTCTAGACCACTGGTTTGGAATGTCATTCCTATCGAGAATAACCACCAAGAATATCGATATTCTTTTTTGAAATAGTTGTACTTTAACCTACCTATATCTACGGATGTTCGTCGTCGCCAACCGATAGACTTCCACTGCTGGATATAGGTCTCTTGTAGAGTCCTCCACAAGCGCCGCAAGCGCGCAAGGCGGTCTTGCGCCGCCTGGATCCAGCGACTTGCTTGATTTCGTCCGTCCACCGTGTGGCGGGTCTGTCTACGCTTTCCAGTACGGGGTCGCCATTCCAGCTCTGTGGGACCCCAACGCGTATCGGTCCTCCATACGGATATTGTTTAGTGATAATTCACGTTATTAAATGAATGACGGTCAAAAAAAATTATGCCATCCTGTACGGCAATTTCTATTCCCAGGGTCGATATTACGAGTAAGTATAGGTACATTTTGCACACGACAGCTGAACAGCCTTTGATAATGAAATCCAATATGAATACTGCTTGGTTTATGTAAATGTTAGGTACATAGCGTCTATGTTCATATTATTGTGTTTCGTTAGGCTCTATTTACCTCTTCTCCGTCCATGCATGTGTCCGGTATTCGAGCGGGTTTTAGTGCGATTGTATTGTAAAATCGTAATCAGTTACGTTTGTCAAACGAATATTAGAACTGTTTAAGGAATCCAGTCTTAATACTGCTTGGTTTATGTAAATGTAGGGTTCTATATTCATATTGTTTTGTTAGTGTCTCTATCTACCTTTTCTTCCATGCTTGTGTCCGGTATTTAACCAGGCGTTAGTGCGATTGTACAGTAAAATCGTAATCAGTTACGTTTGTCAAACGGATATTCAGTTTTAAGCATTTCATAGATGTCATTTCATAATGAAAACCTTGTATCTATGAACTCCTTTACGGTTCGAATTAGCCGTTTGAGAAACGTGACCATATGAATACGATGTGCTTAGACAATCAAGTGCAAATTATTCTTATCGACCTACTCTATTACGGTAAAACGACAGCTTCGGTCGATCGCAATCAGATCTGATTGGCTGACGTCTTCTTACTATTGGCATTTTTGCATCAATCTATACTAATATAATAAATGCGAAAGTTTGGATGTATGGATGGATGTTTGTTACTCAATCACGCCCCAACGGCTGAATGGTTCTGGATGAAATTTGGCACAGAGATAGATTATAGTATGGAATAACACATACTTTTTATCCCGGAATATTAAAGAGTACCCGCGGGAACCGAAAACCCTCAATCCACGCGGACGAAGTCGCTGGCATCAGCTAGTAATATCATAAACTCAACCAATCAAACAATTGAGATTGTAATAACGATGAATGCAGGTTTTTTTTAATTTTAGCTAGTTTTTTTTAGCGAACTCAGGGGGCCATGAGTTCGCTACCGAGCGCACATCTCAAACTTTTTGGAGTTGCGCGTTTTAAATATCGCACAAATATACATGCCTAAATGTTCCATAGTGTTTAAAAGGTGAAGGCTGCGTATTCGCACTTCGCCTACGATGGCTAAAATTTTCTCATTCTGAGAGGAGGGCCGGACTCGGTAATCAATAGCGGAACTAGCATAAGGAAAATATGTAATCAATATTATGTTTTGCTTGTTTGAACTATATTACTTGGGAACCAAAACAGAGTGCTTCGTTCCGAAATTACGTCCCTTGCGATACAACGTGAGATTCTGATCGGATAAGTACTCTCAAGTTCAAGTACCTGCCTTCAGGTTACCAGTCGTGGGACAAGGGTAGATAAACATTGATTTAAGTATATTGATACAGCATATGTCTGCTTTTCTTCCGAAAATCCAAGAGGTTTAACTTTTCTTCGAACGTATGTATTTTATTTATTTCGACAAAGTAGCGTCCATTATAATTTATATTATAAACTCAAGAGCAAAAGAGTTAGGGTCACAACCTCACAACTCACAATAGTAGTAGAAATACTAAATAATATATTACTAAACAACCCGGATATTTTGCTTTAACCGGGAAATAAAATGTAATAATTTATTACTATTTTAATATTAAATTTGTTCTTATTAATATAATTTTTTTTAAAGAAAATTATACTATTTTTGAACTTAGAATTTGTGCTTATTAGTTCATTTTTACGGTAAAAAGTATTGAATTGATCGGAATGTTTATATAGAGATGGTTCGCAATTTGGTCTAGAAAACAGGTCACTTTTACTGCATAAAAGTATTTAGAAAAGTCTACCGATAAAAATTCCCAGAAAATCCGAATGAACTCGCTGGAAATTACAGATTTTCAATGAACCATGACTTAATTATGAGGATAAAATAATATGAAAGTACACATATACTAATCACGCGTTGTTTTAGGTGAGCGACGAAAGCGACGCGATACGACCCCATTGGAAATGACAAACTTATCTATGCGATATTGTTGTCAACAATCAACATGAAGGGTCAGCTACTGTTTGATACAGTTACATTGAGTCGTTTCATGTTTGTACCTGACATAGGACAGGGCAGGGACAGGATTACTTACAGGGACTATATAATGTGGTGTCATAGAATTTCCGTACGTCAGAATTTTGCGGGAAAAATCGACTGGTGAAATTTCGCATTGCAGGTAACCTTAATCATAAATATTCAAAATCAAATATTGAAGCTTGAATGTTATTATATTATTAAATCAGATTTATTTAATAATAAATTCTTTGACTTATTACCGGAATCAATTTAGGATTCATATACATTTGTTAGTTTGAATAATTTATAACCTGGATTTAATTTAAATAGGCGTCGAATTTTGTAGTACATTTTCCTAAGTCTGAATAATTACAATGCAAGAAATTAGTATCTCGCCAAACTACACACTTATTTTGTTGGCCAGTTCGCGTTCAACTATAATTAATTATCTGTACTTCTGTACTTTACGAAAGTTTGGATGGATGGATGGATGTTTGTTACTCGATCACGCCGGAACGGCTCAACAGATCTAGATCAAATTTAGCACAGAGATAAAATATAGTCTGGAATAACACATAGGCTTATTTTTATCCCGGAAAATTAAAGCGTTCCGCAGAAACTAAAGTAAATTCGCGGGCAAAATTCGCGGGGATTGTTATTACTACATCTTGTTAAAAATGTAATAAATAATAATAATATTTCTGTTTTGCCTAGGATTATTTGACTAGGTTAAAGACTATGTATATAAAATGTATTGATTTAAAGACATTTTTAAAATAAACAAAACAAAAATACACCTTGCACTTATTGCTTAGTTATACTCAACTATAGATATTTTATATGATTTTTACAGTTATATCTCCACCTCTTTGGTGCAATCAAAGCTGTGCAGTTTGCATTGATTCAGGTGTTTAAAAAAAACCATCTAAGTATTTAGTTAGCAAACTGTTCTGATATTCATGAAAATATCTTATGAAGCCTGAAACAAAGAAAACTTACCTGATTGCAATTTAAATGTACCAGTCAATGTACAATTTCTAAAACAAAAGAGAAAGGTTTATTTGCTGAAGTTAGTCCCAACTGTCAAACTTATAACACCCTACAAATACGCGATAGTGGCAGAGTTTCACTTAAATCCCTTTCGTTTTAATACGAAACTTTGTTATGGACGTGACAATGTTTACCCACCTGAACTAAAATATAAGTACATAATATTTATATTTCGTTAATGTACAGTAATACAGGTGAGCGCTAACGTCGGCTAACTTATTACTTCACTGCTACCTCAGGGGCCATACCAGCCCTTTGGTGGTGACTTTCGTGTTTAAAAATTACTAGACGATCCCTACTGATGCCCGATAAGCCTTACTAGATGGTTCCCGCGACTTCGTCCACGTGGATGAATTTTTTTATTCCTGCGGGAACTCGTTAATTTGCAACCTTTCTATACCAAATTTCATCAAAATCGGTTGAAAAGAGGAACCGTGAAAACGTAGTAGACAGACAGACAGACACATTTTCGCATTGGAAGTGGAAATATGGATTTTAGTGTGTGACATCAAACTGTCATTTTGAGTAATATTGCTAAAGTATTGCATTAAGCGTTGGCAGTAGGTATGGCCCCAGAAATGAAACAGCGTAAAATGCTAGTCATTCGATTAAACTATGTTTGTTCATCACGCTACACTCCCTTAGCATTCCAGCTGTAATTCTAGCGAACTAATCTAGCGCTGGATTGCTCCCTAGAATAATGCGAAAAGTGTTTTATTCCAGAGCAATACCCACTGGAATTCAAATCAAGTCTAGCTACGCAATCAGGTAACAAAAATAAAAACTTTCTGCTTTTTTTAATCCACTACAAGTTAGTCCTTGACTGCGGTCTTGCCTAGTGGTAAGTGATTTTCATTTTAAGGTGATAGCGGGTCTACCTGTTAAGGGTAGGATAGTAATTTTAAACCCGTAGGTATCCCATATCAGTTTCTACACAGCATCATACCGGAACGTTAAATTGCGTCATGTCTTTGCCGGTAGGGTAGTAACAAGCCCCTGACCAAACCAGAAAAAAACAGAAATAATTAATTCCCAAATTGACCCTGCCGGGGATCGAATGCTGGACCTCCCACTTGTCCATCGTATTCACGACTGCGCCATGAAGAATGTGGTAGTTCCTGATCGTGGTAAATTGTTATTTTTCTGTAGTTTACCTGGTGGGAGGCTTGGCCGTGGCTAGTTACCACCCTACCGGCAAAGACGTGCCGCCAAGCGGTTTAACGGTACGATGCCGTGTAGAAAACGAAGGGGTGTGGGTTTAATATAATTGCCATGCCCCTAACAGGTTAGCCCGCTACCATCTTAGAATTCTTAGACTGCATCATCGCTTACCATCAGGTGTGATCGCAGTCAAGGGCTAACTTGTACTTAGTTGATTTAAAAAAAAAAAAAAAAATTCCATTAGCTTTGATCTATATTCGCCTTTAATTTTTTTTAGTCTCAATTTTAATTGAAAAACAACAGCTGTTAGCCCGCCTCTTGCGCTCTATGGCAGCAAGTGATAACCAACTTTATTAATAACCTCCAAAAAGTATCGTTTGGTGAATGGTTCAATTAAAAAGATTAAAATCGCTATCGCAGCAGTGCAACTATGGCATACTGGTGGCATGGCCGATAAGCGCAAGGCGAGTAAAGCGCGGCAGACGGCGGCGGTGGCAGCGGCAGTTATATTCAGTTGGCAACTGCGGCCACACGCGTACTGCGGCCCGCCGCCGCTCGCAAACCGCCGCCGTTTCCGCTCTCGCTCCTGCCGTCTCTACCCCTCAGGTAAACTCATGCTCCGTACAGCCTCTACACCGTGTTTCTCCGTCCCAAACATCCCCCTTCATACGTGTACTCGAACAACATAATAAAAATCATCAATAAAATAAATAAAATGTCGAACTAAACGTCTATACCTATTGTTTACATAATGTATTGTGACCAAGTGAATTTGGATAATGATCAAAATTCAAGTTCGTCGTTTTCGATGATCATACCTACGCGTATTTTTGAATCGCAGACAGATATTCTGTCACTAATGACATCTTTTGTCACATGTTATTGAAACGTTACATGGTTACGTTGTTACAGTGTACCTTTGTTTACGAATAAATTACCTGTGATAATGAAGTAATAGCGATACGCCTTCGACATGCGCTGTTTGCAACGGACGTACTCCAACATGCTACTTACACAAATTTCTAATTGAGTTTCCCGTACAAAAAATACTATTAACACACTGGAAATTGGACAGGCTATCATCGTATTTATGATCTTCAACAGTTTCAATATAGCAGCTGGATTGTAAAGTGTTTTTTTAGACGATAATAAATTGGATTGTAAAGCAAACAAACAACATTTACAAAGTATTACCTTCAAACTTGTAGCTACATATGATGTCGGCCCATTACTGAAGGAAGTTCCAGCAACTATTACATTCTCTGCTTATCAAAATCAACCTTGAGATGAGCCGCAGTTTAATCTAGTTATCAAGATTAAGTACCTTACTATCAGCATCAATATAACAATCTTATAGGATCACACGCGACCTAGTTCCGTGGGGTCAGAACAGAAATCCGGAAAACTTTCAATAGGATTAAATGACATCTGAATGGAGGAAGACAGAAGTTTTTGGCATTGCGAACAAAGTTTGGATATCGATGTTTTCGAGACTATTTAAATAGGAGTTTCTGAAGTGTCGTCGACTGATCTGGAGACTGTCACAGGCGTCGTTAATTGCACGTGTAAGTTATTTATTGGCGTCATGTGTTCAAATTATTCGATAAAACTCTACATTCTTCAGAGACTTTCACTTTAATGTTATCACATTCGTTTAATTCAACAATTTTCTAACCTTCTTAATTAAAAAGGAGTTATTGATTAACTACTATCAAAAATACGTGTTAATACCTCAGTATTTGTATCACGATGTTACTAAAACTAAACTTAGACGTTTTAATAATTTTAGTATAGCGCCTTATGCATAGATGTCAAATACAGGTAGTATTATTAAGGTTACAGTAAATGGATTCAAAATAATAAAATACTTAAAGGACTCAGTTGAAACAAAAACCTACTTACTACTATAGAATGATAAAGTTGTAGTAGCATATGCTTGTCATGATTTTCCGTGTTTTTATCGTTTTATTATCGTAAAAGGAATATTAAATTTCAAGGTTTCACGAATATTTTATTATAATGTCGTCATCATAATAAAAAAGTTTATTTAACAAAATACTACCTTCTCCCCTTTGGAACGTCAGTCATAATTTAGCATGACAAAAGAATACGGCAAATAAAACGACGTACAATACCCCTGCTTCTTTAATTTTATGGCAATAAAGAACAAATACTTTTCTTTCGCACTTAGGTTTCGGCGCTAGTAGATATGAAAAATAACATTTAAAAAAAACTACAATTAGTTGAAATTTTGGCCATCGGGCCACATACAACATTTTTGGACATACATTTCGACTTGACCCGGCGCCCGTCTTGCATCATTTGGTTATGATTCCTGATATCTTTACTTTTGGTTATAGAAGGAACCTAGAATCGAAATTTTGGGTTTCTAGATTTGGGTGGTTAAATCACTGGGTGGGAGATTTAAGATTTGAGAGATTTAACATTAATGTTATTCAGTCGCTTTTAGAAATATTCTTTTTGAAAGGGTTAACAAAAGTACAATCTGCTTTAAATATCTATTCATGAAAGGAAGGAATAAATTTCTACTAACTCAACCTCAATAAGATCTGCTCCAGTAATCCTTTTTCAGGTTCATTGAATCTCCTAATGCCCTTAATAATTAAATGAAATCTATTATTTCTTCAAATATTCAAACAACATACTCAGTTTTTCCTCCTTTTCAGTTTCAGTTTTCAGTTTTGTCACCTGGAGTAGGGCTCCAGCTGAAAATCAGCGCGGCTCTTGTAATCATTTATTGCAATTGACTGATATTTGAGATTTTTCTCGTTCCTAAATATTGATCAAATTGTGATTAAATTACTTGTCAGATCATATATTTTTGCCGGGCCATTTTTACTTTTGTAGGCAAAATTAACTTGAAAATATTATTACAAAAATGTGAAAGTGTGTACCTATCTGCGTCGCGTCCGTCTTGTCTGTCTGCTACGTTTATACGAATCGTCACCTCTTTGTTCAACTTATAGGTTGCAAACAGGCAACAAAATCAGATTTCCCACGAGAATTTTCAAAACCCTTAATCCATAATAGTGTCTAGTTAATCTCTAGCATCTAGATTCATATGGAATATACTTGATCTTCTTTAGTATAGATTATCACTAAGCGACTTAACTGCGATCAAAATATCAAAGATTACCTAATGTAGTTAAGAATAGAAGCGCGCTTACATGCGATTCTGAAACTGTTATAATATATTTCGTATGATAGTTTATGGTAACCACCAAGCAGAATACATTATACTGGTGTATCCACAGAACAAAGGAATAAGCCATCTGACGTTCCCACGAAGTTATCACACTGTATACGCTAAATAGCTTAATAGCTCGTCGTTGCAGTTTTAACTGATAGCATTAATTAACCAGTGCTGAAAGAGTGTCAAGACGCGCTTAAAGTGTCCTACCTCATCATCTTTGAGCTAATTCAGAAAAAAGTCCAGCCGGAAGTTAAACCTAGGAACTTTGACATAGAAAGTTGACGTGCACACAATATACAAGTTAGCCCTTGACTGCAATTTGGGGGGAAAGTCTGTGCTAGTAATATTGTAGCTAGCAATTGCCAAAGCCTCTTATCAGATAAAAAATACAAAAAATACCTATATTACATTATATTTCTGAAAATATAATGTAATATATGGCCCCTCCTGAACATCAGTGTTGTACCTTTCATGCTGTGGCACAGGTTGAGGAGATGGTCCATTGACCACACTTAATTTTTAAATAGGTACTGCATGTAATTAATTAATTTATTGTAAACTGTGGTCAATAAACATTTATTTATTTTCAAATTGACTCTGCCGAATCCGGGAACCCTATTCAGTTTGAAAAGTAGTTACCTAATCAATGTACAAAATGGTATAAGTACGTACTTAAATATTAATATACTAGAAATTTATTAAGTTTTTTGGATTCTCGCGGGGACTCCTTAATTTCCGGGTCAAAATTAGCCTATATCCTTCCCCGGGATGCAACCTATCCCTGCACCTACCACCATCAAATCGGTTGGAACGATGGGCCGTGAAACCGTAGGAGATAGACAGAAACACTTTCGCATTTGTAATATTAGTATGGATATAATATTAGTACGTTATAACATACGAGTATTTATTAGAATTGTTGTTATGTTTTGATACCGTAATAAAGCCGTCTACTTAGCGATGTTAGTAATGTTCGTTGATAGTGTTTTGATTATTCGCTTTTAGTAGGTGAGTACCTTGAATGTTTGATATAAGTTACCTACTATGTTTACTTGCTTAGTTCAACAATTTACTTGGTGAAATGAAATTACGGACTGAAAGTCGAAGGTTAAAATATAACTATTGTCTATGAATAAAATTTTAATTAATTAAAGGGAAGGGAGAATTTTCGTCTTGTCTAAACTTATGATTTGGAGCCATATTTTGTTTTTGTAATCCATAACACTTAATATTATAAAAGCGAAAGTGTGTCTGTCTTCCCTTCCGTCTGTCTGTGCGTCTACTTACTACGTTTTTGTTCAAAGCCCATCTAATTAACGAAATTTGATAGAACCGTTCCACAGAGACAAATTACATCCCGAAGGAAAAAATTGCAACTATATTTATTCCAGAAAATCGAGAAATTTCCGCGGCCTTATTCAAAAACTTTATCAATGTGAACAAAGTCGCGTCATCTACTTTTCTTTATTTCAATGTTATTCTTACTTTACATTAAGTTATACAAACACGAAGTACCTACTTAATTCTTTATTTCCGTGCTTTTATATAAAGAGGACAACATTAGCTTATTTCATTCGTCAAAGTAACTCCATAATTAAGTGTCAATTTACACCAATAAAAGTTGTTTGATTTGCAAATAAGTTGACCTTTTTATTCGAAATAACTTGAATCTTATGTATTTGAATATTTTCTGTGATATTCTGTGATTTCTGTGATTTAATGTTCGCCATTTGTTGGCCTCACGACATTTTCACGAGCAGTTGAAAATTATAAAATGCAAGTGCGAACTAGATAAAATCGCGGTCTAAAACTAAAATATTGTTCAGAGTTCTGACATTGTGCGGAATAAGGTGGGAAAGGCGGGTGGTGGGTAACCACAAGTCAATTGAACACCCTTCCTGCCCTCTAGAGTATGGGTACTATTATAAAATAACAATTTTAATAATATAGAACTACATAAAGAAAAGTGAACGTCGCGCGTTTTTTTCCAGCGGTCGAGTAGCCGCTAAATGATAATGTAGTGTATGGTGAAAATTATAAAATAACTAGCTGATGCATGCGGCTTCGTCCGCGTGGATTGAGGTTTTTCGTTTCCCGCGAACTCTTTAATTTTCCGGGATAAAAAGTAGCCTATGCGTTATTCTAGAGTCTAGACAGTAATCTATCTCTGTGCCAAATTTCATCCAGATCCGTTCAGCCGTTGGGGCGTAATTGAGTAACAAACATCCATACATCCATCCAAATTTTCGCACCTATCCTAAAATATCCCTTTTACTCAAGGCAGGTTTTTATAAAATCCGAACCCATAATCGGTTTCTACGGGTCATCATATCGTTGACGGTATGGCTTTATGTTACGCGAAACAATGCAATCCATTGACTTCTCAAAAAAAAATTAACAATCTGTTTTGTTACGAGTCATCTGAACAGCTTAACAGATTTAACGTAAAGGAGTAATTGTCATTGAAATCTTAACCGGTAGAGCTAAAGAAAAACTTATTCATCAAACATTGTGATTGTAAAAAAACATTTAAGTACTATTTTTTGTACTCATTTACTATCTGACGTTGTTAACCTTGTACTACGACATACTTAACGAATTTTTTAAGCATTTAAAATGAAAGGAGATATAATTTAATCAGGTTTTTGTCAGAATTCAGTCATGAATGCGGCAGAAAGAACCGATGTTATTATTACGTGTAGGCGTGCCAAATTTTTAATCCTTAGTTGCTAAGTACAGCGTCACATTTATTACTAACTGTATGCTACACCTATTAATTCGCCCCGAACTGAAACCTCGCGGTATCCATATGACAAATAAACTTGAGCGCCATCTATTGACATCATTGTGAAGTTCTGTTAAAAATACTGAAGCTCATTAAAAATTAAATAATTTCGTTTCCTTATAATATTAATCTAATTTTAGTATTTGTTGTTCAAGTACAGGATATAATTCAAATAATTGATCAAGTTTCAGGCTCAGCCTTTCAGATGATTGAGAGTTCTGAGGTCAACTTTGGACGTTTGAAAATCTCCACTTTGAAAGCCCGTACGTAGCGTTTCTACACGGTACGATTCCGTGTAGAAACCGAAGGGATATGGGTTTAATATAACTGCCATGCCCCTAACAGGTTAGCTCGCTACCATCTTAGACTGCATCATCACTTACCATAGATATAGGTTAGAGGATAGAAATAGGTTGCACCCCGGTGAAGTACGAGTACATAGGCAACTTTTTATGTCGGGAAATCTAAGAGTTCCCGCTGGATTTTCAAATAACCTAAATGTATGAAAAACGAAGTCAGGGGCAGTTAAATAAAAAATGGACTTAGATAATATTTCCCATTTTACAGTAATAGATAATTAAAATAATCATTAGGTAGCGTTCTACTTTCAAATTATTTTCTATGGTCAAAGAGCAATTTTGCAAGCAATAAAACATAAATAATTGGCTGTTATTAGGTGCAGTGCACTAACTTTGAATAGAAAATCGTCTACCTGCCTGTTTTTTACAGAATACAATAATTCTATTATATGAAATAAGAATGCATTCTGCATTCTATTAAGTCTCTTTACTTAAAATACTTGACCTTTTGCGAACTAAATTTATTTTAATAACAAGGTTATTTATCGTATCGAAAATTATTACGTCTCTCGTCTAACTTTGGCACATATTACCTTACTCTTGATTTTATCAGTAACTATAGGTATATATTGATTTATATTATTTTACTGCTTAGGAAATGAAAAAAAATCCACGTCATTTCAGTAAAATTATTGAAACATTCCATACAGCTTCCACTTATAAGGTTAAAGGTTCCACACGTCTAACAAAAATGAATGTATCCTAACCATTAATACTCGTATTTTGCAGTATACGTACCTACTGCCATAAAAAATCATCTGACAAACGTTTTTATCGTACTCCAAGAATATAACTACATATTATAATATTTTCTCTTGTGTTAGAGGTATTTTCAGTAATGTCTCTCTTATTTCAAAATTCATATACAATAGTCTATACTCTATACTTAATATCTCAACATTGTAAAACAATGGAAGTACGTAATTGCCGGCTACTAAGAGGGTAATTATATTTTTATGGATTCCGTAAGTGCTATTTAGGAGCTGTATACCTAGGAACAACATACAAGTTTATTCTCCACTAGGTGATGCCCGCGACTTCGTCCGCGTGTACTTTTTACTTTTACTTTACTTTTTATCCCGGACAATTGAAGAGTTCCCGCGGAAATCAAAAAACGGGAAGTTTTCACGCGAACGAAGTCGCAGGCATCATCTAGTTATGAATAAATAATATAATCACCTCAACTAAACAAAAAATTGGCAGATCGTAATTACACAATTTCAGTAGTTGGAAACGTGTTTGGAATTGATTGATCACTTGATATCTAATAAAATTAATATGATCGCGATAAAAATACGCGAGCGTGCAACATACCTATTTTATTAGTAACTAGCTAATGCCCACGACTTCGACCGCGTGTTTTAAGTTTTTATGATTCCCGCGGGAACTCCTTAATTTTCCGGGATAAAAAGTAGCCTATGTCACTCTCCAGGTCCTCAACTATACCCATGCCAAAAATCAATCAATCAATCACGGCGATCCGTTGCTCCGTTGCAGCGTGATTGAAGGACAAACCAGCAAAACAACAAACCAACAAACAAACTGACTTTCGAATTTATAGTATTAGTATGAAGTATGATAACTATTTATGCATTATCCGTGATACCAATACATAGTAAAAGTAAGTATTCTGTGGAAATAGCATTAATAGTATCGATGCTTTATTTAAATAGTTCTTTCTTTTGTAACATATTTTGCTACAAAAAACTCTTTCAATATAACATTATAATCCACTATGAAGTTTAGGAAGACTGTGTATAATCAGGTTAAAAAAAAAGACTTCTCACATGAATAGAAGAAATTAGTATAATATACACACAAATAATAACAACATTTTCTCTTTCAAATTCAGGTATAATAAGAAGAACGTGGCCTTGACTACGTCTTACAATACTTTAGCTAGACCGTTCGGCGTTTGCAAGTCACCAATAGTTTGTAACTTTGTACATTGACTTACAACTTTGTACCCTTTTAGTCTATGTAAAACACTCTGCAAGTCATCCTACATTTCTCTGTGACAGCATTTACAGTCACGGCGTTCCCTTTCTTTGCTATGTTTTACTTAGCCTTTCTTATCCAATACATGTTGGTCATTGACTGCGACCTCACCCTGCGATATGGTAGCGGGCTAACCTGTTAGGGGAAGCCATATATTAAACCCATATCCTTAATCGACATTGCACCGAAACGCATAATTGCTTGGCAGCACGGCCGGTGGGATGGGAAGTTAGGGAATGCACCCTGACTTTTAAAAATAGGCAGTGTCGGTATGTTGTACATGCGCTGGAGAAATAAAGTAAAAGTTAAGTAAAAGCCATAGGGTTACTTCCGATGGCCGTTGGGGCAGACGTGTTCTGGACTGGAGACCGCGTACCGGTAGGCGCAGTGTAGGCCGAGCTCCAGTTCGATGGTGCGATGACCTAAAGAAGGTGGCGGGAAGTAGGTGGATAAGGAAGGCAGTGGACCGTGTTTGGTGGCTCGCCCTCAAAAAGGTCTATGTCCAGTAGTGGATGCATACAGCCTGATGGTTGGATTATGGATGACAGGGTTACTTAGCAGGATACGTTTATCGGTATGCGTCTGTAGACCTTACCGGTGTGCGCAGTGTGGATTTACCTCTAGCCTATTCAAGGTGGCACAGCTGATGTGGATAGCGGGTCTAGCAATCAACATATAGGTATACAGATAATAGAGTACGGAGTATAAAATGTGCCCAACAATTTTGCATCGATATCGAGGACGCATCATTTAATTAAATTTTACGTGTACTGAATTATCAGATCGTGTGTGGTAAGGAACTAATCCCGTAGCGCATAGAACGAACATACCTGCACGGATACCTAAACTTCGTAGGTACTTGTAGTGCGTTGTAATGTTTATTAACTACCGGGAGCTTCCCAAAACTTCTCAGCTGTTTAATACTTACGTAAATTAAGTTTACCTTAACTCGCTCTTGGAATTAAGACGGTGAAAATGTAACCATAATCCATTTAGCAATACTGAGATTATATAATTTAACTAAAGTTTCACGTTCTCAAGTTGGAGGCGGTTGATTTTTTAAGTTATTTACTTGTTTTGGACCATAATATTATTTCCTCAATGTCCTCCACTTCATCCATACTTCCTCAGGTACTTTATATTTTTCATGAGAAGGCTTTCTCATGAATGTATTCATGAGAAAGTCTGTTAGAATTTCACGGCCCATCTATATTATTATATTTTAACCGAGTTGGACAGAATAGTGATGTTAGTTTTATCCCGGGGGCGGTTACAGATTTTTGTCCCAGAAAACTAAAAGAATGTCCACTGTACAATTTAAATTCATGCGAACGAAGTATCCTACTAATAGAACTAGTGACAGACAGATACAATTATGCATTCATAATATTAGTATAAATATAGTATGGATTGAAAAGATAAGTGTTTCGTAATACCATTCTGGGTATGGA
This sequence comes from Erebia aethiops, assembly GCA_923060345.2. Lineage (NCBI taxonomy): Eukaryota > Metazoa > Arthropoda > Insecta > Lepidoptera > Nymphalidae > Erebia > Erebia aethiops. Next base: position 27,300,759 of record OV281081.1, read on the forward strand.
TTTAATGCGTGACAGTATTCTAATTGCATCGTTAAGAGCGCTGAATCAGAAAATCAGTTTTCCGCAAACCTAATATAATTTTATTAAAGTCAGTTAGCGCTCAAATTGTTTAACCCTAAATAGCACTAAGCCGCAATTCAATGCAAATTAGCACATTCCACCTACGATCTCTGACATTACATGCCGAGGTTTCTGAAACAATTATTACATAACCATTACTAACTTTACCTATAGATACGTATTCGCCTATTTTCCGTTATTCGTTCACGCCGCAAAGGTTGTAATCAATCTGTAACCGTTTATTTCTGTTAATAAGTGTTTTTACATGTACATGCCCTAACACGGTGTGACAACGCGGTCTTCCCACACATTGGACTTTACACAGTACACACACTGACACAACATTGGCCATGTTTTTCTTAAAACAATTGCAACCATCGGTGCTTTCGCCTTAGGTTCAAATTTCAAATTTGCTTCAACAGTAAATTTGGCAATGTCGCTATTCCGATTACACTTTCATACTGTTACACTTATAATTCTGTAACCTTTATGAATCTGTTTTTCAGTCCCTGGTTAGAAACTACCTTGGATAATAGATACGACGTCGACCGATCCTCGTAATTAAGAGCGAAACAAGTTTTAATAGGAACCTTGTACTTTGTATTCAGTACAATCACAAGATGTCTTATTTCACAACAAAGTAAAAACGAGCATTTTGTGCTTCGTTTTTCTTATATTCTTGTAAAGTTTCCCTGCTGTGGAGAAACACGGCGATGATAAACTACCTACATACCTACCTACTACTCGTTGTAGGTTAACTCTAGACTGCTTCATATTGCAGCAATTTGGTTATAAAATTGTTATAAAACTATTGAACTCTTTAACGCATTTGCATATACAGGTTAAAAAAGACAATTGAATATGAGACAATCAAGCAAATTTATTATACTTAAACGGCAGTCACTGCTTCTCGATAATTTATAGTGCGCTCGCATGTAGTCAGTCAATGAGTGGTTGAGACAGGATTTTTTTTTGATGTGAAACTTCTTTCGAATCGTTGTGATTTGAAAATTCGATGAAATGAAAAACGAAACGGAAGAGCGACGCCAAAAAGAGACCAAGACCAACAATATAATAGGAACACTATAATAGGATTTAGCCTGCGCGAGAATGAGATATAATACAATAAATATTTATCTCATTATCTCAGCTACTTTTCTGAAGTTTCACTTCTGCCGTGTATGAATTGCACACACACACACTTTATTCGTATAAGATTGTTATAATTCGAGTTTCGATCACTCTGAGGCACATATTGCGAATATTTCAATATGTAGGTATATTGCTCAACTTATTTAACACGTTATAATATATTATATATTAATTATATAGGTAATAAACATGTTCATAAGTAGGTATGTATATTGTGTAAGTAATTTATGAGTAGGTTGCTTTTTAACCGACTTCCAAAAAAGAAGGAGGTTCTCAATTCAGTGCGTATTTTTTTAAGCTTAGATTTGTAAGAGTGAAATAAATTTATTATATACTAGCTGATGCCCGCGACTTCGTCCGCGTGATTTAAGTTTTTTTGATTCTCGCGGGAACTCCTTAATTTTCCGGGATAAAAAAAATAGCCTTTGTCACTCTCCAGGTCATCAACTATACCCATGAGAAAAATCACGTCAATCCGTTGCTCCGTTACGACGTGATTGAAGGACACACCAACAAACCAACAAACAAACACACTTTCGCATTTATAATATTAGAATGATATTTATTTTATTAATTTAACTAAAAAATAATAAAGAGGCAGATTAAAATAAAACATAAAAAGCACAAATCAGACTTTCTACTGCTACATTTAAACAATCAAACCGTAAATTACAAAAATGGAACGCTTTGTTTGTCACCGTAAGATTGTAAAAACCGTTAGATTATAATATAACGTTTTTTATCTCGATAGATTATAAACTGTCGACAGATTGTGAACCGTAACATACTGCTTACAATTTAACGCGTTATTTTTCGGTAAATTGTAATATATTAGGTATATTAACCCGATAGAACCTTATAAGTTCCGTTAACCGTTAGATTATAATCTAACGGATTTTACAATCTTACGGTGACATATACACGTTCGTCCGGTGGGGCCACTTGTACCGTGGCGACAACATCTGTTTCATCGAATTTTCATATCACAACGATGGTAAAGAAGTTTCACTTCAACGAAAACCTGAATTAATTAAAATAACTGTAGATTAACTCTATCAAAATATTGCACCGTTAAGTTTTCAACGTTCCAATTAATTAGGAATTTAAATACGAACTCGCCCGTAGTCAAAGCTTTTTACGGCAAAAATCTGCGAAATTCATAAAAGCGCACCCACTCTCGAAATAATGAAATGCGTTAACCGTTTTATATCCACTTCACACTCTAGCTCGGTTATTTCCCCTGTGTGGTATGAAAAATACTTACATTACTTCGGCACAGATATAATATAATAACTTAATAACCAAAAACTGAGCTTTTTAATACCTCCGCAAAAACTTCCCTAACGTCGAAATGAGTTTTTCGGGAAGTTCGGAAGTTGAGGTGTAACTTTTAATAAAAATTACCTGCTATTTCTTACAGATGGATCTCTTTTTGTTTTCATAATGAGTCTGCGGCGGAACTTTTGAACAGCAGTATTCAGCAGGAATTAATCAAATAATATTTTGAAAAATGATAGTTATTCTGATTTTGTAAAATCAAATACATAATATTATTCATATAATATAAGCATGAGGCTAAAAGCCAAAAAAGTAGTCTTCATTGGTCAAAGGCCTCTAAGCTAAGCCGCGGACAGACGGACAGACAGAAAGACATGGCGAAACTATAAAGGTTCCCCGTTGACTACGAAACCCTTAAACAAGTTGATTGGTGAAACTATTATTTAGTTATGCTAAAATTTGCTCTCGCGAATTGTGTGGTGCATAGTGACAATAATATTAAATATGCTCGTAGTTCTCACTTAGGTCGCGAATGCAAACTTTAAATACGGCATAACATCAAACTCGTTAGGTAGGTACCTTGGATGTAGGTATCTACCTACCAAGGTTGCTTGAATATGCGGAAACCGCGATTTGCATGCAATATTTATTGATGCACCGGTATGGCATGACTTGGCCGGGCTTATAAATAAACCCTTGTGTTGAACTAGTTTAAATACTTTATGGTATTGCTCATACTGAACTTAAATTGTATAGCTTGTTTTCCAGCATTAGGTATACGACTATTCTTTTTGTAAGTCTCTTAACAAATCCTAAATCCCGCACCCACTGAAAGATTCACAATGCACAGCCTGAACCCTTGGACCTAGAAAGCTAAAATTTGGCACCCGTTATAATTATTTAAAAATGAAATATGGATTTTTCAAAACTCCTACAGCTGGAGCGGTCACTGGTTTCTAGTATAAATACTTATTAATATTAAGTTTATAAAATATTAAATTGTATAAACTTATTTTGTTGTAAACTAAATTTTTAACAGATGCATTACCTTACCTACCTATTCAAGTTGTATAATACAAGTATAATATATAAAATTAATTTTATTGTTTAGTTACTTAATTAATTGTACTGCTGAACTCAAAAGTTACTGAGCCAATTTGTCACGGTATACTGAATACCAACGTAACAAAACATTTTTTTCACGTTATAACGTTTCACGATTGAAGACGCTCTAGCCTTCATAATATGTATCAGAACGACACCTATCACGTAAGCAATTTTATTAGACATCTTTTTAAATATTTTCCCTTTCTGTTTACCAATATAATTATTATTGTAGGTATGTCTAACGAAATTCTGAATAGAGTGATACCTAGACTTGTTGGATACGTGCCTAATCCCCTTTCAGATAGATTCGGGGCATAAATCAATTAGTCACCTCCCCTTTATCAATATCATTACTTTTGGTATACAGAATTTTGTTATTATCTTACTAATCTTACTAATATTATAAATGCGAAAGTTTGGATGGATGCATGTATGGATGTATGGATGTTTGTTACTCAATCACGCTCCAACGGCTGAACGGATCTGGCTGAAATTTAGAATATAGTCTGGAATAGCACATAGGCCACTTTTTATCCCGGTAAATTAAAAAGTTCTGGCGGGAACCAAAAAACCTCAAACGACGCAGACGAAGTCGCGGGAATTCGCTAGTTAAGTTTAGTTTTAAAATAAATAATTTCATATTACTTAATCTAATGTATATTATACACTACTGCTTTCGTTGGAAATAAAAGATATCGTTCGCTAATGACGCAATGTTTATAACTCTCACGATAATATTTTATTATATTATACAGTGATTGCATTATTTAATGCACATTCTGTATGCTACTTTTATAAAGAGATAAAATGACTGATTATATTATATGATATTTTTATTATGAGTGCTATAAAATTATTGCGTAAGTGCGAATTATTTATAAACCTATTTTACGTAGAAAACCTAACCATAGGTATAAACTGTGAGTATACGTCTTATTTCGTATTTATTAGTATGTTTTTGAAGCAGTGTTAAGAACTCGGCCTACTATTTGGTAGTCTGGGGTTTGATCAAGATAGTACGCTAACTTGAAGGAAAACATAGTGAGGAAACCTGCATACCTGAGGGTTTTCCATAATGTTCTCGAAGGTGTGTGAAGTCTGCCAATCACCTTGGTCATCGTGTTGGTGGTGGTCCATGGCTTAAATATTTCTCACTAATTCTCTCATCACTTATTTTTATCCATTGAAGGTTTGCTATGAGATATTATTTTCATTTACATAGCAAATTTTCAATGGATGAAAAATATAATATGTTTGTTTTTTACTTTTTGATAGCCACTGAGTTAGAGAATATGGCACTTGGTCTGGCGATGGGTTGCAAATTGCAATGATGATGAAATTGATGATTCATTTTATGATCCAGTCGCGAGCTTGTTTAGACAAATCCTGTATTAAATTTTAACAACCACTGTTTTACCTAGAAAGGTTACAAGAAAGCATCCATTTTGACGTCCTTCCTTGCACAGTGGTGATAGCTGTGGTCTTATTAGCGGCAGGTGCCGGGTTCGATCCCCAGCAGGGTCAATTCGGGAATTCATAATTTATGAATTTCTCTGGTCTGGCCTGGTGGGAGGCTTCGGCACCCTACCGGCAAAGACGAACCGCAAAGTGATTTAGCGTTCCGGTACGATCCTGTGAAGATACGGATAGGGGTATAGGTTTATATAACTGCCGTACTGATCTTACCTTAGACTGCATCATCAGGTGAGATCTCAGTCAAGGGCTATATAATAAAAAAGCGCTAATTAAAGAAAGTTAATAATATTCACTAACTTATTTCATATTTAGAATGTCGTCAACCGTAGGTATTATTTTAAAATCTGCTGTATTTTTCCTTTGTAAACAAATGAATTTTCCTTTGAATTTCCTCGCACTATTGTACTAATGGTAATCTAGCGTCACAATATGAATAGAATAGTTAATGCTATGTCCTATTCCTTTTGTTGCTTGGACGTTTCTCAAGCTCTGTAGTAGTCTCTAATGAATGAGATCTCTAGTCTGTGACCAGGGCTGAATTAAGCTGATCACACACAGTACTATGACTTACAAGATATCTACTTACGCAAGAGTTGCAAATTCCACACACAGTCATTATGCATATCACTTCAAATGCAAAGTTTTAGTTGAAGAGTTTCTTGCCAGTAGGAATGGAATTCCAAACCCATGTTATATTCACTTTAAACGAATCACAAGTTATATAAAATTACTAGCTGACGCCCGCGACTTCGTACGCGTGGATCGAGGTTTTGTGGTTCCCGCGGGAACTCTTTAATTTTCCGGGATAAAAAGTAGCCTATGTGTTATTCCAGACTATAATCTATCTCTGTGCCAAATTTCATCCAGATCCGTTCAGCCGTTGGGGCCTGATTGAGTAACAAACATCCATCCATACATCCATACATCCATACCGACATTCATACATCCAAACTTTCGCATTTATAATATTATAAGTATAAGACGTATAAGTAAGATTTATTTCGAGAAAAAATATAACTTATGACATCAATTGAAATGAAGTACGTAGCACGAATCGGAAATAACGGCTATGCCACAGTATGCAAAAACACACTACGGAAAAAAGACACGGCGAACAAAAAGACACCGCAACTCATTTTATATGGAGCCGCACAGCGGCCATGGCAAAAAGTGTTTCCCTCTGACGTGGACGCGTTTAGTCCTGTCCATTTCATTGCATTTTTTCGCCTTTATGCAACTTTTGCAGAAGTGTGCGATCATCTTTAAATGTGTCTCTACATGGTCTCTACCTACGAGTTCGAGTTCAATTTCCAGAAACGATTACCCAGCATCATTTCATTTCATTTCTTATGACAACCCGAAAAGCTTTCGCAATTCATTTTAACAAAGGACTGTCAGATATTATTTTACTTGTTCACCTTTTTGTGAATACATCTTCAGTTTATTCGGCTCACTTTTATATAATTTTTTAGAATTACTGCCAACTTTCTCTTCAGGTAGAGAATGATAAATGGGGCTCGCTAAGAAGTGGAATAAATATTTGGGTAGTTATTTTATCTCCTGTGCTTCAGCATGATGTAAACGAGTAGAGCCATGATACGACTTACTGATGCCGCTGTAATACAAATCAGACAAATCAAACTATACAAATCAGAGCGGAAATACCGCTTTGATTCTTCTGTTATGTTATGTTATGGACTTGTTTATTTAATTTGATGAAATTCCAAGGCAACAGACAATGTAGTGGATGCGCGGAAAAACGATACCGAACGCATGTTGTCCGCTCAGGGGCCATAGCCCATACTGCCAACGCTTAAAGCCATATTGTTTCATTATTATTGAGTTTCGTGTTATAGTATTATGATCCTTATTTTAGGAACGTCAAGGTACGTGACATCAAACTGTAATTTTAAGTATTGCTTTATGCGTTGTACAGTATTGCCCAAGAGACCTAATCATAGATGCCTTCGTAACATTTCCATAATATGTAATTTTTGAATAATTACACGCGCGTTTTATCGCTCGTAAAATTTCGCTTAAAATTCTTGAACTAAAAATTATTATAATTTGGTTTTTATGAGAGACTCAGCTGACCCGGCGAACTTCGTACCGCCTTCGTATGCAAAATTAAATGTATATTTTTCCAATATTTCTGAGAGATTTTCTTAATATTATTTTCCGTAAGAACCTTCTCCTAATAATAACAAATACAACAAAAAAAGAATTAGTGAAATCGGTCCAGCCATTCACGCGTGATGCCGTGACCAAGGAAAACGGGTTTCATTTTTATATAAGTATATAATATAATATAATATAATATAATATAATAAGAAAAGAAATAGAGACTCATCAGTTCCCATATTAAAGTTTTCAATAAGTACCTATTTGGTTTCACGTAAATAAATAAATATTTACAACGGAGAAACCATAAGCTTTTGTGTCCACTTCCACTAGGGACCCACTGTATACATATCCTTGGCAGTACGGTGGGTATAGAACTATATCACCATGCCTGAAATAGAGTTGCGACAGAAACAAAAACAAAGAACTGGAAATAGAAATGTGAATTATTAATTTATAAAAGAAAAATAAAAACTGCATGCAAATTGATTTGCATACAGAACTGGAAATGGAAATGCGGGCTGTTTGTAATAAAGAAAAAGAAAAAACTCAGTGTCGGACTCAACTACAAACGGTCCACATATTATAGATACCATAGTGATGTCGAACTCACCTATTTAAACAAATGGTCTATTATTAGACCACATTTAGATAACATAGCGACATCCAGACAATAAAAAAGGCCCAAAAGTGGTAGCGCCCAAAACACAATTTGTCACGCTCTAAGTATGGAAACCTTGTACGATATACAGCTGATTATACACTAACACTGTCAGTGTATCTATGTAGCCAGTAGGTAGCACGGCATATTGTCAAAGCAGTGCCCGAATGCATCGATTAGATACGTAGCATAGTCCAGCGTTCACTTCAGAATAGCTATTACGACGCGGAAGCGTTCAGAAGGCATACTCGGAATGCTATTCGGCATGCTGAAATAAGCATTAGTTATACCTATAATATATATAATAACTAGCATTCCGTGATTTCGTCCGCGTGGAATAAGTTTTTTTAATCCTCACGGGAGCTCTTTAATTATCTGGGGTAAAAAGTAGCCCTTTTCACTCTCCAGGTCCTCAATTATACCCATTTCCAATGCAAAAAAGTCCAGTCTTTATTTTTCCTTTTCTCTGTATCCGTATAAAGCTCCAATAAAAGTGTTGACGACCTCCCTGGCGCAGTGTTGAGCGCTGTTGTCTTAACGTGCGGAGGTCCCGGGTTCTATCCCTGGCATGGTCCATTTGGGAATTTATAGTTTCTTAATATTCCTTGGTCTGGCCTGGTGGGAGTATTCGGTCGTGGCTAGTTACCACCCTACCGACAAAGACGTGCCGCCAAGCGATTTAGAGTTCCGGTACGAAGCCGTGTAGAAACTGATTAGGGGTATCGGTTTAATATAACTGCCATACCCCTAATAAGTTATCCCGCTACCATCTTAGATTGCATCATCACTTACCATCAGATGAGATGATGAGAGCAGTCAAGGGATAACTGAAAATAATACAATAGAACTTAATGCTAGCTAGTCTAACCTAATTACTATATAAATCATGCCCACGTGGAATGGTGGCAAGAATGCTGGCTGTATTTCCTGGCCGGGCTGGCCTGGGCTGGTGGACTGGACAGCCAGACTGATCCTTTGCGCAAAAAATCAGCCAGCCCTTCCGTCACCAGATGAGGCAATTAACCGCGGTGAAATATCTAACCAAGGGATAACTTGTAGTGGATATAAAAATTAATTCATGTATAGGCAAAGTTGGGAAGTGACAGCTTATTGCGTAATGAAAGCACTATTGTGTGTATCATTTTGTCGTAATTCGTACTCCTATAAAATGTCCGTTCTGCCCATTGATGTTCAATTTTAGTACCTATGTTCTGCCGATTCGTTTATGACATTAATCAACTGCAATCGTGTGAATTGCTCGAAGTCGGGCGTTGGTATTAATAAATCGATAATAACTACATGAGCCCAGCACGCTTCGTTATAACGACGTAGGTAAGTTTAGTTTAACCTTTTTATACTACCATATAATTAGTATGGTTAATTGAAGAGTATATTTCAGGGGTTAAAATATTTTGGTAGCGTAATTAGGAACTAGAATCCTTATTGTACTACAAGACACAGGCAGGTTTATAACATTTTGGTACTATACTAAAAACAAAGAAACCCATACTAATACGAAAGTGTGTGTCTGGCTTTCTGTCTGCTAATCTTTCACGGTCATTCTATTCAACTGATTTTGATGAAATTTGTTACACGGATAGATTGTATACCGGGGAAGGACAAAGGTTACATTTCCCGAAAATTTATAAATGTCATGAGATGTCAATTCATGCGGGAATCAAAATCCTAAATCCACGCGGACGTAGTCGCGGGCATCATTAATAATTAGTAAAAGTATAAGTAATCATGCACAGTGAAACAACGGTGGACTTATATGAAAACATTCCCTCCAAAGAAAATGAAAACATTTACGTAGTAGATATAGCTATTGAATTTTTTTTTAAAATATATATAAGTATAGCGAGCAAACGAGCAGGCGGATCACGTGATGGTAAGTGATTACCGCCACCCATGAACATTTGCAGCACCAGAGGAGCCGGCAATGCGTTGCTGGCTTTTGAGATATTTGTTGTTTGTTTTGACGACCTCCGCAGTGTGTAGCTCTGTTGCATTAACGTGCGGAGGTCCGGGGTTCGATCCCCAGCAGGGTCAATTTGGGAATTTATTATTTCTGAATTTTCCCTGTTCTGGCCTGGTGGGAGGCTTCGGCCGTGGTTAGTTACCACCCTACCGGCAAAGACGTGCCGCCAAGCGATTTAGCGTTCCGGTACGATGCCGTGTAGAAACCAAAGGGGTATGGGTTTAATATAACTGCCATGCCCCTGACAGGTTAGCCCGCTACCATCTTAGACTGCATCATCACTTACCATCAGGTGAGATCGCAGTCAAGGGCTAGCTTGTAGTGGATAAAAAAAAGTTGTTTATCCGCCCCTTGAACACAGAAGATGGGAGCTGGTTCCATAACTTAATATTTAGTATGCGGAAATGCAGCGAAATGTTAGCAGAGAGAATGAACATTATACATATTCCCGTTTTTGCTAGAATATTACTATCGTCCAGTGAATAAAATCGAATTTGGTTCTAAATTCTTTCGTAGTAATTTTTAGGTTTCTGCAGCGAGAAGTAGTTGCTATATTTTACAGGAAATTCAGACTGTATTTAATTTTCATACAATATTGTTAAGTCCTGAAAATTAGTCGCGTTTGGAATTCTCGTAGGATCTTTTGTTTTAAGATTTTTTGATTTCCGCGGGAACTCTTTAATTTTCCAGGATAAAAGTAGCCTATGTCTTTCCCCGGGATACAATTTACCCCTGTAATTTCATCAAATTCGGTTGAGCAGATAGGCCGTGAAAGCGTAGCAGACAGATACTTTCGCATTTATAATATTAGTATGGATTGAAGTTTAAACTTGTCTTGATTCTCATTATCTTTCATATACTCGTATTTAACTACCATATTATATGCAAAGATATTTTAAACAAGTTTTATTTTATAGTTAGGCTAGCTAGCTTTAAGTTCTATTGCATTATTTTCAATAAATCACTTATTAAACAATCAATTTAAAATACCGTGCTTATACGTAATTGGCTTTTTCCTGTTTTATATTTGCCTAAGTTAGAGAAAAGCACTTGAAGAAACATCACGTATTTACCTTTATTTGGTACTATTCTAGTATTTATATTTTAGAAACATGCCACGAAGAAATTACGTAAAACACTCTGATACATAAAAGACAGATACATCCATTGATGTAGAATTTTTTTAGTACCATTCTATTTCAATGGATACATCAGATAAAACTAGTTCGTTACTTCATATAAAGCGTGCGAATGCTGTTCCCGCAAATCGTTGTAGCCCTGTTATATATGTAGTTCTGTAACTGGAGTCTGATAACACAAGGCATAATAGTTATAAGCTCATGGCACGCAAGAATAAATACACTACCTATTATTATAACCAGTGTACTTGACTCTGGCATCTAATCACACGGATTTTCAGGTCCGAACTCACTACGTTTTTTTTATCAACTACAAGTTAGCACTTGACTGCGATCTCACCTGATGGTAAGTGATGATGCAGTCTAAGATGGTAGAGGGATAACCTGTTAGGGGTATGGCAGTTATATTAAACCCTAGTCGGTTTCTAACGGCATCGTATCGGAACGCTAAATCGCTTGGCGGTACGTCTTTGCCGGTAGGGCGGTAACTAGCCACGGCCGAAGCCTCCCACCAGACAAAATATTCGAGCATGACTAGGTACAATATTGAGATTGAAAATCTTGCGTCATTTTGCTCAAAGAATCCGGTCAATTCAGGCATGATGAATTCTTACACACGAAGTATCTAAACGAAATAGGAGTTTGTATCGCACCGTTTTTCTCTGACACACTTCGATATAAATGTTCACAATATCCTTGCGCGCAGTTTATTTACTGTATAAGGTTTTTGCGAGGATGTTTAGGTATAAGGGTAAATGCTCGTCAATGTAGTTGATGGTTTGTAATAATAATGTTATGGTGGCTATTTTACAGATACTTGAACTGAGTACATATGTGTTCTGTGTTAGGTTTTCCTAAATATAGCGTTTGTATACTTAGATCTCATTGTCCTTTTCAATCTAAATTTTTGAAGTGAAAACTTTAGGTGCATTGAGCACTTTTTGGTAGGGGGTAAAAATGTAGATTACGCATGATCGACACAAAAGGTCTTATTTAAAATAATATAGTGCATTCGTAATTAGACTTGAATGCCTTAGTTTTTAACTGCCTCGGTGGTCTAGTGGTTAACATGTTTGACTGCGGCTGACGAGCTCCCAGGTTCGAGTCCCGGGTCGGGCCATATTAAGTATTGGGTTTTTCTGACTAGAAATTCTCAGTAATAGCCCGGAGTTAGGAAGTTGGCGGTGTTTCACCCCCGTGCCTCGGAGTGCACGTTAAGCCGTCGGTTCCAGTTATTATCACTAACATGATAATAGTCGTTAAAACCCGCCAACCGGCATTGGAGCAGCGTGGTGGGTCTAAGCTCTAATTCCCGCTCTCCTATGAGAAAGAAGGCCTGTGCCCAGCAGTGGGACGTTAATGGGCTGTAGTGGTGGTGGCCTTAGTTTTAAGGTTTATATTTGAAATATTTTTATTATTATTATATTTTTTTAATAAGAAATAAAAATTAAGTATTCGTTTTCACATCCCTATGACTGCCAATTTTTTCTTATGTATTTTAGTCACCTACACTAACATAGCTTAAGACAAAATATCAGTGTGACTACGCTTTCTACAACACTGGTCTTAGTTTTGTCTATCATGCCCGAAAATTAGATCTAGATTTGGTATTATAATATATTATGGTGAGCCGGCACTTAACCAAATTGAAGACTCCTTTTTTCAAATATAACGAATTCTATTTTGAGGGTAACCTTTAACCTTCTTCATCACCGTTGTAATATGTTCTACCTATGGCGATTGCTTTCCTTTAACTGCCAAAGCATTAGATTTTTAGCAACAAACTACCAGCATCAAGAGTCGAGTCGCGCGGAAGTAGGTATAACACATGTGTCCAAAAGAAAGAGTTTAAATATTATTCCGTAGAGAATTTTGAGTTTCTCTTAAGACCTCATAGGTGCTACAGAAGCAAATGTCAGAAATGTTTTTGTACCAGAGAAAATTCAGAAATTATAAATTCCCAAATTGACCTTGCCGGGTATTGAACGCGCGACTAACCACTGCCTCAGAGTGATCATGAAAAATCAATTAATCTATGCCAATGGGCTAAAGTACTGGTGACCGATCATTTCATAAAAAACAAATTACAAATTTTCATTTCACAAACAACGTTTCGCAAAATTATGAATCATATATTAATCGTTATAAAATTTTTGGTCCTATAAATAATTCAATTGATAAAACAATTAACAGATAAATTATCATTTCATAAAATATAATTTGACAAACAACTGATTTTTTAATCGTGTTATTTAATAAAACAACGTAAAGCGTATTTCTTTTTTGATAAAATGAATTGTTTGATAAATACTTAAGAGTCTTCTGGCGTAGCCCGTTTTAAAAAGTTGACATTCTTGGGTTGAAATCTGAGCACTCAGACTCCACGCAGTCTTGTCTGTCCTACCCCTAGAGTGTTTTTGTAAAGCGCGTAGGCAGAAGCTCGCGAAGGAGGTCCTGAATGAAGCGAGCCTACGAGGCCGAGTGGAGCGAAGGGAGGAGCGGGCGAGCTTTATCTATTCCGTGAGCGAAGCGAACCGGCGACCTCCGTAACGAAACGAAGTTCGAGTGGTTTTCCTAGCTTCTCCACTTCCTTTTTAGGCACAACTCCTAGTCATGCAAGAGCGAGCGAAGCGAGCTCGGGACTGGGGGCACTCCGACTCGGATGGTTTAGGTGACGAAGAGGATGGCGGGGTCTTTCAGACCCCGCCATCCTCTTCGTGGTTATTTCCTTTTTATACCACCCAGAAAGAAGGAGCCCCGCGAAGCGGGGCTCCGTCGACCGGGCCTTGGAGGGGGTGAGAGGGAGAGGGAGAGAACCCATATCCCTTACATTATCCAGCCAGAGTTGGGTCGACCTAGGTGAGTAGGTATGGGTACCCCTAGAGTACTTTTGTAAAGCACGTAGGCAGAAGCTCGCGAAGGAGGTCCTGAATGAAGCGAGCCTACGAGACCGAGTGGAGCGAAGGGAAGAGCTGGCAAGCGAAGCGAACCGGCGACCTCCGTAACGAAACGAAGTTCGAGTGGTTTTCCTAGCTTCTTCACTTCCTTTTTAGGCACAACTCCTACTCATGCAAGAGCGAGCGAAGCGAGCTCGGGACTGGGGGCACTCCGACTCGGATGGTTTAGGTGACGAAGAGGATGGCGGGGTCTGAAAGACCCCGCCTTCCTCTTCGTGGTTATTTCCTTTTTATACCACCCAGAAAGAAGGAGCCCCGCGAAGCGGGGCTCCGTCGACCGGGCCTTGGAGGGGGTGAGAGGGAGAGGGAGAGAACCCATATCCCTTACATTATCCAGCCAGAGTTGGGTCGACCTAGGTGAGTAGGTATGGGTACCCCTAGAGTACTTTTGTAAAGCACGTAGGCAGAAGCTCGCGAAGGAGGTCCTGAATGAAGCGAGCCTACGAGACCGAGTGGAGCGAAGGGAAGAGCTGGCAAGCGAAGCGAACCGGCGACCTCCGTAACGAAACGAAGTTCGAGTGGTTTTCCTAGCTTCTTCACTTCCTTTTTAGGCACAACTCCTACTCATGCAAGAGCGAGCGAAGCGAGCTCGGGACTGGGGGCACTCCGACTCGGATGGTTTAGGTGACGAAGAGGATGGCGGGGTCTGAAAGACCCCGCCTTCCTCTTCGTGGTTATTTCCTTTTTATACCACCCAGAAAGAAGGAGCCCCGCGAAGCGGGGCTCCGTCGACCGGGCCTTGGAGGGGGTGAGAGGGAGAGGGAGAGAACCCATATCCCTTACATTATCCAGCCAGAGTTGGGTCGACCTAGGTGAGTAGGTATGGGTACCCCTAGAGTACTTTTGTAAAGCACGTAGGCAGAAGCTCGCGAAGGAGGTCCTGAATGAAGCGAGCCTACGAGACCGAGTGGAGCGAAGGGAAGAGCTGGCAAGCGAAGCGAACCGGCGACCTCCGTAACGAAACGAAGTTCGAGTGGTTTTCCTAGCTTCTTCACTTCCTTTTTAGGCACAACTCCTACTCATGCAAGAGCGAGCGAAGCGAGCTCGGGACTGGGGGCACTCCGACTCGGATGGTTTAGGTGACGAAGAGGATGGCGGGGTCTGAAAGACCCCGCCTTCCTCTTCGTGGTTATTTCCTTTTTATACCACCCAGAAAGAAGGAGCCCCGCAAAGCGGGGCTCCGTCGACCGGGCCTTGGAGGGGGTGAGAGGGAGAAGGAGAGGCAGAGAACCCATATCCCTAACATTATCCAGCCAGAGTTGGGTAGACCTAGGTGCGTAGGTATGGGTAAATTCCAAATTAAATTTATTTTACTTAATATTCGAACTTTACCCAAAACTAAGTAAATCCGTGTAAACCTAGGTTTACAACATCTTCTAGCCTTACCCGTAACATATTATGTAATATATTGAATTCATATCATAAAAAATCTCAATCTCATAAGAAATCAGAGATTGTACGCGGACGACGTTGCGGGCGACCTATAGTTAGTTTTATTTTACAAATAACAATTTATATTTTAATATTTTGTAAAATTATGAATTTGAAGAATGAATTATTTTATGAAATAATAAATTAGTAAATGACAATTTTACATTCAGCACGTTTGCAAAGTAAAGTATTTGTGAATTGAGTATTTGTCAAATGATCTTTTAATAAATTATATGTTTGCGGAATACGACGTTTGTGAAATGATTAGTTTTTGAAACGTTTTTTGTGAAATGATCATTTGTTAAGTGTTTTTTGCGAAACATTAGTGAACCTAAAGTACTACATTGTTTAAAGAGCTATCAAAACTTACCACTCCTGCACACGTGACGTCCACTTACTGATTTTCGTGAAGAGCTTATGGAATATTAATTTAGAAGATACGAACTACACGTTAAAATTCAAGGTTGAAGGTCACTGGGCGATAAAGGCGCCTGGCAGGTTGATTGATCTACCAAGCAAACGTTGCATAATCAAAGGTTGCGGGCTTTGAAAAATGGTTGCTGCAATCTAGGTCAATGAGGCTGATTGAAGGACGAAACTCACAATAGCTCAAAAGTCAAAGGGGGAATTAATGTCCGGAAAGTTGTATATTTCCCTCCATTAGTTTGGCTATCTCTATCACTTTTTTTATGCCACTACAAGTTAGCTCTTGACTGCGAACTTACCTGGTGTTGATGCAGTCTAAGATGGTAGCGGGCTAACCTGTTGGTTGCTACACGGCATCGTACCAGTACGCTAAATCGCTCAGCGGTACATCTTTGCCGGTAGGGTGGTAACTAGATACGGCCGAAGTCTCCTACCAGGACCAGAGAAAATTCAGACATTATAAATTGCCAAAAAGGCCCTGCTGGGAATGAAACCTGGGACCTCCCACTATAAGGCCACAGCGCTGACGGCTGCGCCAGTGAGGTCGTCGACTCGTAGTAAAATTACTCTACAACACTCGAGTAAGTAAAAGCTTCACTAGTGGTCTCTTTTCCTACTGTAAAAGAGACATTATAGTCATTAAGTTAACGCTGCACGCCTATAGTTTAAAGCGTTTAAAAGTTTCTCATACCCGGCTTAATTACAGCTTTCGGGTCGTTCTCATGTAAGCGTTGGTTAAGGGTTGCTTAGTACCACAATGCCTTTTATCGTTTGTTTTGATGACAGAAATAGACAGTATTCAACTATCAGTCGTAAACTCATAAAGCAGATAATAGTTGAATATTTAATGACAAAACTATCCTCTTGTTTGATTAGGTATGAAGACTAATTTATTTAATCCAACTTATGCCGCTTAAGAGTTATGACACTTCAAGACTTAACCACCGGTTTGGAAAGTGATATTCGTCTTATTAAGTGATACTTAGCTAGTTATTTTTTATGACTATCTCAAAGAGTTACCCTCGAATGTTTTTGCCTTGTTGGCTACGTTCATTAGCTCTCGGAATCAGTCTTCGTTAAAGCAAACGTCTTTATTACGACGCAGCTTTATTATTAAATCTAACTTCTTGTACGTGGAAGTTCAAATGTTTGCAGGAGTATTTCACTCTTCATCCTATAAATATACTGTAATATTTTGAAATAAAAGATGTTTTGGTCTTCAGTGGTGGTTTTTATTTTAATCACTTTTTAAAATTTAATATTAATACAATATATACGTCCGAGACTTTTAGTAACCAGATAGTGAGAGGGAGTGTGTCACTCTGACGTTAGCAATCTAAATTTAGCATATTCTAGTAACCATAAAAGTAAAATAAGTAGAATTAGCCACGCATTTTCACGTTGTTTGAATAATAAAAACAAAATATAAAGAATACGGTCTATGAGTTGAGTACCCATCTCAGGTGTTTCGATCGACATTTATGTTTAGTCTATATTCTGTTTTATAGACGTAATATTCTCCTTATAATCTTGGCGAAAAATAATAAATAACTCTATGAATATGTCACCGTAAGATTGCAAAAACCGTTAGATTGTAATCTAACTAGCGAAATTGTAAACTGTCGACAGGTTGTGAACCGTTTAATGTTCTGCGTGTAAATTTTTGAGTTTTTCTTCCAATACTCATTGTATTTACGATTTCTTGTCTCTTTCTTGTAGGTTAGGTTAGGGTTCGACATAACTAACCAGGTAGTGCCCAGCCGGTCATTTAGGTTTTATTAGGTTAATATACCTAAATTACAATCTACCGAAAAATAATGCGTTAAATTGTAATCTGTCGACAGTTTACAATATCGCTAGTTAGATTACAATCTAACGGTTTTTGCAATCCTACGGTGACAAATATAAGGTTTTTAATTTTACAGCGGTGATAGCATTGTGGTGTAGACGTCCGGTGGTCGGCGGTTCGATGCTCGGGCTCGAGTCCTTTCTTTCGTCCTACTGGGTTGGTTTCCGCACTAAAACTTCCAGTTGGAGATGTGTAGTACGCGTTCGGAGTTATGCGGGAATACATATAACTTGCTCTAACTTGGGTTGAACTTGAAATGATGATAAATACTTCAGGATATCTTTCTCGTAAAATTATCATTTTGTCAAATCGCGCTACCTACCAAACCTATTCAAATCGTTTAGTATACGTACCTTAATCTAATTAAAGTGGGTTAAATAAAATTCAATAAGTGTATAATTATTTATATTATGAAGCAATATCAGGGTTAAAAAAATTACATTATAGACAATATAGAGCTAACAATTGTATGGTATCCATCATAACACTGGAACTTATATCAAGGTGTTTGGCACGCAATATTTCACCTTGGAGCTATAATGGTATATTATTTTATCTGTTACTAAGTAGGTAATGCCTGACATACTTTGCAATGGGGCAAATAATGTTACCTTGATAGTAACATTTAAAAAACGTCACTTACAAAATCTACTTTACAAAACTTCAAACTAAAAATTATGACGACACAAACAAAATACTTAATACGTAGAAGTTTCGACTATGTTATATTTTATTGTGCCCCTGTAATTTAAATTGCTAATTGGGCATTGTTGTTAATTAGTCAACGTGAACCGGCAGTTCGAAGCAGCGGTTAACGTCAAAGGCAGTGCTTACCAATCGACACGGCTATATTGAACTACTGCGATAACTAACTCTTGACCAATTAATCCATTAGATCCCCATTGAGGCTCTAAATAAATAGTTGGAAACTTTCATCCAATTAATTTTGTAGAGTGACAGCTTTTATAAAAACTGCAGCTGAATAAGGGCGACAAAATGAGGACAGGACCAGACAAAACGCCCACACGAAACGTCCACATCATATGGAAAACATATTTCGCCCAGGCACGTTCGTCCACCAAATTGTTTTATTGTTTGCAATGAATGTTCACCCTGATATTGAATTTAACAACGGATGACAGTTTTATGATTTTCCTCCTTTTTTTGAAGAAAGGCATGTTAATGCATCAAGTCCAATGTTAACTTGCAATATTAGGATACTATATATGCTCTATAGAATTTCAGTCCACTCAGCTTTCGAGCTAATTGGTCAAGGTCACAAGACTAAAGAGTGTGGGAACACTTTCTCCCTACAAGTAGTGTAAGGGATGTGTGACCAGTGACAACACATAATATCAAAGGGTTACTCTGGTAAAGCAACGTTGTTGGCAACGTTGACAGTTGACTTTGGTCGACAGCCTTTAGAGATCCAAGTTTGCATTTTTGTTTCCACCGTGCCATTTTATTATTATTACTTACATCTGGAAATAGCTTTAAAAATAAGAGAAAGCTATTCCATTGATTAAATAACATGCAGATATCTGCATATTATCCACTCCCTCCTCACTCTCTTTCTATATAGAAAGAAAGTGAGGAGGGAGTGGGCGTAGTACCTACGTGTAATTATAAGTTTGTTCGTTCTATACCAACCATTCCGTTATTAAGTCTCAACAATGCGTGAAAAGCAAGGTGAATAATTAATAAAAGGCATCAATGAAGATTGTATTGTAGGTTTTCATTGTGAATATAATGACTGATCTGACGTCCAACATGATGAACTAACATTTATTGAGAGGCTACACACTTTTTCTTCATTTCCATATTTTTAATAAAATAAACTTTTACCACAATATTAATCAATAGCGTATGTCAGTTTTTCAAATTCAAGATTTTATGAGTTTGAAAGCGTTTGTAGCAAACGTTAGAGGGCTAACAAAGGCTTGTTCTAGAAAATGAAACCATAAAGTGAAGTTCAGTGATGTCCGTAAATTTGCTGTCTCGTGTAGTCCGAGTATACTTCTTTGTGCAGTCGTGTACTCAAGTAATTTATATAACTCTGCTCGAAAACAAACACGAATAGTTTGAAGTCTTATATTTTTCTCTTCGGTTAAAATATCTGCTAACGTGATTCTTTAAAGCACACAGTTATCACTAAAATTTAAGTTGCCTCTCTATAACTACTCCTAACTATATAGTTGCTTCTGTATAGTTTATTTTTACTGAGGAGCACAATCACCAGTGGCGTGCACAGGTTTTCATACAATCTATGAAAAACTTAGGTAAGCGGTGCCTTTACGCCTCTATGAGCTGCATTCCACTGACATGTTGACAATCAAATTATGATTTATGAAGATCTGAGAATAATATTAAAGGCATATTTTAGTCCGTTATATAGGAAACTCGTGCTAGCTAAGAATGTACGCCTACCTTAGTTCGGAGGCTTTGCCTTACCTTGACAAGTATAAACCCCAAGCACGCCACAGCCATCATCGTAGCGACCAAGTTTGCTAAGCACTTTATATCCGTTCGTAGTTTTTGTCAAGGCCGTTAAAAGGACAAACCTTACACGTATATTTGCTCGACGTGAACCGTTCTGTATACCATTGGACAGATTACAAAAGAATATTATAGTATCGTAACACCTTGTAAGGCTTATAGCACTTCTGTGTCAAATTATATCGAAACAAGATGGTATCCATGGTATGGATCTCTCTTTTCGTGGAACGAGGTGCTCTTTTATGCTTATTATATAGGTGGGCGTTATAGTTTTGAAGCCAAAGTATTAAAACAAGTTCAGATTAAGAAGGTTAATAGTTGACGTTTCGAAAAAACAGCTAAGGTGCTGTCATGTAAGTTATTTGTTCATCAGCCATCCTCTTTTTTTCCACGCGAAAAAAAAAACGCCCAAAGTACTTCATTGCAAGTAACTGTTCCTCACCGTATTTTAAATTCTATGGGTACTGCGAGTAGGTTCGTGCCACCGTATTTTGGGTGTCTCTGTTTTACCGCGCGGCCGCAACTTCCACGTTCCGCTGCGGTAAGCCACACTGTGTGCTCACGGCTTCATTGAAACAGTGGCGCTACCGATTTAAGTGATCTTTTTATACCTCAGACCTTTATTTGTACCACCGTATTCTAGGTGCGTCTGTTCTACCGCGTGGCTGCAACCTCTACGTTCCGCTGCGGTACGCCACACCGTGTGTTCACGGCTTTATTGAAACAGTGGCGCTACTGATTTAAATGGGTAGAGTGATCTTTTTATACCTTAGACCTTTAGCCTGGTTGTGAATGTACAATGTACATTATGCTGCACTATAATGCACGCGAAGGTAGCGACTTCCGTCTTTGCTGATGAATATCTACTTAGGTCACGAGGTCAGGCTGTAAAGATCGCTGTTGTACAGAGTAATGAATATGTCAAAGGAAACTATGTTAAACATATTATAATATGTAGGCTAATCTAAAATTTAAATATAGTAACGATGGCAACGCGTAAGCACACAAATCTATTCTGAATTTAATCTACATCAATACTTATCATAAATAATATGTAACTGGACGATATCTGTGCATAAATCTGCATTTTTTTTTGAAAATATCAATGAAAATAAACTATATTATGGAAGAAGTCCTCAACAGGAAATTCATCTCGATCGGCGTAAATAATTTACGAGGGACGAGTTGTTGCGATTACGCATATGAGTCGATTGCGATTGGTAAGCAACGTTGACCCAAGTCGGTAACTGGACGGGTGACCGAATAAGAAGGTTCAAGTTTGGTATTTTCGGTTCCTCCGTGCCTCTAGTGTTATTATAACTAAGATCTGATAATAATCGTTACAAAAGAGTATATAATAAATATAATCATAATAATAATAATATAATAATTTAGTCGAGTCGTATGCGGAAGGACGTGGAAACCCATCGACTTATTATCCTTAGTAAACTTCTACCGTTATGTAATTAATGGAAAGGGGTCACGACCCTCAGTAATAAGGAATACGACGTAAAGAGAGAGTAAATAATTTAACCATAAGTATAGATTGTAGTATATAAGATAAGTCAACCTGTAATGCGAAGCCGGGGCTACTTAGAAAATAAAGAAAACAGTATAAACCTCTCCACCAGTACTTACATGTACTTACCTTTACCGTCAAAAACTCTAGAATCTAAAGGATTTCGCCTTGTGGTTTCACATTCAGATGTGGGAGCATTTAAAACAATCCAAAGCTTCTGAACCGAATAACTAAGCCCGAGCCAATTTAAACAACCGTATTAGGTAATCCGTCAACGTTTTATTTTGGTGTTTTATTGTTGGGCTGAAATCCGAAGCAAAACATTGCGAGCCCATAAAACTTTTATTAAAGACAACCAGTACCCAACCAATTCAGATAGTCGTTTGTTTGTGACAATATCAGCGTAAACCATTGATGTAGAATTTTAGTACCTATGCGTAAACGCTTACGAACTCTGTTTACTTTATTCCCAAAAACAAACGACGAAAACTGAATGTCAACCAGTAATATTTACAAAATTATGGAGAAGGTACATAAACTCCAGTCAACTCCAGGTCCTTAACTGTACCAACGTCAAAAATCACGTTGATTCGTTGCTCGGTTGAGGCGTGACTGAAAGACAAACCAACAAACCAATAAACCAACAAACAAACACTTTCGCATGTTATCTTACTTCTTTCTAATATTATAAATGCGAAAGTTTACAAACACTTTCGCATTTATCATATTAAGTATGAAATATGATATTATGATAATATGATGTTATGTCTTATTTCAGCTTTGTTAAAGATCTGACTAGACTAGCTGATGCCCGCGACTTCGTACGCGTAGATTGAGGTTTTTGGTTCCCGAGGGAACTCTTTAATTTTCCGGGATAAAAAGTAGCCTATGCTATTCCAAAATATAATCTATGTCTGTGCCAAATTTCATTCAGATCCGTTTAGCTGTTGTGGCGTGATTGAGTAACAAACATCTGTCCATACATCCAAACATCCATCCATCCAAACTTTCGAATTTATAATATTAGTATAGATAACAAGGAATCAGCGAAACACAAATGCACAAACACAGTATGTAAATTAATCGACGAAGCTTAGTCAAGTTGCGGGTAATTTAACTACTGCCAATCAGTTGTCAGCAAGCTAGGATAGCCTACATTACTAATAGCTTGATTGATATTGACGCATTAGTATTGTAGCTGTTTATGCAAATCATGAATATGTAATTGATAAGTGGATAGAAGAAGAATTCTGAGGACAGGATGTGTTGGTGCTCACTTATAGCGGATGCCCACGAAATGTCGGTCTCCGTCGTTGACTGTTGAACGTAAGCTTCTCTCTCTCTGCGTCGTATTCCTCATTACTGAAGGTCGTGTCCATGGTAGAAGTTTTCTTGGGATAATAATGCAGTGGATTCCCACGTCCTCCCGCATACGATTTGACTAAGAGTATTTAAACTCTTAGGTTTTAGTAACGATTATTATCAGATGTTAGTGGTAATAACCGGGACCGACGGCTTAACGTGCTCTCCGAGGCACAGAGGAAACGAAAAGGTAAAATTTGAACCTCCAAATACGGTCACCTATCTAGTTACCGACTACCGGGTTAACGTTGCTTAACATTCGCAATCCACTGATATGCGTTGTCACAACTTCAAGCAAGGCTTCATTCAAGTTATTTATTTATTATTATTAATCTTAATCTAAAATTAACATAAAATTGTGTTAGAAACAGTGCCAAAAAAACCACAGTCAGTTTTACTGTGCACCGTGTTATACATAATAGGTTAGACATAAAACAATAATTAATTATATCTAAGGAATTTATCAGTATTCTGTGATTCAACAGAAGATGTACGTAGACTGATATGATGATGAAGAAGATGATGCGCTATATTTATAACACATATTTTCTCACACACACCTCTGTTTGAATGAACTCGTACTTTTGTCGAGTCAATATACAGAAGGATTTGAGTACTTATCCAATATTAACCCAAGAAATCTCCCCCAGCTTGGGATTAAAGAAAAATTTAAAACCAGCTGAAGTTGAGTTATTGAGTATAAATCTTATAGGTAATAACCTCTCATTTGATTCATATTCCCGGGTAATATTGCCCCAAATATTCAATAACCTCCACCGGCTGTAGTTGAATGGTACTTAGGAGTAATTTCACCACGAAGTCTTCATATTGGAATATATAAACTTAACCTATTATTCAAAGAGAAATGTTTATATTCATTCCATACCTATAGTACAGAATACATAAAGCAATTATTCCGTACTATAGGTATGCCTAAGGATTAAAACTAGTAGAGTTAACAGACGACGTGGTACTTACATAGAACGTCACCGACTAGTCAAAAGACATTAAAATTCAACATCAATGTCAAAAGATCATAATATTATTATTGTAATCTATTTGAATAGTATATTACATGGATACGATATTCTACGCAATTGAAATTAGGTTACTAAAACTCATATTTTTTATTCAAATAAACTTATTACAAGTGCTTTTGAATTTTCAAGTGACCACTACCACTGGTTCGGATTGTCATTCCTACCAAGAAGAACCAGCAAGAAACTCGGTGGTTGCTCTCGGTGTTTACTCATAACTTTTCTGTTTGATTCGTAACAACTTATTGCTTTTCTATGCATGGTGGTGGACTCCAATAGCGGAATTCTTTGTATTGCCTAATTTATTTAGTTGAGATTGACACACCAGTGCAGAGATATCTATACTATAATATTATAAATTATGCGAAAGTTTGATGGATGAATGCATGAATGGATGGATTGGTGTTTGTTACTCAATCATACCAGAACGGCTGAAAGATCTGGATGAAATATGGCACAGAGTCTATTATTATATTCTAGTCTGGAATAACACATAGGTTCCATTTTATCCCGTAAAATTAACGATTATCTGTGGGATCCGAGAAACCTCAATCCACGCGGATAAAGTTACGGGCATCAGCTAGTCATAAAATATGTCTCTCTTTTCAAACTTCAGAAAAATAGAAAAAACTAGTACTGAATCTGTTGAAAGCCTTTCTGCTTCTAGATATAACTCGTCCGTACCTAATTTCATTGATGTATTTCGGTTGTAACTTACTTCAAAATAAAAAGCTCCATTATAACTTTACAGCGCTTTCAAAAAACGTTGAAGCAATTTTGTTTTAATTAATTTTCTTTTCACTTTTATTCATCCAACAAATGTGCGCGCGACCGAAGGTTAATTAATAACACTTTATTTAAAAAAAAAAATCAAAATGCAGTTAAAATTTTAGCTATAAAACCAGAAATAGTTTTTAAGTTTATGTACTATACTAAATAATTTTGTATGATGAAACGAGCATTCAATATTTCAATAGCACTTATAAACTAGTAGAGTCGATTGTGTATCGTTAAGGGACACTGACCCAAGATGGTAACAAATGGGTAAATTGACTTTGATGGTTGAAAAGTTTATTCTAGTCTTTTTTCTATGCATGAGAGAGCTGTCGATCAACTAAAAAGCTAGTAGTGGTAGTATCATAGATATTGATTTATTATTTACCTATAGAATCAATATCAACATCATAGAAAAAAGTTAGAGTTGACTTCCACTACAATTTCTGTATGCATGCACAATCAGCTTAAAATAAGTATTTCTATTTTAAAAGAGGTATTTAAAAGAGGTAATAATAGGTTAAAAACACGCGACAAAATGCTTTTGACGCATACGTTTTTATGGTAATCATAAAAACAACCCAGTGCTAGAACAATCAGAGCGACACACCTCACTCGCGGCATTGGCAACGCTTTGTCGATGGAAAACTACGATTATGCCGTGAGAAAGCATTGTCACATTCATTGTGTCTGGGAGGCAGGAAGCTTATTTTCCTTTTTTAATCGTATACCTACTACAAATAAGCGGTAAAATGATTTATTTCCCGATTTTCAGTTCAGTTAGTTGGAAAATAACCTTTTATAATAGTAATAAACATGGGTAAAGGCTCGATTTTCCGTTCCTCAAATACTTTTTTCCCGAAAATAAAATAAACGGACCAACTCACTCATTTAATCACATAATCCTATTTACTAAATTATCTCTGATAATGTTTATGCTGTTCAAAAAGCTTTGTAATCCAAAAACATATCAATATTGGTTAGCGTTGGAGAGAAGTGGAGTGGGTGCCTTTATGGAAGACTTTTGCATTGTTTTCCCAAGAACTTTGATCAACTACAATACAGGCATCGATCCTGCTGCAAATGATTTAGAGTTCCTTATATATTCCTCCTAGATTCTTTGTCAAAACCATGGATCAATTTGTTTTGTTGACAAAACTGTCTCATGCATGGTGAAATCCACAAAACCACACAGTTTTCAAGAACTTTCTGACGCAGAGGTGAGGTCTTATGATTTACTTAGGCATACTAAGTGGGAAATTTTGACCTCCATAACCGGCTAACAAAATTCGAGAATATAAAAATTCCACATTGATTCAGGTCTAATCTGTTGGGGTGTGTAGGTCGCAGTTAGTTGCCACTCTTTAGACAAAGCTGTACCGCCAACCGATTGAGAGTTCCTAGATAATAATGTCCTTAGGTGCACTCTTTGTTTCTTTACGCTCAAAGCCTGATGGAACGGAAAAACCGACACGGCCGGAGAGACATCCGGCGCAGGACGGCTTAACGTGCTCTCCGAGGCACGGAGAATTTCTTGTCATAAAAACCCAATACTTGTTACGGCCCGACCCGGGACTCGAACCCGGGAACTCTTCGGTTGCAGTCGAATATGCACAGTAGACCAACGAGGCAGTCAACAGTTTCTAGATACTACGTAGTTAAACCAACAGGGGTTTCGTTCAGGTAACTTGTTATCGAATAAAATATAAAAGGTTTCACTTAATGCAGACCCCAGAGCCGCAGAGTAAACGTATATTTTTAGACCTTTGACTATGGATGATTTATCAGTTTGTTAGATTATGAAAGTGTGATGTTACTTGACTGTGAATGTTACTTGACTCTTTCAATAAGTTTTAACGTCTTTGTTTATCTATTCTTATCATTTAATCTAGGTACAATTTTCTATTTCGGCTCGAGTTCAGCTCCTATAGCATCAACAAAGAATCTTGTTTAGTATTTATAAGTTCAAACGGCTGTCTCCGTCCTGAGGTAAATAAACCTATTTACCCTTAGGCTCTAGGATATAAAATAAATAAAAGGTCACGCAATTGCGTTTACTTTAGAAAAATAGACTACTACATAGTAAATTTTAATAATTTATTTTGATCCTCAATAACGTTCAATTTAGATTAAACTCATTGGATAAAGTTCACAGAGGGCACAGTTTAATCCATCTTTAAAAATATTATAAATGCGATGGTATCTGTCAGTCTGCTACGCTTTAATGGCCCATCTTTTCAACTGATTTTGATGAAATTTGATACAGAAATAGGCTGTATCACAGGGAAGGACACTACCTTTATCTCGGAAGATTAGGGAGTTCCCGCGGGAATAAAAACTTAATCCACGGGGATGAAGTCACGGGCATCATCTATAGTTAGGTAATAAAGACGTAATTTCTTTTGTCATTCTTGAGGTAAACTATTTATAAATTTTTGTTTTTTATGCTTTTACGAAAACGGGTACGTACGTCACGTCTTCAGAGAGGGAAGCATTAATAAAATATTACATTATCCTTTTCATTTCCTTCTTATATCTAAACATCACGCCAAGTGAACATCAAAGTTCACCTTGGTAGAAAATTGTACCTTAAATTTTATATTATAATTAACTTTCCACTAAACGCACCAATTACGGTAATTTCTATTCAAACTTGTTTAGCTTAATTTTTTATAAATAACACCATACGTGCTCGGCATATTATAAAAATACTTTTATGTCATTGCTACGACTAAAAAACTA
The DNA here is from genome assembly GCA_923060345.2 of Erebia aethiops. Classification (NCBI taxonomy): domain Eukaryota; kingdom Metazoa; phylum Arthropoda; class Insecta; order Lepidoptera; family Nymphalidae; genus Erebia; species Erebia aethiops. Next base: position 27,328,327 of record OV281081.1, read on the forward strand.
ACTTCAGTCGTATTATGCTTTACCCACGTATGGATAGTACAGGTATTCTCTAATACTTATAAATCTATAATAATAGAAAGTATTCTTAACATAGCTTTAAAACAGGAAAAAAAATCGATAAGTATACCTATTGTTAAATTGTTTCTCACTTATTCGAATATCCACTGAACTAACCAACCAAGCTCATAATTTGTTCTTCGTTATTTATTTTACAATATTAGGCCGTTTAACTACAAAATAAGTCATAAATATATATTAATATTATACAATTTTATAATTTTACCAATTGCCCAAACTAATAACATGTTAATGTGAGCAAAAGCGTGTGAGAAACATGGACTCAACTAAAAGAACCCAGGCAAGAGATTACACATTCTTGGTATTCTACTTGCAAAATAACTTTTTAATTAGTAACACAATCAATTATTGAAGTGATATCGTTGTGATTTGAAAATTCGATGAAACGAAAATCGACATTAAAAAGAGGCAAACATTTTTATAATAGAATTTAGCCTGCGAAAGAATGGAATAGAATACAAGTTATATTTATATCATTCTCTCGTAGGCTACTTTTCTGAAGTATCACTTCTGCCGTGTACATATGAAATGCACACTCACGTTTTATTTATTAGAGTTTAATAAAAACAACTCAGATTCCCAATACGTATAAATAGTACGTGAATCATCCTTTTTTGGATTATTTAAGTTGTCCAATAATGTTTTTTTTACATTTACTAGTTTGAATGTACAATTATTTACACCACATGTTGCTTTATCGGCATTTTGGCAACCGTCCTATGTTCCGTGTTTAAGTATTATTACAAAAGCAAAAAGCTTCTTTGATAACTAAAAATTCCTGTATCCATATATTTAGTAGAATGAGAAAAGTTTTACATAAGCTTTTGTTTGTTCATTAGGATTTTCCTTCGTTGGAACAAATTGCGACACAGCGTTTTATCTAGTGCAATTAAATCGTAATTCACTTTGTGACGAGGCGTTTTTCGTTTTGTTTAATAGGTTAGGTACGTACTATATAAACTGTGATCGTAACTAAATAAATTTCCATAAATCTCGGTTTTCTAGCGATTTATCAAATGATATTGTCAAAAAGAAAATATTGTAGTACGATTTCATTTCAGTAACAGGTAATTATGTACTGATCTTAACGTTGTGTTAATGAATCACTGTAGTTCAATCACGACACTATAATTCATTAATAAAATTCTAAACTATGATTTTATTCCAAGAAACATCCGCACTTGTCTGGCTTAAGAAACTACATTAAAGGTATTAAAACTTTTAGCCGATTTCGCATTTGAACTGCAGCTTACATGTCGTCGCGATGTAAGTACCCAAAAATAAATGTGATGAAAGTTTGATAAACAAACAGACGTCACTGGATTTAGGGAAATCAAGATGATTGCTCGCGTTGGCAGTGTGACTCATTGGAGAACTTTGGCAAGCATTACTCATGTTTTATCGCCCCCTCTATCGGGAGAGTCATGGTCCACGCAGTCGCGTTTCTCCGTCTCCTGACGTGTGCCGGCTATTTTCAGCTTCAGCAGTGTTTTCATTATGGTTTTCCCCATGCTAAAGATGCATTTGTAATGAAGCGTCTAGAAGAGACATTTTTTTTTTATTCCACTACAAGTTTGCTCTTGATTGCGATCTCACCTGATGGTAAGTGACGATTCAGTCTAAGATGGTAGCGGGCTAACTTGTTACGGATATGGCAGTTATATTAAACCCATACCCCTAGTCGGTTTCTACACGGCATCGTACCGGAACGCTAAATCGCTTGGCGGTACGTCTTTGCCGGTAGGGTGGTAACTAGCCACGGCCGAAGCGTCCCACCAGGCCAGACCAGAGAAAATTCAGAAATTATAAATTCCCAAATAGACTCTGCCAGGGATCGAACCCGGGAACTCCCATGTTAAAACAACAGTGCTCAACACTGCGCCAGGGAGAATTTATTGAGTGAATCGCATCAGCCCTCGATTTCCCTTTTGTCAAACATTAGTATAATCCTAGCCATCTGAATTAATTTTCCATTAAAAGTATTTGCAGAATATGGTAAATTATAATATAATATGGTAATGATTGAGAACCTTTTCTATATCCAATGTAGGGTAAACATTATATCTCTACATTCCATTAAAAGGGTTTATAAAAGCTCACGCAGATTTGTATAATCAAATTCTACCGACTATAACAAAAATATTATGAGTACAGGAATTTCTCTTGTGAATTTCGACGCCCTTTTTCAATAAAAATTGTTCCATTTATAATTTTTATTTAGAATAGAATAGAATAGAATAGAATAGAATAGAATAGAATAGAATAGAATAGAATAGAATAGAATAGAATAGAATAGAATAGAATAGAATAGAATAGAATAGAATAGAATAGAATAGAATAGAATAGAATAGAATAGAATAGAATAGAATAGAATAGAATAGAATAGAATAGAATAGAATAGAATAGAATAGAATAGAATAGAATAGAATAGAATAGAATAGAATAGAATAGAATAGAATAGAATAGAATAGAATAGAATAGAATAGAATAGAATAGAATAGAATAGAATAGAATAGAATAGAATAGAATAGAATAGAATAGAATAGAATAGAATAGAATAGAATAGAATAGAATAGAATAGAATAGAATAGAATAGAATAGAATAGAATAGAATAGAATAGAATAGAATATTTATTTATTTGCATGATTGTAAGTAAGTAGGTACATAGTACGGTGTTATTATGTAATAAGGTGAGCATGTTACAATCAGCCATACAATGGCGTGCAAAATACTTAACACTAACATAGGTTTCATAAAAGGGACTAAACAAGTTGCAAGCTTTAAAAATTTTGTAAAATTAAATTAAACATAAAATAAATAGACAAATGAGAGTTTAAATCGGGTGATTCGTTTTAAAATTCAAGAATTCTTTTAAAGAATAGAAGTTTTGGGCTAGCCATTTATACAACTTATTTTTAAATAATTTAATTGGTAATGCCTTAATATCTTTTGGCAGCTTATTATAAATTTTTACGCATAAGGCTGAGCAATTTTTTAAGTAAAATTCCGTCCTCGGTCGACACTGCAACCCAAGCCTGTCCGTGTTTCTAGTGCAGCGTGGGTAGATATCACTAGCTTTCATAAAAATACTATGATTGTCTCTCACGAACACAGATATTTCATAGATGTATAAACTAGGCAGTGTTAAAAGATTTAATTTTATAAAGAGAGGTTTGCAAGATGTTATGGACGAGACTCCGCAAATTGCTCTAATACATCTTTTTTGGGCTATAAAGACCCTGTTAAATTCATCTAAGGACTGATGCTACGTAAGCATGGTACACTGTTAGGGCAGTTTGTTGATCAGTGACCGAAGTGAGTCTTTTCAGTGCAAAATTAAATCTATTTATTTTTTTACATACGTGGTCCACGTGAGTTAACCATTTTAGGCTTTTATCTAAGAAAACTCCTAGAAATTTTACATTAAGTGATTCGTCAATACTTTTATCATTTTATTTAATATTTAATTTAGAGTTAGATTTATTATGAAATTGCATATAAGTTGTTTTGGTAAGGTTTAGTTCTAAGTTATTTAATTGAAGCCAGTCTATTATTGATTTTATAGTAAGGTTGATTTGATTTTCATGATCTTTAATATTATCTTTCATATTTGACGTCACAACTATGGAGATGTCATCTGCAAACAATACACATTTATAGCGAGTAACTTCACTTATATTATTAATATAGATGATAAAAAGAAGGGGCCCAAGGAAACTGCCTTGAGGTACACCCATTTTAGAGTAGAGATAGTCAGAATGGAAGGTTTCCTGTTCATTATTATTAATTTTGTTGATATCAACCCGCTGTTGCCTTTTTTCAAGATATGAAATAAACCAATTTAGTACAGGGCCTCTAATTCCTAGGGCTTCAAGCTTATTAATCAGAGTGTTATGATTTACAAAGTCAAAAGCTTTCGATAAGTCAAAAAATACCCCAGTAGTCCAATTTTTTGTATCTATGTTTTTAAGAACCGTATCAATTAGTGAGAAAATAGCATGTTTCGTTGATTTATTTCTTTTGAAATCCATATTGGTCTTTATTTAATATGTTAAAATGGTTACAGTAGTGAATGAGTCTTATAAACATGCACTTTTAAAAAAATTTGTGAACACCGGTATTAATGCTATTGGGCGATAGTTGGAAATATTTGTGTGATCGCCTTTTTTTAAAAGAGGTTTAATTATTGATTGCTTTAAGAGCTCCGGAAATTTTCCACTTTCAAATGAAAGATTGATGAGATAAGTTAGTATGGGGATAATAAAACTCTTTGATGATTTAATTACTTTAGTGCAAACTTCATCGAAACCTTCGGACATTTTATTTTTAAGAGAAATTATTTATTCATTAACTTCACGTTCTGAAACGGGTTTTAAAAACATAGAATGGCTCATACTTTTTAGTTTTTGTGTATCTATTTTAGGGACTGTATTATTTGATCTATTTGTTGAGTCAATAAATTGTTCGTTAAATTTAGTTGCTATGTTATGTACCTATTCTTCGTAATAACTAGTTTAATAAAATATGAGCATTAAAACTTTTAATGAGTTACGAAATAAACCTACTGTTCAATATGTCGATCATGTTTTAAAGACCTTTTTTGGATACTTATTTTATGTACTGCATTCTCGAACTCTGTTTATTTGGCGTGCCACATATGCGTACGATGACAGCTTAAAAGTATTTCAGTTTTATTTACGACGTCGATGTCTGAAAATATACTTTATTTCATTTGATGTTATTTTATTTCTTGGGTAGCTATTGAGTTAAGTTTGTTTACACATTATTATAATGCTATTTTGAGTATAGATTTTGTCATATAATTTTAAGATACCATATAATTTGTGTCTACTGTCTAAAGTGTTTGGTATGGTATTTGTACTGAAAATACCGTACATATTTAGTTCCATTAGTTTAGTTTAATTATTTATGATTTCTTGGCTAGTTTATATGTTTTCTGATATGTATAATGCACAAGACCCTTATTTATGATCAATTCATATTAGAAGACCAATCATCTGCCTCGTTTCCGCGTAACGTCCTATATAATTTACCAGTGCATTAATTTATGCATTCGTTGTCAAAATCAGGATTAATTAATTTTGTTAACTGTACAGCTGGGATATTCTAAAGGCTTGGGCAGACTTGCGTGCTGGCAAAAGTATTATCTACATCTTAATTTTCCTTATAGGCAGGTTTCCGCATAGTCTATGCCTCCTGATACCATAATATAAAATAACTGATCATGCGGATGGCAGAACATGCGATAGTATTCATATTTGCTAAAAGCTTGGTAATGCAGAGTCATTATTTCGAAAGCGGTATTTTTTCTTAATCTTCTAAGAAATCGCATAATGTTTTTAAAATCAATTCAATGCTCGAAGGGATAAATCAAACATTTCTTTCGAACCTCGCTTTTCATGGTCAAGGGATAAACGGAGTTCTGATTTTGGTAGGTAAGTATGTGAGAAGCGGTAGCAGATTTTCAAATCTAACGCAGTGAAAGAAATCTTTACAGCTCTGATCAGTTATTTTTTTAATGGCTGTGACATATAGGCAGATGAACAGAGTGATAATAATAATATGATCTTTATTTTCAGACATATCATCCATAATTATAATACAATACTACTAAACTTTATCTAATGTTAGTTATGTTAGTAAAAAGAACTTATAACTATGTTAGTGGTGTTAATTAACATGATAAACAGACCGGTCATAAAGGGATTTCTTTACTACGGAACCTAGTAATTCTGCAAGATATTATGCAGTGCGGTTACCTGAAGTAACGCTGGCGCTTTGTCCTTGCCGTTGCACGCTTTGTCTGTCCAAGCCTTGAAGTATTTTGGCCACGTAACGCGTCCGCGCCGGCGCAGACGTATGGCATACCTATGGCCGCCCACGCAAAGCTCTCGGACGAAACAAAACGACAGCGCCCGCCCGCCCGTCAGTTTACTTTCAGTCTTGCCTAAAGCAACTTCTCTGATAATACTACTGTATTTTGAAATTATTAAGGAAAATCTCTCTGGAATTTATTACGTGTGTTGTGAAACCTTGAAGCTAATCAGGTAATTTCATACCAACATTTTTAAACAACTTTTATTTGGATCTTTGTTTTAGTTTTTCATGGCGATTGAGTATTTTTTTTTTCCTCGCGTTCGCTTTTTAGTGCATTTCCTCAGTAGTTTTATATAAGGTGTTTGTTTTATTGAGGGATTTGATATACACTCTTATAGGTAACGGGTTATTTATTCGCTATAAAAGGTCCATAAAAATCTCGAAGCAGACTCTTCAGGGAAATGTAAAACCATTATTTAGGTCGAGTACGCCCAATAGGAACGCTTGTTAACAATAGGATTATTTTCTTAACGGCACTTCACATTCTTATATTTTATGAACTTTTATTATTATTACACTTTATTTAACTATCAACAAGCGTGAAACTTATCTTGGCCAGATTGTATATCCTTGAGTTTTTCTAGAATTCTAATATTCAAATTACAATTTACCGAATGAAATAATCGAATTAGATTTCTTTTTTTGCATTTCTTCAAAGTATGTAGTCACGAATAAGAAATTTCCATTAAATATGCGCCAAATACCAGAACAGTCGACTCGCTGAATTCGAACAAAGCGAATTTAAATGCCGTCCAAACATTGTATACTTGGCGCCGCGCCAACCTAGTCACTATCAATTTCTATCTAACAGAAATTTCTCAGAAATTCTAGATGCAGTACAATGAGTTATTATTCAGAACATGAACCTTTGCTTTTTGTTCTAGAAATTAGACTAGAACATTCCATCCTTAATAACTCACAAGTACTGTAAACATTAGCCCATAATGTTATCACAATTTTAACTTTGACAGCGATAAATTAACATAGCTTTCTTTGTTTGAACAATTTTAGAAAACCGTCTAAAGTATTAAAAGATGTCTGAAACTAAGACACTTGAGGCTGGCCAGCAGCTCGTCAAGAAGACTATGGATGAAGTTATCCAAACGAGGGAAGTCAAGCAAAACATATCCATTCAGGCCAGACAAGAATTCCGTGAACAGTACCAAGAGAGCTACGAAGAAGAAATGGAGGAGGAAACCTTCATCGACGAATTCGGAAATGAAACCACAAACAGACAAGAAACGAGCAGTGAAAGCAAAGAACATTCAAGAAGCGCAGATGTTAAGGTGAAGGCGAGTGGATTGAACGCAGAGCAGATGAAAGCTCTCACAGACTGCGCGAACCAGGCGGGACAGCTGGCGCTCGACTCCAAGCCTGCCAACTAATTGTACAATGTAATTAAACGTTTCTTTTTTAAACATCTCACTTTGCCCTTGCAGTGCTAATGTTCGACATAGAAAAACGCCTTTAGGAAAAAATATGTGCCAAAATGACTCACGCGAGGGTGTTTCCTTTGGCAGCCGGGCTTTTAGCAAAGGCACCTTTAAAGAATTAAGTATCGTGAACTTTGGTGAAACGTTTTAATACGTAAAAAAAATTCAATCAACGTAACTGTTTCAGCGAAAATGGAACAATAACTTCGCTCAAATAAATTAAACAGTTTAGAAGCAAACAGTCACAAAGTATAATAACAATCGATACAATAAGCAAATTGTTGTTCGAGTTACACAGTACCCTATCAATTTTCTGCCCGATCCTTAATTTCCTTTCCACCATTTTGCATTTACTCAATGAAACAATGAACAATTTATAGGAAGCCCCATTTATATCTTAATTTCAGATAACTAACACAATGAATTTGTTTCAGGTGTCGTTTGAAAGTGCGCGAGGTGTCTCAAAAAGTGATAAAGACTGTGTCCAGTGTTCCTTAATGTATAAATGTTATATTTAAGTTTAAATTTGTAATACATTAAATAAATTTATTAAAATGAAAAATGATTTATAATTAAAGTGTTTGTGCTGGTGTGTGGTGCTACGTCACATAGCTTATTAAATTTAAGAATGGAGGAGGAAGACGACGAACGAAAGGCTCGCCGACCCAACTTGGCGGCCTTTAGTTCACTCAACGCCAGGGTCGTCCATGCCTCCTTAGAAGAAGGTTATAATATTCGACAACAAGTTTCTTCCGAGTCTAACGATGTAAATACTACCTGTTCGAGCATATCGACAGCTCAATATAGTGATAGAAGTTTGTTGTCCAAAGTGAGCACATTTTCCCGGAGCGGCACTTCGAGTTCTAGTCAAGAAGAATGCGAGGTAGCTCAAACCACTGTTACAAGCGGCCAGTACTTAGCAGCAGCTCGTGTCGAATCAGCTCGATCGATGGAGAGCCTGAGGCCTAGTAAGGACACTTCGCCGGCGCGCCCTGCGAGCTCATGCACATCCGTTCGAATTCACCGTAGTTCGTTTCTAACGGCTAGCGACCGTGATGTTAGGGAGACGCGGGGTGCGCCAGCACGGAGAGCCTTATCAGGCGAAGACATGGGGTGTTCAGCGGAGAAAAGACGGGGCTTGTTTGCAACGGAGCGCCGAGCTCTTCAACAGCTGAGTTTACCACCACCAGAGCGTCGGTTAACAATTTTAAGCCCGCATAGCCCAATGGCGCCGACTGAAATACAATGGCCCATTCCTTCCGGCATCCGAGGCCGGCGAAAAAAAGGAATGGTCCTACCAAAACTGATTCTGCCTCGCAGCGACTCCGATGGCTCGGAGGTGTTTTTTGAAAGGTATTAAGGCTTACTATTCAAATTACTTTATTAAGCTTAGGATCGATTTTCCAATCCCAATCTGAAACTGAGAAATATTATAATAGTACATTATGATACAAGTGCGCGAAGTTGGTCATTACAGTCGAGGCGGTATTGCACAGCCCGAGCCGCAAGGCGAGGGCTGTAATAGAGCCAAGACTGTAATGAACAAAGCACACGCGTATCATACGACGTTTTTCAACACACTTGCGAGGAAAAAAACAATTAGGTAGGTATAAAATACATTTTAATTATTAAAGCAATTATTGAAAGTACAATTATTAAAATGATACGCAACAGTTTTTGTTGGATGTTGCACAGTATGTGTTATAGTATTATTAAAACTTTTACTGTGGTGTTCTTGAGTAACTGTAAATGTTGGAGATAGTGAAACATTCCCATAGGAGGTGGATGGGCGTTCTAATTCTCCTTTAGTCAGAGTAGGCGGCACACAAAAATCACTGGCATATGAGGTAGAAGGTTGCGGTTCGGGACAAAACTTCTTAGAAGGTGGCTCCAAATTGATGGCTTGTGTTATCTTGGCACTTATGTTAACTTTGTTTTGAATTGAGTCCTCAACATAAGATTCTGCGACTGTATTAGACCGCCACCCGCCATGGCGCTTTAATGTTAATATATCAGCCCCTGCATCAGCTAGCAATGTAGCTGAGGTTCTTCTAAAACTGTGTCCGGTGTAACATTCAGCATCCGGTAATCCCAGAAACTTTGCGATTTCTTTTGGCATGGAACCAAATTTATTAACACCTATAGGTTGACATGTACATTTTCCTTTTTGGAAGTTTTGAAAAAAACGGTCACTTTTAGCTTTATTTGTACGCAAAGCTTGATATTTCTTTACGATATCATAAAATTGACCGTCAATAGTGAACGATCGTGGGATTTTGTTCTTGGTGTTTGGGATTTTCACAAGAAGCATTTCCCCGTGATTCTTGATGTCGTTTGTTGTAATATTATTAAGCTCTTGTCGCCGACATGCGCCTTGGATTCCAAATATTAATGCAACCTGAAAAAAAAATACTTATATTTATATTTTTTAATAAATCTTAGCCTTAGATTTTTAGGTTTAATTTAATTTATAGTTAATTTTAGTTTAATAAGTAGTTTTCGATTGTCACTCTATTTATTGATTAGATATCGGTAATAGGTGGATGCTTAATACTTATTTGGCTATGTTTCGTATACAAACTTAAGCTACAATAGATAGTATTAGTTTACTGACCTTCGTTGCTAAATATTGGCTATCTGGGGCTTCATTTAAGAATTTTTCGACATCATTAGGTGACAGTACTTTAGATTTTCTGCCAATATAGCCATCCGACCGCCTTTTCAAGAATGCCATCAAATTCGTATAAGTTTTTATGTCGATTCCATTTTTTGTCCGAATCATACTTCTTAACATGGAATAAATACACCACAGCGTGTTGGGCTTATATTTGTTGGCTAACTCATTAAAGTAAGCCAAAAACACGTTCTCCGAGAACGACTGGGCTTTTTTGTCGCATTTCCATTTCATGAAATTTTCGTAAGCCCGTATGTATTTTTCTCTTGATTTTGATGGCAACAAACTGTCACTAGCGTTTTGTGCCTCAATAATAATATCTGGTGGCGTCGTATCCAAATCTAACTGTACTTCGTCACTTGTACTCGACATTTTTCAGTCACAAATCAGCAATTTTAAACGAACAAATGTTTGCACAAAATGGCGCGGAGGTTTATTTTTTCGCGCGCCGTATCTTTGGTTGAATAGCTATGCGCGCGCAGGTTAAGTCCAGAGGCACCGAACACCGCCATTCAGCCACAATATATTAAACTTTATTAGGTTTTTAAAAGGTACACTTTCCTCTATTAGGTTTTTTAAATGTGCATTTCTTTCACTGATATATTGTAAACAAGAAGGTTATATATTACACTCCTTGTTCAAGATAGTAAAATTAAAAAAAAATTTAATTAAATATTTATTTACAAAATAACAAATCTTTTGGTAACAACCTCTTTACGGATATTAAAAAAAAAGTGGAATAAGAAAAACACTAGTGCGGATATGAAAAGTAAAACGAACTAGTGTGTAATAAATCGCATACCGGGCGTAAGACTAAAGAAAATATAGCAACTTTACGAGCAAGTGTGTTGAAAAAAGTTTTTTCAGCTTTTTAATAGCAATTATATCTAGATCATTTCTCAGATTATAGAACGATTGAAATATCAACCCTTAGTATATTTTCAGGTTTTAGCTTTGCCAAATATCTAAACTTACAAGAAAAACATATTACTAGCTCAATGTGCGTCAGTACTGACAGAAAAGTTTATGCTCCACTAGAGCAAAACAAAATTGTTTTATCTGCGCTAAATGTAGGTGGCAAGTGCGCTAAAATTGAATGAAATTATAGACATTACATCAAACGTCCGCTAAACTATTTACAATTTTTTTTTTATCTTTTAGACATCCTTTAGCTTTATATACTACGACTACGGTCTACATACCTACTCGTATAATCTGGTCAGTAGGTGAAGAAGATTTTATATATGAATACTTCGGATGCAAACAAACTGTACAAAATTTTGTCATAAACGGAGATAAGCCATGAAAACGTAGACGTATTAATCAATCAAGAACTTCATCACTGATGATGAAAATATACCTAAGATTAATAGTCAAATTTAAAAACTAGACCACTTAATTTAAGATACCTGCTTCCATAATAATGTTAAGTACATCCTGTGGTAGAAATCCGCTTTCTATTAAATTACATTTTACATTGGTAAAAATATACTGTCGACCAACTAAACTACTTGGCTATGAAAACCCTTTTTAAAAATGTATTGCAACCCTAGAAACTATTACATGTAGAATGTAATACTAGGAATGTTTTTAGATCTTACAAATTGGAAGATGTTCAAGTTTACGTTATTCCTAGAACATAATTCATACCGATCACTCAAAACTTTCTATTGCATTATATTCTCGTTGTATATAGCTTTTGTTTTATGTTTACTGTGAAATAAAACACAGAACAAGAACCCGCGTCTTATGATTATAAATCTCCGTTTAATATAATTAACCTTTTCATATTCAAATTGAATAAGATCTCTTAATGAAGCGACTTTAGACAGTCTTTGTTGAAATTTATTGCTACGAGTGTCTTGTTTGATTTTGGTACGAAAAAATAAAAAAAAAATCTTTCATAACGTTGTAGATGTAGAGTGAAGAAACAGGTAGGTTGGTCGAATTAGGTTATTTCTTGTATGAGTTTAGACTATAACCTATTACGTTAATGATGTTTACTCTTGTGTTTACTCTTTACTTTGAACGACTACTATTTGAATGTTATTCCTTAACTTTTCCTCAAATATAATACGGATCGGAAGTTAATGGTCTAAGGTAGAGGGGCAAGATAAGTGATAAAAGGTCTCTTCTTCAGGATTCACGAAAAACATCACTATCAACATAAGCGAACGTCGCTTCTTAGCGTCCGATATAGTGGACACTAAGGACGGGCAAGAAATCATAATAATATTATAAATGCGAAAAGGTGTTTGTTTGTTGATTTTTCCTTCAGTCATCATGCAATAGAGTATCTAACGGATCCAAACTTTCACATATATAATATTAGTCATCACTCAACACTTATTTTATAGTCATAGTTGACCTTTAATATTATAAATGCGAAAGTGTGTTTGTTTGTTGGTTTGTTGGTTTGTCCTTCAATCACGCTGCAACGGAGCTACAGATCGACTTGATTTTTGGCAAGGGTATAGCTGGGGACCTGGAGAGTGACATAGGCTAAGGTGTTTTAAGTTTTTTTGATTCCCGCGGGAACTCCTTAATTTTCCGGGATAAAAAGTAGCCTATGTCCTTCCCCGGAATACAAAAACAAACAACCCTGTCCCAAATTTCAATAAAATTGGTTGAACAGGTGGACCGTGAAAGCGTTGTAGACAGACAAACAGATAGACACACTTTCGCATTTATAATATTAGTATGGATATGGATTGATAAACATTTTCGGTCCGCGACTGTACATAATGATAATTGTAGGTACTTTATTGACAGTTACGATATTATCAATTTCGCACCCGATTTATCAGTTGAGCTGATAATGCTCGAGTGATATTCAATTTACTTGTGTAATGCCGCTGTTTATCCGAAACACGAGTACCTTATTATCTGTGGCTCTTGTGGTTGTCTTGAGGCTGAAACAAACGGAAAGCGCAATGGCAGCTGCACGGCTCCTAGATTTTTATTTGATATAAGATATAGGTAAAACTAGCTGATGCCCGCGACTTCGTCCGCGTGGATTCGGGTTAATTGGGTCCCGCGGGAACTGCTTAATTTTCCGGGATATTTTTAGGTCTATGTGCTATACCCGACTATAATCTTTCTCTGTGCCAAATTTCATGCAGATCCGTTCAGCCGTTCTGGCGTGATTGACTAACGTCTAACATACATCTATCCATCATCCATCCATCCAAACTTTCGCGTTTATAATATTAGTAAAGATAAGCTTAGGCTTGACTACAATCATACTAAATATAAGGCGACTAGATGATGCCCGCGACTACGTCCGCGTGGATTAAATCATTTTTTATTCCCGCAGGAGCCCCGTAATTTTCCGGGATAAGTAACCTATGTCCTTCCCTAGTAAACAACCTATAACTAATCATAACAACAAAATTTCATCAAAATCGGTTGAAACGCAGGCAGTAACGTAGCAGGCAGACAGACACATTTTTGCATTTACCTGTTACCATATTAGTATGGATTATGCAGCCTTAGGTGGATCGCGTCTGCTTAGAAGATGAAGAATATTCTTCTTTTGCATTTACTAATAGCTAGTAGGGAAAATGGAAGCCGGAAGGGCGTACCATCTTCAAGGGCATACCAGAAAACTGCAATACATCGAACTATTTTATTATGAAGGTATTTACACTACGAATAGGCCTTAAGAACGCACAGAGTCACTCAGCATACTATAGAGAGAGTAATAAATAAGTAAGGAAATAACGTCTTCGCGAACCGTCCGCGTTGGAGGGAAACAGCAGTGTCTTCTGTCCGCCTAGTGTGCGCGCTCTATATATAAATGTGAACGACGATATTTTGTACGCTAGGCGAATTGTTTCCCGTAAGTAGTGTCTCTTCGCTCTTACCGGCATAGCCCTATGTCTACTTAAGGGCATATAATTGGAAGAACTGATAGATGTTGGAGTCTCAAGGTTTTATAATGACGTAGCATTGGCAGACTCCCAACTAGGTATAAAAACAACAATTATTATTAATATATTCTGATTCAGGCGGCGCAAGACGGAGGCGTGTGGAAGTCCCTACGACACACCTACGTTCAGCCACAGTAAACAGATTGCATCTGTTTACTGTGGTTCAGCTGTGGACGTCTATCGATTGATGGCGACTAAGTTCCTATCCTCAACTTACCTATAGTCTCACAAACTTATCTTACCCGGTGGCCAAAATTGGATCTATTTTTTGTGCCTGTTTAGTTTTTGTTTTTATTTTATCCATACTAATATTATAAATGCAAAAGTGTGTAAGTTCGTCTGTCTGTCGGTCTGTCTATCTGTCTGTCTGCTACGCTTTCACGGCCCAACTACTCAACTGATTTTGATGAAATTTGGTACAGAAATAGTTTACATCCCGGGAAAGGACATAGGCTTCTTTTTATTCCGGAAAATAGAAGAGTTCCCGCGGGAATTAAAAAAAACATCAATACATGCGGGCGAAGTCGCGGGCATTATCTTGTTTTTCATATGTACTTACTAGCGACGCTGAGACTGGGTAAAATAAATATGTCGGACTGTACCTATATACCTTTGACGTTAATCATAGTTATTAATGGCACAATTATTTTTTCATTTTCGAAATACGCTCCACGAAATAAACATAATGACACTTCGCTACCGTCGTTCACTCTGTTGGGCGTTAATTTTTAATGTGCGCATTCAATTCAGGTTACAATTGGTGATAAATAAATGATATACGCTAAAGCGTTTATTGTACCGAATTCAAGTTGTATTCGTGAATCGTTTTGCTTATTTACGTATTGAATAAATATATACTACCTACTAGCTGATGCCCGCGTCTTCTTTTTTTTTTTAATCAACTACAAGCCAACCCTTGACTGCGATCACACCTGATGGTAAGTGATAATGCAGTCTAAGATGGTAGCGGGCTAACCTGTTAGAGGCATGGCAGTTATATTAAACCCACACCCCTTCGGTTTCTACACGGCATCGTACCGGAACGCTAAATCGCTTGGCGGCACGTCTTTGCCGGTAGGGTGGTAACAAGCCACGGCCGAAGCCTCCAACCAGGCCAGACCAGGGAAAATTCAAAAATTATAAATTCCTAAATTGACCCTGCCGAGGATCGAACCCGGGACCTCCGCACGTTAAGGCAACAGCGCTACACACTGCGCCACGGAGGTCGTCTTCCACGTCGATCGAGGTTTTTTGTTTGAAATATACACGACTGACCAGATTTATTACTTTATTATGAACGATTAATATATTTACTTGAACAATAAATAAACTATTTTTCTCTATGTCAGTCAGTCGTACCGGCTGAATTGTTGCTCCTAAAATAATTCATTTGATATTTCTGATTCAATGTCAACTTCATTGTTTGATTAATGAATTCTTTTTGGCGACCTCTCCGTACCTACGAACACTACACCTGGTAAGTATATACCTATTATTCTTGTGTCTAGACGTCGAAATAATTATTTTTAATTAAACTTTAAAAATAAATAACTGATTAAATAAATGGTTGTCCAAATAAGTACGTGGGTACTGGGTATTATAGTAAGTAAATTTCGATAACTAATTAGTATTTTGGCGCCTTCAAAAACTACCTAATATATGAGTTTTGATTTTTTTATCATGTTGACCAGCTGGTATGGATGGGAGACATCGGCCGTGGCTAGTTATCACCCTACCGGCAAAGACATACCGCCAAACGATTTAGCGTTCCGGTAAGATGCCGTGTAGGAACCGACTAGGGGTATAGGGGGGTGGCCATAACCCCTAACAGGTTAGCCCGCTACCATCTCAGACTGCATCATCAATCACTTACCATCAGGTGAGAGCGCAGTCAAGGGCAGTCAACTTGTAGTGGAATAAAAAAAAATAAGTCATCGAAAACACACTACGGACAGGCCAGGACAAAATCCGCTCAAGATGTCAGCGTTATATAGGAAACACGTTTCGTCCTGTCGCGCAGCTCTATGCAACTCATTGTATAATAGTGCGCATGCGGAATTTTTGTCAGCCAGACAATTATTGTACTTATTCTTATTTTTTTTGTCCTCAATGATAAATACAACGCTTACACATCTATGACGTGTTTGTATGAACAGTTGGTTCCAAGCACATAGGTATTATTGTAACCTTTCAGAAATGCGAGTAGCAAGTATTCATGTGAAAATCTTCCGAGAAGGCACGAGGTTTGATTTGCCTAAGGATTTTCACCTTCTAAATAATGTTATACTAGCGAAATCGAAAGACGAAACGAGACGAAGCTAGACGAAATCGCGGGCTCATGCCTGCGATTTCGTCCGCGTAGATTGAGGTTTTATGGTTCCCGCGGGAACTTTTGTATTATTTCAGACTATAATCTATCTCTGTGCAAAATTTCATCCAGATCCGTTCTGGCGTGATTGAGTAATAATCATCTATCCATCCATACATCCATCCAAAGTTTCGCATCAATATTATGTATTTACCGCTATGTGCTTTAAACGGGGTGTCTGGGAGCACTAGTGTAACAAATAGTGGCACGGGTAAGTACTGGAGTTTATAAGGAAAGTTTAATGTCAAGGGTATTATGCTGGCTGGGAGATCAGAAGGAAGGATATTTTTTCAACTCGAAAAATTTATGAACAAGCGGGAAAATTAGGGTAATTAATAGAAGAGTTGTTCTAAATTCATACCAAAATATTTGAAA
Organism: Erebia aethiops; assembly: GCA_923060345.2. Lineage (NCBI taxonomy): Eukaryota > Metazoa > Arthropoda > Insecta > Lepidoptera > Nymphalidae > Erebia > Erebia aethiops. Next base: position 27,345,086 of record OV281081.1, read on the forward strand.
ATCAAACTGGAAGGTTTAGGGGATTTAGAAATACAATTATTTTTGAATACGTAGTAATTAATCTCCATTTGGCAAAATGAAAACATAAACATTTATGTTCAAAATTCACAAAATTTGTAATGCGAAATTTAAATTAGGTTAATTGAAATTTCGCGTTATAAATCTTGCGAAGTGCACCCAACCATACTTACACATTTTTTACAAGTTAATTAAAACCTTGTGTGAAAAGAAAAACGAAATATAAAAAAGTGTGTGTGTGCACAGTGCACACATGGCAGAAGTAAAACTTCAGAAAAGTAGCTAACGAGAGAATGAGATAAATAACTTGCAGTCTATCTCATTCTCTTGCAGGATAAATCCTATTATAAATACGTTTGTCTCTTTTTGGTGTTGCATTTTCGTTTCGTTTTTCGTTTTAACAACTAGAGGCGGATTAAAATAAAACATAAAAAGCAATTAACAAATCAGACTTTATACTGCTACATTTAAACAATCAAACAGAAAATTACAAAAATGGAACGTGTATATAAAACACGTTCGTCCAGTGGCGCCACTAGTACCGTGGCGACAACATCCGCTTCATCGAATTTTTAAATCAAAACGATTCTAAAGTAGTTTTACTTCAATATGTAAATAAAAAGTAATAATATGTTTCTGTACAGTATTATCGACATTTCACAAAATTCTACTAAAGCAGTTTCGCGTTACTAACAATGACAAAGGCTTACATTTTATTTATTTGATATAATATAGAAGATAGTTGACTTGATCTCATATCACTTTTCGCAGCATGTCATACATATGTAACTGAGACTCGAACGAATGATAGGAATTATAACAATGCCAATAAAATAATATACGAGTAGGTATTGAGATCAACTTCTCGTATCACAAATGTTTCATTTTGATGAATAATGAAAAAGTCCTCAAATAAACGCCAAAGTTAACATGTGGCCTAATATGTAGGTGGTAGGTAGGTACAGTCCGCGAGGCGTAAGATGAGCTTTGCATTTGTGTGAGTGTACATAGATAGTGTAGGTGTAACATTGGCCTAAAGCGCGGCGCGTCCCTTGCTTGGTATAAACCGGTTTTTACTGCTTTTTGACAAGAGGCGCGGTGCGTCCATCGCTTGACGCAACTTCACCTCTTGTACTGGTAGCAGCGTGACGTGTTTCTTAATATTTTATTTTATTTTATTTTTATTTTTTATTAAAACATTTGGGCTATGATAAAAGGCTACGTTGCGAAAAAAAACGTGTCAATGAATATGGATGTAATAATGAGGTTAGTGACAGAAAAAGTTGGCAGTATCACTGCACAAGAATGGAAAAATGTATGCGATCACGCAGTAAAAGAAGAAAATAAGTTTAAAGGCCACGACGCTGTTCTTGATGATTTATCGGAACGATTCATTATTAACACAGACGACACATCAGACGAGAGTGAAAATGATGATAAGGAAAATGATGAAGATGCAATGTCCGATGTAGAAGAATTTTAATATTTTTTCATATTTGAATTGTATTTATCTTTTACGAATAAAATTTATTTTTAAAAGTTTTTTGTCTGACTCTACTTTTAGTGATCACTCACACAAATGCAAAGCTCACCTTACGCCTCGCGGACAGGTGTTTCCCTATTCCTACATACCTAGGTCATAGTCATATCATACTTCATACTATTATACTTCATACTTAATAATATTATAAATTCGAAAGTCAGTTTGTTTGTTGGTTTGTCCTTCAATCACGCTGCAACGGCGCAACGGATCGACGTGATTTTTTGCATGGGTATAGTTGAGAACCTGGAGAGTAACATAGGCTATATAGGCTTTTTATCCCGGAAAATTAAAGAGTTCCCGTAGGAATTTAAAAAAACTTATTCCACGCGGACGAAGTCGCAGGCAATAAGCTAGTCGTTCATATTTCGATTGAGTTGAAACTTTGTTAAATTGTTATTGGCACTTGCATGAAGGTATGACAATACCATCAGCCTATTACTCTTTATTTGCATTAGGCACTGTACCAACTCTCAACATAATGATCTACTTACTCACTCTTGAAAATTTGTTTGGTTGACAGCAGTAGTTATTTATTATGTGGTCTATATTGTTATTTTAAAATAGTATTTAACTATTCCTGCATCTCGCCAGTAGAGTGCTGAATGAGTTGTAAGAATGTTTCAACTCGAGCACCTAGTTTTATTTAAAAACCCAGAAACTAAGATCATTAACCTGTTTTATTTCCGAGAAAAATATATACTGATACTGTAATAAAATTGTAAAGTTGGAACGTGCGTCAGTGACATTCAAGTAACATTGTTGGAGTAAAAAATTGGTTTGAATTATTCTTATTTTATTAGTGAATGAGAGTGGTACTGCCTTGTTGGTATATAATTAGCATGTTCGACTGCGGCCAACAAACTCCCTGGTTCGTAATCCCGGGTTGGGCAACAATTAACTGTTAGGTTTTTCTAACCTAACAGTTAATTATGGCTATTAATTATATCTAAAGGTTAGTACTGACTAGTCAGTCAGTACTAGCCCGGAGTTAGGAAGTTGGCGGTTTTTAACCCCGTGCCTCGCAGAGCCCGTTAAGCCGCCGGTCCCGGTAATTATTACTAACCGTCCACCACTACAGCCCATTATCGTCCCACTGCTGGGCACAGGCCTCCACTCTCGTAGGAGGGAGGGAATTAGAGCTTAGACCCACCCCGCTGCTCCAATGCGGGTTGGCGGGCTTTAACGACTATTATCATGTTAGTGATAATAACCGGGACCGACGGCTTAACGTGCTCTCCGAGGCACGGGGGTGAAACACCGGCAACTTCCAACTCCGGGCTGGCACTGAGAATTTCTTAATTGAAAATCGCAATACCTACAATTTTTATGCCCGTTCGGGAATCGAACCCAGGACCTCGTGATCCGCAGTCGACTATGCTAACCGCTAGACCAACGAGGCAGTTATCACTAAATATCACCAATAGCCGTTAAAGCCGCACCCGCATCGAAGCAGCGTGGTGGGTCTAAGCTCTAATTCCCTCTCTCTGAGAGTGGAAGCCTATGCCCAGCAGTGGGACGTTAGTGGGCTGTAGTGAAGAGTGGTAGAAAATAATTGTATACAAAAATTACAAAATTTAGGCTAATGATAGAGCGAACGTTTCGTATACGTTACTGTACTTAAAGTTAAGCTTTCTACGTTTTTAGTAGTAATCGGCATTATGTTATGGGTCAATTCTTGTGGATAACTGATCAAAACATAAACTGATTGAACCTAAATGTTAAAAAATAACTTGCCTAAAATCGAAAATGTTACGGATACATCACAGTCAATATTATTGTTAAGTATTTAGTTATCTGGATAAACTCGGAAACGAAAATCATATATTTCAGCTGGCAAAATATAGGTAGTACGCCCGGAAACACTTCGATTATTTTAGCATAATAAGCAGTTCTGTTAAATTAGATGAGGTGCAGCTGCGAAAATCTTACTTCTTACTAATATTATAAATGCGAAAGTTTGGATGTATGGATGTCGGTATGGATGTATGGATGGATGTTTGTTACTCAATCACGCCCCAACGGCTGAACGGATCTGGATGAAATTTGGCACAGAGATAGATTATTATAGTCTGGAATAACACATAGGCTACTTTTTATCCCGGAAAATTAAAGAGTTCCCGCGGGAACCACAAAACCTCGATCCACGCGTACGAAGTCGCGGGCATCAGCTAGTGTAATCATAAATGATAAATTACCGTATATTGAGACAGAAGAGTGTTACGAGTATTTTGGTAGCGGTCAGTAAGGTATTAATTATTACCAACTACTTGCTGGCCCGCCCTAGTTTCGCTTAGTCCTTTCTCAGCGAGAAAACTAGATGAACAATGATACGATATTATGTCAATCAATCAGTAAATTCAGGAATATTCTATTGAATACGAAGATAAATTTAGGTACCTAAAGGAATTTTATTGGAATAACCGAGGCACCGATTAAATTTATAAATAAAAAGTTTATAAGAGATGATTTTTTGATAGAAAGACATGTTATATGAAAAAAAGGTTCGAAAAGTTTTCATTCTTCTCATTCACTTTGGCAATAGGTAAATTACAAGTCCTATTTAAAAACTCATTTCATTGGTACGCCAAGCAGACCGCCAAATTCGGAAAATTGCTGAAAAATATTCTACGGCTTCATTTGCGTGCTCATATTAATAATTTTATTCATTCATTTCAGTTCAGACTCGAAATGTTGAACTAGGTTCTGAAAATACAATTTTGAGCTACATTTTAATAAGTTAAAACTATCTATTTCGTTTTAATCAAATTTCGTAATTGGATTAGTTTGTTTTTTTTTTGTTTTATAGTCTGTAATGAACAGCGTTTTTACAGATATAATTTACAGTTATCTCTTCAAACTAAAATAAGGCCAATAATATTTCAAAATTATACAATTTTTAAAATAAATAACTTATAACTAACAAAGCTTCAAGCAAGCGCCCGTGTTGTTGCTCTCGTGGAAATTTCGATAAATATTCGGACATAGTCCTCGCCTTTTTTAGGTTAATGTTTTATTATTTTTATTTTCGAACCCGGGACCTCCGCACGTTAAGACAATAGCGTTACACACTGCGCCATGGAGGTCGTCAAATGGAGGACCTGCTTATTACATGACTTCACATTCTCAGGCAATGAAGTATACTTATCAAAAACAAGCTACAAACTGAGCTAATAATACTCAGTCTAGCATGCTGTTAGCCTGTTCCACTGCGGCCGTCGAGATCCCGAGTTCGATTCCCGGGTAGAGCAATAACACGTACCTATTGGGTTTTTCTGACAAGAAATTCCCACTACTAGTCCGGAGTAAGGATCTCTCTTAGATCGTGTCGGATACTTCGTCCCATCGGGATATGAGAGTAAAGGAACAGAGAGTGCACCTGTGTGGGCGCGCACACTTGTGCACTATAATATCTCCCGTGCTGATGGCTAATCTCTTGCGTGACCGAAATTCGGACAGGAAAAGGACATTAATGATACTCAAATCTCTTCACAGAGGCTTTACTGATACAATTGAGTTAGCTCTTTCTGGCATTACGGCACAGAATACATAATACATGGATCTATAAAAGAAATATATTAGTTCAAGTTATGGTTATAAAATAAATAAGGTCTCAAAAATCAACATTCCTTATTTCACTGCTCGCGGCACCCATGAACTGGCAGAATATTTTAAATTAATTAAATATTTATGTACGATACCACGAAAAATGGAAATAGGTTATTCAAATATATTCAGCAACATCGTTTTGACTTTTGAATAAGTAATTAATTACACCGGGAAATCTCAATAGCTGATAACAACTGTGTTTCGGGGTTCCATAATATAAAGGTTAGAAAAAAAACGTACATTGCAGAATAGAAACGTGCTGCGTGGGCCACGCAGATTCTTTGAAATGCTTGAGGCGTTAATTAGGTTCGACATTGGGGCTGCTTCAGGAGATGTTGAATTTACAATGCAGAATTGCAGTAAAGTATAGATACAATTTCCAATCCAATGGAAAAGTTTCATGTTGTTGTGAATATCATATTTAATACAACGGAAGTAAAATAAAGATTAAAACTAATAAATCAGTGGTTTTTTTAAAAATCCATCAATAAATTACTGAGAAATGACGATTTAAAAGATACACCGATTGCTGTATCTTACTCGAGTGAGAAATTTGTGAGTGAGTTTTAATACCTAGCCGAGATTTAATACTTCAAAATTATCTTCACACACAAATTAAGTGCTTTTAATTCAATTAAGTCACGTTAAGTCATTTATTTCTATTATTCGGCTTTATAAAGTCGGTTAATAGGGCGGTGTGACGTCAGGCCACCCGACTTGCAAGCGCAACTTTAAAGTTCCATAACTTTTTCATTTGTTGAGATATGTTTACGATTTTTTCATATTTTTGTTTTATTTTTTCTTAATTTTCATAATAAATTATTTTAAAAAATGGTCTTCTCCATTGGAAATTGGATTAACAGCGCTCAAAACTGAAAACATTGGCACAATATGGAGCAGGCTTTTACCATCAAGGGGTCCTTAATTATGTAATATAATATTAATAGAATGTATTATTTCTAGTACTATATCTTGTAATTTTTTGTCTAGTATGTAAGTAATTAGTATTATGTCCGTGCAATAATTGTTTAATTTTTTTTATTAATTATATTTAGCACGACAATGAACTTTGTAATTCTATTCAGTTTTGAAATTAAGGAATAATAAAGGCTTTTTTATTTTTATTTATTTTATTATAGATACAATTTAGGTAAGACTGCATACAAAATCGTACAAAATTATATTATTTGGCAGTTTAGATCGTATTAAGATATTTTAAACTTCAATATGAAATTTAACTTTGAGCACAACATTTTTCCCCTGATATTGAACTGAAAAGAATCACAATACCATATAAAATTATTTCCTATTTCATTTACAATCGATCACGGTCACGTACGAGAAAAAGCTAGGCTTCTAATAGATAGGTAAGGATTTGAAAGGCTTCTATACAGCGGTTTTCAAAGGATCTGTCTGTGATTTCATAATAACCATTATTTGCACGAAGTCATATGCCAAAACCCCTTTTATTGTTTCTGATTCTTAACCCAAGTATATCTTTGTAATGATTGAACTTATTTGTACTGGTGTTTTATCGAGGTTAATTATTTATCTTTAAGGTTTATCTATTAAATCAGGTTGCTATTAAAACTTCCATACCAGTGAGTGAATTAGGCTTTTAAACTGATAACTGATTACACCCAAAGATTAACTGGTAGGGTTTCCGTCGCAAGCAACCAGAACTATTTATTATCAAGTGAATAATAAACGATTTTTTTAACCGGTCAAGTGCGAGTCAGACTCGCGCACAAAGGGTTCCGTACCACCTCACAATATAAATTCCTTAAGTAAATAGCAAGAAAGATGTCATAACAACAACACGTAATCAGCTGAAAAATAACTGGCTCACATATGGCGCTAAACTGGTAGCGCCTGACAAACAATTTGACACCCTGTGAGAACGGAACCCTAATTATCGAATTTTGGATTTTTTCCTATACTTGTGCTATGAGACCTTGCTTCTTGCCAAATTTACACCCCTGGGTAGTACCCTATAGTTTTTGATTTATTGGCGAGTGCCATAATATTATGTAAAAATATATGCAGCATAAACGGCCGTATCTTTTGATTGCGTTGACTCAGAAGCTTAATTTTTTTACAGCTCCAAGGGACCGTAGACCTTAGTATTTGATATTAATATAAATTTGATAAAAAGAATAAAAAGAGACGCGTTCCCGAATGAAAGATGTTGACAAACAGACAGATGGCCAACGAAGTGATCCTTAAAGGTTTCCTTTTTTCTTGTTGAGGAACGGAACTCTAAAAATACAAATGCAATCAATTAACATTGCGTTGGCAAAATATTTTACGTCTTCAACAACAAACGATTATCCATCTTCATTCCGCACATTTTATTTCATATAATATTAGGTATACGTTAAGGAAATGGATAGCGGGATATATTTAAAATGACTTCACGACTTTCTAAATCGTGTCGAAGAAAATTAGGTAATTGCGCCGTATCACTTTGTTTTTCCAAGCAGAAAATAGGTTCCTACCTACTCCTTTATTTTACAATCTTCCTGAACCTGAATTTAGAATATTTTAGATTTTTTATTTTAGAAATGTCAGTCTTCATTCAGTTACATTGAAGATGAACTAATTTTTCAAACTCATATTTTATTTTCATTGAGTGAATCTACCACTGGTTCAGAATACCATTCCTACTGAGAAGAACAAACACGAAACTCGGTGGTTGCTCTTTTTAACAAAAATATATCATTTACATAATCTTCATTAATATAATAAGCATTTTTCAAGAGCTTACTTTTAATGGATTTCTTCTACTTGTGTAAAGGCAGCTTAAAATAGGTTGTGGAGTTTTGTTACAAAATAACCCATCATTTTTGCTCATTCCCACTAACATTGATATTAAAAAATAAAACAAAGTCACCATCATCTTTATGAAAAAGTAGTCAAAAGTTTTCTTTTATTTATCTAGGTTCTGCAATAGCCTATTTCAAAACAATAGCAATCTTGAGGAGTTCATTAGTTCCCACAAATTAATCTCCGGCCAGTATAATAGCGGTTCAAAACAAATTTTGCCTCAATAATTAAATCCTTAAGGCAATACTTGGAGCTGACATCATACCGCTAAACTTCATAATTCAATACTTAAGTTTTACATCACTTTTAGATGATAGCGGTTCAGTAAAGATTTCCTTTCAAAATGAGTCCTTCTTTTTTTTTCAATAAATAAATAAACTTTCCAAACAAAAATTAACAAAACGCTTTTTTTTAATAATAAGGGTAGTTAAATTAATCATTTTAACGTACCTACCTATGTTAAACGTTAATTAATCATGAAATAAATGTTTAATCATCAATGAAACAACGTGTGTTCAAACATCATGGGCGGATTAAGGAAAGGTCAATGACGTCAGTAGATGCTTACGCTCACGTGACGTCTGCTTATTCAGATGCGTCTGATGTTGCTGAAAAATGTGACCTTTAATCTCTTGCACCTCCTCTTTGCCTTAATTAAAGGTCTTGCCATGTGTGATCTCTAAAATTTTTTGAAGAGCCTTCTTCGCGAATCCAATCTCCTAGAGCTATTTTGTCGCAGCAATTTATACTTAGCGCAGATCTCCCAAAGAGATCTTAGCTATCCTATGGGCATTTCAATGAAGAAATAGAACCTTCTTTAGGTAAATATTTATTTTTATTTGTATTTATAAAATTATTTATGTATTATTAGTATGTAAAGTTTATGTAGTATATTATTATAGCTGTCTATATTGTTGCACTATCCCGCTCCTACCTTAAAGGTCCTTAATTAATGGGTTGTCTGGAGGAGATCACTTTTAGTGATAAGACCGCCCTTGCGCACTTTGTTTTGTTTTGTTTTCTTTTCTATGTATTTTTATGTCTTGTGTAGCAATAAAGAATTTATCTATCTATCTATCTATCTTCCTACCCCACTTAACGCCACGAAACGCATATTGATTCAAATAATGGAGTGCTGCCGGTATTGAAGCCAACTGAATTATCCAATGCCTGGTATCACGTCCTGTTGTCTTTGTGTACATATGTACGAGTAAAAACAGCTTCAATTAAGGCTTTACAATATTATTTATCCTTGTTCAAAGGTCAAATATGCCAAATTAAGTTATTAAGTTTTATCTATCTATCTATGCCAAGCGATAACGGCACGTGTACTGTGTGATAGCTGATAACGCTCTTAATTATTTTTTTGTCAACCTCAGACTAAAAGCTATAGCGCGTACGTAATAAAGGTTTGCTTTGAGTATTTTAGTAACTGGATCCAGCGGCTCTCTGCGACTCGTTTGATGTCGTAAGCCCACCTAGTGGAAGGACTGCCAACGCTGCGTTGTGCAGGGTCGGCACGCGACCAATAAATATTACTTTGGGATGGGATCCCAAAGTTTATTTATTCTTCAAACTATGTACCATGCATAAACAAATCGGGAAGAATCTTAGTTGTTTGTGATATAACAGCGGTAAATAGGTTTTTACATACGAGTTGACTAATGTCAGCCCGATAACGCCAGTCGAGGGCTGACCATCGTCACGAGTTTGTTAAAACCTTAACGCCCGTGTATCACACAATATTTTTCAATACATTTGTGAGAAAACTTTAAAATAAAACTCGAGTAGATAGGTGCAAGGTACTCACTAGAAAATGTTTTCTCACGCCTGTCCTTATTTCGAGATATTTGGCGGCTATTTATAGCGCGTTTTTTTCCTCACATCTAAAATGCCTAATTGTTGATTTAATTTTATTATTCCACATCACTCAAACTAGTTAAACTATTTGAAATAATTAAAAAAAAAACTCAATGAAACTTTTAAAAATAGCGCGCACAGATTAAAGATGTAGTATCTACGGCGCGTTGTTGTATTTGATTTTTTTTAAATTGGCTTAATGGCTCTAGGTTCTAGCTCTTCTCTTAACTCCCTGCCTGGACTACTCAGCCTATACTTTTTTGATTTATAAAACTTAAATCAATTTGAATTATAATATTAAATACAATTTTTAATTTCCTGAATTAATTTCATCAATCCACATCTAAATGTTGTTACTTTTTAGGTTTTATATACAAAGTCAATATCGTTATGAACCTTCTTGCAAGAATTTTTTTTATTTAGAAGTGGAGTTCAAAAAAAACTGCAAATTTACTGCACGAGGGCAGTAAATTCTGCAAAAAAAGCACCACGGCAGTAAATTTAACTTACAAGCCCTGTTCACTGTTTCTGTAAGTATACATTTTTCGTGCAAGTGTTTTGTACCTACCTATTGAAAAATCATTTACAGTGCAGACAGTGCGTAGGAGCCGAGCCCCTCAAGCTATCGCAATCTGTAGTGTGACGTGCTACTACGTAGTACTATTTCATTAATTTGTATTCTTTGGGATGCTACGTAGGAAGTTTTATGAATTACTAGCTGATGCCCGCGACTTCGCCCGCGTGGATTGAGGTTTTTCGGTTCTTTTTAATTTTCCGAGATATAAAGTAACCTGTGTGTCCAGACTATAATCTATCTCTGTGCCAAATTTCATACAGATCCGTTCAGCCCTTGGGGCGTGATTATGTAACAAATATCCATCCATACATCCATATTAGTATGGATAATATTTATTTGATTTGATTAATCGTATACACGTAAACGGCACACGCATGGATCAAAATGAGTATCTACTTGGTATACATATAGAAACCGTTGCGTTTGAAGGGTAATATACACTACAGAAAAAAAAATTGTTTAGCACACAAAAGTCCGCATGAGTCCTACTGCGACACAACAAAACATCTTTCTCGCAGAACGCGAACGTATCGCGTATAGTCTTGTACCAGGTACTTAGTGTACTTTTACTTTATTTTACTGTTTTTACATACATATGTATAAACCACAGACATATCATATCGCACAATTTAACCCGAACTAAATTTCCGTATAGTTTATTTTATCGACAATGCAGAGTTGCTAAATTACACATTTTGCATAGCGTTAATCCGGATAGCGAGTAATAAAATGAAATACATGCGAATCGCTAAATTACACATTTTGCATATCATTAATCCGGATAGCAAATAATAAAATTAAACATTTACATGCGAAATGGTAGGAAATGCAGTGAAATAAATGAGTTACAAAGTTGTTTTTGCGTAAAATGTTTTTTGTGAATTGAAAAACAAAGGCTCGCGCCGGGGTAAAGCCTTCCTTTGAGTCTTTCAACGGTCTTTAGCGTAACAATGTTAAAATAATATTATGGTGCGAATAGCCATAAAACAGTCATTTTTAACATAAACATGTTTTATACGAACCAGGACGACTAAAATATACTTATTTATAAAAAGAAAGCCTTGTTTTGAAGGCTTTCTTTTCTGTCTTCTTTATGATAAATCGACATCGAGTCAGCGTTTTATCCGATAATTAATAAAACACTGAGATTCTCTCGATATAATACTACTGGCTGATCCGCTCCGGCCTGGCTTGGGTATATTATAATCTTTTCAAAAATCAAATCTTATGCACACCTTCCATTTATTATGAACCAGCGAATGCCCGCGACTTCGTCTGCGTGGTTTGAGGTTTTGTGGTTCCCGCGGAAACTCTTTAATTTTCCAGGATAAAAAGTAGCCTATGTGCTATTTCAGACTATAATCTATCTCTGTGCCAAATTTCAGCCAGATCCGTTCAGCCGTTGGGACGTGATTGAATAACAAACATCCATACATCCATACATCCATCCAAACTTTCGCATTTATAATATTTGTAAGATCTAAGGTAGTGCGGGAACTGTCTACAAAATCAGTCATAAAACAGGGAATTTACAGCTTTTTCATTTCTAAGCGAAAAATGTATACTTAAATTGCATGTCTGTATGCACGCACATAATATTATCAGTGAAACTTTCAAACCTCCGTGAACTTCGAAACTTGACGACCTCCGTGGCGCAGTGTTGAGCGCTGTTGTCTTAACGTGCGGAGGTGGGGTTCGATTCCCAGCAGGGTCAATTTGGGAATTCATAGTTTCTAAATTTCTGGCCTGGTGGAAGGCTTCGGCTGTGGCTAGTCCCGGTACGATGCCGTGTAGAAACCGAATAGGTCTTTGGGTTAAATATAACTGCCATGCCCCTAACAGGTTAGCCCACTACCATCTTAGACTGCATCATCACTTACCATCAGGTGAGATCGCAGTCAAGGGCTGTAGCCAAACTGTAGGCTGGGCTGGATAAAAAAAAATATTTTGCGTATAGCAGGATGGAAACTGCATTATCACTGTTATCTAACATTTATTTTCTCTATTTTCAGGTAAGTGTCAGTACCGACAGGCGACGTCGCAGCGTGAAATCGGTATGATATTCGCTTGGTGAATTCAAACTTGCAAAAATTCATAGACGCAGGAATTTCCAATCCGTTGTAAACACGCCTCGGGATTTGCAATACCACCACCACCACCACTACAGACCATTAACGTCCCACTGCTGGGCACAGGCCTCCACTCTCTTAGGAGAGAGGGAATTAGAGCTAAGACCCACCACGCTGCTCCAATGCGGGTTGGCGGGCTTTAACGACTATTATCATGCTAGTGATAATAACCGGGACCGACGGCTTAACGTGCTCTCCGAGGCACGGGGTTGAAACACCGCCAACTTCCTAACTCCGAGCTAGAACTGAGAATTTCTAGTCAGAAAAACTTTGCAACACCGCCATCAATTAATCAGAAAAAGGTATTTTTCTCAAAGGCTTCGAATGTTTCAACGGGAAAACATTAATTGATATCTGGATTGTCTGTAATAAAACACTACACACAAGTTCAGTGACTTGATATGAGATTGTCAAGGAGGCGTCCCAAGATGATAGATGCTATATGCTTAGGACTTACCTACTAAAAAAAAACTGGAATATAAATGCAGTGCACAATGGAAAATTCTCTTTTCTTAAAGGGGACAAAGTTTTTTGATTACCGCGGGAACTCCAAAATTTTCTGGGATATAAAGTTGCCTTTGTACCCCAGGACATAACCTGTCTGTACCAAATGTCGTCTATATCGGTTGAAAAGAAAGACAGACAGACACACTTTCTCATTTATAATATTATAGTATGGATATTTATCTGGATTGTAAATCTCGAATCCAATATGAAAAGAAATAAAGTATTTTAGATAAGCCTCTTACATTTTTCAGTATAATGTACTAATACAGTGAAAGAAACGAAAATAAGAAAGAAGAGCGCTCTTGTGAGAAATCCTATTCACGAAAATGATTCAAGATAAAATACACAGTGACCACGGGGTGAAAGGATTCATTCTCCTTTTATGGTTTTGTTTGGAAAATAAGCTGCGCTATTTATGTTATGTAGTATACAATAATACAAATGCGAAAGTGTGTTTGTCAGTTGGTTTGTCCTTCAATCACGCCACAACGGAGCAACGGATCTACTTGATTTTTGGAATAGTTATAGTTGAGGACCTGGAGAGTGACATAGGATTCTTTTTATCCCGGTAAATTAGGAGTTCCTGTGGCAATTAAAAAATTTTCTAGTATGGCCTGGTAGAAGGCTTCGGCCGTAGCTAGTTATCACCCTACCGGCATAATACGTGCCGTAAAGCGATTTAGCGTTCCGGTACGATGTCGTGTAGAAACTGACTTCGTATAGGGGTAATTGGGTTTGATATAACTGACATACACCTAACAGGTGTATGTCAGATGTATGTATGTATGTATGTCACCACCATTTTAGACTGCATCAGGTGAGGTCGCAGTCAAGGGCTAACTTACATAATTACTATCATAATAAACATACTTAAACCTGTTTCGCAGGGAATGAACGTACCGGTACCTACGCTTTATATATTTTTTTTAATTATTCATGATATTAATATTTATTTAGTTTGTGAATATCGGGTTAATTTTAAAAGCATCGTTCAACACTACATTTTTGAGTCATGTAAATCAACAATATCATCATTATCGTTCAAAATTACATTGGCAATGCTGCAAGTTTGATGGGTACCTTTGGCGCAGGGGCAACCAGGGATGGCTTTTTTGATTAGGGTTTTTTTTTGTTCGTAGATATATTATTATACTAGCGAATGCCCGCGACTTCGTCTGCGTGGTTTGAGGTTTTTTGGTTCCCGCGGGAGCTTTTTAATTTTCCGGGCCTATGTGCTATTCCAGACTATAATCTATCTCTGTGCCAAATTTCAGCTAGATCTGATCAGCGGTTGGGGCGTGATTGAGTAACAAACATCCATCCATACATCCAAACTTTCGCATTTATAATATTAGTATAGCAGCGTAATTCTCTATAAGTAGGTACTTTTTATCCCGGAAAATTAGGAATTCCCGCAGGAACCGAAAAACCTCAATCCGCGCGGACGAAGTCGCCGGTATTAGCTAGTGTATTAGAAAAGTGACTGACTGATATATCAACGCGTTTTTGAGTACAATGTTTCGAAATCAGGCTTGAAAACAACGAGTGATCAAAGGATCCCGTACTTAATTAAATGTTCAAAAATCTTTGGTATCCCGAACAATGAAGGCCACGGTAGAAAAAAATAGCACAGATTTTTACGTTATTAGGGATAATGTGTCCGCCAACAACAGCGAAGCGAACATCCACTTTGTTAGCAGATGTTGGTAATATTGTTTGCTAGCTGACCCACCCCGGATTCACTCGGGTTAAATTTTTTAATCATTGTGGAGTTTTTCGTTACGACATAAACCTACATGTGAAATCTCAAGACGTTACTGAACTCAGCGGCTTATGTTTTCGTTAATAATAGTAAGTCAGATATCAAAATTGCCTAAATTTTGCATACAGTATTGAGAATAGTATTCAAAACAGACTTCAGCTTAGTTAAATTACTTAACTTTCTGGAACGATGACGAGCAGTTTGGAAATTTTAATCATAAAACTGCCTGAACGAGAAATCTACTGTTGCGTATAGTGTTCCAATAAAGTTAAGTAATTTAACTAAGCTGAAGTCTGTTTTGAATACTATTCTCAATACTGTATGCAAAATTTAGGCAATTTTGATATCTGACTTACTATTATTAACGAAAACATAAGCCGCTGAGTTCAGTAACGTCTTGAGATTTCACATGTAGGTTTATGTCGTAACGAAAAACTCCACAATGATTAAAAAATTTAACCCGAGTGAATCCGGGGTGGGTCAGCTAGCAAACAATATTACCAACATCTGCTAACAAAGTGGATGTTCGCTTCGCTGTTGTTGGCGGACACATTATCCCTAATAACGTAAAAATCTGTGCTATTTTTTTCTACCGTGGCCTTCATTGTTCGGGATACCAAAGATTTTTGAACATTTAATTAAGTACGGGATCCTTTGATCACTCGTTGTTTTCAAGCCTGATTTCGAAACATTGTACTCAAAAACGCGTTGATATATCAGTCAGTCACTTTTCTAATACACTAGCTAATACCGGCGACTTCGTCCGCGCGGATTGAGGTTTTTCGGTTCCTGCGGGAATTCCTAATTTTCCGGGATAAAAAGTACCTACTTATAGAGAATTACGCTGCTATACTAATATTATAAATGCGAAAGTTTGGATGTATGGATGGATGTTTGTTACTCAATCACGCCCCAACCGCTGATCAGATCTAGCTGAAATTTGGCACAGAGATAGATTATAGTCTGGAATAGCACATAGGCCCGGAAAATTAAAAAGCTCCCGCGGGAACCAAAAAACCTCAAACCACGCAGACGAAGTCGCGGGCATTCGCTAGTATAATAATATATCTACGAACAAAAAAAAACCCTAATCAAAAAAGCCATCCCTGGTTGCCCCTGCGCCAAAGGTACCCATCAAACTTGCAGCATTGCCAATGTAATTTTGAACGATAATGATGATATTGTTGATTTACATGACTCAAAAATGTAGTGTTGAACGATGCTTTTAAAATTAACCCGATATTCACAAACTAAATAAATATTAATATCATGAATAATTAAAAAAAATATATAAAGCGTAGGTACCGGTACGTTCATTCCCTGCGAAACAGGTTTAAGTATGTTTATTATGATAGTAATTATGTAAGTTAGCCCTTGACTGCGACCTCACCTGATGCAGTCTAAAATGGTGGTGACATACATACATACATACATCTGACATACACCTGTTAGGTGTATGTCAGTTATATCAAACCCAATTACCCCTATACGAAGTCAGTTTCTACACGACATCGTACCGGAACGCTAAATCGCTTTACGGCACGTATTATGCCGGTAGGGTGATAACTAGCTACGGCCGAAGCCTTCTACCAGGCCATACTAGAAAATTTTTTAATTGCCACAGGAACTCCTAATTTACCGGGATAAAAAGAATCCTATGTCACTCTCCAGGTCCTCAACTATAACTATTCCAAAAATCAAGTAGATCCGTTGCTCCGTTGTGGCGTGATTGAAGGACAAACCAACTGACAAACACACTTTCGCATTTGTATTATTGTATACTACATAACATAAATAGCGCAGCTTATTTTCCAAACAAAACCATAAAAGGAGAATGAATCCTTTCACCCCGTGGTCACTGTGTATTTTATCTTGAATCATTTTCGTGAATAGGATTTCTCACAAGAGCGCTCTTCTTTCTTATTTTCGTTTCTTTCACTGTATTAGTACATTATACTGAAAAATGTAAGAGGCTTATCTAAAATACTTTATTTCTTTTCATATTGGATTCGAGATTTACAATCCAGATAAATATCCATACTATAATATTATAAATGAGAAAGTGTGTCTGTCTGTCTTTCTTTTCAACCGATATAGACGACATTTGGTACAGACAGGTTATGTCCTGGGGTACAAAGGCAACTTTATATCCCAGAAAATTTTGGAGTTCCCGCGGTAATCAAAAAACTTTGTCCCCTTTAAGAAAAGAGAATTTTCCATTGTGCACTGCATTTATATTCCAGTTTTTTTTTAGTAGGTAAGTCCTAAGCATATAGCATCTATCATCTTGGGACGCCTCCTTGACAATCTCATATCAAGTCACTGAACTTGTGCACGCTTGGAGTAGTTGGTGCCTTTACAGTATTATTTAAGGAAGAATGCACAGTCCTTTCTTTAAATTGCTACAATTTTTCGCGACTACATCCGCGTGTATGAAGGTGTTTTGATTCCTCTTTTTATATATTCAGACCTTTATAGTATAGAGCTTAGAAAATTAATACTTAAGTAATAATTTATAGAGATAAGAATGGCATTTTTCTTTAAATAAAGCATTAACACTTTTAATAAACGGTGCAACTTGAAATACCATTATGAATCCGAAAATGTCACAAAGAAAAATCTAAAAAAAACCTCGACTATTTTAACCCTCAGACCAAATATTTTTTCACATAAAAGCCTCTTCACCATGTTTTGTTTTTGTATAAATTACCTTTCGAAAGAGAGGCGTATTCCGAATACACGTTTATTTTTGCACATAACAGTTGAGAGAGCAATCCTGAGGGCATACCACAATCACTTAAAGCCGTATTGTGTTAATACTGTTGACGTTCGTCTCTTGGAATTATAGTTTCAGTTCAATGTGTACAACTGCCCAGATTGCTTTTTTTCTGAAGACTTCAGTTCTATTAAAAACCCCAAAAAGCCTTCCTTAAAATTCCTTGTGTCTGGTCCACACATATCAAACTTTGACAACTTTCATCATCATTTCTGGACAACTACTCGCCACTGGTGAGTACGGTCTCCTTCTCAGAATGAGAAGAGTTTAGGCCATAATCCACCACGATGGCCAAGTGCGGATTGTCAGACTTCACATACCATTGAGATCATTATGGAGAGCTTCGACTTTACTAGCACATTAACAAGCATTGTATTTTTTTAAAATTCCTGCGGGAACTCCTCAATTTTGCGGAATAAAAAGTATGTCACTCTAGAGAGTGACATACTTTTTATTGCAAAATTGATGTTATATATTGTTGAGGACCGCAATATTGTTGAGGACCTAGAGGTCCTCAACAATATCCATGCCTAAAATCACGTCGATCCGTTGCTCTGTTGCGGCATTATTGAATGACAAACCATCACACTTTCACACCGATTTTGATGAAATTTGGTACAGGAGTAAGTTGTATCCCGGGGAAGGACATAGGACAGGACATAAGGACATATACATTTTTATCCCGGAAAATTAAAGAGTTCCCGCGGAAATCAAAAGTCCTGACCCTCACGGACGAAGTCGCAGGCATCATCTTGTTTATAATATTAGTATGACGCTTACGCCTGAAGCATCTGGTAATACACAATTATTACTACGATGATGAACACAAGATAAGATAACTGAGCAGGTATTTCATTATTCCAAAGCTTTCGACTGAATTGTTTTTAGGCCGCGACTACATTAACAGCGGGTGGATGTCGTAACTGCTCTGAGCTAAGTGATGTTTATGTACGTCAATGACGTCATAAATGTGGATACTATGATCTAAGTATACGTCCTATAGCTTACATTTCATAAATGATTTATTCCCTACAAGCAGATGCCCGCGACTTCGTCCGCGTGAAATAAGTTTTTTAAATTCCCACGGGAACTTCCTATTTTTTCAGGTTAATATATAGCCTATGACACTCACAAATAATGTGGCTTTCTATTGGTGCCAGAATTCAAAATCGGTTCAGTAGATCCAGAGATCCCCTACAACGTCACAAACTCACAAACTTTACCTCTTTATAATGTTAGTATAGACTAAGAAATTTCTTAACTTCGTTCTCATCTCAACTGAGCATACATAACCAATTAGCTTCGCATATTTATTTATTTTATTTAAACCTTTATTGAACACAAGTACACGGAAATAAAGAAGACATTAAAACTTCGAATAGGACAATACAGTATGCAAAGGCGATCTTATCGCCTAAGGAGACTAACCTTTTGAGACAGGAGAAGAGAATACACAAATAGTTACACAAAAATACAAATCAATATAATATTAATATTTAATTTTCTATAATAATTTATAAAAATGGTGACTTATAGGAATTTAATGTAAAGTTTAGATAAATTTACATACATACGTTCCTTACGTGAATGTTACCGAAACAACTTACAAGTGACAGTCAGTCAATATTAAATTTGATTTTCGATAATAAACATCTTATCTCGTGAAAAGATGTGCCCTTTATAATGAATCAACAAAACTCACAAAAACTAATAATTCAAGTAAACCAAAGTTGTTTACTTCATAAACACAAAGCTATATTTTGTACTTGAATAAGCATTAAATATCTCCGGTGGTTAAATCGTACCCACCCACACAACAATAAATAAGACTGTCAGGCCGCTGTGTGCCTGATATAAATGGGACACATCACACACGTCAAATCCACATGGAAAATACTTTGGAAATTCTGGAAATTACGTGATCATACGACAATAAAGAGTTCAAATTGGTCGCCAAAAAAGGAAACTTATACAATTATTATTCGAGTTTACTCCTTAAGAATCGATTTTCATAAATGGCTTATATATGAAAATTTATGGGGAGTAAAATCAAACTTTTTCCGTCACTTTACGTTACGCTATGTTTATATTTCCATGGTAACAGTTTTCGTTCGTAAGGAGTAAACTCCAGTCGTGCGTCGGAGCTGAAACACATATTTTTTTATTATTAAACAATTTTATTGCACAAAAAAGAACGTAAAATAAAAGTCGCATAATAAAAGTACAAACAAAAGGTGACCTTATCTCCAAAGTGATCTCTGCCAGGCAACATACACTAATGAACCAATTATTACTGTGAGACGAGAAATTGCTCTTTAAAATTATAAATGTAAAACCATACATATAAGAATATGTATGTATATGTCACCGTAAGATTGTAAAAACCGTTAGATTATAATATAACGTTTTTTATCTCGATAGATTATAAACTGTCGACAGATTGTGAACCGTAACATACTGCTTACAATTTAACGCGTTATTTTTCGGTAAATTGTAATATATTAGGTATATTAACCCGATAGAACCTAAGTGCCAGGGCACTACCTGAATATTCATGTCAAACCCTAACCTAACCTATAGTTCGCGCGCAAGTTGAATGCAGAGTAAATGTATGGTGACACTTACATTTACTCTGCATTCAACTCGCGCGCGAACTGTACAAGAAAGAGACAAAAAAACGTAAAAACAATAAATATTTCATAAATTAATACTCAGAACATTGAACGGTTCACAATCTTTCGAAAGTTTATAATCTAACGGATTTTACAATCTAACGGTGACATATACATTATAAGAATATCATGCATACATACAAAAATCATTGCGGCAGATAGTGTTTTTTAACACGATTTTTAAAGAAGGCTAAAGATTAAGATTGTCTGATGTGCTTTCCACAATATTGCTGCTTTTATGGTGAATAAGTCTGAGTAGCTGTGGGTTTTGTTTAGTTTCGTACCTTCGTTTTATTAACCGACTACCAAAAAACATACGCGCCGATTGAGAACCTCCTCCTTTTTTGGAAGTCGGTTAAAAAGGAGGAGTTTCTCAATTCGGCTCGTGTTTTTTTTAATTTTTTGTAATGTATGTTACCACATATATCCGTGGTTTCTAAGCCGATTTGAAAAATGTTTTTCAGTCGTTAGAGGAAGCTTTCGAGGTGGTCCCATAAAAAAGTTCTGACTCCAAATCCTCAACCCTGACACTAAAAAGTTAAAAATAAAAATTCTTTTAACAAAATTATTTTTTACTTTACAGTGGCGTTGGAAGTCGGTTTTTTGGAAAGAATTTTTATTTTCTTCACTAGTAAGCGGACGGACGAAAAGGGGGTTTTATGTTGTCAATAACAATAACTGTATCATGATTGTCATCGCCAGTCCACTACAGAATTAGAGTCTCCTCTCAGAATGTGAAGGGTTTTAGCCATAGCCCACCACACTGACCAAGTGCTGATTGGCAGACTTCACACACCGTAGAAAAGTTTCGTCAAGATGTTTTCCTTCGCCGCAATAGCAAGTGCTATAATGATTGCATAAAACGCGCATAACACAAAAAAATGATAAATGACTTATTCTACTGAGAAGAGCCGGCAAGAAACTCAGCAGTTGCTCTTTTCTCAAAAAAATAAAGAGGTTACAATATTTAAGCAATACAATACATACGCAACGTTACAAAAAAAGTTAGAAGAAGCCAAACCTGTACCCATACCACTCCACTATCACCGCTTTTGACACAAAAATATTATTATTTGAACCCAAACTTCGTCAAACCTCCTTTCACACGTCTCCTAAGCCTGCTTCTCTTTTCTCACTGGGATCGCGTACAACATTAGTCTACAATACATACAGTCTGCTATAGCCCTTCACAAACTCAATTCGAGGAGCGATTAAAACCCCTCTGAGCTATCGATTTGGCAGAAGTGAACGACCTGGTTCTAGTGGTTTTATGATTAAGTATATTGCATCAAAACCTACAGCTCATTCAGATCAACCTTGTTCATCGATATTTTGACACCACTGCAGCCCATTAACGTCACATTGTTTTGCACAGGCCTCTGGTTTCATAGGATAGAGGGAATTAGAGCTTAGACACGCTGTTCCAATGCGGGTTGGCCGGCACCGACGGCTTAACGTACTCTCCGAGGCACGGAGGTGAAACACCGCCAACTTCCTAACTCCGGGCTAGTACTGAGAATTTCTAATCCTAAAAACCCGATATTTAATTATGGCCTGGGACCATACTCCCGGGACCCGGGACTCTAACCCGGGACCTCGTCGGCCGCAGTCAAACATGCTAACCACTAGACCAACGAGGCAGATATTTTGACAACAATCTGTATGAAGAATGCTATAAATAAACAAGTGTTTTACTATTTTATACACCTCAATTCCTCAATGGCACCAACTGTGACGTTGAAAATGAAATGAAAGTAAAACTCACCTTTTTATAAAACCTTGGATTAAATGAGTAAATCACAAAGGTCCCTAAACTGTTTCAGATGTTTACTTCTCCCTCACGGCTGTTTACATCCATTTGTGCTTTCAATTTTTTTCAAATTATTAAGGTAGAGCTTAGCCGAAACGTAATTTCAAATAATTATTTCATTGAACAAGCTGCGTTGAGTTTAATCCGTTACTTGATAATATCTCAATCCAATTTTTTTGTGTTATATATTAATTAAGTAATCAATAGTTACGTAATTGTCTACGTATTTTATATTAATTGGTATTTGTTGTAAATAGTCGTAGATGCAACCTACTATAGGCCTATTATCGATAAAATAACTATCATAGTAGATAAATAATTTTTTTATTGGTCGATTCGTTTTTCACGGTTTTAGAGGTGGAGGAACAAGAAGTTTAATTTGCTATAATCCGCCACAGTAGACAAATCTATGTGGTACAGTGTGTATCCTGTACTTGCAGCTTGCGATATTAACCACCCAGTAAGCCAGTAATTCGCACCGACACAAACCACATAAATCTTCCAAATTTTTCTCAATGTACGTTTCACTCCGACACCGGAGCATCTTTAGAAGCTGTTGACTCGATGCACGATTGTAAATTGATTGAAGTTGTAAAGAGAAGCCGATGGCCCCCGAAAAGGTATAGTAGTATCAAACAGATGTTGATTAGTGTGATTAATCCCAAAAGTAGAAAGCCGATTAACAGGATGGCTAATTCAAAGTTCAATTAAGAGCTCAACCCCAATGTGTTAGCATATCGTGGGGAAATACCTAGAGAGTAATCGGTAACACCTGGGGTAGGCGATCAATCTAGTAAATGTGCTCTATACGCCTCTAGCCCGACAAAGGTAAGCTTGCAATCGTGTGTTAACGGCTGCTAGTGGCAATAATCCTTTTGAGACTGATAGCTGAAATAAATAATAGTATCAAAAAAGGATCTTTTAGTAGACAACATCCCTGAAACCTGCTTAAACCTACAACTGATTCGCCCCGAACTAAGACCTCGCGGCGCCATCTATTAACATCATTGTGAAGTTCTGTTAAAAATACTGAAGCTCATTAAAAATTAAATAATTTCGTTTCCTTATAATATTTATCTAATTTTAGTATTTGTTGTTCAAGTACAGGATATAATTCAAATAATTGATCAAGTTTCAGGCTCAGCCTTTCAGAAAATTTAGAGTTCTGAGCTCAACTTTGGACATTAGAAAATCTTCACTTTGAAAGAAATGGGGGCATTTCGTCAATTTTAGGGGAAAAATTAAAAAAAAAAATTGTTGGACTCCTAATTATCCTTAAAATGATATACCGCAACCCTATGTAACGCTATAAAAATATTTTACTTCACATTCGCTTCTATGAGAGCCCCCCTGAAATAAAGATTTTTATAACTTTTTAAGCCATATTCGGCAGGAGGCCATCGGTTTACATATTATATTTAAAGCTAAAGTAATTACGTTCAGTAATTCAGAAGTTATAAGGCTCTGACAGACGGATGGACAAACGGACGGACGGACAAATGCAAATTCACTCAAGTAGACTCAGAGATCTTCGCTTCGCTCTGTCAATAAATAAATTATTAGACGTGCCGGAAAACACCAAAAACGTTATTAGAAATGATAACCGCTTATTTCTTATTCTTAAGCGAGTACATATTAAAATCTTATTGATACATCTAATGATCAAGTTCCTAATTGGTGTTGATTAGTGCAACTAGTCCCAATCTAAATAACAGGACGGCTAATTCGAAAATCACATTAGCGCTCGACACCAGTGTGTTAGCATACCTAATATCGTGGGGAAATAGAGGGTAATCGGTAACACCTGGGGTAGGCGATCAATCTAGTTAATGTGCTCTATTCGCCTCTAGCTCGACAAAGGTCAGATTGCAATCGTGTGTAATGGCTGCTGGCTGTGTAATGGTTACTAGCTGTGTATTTTAAGGCCAGATTGGAATTAAGCCGTTTGAGATTGTCAGTTGGAAAAAATAACGCCTATTTACCAAACAAGTGAAACAAAACCGGAAGCGCTTAGTGATAAAACTTAGAAGTGAAATAGTTTCCAGAAATCGGTCTGTCCTATAACCATCTATACTACATAAGTTTGTCTGTCTGTAATCACGGCCCATCCTTTAAAACCAATTTTGAAAAGATTTGGTACAGACTACAGACTTGTATCCCGGACATCTAGGCTTTATATAGCAGAGAAACAGAGATATCCCAGGGGAATATGACGCTAGAGCTTGTGTGCCTGTGCGACTTTCTTATGTAAATTGAAAAATCAATTGTAAACCAAATAACAAAAGTTGTTTAACGTATAAAAGAATGGCCGTGTTTTTCCAAACTTTTCTGCAGCCTTTCGAGTGTAAAATAAATGTTACCTCTGAAGTTCTAAGCTGCTCTCGAACAAGTTACGAACTCGAACCAGCTAGGAAACCTCTACGAAACTTCACATTAGAAACAATTTGCCTAACTTTCCAAGTTCAGCTTGACATAACCACATTCTTCTCAAGTGAGTGTTCCTATTCGGTATCGAATATAAAATATACATTCTAGATACGCCACGCCCGAAGAATAATTAATTATGGCGATCAATCACTCACTCAGGCGAAACTTCTGAGCTTGCAGCACCGTCGCAATATCGCCTCTCGGTTTTCTATCGGATGTGCTTTGAACAAGGCTTTGAATTGTGTGCTCCAGAACTTCGTTACCTTTTTTCAACTGGATAGTTTTACCAAAAAAACTAACACGACAATATACAATTACAAAAAAATACACAATCACACACAAAAATATATATTTTTTACATACAATATGTAAAAAAAAGTTCAACATTTCTAGTACAAACTTGTTTGCTATGTAAGATTTTCACGAGGCATTTTCTAGGCAAGCGCACTCCAACCTCGCACAAGCCTTTCTTGTCGTCCGACGTCACGTAACGTCCGATTTCATTATTTACAATTTTATCTGACCCGGTGACAGCGTCGGTAGTATCTATGAAAAATAAAATAAAAACAGAAACCAAACAATCATAAAAATTAGTCCCAATTTTGGCCACCGGGTCATATAAGTTTTTCGGACTTCTACCGAATTGTAGACGGTATGAGCACTGTTGCGGAAAAGGGCATTGGTAGTGGTTCAAACTATTGAGGTCAATGGGACAGAATTAAATTTCTCATACATAATTTATTTGGTTTTAAAACAGTTTTTCTTTAGTTAAAGATCTTTAATAATCTCTTTATCTATACTGTTTTTCAATCTCCCCCTCAAAGGTTAACAGAAAGTGAATAGCTCTATGTACCTATTTAAAGGTTCGCCTTTGTGCACGATTATTTTTTGTGAACAAAATTGCACTTTGAAGGTCACTGTGAAAGGTAAACGTTTTCTTGTTACTTACGTAATTCGAACGTGTTCTAAAACAAGTTTGACCTCTAATCTCAATTAGTTAAACACTTTTACTTTGTTCGTATTTTTCATTGGCCGGATGGCGGCTTTTGACTACTCCTTAATGAGATGATGATTAATTATTACAAACTGGCCCGTGATTCAGCCTTTATTATAATGGCTCGTCTAATCAGCCGCGAAACACCGTTGGGAATTTTCGCAATGCGCTATTCCTATAACTATCACGTCCTGTTTAACAGGCACAAAATCCATACTTAGGTATATTACAAATGCGAAAGTGTGTCTGTCAGTCTATGCTACGCTTTCACGGATCAAGAAATTGGATAAAGAGATAGACTGCATCCCTAATTACTTACTCTTACTCAAACTAATTAGGTACTTACTTGCCCTCAAAATCACAGCGCAAGCCATTGCGTCTGGAAGGTCGTCTGTATAACAGTGAAAATTATCAAATTAAATATAATCATGCATGAAAGATAAAAATGTAAAATTCGAGGATTTACGAAATCGGTAGAAATCGTGTCTCGTAGCATAGCAGGTAGTAATAAACTCGTTTAAAATCCGCAAGGGAAAAATATCTTGTAACGAGCATTAGCTGGCACGTCACGTATCTTCCATTACTCTCATCCAGCCATCTGTTACGCGGTTTATTGTTTTCTATGAATAGCCCATCAATTTAAGATAACCAACCTAGCAAAGTGGTGAGCGCTGTGGCCCTTGTAACTAGATATGCTGAGTTTAAAAAAAAACTAGCACAAGTTAGCCCTTTACTGCGATGGTTATCTCACCGGGATGGTTAGTAATGATGCCATCTAAGAAGGTATCGGGCCAATCCGGTAGGGGTATGGCAATTATTATCTTCAATCCATAAGTCTCTTCGTATTTATCAGAAGAGGAGAAACTAACCACGGCTAAAGGCTTCCACAAGACTAGACCAGAGACCGATTAGAAATTATAAATTCCCAAAATTGCCGGGAAGTGAAGACTGGCACCTTCCACATATAGACGACTACACTCACCGCTGCACTTGAGTGATCGACGTTAGATTCTCGGAAAGTGCAAATATTATTACTATTTCAATACTGTTTCTGTTGTTGTGGTCTTGTGGGAAGAAGTATCGACCGTAGCAGGTATATAATATAATACCCTATATAATTGGCTAAGAAACGCCACCAAGCGATGCCTTACAGTAAGATTCCGTATAGAAACAAATTAAGTGGATTTAAAAAATATAAATTACATACTTAATGCCCGCGTAAAGCCGCCATAGGTGAGACCGCAGTCAAAGAAAACGTCTTGTCTCGGAAAAAAATATTCACGTACAAAGTGGGGCTGATTCTGTATAACACAATCTCTAAACTAAACTAAAATGGCAGCTTTAAATCAAGTTCTGTCCCTTTCCGTAGGAAGTATTATGAAAGGGTTAGCAATATTTGTAATGCTCTAATTTTAGTTTAGTTTAGAGATTGTGCACTACAGAATCAGCCCCAGTACTTACTTATTTTTGTCGCTATTCTAAACCTGCATTATTTTATAAATGTTGTTTTCTGTAAAATAAAGGCAATATTATTACAATATTGCGTTCACACTACAAAATATAGCCTATCAATTAATTATAGCATTGACCTTTTCACTAGTACCGAGCCTCATCATTTTATAGCTCAATTTCATCCAATATTGAGCCCAACTGATGAGTCCATTAGATACTTGCAGTCCATAATTTTACGCTTGATTGCTGCCAAGTATAGCATTTACAGCGTAATCAAATCAGGAAAGGTGATAAAGGTATTAGGTACAAAGAGTAGGTACCTTACGAACATGACCAATTATTCCTAGTAGTATAATTGCGAATGTGTCTGACCGTGTGAATATTATAGTTTACATTCTGGAGTCGGGCATGACATCATTACGGTTTTTTTTAAACCAGAAAGAAAAAAAGAAATTCGCGATCAAAGTAGCGGGTACGGATAAAAAAATTATTTCCAAACAATACAAGTTCAAAAACAAATACTAATCATTTACTACTTAATTAGATTTTTATTATTTATTTTAAAACAAAATAGAAATTAAGTAACTGAAAATAAAGTAAAATTTCTCCTAACCTTATTTTTTTAAACTGGAATACAGTTTTTCGTAAAATATGTTTAGCAGCGCCATCTATGCGAGAAGTGAACTTTCAGTAAATTTTCAGTATGAACCATTGCTGCAGCACGTTTCAGGTTTCAGCTGCCATTAAAGTACCAGAATCACGAAAAGGTTCAGCTACGTAGTTCCTCCGGTGTTCAATAGATGGCGCTGAAATAAATACTTACAGAAAAATAATTAAAATAGTACAATAATTATTAAAAGAAGCCAATAAATATTTATTAATATAAAAAATAATTGCAGTGATTCATTATAATTATTTTGCGCTGACTATAATTATTACAAATTTAAGTAAGCGAATCTTTTATTTTCTTCATAGACAAAGAAACTTATTTAGTCATTTGGCGAAGCGGAATAATAGGTAATGTATTCTACTAATAATTTCAAAAAATATTGGCCTTATTTCATCCACGAGAAATAAGATTTCCTAAATATCCCATGGCAAGTTTTTGATATTCCCAGACAAAGTAGGAATCCTTTGTCTGTCTCCAGCAGGGCTAGCATGCGCACCACGAGTAAAATTATGTCTACCCGTTATCTCTCTCTGTCTACCAAAGCTAACATGGTTACTTGTCTCGTTACGTCAAAAGTAGAGATAAAAGTAATATTTCTTATATGTGGTATTTTTCTCTATGAACCTTTACAAGTTGACAATTTTTTTCTTGTAATATACCGCATTTTGTGTATATTAGTGTAAATGAAAAATTTACTGGCAACTACAACATCTCTCTCTCTCGTCGCGAGATAATCTCGTTGTGCGCATGCTAAGCACACTGGTTGCAAGCTGTCAATGCCGATCACAATCGGTTCAGTGATTCAGCTGTGAAAAATTAAGTAATAGACAGACAGGCACACTTTCGATGGCATAAATATTTTTATAATAGGTTCTTTCCTATTTTATAAAACACACTTATTCGATGGTTCTCTCCATGTACCCTTATGTATATAAATATCAAAACTGACATAAGGTCGATTTTTGTATAGCAGCTATGCGGTCTTTGTATCGGTCGTCGGCCGTGCCCCGCCCTCGGCGTTGACGTCACTAGAGCGACGTCAGCTGAGGCCTCGCCATCCTCCTAACCGGTATTTCATAGCCGTGAGCTACATTTCAGAGAACAGCTTTTCTGTATTCCGCCTTTTCGTTACACAAAAGTAGATTCATTAACGACTTTAATCAAATTGCAAATTAACTGAAAATAATTTTATTAAATATTAAATTACAGAGAAAGTTATTAGCTGTCAAAGTAGCAGCTGTAATTTGGTGAACCTTTGCTCAACTGCGAGTAGCTAAGAACTGGGAACACAATACGTTTAAATTAGGGTTCCGTAATCATAAAAAGATTATTATTTCGCTAAGTCTAGCTTTTTTTCTGAAACTATCTACATGAGAAACCTATCTACATAATAATATATTATGTATATTAGTGACAGGTTACTTTCTGTTATTCCATGTGACAGTCCTATAGGTTGATTTATAAAAAACTATTGACCATTGATGTATGGCTGTGACATACAGATCTGTAAACGATCCTCTATCAATTTTTTAAAAAATCACTCGATCAAACCTGGGGCGGGTTAGCCTCAGTACTCAGAGGGGTTAGCTAGTAGAACAATAACAATCTGTAATCATCGAACTAAACCCGTATAGGGCAGACAATTACTCTGCATTGTTCGTTCAACGCTTGTTCAGTCGTGCATCAACTACTCTTTACAGGCTTTAGGCGTATCACGGGCGTATGCAAACGTAGAATGGCTACGGTCATCTCCCGCCCACGATGAATAGCTACGCTCTATTACTCTGTGGCTTTACCACATGCCCTCGTTTCTAGTCTATACGAATACTAATATTAGAAAGAGGTAAAGTTTGTGAGTTTGTGATGTTGTAGGGGGTAATATCTGGATGTAATGAACTGATTTTGAAAATTCTGGTAACAATAGAAGTCACATTATTTGTGAGTGTCATAAACGTGGTAATTTATAAAACTTATTTCACGCGGACGAATTCGCGGGCATCTGCTAGTCCATACTAATATTATAAATGTGAAAGTGTGTCTGTCTGTCTGTCTGCTACGCTTTCACGGCTCATCAGTTAAACCGATTTTGATGAAATTTTGTACAGGAGTAAGTTGTATCCCGGGGAAGGACATAGGCTACTTTTTACCCCGGAAAATTAAAGAGTTCTCGCGGGAATCAAAAATCCTAATCCACGCGGACGAAGTCGCTAGCATCAGCTAGTATTTTACAATTTAAGACGTGACGCCTACTTAAATTTACTAATTAAAAATCGTTTGAAATTTGAAATGATTGCCTACACATTAGAGAGCATATTTTTATGGGAATTATAATGATGGGCAGCCGACCGAGAAGACAATTTATTTATTTATTTCGGCCTAATATTTGCAAATTCTGCGTAGTTTATTCTCTAAGAAGCGGCAAAGCTCAAAAGTGGTTTTAGTTAATTACATTTATGTAAAATTTTACATGATATAATATTTAGGTATACATAATTCGTTCTCCCACCTGTTCTAGAAAAGAAAATAGAAGAATATTATTTAAATCAATGTTTAATTTTGTGTAGACTGTAGGTATAATATAATATGTTTTTTGCGTAAACGAAGAACGGCACGTCTTTTCCGGTAGGGTGGTAACTAGCCACGGCCAAAGCCTCCCACCAGGCAAACCAGGCACCAGGCACGTATGTGTAGATGTATTTTAATTATATATTTTTATTTCGATGGATAGAGGTAATGTATGAGATTTTTATCCTTAATTTTGATACTAGAAAAAAGTACAGGCGTGAAACACAAAGGCTAAGTGGCGGGTCGAGGTCATAGTCCCCGCCAGGATCCCGCAGGGGACAAGTTTGCTACAATATTTAAATAATACTAGATGATGCCCGCTACCATCTTAGACTGCATCATCACTTACCATCAGGTGAGATCGCAGTCAAGGGCTAACTTGTAGTGGATAAAAAAAAGACTTCGTCCGCGTGGTAAGGCTTTTTGATTCCCTCGGAAACTCCTTAATTTTTCGGGATAAAAAATAGCCTATGTCCTTCCCCGGGATACAACCTCTTTACCAATTTTCGTCAAAATCGGTTGAAAAGATGGGCCGGGAAAGCGTAGCAAACAGATTGACAAACTTTCGCGTCTATAATACTTTAGCACGAAGTCGCGGGCATCATCTACGATGCCCGCGACTTCGTCTGCGTGGATTAAGGTTCTTTAATTCCCGAGGGAACTCTTTAATTTTCCGAGATAAAAAGTAGCCTATGTCCTTCTCCGGTATACATACTATCCCTATACCAAATTTCATCGAAATCGATGGAACAGGTGGACCGTGAAAGCCAGACAGACAGACAGACGGACAGACAGACACACTTTCGCGTTTATATTATTAGTATGGAAGTATGGATATGGATATAGTATGGATGTACAAACATTCCCAGGCCACTTTTACCTTGAACGATCCCGCCGCGGCTTCTGTGTGCTGAAAGCTTTAGTCAGGTCGATACCGGATTGATTGATTGGTACCGTTTCCTCACAACTCCGGAATTTTTCCGAAGTTAGCAACCATTTGAAGGATGATCAATATCGTAAACTTTATGGATGTTTACAACTACTGTCTCGTTTGTTTTTGGTAAGAGCCATCCATTTTTTTTTAGTTCATAAATAATCACTTTGAAATACAAAACTTAAATGAATAAAAGCTAAGTGTGGTAATCTATACTAATATTATAAATGCGAAAGTTTGGATGGATGGATGTATAGATGGATGAATGGATGTTTGTCACTCAATAACGCCAGAACGGCTGAACGGGTCTAGATTAAATTTGGTAGAGAGATAGATTATAGTCTGGAATAACATATAGACCACATTTTTTCCCGGAAAATTGAAGAGTTCCCGCGGGAACCAAAAAACCTCAATCCACGCAGACGAAGTCGCGGGCATCAGCTAGTTATTTAATAGATTTACCCATAAATCAAGTACTTATTAGTGGAAGGAAGTACACGTACTTACTAGTATAATAACGCATATTAGATTAAATTATTAATAAAGCCTGTTTCATTTCAAATACAAAATATAATTGACTATAAGCTATGCCTATGAACTTTGCCATGACCTTAGCAACTTAATGAAAGGGTAATGCCAGTGTAAAGTTGATCGCACACTGCGCATCGATGGTCCACTGGCGTAAACAGTACCAGTCAATAGAAACGTCAGGACCCAAAAGAGAAATGTATCCGTTTGATTCCCGATACAATGCATATGTGAAGGTATCTATCTCTGTGTCGTTTCTGAGGGTGACACCTTTTTATTAATCACATAAAGGACATCAAGTTTTATTGGGATAATAATGCGGTGGGTTCCCAGGTCCTTGCGCATCACGTGAAGGTACGAGTATATTCTCGTTTTATTTGCTACGTGACATTTTTTATTTTTAAAGAACTAAAATACGCTCAAATAAATATATCTTGCAGTTTTTATGGCAGTGAAAGAACTGGAAGTTTAATTCGCTATAATCCGCCACAATAGGTGAATCTATGTGGTTCAGATGTATCTTGCGATATTCACCAAAGCACACAAATCTTGCAAATTATTCTCAACGTACGTTTCACTCCGACACCGGAGCATCTTCAGGAGAAGTTGACTCGACAATGCACGATTATAAAGTACAATTTACAACAGTGCTTTTTCGAGTCAATTATCATGGACTTCCGTAAACGCCTGGTTCTATCCAATATTTATGACAGTGTGCGATCAACTTTAGGGAAATTGATGGGTACCTATAATAGCTATCTTGGCGTAGCAATTTTTGCTTTCGTGTTGGAATCTATCGCGTTCTTGGGCTACGTGCGTAGCTCCGCGTAGCAATCGTAGCTCGTCGTAGTTGAATGACGTCATGCATTAACCGTTTAAACTGCTACGGTTAGTCAGTACTAAACTGTTAATACAGCCTTTCCCAACACCATTTGCTTTTTTGGCATAACCGTACGGTCACATTAGATTTGTAAAAATAATTGAAATGAGTTAAGTTAGTGTAATATATACGAGTATACAAAGATGGGCAAAGTTGACGTGTCATGCTCGCTCGACTTCAACATAATGTGTAGAAATCAAAATTATTTTTTACTTTACAGTAGTTTGGAAGTCGGTGTTTTGGAAAGAATTTTTATATATTATGGAGCGCGCTCAGCGAGACCATAGGAGGACGTAACGACGATCCGCTGTGGTTCCGCTCCGACGCGGACGTTTCGCACGGACATATTGCGTGGACCTTTTCCTCTCAGCGATCTGACAAATAAAATAGCGTATAACAGCTTTTAATCGACAATTGGGTATTTGACAATTATAATATTTTTTTGTGATTATTAAATAGGGGGTCTACCAAAACTCGTAGTATCACGTCCCCCGTTAGTTTTATGTTGAATAAATATTTTAAACTATCGATTAAAGTAAAAAAGGGCGTCGAACTTTGATGATATCACTGTTCAATATTTCATACGAAATCCCATACTAAGCACGCGTTTTGACGTTTGAAAAAAAGTGGCATATTTGACTAGTTGCCAAATACCCAATCGAATCGCTAGTGTGGACTGGGTAACTTACGTCATGCGCCCAGCGTCACCCGTTGAGCTGCTGGGGCGGCTCGTATAGGCTCCATTAAATTGTTGACACAGCCTAGCCGTTATGCATCGGTAAACAATCAAGTTTCGTACTACGAAAACAAACATAGTGAAAAGCTGTGGTTCCAAGGGAAAACACACTACGGATTGGACAATAGAAAATAGTACGCGTTATACACTTTTATTATTTAGGCGCACATACCAGACAGCTGGACAAAATTTTCCTCTGCGACGCGGACATTTCGCACGGACATTTTGTCTTGTCTAATCCGAAGTGTGCTTTCGCTCTAAATCATTGAGGCGTCGCGTCGTTAATGGGCAATAATAATATATCTGGGACTGGGAGTGTCAGTGGGGGAGATTTGATACGGACGTAGACTTCGTCAGGTGAATTTTCCCACGTCACGTCCCATATTTTAATTGACTGCCGTTATTTAACTGCTCATGAGATAGGACTATTAACACAATATGTTTAGCTCAATTCTCTCTCTAATGCTCATAAAAAACTGGTGCTTTCTATGGAGATGCGTACTCGTCCATTAAAGAGAACAGTCAGTTTTGTATTTGAAAACGTTAATCGAGCCGGATCAATTTGAATAAGTGTAAATTAGTCCCTATACCTGCCAGCTTTCACCAGGGACGTGCAAAGATGCGAAGCAAGAGAGATTTCTAAAACTAGCTCTAGGACCTGTTAAAAGTATCTCTTTCGTAGTTCCGGTGAGCATTTCTCATCCCCCTTGGTACCTACTTATACATATTTATTTTAGTATTAAGATATTCATAACTTTCAGGCTAGAAGTTGTCAAGAATAAAAAAACGCTACCTTGTTTTAGAAATTATCGTCAATACACCTACTATGCTATACGGCCAAGCCGATAGAATAACAAACAGCATTCTACAAACTTCGTTTTTTATCGGGGCTCCGAGCTACGTGACGTGAAAATTCCCTGTACTTTAATTTTTACCCACGAACGCACCGTCAGGATAAACTTAATAATATTATAATGTATTTTTCACATCACATGCTCGACAATGCCGAATTATATGTCATGTAAACCTTACCGAAAGCAAGACATTATATCTCTTGGCTTTAGCCGTTTATAATGTTCTATTGAATTTCATTATAACCCGCTGGTCAATAATGTGATTTTCACTTTCATAATTCTTATTGCAATGTCGATAAAGTCTAATTTCGCTAAACAGAATGTGTTCTCAGCGGGCGCGGCCAACTCGATTTTCTAAAACCGAAGCCGTGGCCCACTAGATTCGCACTGAGACGAACTTCGTTTGTTTCTCAAATCGAGTAGGCCACGCCAGCTGGAAGAATGTGCTATAGCCGTAGCTAGTAGTACCTACCTTTAGAAGATTCTATCACAACTCAAATAAACTCTAGCTCAAACGTACCAAACTCGATAAACGTACCAAATAAAAATATAACGTTATCTTTCCATAATTGGACTAATGTCTCCAATATCAATTTGCACTTTTAATTTGCTGTAATAAACACTATCTACTAAGCCTGGTTTTTTATTGTCTCGCATAAAGTGAGAAAAGTAGAGTATACACCACGGGGATAAAACTGTTTTTTTCTTGGGCGCTTGAATCCCTCACTGCACTCAGGACTCAATATTAATTCCCTCGCTTTGCTCGGGAATTAACTTATAACACCCTCGCTGCGCTCGGGAGTTAAATTTAGAGTCCTTAGTTACGTTCAGGATTCAATGTAGCGCCCGTGACATAAAACAGTGCTTTATCCCCTTGGTGTATAATCTACTATTTCACACCACATGCTCGACAATGCCGAATTATATGTCATGTAAACCCTACCAGAAGCAAAACATCATATCTCTTGGCTTTAGCCGGGTTATAATGTTCTATTGAATTTTATTATAACCCGCTGGTCAATAATGTGATTTTCACTTTCATAATTCTTATTGCTATGTCGATAAAGTCTAATTTCGCTAAACAGAATGTGTACCCAGCGGGCGCGGCCAACTCGATTTTCTAAAACCGAAGCCATGGCCCACTAGATTCGCATTGAGACGAACTTCATTTGTTTGTCAAATCGAGTAGGCCACGCCAGCTGAAAGAAGTGGCTATTTAGGCCGTGGCCCACTAGATTCGCACTGAGACGAACTTCGTTTGTTTGTCAAATCGAGTAGGCCACGCCAGCTGGAATTTCTGAATTTTCCCTGGTCTGGCCTGGTGGGAGGCTTCGGCCGTGGCTAGTTACCACCCTACCGGCAAAGACGTGCCGCCAAGCGATTTAGCGTTCCGGTACGATGCCGTGTAGAAACCGAAGGGGTATGGGTTTAATATAACTGCCATGCCCCTAACAGGTTAGCCCGCTACCATCTTAGACTGCATCATCACTTATCATCAGGTGAGATCGCAGTCAAGGGCTAGCTTGTAGTGGATTAAAAAAAAAAAAAAAAAAAAAAAAAAAAAAAAAAAAAAAAAAAAAAAAAAAAAATCTTTCCATAATTGGACTAATGTCTCCAATATCAATTTGCACTTTTAATTTGGTGTAATAAACACTATCTACCTACTAAGCCTGTTTTTTTATTGTTTCGCATAAAGTGAGAAAAGTAGAGTATACACCACCGGGATAAAACTGTTTTTTTCTTGGGCGCTTGAATCCCTCACTGCACTCAGGACTCAATCTTAATTCCCTCGCTTTGCTCGGGAATTAACTTATAACACCCTCGCTGCGCTCGGGAGTTAAATTTGGAGTCCTTCGTTACGTTCAGGATTCAATGTAGCGCCCGTGACATAAAACAGTGCTTTATCCCCTTGGTGTATAATCTACTATTATTCAATAATGTATTGAAATCATTACCATTAAAACTAGCTAGCGTAATCACCTACCCCTAACACCACAGCCTATTCCATAGTAATTAGTATTATACAAATGGTGGCAAGAATGCTGACTGCATTTTTGCGCTGGAAAGCCAAGCTGATCCTTTGCGCAAAGTATAAGCCAGCCCTTCTGACACCAAATGAGGCTATTGACCGCTGTAATGTGAAACTAATTTCGACTTCATATCCTGTTCATGTTCTTCAAAAACATAATTGAAATAATATTAGATATACCTAGAAGATATCTTAATCTCTTGTTCTTAGGCAAAGAGTTAATATATACCTACTGTATTTTATCATTGCTTCAGCTAAAGCCGAGTGTTCGTATCATCAGTTAGTTCAATATAATATAATCTCTAAATACTAGAAAACAAAGTCGCTATCCGCATATGCCTGTTTCTTCGCTTAGTTCATGTATTTATGAAACGATGAAAGTTCGATGTTATACTCCTTAACTGTTGTTTTATGTGCTTTTTTAACCGACTTCCAAAAGGCGGGATTCTCAGTTCGGCGCATTTTATATTTATTTTTCTTTATAAAAGTTATATGAAGACTGTGGTTATAATTTTTTCCATGCGGAACAACAAAACGCTGAAATGAATTATGTAAGTACCTACCTACGTTTTACAAATTGCAATTTTTGGTAATATAAATTTTAGATGCCCGCAACGTCTTTGTTAAGTTTTTTTATTCCCGCAGTTACTGCTGAATTTTCCGGGATAAAAAGATGTCTTTTCGAGGGATATACTTAACCTATCTATGTACCAACATCAAAATCTATATTATACTTACTATACTTACTACTATATTAATACTATTATTTATAAATGCGAAAGTTTAGATGGATGGATAGATGTTTGTTACTCAATCACGCCAGAGCGGCTGAACGGATGAAATTTGGCACAGAGATAGATTATAGTCTGGAATAGCACATGGGCTACTTTTTATCCCGGAAAATTAAGGAGTTCCCGCGGGAACCAAAATCCTCAATCCACGTGGACTAAGTCGCGGGCATTAGCTAGTCGGTTATAAAGATGGGCCGTGAAATCCATGCGATAGTATAAATATGAATGTTGGTAAAATGTTATGTTTTAGACAACTCCATATACGCTCCACACCAGGAACTGCTAGAAAGCAACTTTGAACTAACTTTATATCACTGTATGAGTATGATAAAACTACGTTCCCTGTTTCACTACATTATAATGTTATGTTGTGACGTCATTAGGTACTCAAACAGTATATCGTTTATATATTTGTATACAATCTTTTATGTATACTTTAGTTTATTCTGTTTTTATAAAATTATAAATATTAGTCCAAAATGGACATAAAACATAAGTATATAATTCTATAGGTATAATGAAAATCCGATGATATCAAAATCTTGAGACTGACGCCCAGAAGCCGATTTGTCTCAATCTTGGTCTCAATGCAAAGTTTTGAAAATTTATTTGAGCCTACAAATTTAAAATCTGTGTTTGAAATTGATAAGTTAAGTGAAAGTTCAACGTACAAAAACTATGCCAATTCGTTTTTCACAAATGTACTTTTGCAAAAAGTTCAAGGTTGCGGAAGCGACTTGATCAACAGTAGTTCTCGTAACTACCTACCGTTGAAAGGTAAATAAATAACATGATTGGATCATGATATCCCGAAACTGCAGATCAAAAATCGATTTGGTTCCATAGCGTTGAGGTCTCGAGGTGTAGAGCCCTCCAGGTTTTGAGTACGGGGGTTAGGGCGCATGCGCGGTGTGGGGCCTCTGACGTCAGAGCCCCGGCCGTTCTCAGTGCCCGCGACCGCGCGACCATCCACGCGCTACCGCCCCTGTAAACACGCGCTTCCAATCTTAATTCAACAATAACAAAATAACAGATAAAATACAAAATCACACAGATAAAACATCATCAATGATAAGCTGTGACACCCCATAATATGTGTGACATCGGTGCTTCCATTTAATCTGAAGTATTTTAGGGTTATGCGACTCATGTCACGTAGTGGTAGTTACTTATTGATAATAGTGTTTAGATTTGCTTTAGACCTTTTATAGTCCTAATATTATCAATTTAACACTTATTAGAATGTTTAATATACGTAAACATTTCAGGTTTGACCTTGATCGTTCCCACGCATGCGATTTCTACAAACATTTTTTTTAATTTTTTATCATGATATAATTTATTGTTTAACTAGGCGAAGTGCATTCATAATATAATTTGCTTTGACAGCGTAGTTTAGTTTGTAGTTGTACCTACCTATATTATATTTTAAAATCTATGTTATGTTGTAGTATTGACATCAGTTACCTACTCATATTTCTATGAAAATTATTTGTATCATAGCATAATCCTAGCGTTCTAGTAACTTTTGATAATTAATCATTTTTAAATGAATTTTCAAATGGCGGGAAAATATTTTCATTTAATTATTTTTATAACCTCAAAATTTTAAATTTCCTTCTTGCACTTCAGTTCAATCTTACGTCTTATCACTCGTACGACAAAAATGAGACGTCTTAACTCTATACAGAAAACTACTTAGCAAGAACGCAATGTTATTTATTTAAAAAAATTCTTTTACTGCTTTTTGCCTAGCGATTTATTTTTAAGAAGTTACTAGTAACTATGAATTTTTTTATGCAGTATTACAATATTATATTATGTAACTATGTCCAAATTTTTATTTTAAGCACAAAAATATAGAAGTAAAGCGTATTTTTTATCTTCAATATTTATGATAATAAATATATCGGGCTTGTAATAAATAATTAAAATCTGAGAATAAAATCATTATACCTACTGAGTCAGTTTGAAAATCGGGGGTGTGCCTATATACACACCCCGCCTATTATTGTATTGTATTGTGCGTATTATATTTTATTCGCTAAATACATCTTTAAGATAAGTACTCGTAGGTACATTAAAAACTAGATAAACTCCCACAAAGAGCCTGACCATATCACGAAATAAGATAATCTTGTAAGGGCAATAACATGTGAAGATACTCAATAAGTCGTGAATTTCATCGCTCCGTCCAATTTCTCTTTCTTAGAATAAGTATAATATTCGAACGTCTATCTATGTACTTCAGATTTTGTGCCTGAGAGATCCTAAGTAGTAATGCCTCCGGCTAACATTGTATAATCCATTCAATTTCATTTATTAGTTGCATTGCATGTACATAGTTAATATAATTATAATGACCTGAGGCCCCGTCAGTGCATTGTAATGGGTTATATTTTAAATCTATAAATACTTTAAAATTAGAATTACCAACACCATCAAATAAATAATATATATGATGCCCTAACAAATACTAGCTGATGCCCGCATCTTCGTCCGCATTGTTGTGGTTTTCGATTCCCGCGGGAATTCCTTAATTTTCCGCGATAAAAAATAGCCTATGTCACTCTCCAAGTCCACAAATATACCCATGGCAAAAATCACGTCGATCCGTTGTTCCTTTACGGCGTGATTGAAGGACTAAGATTTCACAGCGACCATCAGTTCAACCGATTTTAAGGAAATCGAGTACAGAGATAAGTTGTATCCCGGAAAAAGACTGCATATCCGTAAAGGACTTTTATCTCGGCTAATTAATCAGGGAGTTTCCACGTGAATTTTTCAAAAACCTTAATTCTCGCGGACGAAGTCGCGAGAATCATCGTGTTTCACTTTTTCACTTACTTACTAGACTTTGCCGACGACTTCGTTCATCTATCACGTCTACTATTCATAATGTTTTAGTAGATACCTACTTTGACTCTTGACTCTTTGACTCTTTGACTCTTGACTCTTGACTCATCTAAAATCGCCTATATCTACGCCCAAACGCGGTCAATTTATATTCACGTACACTTTCTGGCATTAGTAAACTCGTTAATTTTTAATTAAGGAAATTAGTTGAATTTTTATTCAAAATTGTTCTTTTTTCACTTAAAAAAGGAACTCGCATTTCAGGAAAATGATTTCCTTTCTTCACCAATATACTCTTGAATCTCGAGGCATTGTTTAGGTATACATAGAAACAGTACGGGGCCTTCTTGCGTGTTTTGCGAATCTCAGCTATCCAGGTCTTTCGAAAGCCTTTTCTATGAAGCATTTTAAATTGAGACGCCGATATAGGTACAACAATCATCCTTTGTGTGTGTATATGCATGTTTGCTTGCCCGTAAAAGCTTTTTATTAGCTTTATATAGTTGTTTTTAGAAATCACATGTTCTTAGTGAAACAGTTAAATCATAAGGGAACCAAATGTTTAATGTAAAAATATGTTCAATCGTATACATTTTATATGTTTAAGCAGTTTAAGTATTCTTTATTCGCCATTATAAATCTACCTATGTGATACGTAGGAAAAGAAAACACATAAACACTGTATTGAGGAACTCACACCCTATTCTTGTAAAACGAAAATATGTAAAAAAGTTCAGGCAAATTGTATTATGTTATATGTGTCACCGTAAGATTGTAAAAACCGTTAGATTATAATATAACGTTTTTATCTCGATAGATTATAAACTGTCGACAGATTGTGAACCGTAACATACTGCTTACAATTTAACGCGTTATTTTTCGGTAAATTGTAATATATTAGGTATATTAACCCGATAGAACCTAAGTACCTGAACCCACTACCTGAATATTCTTGTCAAACCCTAACCTAACCTATAGTTCGCGCGCGAGTTGAATGCAGAGTAAATGTATGGTGACACTTACATTTATTCTGCATTCAACTCGCGCGCGAACTGTACAAGAAAGAGACAAGAAAACATAAAAAACAATAAATATTTCATAAATTAATACTCAGAACATTGAACGGTTCACAATCTTACGACAGTTTATAATCTCGCGGGATAGAAACCGTTAGATTATAATCTAACGGATTTTACAATCTTACGGTGACATATATATTGCATGAAAATTGCATTTTCTACTGCTCCTACAAAGCAAGGAACAAGAAAGAGATGAAAAGCTAAAATTGGACCCTACTCCAATAAAAAAACTAGGTACCACTGCAAACTGTTCATATTTTCAATGATAAATTCGGGAAAAAATCCGGGATAAAAAGTATGCCTACTGTCTTTGTCCTCTCCGCTATTTTCATAGGCCGTTGCCCCGTTACGGCATGATTGAAGGACAAAGCATCAAACACTTTCCCATTTATAATATTAGTGGAATTTTAAAGTTACAAAACATAAATGAAATGAAAATGAAAATATACTTTATTGTACACCATACATAAAACACATTTAAAAAACAAGAAATTATGGAAAACTGTACAAGAGGCGGCCGCTTTATCGCTGAGAAGCGATCTCTTCCAGGCAACCAGAAAAGGAACTAATAACAAAAAAAATTAATGAGGGTGCACACAAAGTAGGTAATTAAAGACTATTATAATATAAAATACACAAATCTGTTCATATAAAATACATATAATTCATAAAAACATACATAAATAGTATACATACATACATATACATACATACATAAATACATACATACATATACATACATAAATACATACAAGTTAAATATATAACAAATAATAGGTATAGGTATATTTAGATATAAGCTTTCTATCTAAGGAATAGAATGTAAGGAATTAGATTTACAAAATTAAGGAGGCAAAAAGTGCTTTTTTAAGAGACTCTTAAAAATAGGCAAAGATTTTGCCTGCCTAATATTAAGAGGGAGAGAGTTCCAAAGACGAACAGCTTTAATGGAAAAGGACTTGGAGTAAAAGGCAGTGCTATGAGAAGGAATTCTAAGAATTAGATTATTGTCAGAGCGGAGAGATCGACCAGAGTGAGAATCACTGAGAAACTCAAACCGTTCTTTCAGATAAGGAGGAGTGGCTGGATTGAAAAGAACACAGTACAAGAGAGATAAAAGATGAGTATTCCTGCGAAGATGAATTGGGAGCCACTCGAGTTTATTGCGAAATTCAGAAACGTGGTCATATTTACGAAGCCCAAATATGAACCGTATACAAAGATTTTGAATGCGCTCGAGTTTATTTAATTGCTCCACAGTTAAGTCTAAGTAACAAGCATCAGCATAATCAAGAATTGGTAAGAGGAGAGATTGTGCAAGCGCAATTTTAGTAGGTATGGGTAGAAAGTTACTCAACCTCCGTAGAGACCCGACAGCAGCAAACACCTTTCTACTTACTTCACTAACCTGGGGAACCCAAGACAGAAACTTGTCAAATACAACGCCTAGGTTTTTAACTGTATCACTATACTGTAATTGGACCCCATCAAAAACAACATGGGGAAGAGTAGCCCAGTCTATGCGTGATATTAGATTTTGACTACCTATTATAATGACTTGTGTCTTAGAAGGATTTACTTTTAGTCCGTAAGAATTGCTCCATTGAACAATACTATCCAAATCTTTATTAACTAAATCAATAGTCCTGGGTAAATCTTGTAATTTAGACTGAGCATACACTTGGAGATCATCAGCATACAGGTGGTAGTGAGAAGATATATGCTGAGTTATTGAACTTATGAAAATCGAAAATAGGAGAGGAGACAACACGCCACCTTGTGGTACGCCGGCACTTATCGAACACCAGTCAGAAAATCTTTCTTCGATACGTATCCGCTGCCTGCGCCCATGCAAGTAACTATGAAACCAGTCAACGACTCCAGGAGATATGTTAAGAGAAACTAGAATTGCTAAAAGTAATTCATAATCAACATTGTTGAAAGCATTGCTAACATAACTTTACAGCTCTGAAATTTGTCTTAAATTTTAGGTATTCGGTCTATTGAAGTTCCATTTCTTATTTTGAGCTCTTAGGGGAGAGTGTTTTTTGACGTCATTCGGCGCTCAGCAGCCGTAATGTAACAGGCAACAGCAACGCCTTTGTATGAGATATTTGTTATGTGAATTATAAAATTAAAAATGCACAAGAAAACATATATTTTTATTACTTAATTGAGATACCTATTACCGGTAGTAAAAATTGATGGCTGTCCATGATGGATGTTGCCTCGTCCATACGGCTGATATTATTTTTATTATGTCTATGGTTAATTTCAAGAGAGAAAAAAGGCCGGATTACATTTGACAGATTAGTTATAGTCAAGTGTTGCGTTCGGAAACTTACAAAATTCAACTTGAATAGTTTGTGAATTGTTTATAATATATTTAATATTAACAGCTGTCTTAGGAAATCAGAACTCTATAAAAGAAAACGTGGTAAACTGAGATATTATAGCGAAGCACAGCAATATATCATCAGATGTATTGTTGCTAATGAGGAAAGTTAGGTGATTATTCAGCTGTATTATTATTAGCGGGTAATTTAGGTTGTGTTTGCTATAATACCATGTTAATGCTCGTTAGTATTTTTGTCCTAGAAGTTAGTTTATCTTAAATTTTATTTATTCTTCCTCTAATTAGTTTTGTTTTGCTTCTGGATTTATTTCTGTTTAAAATATTCAAATATTTTATTAAAGTGAAACTTCTTTACGACCGTTGTGATTTGAAAATTTGATGAAACGACAAAGCGACACCAAAAAGAGACAAACATATTCATAATAGGATTTAGCCTGCGAGAGAATGAGATAGAATACCAGTTATATTTATCTCATGCTCTCGTAGGCTACTTTTCTGAAGTTTCACTTCTGCCGTGTGTGAATTTCACACACACACACACTTTATTTATTTTACTATAATTAACCTTATCAATAAATAATTAATATTCCATTTATCGTTTATTTTGTGTTATAAAAAACAGTGAATTAAAACGGAAGCTTGTTTTTAAACAAACTTTAGAGAGTAAACATTAATTGATGAATGCAATAAATTTAGTGATTTCTGAGAGTGCCATCGAACTCATTTGAGATGAGATCACGCAAAAATTTAAAGCATTTTATTTGTAACAGTGCCAAAAACATATTATAATTAAGTACACGAGGAACGTGCAACGAAAATAAAATAAAATCCCAGTAAAAACATCGAAACTCCAAAAGTTCTTTACATTCTCAAGAGTCATCACTTATATCTCAAACCTTCAAAGGAAGCGGACGAAATAATATATTTGCTAAGAAACGTGAAGGTATCAATATTGAATAGTCGTTACAGTGCTGTGTGAACGATAACATCCATAGACATCGATGTATTCGTGTACTACAGTCGTGAAGGTGCAGAGGAGGAAATTAATGGTGTTTTGAAAGGGGTCAAAGGGTGGTTGTGTGAAGCGATGGTGCGGGCGTGAGAGGGCGCGCTGGGCGGGGGCGGCTCGCGGCACGGTGGCTGTGATGCGATGGGCCAGGACTGGTGCTTCCGCCGCAAGAGGAAGCGAAGCAGCAGTCAGGATGACACCCAACCGCATCACACCCGGTAACTACACAAACTCTACAACTCTACATTAGGCTTAGGTATAATGTGTTTTATGAACTACTTGCTGATGCCCGCGACTTCGTCCGCGTGGAATACGTTTTTTTATT
The DNA here is from genome assembly GCA_923060345.2 of Erebia aethiops. Taxonomy (NCBI): domain Eukaryota; kingdom Metazoa; phylum Arthropoda; class Insecta; order Lepidoptera; family Nymphalidae; genus Erebia; species Erebia aethiops. The sequence goes on from OV281081.1 coordinate 27,389,657, forward strand.
CCCACGGAAACTCTTTAATTTTTCGGGATAAAATCCTATGTCATTCTCCAGGTCCTCAACTTTATACCCATGCAAAAAATCACGTCGATCCATAGCTCTGTTGCATCGTGATTGAACCAATAAATCAACAAACACACTTTTGCGATGGTACATGTATAGATTGTATCCCGGGGCAGGACATAGGCTATTTTTTATGCCGGAAAATTAAAGAATGAAAAAAACGTAATTCCCGCGGACGAAATCGCGGGCACCATCTAGTATTATATAATATGGGACATACATATTTCTCACAATGTTTTCCTGTTAAATCCTGTTAAATCGAGTAATATTTAATTGCTTAAAATGAAATTGCTTACCTTCCTCAAGTGCGTGTCCGTGGATTGAACTCCGGACCTCCCGAATAGGAGGCCGACGACCTACCACTAGTATATCACCGCCGCATCGTATGCTTTATTATAATATAACATGTACTCCTGTGAAATTGTAGCGTTGCGTAGCGTGCGTCGTTTCATAATCCATACTTCATAGCCTGTCACATGCTCGCTATAAGTACCGACATACATGATGAAGCTTCTATCTTAGCTCTTTGTTATTTGATCTGCGTAAGCTCTGCGTAATATAATGTTGTACATAATATACGATTCAAATGTACCGAAATATGTTTAACAATATTTACTCGTTACAATATAATCCATAATAGTTCAGTCATTTGGTAGTTTTACCTGGAAAGTTTTCCGGGAGTTTTGAAAATTGGTTATTTCGTAGATTAGATAATAGACGTGTTCTTTTCTCGAATTTTTACTTTGCCACCTCGTATCTTTGCCGTTCGCACCGCCATATTTGAATAATGGCGCCCAAAAACAGTTTTTGACAATAACTCCTTTCCGACTCATTTTGCGATAAAAATATTTAAGTAGGTAATAAATTAAAAAAAAATCTACAATTTATGTAGTAACGTTTTTTTTAGAATCAATAGTTTAAGCGTACGAGCTGGACTATAAGCTTAAAGCGAGTTCTTTTATAAATCCATGTGAGTGTGCACATTGTTATTCCTTTAAAAACTTTCTGAGCTAACTGGCTTAACTTTAAACCTGCCAACTGCTTCTTGGAAATCCATAATATTTTTCAATATATACTTTCCATTTTCAGAGTGTTTTCGCTATTGGGAACTTGAATAACAAAAGGTGATCAGTAACAAAATAAATAATTATTTTATTCTAAGCTCCTAAGCTCTTGCAAAGTTTGGACGGTCTTACTTGGTAAGAATACTTATGTGCTTTAAACCTGTGAATAATTAAAGAAAAAATTTGGTGAATGTGGTTTTTCCAATATTATTTCCTCCAGAAACATTTATTTATAGCTGTCATGTCTTACATCTTACATACCACATGATCGTCAAAACTACATTGAAACCCACTGAAAAGTTATAAAAACATTATAACACAGCTATTTCGGGAAATAGGTACTTCAAAATGTCTCCAAATGTGGATCACCCGGGTTTATTTATTCTTTGTTAAAGAATAATAATTATGTCACGAAAACACACATGTTCCAGCCGGCGGCGGAAATTAGATTTCCTGCTCTATCATCGTACATAACGCCGGAATAATGATATTCTAACCTGGTGGGTCTTATGCTTAGACACAGTTCCATTGAAAATATTTTACGTAGCCTACCTATAAACTTTACGAATAGGTTTTGTCGTGGTTCTTTGTCTACACTATCAAACTATACGACATCATTTTTTTTTTTTTTAATTTATTTTACGGCCTTGGATACTAGTCCTTTAAGGCCACGACATCATTGGTCTTTGTGTCTTTAAGACTATTAATATGCGCACAGAATTTTAAAAAATGTCACGAAATGAAAAAAAAACTTGACTTCACACAAACTAAGTCGTAGACGTCATCTTAAATAACGTACTAATGTCTAATAGGTATTATTGATGTGAAATTTAGGATGTTTATAAGTTTGTTTGCCTCTCCTTCGAGTCACAATGACTGAACGGATTTGACTGAAATTTGTAACGAAGATAGGTTAAACCCTGAATAAAGTTTAACCCTGAAAAATCGCCTGAACAATGCAAATTTTTAAATTCTACACACAGCAAATGCGCAATGCGGAAATAGGAACGCAGATTGCGGAATGATCCTATTGCATTATCATTTCGCGTATATCCATAACACTGACGGTCCCTAAGATAATCGCATTGAGAACAATAATGGCCGCTGGGGGCTTTTACGATGCAATTATTCACTTACCCCGACACTATGCGCACGTTAGAAGCGGGTCCTCCTCCCTCCATCATCGGACAACGTAACTGCTTATATTATGTTGCTGATGAGAATTCATTAAGAAAATTAAATGAAAAGATTGCTCAATGCGAATATACGGGTATGTCAAGAAAATGAAATGAACAAGTTATGTTCTAATGATAGTTTTTAAGACTTCTTCGCTATAACAATAAAAGTTAACATCAGACAAACAGGTTTCAACGGCAAAGTAAACCACTTTGTTTTTAGGGTTGCCTAAAAGGTAGGTTTGGTGCGACTATGTCTGTCCAAACAAATTTAGCATTTTTGCAGTGAAAACTTCTTTAGCCGCGTTGAGCACTTTTTGGTAGAGGCCAAACTTGTGAAAATTTTATATTATTTTCAAATATTAATACTAAAATTCTAAGTTATAATTTTTAACTTTTATCGGCGCAGTCCCTATTGACTGCCAATTATTTATTTTTTTAATTACAACAGTCAAAACTGATCTAAGTCACTTTTTTACAAGTTTATACCGGGGTTAACATGAAAAGCAAAGGTATCGAAAATTTAACTTAAACACATTTTTAACGGCTTTGTCCAAGTAGGCCTAAAAACTTATAGATATCCGTCTATCGAATTCGTCTAATTGTGTCAAAAACACGAGCTATAGATGTAGTAACTACATGAGAACGGTGTATTTGTGTTACCTATTTAGTTCCAGACTAGACTATGACGTGGTTCTAGACCCATTACAGCAACTGCAGCTCCTGTATGGCTAGCATGCGCACTACGAGTAAAATTATGTCTACCCGTTATCTCTCTCTGTCTACCGAAGCTAACATGGTTACTTTTCTCGTTTTCTCAAAAGTAGAGATAAAAGTAATATTTCATAGCTGTGGTATTTTTCTCCACGAACCTTTACATGTCGACAATTTTTTTCTTGTAATATACCGCATTTTGTGCATGTTAGGGTAAATGAAAAATTAGCCGGCAACGACAACATCTCTCTCTCTCGTCGCGAGATAATCTCGTTGCGCGCATGCTAAGCACACTGGTCTTGACGATGTCTCCTTTGTATGACATTGAGCCACAGTATCTATGCTTGATATTTTTGTACTTTTATCTAATCCAACGAATATTATAAATGCGAAAGTGTGTTTGTTTGTTAATTTGTCCTGCAATAATGATCGACGGACGATTTTTTGCATGGTTATAGTTGAGGACCTGGAGAGTGACATAGGCGGGTTTTAAAAAATCTTATTCCACGCGGACGAAGTCGTGGGCCTTAGCTATTCTGCAACATTATAAATTATATTATAAAAGTACAAAAATATTTAAAACTAGCTGATGCCCGCGACTTCACCCGCGTGGTTTAAGTTTTCTTGGATTCCCGCGGGAACTCCTCAATTTTCCGGGATAAAAAGTAGCCTATGTCACTCTCCAGCTCGATCATAAATCATCCGTTTCTCCGTTGCAGCGTGATTGAAGAACAAACCAACAAACCAACAAACAAACACACTTTCGCATTTATAATATTCTGTATGTATTTAGTATGATTCTGTATCAAGTAAGTGTTCATATTTTTACACTAATTTTTCACAATTTTCACGCATACTTGCGTATATATGTATAACTAATATATCTATATAATAGCAGCTGTATGATATTGTGTAACTGGTACGTGTGGATAATATACCTATTATAGAATAGCATCTCGGTGCAGTAATATAAATGTATATTAATTAAGGACTTGCCCACTTCATTTGCATATGTAGATGCCGTGTATGTAAATGCAGTGGAATATTGTTATGTTTCGTTCATTCGTTATACCTTTTGTTTTTATTGTTTAATTTGCATCCTTGTTATGGGTTTAATAATAAATACCACAGTTATAATAACATATACTCACGTATTATTAACGTTGTTTTGTTTACTGATCAATACTAAATAATAAAGGGAATCAGCTGATACAAATATAAAATGGCTTTAATGTTAACAAAGGTTGTCATTTCAACCTTAGGAATTTTGATTCAACTTATCGCAGAGCGTAAGTTGGAACTTTGTTTTATATCTGTAAATTAATTCAATAAATTCGCTCCTTTTAAATTGATTCAGTAGTAGTCCTTAAAATTTGAAGTACTAGTTTGATAATATTTAAAAAGGAAATATACCTACCTAAAATGAAAAATTTACCATTGTCGTGATCGTATTTTCGACTGGCATCATTTATTTATTATTTACTAGCTGATGCCCGCGACTACGTCCGCGTGGATTGAGGTTTTTTGGTTCCCGCGGGAACTCTTTAGTTTTCCGGGATAAAAAGTAGCCTATGTGCTATTCCAGACTATAATCTATCTCTGTGCCAAATTTCAGCAAGATCCGTTCAGCCGTTGGGGCGTGATTGAGTAACAAACATCCATACATACATCCATCCATACATCCATCCAAACTTTCGCATAGAATATTTATTTGATTGATGATAGAATGGCAATACTGATTTCATGTTGACCGATTGGCTAACCAACCAATCGGTCTTAGATTGCATTTAGCCAAAGAATAACTATGCCTATACAATAATTCGTGACACTAGTATTCCCAAGATCCTACGTAGATAAAGTTATATTACACGGTCAATTTCCTAGCAAACGTGCATATAATTGCATCTCCATGCAATCCCGCCATAATGAAACAAGCCGCAAGTCACTCTATCTATATACAAGAAGGTAAAGGTCAATAAATACATGAAAATTAAAAAAAATAATGAGCAAACTTAAATAAAATTCATTTTATATGGTGTCATAGGTGTCACCGAACTGTTTTATTTTCTACGGAACCATATAAATCAAAGTTTCCGGCAATGGAAATTAATTAGATAAAATATACAAGTAGGTATATAAAAGGTTCAAAATAAGGACTGGCAAAGAATGATCCAAATCACTGGATCTTCAAACTGAGACCTTCACAAAGAAAGGATGTTGAGAAATACCCACGGGACTTTTATAGTGATTCCTGAATCAGCTCAGGTCTTGGTGCCTTCTAGTCCTAGCTTAAGGCGTGCCTAGTTAGCACTCTACAAGCAAAGTTGTACATAGAAACTTATTACGGGTAGGTATGAGTTCATGATACTGCCTTACCCCTTCCGGGCTAACGCGTTTGTATGGGGTACATTAAACAATAGGGTCAGTTACTGTTTTGACTGATGGATACTCTACGAAAATTATATTTTCATAACATAAATCTAGAAAATCCTCAGAACAATAATGAGCTCTCCTTCATCGGTTTATTCATCACTCATGTCGTGACTGATATAATTGAATCATGCAGAACTTATAAAAAAAATATTTTTGGACTCTATTCCTATTAACTATCTTTAAAATGATGTACCGCAGTCCGCAACCCTATGTAACGCTATAAAAATATTTTTCTCCGCATTCGCTTCTATGAGAACCACCTGAAATAAAGATTTTTATAACTTTTTAAGCCATATTCGGCTGGAGGCCATCGGTTTACATATTATATTTAAATTTGAAGTAATTACGTTCAGTACTTCAGAACTTATAAGGCACTGACAGACGGACGGACGGACGGACGGACAAGTGCAAATTCACTCAAGTAAACTCAGAGACCTTCGCTTCTCTCGGTCAAATATCCAAGTGCAATGGAGTTCATTAAAGGTAATATTATGTAGATATTCAAGCAGCCTTTGCAAGCGTTTACCTATTTTCCCTGTAGACATGCACGTAATTGCATCTGCATGCAATTCCGCAATAATGAACTTTTGCAAATAAATGTAGGTACATTCGAAACATACCTATTACCTACCTAATAATCTCTACTATGAATATAGCAGTAATACTTTGTAGTTAGAGACTTATTGCTAAAATGATAAATAGCAAATATTATTATTATTATTATTTATTCATAATTGCTTTAGTGCATCGTAATCATAATATGTTGGACAGAATCCATTGTGACAGAAAATACCATAAATTCAGCCAATCACGTCAATTGAGATTGTTACAATGATTAATGCAGCTTTCACTTAATAGGGCTATTGTTTTTATTATCTCAAATTATTAAAAGCCAATGCTACATTTATAGAGAAATCCTCAGCTAGCATGTAAAATGTGAACCAACAACCATCAAAAGCATTGTTTACAGTTTACACGTATATTTGACTAGCTTTCACTCACGTAAACTTCGACATTGTTTGGTAAATTTTAGACCCCTATTTTACTCCCTTTGCATTTACCCCTTGTGAATTCCTACGGCATAGGTAATAATAATAGACAATATCTGAATTCTGTATGCTAATTTCAGCCCAAATCATTTTTGAGCCCAGGTTTGAGCTGTGCGTTCGTAGAATAATTATAATCCATACTATCCATATCCATACTAATATTATAAATGCGAAAGTGTGTCTGTCTGTCTGTCTGCTACGCTTTCCCGGCCTATCCTTACAACCGATTTTGCTGAAATTTGGTATGGAGATAGGTTATATCCCGGGGAAGGACATAGGCTACTTTTTATCCCGAAAAATGAAGGAGTTCCCGCGGGAATCAAAAAACCTTAATCCACGCGGACGAAGTAGTATATTATAAATTAATAGTCAAATACTTTTTCCTTTTATCAATAACTTAAGATATGAAAAGTTTGGATTCTATACCTAATTCGATGAAAGGAAAACTAAGTTCATTTAATGTAGACAAATAGCAGTTTTCGTAAACATTCATTTCAGCTGCAGGGACGTGCGGGTAATTGCATTTAATTTACATGAAATCCTACAGTAGTTAACCTTAAGCTGACCTTTTTAGTAAAAATATCAGAGAACTGCTACTATTTTAATCAAATGTCTTATTATGAATATGACAAAAATTAGTTAATAAAAAAAACTAAATTGGTTTTTTTTTCAGTTTTTTTTCAGTTTTTTTTTTACACAAGGTCACGAAAGCATGTAACTAAAAAGTACTAAAGATACTTTAAATGCTTAATGTAGAGCAAACCTAGAAAACTATCTCTTTGTTAAATAAACCCCTAACTACGAAAAAAAGACAAATTTAATTAAAAAAGGCATTAATTTTCCAGCAGCATTTCGGGCATTATTTGCACTAATTAGGTTTTAGGTTAATTCAATCTAAACATGGTATAAACGGATAAGCAAACAATATACCTAGGTACCTATCGAAATGAAATGACGTGACCTACAGACATTGATGTAGAATTTTAATATCTCCTACAGACATGGGCCTACAGACAATAAGATATATATATATATATATATAAGTACATATTTATATATTGTTAGCAAAACTCATATTTTATTGCTGTTCTTATATTCTTTTTAGTAAATTTAAAAAAAAAAAATGAAAACCTCACTGCAACTGTATTTAAAATCTAAATTTACCCCAGATGTAACTCTCTCTCTCATTCTCTATTCATAGTGATCGCGACCTTACCTGTGCTATAATTGCATGTACGTGCAATTCAGCCGTAATTGTCTGTAGCCGCAACTAAATTATAAGCCAAGACAAAGCTATTACAATTTAAACCGAGGATTAAGCCACTTTAGTGTATGTAAAGATGGGATTGGAATGTTGTACAGGTTCCTTAGTGTCAATATTGTTGATGGCTGAGGGACATGGTCCCTTTCTATCGATTACGTTATGGTAGGTGGGTTCTCTGGAACAAATAACTTTAAACACTAACTCAAATGTTTTTTATTCAAATAAAATTTTACAAGTGTTTTTACGGCTGGTTCGGAATACTATAAGTAAAATAGGTTCCGTTGTATTGTTGTAATAAATAAATATAATTATAGATTAGTAGGTATATACTTACTGAAAGGCACGGTAGAAACATTAAAAGGTATGGTATAAAGTAACTAAAATTTATATAGGTACCTACTACATACATAACCATAACCATCTTCTACTACGGACAGATCACAGGACAGGGCAAAACGTCCGCATCGTATAGGATACAAGATTCGTTTTGTCGCGCTAGTTTTGTGCAGCTTCATGACAAAAATGCATATTGTTGGCCGCCAGCCATTTTAGTATCCGTAGTGTGTAGTTGCCTTACCGAATTACCATTTTGATTTTACGATAGAATATACGGTACGAACCTAAAACAGGTAATAAAAGATACACAACTTTCAGCTGTATCTTTTTGTAATTTAAGTATTATTATTTTTAGTTTTAAATCTAAGAAAAGTATTTAACTCCCAAGATATCCTCTTGAGGTTGATGACTGCAGCCGCGGTCAAGTTCCCGCGCCACGTGATCTCAGCGTTAAGCCCCGTACACACTTACACCTCAAGGTCTTGAGTTTTACTCAAAGATCGATTCTTATCACCATCATGTTTTATAAGTTATTGGACGTCAATACGTGTACGTGTACTTAATTTGAATAGATAAATATTGATTGATTGATGTATAAATCTCTGGTTCTAATTATAAAATGCAATGTGATCAATTATGTTGTTTGCAAAAACAATTTGTGACTGAAGTTTTAAATACAAAATTTATAAAATACTTACAATAGGTTGACTATTTCTAGTACAGGTGGAAACCGTCATATTATACACAAAATTATTAAGTATGTCCTATGATAATATGAATTATTATCTTTTATGCTATTTAAAAGTATTGATTGCAAAGTTCGTTGAAAACAACTGAGTTATTGACCAGAAATAATAGGTCGATATCCATGGTCCTAGAAACCTAGAAACGGAATATAGTAAAAAAATGCTTCTTTTTACTTTTTGCTTACTTTTGAAAGCGGAGATAGTGGGTGTATTATAAATGTGAAAGTGTGTCTGTCGGACTGCCTGTCTGCTATGTTTTCACGGCCCATGTTTTCAACGATTTGATGAAATTTGGAACAGGGATATCTTGCATCCCGGGGAACGCATCAACGTGATTTTTTGAATGGGTATAGTTTAGGACCTGGAGAATGTCATAGGCTACTTTTAATCCAGGAAAATTAAGTAGTTCGCCCGGGAGTAAAAAAACTTAATCCACGCGGACGAAGTCACGGGCATCACGTAGTAAAAAAGAAATCCTTAAATCATGAATATTAATAGAACTCAAATTCTTCTTCTCTCCGAACCAATGGATATATCGCTAATTCAATTATGAACAGTTCTTGGCTTATTTTATTTGATTCGATCTATTATTATTAGCATTGGCACATAGCCTCGTTCTATTTTCTACATAATATTGTGTCACTTTCTATGTAAGAATAAATTATAACATGTGCCTGTCTCAATCTACATTGTTGAATAAATTAGAAATATTGATTTATTTTAATTCAAGGCTATCAAGATTCAAAACCAATAGGCAGGTAAGTACCTTTTCATATTTCAGGCTGGATACATCGTTAAATCTGCTGGACTCAGTCTGAATTCCTAATTTTCCGGATTAATAACGCGTAAAAAGGTTTTGTTATTCATATTAATACTGTATTATACTGTAAAACATATTTGACTGAAATCAGTTCCCTTGATTCATAACCAGCTTCAGGTCCGTTTCATGACCCACAAAATAACGCACATTTCGCATCGATTTGAAGTGAACCTTCCGCCGGTGTACGAGAGTTCGAATTTCATTAAGTGGTGCAGCGCGTTGTGCCGTTTCTCATGCGGAGGTTGCGTACCAGCGTACGCATGCGGCTCGCCCCTTTTCGACCCCCGGCAAAATGGCGATGCCAACATGGCCGCCGGGCAGCCGCAGGATGCTCCGTGACGCTGCTCTCGTTCGAAACACCGTTGACACGAATCCTAAGCGGCCTGTACATTTTGACACGCACATCCGCATAGATACCGCTCGTACCATCGATTTATTACTCGCTCCGATACGACGCGTCTTGGACGAACCGCGCGTGCAACAAGTGATAGCGCTCAGAAAGTTGCGATAATCGAGACACTAGTGCTGATCTCTAGCAGTGATGTGATCGTGGACCGCTTACAAATATAGAACGTGCCCTTTCGGTGAGCGGCGCGGGTGAGCCAAGCGTGACGTCGGCTCACGTTCCCCGCGCCGCGTAAACGTCAACAGAGCCGCGTCACGCAGACCGCCGCTTCACATAAATAATATCAACACGCACGCGTGAGGATAGCGGCTCTCCGTAACGTAGTGCTAATCAGTGAAATCATCGTCAATCGTCATCGATACGTATCGGGAGCTCAGTTAACAACCAGATTCCGTAATTCACATTCTATCAAATCGAATCGATAAATATTACAAGTGAAATGTTTTATTTATTGACTATTGATATGACGACAAATGAAGCGAATCCCACAGAGCGTGTAGCTCCGCTCAGACAGGTCCAGTCGTAGTCGCGATCGCGCGTGTGCCGTTCGTCGCCGTGGAGCACGTGCGTTTCATGCAACCGGAATGCTATTCGTACCGGTCGCAGCGAGTTGCGGTGTGTGACTGAACGCCGAAACGGGACAGTGAATTGATACTGATGCATTTGGCAGGAAAGTATCCGTGGTGGTCGGGTCGGAGACGCGTCCGTCGGATAGCGCGGTAGGCTAGGGCGATGATCACACTGGTGTTCGCGGTGTGGTCGGCGGCGCGCGCGCTTGGTCTGGCGTGCGAGGCGCCGGCTGCGTCCCCCGAGGCGGACGAGGCGCCCGTGCTGCCTCGCCTCCGCTCCGCACGCGCCTCCAGCGACCTCTCCACACTCAGCACGACCACCACCAGCTCTAGCCAGACCAGTAGCGGAGACTATCCTAAGAGGTCTACGCATCGTTATCACTTTAACACTCAACAAATTGTTTCCTGCCTTTACCTTTTTATTCTTAACTAGGCAATCATTTGGTATTAAGGATTGTTATTTTACTAAGCCAACAGGTACAACCTTGAATAGAAATAATAATTGAATAAAATATAAACTATTCCTTTTATTAACTAAAATAAACAAAACATTCATTATATTATTATATTTAAGTGACAAATTTTAATATTTTGTATGTCCAGGATCTCATATTGCTCCAATTTTCTTCTTAATTTCCTTGAATATTTTTATTTTTATTACGACGAGAGCAATATCAATAATTAATTGATGAATTTTAGTATTACAGAAGTTTCTTCAGATTAATGAGCATTAATGTTTTATTCTTGTTTGTTATGAATTTGAAGAAAGAGGAGAGTCAAGGGCATATTATTCTTCTGGTATTACCAGACCGAGTACAAGTACAATGCCTTTTCTTCTCCTTTACGTTGGAAATAGTGAAGATTACAAGGCTTCTATTAAAATGCGAGTAGTGTGCCTAAGTACGTCTATTATTATTTATTATCTGCAATGAGCTACAATCAAGTGACGTTGATTGTAGTAGAAGGCCATTCGCATAATACAGACAACATCTCTACAAATGTCCCAGACACGATATTAACTCCTATGATAATGTATATTTAGGTGCATGTTTGGGATTCAATTATAAATTAAACGGCATTACTGCTTAAAATGTTACTTATCACGTAACCACAAATAGTAAACGTTTAATGGACGTAAACAAAACAATAATAATAAATCAATAAAACAGACGTATGGGCAACCACATTAACACATAGTAAAACGTATAACCGCTACTGAAAGAATGTTCGTCATGTATAAAAACAATCTAATATTAGAATCACCCATCCCACCAACTAAATATGACGTAGAGAAAATACAAATGATATACATAGAACGTGATGCTTTGGCTAGAATTTTTGTTATAATAATTTTAATGGAATAAGTTTCGAGACGTTTCAGATTTTTTTTTTCCAAATTCATGAAAGCTATATTAAAACTTCATCTAACAAGAACTCTATCTCTATATAATACATAATCAAGACCTCTCTGGCGCAGTGTTGAGGGCAGCTGTCGTTTTAACGTGCGGAGGTCCCGCGGCTTCGGTTCTCAGCAGGGTCAATTTGGGAATTTATTATTTCTGAATTTTCCCTGATCTGCCGGTCGTGGCTATTTACCACCCTACCGGCAAAGACGTGCCGCCAAGCGATTTAGCGTTCCGGGACGATGCCGTGTGGAAACCGATTATGGGTATGGGTTTAATATAACTGCCATGCCCCCAACAGGTCAGTCCGCTACCATCTTCATCATTACTTACCATCAGGTGAGATCTCAGTCAAGGGCTAACTTGTAGCAGATAAAAAAAAAGTATTGTCATAACAAGATTTATTAGGTACTTTTCGATAATATGATTTACATTGGATGCTATTGATAGATACGAGTACGAACGTATGCTCAGTCCATTAGGGATAGCAAATTGGTTTACGGACAAATTGTATCAAACCTCTGAGAGATGGAAGGAACAAATTACATTGAAAGAAGCTGTTCCAAATACATAGTAACCTCTAGAGGAAATTAAACGAGGGAATTTATAAGAAATCGTTTCATGAGTTGAACCATTGGGAGTTTGAACAGACCCTAACAAACACGGTGTGCAATGTGCATTTCTAACATTAATAATGTTTGAAATATTATATATTATATTGAAATATTATATATATTTATTATATCAAATATTTGCCAACTTTTATTATTCTATAACTAGCTGATGCCCACGACTTCGTCCGCGTTTTTCGGTTCCCGCGGAACTGTTTAATTTTCCGGGAAAAAAAGTAGTCCATTTGTTATTCCAGACTATAAACTGTCTCTGTGCTAAATTTAATTCAGATCCGTTATGCCATTCTGGCGTGATTGAGTAACAAAGATCATCCATTCATACATTCATCCATCCATGTCTCCGTCTAAACTTTCGCATTTATAAAATTATACGAGTAGAGTAGAGTGTAGAAACCGAAGGGGTATGGGTTTAATATAACTGCCATGCCCCTAACAGGTTAGCCCGCTACCATCTTAGACTGCATCATCACTTACCATCAGGTGAGATCGCAGTCAAGGGCTAGCTTGTAGTGGATAAAAAAAAAAAAAAAAAAAATATATATATAGTATACATATCAGGGACACAGATTTTCTGTGAAACAGATTTTAGTTTTTTTTTTTCATTTTCCGAGCGCGATAATTCTATTAATGTTCTTAATCGAGTTTGAACTCTGCCCATCCGCACTTGACTAGTGTGGTAGACTGTAACCAAAACCCTTTTCATTCTGATGATGAAGATTGATGATGATAATAATAAAGTACGTGGGCCCCTTTCATTAATTTCTTCGATCTTGGAATTTGTGATTACGAAATCCCTAATCGACCGTCTGGAGGAGTAAAACTCCAGATTTGGTGCGTGACTGAACGCAAATAGGTACATATTGGATCAGTATCACTTTGCAAACTTATGGATTTGGGTTCCATGTTTTATTCACATCCACTTAATTAAGTTTGTAACTTTGTAAAGTAGAATCAAAATAATACCGACCACTAGTGTATCTCCGATATAATTATCCCTTGAGTGTAGTCAGCAAGTGTCCTTTGAAATTTTCCGCCGGGGCTGAAATTTGTTCAGGGGGCTTACTCCCATAGCTAAAAGCAGTATTATTTTGACATTTTGGTTGACTCCCTAAAATAAGGGCTATAATTCTGAAACAAGAGCGTATACAATATTAAAATAAGGCTGCTTTAAGCGATGGTAGTAAGCCCGCAGAACAACATTATCAGGTACAAGACAAGACTTTAAGATGACTTTTGACGACCTCCCAAGTGCAGTGGTGAGCGCTGTGGTCTTATAAGCGGGAGGTCCCGGGTTCGAACTCCGGCAGGGTCAATTCGGGAATTCATAACTTCTGAATTTTTCTCTGGACTGGCCTAGTGGGAGGTTTCGGCCTTGGCTAGTTACTATCCTACCGGCTAAAACGTACCGCCAAGTTATTTAGCGTTCCGGTACGATGCCGTGTAGAAACCGATAAGGGTATGGGTTTAATATAACTGCCGAACCCGTAACAAGTTAGCCCGCTACCATATTAGACTGCATCATCACTTACCATCAGGTGCGATCGCAGTCAAGGGCTAACTTGTAGTGGAATAAAAAAAGCTCGCATTTCGTGAATCAACATACCCACAGCTTGTACCGCTGGGTGTACACACTTGTTATTTTGCACATGAGATTCTTGTATAATATAGAACCTCACTAAGAAAAGATTTTTAGAAATTCCAACCGAACCAAGCCATCACTAGTGGGTATATAAAAGGCAATAAAGATATCTATTGATACATTTAATTACAGTACGCAGTGAGGCATTGAGAGAATTTTGTTCAATTAACCGTCGCACGAAGGAACAAAGATTTGGCCTGAATACAAGGAACGTGACACTGGACATATTAGATTCGATCTATTATAGGAAGTGGCTTTTGGATTTCTTCCTTATATTATTTATCTGTGACATATGTTTTCATTGGATCACAGCGTTGCAAAGTTAATTAAACTTATCATTATGATTAGTTATGTTTTCATTGGATCACAGAAAAGTTGCAAAGTTGAATAAACTTTTTATTATATGAGTAGTTATGTTTTCATTGGATCACAGCAAAGTTGCAAAGTTGATTAAACTTATTGTTATGATTAGTTATGTTTTTATTGGATCAGAGCAAAGTTGCAAAGTTGATTAAACTTATTATTATATGATAAGTAGTTATGTTTTCATTGGATCACAGCAAAGTTGCAAAGTTGATTAAATTAATTGTTATGATTAGTTATGTTTTTATTGGATCACAGCAAAGTTGCAAAGTTGATTAAACTTATTATTATGATTAGACTCTTGCCTGGCAGTAATTATTGCCTAGAACGGTAACTACTTCGCCTCCTATTCATGATAGGAGGAGGTTCGGGAATCAATCTCAGGCTATTACTTAACTCCTAACTTTTTGAAATGACCATGTGTAATCTCTGCTTCTGTCTTTTCTATTGTTAGCAAATAGCATGGAATACTTGTACTTGCTTGTAGGCGAAAACATAGAAGGAACCGAATGTCGAATTGGAATAACGTTTTATTCTGTCTGCTTTATGCGCGAAATAATTCAAGTGAAAAAAAATTGTATCGGATAAAATCTGGGCAAATCAACGTCCCCAGCGGACTATTTGAGAAGAATATTTCTGGATAGTAAATTGATTCATTCATTTATTTGCTTTAGAGAGAAACGCTACGTTCGTCACGCACGAACCGTTATCCAAAAATCCGATCTGGGGCCATACTACTAACGCTTAAAGCAATACCTAAGCAATATTACTTAAAATGACAGTTTGATGTCACGTACCTTGACGTTCCTAAAATAAGGATTATAATTCTAAAACACAAAAGTCAACAATGATGAAACAATATGGCTTTAAACGTTGGCAGTATGGCCACTGGTACTATTGTTATACGCACTCCCAGCAAGGAAGTTGTATGAAATTCACAATAGTGACGTCATGATGACGACACAAAATGGTTATCAAACTTGAAACTAACCGAGGATGTGAATTTTAAGTCTTTTGGAAGACCCTCTATTTAATAATCAGTTAGAAATAATTTATTTTTGATATAGGTATCATCCCTGTTGTAATTTTTATACGACCCATATTTCATTGATATCCATGCTCAAACGTTAATATCCACCGCATGATTAACGTCATATAAAAGAACAACCTTTACACCTATATCACGATGAGATTTCTGCTAATGATAACAAATAATTATGATAACCTATCAATACTAGGTAATGCGATGTACTTAAAGAATGCAGACGTCATATCGTATGGGTGATCAATGGTACAGCGGAAAGAATGATCAGGTTTCCAAAAACTAGATAGCTAGGTAACTTTTGTAAATAAAAGTTCTCATTTTAATCAGCTCAGAGCAGAGCGTATTATTTTAAAGAAAATAAATTTGTGTTTTTGTCATTTGCCTTATTTTTTTCTTAGTCCTTGAGATATAAATAGCTTCGAATCGCTCCACTATACGGGGGGTTGACTGAGCCATCATTGATCGTGGATGACTATAATATATCCATATAACATTGACTATTATAATCTTAAACCTTGGACCGTGGCACCAGAAGCTGCCCATGCCACATGATTTAAGGCAGCTTACATTTGCAGCTTAATTATTAATTCAAATATAGCTTCAATTAATTTATTTTCTTAAAAATATGTATAAAAGAGATGGGACCTACTATAAAAAATAGCTACTGAGGTACTTGTTCCACAGGATTTACGAATTCACATCACTGGTAAACTAATTGTTTTTATCTTATAATAAAATTATTGATGATCCATTTTAAAAGCTTGATAGCATATAGAAATCTGGGAGGCATAAACCGAGAGGTTTATGCCTCCCAGAGTGTTTACGTTCCAAAGTGTTTACGTTCACATACAAAATATATATCATAATATGTATATCAATTCATACAAATTGGACAATATGTTATTAGACATTCAGTCACCGGCTATTCAGATATCATATTGCAACTAACTAATACCCGCGACTTAGTCAGGATGGGTTGAGGTTTATTGGTTCCAGCGGGAACTCAAATTTTTCATGATAAAAAGTAGCCTAGTGTTATTCCAGACTATAATCTATCTCTGTGCCAAATTTCATCTAGATCCGTTCAGCCGTTCTGGCGTGATTGATTACCAAACGTCCACCCATCCATTCATCCAAACTTACGCATCCATATTAATTTATATCCATACTAATATTATAAAAGCGAAAGTGTGTCTGTTTGTCTGTCTGCTACGCTTTCACGGCCCATCTGTTCAACCGAATTTGATGAAATTTGGTATAGGGATAGTTTGTAACCCGGGGAAGGGCATATGCCATTATCCCGGAAAGTTAAAGAGCCTTCCTGCGGGAATCAAAAAACCTTAATCCACGCGGATGAAGTCGCTGGCATAGATGATGGCAGCGACTTCGTTTTAATTAGTAATTAGTAAAGATTTGGCAGTCAGGTATACATTTTGACGACCTCCGTGGCGCAGTGTGTAGCGCTGTTGCCTTAACGTGCGGAGGTCCCGGGTTCGATCACCGGCAGGGTCAATTTGGGAATTTATAATTTCTGAATTTTCCCTGGTCATGGTCTGGTGGGAGGCTTGGGCCGTGGCTAGTTACCACACTACAGACAAAGACGTTCCGCCAAGCGATTTAGCGTTCCGGTACGATGCCGTGTAGAAACCGTAGGGGTATGCGTTTAATATAACCGCCATGCCCCTAACAGGTTAGCCCGCTACCATCTTAGACTGCATCATCGCTTACCATCGCAGTATCGCAGTCAAGGGCTAGCTTGTAGTGGATAAAAATAAAAATACATATAATATAACGACTGACAGACTGACAAACACATTTTGCATCAGAGAGCTACTTATTATCCTGACATGATCCTTTATTGAGCCACTTCCGACGCTTATGACCTTCCAGCATGAAGGTTAAAGAGCATAGCCAATTTCAATAACGTCGTTTGACGTTTCTTCATAATTTCAACTTTTCCAAGTTACAAAACAATGTTTACGGAAGATTTAAATTTACAGCAAGGGGAAAAGTTTCACTCTACTATACTTTCGTGAGAAATATATTTATCTTTTTCAAGTCCAAAATTGAAAAGTTGAAATGACAAAAGACTTTCTTCTTCTTTTGATTATCCCTTTTATCTTTTGTACATAATGAATCATTATATTTCCTGTCTTCGCAAAGGTGGTCTGAAATATTGATGATACGTAATAATATTTTTTATCCACTACAGGTTAGCCCTTCACTGATATCTCACCTGGTGGTAAGTGATGATGAAGTCTGAGATGTAGGATGTAGAAGGATTAACCTGTAGTATAATGTATGCATAATGGAAGTTATACATTAAGCCTATATCGGTTTCTACGCGGCTTTGTACAGGAACGCTTATTCGCTTAGCAGCGCGTCTTTGTTTGTAGGGTAGTAACTAGCCACGGCCGAAGCCTCCCACCAGGCCAGACCAGACGAAATTCAGAAATTATTAATTCCTAATTTGACCCAGCCAGGGATGAACCCGGGATCTCCCACTTTAAGACCACAGCGCTCGACACTGCGTCAGAGAGATTGTCAAATGAAAGTATGAAACTTCCTTCATGAGACAATCTATTTACCTACTAGAGTTTTTACAGCATCGAAATATTAGAATTTTAAGGGCTGAACGGATCTGGCTGAAATTTGGCACAGAGGTAGATTATAGTCTGGAATAACACATAGGCTACTTTTTATCCCGGAAAACTAAGGAGTTCCCACGGGAACCAAAAAACAATCCACGCGGACGTAGTCGCGGATATTAGCTATTAATATTATAACAAGTAGATGTTGTCTGCGACTTCGTATAAATCTTGAAGCTAATGTTTGATTTTCCGGGACAGTAATTAGTAGCCGGTCATTTTCCAGGTTCGTAACTGTACACATACAAAAAATCACATCGATCCGTTGCTCGAGTGTTTCACATCTATAATAAATTAGTATGAATTAATAACAAGGAACTGCATAAAGGTGTTGAAACTACGAATCGTCCATTGAAACCGCGCCCCTGCGGTCGCGTGCTATTGGCGTCATCAAGCGTCACGTCCTATTTGTATCAACCTTTAATATTACGTAGGTACAAGTTGTAAAGCATTAACTAACCGTGTTAAACACTTAGATAACATGTCTACCTTATCAGTTATCCCGTAGATACAATCAGTTACAATATGTAAACGTGCATTGATAGATTAGTACGCTATCCGCCTTACAATGACGTTACAGTCAATATCCTAGAAACATAGTTACGTTTAAAATGCAAATTCCATGTAAAACTACTTGTATATTATAGTATTCGTATACGTACACGATAAGATTATCACATTTCGAAGATTCGTATACAAAATATCAGTTACCGGACTACAGCTACAGAAATAGGCCTAATCTGAGTTCCTGGTGTAACTTTTCTACTAACATGCGAGCTCGAACGGAGCAATGAAAGCAAGAAAAATGGTTGAGGTAATGACAGAACTAACTCATGCTAGCCAGTTTGTAACCGTAACGTTCTAACATTCTGTTCAACTTTTGGCCCCTAAATAGTCTGTTCCAATAGAGATGAGCAATTTTTTCAACTTCTTTGACGTCTGATCCTTGACCAATAGTGATGGGTATATTGAAAGGCGACAATTTATTAGATATTCCACTCATTATTGGTCAAGTGGCATATAAGATGACGTGATCAGACGTTAAAGTTGAAAAAGTACTAGCTCATCTCTTTCATACGAAACTTTGACAGCACCGGCTCAAAACTATTGATACCGTGGCAGGGCCGTGACATAGGTAAGTCCCGATATCTAACAGGTGATGGGCGGAGATCTGTTAAGCTGAGTAATCAGAATTTACATCATTGATAAATGACGTGATGAGTTTTACACGTCATCCATCAATAATGGATATACTTAACTCTGCTCTACTCCACTCCTGGTGGATACCGGGCTTAACCCTGCACACAACGACGTCACGTCAGACTTGTAAACAAAGCTCAAAATTAATAACATCATATAATTTATAATTATGTTTTATAACCAAAATCATCACACTCAAAAAAATATTATTTCTTTATTTGAATTTGCTAACAGTTGTGTCTGGTTAAAATGATAACGGTGGTGGTCGTGTCTGGTATACTTACTGAACTTGACCGGGGGTATTAGGTGGAGTGAGGCCCCTCGCCGGTGGAGCGCCAGGGGAGCATCGAGAAGACCCCTCAGACGCGCGCCGGTATCAGCTCGAAGACGTACTACTGGCAGGTATTGGTTTGAAGGGATTTTGAATGCTGTTTAGGATGTAAAGTAACATACCAACTTAAAGCTACGTAATGACTTTACATCCCACTTTGAAATGAAATGAAATGATTTACCTGTTTCAATATGTGTTTGTTTTACAAGTTTTTGTTGGTGTAATCTTAAGAATGATCGGATTATTACAAAAAATGGAAAACAGAATTTTCGTTATGTACCCTTATTGATACGCATAGTTTCTTACTTTATGCTTACTTACTTACACTTATTCCTTGGGTAGTTCCGTCCTCCATCTCCAAAGTTACTCATTAGATCTATAAGTACACTTTTAATTGGAAGAACCCTGAAAATACGTCCTTTTATATAAAAGAACAATACTATAATAATAAAATTGGTTCAGATTTGGGGGATTTATGGAGTAACACTGCCACCAAAAATACACGTTTAAAAACTACACTACACACAGATAAATGTCTGAACAAAACGTCCACGACGGACGAAAACTTGTGTATGCAGATTGCAGGATCCATATTTTAAAAAAAAAGCGAGTTAAGCGGACTTTTGTTTCACCAACCAAAAAAATGTATGAATCGTATTATAGTGAGGTTTTGCTCCATCTCAACAGAATATGCAATCATGCAATTTGGTACTGGGGTCGGCTAGCATGTCATTAGTGGCTCATAAAATTAATTTTTGGAGCATCATCGTTTCAAATTCGAAATATAATTGAGTCATTTTCGTATAAAAAAAGAAACGGAAATCCTTATAATTTTTATTTTGTTTTTTATTTTTTATCGTTGGATTGTTGGGAAAATTAATTTAAAATTACGACAATTATAAAAAAATATTGGTCGGATGCTTTTATTTACATTTTTGCTATTTTTATTCATATTTTTTTGTCTTTTTATATCACGCAGAATCTCAGACCTGAGAAAGTCTCCCTTTTTGAGATGAAATAATAAACTTGAATTTTATCAAGAAATTATTTAAAGGACGACCTCTAGCGGTGGCTTTTCAAACTACAACGCTGAAACTAGACTCGACTCCGACTTCAGTTGTTTTCGTTCGTTCGTGAAACTTCTACAGATGTCTCTGCAGTACTAAGGAAAACAAATGAAAACACTTAATTATATTTATAGGAACTTCACAACCTTGTTCTTCCTTCCCCGTTTTACCATAGAACAGCGAGAAACCGTCTGCGTTGGCATCCTTATGTGGTTGATGTCCAATCTGCCCGCACGAAACGTTTTTGCTCGACGTTTCTGATCCAAACCGCTAGGGTGTGGAACAATGGTGGAACACCCTCCCAGCGCACGTGGTTCCTGCCACATAAACCTTAGGTACCTTCAAGGCAAGAGTGAATAGGCATCTTCTAGGCAAGCGCGTTCCAACCTAGACCTCATCATTGCTTTGCACTAAGCAAGATTGTCGTCAAGCGCAAGCCTATCTCTCAATAAAAATAAAAATATGAAAAACTTAACTTATTTATATCAATCATGGAGTTTATTTTTAGTATAACCCAATCCAGATGCATTTAGGAAACTAATAATAGGATTACAGTCACTTGAGAGAAAACCACCGACCGACTTCGTCTGCATGTATTTATGTTTTTAACTAACTTGGGATTCCAGGTTAAAAAATAGTTATTACCTATCCATCTCCAGGAAGCAAGCTGTACCAAATTTTATCAAAATCAAGTTAATAGGCCATGAAAAGGTAGCTAACAGTCTTACTGGTGAACTAATTTTCGCTTCTAAATGAATGTTAGTTTACCTACTATTTAGCAAACAAGCTAAGATAAATCAAAATGTTAAATGTAATATTACAATTAAAGCGTTTAAAAAGATACATACCTAATAATTATTTTAGTTATAGTGAGCAACATCTGATATATTTGAATAATTTATTAGGTATTTTCTATTTTAGTAATAATTTCTGCAAACGCTATATCAAAAATACGTGCTTCTGAACGCCTAAAATGCCTTAATAATTCTTATTATATTATGAGTGGAATTAATTAATTATTATCTTAAATTACCAAACCCTATTTCATAAAACGGCTTTCATCATTATTCTATAAATAATTTAATATTAAGGTGTCCATTTTATTTAATAAATCGTTCCAAAGTAACATTTCGTTAAGCTTTAGAATATAAGAAATAGAATTTAGATATATCGTAAGTGTTATTGTATGTCAAAATAATATAAGTAAGTAGGTAAGTATGTTTAATATTTGTTACATTTCGTCATTGGAAAGTCCATTTTTGGGCATAGGCCTCCTCCATCCTTTTCCATACATTTCTATTCCTCGCCAGCCTGGTCCAGGTATTTATAGTATAGTAATCCAAAAATACAACAATATTTTTATTTTTTATTTTACTTCACCTAGAGCCTAGTTGAAAAATCAAAATTATTAATTTTGTACTTTTTGTTGTATTCCATGTTATGTATGTTTAAATTATAATATTATAAGCCAGCAACATAATATTATAATTTAAAACTACATGATGTGCAAAAAGATTCACTTTTTGATTGATCAGTAACAATCTTCTGAATTTGTAAGAAAAAAGTCCTGACTCACTCACCTGAGGTAGTTGAGTGAGGTAGGTGAGCACACTACTGATTGACTTACCAACACCCAGCCCAAGTCCTAAAACCTAGAAAGCTGAATTTTTTGACAGAGGTTCCGGTAATGATGAAGATGCCAATTTTCAGCCAGATCCGTTCAGCCGTTGGCGCGTGATTGAGAAACAAACCCATACATCCATCCATCCAAACTTTCGCATTTATAATATTTAATTTGAAATAATTTGATTGATATTGCTATCCCTTTCATAATATTGCCTGTGGAAAGGGACATTACTAGATTTACAGCTGTTATTTTAGTACTCTTTGAACACAATCTCTATAGTCCCACTATCTAAATAGGTAGGTACCTAAATATAATATGATGATTATACCAGCGATCTTTTATATATTATAATATCATTTGCGTCACCGATATGCCATCAATATTAATCCTATAGGGGTTAATGAAATAAGTAGGTAATAAAGAGGGGATTAGGCTGCGTCAATTTTATAAGCCGTTAAGAATCAGTGACACTATCACGTTCACGTTAAAGAATTTCTTTGTTAACACTGTAATATATTATACCTACTTTTTAAGTCATAATTATTCATGTCTGAATATGTGATGGTATGGTGTTTATAGTATGAAAAGCCTCAGCCAATACTAACCTTGTACCTTGAAGTACAAATTTTGACGTTGTTATATATTTGCATGTACAAATTATTATATAATAGATGATGCCTGCGACTTTGTCCGCGTGGATAAAGTTTTTTTTCCTGCGGGAACTTGTATATGTATCATAATAATATTATGTATACTGTCCGCAATCGCTTGATTAATTGACCTCTTGGAGTTTCTCGGCTAAGGGTTATTCGAGTTGATAAGTTGTTAATCCTTTGTCCTTTGTTCCAGCTTCGATGTGGAGAATGGCGGGGGTGCCGGTGGCGCGGGGGGGGCGCGCTCCCCCCTCGAGGGGGGTTCGCCCTCCGCCGCGCTGGTGCTCCAGTCCATGCCGCAGCGCCGCGAGTCCTTCCTCTACCGATCCGATTCCGACTTCGAAATGTCACCCAAGTCCATGTCGAGGAACAGCTCCATTGCCAGCGAAAGGTGAGTCCTAAAGCTTACACTACACTCTCCATGAATATGTTCGGCAAAACACTTCAACAAAGATAGCCGAGGCAAATTAACGCACTCTACAGACTTGTCTGATATCGGAAGTTCTTATTCTGAACGCCGCGCTGGTCTAGCTGACCGGACTCTTTATTGTCGTGCCAAAACCCTTCGAGTAGGTATTCAACCAAATCCAGAAATTAGCGCATAAAGTAGGCGAAGCTAGGAGCCTATTTAAACTATTATTTGTCTAATTTCGCGAGTAGTGTATTGAGCTCCTTAGGAGCGTTATATGTTACATGCACACAAGCAATATGAAACCATAAAAATACTCATTTATTTCTTACCTTAAATTACCTGAACTGAAAATAAGCTAAAAGCACATTGAAAAACTCAGCCAAAAATATTGCTACTTGATGGAGAATACCTACGTGATAAAATATTTCCAAACTAATTTTGGTGCCTATTACTTTCATAGGTACAAGTTTTGATAGGTAAGAAAACTATTCAATGCTATATTATTCCAAGACTTTCAATATGCACTATATTACTAAGTACTCAACTATTACAGTGTTCTACGTTATTAACACAGATCTTCAGTCTAAAGTAACTATAAATTGTAATTCAAACTAGTACACACAATCAAAATACACTGCACAAAGAGGATGTAGAATTCTAGCAAATAGAGAAATCGGTACACCTTAAAGACTATAGCCTAAATGTAAATAGGGCGAAGTTACCTGAATATCAACTGAATTTAAATACAAAGACGCGACGCGACGGCGTTCTCCATATGTATTATTATGAACTAACAAACGCTTTTGTTGCTGAATCAAAGGGTTTCCTAGTATAATATTAAGTTTTCTAGTATAATATTAATTAATATTATAAAAGACTACCCTAGATTACGGTAGTTATTTACCCGTAACTAAGCATTGAAGAAAATTTTTAATAAAAAATCTTTTGAAAATTGAAATGTTAGATGTACTTTTTTGATTGTACCTATTATATTTCTAATCAAGCACTAGATATTTTAGTTTATGACTTTGCAGATAATTAAGTTAGCCCAAAGGCACAGCTGGAATTTGATAGTTTTGAATACCATTCCACATAACATTAGAAGTTTGGGCAACTGAAACGTGCGGTCCCAGATGTATTAAACATTTAGGTACGAGACCAAACTTTAATCGGCAAGTTAGATTGTGCTTCAGCTAGAAATTTTAGGTCATTTGGAAAGTATGGTACGTGATTGTTTTATCAAATGTGCCAAAGATGTAACCTCTTCAAGAGAACAGCTACAGTAATTACCTCGTCTTATTTTACTTGCTGTCTATTTTACTACACAAAATTGCAGACTAGCTTGAAGCTATGATAATTTCAGGCTGAAATAAAGTTGCCATTCTGAAAACCTACTAAGGTTGCTAATTAAAATATTATTCCCTGGTTTCCCTTTGACCTTCAATATGCGGAAATTCAATGGTTGTTTCAGAAAACGTAGTAGTTCTGAAAATTTGTGAAAAAGTGAAATACGTTTAATAAATTTTGATATTTTCCTCCTCCTCTTATTTTATGTACGATTCTCTGATTCAATGCTAAAAATGATTTTGATATCAGCAGCAAAATATGTTTACACTGAACAACAGTCAGAAGTCTGCCTATGCATTTTTTTGTATTATTATCCCGTTTTTAACTTTTTTTATTGAAAATGCGCCCTTAGCGCCTTCGACTCTGGAAGATCTTTCCCCTCCTGCGGGCTGTGAATTTCGTGATAATCTCTTTCACGACAACCAGAAGCCGTTTACTTTATTTACACCTTTCTACATGATACGTAAACATGAACTAATGCACGCAAAATAATAGCTCAAGTACCTACTACAAAAACACCTGGCTTTTAGAACACTGCGTGTCCACCAAATAAGCTATAATACTACACTAAACAATTAAACTATATAGAGTCATATTTGCGAGGAATATAATCTTGTAGACTTATAATAGACTTTTAGAGAAGGAATATAATCTTATAGACTTGAGCTATTATGTTTTAATATTGATATTGTATCCGTCTAAGAGCCTTTACACACATCGACGTTATAACGCGCACGGCTAGAAGGCTTTGAATTTATTACAGTCATAGTTATGGTATATTTATGAGCCCCTTTACATAACTTTACTTAAATGAAATTTGTAAAGACGCGCTGCGTTGCTTACGAGCGTCTTATGTAGGTATGCGAAATTTTTACATTAGGTATATTTCGTACATATTCCATGAATATTAACAGCAAACAAAGAGACAGCAAAAGATGTAATTTAGCCTGTTACATTATTCCTCAATTTTTTTTTATATAATGTTCCGAATTTTGAATAAATGTTAAAAATATAAGATTTTTATTACATAAATATCAATCAACCCTGAAATGATAAAGCTGAAAGCACTGAACTAATAAGAATCTAAGATTTGGAGACTAAACTATGAAGCACGTGAAACGCGATTATTGTTTGTTTCAGCCTTTATTAGTAAGGTTTTGGTTTTGAATCGCCGCGTGTTGAATGTATGAATGTGGTCACAGATTTAATGAGCGATTAACTGCGATACGATTCGTATAATGGTGGCACGAGCTTTAACGGTTGATTAACAGTTAGGTAGAGCTTACTCACAGCACACATATCTGCTGGTAACAGCATGCCAAATAGTTCTGTGTTTGAATGACCCCTGTGCCGTCTTAGCCAAAAAGCTCTTATTCACACAAAAGCTTTTCTAACGCGCTTTAGAAAAGTTTTAGATTGAAACAAATGGGCTTACAATGAATCAATTGTAAACCCATTTGTGGAACACAGAAGTTTTCACACGTCAGCACAAAATTTTAATATATTTTCTGCAGTCTTGTATTTTCAGCGCTCGCGCGTTAGGTGTTGAGTCTAATATAAATTGTGTTTTTCTTTTTAAAGTGATACAAAATCTAAATTAGGTTGCTTGTTAATTTTTTTTAAAGCGTGTTCGAAAAGCGTCCGTGTGAATGAGAACTTATAGTACGAATGTCGTTCAGGTCGTATCGAGGTGAATAAACAAATTGAATTAATCGAGTTAGTAATATTAAGTTTAATTCAAAATAATTATAAAATGTTTGAGCAAATTTTATTGCCATGTATTACTGTGGCATAATATAGATTTCTTCAAATTGTTATGTAATTAAACAAGTTACATACTTATTATTATAATAATTATTATACTGACCTTGGATACTAAGGTTATTCAAATATATCAGACCGGTTTTAAGACATCCATTTGACCTCTGCTACAAACTAGTTAGATACTTAAGTTTGTTAAATAATTTGACCCAAAATTTTACCTTGACGGGGGTGCCTGGGGGCAGGATAGCAAAAACTGGTCTGTGAAGTTTAAATAACTTAGTCTAGTTATCGATTGTTCAAAACTTGATACTTGTCTAAGATATCACCATTAAACTAAAAAAGCATCATAAAAAGGAGACATATTTTGTGTCTTTGTATTTCTGTCATTACATAGAGGTTAATGACAGAAATACAAGTCGTTACATCGTTACCTTACCATATAAGGTGGAGTAAACTTCATTTTGTTCTCGCTACAGTTTTGGTAGATTAACGTAACTTCGGTGTTGTTTTACTCAGGCACTTAAAAACCTATAAAAGACTGATTTACTTTTTACCAGATAACGACCGCAAATTCGTACGCGACAATTAAATTTTTTGATTCTAGCGGGAACCCTTTAGCGCTCTGGGATAAAGAGTAGCATATCTAAATATAGGAAAAGGAAACTAACTGACTGATCTATCAACACACAGCTTAAACTACTGGACGGATCGGGCTGAAATTAGGCATACAGATAGCTATTATGACATAGGCATCCGCTAAGAAAAGATTTTTGATAATTTAACCCCTAAGGGGCGTTGAATTTTTCATGAAAACCGAACCTAACGTGAGGAAAGCCGCGGTAAAAAGCTAGTATATTATGTAAGCTATCTGCATTCCAAATTTCAGCCAAATTGATTCAGTAATTGTAGCGTGAAGAAATAACAAACATCCAAATTTTCACATTTATAATATCAGTAAGTTGTGACTGAGTTTTGCAAGTAAAACAAACATGGCAGGTACTTCTTGTACCGTTGCGTCAACCGTTAGACACTCGATACGACCCACTGGCATGCTGTTACCACCACAACAAGCCTGCCACTACACTACAGCACAGACTACTTGGTGTGACGCTAGGCTAAGACCTGAGTGAGGCGTTCTCTGCAGGACGTGCAACGTGCGATCTATAACTGGTAATGAGTATCAAAACGCAACTGCTTCTTAACAAGATCAAAAATACATTAGAGACTGGACAGGACAAATATCCGCATGGAATATTCCCGTTACAGAAGAACGACTTTTTATCCTGTTGCGCTAGTATAACTAAAAGTAGCGGCTTTATGTAAAAGTAAGATACGGGAGATTTCCTTTGGCAGTTTTTTTGTCTTTGGCGTATTTGCGCTGCAAAACAAACTAGGGACAACTAAAAATGTTTGACGAACAAGAAGACCACGGATGAATTGCGGAGCTGCACAGACTACCACGAATGGGCAACACGTGTTTCGCATTCGCCGTAGGTATGCTTTTCGCGCTGGTGTTTTGTCCTGTCTTGTCCGTGTATGGAATGTGTATGAACCTGGAAATGTGTATTTCCGCCCTAAAACAAACGCTGCACGTCCCGCCCGCCTACGCTTGACTACAGCGGGCACACAAGCCCTACAATAAGGCCCTGCCCTACTTCAGCGAAAAAACGCGACAACGCGACACGATACGATGTGACGCGACAGTACGACAGTTTCAAACAGTAGCTGCACGTGATCCTTCACATGGTTACATTGTCGCGTAGATAAGTTTATCGTTTTCTATGGAGTCGTATCGCGTCGTTCTGCGTCACGTAACTTTCGTCGCTCACTTAAGACACCGGATAAATCCCGGAAAGCGACCTAACTCTGCTCAGGTGTCTGGAATGTGCGATCCTTCTTTTCCATATATTGTAATTGCTTACAGATTCAAGGAGGTCGAGGCAGCACAACTCGACAGAGCGTATGTATCTTTATCGGTGCACTTATATGTATAGCATGTTCGCTTTATTTACACTGATTTATGTTTATTTATATAGCATGTTCTACTACTTATATTATAGCTTGCACTACTTGTCATATAGGGTGAGGTTTTGCCAGCGGCCAGTCAGGCGAAGACAATAACCATTTGTGTAAGTAAGGAGAAGAAAATCTTATACAAGATATGGAAACAAATGCTGTAGTTAAATCTCAATAGAATAAGTATAATATAATAGCTGTACTACTGTACTAGGTAAATCCTTACAAAAATGTTAAAAATAAAATATTTGGCACTAATAAAGTAAGCCGCATACAATTTGAAATTTAAAAAAAATAAAGGGATATTCAAGTTCGACAAGACAATCGGACATATCACTAAAAAAGCTATCAATAGAATCGTATTCTAACAAAAATCTCTATTTTCCGCCGTCGGGTCAGTTTCTGCCTCGCAGACCGCTTTCAATATCTCGCCTTGTATTTACGTCCCCGTGTTGATTGATGTTGTGTTGCGATATTTGTTCTATATTTGTTGTTGTAATTGTAGTGGCGTTCACCGACATCTGTATCGTCTGCCCAGGAGAGGTTAATGATATAGGAAGTAAACATTTGAAGTGGTGTTGAAAGTATTGTTTCTTGCGCGTTGTATCTGCGTCATTAATATATTTGGTTCGCCCCGAACTGAGACCTCGCGGCGCCATCTATTGACATCAATGTGAAGGTTCTGTTAAAAATGCTCATTAAAAATTAAATAATTTCGTTTCCTTACAATATTTATCTAATTTTAGTATTTGTTGTTCAAGTACAGGATATAATTCAAATAATTGATCAAGTTTCAGGCTCAACCTATCAGAAAATTTAGAGTTCTGAGGTCAACTTTGGACGTTAGAAAATCTCCACTTTGAAAGCCCCCTATTTCGTCAATTTTAGGGGAAAAATTAAAAAAGAATATTTTTGGACTCTATCCTAATTATCTTTAAAATGATATACCGCAACCCTATGTAACGCTATAAAAAATATTTTACTTCGCGTTCGCTTCTATGAGAGCCCCCCTGAAATAAAGATTTTTGTAACTTTTTAAGCCATATTAGGCTGGAGGCCATTAGTTTACATATTATATTTAAAGCTGATGTAATTACGTTCAGTAATTCAGAAGTTATAAAGCTCTGACAGACGGACGGACGGACGGACGGACGGACAAGTGCAAATTTCAGTCAAGTAGACTCAGAGACCTTCGCTTCGCTCGGTCAATAAGTAATTCATTTTTATGATCTACGTAAACAGATTTTGAGACTGCGGTTTTGTTCTTCTGTAAAGGGTTGATCCGAAAATACATATAATCTCTGAAGGGTTATTTCTCTATACTTAATGTGACACCTACTGAAAAACTTTTGGCCTGCAATACCTTAATATAATCTACTACTCATCAAAAACAAACTTCAATGTTTTATAATACTTTACTGATTTTCTTTTAAAAAAATGTAAAAGACGTTGAAGATATTCATAGATATTCAAGTTGATAGGTACTTAGGACTCTATGGTTACGTAAAGTTATCGAAATTCATTTGAAATATTAAAGGAATTTACAGCACAAAAAAAACAAAGATATTTATTTAGACTAAAACCTTACAGCGTCCAAAAACAACATTTGATTTCTAGATCCATTAGCACTCATAGAAGAAACTTAGCATTATAATCACTCGTCACAATATCATGAATAGGCGTTAAAACGTCGTGAGCCATTAGCGCCAGATTAGCCTTAATTTGTAAACCGCAAAATGCTTACAATAGGTTTTCTTTTCATACAATATGACGAACCATATCGGAATAATTATTTTGATTAAAAAATACATCCTTTTAGCTATGAAATTTATAAATTTTTTATCAACGAACGTTGAACTGTTTTTTTTCCATTAGAATCTTGATATTTACTAAAAAATCTATTTTCTGTTTTTCTTTGCTCTGAGTAAATTAATATTTTAAAAGCGTTTAATTAAGTACTTAGTTTTTAAATAATTACTGGGCCCATCGCTTAACCAATTTGAATTTATTTATTTATAATATAAGAAAATAAAATAAAAGAAAGACAAAAAACCCACGAAACACAAATAATATGAATATACTTAAATGATGATAAAATAACATAAAATCATATTACTTATCCAATTTATAGACACGTTTTGAAGAGTATTTAACAAAAGCGCGAATAAATGTCTAAGATCATTCACTTTCCATTCATGGCCGTAGGCGTCCGACACGCCTTAGTAAATTTAGACAACAGTAGACGTAATTGATGCTTATCAAGCGTTGGATGAGCAACGCACACCTGAATAATAACGCTAGGGGTTGATAATTTTCTTCCTGGCCCTCGATTTCCACATCGAACATTGATTATACCGTCGCCCGCCGGCAGTTTTCATTAGCGCCAAATTTATCCTCGGGCGAAGTCGCGTACCTTCGGCGATGGCCGGGCGAGTGAGTGGGAAGCTCCGGCCTCCGCGGCCGCTGCGCCGAGCTCGACGGTTCGCCTCGGCTCCATTGACAGTCCGCGCGGCGCGCCGGCGGCACGTTGCTTCCATGCCCATACTCGCTTCTGCGACTCCGCCGTGATAAAAACCCCCATCACACACTTCGAAAACCCCGACAAAAATGTGACTTTTTACTACCTATCTTCTCACCAAACAACGCTTCTTGTGCTGACACTGAGACCTCAAGTGATCCTTTGCAAATATCTACGCATAGTACGTTTTATTTTAAAAAAAACGTGCTTATCGTAGAGTACTGGGTGTGTGCATGAAGCTCGCGGTTGAACAGATCCGAGGTCATTCACTGGTCCGACAGGTCCCCTATGTGTACTATTCGGTGTTACAAAGCACCTCCGAACCAGCAACGAAGTGTCTAAAGATGAATGAAAACGTCGGCCTAACCTTATCTGTGGACCTTGACAATACACAGTAGCGCATTGTTTTATTGATTTACGTTGTTGTGATGTTTTCCAAAGTTCGCGAGTTATAAAAACATCAGTCGAGTTGTTTCCGATAAGAACGCACGAGTGAGATAATATCACATATAAAAATTATATCTCTAGTACATATTGATATGATTGTGTGAATGCGAACATTCATTTTATTGTTGTGTCTGACATTTGTATTGGTATTTTAGTTAGTGAGAGACCCTTACAATAGTCCTTGAAAGCCACGCGCGAAGTGAGAATCATTGTGGTGAATGTTAAATATCTCAAATGGCGTAGTAGTTGCGAGTAATCTAGTAATAGTGTGTGCGGATTAAGCACGCCAATTGGCACCGACAATGGCCTATTGTGTTACGTAGAGTTCTAAGATTTAGATATTAGCGGGCGAGCGAAATGCATCGTTCGGGATCACAATCGGATGGTCTAGGAGCTGGAGGCGGAGGGGCAACGTTCATCACAAAGAGTTCTGCATCAGAGCACAGCATGGCGACAGGGGTAACGGCCTCTAGTAGTGGAGGCACGCTACCCCGTACGCTGAGCACGAGTGTGCTGCGGATCAAAAACAGATCCACGTTCTGGGACAAATTCTGGGATGAGCGCAATAGGCGTGATGCGTGAGTAACTCGATTCTCAATCAAATTATTGTATTTTACTTAGTTTTAATTCTAGACCTGAATAAGCTATAAATAATTATTTAGCCTATTGTTTTATACACATCTGTTTGGATCGTTGAATCTACCGAGAAGACTCTTTTTAATGGCATGTTCTAAATATCTTGCTATACTGCCACTGCACAGCTGGATGTGGCACCAATTATTTCTGCACACTTCAAATTATCAGCGTTTGCATGTTCATCTACAGCATAATTATTAATTTTTAAGCTTATAATACGCGCTCCTTGATCTGGTTAATCTTCACATTTTCAATCAAAGTATTATTCGGTAGTCTAAAATCGCATGCCTTATTCAATTAATATCATTAATTTAGTCTTAGTAACAACAAGAAACGTTCATGTTTCGACCGCCCACATCGCTTTCGATACCTTAAATTGAGATAATTTACTGAGTAACTATAATTATATCCAATCCAATAATATGGGTATTTTATTTATTTCGATATTTTCATTCTCTTCAATGTTTTCAATATCATCATCATTATTGTTACCAGCAAAAACTACAAAGAAAAATTGAGCTGAATTATAATATGATTTCTCTTTGAAATCAAAATCTTGATTAGCCTCCAATCTTTCCTTTGAATTCTTTACATCAAAACGCAGATACCAGAAATAGTAACCTAACAATGCGATTGCGTGACTCGACATAATCGTCCCCCAATCTTGACTTTCCCCCGTGTATGTCAGAATACGCAATTGGACTAAACCACGAAGCAATAGAAAATATTGTTTTAGCCTATGTAGATCCAGTCGAAATTTTAACAACGTTGACTGTGCTGTTCACGCTATTCTTTCAATCGCCTGAACATTTTCAGCTTCATAAAAATAAATTCTTAAAGTTACTACACGTTTAAATCTGTAACACTAGCCAAAGCATGATTAAACAAGATACTTATTAATATTACATATTTTGGAGTTTTACAATTTATATACAAAATTTTCCATGGTACAGCTTCAATGATCAATAATATGAGAAAATCTAAGAAAAGTATAAATTATAGCTCAGCACCCTTGCAATACTAGGAGGTATTTCACTTGTAGACAACAAAACAAATAAACTATATTTAACTAGTACCAAATGACAAATGAACAAGTGCTAAACAATACGTACCTAAATGCTAATTTTTGTGATAATTTTTCCACAACCAACGGCGTAGAAGAATAAAAGATAAATAACTTGGGAGTAAATAACTAACGTAGGTACTGTCATTGAGACCAATAATAATGTCATTTTACTATAACAAGCTGGCAAGAATGCAAAACCAGTCAATTAAAAGGAGATCGAAGCAAAAACAATGCGAAAAAAATATGGTTGTTTTGTTGCAGAAAAACATGTTTCTCACGATAAACATTCAATGCTAATAGATAATGAATATTACATTATATGTAATAGATCAAATAAAAACTAAATGTGTTTATTCGAATAAACACATTTAGATTTTACTTAATTGATCTATTATTCTATTTTCGTCCAATTTTAAGATTTGTACCTATTGACTGAAACTTCATGTTTAGTTTTTTTTATTTCACTACAAGTTAGCCCTTGACTGCGATCTCACCTGATGGTAAGTGACGATGCAGTCTAAGATGGTAGCGGGCTAACCTGTTAGGGGTATGGCAGTTATATTAAACCCCCCTTAAATACCCCTAGTCGGTTTCTACACGGCATCGTACTGGAACGCTGAATCGTTTGGCGGTACGTCTTTGCCAGCAGGGTGATAACTAGCCACTGTAGGAGACTTGTAGTGGACTGTAGGCTTGATGATGTAAAAAACACTAGTCGTGGCACAATAATTTAATTTATACTTAGGTACAAAGGAAGCGAAAATACGTCTTAGCCTTAGCTTGCTTGTGGCAAGCTAAGGCCAAGACGTATTGTGGGGTTCTTGAGGTAAGAGACAGGCAGACGTTCTATTTTACATAATAAGTGGCAGGGTGAATGAATTGTGAAAGATCTGTCCATAGACTAAAAATACATTTTATGTTGTGTTTCCAACAGTCATGGCCGAAGCCGCCCACCAGACTAGACCAGAGAAAATTCAGAAATTGCAAATTCCCAAATTGACCTTGCCGGGAATCGAAACCGGGACCTCCCACGTTTAGACAACAGTGCTCAACACTGCGCCTGAGAGGTCATCAAAAGGGAGTTGAACTATTAATAAGTCAATTGTTTTGTTTAACTTCACTGTACGTTTATTAAGGTAGCTCTTAATTACTTATACGATTATCTAGATGACTTCAAACCAATTTAAATGATAAAAACATTATTCTAAATGCGTCATTCGACCTGCTCAACTAGTTTTATTGTGCAGCTCTGTCTAATCTCTAATCTAAGCAGCTCTGCTAATGCACCAAAGAAATAGACAAGTCCTTGGTTGATGCAATGTTATTTTTTTTTTCGATGTACAAACGCTTACATTCTTACTACAAAGAAATCGATAATCCAATGCAAAATGGGCAAAACTTCATTTTAGTCATCAGTCACAGCTTGTTAAGAAATATTATAATCAGTTAATATTTATCTACTA
This sequence comes from Erebia aethiops, assembly GCA_923060345.2. Lineage (NCBI taxonomy): Eukaryota > Metazoa > Arthropoda > Insecta > Lepidoptera > Nymphalidae > Erebia > Erebia aethiops. Next base: position 27,424,570 of record OV281081.1, read on the forward strand.
CATGTTTAAATTAAACTAACAACAATTGAAATAATTGTTGTTAAAAATTAATGACCCGATGATTTTAAATGATTTGATATCGTTAATTTCTAACGATAAAAACATGAAGACTCGATACTCCTTCTTTAAAAAATATACAGCACACCCAACTCTACATTAGTAAATACACAAGCCTTTGGCTGTAACTTAAATGTCAATTAAATGTATAAATCACTTGGCAAAGCCTAAAGTAGCAACAAAAAAGCAGATAATAATATCTACGAGTACATCGATATATCAAACAGATATAGTCTATCAATTTATCAATTAGAATGTATTATATTATTATGTCATATTTAATACGTCCTATATAATATGAGTACGAAGATTTTGTAAAGCCTGCCCTAAACATAAAAAGCAGAAATAATAGAAATCCCAAATTCCTTTATATTCACGAATTCAATTAAATGAATTCTGAAAGCTGTTCTTTTAGGGTACAGTAGATGCGAAATATCTGAAGTGAAAGACATTTTTACTTGAAAGTATAACTTAATATTGACTAATGTTAAGTACTCAGAGGAAAATCTATTGTTAAATAAATCAGCAGAAATTTCTTTTACATTAAGATATTTTATCAAGATTTCTGTTGCTTTTAACTTGCTAAGGGATCTCTTATTCAAAAGTAAATCCAAATATAAAATAAAATCAGCTGACGTTTTAAAAAATATTGTTACCCGCTTGAAAGTTGAACATAGTGGTTGTTTCGTTTCAGTATTCTTTATTATAAACGTCAATGTATTATTTAATCTACTTGTCGTACTTTGGCGTCCCTAAAATAAGGATTATAATTCTGAAGCAAGAGCGACATCAGGATTAATATACCTAATACCGCTTTTAAGCGATTATAGGAACCTCCCTGCATTGACCTTTTATGACGAAAATTTACCGCTTACAGGTCTATGCGAAAAATACAGAAAATGAAGATTAATGTTGATACAAATACGAATTATAAGTAAGTAATTATATTTGGTCTACAAAAGGTCGTCATTGGGCGTGAAATAATTCTACATTGTATTCGTACCTACTAATAGTTCTTTTGTCCCAATAAAAATTAGAGAAGTGCGGAAAAACATCCAATATAGTTGACATGAAGAGCTAGAAAATGGACAGATGTCATCAATAAAGGCTGCAGGGCCTTTGTTAGCGAAAATAGCTAGCGACGGACAAAAATGAGTTTTTCACTGAAGAGTGCTTGCGACGCGGGAAATGCCAATTCTTTTAGCATTTAAACTCAGATTAAAAAAATGTAATCCATGCATTAAAATGTTCTTTCCACTCGTGGGTGGATGTATTGATTTCAGATTTAGGGTCTCATATTATATTTATATTTATAAAAAGTTATCAACATACTGAATTCATGTAAATTTTCGCTATAATGTAAGAAAGGATTTTCAGAAATTCCACTCCAATGAAGCCAAGACGGTTCAGTTAGTGAAATGAAATTAATTTAAAACGAACAGATCTAAAAAATCAAGTCGGTCAACAGGTCATAGTAACAATTATGATATTTAACAAAAAAAAAACGCGAATTGGTTAACAAATCTCAAAGATATCTTTAAAACATACGCTGAAATGAGGCACTGAATTGAGAAACTCCGCCTTATTTGGAAGTCTGATATCAACCCGATTGACAGAAAGCGGTGAACAAAGACAAAGTTGTTTAATCTTTGGTAAACAAACATACTGAAAGTAAGGCAATCTCAGTTAAAAGCAAATAAACTAAAATTAGCACTCACGAACCCTCACATCGCATCTCGGGATCCTTTATTACTCTTAGTTTTAATTAATCAGCCAATAATTTATTTCTATGGTACGTATGCTTTAATACAAATCTAATAATTGATAAAAAATCTTTCCAAAAAACCGACTTCCAACGCCACTGTAAAGTAAAAAATAATTTTTATTTCTACCTACTATGTAAGGAAATAATTTTTATTTTTAACTTTTTAGTGTCAGGGTTGTGGATTTGGAGTCAGAATTTTTTATTACCACCTCGAGAGCTTCCTCTAACGACTGAAAAAACATTTTTCAAATCGGCTTAGAAACCACGGAGAAATGCGGTAACATACATAAAAAAATATATATGTATATACGCGCCGAATTGAGAACCTCCTCCTTTTTTTGGAGTCGGTTAAAAATAGAAATTACAAGACTGACTAGAAGAATTTAACTGCTACTAAATATCAGAATAATAATATTCTAAGTAGGTTTGAATTTATCCTTAATACCATTTTCGCTTTGATCAAGTTTGATCGCAATTCATGGTACTGAACCATTTATTATTACCACCTAAGTGATAACTTAATTCCCAAACACACGAAAAATACGTGGAAATTGCAAATTATGGAAGCAACTCTGAAAGCGTCGTTCCTTAACATTATTACTATTGGGACAAATTAACTCATTTATATCCGGCGACTTTCAGTCAATTTGCAATCGATGGTGTTAAAATCAATGAACATTTATTTTATTCCTTCTGAACAAGTCCAGATTCTAAACGAAACAAGAAACCGACTGACTTACATCTGAAACCATGGGGTTCATTTAGGACCTTTAGATTTTACATGTACTTAGGTCTTCTCTGTAACGAGCGGTAGCTTTCTAAGTCGGGGGAAGTCAAGGCTGCTCTAAGTAGTTACTTGTACTGGTAACTATAGTCTATAATGGTTATTTAGTTAGCGCTAATTAACATAGTTCTTTGTCTACGCTGACTGCAGTAATTTGATTCTACTAATCCTCTCAGTGCCCCTCTAAGACTTAGGAATTCCTGCAACTCATAAAGCCCGCTGCTCGCAAAGTTCCTCTGTAATTTAATTTCACTTGTGACTACCGTTCCATATTACAAAGATACCTTTGTGAAAACACGGAGTTAAAGGAAGGTTGCCTTGTTGATTTTTTTTATGTTTGTTCGCCTTGTTTTTCCTCCAACAAACGATTGGAGCCCTTTTATAAATAACATGGCGATGACATGACTTTTCTGGGATAAAATATCAACCTTTCAACGATCACCAAACATTCTAAAAATGAAATCAGCAAAGATAAAATAGTTGTACGGAAAAAAAACTCACAAATAAATAGTTAAAAATAGTTTTTATGTTTTGTAACTGTTTAATAATGTTGTTTTTATAGTCAATTATCATATTTAATTATTATCGGTGACTGCTAAAGAACTTGATTTTTTTACGTAGATAAGTATATAATTTTCCCCCAAGATTTTTGAAAAAAATTCCATTAAAAGAAATAAAAGTAATCCTCTTAGGTAGACCTAGCAACTCAAAGCAATTAATTATTTTTCTTAGAAATTGTTAAGCTCGTTACGTTTTGATGTCTTCATGATATTATTTTTATTTTCCAATTACCGCCCACGTAAAGTCGGTGTGGGTTTAAGTAGAAACACGTTTACCTGGTGCACGGCTATCAGTTTATTTATACCTTTGTATAAATAAATTACTGATGCCCGTGACTTCGTCTGTGTAGATTTCGTTATTTAAGGCGACGCTCCTAAAACACGAAATACTCAAAGATCGCTTCCGTAATTTGTATATAGGCTCACAGCACAATCACAAGCACAAAGCTAGAAACAATAGAATTTGGAAATGTTAAATTACCAGCCGATGAAATACATTTATTTTTTCAGATTCACGGAGTAACTTCAACCTCTGCATTGACAAACACTAACTTGATTCGAGTTATCTATAGTTACTTAGACAAGTTAGCCACTGCATAAAGCTTGTTTCAATTATAATATTTCACCGGATGCTTGCGTGGGATAAAGTGAAAACACGTGCATTGCACACAAGGCCTACCTTTCTATAAATAAACGATTAAAATTAATGAGTCTCTTGAGCAATCGCAGATATGTAGATAAAGTTTGTTTATATGTTTAACTATAAAATTTTATAGGCATCTATATAAAACCGCTGTCTTACACTTATCAAATAGTGCGATTCTCTCGAATTTTTATTGGTAGTACAGTTCTACGGAGCCAATATAAATACATTTGTATTTTAAATTACGTCAGCATGAAAATTCTGACGCACTATGCTCCGAGCGTGTCACGTTTTTAAGCCTTCCATACAAAAAGAGGGTTGTAATAAGTTGGACCACTGACTGTGCTTATATGAGAGTGTGTATTGATGTAATGCCCATTGATCTATAATTGGATGGTAGTAGCTTAAACAAATAGGCGGATTTAAATGCGATCCAGTTCAGCGGTTTAAGGATTATCAGCTTTTCCCAACCGGTGCAGTGTAGAGATCAGTCATACATTTGTTCTTTTTTAAGAGATCGCTTTAATGTGTCGGGTTTTTTTGTCATTTAATATCATCTAGACTCGAAAATACGTGAATATCCGGCTTGGGGTGTATCAAATAGTTTCGTTTCAAAGTTTCCCGTCCCCGGTTTCATGCCCTTACCAAATTGAAATTGCAAGAATTTCACTTAGTGAGTCCTTACATTGGAACCTGACCTTTCAAGTATTCAGTTTCAGTCGGAGCTAAGACGTCTTCTCTATCAAAGATATTTGTAGTATGAAATAGAGGCGAAATATTTACTTCCATTTATTGATTCTGCTTCAGTTTGCTTAATATAGTTATTTAGTTTTATTTTATTTAGCCTAGAGAATTGTAGTGTTAAAAAATCCCTGAAGAACTTTTTAATTTTTCAGGATAAAAGGTAGCCTATTTTAGTAACTAAACCAATACAAAAAGTCACGTTGATGGGTGCTCCGCTACGGCATGATTGAAGGACAAACTAACAAACCCACAAATAAACATTTCCCATTTATAATTATTATTATAATAGGTCAAACATAATATATTATCTGTAGTCAAACGTTTAAAATTTCAAGTCCTTGTCCCAAAATTTTAAAATGAACCCAACCCAACATTTTAAATTTAGCGTCAAATTATCTATAGCTATAGGAAGTAATAAGAGTTACTGTTCTGTGGTTGTAGTGTATGTTTTGGTACTGTAAACTAAATCCACAGATTTTCTGAACGTAAACAGAAAGGCGCCTGCTTCAAAGTTAATACAATATTATTTACCTCGCTATATCGAATGTTTCATAATATTGCTATAACCGCTTCTATTTATTTTAGTCTATATAATGCCACTTGCCACTAGAAAAAATTAATGAAAATGAAAAATGTTTATTTATAAAAAAAAACGGGCAAGTGCGAGTCGGACTCGCGCACCGAGGGTTCCGTACGAACCTGTACCTATATAAGTAAAAGTTATGGTATTTTATTGCTAAATGAAATCTATAAAGTTTAAAATTATTAAAATTATTTTTATTATATGACGTAACTAAAAATTTGCTTTACACAATTTTTCCTTTATCTGTGCTATAAGACGTTGCTTCGTACCAAATTTCAAGATTCTGAGTTCACGGGAAGTAGCCTGTAGGTTTTGATTTCCTTGCGAGTGACGAAAATTTTCAACATAAACGACTGTATCGATTGATCGTGTTGGCTTAGAAGTTTGATTTTTTCACAGCTCCAAGGGAAAGTAGACCTGAGTATTTGACATGAATTTCAGCTTGATACCTCCATACATTCCTGAGAAGAAGGGTCTTGACAGACAGACGGACGGACAACAAAGTGATCCTTTATGGGTTCTGTTTTGTTCCTTTTGAGGTACGGAACCCTAAAAATGGCTTTGACAATTTTTGTTATGTCCAATGGTACCTATACCTATGTCGCATTAAACAAAAAAGATTTACATTAAGTAATTGTCGCTCGGTATTCTAACTTCTAAGGTTAACAACATTAACATTATGATATTTTTCGTAGATTTTTCTTAAATAATTAGTAATGATCTGACATTAATTAAAACTTGCTGTTTTCTTAACTTAAAATGAACTGCAACATTCGATTATTACAAGATAAGCTTACGGAAGTCGAAAATTATTCGTATTATGAAATTTAGGCGATATAATATACTTTCATATTTCTAAATAGGACAGAAGTTTTACTATGCGCTATTTTACTATACGCTGGTTTAGATTCAAATGAAATAAAGTCAAAGCGACGATTTTTCTATTCGTTGACCTCCCTGACTGTTGTGAGCGCTGTGGTCTTATAATAGGGAGATCAAAATATTTCTCTTACTTACGTGACTACGTGACAACACTTTTTACACGCTTTTTATTAGCTTCAGACGTATGTATGTTAGTATGTAACGGAATCTTTGAACATTATTTTGACCCACTTTAAAACGTCAAATTAACTCGAAATTTGGCATACCTATTAAGGACCGATGACAATTCAATATTTTAAACGGTTTGACTCGTTATTCTTATCAGGATTAGCGATTTTTTGTTTTCCTGAGACCCGGAGTGTCTGCGTCAAAAGCATGTTTTTTAGTTTTTTTAACTATTATTATTTTATTGTGAGATAGACTTGCGCTTGACGACAATAATCCTTAGCGCAAAGCAATGATGAGTTCTAGATCGGAACGCGCTTGCCTAGAAGATGCCTAATCACTAGGCCTTGAAGGTACTTAAGTTATACGTAGCAGGAATCACGTGCGATCACAGAACACATATGTGCGTGCGATGGTAGGGTGTTCCACACCCTAGCGGTTCGGATCAAAATCACAAACGTGGAAAAGTAAATCTAAAAGCACGTTGTCCAGTCAAACTAGTGTATCCAGCTCCATTATATAAAGTTTTGTCCACCATACAAAAAAAAGTTTTGTCTGTAGTGTAAGTAGGTACTTTTTTCCCTTTGAGGATAAGAGCCATAAACTTAATCTGCTAAATGGATGCAATTAAATAGAGAGCTTTGTAGAAACAGTTGCAGCTTTAATTTTCCAAAGCTTGCTTGCAGTCAGCAAACATGAACTGCAACAGATAGTTTAATATACATCAAAGAAAGAGCTTGTCCTGTATCCAACCCGAAGGCATGATTCTCCTATTTACTTTTCGCTGATATTCACGTCATAACATTTCATTTTCTAAAGCTTGCTTGCAGTCAGCAAACATGAACTGCAACAGATTTTTTAATTAACATAAAAGAACGCCGGTCCTCTATCCGACCCGATGGTATGATGCTTATAGTGTTTACTTTTCACCGATGTTCACGTCATAACTTTATATTGGATCGATCAATTTTAATTTGATAGAGTGTATAGCATCCGCCGCGTGTACGGTGTACCTCTACTCTCTTTTTTTTATCAACTACAAGTTAGCCTTTGGAGTTATATTTTAAACCCATACCCTGTAGCGGACTTTGCAGTCCGCACATAATCCAATAGATGGCATTACTAGTAGCGCACGATGAACACGAAGAGCCTAACTCACGCTAACGAAGCGTTCTCTGAATTACGCGTATATACGACCTCCAACGATGAACGGTCGGACCAGTGGTCCCCGAGCACAACACCCGCTCGGTGGATGATATCATCCTTTGCTACGGTCGAGCCATATCACCTGCTCCCGTACAGTGGTGACCCCGACGTGATCTACTTACATGCCATCGACCATCACAGCAACCCGACGGGCGACGTGATCTGAACCCGCCGCCGGCGATCAAAACAAGCCGACGTGATGTCACAGCCGCCGCCGACGATCACAACAAGCCGACGTGATCTCAGAGCCGCCACAAACGCACATCAAGCCGACGAGTCACGCCCTCACTCGTCAGACATCAGCAACATCGCACATCACAACAAACCCCTACAGTCATCGTGACGAGAGCAGCATCATCAGAAGGCAGCACGGCACAACAGCAACTCAACGCAACAAGCAATACAACGCAGCACAGCAACAAACAAGCAGCAACAAGAAACGCAACGCAGCACAGCAGGACAACGCAGCACAGCAAAACAACAAGCAGCAACAAGCAACACGCAGCAACAGCAACACAACACAGCACAGCCGACCGATGTTCCGGCCCAACAGCAACATCACGCAACGCAGCAAAAAGCCGTTCACAGAGCCACACGCTCGGCGGCCAGCACAGTCGATACTCACAGCATATCAGTACACAGCCCGTCAACGCCAGTACCAGCCGCACAAGTGGGTCACGCAGCCTCAGGGTAGTATGAGCCTACAACGCCACTATTCTGGTTGTTACACGACACCACTTCTCCAGCTGATGCTTGCAACGCCATCTGCATGCTGACGACCTCCAGACTCGAAGGGGAGTGATGTAGCGGACTTTGCAGTCCGCACATAATCCAATAGATGGCATTACTAGTAGCGCACGATGAACACGAAGAGCCTAACTCACGCTAACGAAGCGTTCTCTGAATTACGCGTATATACGACCTCCAACGATGAACGGTCGGACCAGTGGTCCCCGAGCACAACACCCGCTCGGTGGATGATATCATCCTTTGCTACGGTCGAGCCATATCACCTGCTCCCGTACATACCCCTAATCGGTTTTTACATGGCATCGTACCGGAACGCTTAATCGCATAATTTCGATACAAATCTATGTAACAATAACTATAATAATTGTTCAATATTTAAACCATACATCTCATAGAATTTATTTACAAAATGCAAGTCTGCAATCAAGTGACAAAAACGGACAGATTAAGACGGACTGGATTTAAGTTTTTATGGTCCCTTGTTTGACTACAGAGCCCTCAAAACGAATGCCCTAATGCACTAGCATAGTTACTCTGTATTTTAATACAACCTACTATTGTTATAAAACCTATTACCAACTGCAACTCGTTTTCACGTCTAGGGAAATAAGAGAGACCTTCAAATTTTCCCTCTGCGCTAGTATAACTAATTTATTGCAAGGATATATCGGATACGGATTTCCCTTGCGGCCCGTTAATACCTTTAGCGGTTTATTTTATATCTATTTAAAATTAAATTAATTAATAAAGTAGGGATGATGACAACTCAAATCAGTAACTCTTTATCAAACATAAAAACGCGTTTCTAGTATGGAAGTTTGTATGATACATAGTTGACGTCATCAAATTTCAACGCACTTAGTTTAAAAATGGTTATCAAAATTAAAAATAACAGAGGATGTGAGTTTTATTTTTGACATAGGCATCATCCTTATAGAATTAATTGAAAAACTCTACGTCTCGTGAACTATGCACAAAGCTATGTTCGGAGTATTTCAATCTAATCAGAAATGAGACGATCGACAGATGAACTAGAGAATACGATATAACATAATGTAAGCGACAATTCAGAAGTAGGTAATAATGAACAGCCTGGCTGTCCAGCGCGGAAATGCAGCCAGCATTCTTGCCACCATTCCACGCGGGCATGATTTATATAGTAATTAGGTTAGGCTAGCTAGCATTAAGTTCTATTGTATTATTTTCAATAAATGTTATAATGAAACACTTTTAATATATTTTTCTTGTCATTTGAAACTTGCACGAGTAAATGGTTAAACGTGTAGAGGTTCCACGAGAAATTTAATGTAATTAGATAAAAGTTGGCTATACTTAAAAACAATATTCATTTGATCCGGCCACGATTGCTATCGTTAAGCTCTAAACCGAATTGCGATCTAAACACAAAAGTATTCAATAATCGCTGAGTCTGCCGGCAGGAATCGTCAAAACACTCGCATTTATACTAACCATTCTCAAAATGGCGTCCGTATCCGCAGATTAAATCGAATGACATGAAACGAGTCAAATTAATAGATATTATACTTCCTGTTTCATGAGATATAATGACAAATACTAATAATGCTACTCGTAACAATAACGAGTCGCAAAGTTGCCGCTAGGATAATATCGTGGAACACTCTTCCGACTTCTGCTTTTCCTTCCACTTATAATATATTCTAGGCAAGCGTGTGGAGCACGCTTAGGCTGCATCACTTCTTGCCAGCAAGTCTTACTTACTAATTGCAGCCAAGCGCTAGACAGGTCACATTAACTGCAAGGGTCAAAGATGGATATTATGATCCCAAAAAAACAAACAAACAAAAACATAGACCACTCTGGTAAAGTAGTGGCATCAAAGAATCACATGGAGCTGCTACAAGGACAGAGAAGTGTTGAAACCACTTTAAGTGACATGTCCATCGCTTGAAACGATGACGACGGATATTAAGATGAATGAATAAAGCAATAATAAGAGATGTAGCAACATTGTATATCAAATGATACTCGTAGCTATAAATATACAAGGATGATTGAAGTCGGCACCCGTATACAGCGTACCTCTCAACCTCTCTAATAAATTGTAGTTACTCTGACCATCCAACTGATCTTTTCCCGCTCAGTTATGATTATTCCGTCGCTGTCTACATATATATCTATCGGTTCTAAGAATTAATATTCTGAGATACGCGTAACTCGTTTATCATTCAAATACTCGAAGTATTCGTAAATTATTTGTAGTATTCGTAGGATGAAAGGTCAGATCTCAGGCTCCTTGAAAACCTACCTACTATACATTCTAAAATATTTCAAAACGCTATATATGCAGTTCAACGGAGGCGTGTGCATCCATGCAATATAATATTTATAAATATACCTAAATGCAAGAGTTTGTCTATCTGTCTGCTACGTTTTCATAGCCTATCTGTACAACCGATTTTAACTAAACTTTGTACAAAGTTAGGTTAACTTACATCCCGGAATTACATAGGTATTGTTTATCTCAAAGAGCTTCCCTATACATCCAAGACGACGAAGTCGCGAGCATCATCTAGTCTACATAATATGAAGACTAAATAATTATTTGCCTGTCTGTCTGTTCACCTAGTAGGTAGATTATAATATTATAGCACACCAGTTTCTTATGGACAAAGGCTGAAACGACCTGGATAAGTGTAATGAGCTCTTATTTTCAATTTCATATCATCATCGCATTATCGGGAATTATATCGCATGTCACGTCATCCGAACCGTACCGTTCATGCTCCATATTCGATAGCTGAACATTACTTGAATCAATCATTCTACCCGATTAACGTTGGTTAATTGACTTACTTACGGCTCATTTGATTAACGAGTATAATAACGTGGACAGTTACTAAATGATATCGGTGAATCATTAAACGTAATAACAAAATAATGATAAACTCAAAATTAACCAAGGATTTATCTCATGAGTGAGATTCTGATACCAACCAATCGTCAAATAATTAAAAAAAACTAGTTTCTGATATATTATAGATCACCAAATTGATACAGATTACATCAATTGCGATCAGTGATATTGACTCACTCACCTTAATTATAAATCAGATAGGTACCTACTAAAATATAAAAAGATCTAACAATAATCCTAAGTAATATTAAGAATGCAAATGTGAGTGTGTTTGCTTGTTACGCCTTCACAGCCATCTTTTCGACAGATTTTTATAAAATTTGGTAAACAGACATAGGTTGTGTCCCGGGGAAGGACATAAGCTTTTAAAGGAGTTCCCGGGGGAATTAAAGTCGCGGCGAATCAGCTATATCAAAATAATTAATCAAACTTAAGTAATTCAATAGGTGATTATTAATATAATGATATTATAACAAAACGTGCTAAAACATTAATACTCGCAGAACTGCGTATACCTATAATATCATCTTTTTTTTCTATATTCGCTATGATTTGTCACACAAAAATAAAATTTAATAACTACAAGAAATATTAATAAAGTCATGTTCGTTATCAACTAAATTTTGTTTTAACATGTGAGAACATTGTTACGTCCTTTCAAGCTCTACTTTAAGAGAGCAAATTAAGTTATCAAGCAAGAAAGAATGCCTGCTATGTCGTTTTCTTCTCTTTAGCTAAAGCTTCGTAATTTAAAAGCAAGGCTTTTAGCTACTTTATGTTCATGTGTTGTTTGTATAATATGATACTAGAGAAAATACTCAGCATCCTTTAAAATTTCCTTAGTCTACTACTGGTTCACCAGTGTTACCAATTATGGCAGGACTTAAGTTATTCATAAAAAAATCTATTGGTGTAAGTTTTGTCGCGGTATACATTACCGATGGAGCATCGCATTGCAGTTGGAGACTCTGAATTCACACAATATAATTTTTCTAAAAAGGTAATTCGTATGCGTTCTTCAACAAACAGTTCTTTATGTACTTTGAAGAAGAGGAAGTAATTAATTGAATATTAATCTTTTAAAAGATTTGGATTTCGAACATAATATAAGAAATTGGAACTGAATAAAACTGAAGAAACCAAAAGAAATTTGTAATAATTGCTTGAGAGTTATTTTTTCTAGTACTTAGGGACATTTCCACAATGACGTACTATTATGGCAGTAAATAAGAGTTTCAATACATTTCATGGCTTCGAGGGTTCTGGAGGGAATTTTCTTTACAAATAGTAGCAATTTACATTGATTTATCGAAAGGTCTGTATCTGGTGTTACTTGTATAGTATTGCTCGCATTTCAAACTCAGACACTGCTTTTATTAGGCATATAAGCCTAAAAACAATATTTCAGCACGCGGCAAATGTATCAATCAGTGTCAAATTACACCCATCGAGATCAAATGAAAGATTGATTGATTTCGTAATTTGAGCATTGATTAATTCAACCAAATGTTAATCACAATCATCACATTGCGTGGGCGATTGTACCAACGATAAACGTTTTTTGTAAATTGTGTTTTTAAAAGCTTGAACTTTCGTTACAAATTATTAATACACTCAAACACTATTTATTTCATGTACAACATACAGGACACTGTTTCGTTGGTCTAGCGTTAGAATGGTTGACTGCGGATCACGAGGTCCAGGGTTCGGGCATAAAAATTGTTAGGTATTGGGTTTTTCAGTTAAGAAATTCACAGTGCCAGCCAGTCAGTTGCCAGCAAATCAAATCAAATCGCTGAACAGACTTTAACGAAATTTGGCACAGTAATAGCTTACTTAGACGCCTTAGTCCAGAAAATCAAAGAGTACCGAACCCAAGCGGAAGAAGTCACGGGCGTTTATCTACAATAAATATTTCAGTAGGTAACAAGATCTTACGCACTTAAAAGTTTACATATTCCAAAATTAAAATTTAGTATTATAAAAGACCATTCAATGAAGTAACCGTAATAATTGTTTACGATCGCTATTAGTACCGGCGCGGCGGCGCCATTTTTAATGATTTCTAGTCAAATAATAATTGACTACTGATCAAAATAATTTTACTATTCTAGATCCTACCTACCTACTGATTGTTTTTGTCATCAGCCATCATTGGCAGATTTCGTAATCAACCAGCTAATTTAGCCGAGATGAACCAATTTACAACCGCCTACACTAGAAATAGCTAAGCGGCTTTTGTTCCGTAATTAACTTCTCTGTCAGAGGCGGAGCGACGTCGTAATTCATATTGCACTGCTATGGTAAAGGCAAAAATCGATGCCAGGAGTCAAGAAGCCATAAAGCTGCCTATCCTTATTGCTTACATATAGGAATACTAGTATGTATAAAAGAATTGCTTTCATCAACGTCGTTTCAACCGAGATACTCGCTTGAGATTATCCGTCAACATATAATAGTTGGACCCCAATGCCTATCGGTTCTTCAAACTATTGTCCAACCATTGTCACTTAAGCTTAGGGACTCTTCCAGCTATGTCAGTTACTATGGTTCTCTTTCAAATAAGACTCTATTTGCTTGAAACTATTCGTTATGCAAGGCTTAAATCGAGCTATGACCGGAGACCTTACCGCATGCTGCCCAATTTATGAGTTTTCACACAAAAATCGTGGTTCTCTTTGCAAAAACAGCAAGTTCAAATTGGTTGGAAAAATGTGTATTGGAGCCTGAATTTATCTCAAGCAATTTAATGAATATTATTTACAAAAATATTTTTTCAAAGAACGTTCATCTACTTAACAAAAGTAAACGACAAGCCATGATGGCAATATGCAATACTAATAACAGTTTCACGTTAAGCTTTCACAAGGCTTTCACTCATGTAGAGTTTACCTCCCGCTGGGCGAGACCCTTTGTCTTTGAAATAAACTAGCAAAAGCACTTATCCAGACCGCCTGGCCTTTTCAATATTCCCTTGAACTGACTAATCAACGTACAGCTCAAATGATTTCGAAAAGAACTTTCATAGAAAAGATTAAATTTTGCATGAAGGTTCTCTTTTGCCTGTAAAAAGTTTACTGTGTAGGTACCAATTTTGAATAAACATACATATAGGCTTTGAATTTTACGTGTATTAGGTACCTACATTTTACTGGTTTCTATAGTAGACATCATACTGAAAGACTATCATATTTTACAGTATAGCAGTCTATGCTTATAACTAATTTAATGCTAGTCATTGGACCTACGAAAAGGAATTTATTTCTAGATGTATAAGCTTGTGGCTTTTGAATTTAATTATTTCCTAAATTGATTTATAACTTAATAAATAAAACGACCAAGAGAACATGTTTAACTTTTCAAATGCTTACAACCGCAACTCCGTAACAAAGAAAAAATCTTAAGTACTTTAGGGAAAATCTCCAAAGTAAATATGAAATTCGAAGAGGAAGCTTGCTTTATAAAACCCGTTTCATTTATTTAACTTACCGTATTGTGTAAGCGTCCTGAGGCAGCGTGGGAGTATAATACTTCCTTCATTCTAAAACGGAAAATATATCCGCGTTTATATGGTATTTTAAAGCGATAAGTTTCTATCAAAGAAAATGATAGAGCTTTCTTATTACAGAATATGACTACCCTACATTGTTGAACTAAGCCAGCAGGGTCGTTACGCTAAACGATTTCGCTTTGCAGTACGATGTAAGTTGTAACATATAATAAATATCGATAAACATTGTCGATACATATACAGACATAAAGAGCGAACTAGAAACTACCTTTTATGTTCCAAGTCTGTTGGCACAATCCATTCTAATATTATAAATTCGAAAGTGTGTCTGTCTGTGTGTCTGTATGTCTGCTACGCTTTCAGGACCCATTCGTTAAGGATTTTGATGTTTGGTACAGGGGAAGGACATACCTATGCTAAAATTCAGAGTTCCTTCGGGAATGAAAACCTTAATCCATGCGGTCCAAGTCGCGGGCATCATCTAGTATTAAATATTTCTGTATTTTTTTAATAAAGCCAACCCTCGGATCAGGTATTAGTTGGTCCAAGATTTATTTTTGATAAGCGTACTTTCTTGAGTACTTTGACGCGTTATCGCAAATTTCAACGTCATGTCAACTACATAAACATGAAAGTTCAATTCAAAGCGACATGAAAGCTTCATAAAAAAAACGCAGGTAAAAAATATACAAAGGCTAAAAAATAAAGTAGGCAAATAATTACAAAGGCTAATTTTTTTCAATTCAAACTGTAATTCATTTTTACTTTCATCTTAAAATTTCATCTTTGAAAAATCTCTTCTTGATTTTCATGAAATCTAAAACAAATTGTGACAGGAAGTCTATAGCATAGATTTATTCTTGGGTTCGCGCGCTTCACCTAGATACCTCCCTTCCTAAAAACAATAGCTCATTTAATGCGGCAACTTAAATTTCGTAGTGTGTATTGACTATTTGAAAAGATACTGGTGTGCGTGACAATAGTGTTGTCAACTTCTAAACTTTTACCCGATTAATTGGAAAAAATGTGTTATGCACTTACTTTGGTACTACTATGAAAGTACATAATATCTGCAATTCATAACTTAGAAAATTTAGAAACTTTTAATGTCAAGTTATGATAAATTTAAAATTAATGGGAATAAAAAATGTGTTAAATATTAGGATGATTATAGAAACAACTTGTTTATGAAATAAAAGTCTTAACTTTATTAATAGATGAAATTTATGTTAATTAAATATCTAAAATTATACATTTGAACAATACCGGTGACCTATCATTTTATAAAAAAACAAATGACAAATTTTCATTTCACAACCAACGTTTATCAAAATTATGAATCAAAAATTCATCTTTATACGAACAACTAGTTCTATACCTAAATGATTTTTTTGACAAATTTTTTGCAGACATATTGTAATCTCGCAAATTATTATTTGTCAAACAAATCATTTATTATTTAAATTAATTATTATTACTGGCCTACTGATTCTCAAAAATATCATGACTTGATAGATTTCTTTATAATTAAGAATATTTCCCCGAGATACTTAGATATTGAAGAAAAATATGATATGAATTCGGACCACTCCCAGATATTTTTAATAATCAAGAAACATAACATTGTATTCAAAGAATCAATTCAGAAAAAATCACGTCGTTCCGTTGTTCCGTTACGTCGTGATTGAAAGACAAACCAACAAACCAATAAACCAACAAACCAACAAACAAACACACTTTCGCATTTATAATATTAGTATGATTTAATTACAGAATAAGAAAAATCGGATACATGGGGTAACGGATTCCCTAGAACGTGGTAACACTCTATGGCGTCTGACGGTTCGTGTATTTTACATTGAAATAAGTAAATTATTCAATATTTACCGATGGTATGTGATTCCAGTGTCTTTCTTATTTCTTGTTGAATTGTTTTTACACAATATTAATACGCCAAAAGCCATTTTACTTTTGTTTACTACCAATATTTGATAACAGACACGGCCTGTCAGCGTCAAACATCTGTTGCTAAGAGACCAAGTACGCTAG
Source organism: Erebia aethiops (assembly GCA_923060345.2). Taxonomy (NCBI): domain Eukaryota; kingdom Metazoa; phylum Arthropoda; class Insecta; order Lepidoptera; family Nymphalidae; genus Erebia; species Erebia aethiops. The sequence goes on from OV281081.1 coordinate 27,441,165, forward strand.
CTTCGGCCGATCATAAATTGCCGCAATTTACTAGTATGCCGACGGTATCTAGGTGAAGCGCACGCGCGAACCCAAGAATAAATCTATGGTCTATAGACAGAGTCTGATTATATATTATATCCTTATTTTAACCGCAGTTTAACAATTTTATCCTTATTTTTGACTTTTCAGTATGAGGCTGCATATTTAGTAATTTTGCAAAACTTATGATGAAATATTGCCTGAAATAGACTAAAGTGTTTGTTTGTTTCGACGAATTAGTATACTCATAATTATAAACAATGAAAGGAAATAAGACTTGTTCATCATGTGAATTCCATATTACGACACAATGGCTATGGTCAAGTATTTATTTAATTGACTAGCGAATGCCCGCGACTTCGTCTGCGTGGTTTGAGGTTTTTGGTTTCCGTGGGAACTCTTTAATTATCCGGGAAGTTGCCTATGTGCTATTCCAGACTATAATCTATCTCTGTGCCAAATTTCAGCCAGATCCGTTCAGCCGTTCGGGCGTGATTGAGTAACGAACATCCATACATCTATCCATACATCCGTCCAAACCTTCGCATTTATAATATTAGTATTAGTAAGATAATATTATTTATAATGTACTAGATGATGCCCGCGACTTCGTCCGTGTGGGCTTAGTTTTTTATTCCTGCGGGAACTGCTTTATTTTCCGGGATTTTCCTTAATAGCCTATATTCTTCCCCGGGATAAAATCTAATTCTGTACAAAATATCATCAAAATGGGTTGGAATTATAGGCCTTGACAGCGTAGCAGACAGACACACTTTCGCATTTATAATATTAGTAGGTATGGATTTTTTCATTGGTAGGTTTTAAAGATTTTTACCTCCTCAAATTCCTCTTTCTTATCTACGCTGTTTATCAAGAGACTTGTCTAAGTAACTAGTAGTTAGTAAAAAAAAATTAAAATGTTGACAGTTTAGAAGAAGTCCTTAAGTCGGATATTGAGCAATACAAACAAGTGAACCTTTCGGACGCCGTAAAATCATATATATCCTTTCAGGGATTTTTAGGGATTCTACTTTTGTTAGCTATTTTGAAATAATATCCAGGGTAAGGATAATCTGTGGTGAAATCTCGGCCTCATAGGTCAAGTATCCATACTAATATTAAAAATGCGAAATTGTGTCTGTCTATCTGGCCGTCCGTCCGTCTGTCTGTCTGTCTGTCTGTCTGTCTGTTACGCTTTCACGACCCATCTGTTCAACCGATTTTGATGAAATTTGGTATAGGGATAGTCTGAATCCTGGGGAAGAACATTTATGCTGTCATCACGCGTCGCGGGCATTATCTAGTATGTATATATTTATTAATATTTTATGAAAGGATTAGGTCCTTATACGACAATCATGGTGAATTTCAAACAAAGTTTTCGTTAGGTAAGTAATATTAATGAATCAAAATCCATTTGTATGCCTATTTAAATAGTAAGTTAAGGTACCTATTTGTTTACCATTAATACCTACTTAAAGACCTAGAATAAAGGTACTTAGATATTTTAATTGATTGGCATTATAATAAGTGTTGTAATTACGTTACATAAAGATTATATAATTGCCAGTAATCTGTTCAAACTACTTATAACTTCTTTATGTCTGGTCTCATACCTAGGTATTTACTTTAATTTCTTTAAACTCTCAATTCATTTTACTTAAAGTGGATAGGTAGACGTAATTTGTAATTTTAATAAAAAAAATTACCTTTCAGGACAAGATGTTAGAGCGATAACCTATATTTTTATTTTAAAATTAGGCACCAATTTGATCTCCTTTTGTGCACATAGTAGATACTAATCAGAAGAATAAATGTCAAAAAAGTTTGAGAACAGTCAAAATTGATTTTAAAATGGTTGTCATTTCTAAGTTTGTGCGATATTTCATCAGTATTGTAATAGATTTAGTTACTTAATAAAACCATGGTTGTGAATGTAAATTAAATGGTTGTGGTTTGGGCTCTTAATAAACTTATACTTAATAAGTTTTGATGTTAAAAATGTTGGACTTTGGCGACAATGATAGGGATTTCGAAGATGAGGTGGCCCAGATAGAATTGAGGTAGGTACCTTACCTTAACGTATTGTATTAGTATCTATTCATTTATTATAACATCTTCGAATTAAACATAGGAAAAACTCATGATTAAAATTCCTAATTGTTACTATCTCTCTGTGTCATATTCCTCATTACTGAGGATCCCCCGTGTGACCCCGTTCCATTATTCAAACAATGGTAGGTGTTTTCTTGGGATCGTAATGCGGTGGGTTTTCACGTCCTTCCGCATACGACTTGACTAGGAGTATTTATACTCCTAGGTTTTTATCCTATAGGTATATATCCTCCATATCTTAATTTGTTCATTCATTCATTGAGAGCCTGAAGATGTCCGTGATTGGAAGTCCCTGTCTGAAGGCTACTTCATCCAGCTACTCGACCTCCCCACTCTTTTTATATCGGCAGTTCACCGTGGAGGACACATAGTAATATATATTGGAATATAATAACGGAGAACATGTATAGGTATATAGAATAGCCAACAGATAAAAATAAGCTAAAAATACTATCCAACCAACGTTTGGCCTTTCATAAAATAAAACGAGAGTACGTTCCAATCCCATCGCCGCCAACGAGCACGTAAAACAAAAGTGTCACGTAGTCTTTCATAGCAAAACATACGCTCTACTGCGCCCGGCGCCGCGTTATCATGGTACACAGTCATGTAGGTACAAAACGTTCTAAAAATACTGTGGAAAGCGGGAAAAAATACTCGCTATATCCTACAGGTAGAGATTTTCAATCAGGCATTCAGTTGATAGCTAAAGGTACTAAAGTGTAAAGAACGATTGCAACTTTTATAATATAGAATCAGAAAAATTGGGATAAAATCTAACACTAACATCAACTTTCAAGACAACAACAGTCTCAGGTTCTTTAAGATCTCATTTTTATTTTTATATTATTTTTGTTAAATAACTTATCTTTGAACTCTTGAGATATAATATTCGAAGTTAAAATATTTTCTTCAAAAGGCTGAGATTTAAAGATGTTAAATTCTATAGCAATATTCAAGAACTGATAGAATTACCGTACTTTTAATACAATTTTAGATGAGATTAGATCTTCTCCGTAACAAGCAAACACAGAATTCTATAATGTTTTGCCATAACAATTGTCGTGACAAACAAGAAACAGCACAATAACATAGCAAGGTAATTTACAAGCTGATATCATAAAAGTAGGAACGACGTAGTTGTCACATTGCATATAAAGCCGATGGTATTAAAAGTACAGGCAGCTTCAATATGGTAATTTTGTATGCGACTGATAGATAGCTAAACACTTAATTGCACATACTTAATAAAAATGTACAAAAATAAAGAAAATAATACACAAAAGGGTGCACAAAACCTAATGCTACATGAACAAAAGTTTTCATTCACATTTCTCCAATATAAATCAAATATAAATATTATAAATGTGAAAGTTTGGATGTATGGATGTATGGATGGATGTTTGTTACTCAATCACGCGCCAACGGCTGCACGGATCTGGCTGAAATTTGGCACAGAGGTAGATTATAGTCTGGAATAACACATAGGCTACTTTTAATCCCGGAAAATTAAAGAGTTCCCGCGGGAACCAAAAAACCTAAAACCACGCAGACGAAGTCGCGGGCATTCGCTAGTTTAAAATAAATTGAAGATTTCTCAAATTATAATATTATATTGATTATATTTTTAATTTTGAAGTAACTAAGCCTAGGGCCTGACGAGCGTAATTACAGGACTCACAACACAAAAAATTACGCTCGTCTAGCCCCACCTTAAACATAGCAAAGTCAATATTTATGCATAGTCCCAACGTAGCTAATTTCATTCGTAATTATCTTTGAAAGGTTGTACTTAGGTACTCGATACTGTCCGTACAAACGTTTTAATGAAAACAAGCAGTCTTCAGGGTTAAATCTTTCCATCGATAAAGCTGTTTACTCCACTTTGAATTGTGCGCAAATCCGTAAAAATAATTGGTATTTATATGGTTTAATCTTACTGATTATTTTTATCCTGCCCATTGACCACACGTAGTTTATGTTTAATTTGTATTAGTATAAGTTTAGTTTAAACTAAGTATAAAATTGTAGTGTTGGTCAATAAACTTTTATTTATTTATTTATTTTTATATATTTACGGGGATTTTAGGGAATTTTGATGTTCAGGGAAATATTGGTAGTTATTATATTTTAATAGCTAATAGTTGCGATTTCGTACGCGTGGATTTAAAGTAGAAATTTAGATACAAAAAGTATTACAGTCTCATTCCATCATCAGGATGCAAGTGATCTCTGTGTCATATTATGTTGACACGTTCAGTTTAGTGGTATAGAGCTATGAAAAGGAAACAGACATTGTATGCGCTTTTTTGCAGGCTTTTATGCTGAGCTGTATACCCATCGCATTCTTTCATCTTACTGCTTACTTTAGCCAGTTAAGATAGTAAGTCATAGAATGCTTCATAAATAGATCTATATCTATAGGTACCTACTTCTATTTCTATTCTGTACTAATTTTATAAACGCGAAAGTTTCGATGGGTGGATGTTTGTTACTCAATCAAGCCAAAACGGCTAAACGGATCTGAATGAAATTTGGCACAAATGTAGATTATAGTCTGGAATAACACATTTTGACACACTTTTTATCCCGGAAAATTCAATAGTTCCCGCGGGAAAAAGAACTCAATCCGCGCGGATGAAGCTGCGGGCATCAGCTAGTGATAATATATAACAGCCCGCCAAAAAAAATATTACGCCTAATACATATAAACTCCAGTAGGATGCTATTAAGTAATGATCGAAGCCCCTTACCAGACCAGGCGCAAATTAGAGAATTGCAAACTGCCCCTGCGAGAATCGAACAAACATCACAGCACTTACTAGGGAGGTCATTCAAAACTTATTACTACTGGTTGCGGCTATACGGTCGTTTTAATGAAAACTGTCAGCCTTCGGCATTCAAATCGGTGCATCAATAAAACTGTTTACCTACCCAACGGATTCAAACGGATTCGGAACGCAAATCAATATCATCGTCATAACGTTCGAAATTACCTTTAATTCAATTTAACGCTCTGCTCGCTCGCCGGCGCCCTTCGCGCTGATATTATTCGCTTTATTGGGGGTTATCGAAAGGACTTGTCGATATCGATGAAAATACGTTGAAAACATGGCGATAATGCATGCCTACATTGCCACTGCAATACGGATAACTTTGATAATTTAACGAGTAGTAAATTCAATGAATTGAGTCCCGTGCATTTTAAAAATAGGCATTTCAGGAATTCGATAATTTTGGAAGTCTGCCTTTTAAGATGTCGTCATAGATGACATTGATCTGAATAAGCTAATTTCCTAAAGTATAAGTCTAGTATAAGACTAATTTAATAACAGACTAATAAACTTTTTTATGATATTTCTAATATCGTGCAGCTTTCACATTTTTAAAAACAAGCTTTAATTGTCCGCCATATTAAATTTAGTGTGACGTCCTTTTAAATCAAATCAAATCAAATATTTTTTATTCAAATAAACTTTTACAAGTAGGTACTTTTGAATCGTCAAGTGAATCTACCACTGGTTCGGAATGCCATTCCTACCGAGAAGAACCAGCAAGAAACTCGGTAGTTTATGTTCCGTTTTCTTCTCAAAAAACCCTTTTTATTGATACTCATATCATGAAGGTGCATAAAAAATAACTAGCCCGCCATCTTTGGAAGTCCGCCATATTGGATTTAGAATGACTTCACTTAGCTAGAGCTCTCCTTTTATACACTGTAGTCTTTGGCTAGAGCCATACGTCATTTTCATCTAGGTATACTAATAACAATATACTAATTACTAATATACTAATATATTATTATAAAAGCGAAAGTTTGGATGGATGGATGTACCTATGGATGGATGGAGTTTGGCACAGAGATAGATTATAGTCTGGAATAGCACATAGACGACTTTTTATCCCGGAAAATTAAAGAGTTCCCGCGGGAACAAAAACCTCAATCCATGCGGATGAAATCGCGGGCATCAGCTAATCTAAAATAAACGTGTACGCAAAATTTCCGCTCAATCGGAAACCGGGAAGTGGGTCAAATTTAACTTTAGTCTGTCTGTTGATTACAGACCGGGACAGGTGAGACTAAATAAAAGCTTGTAAAATACGCACGATTAGGTTTGGTACGATTACGTTCAAAGCATGTTAAAACAAACTCGCATGAGGTTGATTTAACTATTTTTAACGATTCAAAAATATAAACATGCGTTTATTAACGTCCTTTAAAGGCTGTAAATAAACTAAAGCCCGCACGATAAATTAAGGTCAATTAAGCGAGCTGTTTCATTAACTTTGATGATGTCTGTTTATCCAATCTAGGTACTAAATCAACTTGAATTATCCATCAATATATCATGTATATCACAGACTATAATTTATATATAATATATAACCACGAACATAAAAAAATAATAATCATACAGCGTCGAATGGTTTTTAGTTTTTCTGAATTGTAATCTCATTGGGCATTTTTTTGTAAACTTTATTTAATATTTTTCTAAGTAGGTATAATGTCAAACTTAGATCTGCTCACTATATTCTCAGAAGACGATAATATTATCTTATTAAATGATATTTCATTATTTTTTTGTTTAGGTATTGATTGCATTACATGGTTATATTTAAATGTCAACTTTATATCACCTACATTCTCATGAATATTTATTTATTTATTAACTACTCTCATTAAACTGCCCACATTTTCGAAGACAGCACAGTGCACGTCCGAGTTTTTTTATAATAAACTAGCTGATGCCCGCGACTTCATCCGCGTGGTTCAAGTTTTTTTGATTCCCGCGGGAACTCCTTAATTTTCCGGGATAAAAAGTAGCCTCTGTCACTCTCCAGGTCCTCAACTATACCCATGCCAAAAATCACGTCGATCCGTTGCTTCGTTGTGGCGTGATTGAAGGACAAACCAACAAACCAATAAACCAACAAACCAACAAACAAACACACTTTCGCATTTATAATATTAGTATGAAGTATGATGATGTCTATTTCTATGTCCTATGTCCTTCCCCAGGATATAACCTACCTCTGTACCAAATTTCATCAAAAATAGTTGGAAACATGGGCCGTTAAAGCGTCGCAGACAGATAGTCAGTCACTCTTTCGCATTTATAATATTAAATATATAGTATGGATTTTTATTTACCTATGACTCCGATTCCAATTGGAAAATTTTGAGTCAACAAGATTTTCCTTATCTTAGAGAAAAACGCGCAATAATCCGAATAAACAAGTAAAATCCGAGCAAATACGATCATATAACTTTTGTACACTTCGTGTTTATTTTCGTTTTGATAAGAAGTTTTAAGTATCTACTCGTTAAAAACGATTACAATAGACTACGCGACTTGTTCGTTATGATTGAGGTCTCTCTCAGTAAAGTTCTAAAGTAGAAGAAAAAGGTTCCCAAGGTCTTATGCTTATTGGGACGTGTTTAATTCGCACGGTCTTAAACATCATTCCCGTATATTTCCAACTCAGCACGCAACTTTTACTGCGTCAACTGATTGTCGTTCACTCTTCCACTTTTTTTTAATTCTTATCATTATTATTCATCACAACATCCGCACATACTGTTGCTATTCCTCTACATTAGACTTTCTTTGCCACAGACATCACAGATCTCAGTAGGATATTATAATATTTTCTTTTTTTTCATAAAGGTGATATACTATTTCCAATAATACTGGCTTCGTATCATAAATATTTTACTGTAAGTATTAAGTATTTAAGTAAGTATTTTACTGTATATTGTAAGTAGTCGGGAGCAGTGTTCGATCCAAGTAGAAATAAACATGTGCCATGTAATGAGGTTCATTAGGGAAAAAATAAATAAATTCCTTTACCACAGGAAAACCGCAGGAAGATTATTATTTTTTATATTGAATAACAATAAAATATAAACGTCAAGCCGCCAAGCGATTTAGCGTTCCGGTACGATGCCGTGTAGAAACCGAAGGGGTGTGGGTTTAATATAACTGCCATGCCCCTAACAGGTTAGCCTGCTACCATCTTAGACTGCATCATCACTTACCATCAGGTGAGATCGCAGTCAAGGGCTAGCTTGTATAAGTGGATTAAAAAAATAATAATTGAATAACAGCCGGTTAACGTGCTACCGAGGCTGTGTTATCACTTGAGCTGTAGTTGCCGTTTCTTAGCGGGGTTCCCACCGTGAGCGGAGCGAACTCATTACCCTTTTGCAGTGAAAATCCTGCTCAATTCGTCCATCCGTCAAGTGTAAATACAACCCGTTTTACATCTATACTATATTATTATAAATGCGAAAGTTTGGATAGATGGATGGATGCTTTTTACTCAATCACGGCAGAAGGGCTGAACGGATCTACATGAAATTTGGCACATAATATATATTCTAGAATTAATTATAGTCTGGAATAGCACATAGGCTAATTAAACTGGAAAATTAAGGAGTTCCCGCAGAAACCAAAACACCTCAATCCACGCGGACAAATTCGCAGGCATCAGCTAGTAAGTATCTAAAACGTTGTTGTATGTAGAGGCAAATAAATCTGTAAACTTACTTATATATCTCTAAGGATATCTCGAAATACAATATCTCACTTAGTTAACTAAGTGGATAACGGATTATTACCTACTTATTATTCCCTTCCCGTTTTGTCAGACATAAAGAAAATGTATGGCATTCATGAAATACGAATAGGAGCTATCGACCTACTTTTCTCTGAGTTAAATCGCCATTTAGCTTACGGGCTGTGTGTCTTTGTTTGTCGTAAAAATATTATTTTGTCGTTTTTACCTATCCATAATATTATATAATATTTAATTATACAACATACATATTATTGTATTTATTTAATTGACGTGATCTTTGTTTTACGGGTGTAGTACTCGTACGTAGTAAAAAGTCGTTTTAGAAGATACATTGAATTGTTTGGCATAAATGAAATGAAATAAACATAGTGTTGGATTTTGAATAAGTATACGTTATAATAGATGAGAGTATTACAATATAAAGAGTAGGTATGAATCTACTCTTTATATTGTAACTCTGCTAACTAATTCGGCAATTTTTTCGTACAGTTTTTAAAAACGATGAACGCTTCATGGAACCTATATGTATAAGTTACACAGATTTACTGAGTCAATGTTTTCAGAAGAACCATCACCATCACAACTATTTGGATAACGTCACATCTATACATTTTTTGTGATTCTTTTCATCACACCATCGCTAGGCTATATGAACTGCTGGGCTATGGCATTCTTCCAAACTCGTGAGTTGTGAAGTTTCAACGTTCTTACGTGAACGCTGTCTCGTGAAAACTATCATTCATTGCAAAAGAAACACTCCAGTCTAAATTTCAGGCATGTTTGGAATTCTTATGAATATTATTATGTTAAATCCAATTAGTTTTAAAAACACAAAAACTCTTCTGAGTAGAACAGGTTTCCGAACCGGTGGTAGAGTTTTGACGTATCATAATTGACACAAGTTGTTTATGTGAAATAAATAAATCATGTATCAAATTTATCAATACGTTATGTTTCCATCGTTTCCCCGGTGACCCACCCCAACTGGGCAACACTCCAAGAGTCATGCGCCAAGTTACCCACATCCGCGTGATTCCTATCATGTGATAACTATCACTCACAAGTCACAACGTTTAAATTTGGTGTTTCAACGGTAAAAATTTCATGTGGTTTGTTGTTTGGCAAATAAACATGCCCGCGTGGATTTACGTTTAACATAAGACCCGCAGGGGATATATGATTTTCCGAGATAAAAAGTCACTCTCCAGAATATCTTCTATATCTATTGAAAAATCACGTGGATAAGTTGCGACGTATGCTGCGGCGTGTTTGAAGGACAAACCAACAACAAACGCATTTATAACATCAGTAGGATAACCGTTTTTTTTTTCTCGAATTTTGTCGAAAACCATGAACTTTTTTTTAGAAAAATGTCTTTTTTTTAGAAAAATGTCTTTTTTCTCTTTACGTATCTACATAGCGTTAATAATGACATAGTAGCTATTCTTCACTTATCTCTACATCCATACTAATAAGTATAATAAATGCAAAACTGTGTCAGTCTGTCTGCTACGCTTTTACGGCCCATCTGTGCAACCGATTTTGATTAAATTTAGTACAGAGATAGGTTGTATCCCAGGGAAGGACTGAGCCACTTTTTAAGAATGAATGAATTGAATATACTTTTATTGTACACCAAAAAACAATAATAACAGTAAACTTAGCTAATAACAAAGGAGGTATACAATTTGGCGGCCTTATCGCGATACTTACAGCGATCTCTTCTATCAAGCGATAGCGATTTTTATCCCCAAAAATTCAAGAGTTCCCGTGGGAATAAAATCAAAACCTTAATCCACGCTCACGAAGTCTCATCATTTAGTCGTCAATAAGCGACATATTATGACATTTCCTAGTCTAAAATATCGTTTTTTTACTCATTAGAATATAATCTAACAAGTACGAATTTAACAAAATGATTCTCAATATTTTAAACGTTCTAGAACACTTTTGTTGTTCGACACATTTTCTTTATACGGAGTGATTACAGATTCAAATTTTTGAAGTGAACTTTAGAATCGTTGTGATTTGAAAATTCGATGAAACGAAAAAGCGACACTAAAAAGAGACAAATATATTCATAATAGGATTTAGCCTGCGAGAGAATGAGATGGAATACAATTTTTATTTATTTCATTCTCTCGTAGGCTACTTTTCTGAAGTTTCACTTCTGCCGTGTATGAATTGCACACACACACTTTTATATTATAATGCAAACAAACCCTGTCGAGTATTAATACAATATTCTCCTTTTGAGGTATTTTTCCCCAACATAGCGTCGGTCTCCGGTGTAATTTGCATAACGTTCGCGGCAAGTAGGTATCTCTATCAACATGTTTTGGTCTATGAATAAATATTGAATATTTTACGCATGAGACATAGTAAAATATTACTTTCAGCAGGCTTGAGAAATGATGATTTTCAAATCTCCTGATAATATAATTAATTTATACTTAATATAAACAATGTTACAACATTCAACCCCAAAGTGCCAAAGTGCTGGAGTGGCAACCACGCACTGGAAAGCTCAGCATTGGCATACCCCCTACTCGCTGGACGTACGACATTAGACGAGTCGCAGGGAGCCGCTTGATCCAAGCGGCGCAAGACCGTGGAGTGTGGAAATCCTTGCAAGAGACCTTTGTCCAGCAGTGGACGTCTATCGGTTGGGGATGATAATAATAATGATTAACAATTTATTGATACTTAGTTTTACTAACTTTCATCGTCATCGTTTGGTCCACAGGTCTCCTGCAGAGAATTCCACAGAACATGGTTTTATTCTGATCATAATTATTTATCTTCATAATTAAATTATCAGCTGTTATATCTTAGTGATTAGCTTGGGATGGTTCGCCCATCGGTGAACGGATTTTCCAACACTGCGAACAGAAACTAACAATATGTTCTTATTTACGTTTTCGTTCACGTTAAAACTTATAGAAACAAAGTAACAATAAAAAGTCTGAGGGTGGTGTTAATTTACGCGCTATTGAACCGGTTTTTATGGGTGATTACAATCCACCACAACTCGACGGTAATAAAAACGTCCATTAAACCAGCTTCTAAACTACCAAAAGCTCGAAATGAAAACGTTATGGTCACAGTCGACTTAAAAGTTATTGCCCACCTTATATCAGAAATGTAATTAGCCTCCTGGGTATTTAAGGATTATGGAAAATTTTCCAATTTTATACAAGGTTGTATCACGCTTCCAATGTTACAAACTATATGAATAGTAAAATAGCTAAAAGTTCATGGCACAGGTCTAGTATGTAGTTTTTATGATATGAGACCAACATAAAGCCAGAAGCTCCGAGAGGGTAAATTTAGTTATGATAAACGCTAGTTGATTCCGCGACTTCGTACGCGTGGATTGAAGTTTTTTTTGATGTTTTATTGAAGTTCGCGGGAACCCCTTAATTTTCCGGGATAAAAAGTAGCCTATACAGACTATAGTCTATCTTTGTGCCAAGTTTCATCTAGATCCATTCAGCTGTTCCCTCCAAACTTTCGCATTTTTTTTTATCCTCTACAAGTTAGCCCTTGACTGCGATCTCACCTGATGGTAAGTGACGATGCAGTCTAAGATGGTAGCGGGCTAACCTGTTAGGAGCATGGCAGTTATAATAATTAACCCATACCCCTAATCAGGTTCTACACGACATCGTATCGGAACGCTAATCTTTGCCGGTAGGGTGGTAACTAGCCACGGCCGAAGCCTCCCACCAGGCAAATTTATAGAAGGTATATCGCATATATTAGTTTAAATTATATTGTACCTAGGTACCTATTTCCTAAATTGGCTGACCATGAGTAATAGTTGTAATTTAGACCGCGGCTAGTTACCATACAGCTGAAAAAAACCGTAAGTGAGAAATGATACTGATCATTAAGCTACTACCTACTCGTAGGTCCTACATCAAATCTTTCAAAAACCCAATCCCCAATCTTTTTTTAGATTGCCACTTCTGCATCATTTTTATCTTCAGGTAAAATTGCATTTCATTCATGAAAATCTAATATTTTTAAGATCGTTTTACTATGCATATTTCTATAGAAATAATTTATTATTCTGGTGCATGAGTAATAGCGCTTGACTCGCGCCCGGGACTTCACAAAGTACTAAACCTATCACATTTTCGTAATAAAATTCGTAAAATTTTATATTAAAATACATGACTTGCGAAATTCATAACTACTAAAACAATTTTAAATAAGCTATACAATTCTGTGGTTTTATGACTTTCTACCCAGACAGGTTAGTAAAATATGGTTTGAGCACTGAGAGTCAATTGAGAAATTTCAGATTGAATGTAGTCTTTGAGCAGTTAATGCAACGGCATTGCAACGGCCGAACGATTAGGCACATGCGCCATGCGCAGTTGTCATACTTGTACCTACCGGCAAAGACATGCCGCCAAGCGATTTAGCGTTCCGGTACGAGGCCGTGTAGAAACCGAATAGGGTCTTGGGTTTAGATATAACTGCCATGCCCCTAACAGGTTAGCCCACTACCACCTTAGACTGCATCATCACTTACCATCAGGTGAGATCGCAGTCAAGGGCTAACAGTGCAGTCAGTCGGTTGAAAAGTTGGGCCGTGAAAGCGTGGTAGACAGACAGACACACTTTCCCATTTATAATATTAAATAATATGGATAATATTTATAATTTTAATATGTCAAATATGCTTCCGAATATTAGTTTTCAATCGTCTTATCGTCAAAATGCGATCTTTGAAATTTATTTCAATTATATTTAATAGGATTAAATTAGAAGATAAGAAAGATATAGATTACGAATAACTGTAATGCCTTTGATTATGTAACACAACTAAGGACAATAAACTTTAAAACGGCATTATAATGAGAAATACTATACATATAACTAGCTGATTCCCGCGACTTCGTCCGCGTGGAATGAGCTTTACGTAAGAAACGTTTTCGTTCGACCGTTTTTATCTCCGTCTTACTTTGCAAATCCGACTTAAAATAATATTGCGGCTATAAATTAAGATGTAACCTATCCTATCTTTCAAGTTGGATCAAACTGCACACGGTGTGCAAATTTAATTTAAAATCGGTTAAGTAGTTTAGGAGTCCATCGCGGACAAACAACGTGACACGTGATTTATATATATTTAGATATTAATTGTTTAGTTTCGTTAAATTTAATTTAAAATCATCTGTACGAATATAATATATTGTGTAAATCTATTATATGTAATAATATGTATTTAATTTATTGTAGCACAATATTTATTTTCTTCAATTGGCATCGTCCACGAGCTAGAATAAATAGGGTAAAAGCTTATATACTTTGAATAGTTAAGAGTAAAACAAACCAAGCTAAGAAAGAATTATTTTAAAAAGCCACAAATTTGACTTCTTGACTGATTCAAGACAGTCAAGTTTGTGGCTTTTATAGAAGCAATTAGAAAAACCCTCTTCGTCTCCCAGGAGGCTTAAAAATAATTATTTCTTTGTGATCGATCAGAGAATATAAATTGGGACCATCACGACATGAGCTTAACTTGTAATAATTGAAAACTTACAAAATTATTTTTAATAGACAAATCCTACTAAAGATGTTTTCATGGTAATATTACTTACACACTTACAGCTATACAGATGGCTTCTAACTAATAGTATGTATGCAAAAGTATGTCGGTCTCCTACTTTTTCACGACCCCTCTGTTGAACGGATATTATGCAATTCAGTTCAGAGATAGGTTGCATGTTGCATTTAGAGGAAGAAAATAGGGTACTTTTATCCCAGAAAATCAAAGAGATCGCAAGGATTTTTCTTTAATCTAAATCCACGTGGATGCGGGCATTATCTAGGCCCTAGGGCATAATATATCTAATAATGTTGAACTATGATTTGGTGAACATTTTAAAGATAGCCTACCTACAGCAGGATCACCTAACATAAGAACTTGGTCGGATACTCCTGACACACTTCTGACGTCGCAGTATCTGCACGTCATATCGGAATTGATTGCACTATCGCAGTAATCCATTACGTATAACTAACCTGTCAACTAGCAACAGTTCTGTAAAACAGGACTTATTTTTTGCAGATTGCGACCGAAATTATTTTTATTATATTAACTTGTATTCCTTCAGCTATTCGTGTCTTAGCTTCTCTTAGAGACCGAAAAGGGCAAAATGTTTTGTCCTGTCGGAGTATTCTGTCCAGCGCATCTTAAAGTCCCGTAGCGTTCGTTAGGTATATCCTGAACGGCCCGTAGTAAGGTTTTTTTTGCCCATACAGATGAGTTTACGCAGATTCAACACCACTTCGACACACCATTATTACATGACTGCCCAAAAAGAGGAGTATAATGTTTTCAGGGTTCATTTACCTATGTATATGTCTCTATTCCCCATAACTTCGAAATGCCTGAACAGCTGATATGGATGTATGGGGTAACGTTAGAATCCTTACATCCTCCCGACTCGAATTTACTATAAATTTTCAAAAAATTTAATATGGCAGGGTAGTCGTGTTTTTTTAATAATGTTCACTTGTTATAATAATAGGTTTACTCGTATTTTCCTTTTAGCCATAAAAATCTTTTTACTCCAATTTTTAGTTAGTTTTATCACTTCGTGTTGGGAGACGTGTAATTATAGTAACGGTCATAATATTATGTTTTCTGACCATCAAGTCAGGTATTGTTGTTGGTAAGTATAGGTATATTAGTGATATATTATGCATGATCTTATGTGTATATTTCAACTAGCATATTTGGTTCAAACTTTCAAAAGGGTCTTCAATTTACACTTTCGACTTGTGACTCTATTTCTTAGTCGATCCCAAGAATTTCACAGTTATGTGTATTACTTAGAAGTTAAGAATTTGGTGAGCGAGCTCCAGAGATTTAAATGAAACCACCCAAACCCTTTTGATAAAAGTAATTCAGTAGTAGTATTAGTTCAATTTTGCTTCAAACATTAGTTTGCATGAGCTTTTTAATTAATTGATTAATTATTATTTTTTTTCCTATATAATGTACGTACCTACCACCCACTTGCAAGTTTACAAAGAGTCATTTTGCTTCAGCATTTAAATAAGCTTGAATTTAATATTCGACTTTGTCGACTGAAATCTTTCACAATAATTATTCTCGCTTTGAATTAATTATTATAAACAAGAGAGAGTTAAGGAAACAAAAGATTAGTAATTAGATTAAAGTTAAGAAAAATATAGTAAATGTGGGGTGCTGTTCTTTGTGGTGATAAAATGATAGATATTTTGATAGTTAAAGTGGACTGTATTTCACTGATGATGATAAATGATAATGATTGATATTGATGAGTAATATCCGCGCGGACGATCGAATCGTACTAATTTTACCGCACTGTCCCACTTAACCTGAAACAGTTGCGTAAAGTGCTGACTGCGGTGTTCGGTTACACGCAGTGTCCCGAACAGTAAACAAAAACCTTTAAATAATTTGTAACCCAAGTTTGAGCATACTTTTATTGTCCGCCATGATAGACATACTCGTTCAATATTATCAATGGCGATATTATATTGGTATCGTGTCGGTCAGGGAAAAACGGTCATACGTAACTTCATAAAATTCAGTTCTCTGAACCATGAGTACAGTGAGTCTATATCAGAACCGATATTATGGGCTTTAAAAAAGATGCCATACAACTAGACACAATATAAGGTTCTAGTACATACCGCGGTTCATCGGTTTCCTCATAATTGCCAGACTAATCATAAAATTTTTGATAATATCGTTTTGGCTTTGCTGTAGCACTTCAATGTCAAGACTTTATTGAGATTTCGGCATACAAAGATACGACAAGAAATAATTAAATTTAATGAAATTATCAAGTTTTGTCTCTAAGTAAAGGCCTCATTGATTACTCTAAAGACATTAAAGAATCAAGATTCCGAAAATATATCTTACCTTAATTCCTTAATCTATCTATCAAATACCTTATTCCTTCCTCATCAGAAACCTTATCTATCAAATTTCATTCGCCTGTCCATAGAAGCGAAACGAAGATGTGTTGATCAGACCAATCGGATTGTTGATGATGACGCGATATTTTTTTTCGAGTCACCAATCAAGAATCTGATTGGCCTGTTTGGCACATCTCTGCTCCTCTTCGTTTCAATGGAATTGCACAGGCACCCTAAGACTATTTCCCCTGAAACGGAGCGGAGTAGAGATGAGTCCAATAGACCTACCAGATTACATCGTTAGATGACATGATCATTTTATCAGGTTTTTTTTAATCTCTCGATTGTGTAAGGAAATCGCTCAATCTATTAAATCTATCAAACGTATAATCCGACCTGTTTAAGGAGTTTATAGATATTTTATAGGTTTATAGGCCTGCACGTCAAAAAGCATGTATGATTGAAGCTGCTGATCGGGCGAAGCGCACATGTCTGCGCTTCGCCCGATCAGTCTAATCGAACGAACAATCGTGTTTCAGTTCTAGCTATAGGTGCACTTTGTAATGAAGTTAAATTTGTTCACAGTCATGGAGAAGACTTGATCGTGACTCCGTTCGCGCAGGTGCTGGCCAGTCTGCGCAGCGTCCGCACTAACTTCCTGTGCCTCACCAATGTGCCGGCTTCTAAGTAAGTATGCCTACATCTCTGCACAGTATGATTCCTAATTACCATCGGTCAACAATGTGGCGAGCCTGACGATCATTCCGTGTATAGTGTAAACTCCATTTAACGCCACTCGATTTAACGACAAACTGCCTAAAGCGTCGAAATTACTTGACTCTGATTGGTTTACCTTGTTGTCCATACAGAGATACACTCTATGTAGCATCACATCCATTCTAAATAACGACAACAATGGGTACGTCATTAATAAACAGTACCAATTCCGATAAAAACTCGATATATTTAAACTCTTATGGAGTCGTAGAAAAAAAGTTTCGACTCTTTGGGCGAAAACAAACAGGTCATGTCGAGGTATGACGCTCGATCATATATTATAATAAAAGTGAACCCCCCCTTCGACAGTTTATTTTTATTCGTGGTGTATTTTCACTCTTTGATCTAACGATATAATTTATCAGATGTAGTGATAATCAAAACTTAGTGATAGGTTTGCACTCTCATTCCTGTGAGTCACGCGAACGTTTCCGAATTAATTATTCTAAATTATTATAGGAAAAGGTGACTGACTGACTGATCTATGAACGCATAGCTCAAACCACTAGACGGATCAGGCCAAAATTTGACATACTATTACAGCTATTACAGGTATTAAAACGTAGGCATCCGCTAAGAAAGGATTTTTAGAAATTCAATAATTCCTAAGGAGGTTAATAGGGCTTCGAAATTTGTATAAAAATCCAACCTAACGTGAGCGGAGCCGCGGGCAAAAGATTAAATATAAAATAATGTTGTGTTAAAATAGTTGGATTCAGGCAAGCCCGCGGTGGATTGTAGTTCCTACAAGAAAGCTATGACCAGCAATCGGCATTGGACGTGTATCGATTGACGACGACGATGTAGTTTACAAAGACATCAATTTACTCACAAGAAAATCGAATCAATTAGCTAATTCAATGTTCTTACTACTAGCATATTACCTATTCTGTGCTACTAGGCTAATATTTGTCGAGTGAAGTGTAATTGATGAAGTGTAATTCGAATTTAACAAAATCAAGGTAATATGCCATCTTTTCTGTGACAATTTAAAATGTGAATAAATTTTCTTATTAATGTAATGGATACAACTTTGATAGTCATCTTAAGGTAGATACTTACTCCATTCAGAGCATTAGTAAATTGGCATTTTCCATTTTCTAGTAAAGTCCGGGATAGTATTTGAAGAAATTCTTTAGGCTTGGATAAATATGATACTCAGTATAGAAGTTTTGCCAAGAAAGTGCTGTAAAATTTTATGGACATAATATTATTACTGACAACTAATTGAAAACGGTTTACTGTATCCGAATTGAAATAAAATCTAACCGTAAATTTGTTACCGTGACTTTTAACAACGATAACCTAAAAGATGAAGTAACACATGAAATTGCTCACTTCTTTCTCGATTCTATATAAATACAATCGAAATCCAATAAAATCTACATCCACAAGCAAACCAATATTGGTATTTGAGCAACTAAATTATTTATCCCTCCACGGCGAATCTATATCAACACAGATAACTAGATAAAGTTTATTTTTAACCACTAACGATAAAGCATAGACAAGTCGAATCAATTTCACAAACATAGGTAAACATTAAAAAAGGTAATAAATTGAAACTTTTTTTCATAAAGGACATACTTATATTATGCCTTTCAGGATAAGTTCGTCTTGTTTTGACTCTACCAGCGGCTCTGAACACACCTCAGGGGCCATACTACCATCGCCTGAAGCCGTGTTGTTTTAATGTTGTTTACGTTCGTGTTTTACAATTATGATCCTCATTTTAGGTACGTAAAGGTATGTGACATAAAACTGTAATTTTTAAAGAACACTGCTTTAAATGATGGTACCTATGACACTAGGTTCATTGAAAACGGTCCACTTGTTTCAAGGTATATTTGCTTGTTGGTTTCTGAGTCATAAATTAGTTACGATGTCTCATTATGAGACACTTGCCAGCATCCGTAATGCCTACGTCACTTTACGTCAGAGAAAACGCGTCGGGAATGTACTTGAGCACTGCCCATTATCAGCAGACATGTCATAAATTTACGGTGACTTTAATACTCTTTAATATGATTTCAATAATGACGCATTGATCATTAATGTAGGCATTGAGCATCGGATAATTATACGTGAGCTGCCAAGGAATTCGGCCAGACAAAAAATAAATTATTAATTAACTTTTTTGCAAAATTACAAAGGTTCGCAGTTATAATTTTTGGTCTTTAAATACCAAAAACAACTGTGTTATGACAGTTAGTGCCTTCACTAGTACATAGGCGCTTTTTTGCAATTATAAATTATTATTAAATAAATAAGTATTTAAAAGTAAGAAACTCATAAGCTGGAGTTTGAATTCAGGGCGAAGTTATGTTAAATTTTTGCGGGATCCTGGGCCAGACATGTTTCATATTCAATCTAACCTTTGTTAAACCTTTAAAGTGCTTGAATTCGGTGTATGATTTATTAATTAAATCACCTATACCTTATACCTATTCGCCTGAATACTGAAAAATAACTGAAATTCAAAATCAAAGGAAAGAACATTAATATTTCTGTTGAAGTAGTATTTCTATTTTTACTATATTTTTTAAATTTTTTTAGCTAAATAGTGTCACGTAGCTAGTTACTTGTTAATAGGTAATACCTAGGTACTGATGCTAGGAGCCATTGTCTCATAAAGTTGAACGTAGCCGCTAAATCGCTTTGTTAGGAACATTTACGACCCTCCAACAAGTCATTAATACATTTAAGTACAGACGTTAATTAACTTTCCACCACAACTTTGTTAGCCAGGTATACCCTATTTGATTTAACTTAAATCTATTAACTTCACTTACCAATAGAGTGCGACTATTTTCAGTAGCTTTCTTTCGCTTAGGTAGCTTTTTTTTCGTTCATTTTCATCATTATTATGAATCTTATAATAAACCTCATAATAAAACGTAACAGGTCCTATTCTATACATTGAAGATATTTTGAAAACTTTTATTGGAAGGCACTGTATAATCGATACTGAAGCCAAAACTGTATGACGAGGTTAAGCCTCGTAGTTTCAAATTATGCCAAGTTTCATTTGAATTCATTCAGTAGTTTCGGCTTGTTGCGTGGCTAAGATACAGACAGACAAAAATGCTATGTCCTAACTCCTAACATAGCGAGTGAGATCAAACGCAGGACCGACGGCTTTACGTGCTCTCCCAGACACGAGGAGGAAACACAACCAACTCTAGACACTTCGGGCTAGTGCTGAGAATTACATAACAGAAAAACCTAACAATTCATTATGGCCAGACCTGGGAATCGAATCCAAGACCTCCGCATCCGCAGTCAAACATGCTAATCAGTAAACCAACAAGGCAGTTTTATAGAATAACATTCACTCAAAGATCGAGCTACAAAAAAAGGTCAAGGTTTGGAGCGATTGAGTTATTCAAGTACTCGTATTTATATAGAGTAAAATATGCTTTGCAATGAACAGAATTTCATTTGCAGACTCAGACTGTATACATCTTTGAAGAAACTGAAAGATTTCGAGACTACATCGACAAAGAGAAGATCGCTGAAGTGTATTTTAAATTTGCTTTAATAAAATCATATTACGTATTTTACGCAATGTCTTATTGGTACGTCTCTCTTGCAAGTTTGTTTGTTAAGGTCAGTGCCAATAATTTTATAGGATCAGACCGTTATTTCTTTTGAAAATTATTTATATTTACTTGCCTATGATAATAAACTCGCATTACAAATCCAACGCGTTCTTGCTTTTTAACTTACGTAATTACCTATACAAACAAATTAAAAGTAATGAAAGTAGTGCGTTAATGAAAAATGTTCCGACTTCCGAAGCCGACGTTCATGTGACATTTTAGGATAGTCAAATATTTGTTCAGGAACAACGTCAACGTCGTGTTACAAAAAATACGCACCCCTGTTTTATTTATCAAGGATTTATCCTTTTAAATAAAATAGGCGTAACAAAGTGAGGGGAAACTATTTAATTGCGATTTTCTTAAAGATCCAAGATAAATATACATAATTATATACGGTTGTAATCACGTAAATGCCCGAATTGGAATTATAATGACCATCAATGTCCAAATCATCTTTATTTCCAAAGCACAACTTTTGTATCTAAGTACTCTGTACTTTCCTGATTGATACGTTGATGCCGCGGTAACGCATCAGTTTACCACTACAGCCCATTAAAGTCCCACTGCTGGGCAGGATACCACTACAGTTCATTAACGTCCCACTGCTGGCAGGGATAGGAGAGAGGGACTCTCATAGGGTCGCATCAGTTAACGGCAATATTATATTATTCAATCCCAAGATTTATCCTTTAACCAAAAATATGAATGTAAATAAAAAAAATAAGCTTCAATTCAAAACAAAAAAAGAGCACGACCTAAATATATCCCTAAAGAAAAAGATCTTTTCTAAAAGCTTTATGTGAACCCCTGTATACCTTTAATCTGTTAATCCGTTTTTTATTATTATAAGTATTTTTAGATATTTACCTGGCAACCTTTTATATCAGGAGTAAGCTCACGTAAATATAAAAGACTATCTGATGCCCGCGACTTCGTCCGCGTGGTTTAAGTTTTTGTTATTCCCGCGGGAACTCCTTAATTTTCTGGGATAAAAAGTAGCCTATGTCACTCTCCAGGTCCTCAACTATACCTATGCCAAAAATCACGTCGATCCGTTGCTCCGTTGCGGCGTGATTGAAGGACAAACCAACAAACCAATAAACCAACAAACAAACAAACACACTTTCGCATTTATAATATTAGTAAGTATGATTTTATGTTAGAAACTCTGTCGATATTATGTTCTATAAGGGTCTAGCTGCTATTTGCGACCGGGTAGCCACTACTGTATAGTATATACCCACTGATTCAGTGTGTCTGGTTACTGGTTACAGATTTGGCCACCTAAAAACCTTTTTAGATTTCTACCAAACCAAATCATTACCAAAATTTGACTTCATTAACCTTCATTATTGTTGACTAGCTGATGCCCGCGTGGTTTAAGTTTTTTGTTATTCCCGAGGGAACTCCTTAATTTTCCGGAATAAAAAGTGCCTATGTCACTCTCCAGGTCCTCAACTATACTCATGCCAAAAATCACATCAATCCGTTGCTCCGTTGCGGCGTGATTGAAGGACAAACCGACAAACCAATAAACCAACAAACAAACACACTTTCGCATTTATAATATTATTAGTATGATGATGCTAAAATACTTTGACACTGGGGATGTATAACACAATCTCTAAACTAAACTAAAATGGCAGCTTTAAATCTAGTTCTGTCCCTTTCCGTAGGGAGTATTAAGAAAGGGTTAGCAATATTTGTAATGCTCTAATTTTAGCTTAGTTTAGAGAAATTGTGCACTACATAGTCAGCCCCACTCACTGTACTATTAGTTTTTGTAGGCAAGTTTAATTATAACGATAACTATTGGATACAAGCAGGCGTTACTTTGCGGAAGTCCATCATAATGAAGGAACTAGAAGTTGTAAATCCATGTGCCTTACTTATGGCCCGCGATTTAAGTGCGGTATATATGTCACCGTAAGATTGTAAAAACCGTTAGATTATAATATAACGTTTTTTATCTTGATAGATTATAAACTGTCGACAGATTGTGAACCGTAACATACTGCTTACAATTTAACGCGTTATTTTTCGGTAAATTGTAATATATTAGGTATATTAACCCGATAGAAACTAAGTGCCCGGCCTGTGGCCGGGCACTACCTGAATATTCATGTCAAACCCTAACCTAACCTATAGTTCGCACGCAAGTTGAATGCAGAGTAAATGTATGGTGACACTTACATTTATTCTGCATTCAACTCGCGCGCGAACTATACAAGAAAGAGACAAGAAAACGTAAAACAATAAATATTTCATAAATTAATACTCAGAACATTGAACGGTTCACAATCTTACGACAGTTTATAATCTCGCGGGATAGAAACCGTTAGATTATAATCTAACAGATTTTACAATTTACGGTGACATATACACTGTACCCATAGATTTACCTATTGTCGCGGATTATAGCGAATTAAACTTCTAGCTCCTTCATAACGATAACTTTCTGTAGTGCAACTAACCCTTAGTCTCTGGAATAAAATCCTAAACAGGAAATTAACGTTCCATATTATATTACAACTTCTCAACCTACCTAGGTTTTACAACATTAACACCATATTATAAGCGTATGTACATAATGGAGCAAAGCTTTTAACGGACCTTTATCATAAAAGCACATTTCGGTCTAGAATGGTCACCATAAAATAAATCGAGAGCTAAAGTAACAGCTAGGTTTCATGAATAGGTATAGTCATGGCGGATATAGGAAAACCATAGAATTATTATAGTTAGTCCGTTTCCCCTTATATATGTCACTGTAAGATTGCGGAAACCGTTAGATTGTAATCTAACTACCGAAATTGTAAAGTGTCGTAAAAAAAAGTGTGGGTATAGTTGAGGACCTGGAGAGTGACATAGGCTACTTTTTATCCCGGAAAATTAAGGAGTTTCCGCGGGAATCAAAAACTTTAACCACGCGGACGTAGTCGCGGGCATCAGCTAGTAACTAATCAATAACGAATTATGATACTAAATTTTATGCTTTATTTAACCCCTCTTGTGTGTGGAATTTCCAAAATCCTATGCCAATGTTAAGCAACATCTAGATGCTATCGAAATGTCAAGTTTCTACCCGCAACCGTTTAGGTTTTCGCACTACTAGATCAGGCCTTCAGTCAGAACAAGTCTTTTTATTTGTATAGACACTAGACAGATTATTATGATCATTATCATGATGGTTTAATTATATTATTAACTAGCTGATGCCCGCGACTTCGTCCGCGTGGAATAAGTTTTTTTGGATTCCTGGGAACTCCTCAATTTTCCGGGATAAAAAGTAGCCTATGTCACTCTCCAGGTCCTCAACTATACCCATGCCAAAAACCATGTCTTTCCGTTGCTCCGTTGCAGCGTGATTGAAGGGCAAACCAACAAACAAACTGACTTTCGCATTTATAATATTAGTATAAAGTATGATTATTAATGATTGTGTTCTATAATTCCAGATCGCGGAGATCGTCGGGCGTGGCGACGGCGGTCACACCGCAGCAGAAAAATTTTAACCCAGGAGGTGAGCATAAATTTATATCCCATTAACGTCCCATTGCTGGGCACAGGCCTCCACTCTCATAGGAGAGAGGGAATTAGAGCTTAGACCCACCACGCTGCTCCAATGCGGGTTGGCGGGCTTTTTACGACGATGTTATGATAATAAGCGGGACCGAGGGTTTAACGAGATCTCCAAGGCACGGGGGTGAGCACCGCCAACTTCCGAACTCCTAAATGTATATATATTATACGTAATAGTAAAATACACCTGAAATGAAACCAAAGCCAGTTAATTTCATTCTATCAGCCTGTTTGCGTCCACTGCTGGACTTAGGCTTTTTCAAGAGCGGCCCGCCAAACACGGTCCTCTGCCTTCCTCATCCACACGATTCCCGATTAAAAACTCTTGATAAAAATGTCACATAATATAGTTAGGAACACAGGTTAGGAAAATGCCATAGATTACCATAGCATATACGAGTACATGTACGTGATATCTTGTAACAAAAAACATATTCGCTTCATTCGTAATGTTTCTTATTCGTTTTTTTTCAGGCATTTGATTAATGACTAACCATTAATGGCTACAGATAGACTCTCGCATTTATGTTATTTTAGATGTTATTGACGTGGACGGATTGCCCTGATTTACCGCATGATTTGTAGCTGATGTGAACCACCAAATTGCGCGTGATCACTGAGAAAGTAACTATTACTTAGGGCCGCTTGCACAACGACATTTAAGTCGATTTAGTTAAATTTTGTAATGCTGTCCCTTTTTGGCACATGCATATTGTAGTTGCCAAAAAGGGACAACATTTAAATATTTAACTATATAAATCAATTTAAGAGTCCTTGTGCAAGTGGGCCTTAATCTGTAACTGAGGACCAGTTGCATGACTAACGGTTAAACTGACGTAAATAAAAGCAAGATTGGGGCATGAAACAGAATTTACTAACTGTTTCACCTTTATCTTTCATCATGAAGGTGTAAAATAGTGAATTATATGACACATTTTAATACATCTACAAAACCCGACCACGACAGAAGCTTCACAGCTGTAGGATGTTATACGCGCGTACTAGTGTAGGATTTGTAATATGGAATGTAAGCGAAGCCCTACGTACAGGAATGCAGCCCTACGTGCGCTTCGCCAGCATGAAATTCCTACAAAAGAAGACTCCAGACGAACACTCCCTCGTTGGTCTAGTGGCTTATTCAGCTTATTCATAAAGTCCTAGGACTCGTAGGTTCGATTCTTATGTCTGGTCTAAAAAACATTAAGGTTTTCTGTCAAAATCCGAAGTTGAAAAGTTGGCGGTATTACATCGTCCTGGAAAGTTCGTACGGTGTCGGATTTCAATGCCGTCCTATCGGATAAGTGACTAGACAGTGCACCTGTGTTTGCGCACTGACACGTGCACCATTATGTATAATAACGACCCCCCTCCTCCTTTTTTTATTAGCGGCAACAGAAATACACATTGTGAAAATTTCAACTATATAACTGTTACGGTTCGTGACAGCCCGCTGACCGACAGACAGACGAACAGTGGTGGCTCAAAGACAGGGTGCCGTTGGCACCCTTTGGGTCCGGTACCCTAAAAATGAGTAACCTACGCGGTTTTGCGCAGCATTCCGACTCTAGCGGCTCATGGAGGGTCGCCCCACGAGACTATTACAGGTGATCAATAATAATCATTGTATAATTCCTTTCAAAATTTTATGATTTTCAAAGGCTTTCTTCTTCTTCTCTCTTTGAAACTATTTTCTATCTAGGTAGTCAAATCTGTCAAAACGTTACGTGACATAATATTCACATGCAAAAAATTTATCATAACCTAAGATTATTTAATAAAATAATTAATCTGTACTTAACTATAATAATAATTTAAAATGTAAAATTACCTACCTAGCAACAAACAAACAGACATGTCCCGATAAAACTCAGATTATTAGGGTATTACCGTAATGTATCGGGTTTAGATCTGTATCTAACCCGATACATTACGGTAATTACCGGAAACATAATACGCATATTTTCGTTACAAATTTCGTTATATCAGGGGTTTTACAGTACCGGAAACATAATACACATGTTTTTATTACAAACTATCTGATGCCCGCGACTTCTTCTGCGTGGATTGAGGTTTTTTGGTTCCCGCGGCAAATCTTTAAATTTCCGCGATGAAAAGTAACCTATGTGTTATTCCAGACTATAGCCTATCTTTCTGCCAAATTTCATCCAGATCCGTTCAGCCATTCTGGCGTGATTGAGTAACAAACATTCATCCATCCATCCAAACTTTCGCATTTATAATTTTTAGTTTATAGTCTATAATAATTAGTATCTATAGATTTCGTAATACTATATATTTTTTATCGAATACAGATTTTTTGCTTGACAACCAGCTCACGTGATATGTCATGGTATTATAATCTTAATTATCTTTTAATGAAAATAACTATGCCTGGAGTGGATGCAGGATATACAGGAACAGTTTCACCATGAAAAACCTTTTGTCTATTAAAACACATAAATAAATAATCTTAAGTAGAGAACTTCTTTGTAACGAATAAAGTGCTTTATGAATTAATTAAGAAAAATATCCTTTTTGGATCAATGAACTGAATAAAGGCTTTTTTACAAGCTTTTGCGAGTGTTTAGGTTCTTGCAATTGAATTTTAAAACAGTTCCCATCCGATTGTTCTGAAATTTTACATACATGTTTAGTTTAGATGACAGCATGGTAACAAATAGCCAAGTGACGTCATTCTAATTCCAATATGGCGGACTCCCCAAAGATTGCGGACTAGTTATTTTTTATGCAGCACCATGTTATGGAATTAATTAAAAGGGTTTCCAAAGAAACACGAAATCACGTCACACTATAAATTTAATATGGCGGACGATAAGCTTATTTTTGAAAATGTGTGTTAATGATTTAAAACTTATTCTAGTTGGCCAATTAAATAGTGCAACAAACTATATGCAAACATGAAACACCAATTTTCAAGATTATATAGTTTGAGATGTGTTTGAGTGCGTCAGACAGTTTATCCAACATAATGTATTTGTGGGTCCATAAAATAACTTGGTCCCACAGCTTCAACTATCTGGTTAAATTCCCAATTACATAGAAGTATGACGATACAGACTCCAAGGATTCATTTGAAACTTAAAAGTATGAATCATTATCGACGTCCTGTTGCCGACAATACGTAACTATACAGTTCTCGTAAATATTGTCAATAATATTGATATTCTTTATGTGGTATTCTATTTAACCATACAGACATATTTTATGAGATTATTTTTTTAATTTTTATTTTTGTAATGTGATTGTATTCGCAGCTATGGAATATTGCATGTTGTCTTATTTTTTACACATTGTAAATCATACATATTTTGAATGTACCTATGCTAAATAGTTCTATGTAAAAATCGCTAGTAAACCTTAAATAAAAAACATCGAACTTAGCCTTCTTGAAAGTGCGTACTGCGTAAACGCTTCGTCCTACTTTATCAATACAGTATGAAATATGGCAATGTCATAGATTTATTATTGGGTTCGCGCGCTTAATGGGCAATGTATATTGTGTGCTTAGGGATGAAACAAGACGATTTTAGACGAGGGTGCCTGCCTGATCGAAGCGAGGGCTGAGATCACCCGAAATCTGAAATCGTGTTTCATCCCGTGGCGCACACACTATTTTTCATATAAGCTGCATTAAAAGTGAGAGTTCTATTAAAATTGTATTTCTTATTTATTTTAGTTGCTAGGTTGTTGTGAAAGGAGGGCTGCTACGTCATTCCGCGGGTAGAAAACCATAACTTTCTGCCCTATGGTAGAAAGTGATGTACTGACTGACTGACGTATTCGTCTGAAATTGACTAGTTTCACGTGGCTCAACAGGCACTGAAACTCGCATTTTCAATGCAGATTAGGTATATGAAAAATACTTTACATGCAATCAGTTCCCTTGTTCTCCCTCCACAAAATAAATCAAAGTCGAAGTGGGCAGACTTCTTACCAATAGGTATATAAAGTAAAGCATTGCGAAGCCACCTAGAAAGAACTTTCATAAATTCCACTCGAGGGAAGCCGGAGCACTATAAGTCCTTGTATACTTAAGAAGGAAACTGATACAAAAAGTATTACTTTTGTACGTTTTCCTGTCGTTTTTTTATTGTTTTGTATTATCTGATATGTTTCGCGGTACAGCTTATGTACCTACAGCCTACGCTGAAATAATGCAATCCTACTGGGAATTCATTCCAAATCTATCTTATTGTATCGACAAAATCTGATAATGTATGTATGTTATTGTTTTGACTCTGTTTGCTGAACGTATTTTCCTGTTTTCCTCTATTGCGTATTCTACTCCTACTTTTGGTAATTTATCTAAGTAAGCTGGTTTTCCGCGAATCGACAATAACAGACAGTTTGATTTGACTTTTTTTGTAATGCATTTATGAAATATCGTGCGCGAAAACAAACTAGAGACAAAAAAGTTTTTGGCGGAAGAAGTAGGTAAACGTAAGGTTATATTATGAACCCGAAAACGGGCGTTTGACGCAGACATCATTTTTTTCTGTCCGGTTTCTACAGTGTGTTTTAGCTCTGAATATTTGGAAGGTAAAATAACACTCGCGTCCTCACGGGAAACTCTTGAGCAGTAACGTAAACTTAATTTGTAGTGCAACCGTACTTTACTAGATGGCGCTACATGTAACGTATTTGTATGCTGTTAAGTATTTTTGTAACGTTGAAAAAGAAAAACCTTATTTAATAATTTGTCACTGTTACTAAGTAGGTACATTAAGTAAAAGAATTTAAAAAATATATCTATGAGAACTGCGAACTACTCTTTAAATTATTTATAGTAAATCTCGTTACTTACCAGACTTAAACACGAACACGAATGTAATTTTATTATGAATCCTAATAAAAACTAATATTATTTCATTCCATAATTAATTCCTGTTTTCCTTTTTCTGTACCCATGCCAAAAAAATGCTAGTCAACATATATTTGAAAAGGATCTATTTAAGATCCTCCTTGTAACTAAGTAGATACCTACGTTTGGAAATCTTTCAGAAATCGTGACGAAACTATTGTGATATTCAATTAGGCACTTATTTACGAAAATTTGTTTTAACCTTATGTACTTCACTTTAGTTCTATACTTACATTCAAACACTTAAGTCACGTGCATATTAGGAAAAAAAACCTAAAATAAACCTGTGGTTTTTAATCAGCTTCGATTTTGTGAATTGTACAAGATATTGACTATGATACAAAACTAAAAATCGTGCAATTTGACTATTGAAGGTGAATTAAGAAAACATTAATTGCTAATAAATAAAACAATTAATAATACTAGGCTTATCTTAACAGGTGAAAGTGCTGATTATTCCTATTGTGGTGGGTTACATTAAACTTTACACATTGAATGTGGTAACTGTGAATGAATAGCCTTCAGTCTGTGTCCTGTGATATTGGGCTTTCGATTTGGCAAAGACACGGGTCGAATCGAGAACCTCCTCCTTTTTTTGGAAGTCGGTTATAAATAAAGACGCCAATTGAAGTTACAAGGTGAAGCAAACTGAACACCTAATGAATATTATTTCCTTGCGTTCTTCGGTGCCTTCTGTCTTTTATCACTCAATAATAATGTTTCTTTTGACAATATCGTTGCTCGTGTTTCAATAACGAACCGTTATAGATTTCTAACGATGCCAGGGACGTTTTCATGATGATTTACAAGTTTTTGCGGTGGCAAGTTTAGTGAGTGAGTGATTAGTAGTAGCTGATAAACCCCCGGCCACATGGTTTTTTTTATCCACTTCAAGTTAGCCCTTGACTGCGATCTCACCTGATGGTAAGTGATCATGCAGTCTAAGAGGGTAGCGGGCTAACCTGTTAGGGGCATGGCAGTTATATTAAACAACCCTTATGTACACCTTTTTAACCTTTGCAGGATTATCGTTCATATCATATGTTTTTAAGTCCTTGGTTAATGTTTCTAAATACAGTTTAATTTATTATTTATTTATTTACCTATTCGGTTTCTACACGCCATCGCACCGGAACGTTAAATCTCTTGGCGGAACGTTTTTGCCGGTAGGGTGGTAACTAGCCATGGCCGAGGCCTCCCACCAGACCAGAACAAGGAAAATTCAGAAATTATAAATTCCCAGTTTGACCCTGCCGGGGATCGCACCCAGGACCTCCGCACGTTAAGACAGCGCTAAACACTGCGCCGCGGAGGTAGTCCGTACTGTTGGGAACAATGAGGGATGTTAAAGCCCTTAACATCTCGCCAATGATAACCCAGCACAGAAAGTCCTGACGCTTACGTTCAAAAAGGCCCGAAGCCAATTTAAATGGGACGAGGGCAAGGGACAAAAGATATGAGTGAGTGATTAAGTTTTCTGCCACCTAATTACCAATAACCCGTACAGTAGGTAGGTACAGTTTATAATACCCCTGCGGCCTTATATTAAATTACCAGAATAAATTCCTTGATGGTTTACAGTCGTTTTTTTTAAATATAATTTTATAATCTTATTGATAAAGAGCTTTAAACAAGCCAAAATTGATATAAATATATGAATATGAACATTAAATAGGTAAATAATATACCTACTTATTAAATTAAAGCATTTCTATTCTCTAGGTAAGAACTCAAAAACAAAACCAGGGTCCCGTTTGAAAATGAAACTCACATTTTCATACAAAAAAATACATTATTATGTCTATTTTTTCGCGCTGATTAAAATGAAGTGCTTCTGAACAAAAAAGCGAGATAATCTGGAGCGTGACAGGTACTAATGAGCCGTCTTCTGCGCTCTCGATTCAGGACACTCACTGTCACTCGTTATTTCCAAGAATTCGGTATGTAGGCCATTGCAAAAGTTCGCAATTTGCACGCAATTAGTCAACGTTACGCGGGACTTGAACATGATCGCCAGATACCAAGTGTTTGTTTATGATGAAGCGGGTAAATAAGCGGGATAAGCGGCCTCGCAAAGTACGTATCATACGGATGAAGCTGTCAACATTTTCAACATATTCAACACATCAACGAAACTGAAAACAACCCCTTAGCATCATCGATAATTAAGTAGGTTAATTATTATTCATTGAAAAAAGTTGGGCGTCCGACTTGTAGGGCGTGCCCCTCACCTGTATAAGCCTGTCTTTGTCCCCGCCATAGCGCTGTCCCGCTTTTCCGCCTAGATGGCGTTAGTAAAATAAGTTCACATTCTTTGTTTGACAGGGCCCGTCTGTGTAAATTGAGGTCGTTGCTTAGCATGGAAATCATTTTTAACGCGTTTCTATTATGATTGGCTGATATTATAATATTAGCTGATGCCCGTGACTTCGTGCGCGTGGGTTCAGGTTTTTTGGTTCCCGCGGAGCTCCTGTGTTACCCCAGACTATAATCTATCTCTGTGCCAAATTTCATCCAGATCCATTCAACCGTTAAGACGTGTTTGAATAGCAAACATCCATCCATCCATCCAAACTTACGCATTTATAATATTAGTAAACTATTATTGGTTTATTTGGCCGCAATGGTGCTTGTAAGCCAATATTGAAAGACTGAAAGTTAACTATAGGTTACTGCAATCGTAGTAGCTCCTGTCAAACTGCGATTCAAAGCTAAAGAAACTTTCTACGACATATAACTTAGACCAATTTCTACTAGAATGTATTCCAACGGATCTGTTTTAATGTTTTCTCATGATATTATTTTCTAAAGATTGCTGTAATAAGTAGGTATTCGAGCTAGTTTGTTCGTCATACTATACTCGCTGAAAACGTTTAAACAAGTACAATTAATTAAGATGCCCTTCTAAAAAGATTTGTTGGGGAAAATATTATTATTTTGTTCAGCTCTCTCCTCCAAAAATTAATATTTCGTTGTAATTGTTTAGCAAAGGGCCGTGAACTTGTTATACCGTTTTTAAAACTTGAAGTTGATGCTTGTACCTAGTTTTAACTTCGGGTAATTCGGATGATTGTTTTACTATAAGTACTTTTTAAATTTTGAATTCATTGGCGTAGATACTACTGTTTTCAGAGAAGTATCCTTATCCATTTTATTTTATTTATCCTAGTACAGGTTCCCATGTTTCGAAAACGTTAATTGATTTCGCAGATCGAAATAAACAGATAGAGTAAAAAAGAAAAAAGATACGCGCCAAATTGAGGACCTCCATTGTAAGAACTTGAAACTTTCAAGTAAAAATATTATGGAAAAGGCCATTTTGGAATAGATTGGTATTTGATTCAGGTATTTCTATAGTAGATGACGATGATATGTGTCATCGTAAAATTGTAAAAACCGTTAGACAGTACTCTAACGCTTTTCTTCTCGATAGATTGTAAAATGTCGAAAGATTGTGAATCGTTCAATGTGCTGAGAGTAATTTTTTTTAAATATTCTTTGTATAATACGTTTTCTTGTCTCTTGTAGGTTAGGTTAGGGTTCGACATAAATAATCTAGGTTCCATCGGGATAATATATCTAACAGATTACAATCTACCAAAAAATATTGCTTTAAATTGTAATCTTTCGGCAGTCTCACTAGTTAGATTATAATCTAACGGTTTTCAAAATTTTACGGTGACATATACATACACTATATACAATACACATATCCTACTCATACTAAGCCAACATGTTTAGTACCGATTCGTTTTCATACTTTCTTTATGGTCTTGTGTTTATTATCTGATACAGATTTAAATCTTATTTTTCATGAGATTTTATCATATTTTCAATAAACTGAGAATTTAGACAAACAAAAAGTTTTTACGAGTTATCGAAGCAGATATAAAAATGCTTGGAATGTTTGTTATTCTTTCTTTCTTCTTATTATTGCTTATTTCAATCGTATATTTTCCGGCAGGGATATTATGTTAAGACGTAGATTTAATGTCGTGGATTAATTTAAATAGGTATCTTGTTTAGACGCTCTAGATAATTTGTGTCGAGGATAATATGATGGTGAACATAAAATATCTTGTTTGTGTTTTTCGTAAGCTAATTTCTTAGTGCCAAAATAAAAATATAATTTATTGTATTTGTATACAACGATTTACGAAAAATTGGGTTTATACTTATTTGAGGACAAGACAAGGTAATCTAATAAAGAAAATGTGGTTTAAATTTTTATTCTAGATGCGGAAACACATTCTATTAGTAGGTCTAGGTATAGAAACCTAAATAGTTAGATTGTAATTTTATAGCTTTAATCTAAACATAGCGAGCCAATTCCAGGTTTTTGGATATAGAACATTGTAGATACCAATAATTTAAAACTTGATAGTATGATTTTGTACTAAAGATAAATTTCCATAGCAACAATCAACACATTATAACCACGACTGATGACATAGACATGATAACTAAGACTTGAAGGAAAGATCTTTCCTAAATTTGTTAAAAACATCACTCTGTCGGTTTATGACTTCAATAATTTTTGCAATTATTGTTTACTAGTTGATGCCCGCGACTTCGTCCGCGTTAAGTTTTTTTAATTTAATTTTCCCGGGCAAAATTAGCCTATATCAAACAAAATACAACCTATCCTTCTACCAAATTTCATCAGAATCGGTTGAATCGGATGGACCGTGAAAGCTTAGCAGACAGACAGACAGCCACACTTTCGCGAATACAATATTATTATGGATGGATATGGATTACTTACACTGCCGAAAGTAGGTCATGCTTAAGTCACAGCCCTATTTCTATTTCCATAAAAATATGTACAGTCCACGCACGAGCTCCGAGTAATCGGGGTTTGAAGAAACGACGGCTGTACGTCACCCCCGATCGTCGCTCCATATCCAGCTCGCTCCCAGCACTAGTTTCGAGCTAGACGCGTATAATTTTGCGATAGCAGTATTGTTTGTACTTTAAACAACTCTATGTCATAACTTTAAGATTCCATAGGATTTTTCGGAGCTCGCGCGCGGACTATAAATGTATTTATTTATTTATTCGTAATGTATTGTAAGTGTATTTTCAGGAATCATCTGTGCACTTACAAGGTTTTATGTTGTAGCCATTGGTTTTTTTTAAGCTGCCGATATACCTAACGTTGGCGCCTATTTGTGTTTAAATATTTTACGACAGAAGATTCTCTGAAAATCTTCTCTTTGTACCTAATAGAGAAAACCCAGTGGTTTGAGCTATATGATGACAGACCGTCAATGTCTTCGTTATAATTATCCCTACTCATATTATAATTGAAAGTATGTCTGTATTTCTATCCATCCGTTTGTCTGTCTGTCATTCTGTCTGTTTACAACCAATTTTTATGGGGAAGTATGGAGGTATATTGTATTCCGGGGAAGGACATAGGCTAGTTTTTATCCCGGAAAATTAAGGAGTTCCCGTGGGAATAGAAAAACCTCATTCACGCGGACGACGTCGCGGGCATCGTCTAGTTCACTATATTTATGTATGACTCCACATGATCAACACTTATCAAAGTGCTCGTACTATAAGCTGCACTCGTAGATATAGAGATAAAAATACACGAGTCAATCCTTGCGTGAGGCCAGATTTTACACCAAACGCACGAAACATAAATAAAAACACATATCGATCAACGCCAAATTTGCGTCGTTTCAAAATCAAACACGCCAAAAAGTCAAACAAATTGAGAACTCTGTAACTTTTTCTGTGTACTTCGAAGCTTTTCGTACTGATCCAATTAAGAGTTCGGGTTCGTTATAATTAATTGTTGTCACTTATATTATGAAAGGAATATAGGAAGAGTGGCCCAATTGCGACAACTCATAACAATCGATTGCGATTTTTAAAGCATAGTTGACAAGTCGGTAACTGAATGGGTGATCGAATATGGAAGTCCGAATTTGACCTTTTCGTTCGTCACGATAAGCCGTCGGTACCGGTTATTATCGCTAACATCTGATAGATTAATAATCATAACTACCTAACCTAAGAGTTGAAATAGTTTTCTAAAGTCGAGTCGTATGCTGAAGAACCTACCTCTGGGGATTGGGGACCCACCGCATTATTATCCTAAGAAACCCCCTGCCATTATTTGATTAATGGTAAGAGTTGAAATAGAATGAGTAATACTTAAATTCTACATCAATGGATAGAGAAGATACCTATATGTGTTTTGTTCATACAATTTTTATACATCACATAAGACTTTTATTGTCATCACGTCATAACTCAGAATCACTGAATAACGCGCATTACGCACTCGGAGCTTACAACCCTCGCTTAGAACAGTATTATTTTAAAATGTCAGATATGACGTATTTTAGGGACGACAAGATACGTCGATTATATTTATATTGTATACAAGAGCCTTATAATAATATTAAAATAGCACTGCTTTAAGCGATTGTAGCCGCCCCAGTTCACGGCACTTCCAATATTTCTTGTTGCGTGCCGAAAATATTTCGCCACGTTCCATTAGCGGCACGCATGCCATAATTAATACGCTTTCCTTATTCAGACTTTGAACTTCGAGCGATAAATATTACAGGATAGAAGCAGGCGTTACTTTGCGGAAGTCCATGACAATGAAAAATCTAGAAGTTTAATTCGCTTAAATCCGCCACAGAAGGTAAATCTATGTGGTACAGTGCGTATCTTGAACTTACAGCCCGCGATATTCTCCATACCACATAAATCTTCCAAAATACCCTCAACGTACGTTTCACTCAAAGCATCTTCAGGAGATGTTGTACGATGTATGCTGGTTCTTTACCATCGTGCATTGTAGAGTCAAAAGTAAGTCAGAATCGGTTCAACTGGTTCTAAGATAAAACCGTGTTAAGGCCCTGTGTAGCGTAAAAGGGGGTTTTTAAAAGCAGTGTATTCATCAAACGGTGACATAATGTATGCTTGTAAAAATAATTTGCTGTTTTCAAGACCTCTATGCAGCCATTGACGCATCTCAAAACACAATTTAAAAAAAATCTCTGCATTGAAATTTATTTTAAACATACCTCTTAATTTACCTATTAAGCAATTTTTCTCCTTATTGAAACTAATAATTTGCTCTAGAAATATAAGATAAAATTTACATTTCTAAATCAAACACATTGTCGGATTAATTTGTATTGAACAGTAAATATTTATTTTTTTACAAATGATTTCTTGCATTTTTTGCGACATACGCTGGCTCGATTTCACCCCCGCGCGCCTGTATTTTGATCTCGTGAGCTTACAGCGCCTTAAATTAGCGCTTAAAATACGTATAAATAAATAAAATATAATAAATATACTTTTATTAGGACGTACCTATATATTTATAGCTGGCATGTAATTAGATATTATACGTACTTATTCGTCGTATTTCAAAATAGGAACTCAATAAAATCCCCTTGTTCTAAAATCAAAGACAAACACTTCTATTTTATTTATTTTTATAGATCAAAAACCATTCTAAAAACCATTAGAAGTTCGTGCGTAGGAAATCGACAGGATATGGGTGTGAAAGATTGCCTACACAGTTGTTATTGCTTGTTGAAATGTTACCAAGAGGAAAAGATGCGAGCTTTATGCCTCACACCAAATATTCGTGCATTACGTTTCGAGGCCGTAAGAAATGGTTTTACCGCGTATTTTATTAGCACTCTTCGGAGGTCAGACGGCAAATCTGGGTTAGGGTAATACAACATCTAATAGGATTATGCAGGATTTAGATTCTTAAAATTCCCGCAGGTTATTTAATCCAGGATAAACAGTAGCCTATACACTCTCCTGCTGTCATTATGCTTAAAGCCCTGCTCCAAATCGATTAAATTAATTAATATGTAAACCGGTAACATATCGATTAAGCGTTATACAAAAATTGCACCCTTTTTAATCTAGTGTTTAAATAAATACTAAGCTCTATGTTTAGGTTTGCGAGATATTTATTAGATAAGGAAAGTGAGGCGTTGACCTTCCTTTATAATATCGTATCAGCTGGATATCCTTGATGTCAACATTAGTAAGTTATCGTTTGTAACTTGTATTTAAAAGTTGTTAAATATGTATTAAATGATGTTAAAAATGTTTATAATTTACAAAATTTAAAGCAATGCTCTTTAGTTTAGTCATGGAAAATAATGGCCCTTTTCAAGGGATTGCCATTGATGATAGGCATCATTAATTATAGGTTTTGGTAAATATAGCATCTTTTATATTACCGTTGTCAAAGTGTCTTGCTAATTTAGCAGAAGTATCGCTTTTCTTAACGTCGCGTTTTCTTCATTCGCTGCAACGCGACAGATGGAACCAATATTATTTATTCAGGCCAACTTTCAACTATTTAAAAAAATCCTATGTCAGAATAATGATCGCAGACGAAGAAAAGAAATCAATGATACGAACAAGCGAAATCAATGATGCGACGTCAACGACAGCTAGTCTGTTCCTGGATTCGGCATCATTGTCGTTAAAGGTTAAAACCTCAGAAATATTGACCCCCCTCTCTTAAACTAGAAGCATAGACTGTTTACTCCTTTGGGGTTAAAGTCACAATTCACAAGCTATCAGTGTGAACTGTGACGTCATCGAGCACGTTCCATAAACGTGCTTGTGGGCAACACAGTGGGTAATCTATGTGAGAAGGTCGCCTCTAATCGGGACCTCTGTGCATCTTTGACAGACGGTATCGATGATTACGTGGAAATTAATATTACTTTCATACCGGAACCAATCGTCTGAGGTCATTGATATAAGTGACGTAATTTGTTTACTAGTTACTATCATAAAATGTTTGTTTATTGGTTGTTGTTGGTCCTCCTAGCACAATTCTGCCCCCCCGATTGTGTAAGGATTAGGAAATTGTAACCGTAATCATTTGTAAAAAGGATAATTCGACGTGTTTAAGGAGTTCATAGATGCCGTCGGCGCGTCATAAAGCATGTATGAACTCCTTAAACAGTGCGAGTAATACGTTTAATCCTGTCAAATGAATACGATTTACTTAGACATTTGGACCTCAGATCGACATGAATTTGCGTGGATATAATATCTGCTAAAGACTTGGAGATTGGCATGGCATTTTATGGCAAAAACTTAGAGTTTTCTTAATCCGCTCGGACGAGACCGAGGTTCTTACCTAGTTTTAAGATAAATTGAATAACAGACACTCTTAATTAACCAATATTACGCACACGGAATAGATAAAGCACACTGCACAAGTCAATTTGAATTTTGCAGGTCATTTTTTTACCGCTTCCTCGTGACCTGCTTATAGGTACCTACTTTCTCAGTATTCTTGACAATACGACTGGTTAGTGATGACTGTCGACTTTATAATATAAAAAATAGCTAACAAATCCAATCAAGCTCTCGATGGATTGGTCTTGGATGACGTGGGCTTGGCCTCTGAGCTTCAAAATAGGAATCCAAAAATCATACATGTAACCAGTTCATCTAACTAGCGGAAGTCTACGGTTGGGGCGTATCATAACAGAGCGCTTTCTAGAAATAAGGAATGCCTATGGGCTTAAAAGCCTGCCATATCGTACCTCGATAATCGTATAATCAATCTTTCTGTAATCTTTCGATAAGTTACTCAACATTGTTATTTTTCAAAAGATGTATTGTTCTTTTAGACAAAAAACAACGTTGCTAAGCAACTTATCGACGGATTACAGATTGATTATATTATTAATTTTGGCTGTCAGACTACACTTAAAAAAATAAAAAAATAGACCTTAGAAGGAATCTAATCAATACACGGAAATTATTTATCGGTAGGACCAAAGTGGTTTGAAGGCTACATGATAAAATACACGGTTGAGAGACTAACCGACGCCTGCTGGTTGCGGTTGTTTGTGAGCAGATAACTATATTTGAGTCGTGGGATCGTGGGATAAAATATCACTAACCTATGACGTATGCCCATGGGTTCTATAGTATTTATTACAAAGAATATAAGTACAACAAATAAGGTATGCTCTACATCTTTGTGATTAGAAAATCTGATAGTATGTAGAATATAGCTCACATAAAGAATATATAATTTGGTGCAAGAACAGCTGGTCCACAGCTCTTAAATCTGAAATCCGTGGCTTGTGGAGGACCCTACAAGAGACCTATGTCCAGCAGTGGTCGTCCATCGGTTTACGACGACGACGACGATCCAATATGCGCTCCCATGATTGACTGAATCATCTCTTGATGAATTGGCTAAGTACAGGTCGCAAGCGTAACCAAAGCTTTCCCCGGCTACTCTGTCGTCAAAAAAATCCCGCCCACGAATTTCCTACACCCTGCCTTTTGTAATGCCATTCTGTTATGCCGTCAAAGAAACCAATCAGCATTTCTCAATTTAATATTTTTCTTTTCCCAACTTATCTATGACGTAATCACATGTTTACTTAAAAATATTATTAATGGTATAATTATGAACCAGTATAATTTTGTCTTATCGCGTATAACCCACAGCGATAATAGGGTTAACTGGGTGACTGGGTGTAATCGCGGAAGAAAGAACGCTACAAACTTATTCCAAGCTGACGAAGTCGTGAACATCATCTAGTTGTGAATAATTTTACAATGTTTATTATAGTTGCATAATCAAATTCAACAACATAAACAGGAATGTTATTGAGGTAAGTGGTAGACTAATAGATGATTAAAATTTATACTTTATTCTTATTTGTTATTCACGCTTGGGAATCAATGAAGATAAACAAGTTATTAATGAGACAATTGTGATAGTTATCTTTGGTGCTACCGTTGAGTTTATCGTTAATTGACTTGTTTTGTTGAATAATAATTGGATTACTTGTTACGCCTGTATCGTCAACAAAGTCATATTGATAATTATGTTAATTCGACCAAATTGTATGAATAAGTCCCAAAAACTTATTTGACCAATGACAGCGTCGCTACTATTTATGAAAAATAAAATAAAAACAAAAACTAAACAGGCATAATAATTTGTTCCAATTTTGGCCACCGGGCCAGATATGTATGTGAGAGTATACTTTGCTTCTTTTTAGTATGTTTCCAGTTTGAGTTGGATATATAAAGAGTGCATTCCACGAAGACGCGCTCCTATTTTCATGTCGTCTCGTCACAAAAGTTGCTCTACATCACAGAGCTAAAGTAGAGACTCGCGGCTTTAAAATGTAGGGAAACTTTTCTGGTGAGATGTTATTGGGTTATTTTATGTTCTTTATCAGATAGATTCATACTTTCCCATTTAAACCGTAAACATAACACAAGGACCGTTTAAAGGTCCTTGACATAACATAACCTCCAGTAGCGCTGGATCCGTTAAAAACAAGGACCTTTAAACCAAAGGTCCTTGGTAAAAATGATCCTGTAATAACGAACCTTATGTGTGAATGTGCACTAAATGTTAAATATGGCTTCATAATATTATGACGACCTCCGTGGCGCAGTGTGTAGCGCTGTTGCCTTAACGTGCGGAGGTCCCGGGTTCGATCCCCGGCAGAGTCAATTTGGAAATTTATAATTTCTGGATTTTCCCTGGTCTGGCCTGGTGGGAGGCTCCGGCCGTGGCTAGTTACCATCCTACCGGCAAAGATGTGCCGGCAAGCGATTTAGCGTTCCGGTACGATGCCGTGTAGAAACCGAAGGGGTATGGGTTTAATATAACTGCCATGCCCCTAACAGGTTAGCCCGCTACCATCTTAGACTGCATCATCACTTACCATCAGGTGAGATCGCAGTCAAGGGCTAGCTTGTAGTGGATAAAAAAAAAAAATGCTCTTCGATATGCGTTAGGTAGAAGGAAATCGATCCTCGGTCATTCATTCAGAAACAAAAACGAGATCACCACAACCCTGCCATTACCATATTATCCGTAGACCGTATTATGTCGCCTCCTCAATCGTACCTATAGCTTTTTGTAATATTAAGTTACACAATTCGAAAATATAGTACGAAATATATCGCATATTTCCAGACCCTTCAAAATCGTTACCCTCTGGCTATCGGAAAGCGGTAGCGGTATCAGAATTCTGAATATGTATGTATGGTAATATTTATTAACGATCCAAAGTAAGTGCTAGTTTTTATGTGTTCCTATTTCGGCGGATAAATTTTGTTCACGTAAGATATCTTAGGACGTCTGCTAGTTATAGATAAAAAATTTACCAGATAATCACAAGGAATTCAGTGTAGATATAGAAGTGGTAACAAAGCGAGCACCGCGCAAATGTGTCGTGACACATTATTGTTATAATACTTAGGTTGCTGTGAATCCTAGAAATATTATAATCATACAAATTATTCTTAAATATTTTAGTTATTAAAATATTTTTTCTACACATTCTCCTAATATCAAATAGAGCACATTTCATTTCCATTAACTTATTTAGAGCCATGTCATATAGGTACATGTCCTCTAAATCCAACAATTTTATGGTTGGAAGCGTATTAATATAGGTAGACGTCTCTTTGATGGTAACTGGTATTCTTATCAAATTACTGTACAGATTTTTCGAGTAAACATACTATCACAATAAAGTTAGATTGTGGCAATCTTGCCTACAGGGCATTTACCTTAAATAAATTACGTAATAGTATTTCAACACGACGCGAGACAAATAAGTTAAGAAAGTAATAAGCACATACATTATAATAAATAACGTTAGCGACATAACGAAGCGTTGAAAGTTGACGTGGTTTAACTTAAGGGGCCGATTTCTCCAACTCCGAATAACGTTTAACTTACGAATAAATTTTATGTTGCTGGTGATAAGTGATTCTATCAAAATTTCTAATTTATTTGTAGGCTAGGATAGTTTGTTATTCGAAGTAGACGAAATCGGCCCTAAGACTTTCAACTGGGTCGTCAGTCAAAACACTGCTTAGATTATTCTAGTACAAGTATAAATCTACCCTGGAATCGCTGGACTCGAGTCCTGCTAAAATCTTGTGAACCAGAAAATTCCCGGACTGTCTCTCATATTAGCCTAAAAAGAATATGAAAAAATAAGGGGTAGATTGTATCCCGGGGTATATATATGCTACTTTTTTATCCCGGAAAATTAAAAAAGTTCCCGTGGGAGGAAAAAACCTTAATTTACGCGAATGAAGTCGCGGGC
This sequence comes from Erebia aethiops, assembly GCA_923060345.2. Lineage (NCBI taxonomy): Eukaryota > Metazoa > Arthropoda > Insecta > Lepidoptera > Nymphalidae > Erebia > Erebia aethiops. Next base: position 27,483,785 of record OV281081.1, read on the forward strand.
ATCATCTAGTCATTGAAAGATTTAACAGGATGCAGGGTGAGAAAAGAACACATTCTGGGCTTTATAAAGCTTTCATAAAATCATCGCTTTCTTATTTGTTCCAGACGAAGCATACATGAAGCTGGCACTAGAGACCGTTGAAGAGCTGGACTGGTGTCTAGACCAGCTCGAAACTATACAGACCCACCGCTCTGTCTCAGATATGGCTTCGCTCAAGGTATTTAAGATAATTACTATGAATATAAAAGTTTACAAGATGACGATAACATAGAATAATAAAGCTGATCGCATAGTATCAAATGACCACGAGAAAGTTAAGAGCCGCCTTATATATTATGTACTAATATTGTGGTCTCACGTGTATATTATATTGTGTAACCACGATTAACATGCATGTGCCTAAAATGACGCCTTTACTTATTCATTACACAACAAAATATGGCGTTTTAGCGGTGCACAACCTTAACTAAATTTCCCGATTTTAAAATGATGCTTTCCTTTTCGTAATGTTCTCTAAAAATAATAACGACAGTCCTGTCGATTTATTTTAAAGATTGTGTACAACCGAATTAGCACGAATGCGTGGCCTGCCAAACCGCATGTATTATACAGGCTGTGATACTTGCGGACTGCGGTTTTAACTTTCTCTCTGGTGTTGCGTTTCTCACGGCATTCATGTGTGTGCGATCAGCTTTAGGCTGTTCTATCTAAGACTAAGTGTTTTTTTATGTAAGATATTATAGATTGCAAAACCCGGCAGATAAAATGTTACACGCTCTATTCGCCATGATCGATGGAATTTATACCTAGAAGAACGCGATTTCCTGGATAGTAACCACAATATGATTGATGTTCGCAGATATCGATTCTTATTCGTAAACAATGAGTGTGAGTCGTAAGACGTTGTTCTGATGGCGATAAAATGATAAGATATTGTTCTTATAAAGATAAAATGATAATGATTCAAAATTTATGAAAACAGTGACTCGTGCTTGGCAATAAGTTTAAGTTCAGGGTTATAGTTATAAGTGATTCACCCTCTACTAAAATCACTGTCTCTTGGCGTTAAATAAATAAGATTTTATTTAGATAAAAGCAAACTTTATAATTTGAATTCATTTTGTGAAATCTTTTAAAAGGCTTTCAATCGTCACAGGCCTCCACAATTTTTTGGTAAATTAAAGACCAACGTTTATTAAAATAAGCTATTTTAATTACTTACACTATAGTTCTAAATAATCGTTGTCGTCTTGACTGATTGTCGTCCACTGCTGCAGGACGGAGATTACTGAAGGGATTTAGTCAATGTAAAATTCTGTGCCTTTGATCCTAGTTTGTTTGTTTGTTTGTTTTAAATTCTTTATTGCACATACGTAGATTACAATGCACAAAGGCGAACTTAATACCTAGAGGTATTCTCTTCCAGTTAACCTTTAGTAGTGGGGACAGGGTTGAAATCACAGTGCGTACAATATAAAGAGAAAAGTTGGGGTAAGAAGAAACATATTAGGTAGTAGGTAATAAAGTGACATATTGAAATACACAAAAATGTATAATATACTAAAATATAATATAATACTTAATATTGAGGCTTCTTTAACTTAATAAATAATAATAGGGAGTAAGTACCTATTTTATTTTAAATGCTATTATTATATTTAAGATACTAGCTGACCCGGCGAACTTCGTACCGCCTTAGTATGCAAAATTAAATGTATATTTTTCAATATTTCTGAGAGATTTTCTTAATATTTTTTTCCGTAAGAACCTTCTCCTAATAATAACAAATACAACAAAAAAAGAATTAGTGAAATCGGTCCAGCCATTCACGCGTGATGCCGTGACCAAGGAAAACGGGTTTCATTTATATATATATAGATATTTTAATATATTTCATAAAGATTGTCCGAAAGTTATCACGCGGAATTATAATAAAGTTAGTAAAATAATCCATAGAAAACTTACCATTTTATAAAATACTTGAGTAAGAGACGTTTAGTCACCAATGTCGAGAAGATTAAAAGGATTGGAATTACTTGGAACTCTATATCCATCGAAAATGAGAATGACGTCTTCATCCCAAGAATATTTCTTACTCATCTAAAGTAAATCAACTACCAGTTCAACGATTAAAAATGAAACCTGAGCAAGTTTAAAATTTTATTTTAAATCTACTATTCTGAAATGAAATCTTTTCTTCCTTCGCTTTTATCCTTTTTATTTATTTCCGTCCATCTGAAGTTTTAAAATAACATAATGTACTCATTTCAAAACAAAGCCAATAAGTATATTACACTTTAAAAAAATAAATGTACGATCTTCTACTACACCATTAATTACACCGAGTAGCGCATTAAAAATGAAGCTTTAGGTAACAGATTTTAATTATCTTCACTTTGATACCAAACGAAGTAGGTCCTTTAAATCCTAATAATAATAAATCTGCGACGATAAGATAATGTTATCTTTAATCATCCAGTTTACCGAACATAATTCCCAAGTTGAAGTAAATTACTTTCCAAATGTCAAAGTTTACTGGGTTTCTCATTCGCAAATCACCGTTCTACTTTCCTAATTTCCAAAACATTATACCTATGGAACTAGTACTGGCTTGTTTTACACGAGTTTCGTCTGTGGGTCGTTTTGGTGAATGCCGAACGCGTAGCTTTGAGAAAGAAAAGTTTTAATGATATTTTGGTTATATTAAATATACACTTAGGTACGTGTTAATTTATTCTAATAACTCTAGTTCGAAACGGAAATGTTTTTACCGTCTTTAAAATTTTATGAGGTTTTTCAATGCTGAAAGTATAAAGTGCCTGATTATTGATATTTCCGAGCTGGTTCGTTGTAACTACTACCGTCAAGTAGGTAGGTAGGTATAGGCCAGGCCTGAGTCTTATTTAGATAGCACCTGGGACAGTATCTAGGACGTATTATACGTCACGTATATAATTGTCAAGAATTGAACTCTGTTTTTCACACAAGTTACAAGGAAAAACATTTAAAAACAAAAAAGTGCACAAACAAACACACAACCTCTTAGGGCAAACACATATACCGTCTCCGTTTCGTCGAGGGTAAAAACAGAAGCTTAGTGAAGAGTACAAAGGCGCGCTCATCACTCAATGTTATACTCACTCGAGATGATTTTGGGAACTAGAAATAGAATAGCAGCGTCGCAATAAAGCCCTTACCAATAAAAAAAATTGCCTTTTTTCAATTTACGACCTTGAATTTGGAAAATGATTTCACGTCGTAGAATCCCTTGACATCCATTCAGAGCGCGACCGCGCGTCAATCTCGATCAGGCTTTTCATTTCCCGCCTGAAACCGACGCAGTCTGCCACAAAAGGGAATTCAAATAAATAGAGTAAGGATTCTTTACAAAATTTTCTTTACAAACAAGAAAAAATGAGCAAGTGAGCCCTTTGAGTGTCAATCATGTGCCAATAGTGAAATCACAACTACGCAACGATATACAGTTCATGAACAAACATAACAATATTATAACTGAGAAACGTATGGCTGACGTATTGGTAGTTTCTTTAAATAATAAGGCGATATAATATATAAACTTAGATTCGGTAAATTATATCTAATGTAAGAAGATGATCACTCGAAAAACTCAGACTAACGATACAGCTCTGTGTTTTCAGTTACAAATCGATCGATGATCTTTCCGCCAGCCATGTTTATGTACATGGCTGGCGAAAAGATACCTAAATAAACTTACTACCTAAATAAATAAACTACACGAAAGAGGTTATAAGTATTTTTGAATGAACCCTGCATAATCTTTACTACAATAGTGTTAGAGACAATCCAGAAGTAGGTATTAATGAAACACTTTTAATATATTTGTCCTCTCATTTGAAACTTGCACGAGTAAATGGTTAAACGTGTAGAGGTTCCACGACAGATTTAATGTAATTAGATAAAAGTTGACTATACTTTAAAACAATATTCATTTGATCCGACCACGATTGCTGTCGTTAAGCTCTAAACCAAATTGCGATCTAAACACAAAAGTATTCAATAATCGTTGAGTCAGCCGGCAGGAGACTGAATTACCATCGTCAAAACACTCGCATTTATACTAACTATTTTCAATATGGCGTCCGTATCCGCAGACTAAATCAAATGACATGAAACGAGTCAAATTGATGGATATTACTTTCATGTTTCATGAGGTATAATGACAAACAGTAATAATGCTATCAATAGGTAATCGTGAGATAGGATGTCGATTGCTAGTGGAGATATTAGGTTTCTCTTTCAGATTGGTGTTACCTATTGACTTACATTCTTCTCGTAACACTAGTTCATACTCAATTGTATCTACAAACATTGGAATTGGATCCGTTCTGAATTGCATTGTCACGTTGCAACCATCAGCGAGACAGTTGACATATTAGAACACTTTCTAGGAAAAGTACGTGTTCGTTCAATGATATTCTGTAATGTGCAAAACATTGCGGTATATTATGTGTGATCCTGATGAATATTATATATATACTATATCTGATGCTTAATCTTACATTGTATTAAACTTTATTTGTAATACAGACTGTTTCAACTTTTGATTGATTAGAAACTTAGCATGCAATATTAATGTTATGTACATAATAGCCTTAATCTTTGTATCCTGTCTCATTTACCTTAGGTATACTCTATGAATAAATAAAATACATAACTATTGAAATATAATGTACTTAGTTACCTTGTTAAGCGTTTTACTACTTTTAAGGGTCAGTTATTTAATTAAGTAATTTAATAACAATCAACATTTGATATGATTTTAATAAATCTGCTCAAAGGCATAAGGCGAAGGCTATACTTTCAGTAAATACTGTGATCCACCAGTATTGACCAAATACCGAAGTAGGTATTTATTGATCGAGTAATTTAGTGTAGGTATTGGATGTCTAGTGTATTCCGCCAACGGAACGGGAGCTTTCAGTATTTATCATTTCTTTCTGAAACAGTACCTAACCGAAATAAGTGAGTGATGTGTTTAAACACTGTTTTTGAAAGTGTTATAATGAAGAAACACTTTTAACGGAAACAGAAACGATAACCTAATCAAACTGTAAGCGTTTATTTCTGTTAATAAGTGTTTTTATCTGTCACCCTATAGGTAGGTACATGCCCTAACCAACTGACGGTGTGACAACGCGTTCTTCTCACTTCATTGGACTTAACACACACTGACAAAACATGGCCATGTTACAAAACATGGCCATGTTTTTCTTAAAAAAATTGTAACCATCGGTGCTTTTACCTTAAGTTCAAACTCAAGCCATTTGGTAGGTTCAATTCACCTAAATTTGGCAACGTTTTATTAATTTTTAATGATTTCGGTTGCACTTTAAAACACTTTCATTTCTGGTACAGTGTCGTTTCTGTTACAGAAATATTAGTATTTCGGGTTAAAAGAATTAAAAACACATTCAAAATGGTTACAGCTTCGATTCTGTTATACTTTCATTCTGTAACACTTACATTTCTGTAACCTTTATGAATCTGTTTTTCAGTCCCTGAATTACTGATGGACCACAGTAGGTATTTACGGAACGTCTAAAGAAATATAAAAATGTTCAATTTAAAAGCTTCGCGTAATATTTTACGTCACACGCAGGTGGGTACTGCCTCGTTGGTCTAGCGGTTAGCATAGTCGACTGCGGATCACGAGGTCCTGGGTTCGATTCCCGGTCGGGCATAAAATTGTTAGGTATTGGGTTTTTCAATTAAGAAATTCTCAGTGCCAGCCCGGAGTTGGAAGTTGGCGCTGTTTCACCCCCGTGCGTCGGAGAGCACGTTAAGCCGTCGGTCCCGGTTATTATCACTAACATGATAATAGTCGTTAAAAACCCGCCAACCCGCATTGGAGCAGCGTGGTGGGTCTAAGCTCTAATTCCCTCTCTCCTATGAGAGTGGAGGCCTGTGCCCAGCAGTGGGACGTTAATAGGCTGTAGCGGGGGCAGGTGCAGGGTAAGTAAATCACGATAGTACCTATTACTTTGCCCAATTAATTAACAGGTAGTAATTTTAATCGTGGTCACGACGGAGCGCTAATTGGTTATTCCGCAAATATCAATTAAGTTTAATAACGATATTTTGTCAATATCTCAAAATCTAGCTCATGCTAACGGATTTACTATCGCTTGTTAGGACACCATGATGATCGTCATAAATTAATTAATGCTTAGCTTTAGAATAATTAATATAACGTCAGTAGCCATAAATTAATTAACTACACAATGGACTTAATTATTATTGACTGACGTCAATATTCGTTTATCATAGCTATACCATTAAGCAACTTTGATAATAGCTGTTTGGTAACGGCTGTGGCAAAACTCTTCAAGTACCGATATTAGCACATTTGTGAAATCGGGCGATTTTCGATTAAAAATTCAGTGGTGAAGGAAAACATCGTGATAAAACCGGCATGCCCGAGAGTTCTTCATAATTTTTTTTCTAGAAGGTGTGTGAAGTCTGCCACTCCACTATACAAATGCCTTCTCATTTCGAGAGGAGACCCGTACTCAGTACTATGTAAGCCGGCAATGAATTGAAAACTGAAATGATGATGATGATGACTGTGCTTTAGACATAATTTCTTCACATATATACATATAAATTTCTCTTTATTGGAATACATACAGCATATTGAATATCAATCGCCTTTTAAGTATTCACTATTTATATATTATAATTATTATACATTACATTCAGGTAAATTTAATCACTATCACAGTTTTCTTGTTTTCAAAGATTTTGTTTCCACTATTTTATTAATTCTTGCCTATCACGTTGCATATAATATAATGAGCAAAAACATTCATTACTAATGATACAATATTATATTGTCGTTCAATAGAATAGCATAACATTTTAGTTTAATAGCAAAATTTTCGTGGCTGGTACAGTATACCTAATTTATCAATCGGAAACCAGTGGTTATTATTAATAAATAGAATGTTATTTTTTATACCGCTTTCTCACTATCGCAGTACAAGTTATTCGTACTTGCAAGCAAGTTTTAATTACTATTTTTGGTCAGGTCAATTTAACAACGATTAATTAATTATCATCAATTTTTAATTGCTATATCAAAACGACGACTACCCACTCTCTACGTGACCCGGCAAACGTTTGTAAAGTAATTAAAACCATACAAACAATTCTCAAAAGTTCTAAACATTGATAAACTTAAATTAAATCTGCCGAACGAACATTATAGATATCTAAATATTAGTTCCAAGGTATAATTAATTCTTCGGCTTTTCATATATTAGGTATAAAGTGTGGAATTATGCGTGGTAGACAGTAAAATATAATACGTACTTACTTATAGTAAATATAATTCAGCATAAGAAATAATGTGACTAATGAAAATAAAGGGGTAAGGCCTGTTAAACAGGCCTGTTTAATAATAATGTAAGAACAGAGGACAATTATAGAGGGACTGATATACCTAGGTCACGTCTAAATAACAAAATAAATAAATATTACGTCATGGCCCTACGCTTAGGTGGGTGACCTCCGAAGATGGGAAGGGATTAGTTTATTATTGATACTCTAATGTTAGATGCGCGTGATATGCGACAATCATATTCAAAGGGCACCACAGCTCTATACATATGACTGTAATGAAAATACCGACAGCGTTAAAAAATAAAAAATAAATTGTGTAGTTAACTTGCAAAATACTAAATATTATTCATTTTATACGTTATATATGTCACCGTTAGATTGCAAAAATCGTTAGATTGTAATCTAACTAACGAAATTGTAAACTGTCGACAGACTACAATTTAACGCATTATTTTTCGGTAGATTGTAATCTGTTAGGTATATTAACCCGATAAAACCGGTTCGGTTATAATCTAGCGGGATAGAAACCGTTAGATTATAATCTAACGGATTTTACAATCTTACGGTGACATATAAAAAATAAATATATAAAAGGAAAAGGTGACTGACTGACTGATCTATCAACGTACAGCCCAACCCAGTTAGTTTGTTCTGTACTCGGACGAATCGGGCTGAATTTGGCATTCATATAGCTACTATGACGTAGACATTCGCTAAGAAAGGATTTTTGAAAATTCAACCCCTAAGGGGGTAAAATAGGGGTTTGAAATTTGTGTAGTCCACGCGGACAAAGTCGCGGGCATAGGCTGTTTATTTTATGGTTTTACAATATTACTAAAATTTTTATGCACAATACACAAATCACAATGAAGGCACATTGTAAAAAACACGAAATTTATTATAATGTAGGAACATAATTAATTTATCTATGATATAATTTGTAAGTACACAATATACTCATATAATTATTTTTTAATTTATGAAACAGTAAAAACTTATTTGTAATGCGTAAAAACATTGCAGGTACACAAATAAAAGGATGATCCAGTTTATAATCAGGTTCAATTGGAAAATAATATTAAATGTATTGACTTATCTATATTGTTTCGATATTATACTTAGGAACGTGATGTAGGTCGTGCCAAACTTAACGTATAATGCGATTTTAAATGATATACTGTTACGATATACTTTCACATTACGAGCTTATCGATTCACGGTGGTATTTTTTCTACAACAGTACCTACCTAAGAAAAGAAAACGGTAACCGCAATATTATCGCAATAATAGCGATTGTGGCATAGAATAATTAAACCTCTAGAATCAATGCCAGCGTGTAACCGATAAGGATAGGTAATAATAGGTAAAACGCTGCAATGCACCAAGCACAAAGTGCTTTATGAACAAAACAAACTAAACCCGTGACACGCAGAAAGGGATAGAAGAAATCATAATATTTTGTTCTCATTCTATCTTGTGTAACATCTCAACACGGCATCTCTTTCATGTGGGAGTGAAAAGGAGATATGGCTTTGTCTATATTTCTTTCTCTGTCTTTCTCTGTCTACGGATTGTGGGGAAATCAGTTTTAACCCATGGCAAAAATGCCTTGTCTAGAAGATGCCTATTCACTCTTGATTTAAATATAATAATTAGCGAACACCAACCACCACCAACTAAAGTCCAATAGGTGTCAATTTTCACGTTGATAACTGTTAGCTATTGTCGGTTAAAATGGGCACTGGGCATAAGAAGATTTTGTGCAGGAATGTTTGCAGCTATGGTGCAAGGCAGAATAATGAACAAATGTTGGCTCAGTTATTAAGCTTGTTTTATGTAATGAAACTAAATGTGTATGAAAGACAAACATTGTACCTACTAGCAGCGCTCCATCATCATAATGTGGGACTTTTCTAGCACCAAAACCCTTAATGAAACCACGAGTATGTTGACTGCTCTAAAATTAGTAGGTACAAGCAGTTTCAGCTTAAAACAGATCTAAAAATAGTTCTACCCTTTTCAACTAAATAACATTTCGTTCAAAATTAGAGCTTTCCTCGTCAATATACCATGTTCAAAGTTTACGTTTTAGTAGTACCCAACCAAGTAGTTTAGACCAAGCAATGTGGTTTATTATATTTTACAGAACTTAAACTTCATAAAATTTACAGGTCTCAATCTAGTGGTGCCCTTTTCTAAAGGCAGAATTATGAAAGGGATAACAATAATAACAATCGAGCCCTTTCATTTTGTGGCTAATTCTTTTGTACACAATCTCTAAACGAAACTAAAATGACAGACTTATTGAACTGCTATCCCTTTCATAATACTCCCTACGGAAATGGACAATACTAGATTAAGTGCCAATTTACTCACATTAGTAAATCAGAATTAGCCGCACTATCTTAAATCATCCAAGTATACATTCAATAATTAATTTCACGATTAAATACCATTGGTCTAAAACTATTTAGATATAAATACACTAGTTCGTGTGCCAGAGGATTGCCAATAAAACTTGATAGTGGCTATTTCGGTAAATTTATATAATTTTACTCTTAAGGTTAGCTATTATTATCATTAGATGCTCGCGATAATGACCTAGATAGACGGTTTGATGTGCTCTCCGAGGCACGTGCGTGTTTTATGTTATGTAATCAAATGAAATATCTACTGTACCTATTAGGATTTGATGTACCTAATTCGGGTGCTTGTTTTGATACTACTGCCTAAGGTACTACTGCACATATTAAAGTTGAAATTCTTGCGTTTCGCCGTCAAAACTTTGAATCGTAAACTTAGAGAAATATGAAATACTAGAGGTCACCCGTGATTTCCTATGAGATTATAAAATTTTCTTGCTGCAAAAATCCTATCTATAGAGGCTTTATACAGCTTTTATCTATAGAGGCTTTATATAGGCTTTATATATGCAGGTTATTATTATTTGAAACTAATAGCCTAAACTTTAAAAATATAGGACTTACATACAAACTTCCAACCCCGATTTCACCCCCTAGGGGGTGAATTTTCTCTAAACCGTTTCTTAGCTGATGTCTACAGTACAGGTGAAATCTACCTTTCATATTTCAAATTTGTATGCTTTATAATTCCTGACATAACATATCGTGATTAGTCAGTCAGTGAGTGAGTGAGTTAATGAGTGGTATTTCGCTTTTATATGACATAATATTATGACCTTGTCCGCTACACGGTACAATGCTTCCTATAGTATAGAACTATAGTCGGAACTTTGAACCCAAAACTCTGTACTGGATATCCGGTCGTGAGATCAACGACCTACAGTAGGTAGGTTTATAGTATACAAAAAGGATAGGTATAGTAGGTACTACCACTAAACCGTATTAGATATTTACACATTATGTATAGAAGCTTACAAAACAGAACAAAACTGTAATTTAAAGATGTCATTTTATTGGTCATTCAGGAAATGACCAATAGAACATATAATGACTTTGTTTGGCACATCGAGACAATTACTTTCATGGCCCCGGCCCGTATTTATAGTAAGGACCAGTATTACGATGTAAAATGTTATATTATTAATTTTTACCATGCATATTTCGTACTAGATGATTCCCGCGGCTTTGTCCGCGTGGGTTAAGCTTTTTTTTATTCCCGCGAGAACTCCTTAATTTTCCGGGATAAAAAGTAGCCTATGTCCTTCCCTGGAAAGCAGCCTATCTCTATAAGTACCTAATTTTATCCAAATCGGTGTTATAAACCGAACCGGCGGTAGAGTTTTCTGAACTTCTACGTCTTATGGGAAGAACTTGCAAATTACTATAAATAGGGATATAACAATACCTAATACAATTCTTGTTTATTCAATTAAGTAGATCTGCCTTGCATACCCAGTTTCCGTGAAATATGTTATTCATCATGTTAAACATAAAAAAAGATCAAAAGCTACTCGTAGCAGTATAATTGAAACTGGTTCATTTCAATGCCGATCTATGACCTCGCACTGTTTATGCGATCCATTCTCAAAGTTATTCGCAAGCTTTAAACCGTCCGAGGTAGTGTACGCACTAAAATGCTACTAAAATTCAAAGCTTAAATAAAACTACAAGGAGAGGAGCGGTGCATTTTTAAATTGATTATGTGCTGATTGGTTCCCTGGTCCCCTGCCCCTGCCCCCTGCCCCCCTGGAATTCCCCCTGGTCTGGTCTGGTGGGAGGCTTCGGCCGTGGCTAGTTACCACGCTACCGGCAAAGACGTGCCGCCAAGCGATTTAGCGTTCCGGTACGATGCCGTGTAGAAACCGAAGGGGTATGGGTTTAATATAACTGCCATGCCCCTAACAGGTTAGCCCGCTATACCATCTTAGACTGTATCATCACTTACCATCAGGTGAGATCGCAGTCAAGGGCTAGCTAGTAGTGGATAAAAATAAAAAAAAATTTTCAACCCACGATCGGTTCACTACTGAACACGCTACTTAATTGTGGATTGGCAGTCTTCACATACTTTTGAAAACATTATGAAGAACAAACGGGTATGTTGGTCGCTACAACAAGTGATATTATTTTAATTGCTTAAAACGCACATAACTCGGAAAAGCAAGAAAGGCTTGCCCGAAGATCGAACCTCCACCACCACCACCTAAACAGGAGGCAGAACATCTAAACCACTAGGCTATCAACGCAATGCTTTGGCCCCTTATAAATCCATTAGAAAATAGTATAACAAACGAGGTATGTAATACTATGAGGCCACGGCCACGCAACGAAGCGCGCTACGCGAGTCACGTAGGCCCACGGATCACACAATGCATAGGCCCGTCCTGCTATAGGCGGCGCCCGCCTTACAAGCAACTAACGTAATTCCATAGACGACTTTGACGTTAGATCTCATAATTACTATATCTGTACGCTTACTCTGAATTTTACATTGCAAATACGGTTGATCGACGTGAGAACTCACCTCGCCAAGTGTAAGCGAACGGTCAAAGTAAAATGGACCCAAATGCTCTTGCTTTAAAGTCACAAATTCAGCGTTTGGAGCGCTGGCTGTGAATAAATACACGAAATGATGAAATGAGCTCTAAAGCAATACACTTAAGGTTCATTTTACTTTAACGTTCGCTTACACTTGGTGAGGTGAGCTCTGACGTCGATCAACCGTACTTGCAATGTAAAACTCGGAGTAATCGGACTGTTTCGCACACGTGCGGAATGCCCTTTGTGTATTTATTACCTTAATTGCCTCGTACGCCTATAAGGTGATCATGAGGAATTCTCAGTAGGAGCCTGAAGTTGGAAATTTTGAATAGTACACACACGGGCATAGGAAAGTAGGTTAACCCGTCGGTCATGTGCCTTATCTATCCACTGTCGTGCTGGGATTGTTGTAACATCGAATGATCGAACATCGAGACTGAGGAAATATTTTCTGTATAAGTAGCTGCTTTTGGTGTATTATAAGCCAACTTCCAATAACCCCTTACTTGAAGTTGTTTTTCTTTTTTATTTATTTAAGTCCTAGCTGATGCCCGCGACTTCGTCCGCGTCATTTAAGTTTTTTGTTTTTCCCGCGGGAACTCCTTAATTTTCCGGGATAAAAAGTAGCCTATGTCACTCTCCAGATCCTCAACTAAACCCATGCCAAAAATCACGTCGATCCGTTGCTCCGTTGGGACGTGATTGAAGGACAAACCAACAAACAAACTCACTTTCGCATTTATAATATTAAAGTATGATGTATCTTGTCTAAATCTAAGTAAACGCACATTTTCCTTAAGATTTTTGCGGAATTGAAATGCAACGGGTTTTTTAAATACCTATTAACTATTAGCCAAGACTCTGCACCTAATGGTCTCGGGATTTTCCAATTGCTAAATACTCCTTGTTGCTAGATATTTTTTGTAATTTGGCCCCTCTGAGACAATAAAATTTAGGGAAATACCAGTATGTGTGTTTATCTATATATCATACTAATTAACTTATAATTTATAAATTTTCGAAGGACGATTTTCAGCATCACTTCTAACATTTCACGAAGGAGGTTTATGTTTAACCAGTTTATGCCCGCGACTATCGTCCGCGTGGACTACACAATCATCAAACCCCTATTTTTCCCCCTTAAGAGTTGAATTTTCAAAAAATCTTTCTTAGCGGATGTCTACGTCATAATAGCAGCCTAATTCGTCCAGTGGTATTTATAGATCAGTCAGTCACCTTTTCCTTTTATAAATTAAGACAATTTCTCGTAATTTAAAAGATATGAATATCCACGTGAATATAGTGCGAATCGGCTAGTAATAGTTTGCTACCATTTACGATCCGTCATTCATTTGTTCTATACATTCCTGCACACAATACAAGGTGTCTCAGAACAGACTGTACGAACGGGACAGAAAATTTCCCCCCGTTATTATTATTGTAACATGAAGTAATCGTGTAAACAATATACGTCGCGATAATGTACGTTTCAGAGAATCTACCAAGGTTCACCTGACTTCTTACTTCTGACTTTTATCGTGAAATATTCTAGGAAAATAGCTTCTCCATCTGTGGTTATCTAATACGCAGCTAAGCGCACCGCAACGGAGCAACGGATCGACGTGATTTTTGGCATAGGTATATTTAAGGGCCTGGAGAGTGACATAGGAGTTCCCGCGGGAATAACAAAAACTTAAACCACGCGGACGAAGTCGCGGGCAGGACTGGTTAAAACCCACCGCCAGAAATGTTTAAAAGTCTATACCTCCCTAAATAGTGCACCGATTTTGATAAAGCAACGAATACCCGAAATACACTTTTATGAACAACATTAAAATATGTTTGCTTAATGCTGGACCAGACAGGTTATTATACTTTTTAACTGAACCTGTGTGGGCGGAGTATAATAATTCAACTTGTGGACCTTTTTGATTTTTCCCTTTATTTACACACTGAAACCCTTCATCCTACGAAATTTCGAAAATCATACTTAATATTATAAATGTAAAAGTGTGTTTGTTTGTTGGTTCGTTGGTTTATTGGTTTGTCCTTCAATCACGCCGCAACGGAGCAACCGATCGACGCGATTTTTGGGTATAGTTGAGGACCTGTAGAGTCACATATGCTAATTTTTATCCCGGAAAATTAAGAAGTTCCTGCGGGACCAAAAAAAGTCATCAGCTAGTAAATAATATTATTAGTTGGGAGTGAAAACTCTAATTTGATCAAGTGTTGGATTAGCCACTACGTTCTTGCTAAATGTACAACTAATGAAGCGTGCCACGTCTGTTCAAACATGCAGACGTCTCGCGCATAAAATCCGAGGTTCATTGATAAAATCCAAGTAATTCAAAAGTAATAAAACTCTCAGAATCTTAGCTCACTGACCTCTACCCATTCAATATTTACGTATACGAGGCTTCTAAATTTAGAAATAGAAAATTTTCTGTATACCTACGAGTAAGTAGTGATTTCGGGGATTTATAACATTGACTAGTAAAAAACTACATACCATTATGCCCACAACTGCAACCGCGTGGAATTAGTTTTTTTTTAAATTACCGTTTGAACTGTTTAAATAAAAAAGTTTAAAGGTTTTGAAAAATTATGACAGTAAAATAAACGCATATAAGTCGAAGTCCTGGAAAAAGGGTAATTAACAAATTATCTGCCATTATAGCATTATGTTACGTAACGTAAACACCAGACACAACGCAATTATTATTATCTTATATTGTTCACGTAAATTTCGTCGTAAAACGGTACTTCTACCTTACTCTTAATATAATTAAAGCGTAAATTAATTTACTTACGCTCGCAGTTTCGAAGTATTCAAACCCAAGGTGAATCTTTTGTATAAGAAACCGCATTCGTGGTGTATATTATACTAGCTGATGCCCGCGACTGCGTCCGCGTGGAATAAGTTTTTTAATTTCCCACTTCTCCTTAATTTTTCGAGATAAAAAGTAGCCTATGTCATTCTCCAGGTCCTCAACTATACCCATGCAAAAAATCACATTCTATCCGAGGCTTCGTTGCGACGTAATTGAAGGACAAACCAATAAACCAACAAACAAACACACTTTCGCATTTATAATATTAGTATGAAGTATGATTTTTCAAACTACTAAATAATCTGCCTCAATCATACAGAAATGTTTCTGCAGTATGAAAATGTTTTAGGGCACCATTGTACAACAAAGAACCTGTATAATTGCGTCCAGTTTGTCTGTCGGTTTGTCTGTGTGAAGTATTAAAAAACGGTACGTCTTTCACTAATTAGGCTGGTAATTAGCCCGGCTGAAGCCTTTTCTGGTGGGAGGCTTCGGCCGTGGCTAGTTGTCTACCACCCTATCGGCAAAGACGTGCTGCCAAGCAATTTAGCGTTCCGGTACGATGCCGTGTAGAAACCGAAGGGGTATGGGTTTAATATAACTGCCATGCCCCTAACGGGTTAGCCCGCTACCATCGTAGACTGCATCATCACTTACCATGAGGTGATCGCAGTCAAGGGTTAACTTGTAGTGGATTAAAAAAAAGCCTCCCACCAGACCAGACCAGACCCGAGACTATTTAGAAATTACTAGCGGATACGGTGATACCCGGCGTGTGCTACGACCCAAAAAAAATCATCTTCGCATTATTGCCTTTCTAATGAAACCGGTTTGGAGCATATCGGTTGGAGAGTTTCAAAGTCTATAACGGACATAGGTAGTAAAAAATTTTATGTTTTATATATACAGAAAAATTCCCAAATTGCCCATGCCGGGCATCGAATCCTGGACCTCCCACAGCGCTCACCATGCCCCAGGGAGGTAGTCAAATTGATTCGTCGTCGTCTTTGATTTCATTACTAATGATAAAATAAT